>CM070704.1:1293750-2570000 GCA_036346265.1 Melocanna baccifera
CCCATCAGTTTTCCTATACGCCTTTAGGCCTTCAAACAATCCCTACAAATCAGAATCAATACCATTTTAGCACAACAAGAGTATTAGGCCTCCAACAGCTACCCCAATCTGCCAGCGATATGAAGCAAGGAGTTCTACCTCCCACACAAATTACAAACCTGTCCATAGTTTAGAACACCGGAAGATGGGTTCAGCGCTAGAGGCCCAAACGGCACAATTTCACCATCGGCGAAGTTCCCATCCGGCCCGCATTTCATGATGTACATATAGTCAGTTTGCACAATTCCAAAACAAAGGTTTTCCCAATCCAAATCAGCAAACTCAGATGTCTGCCTGCTAAACAGTAAAAAAAATCACCATAAGTATGTTGGAAACGACCACCGCATCATCGCGAGCAATTTAGCACAAGCAAGTCGCGTGCCCTATGCGCTGCGTGGCACGGTACAGTGCAACAAGGAATGCAGTTCATAGCGGAGATCACATACGTGTAGTTGCTTGCTAGAGAAGCTTCAAATCTTCGCATGCCTCGAGCCTTTAGTGGAAGCGATGACATAGAATAAAGTCGATTCTGAATCTGCACTAGCGAGAAAGCACTGGAACATCAGATTAATCAACACACATGAACATAAAAACAACAAGCGCTTACTTAACTTAATCTCCCAACATTTCTCAAATCCTCCTCTCTAAAAAAACATATCTCAAACCCTAAATTTCCAATCTAGCCGCCCATGCTAATTAATCACTGTGTCCTACAAATCGACACCACAAAAACGCATCCCAATCCTTGTAAAACAACGCCAAGACTTGAGCACCGACCTGAATAGAGGGCGGCGGCGGCGGCGAGAGGGGTACCCGAGGCCGCCGGCCGGCGAGGAGGGAGCCCTGCGAGGCGATGCCGCACTCCATTTGCTCGCGGGGGTCTACGGTTTCGCCGCGGCGGCGGGGGAGGTGGGTCGTCGGGAGGAGGAGGAGGAGGAGGAAGCCGACGGGCGACGGCCAAGGTGGACCGAAATGGCAAGACGGAACCCGCTGCGCGTACGTAGAACCTTCGAGAGTCCGGTTCACGTGCAACCGATTGTTGGGTCCCTCTAGTATTGGACCCACAGGTCAGTCCCTTCCTCTCGGATCACGGCGTGTGCGCCAGGTAATCCACCAGCCGAAAATGTTTTGGTCCACGTGCTTCTCGGCAGGTGGGTCCCACGCGTCTCGCATTTTCTGCCGTTCGTCGCTGCCGCGGGAATCGGAAAAACCGGAGCGACTCGGCTCGCTTCCTTCCCACAGCTTGGATCGCCGTGTCCGATTTTGATGTCTAATCTGGTCCAGCTCATAGTCACTATTATTTTATAACGAGTCAAGTTAGTGTTTTTTCACTGTTTAGCGTCTTGTTTTGTAGTAGTAGCGACAAAATTATTATAGCAATTTTGTTACGTAGTAATTTTTTTTTGTTTTTTAGTTTTTTTGTATTTTGTTTTTTTCTCGTATTCCTTTGCATTGTCCGCTCTAGACTAACGAGTCGTTTTTATTTTTACATTTTTTAAATTTAATTATACCTAATATGCCACTCAGCTACAGTAAAAAATAAATCAATACAGTAAAATTTCAGCAAAAACCAAAAGCCATCGCTATTCCGAACGCCCCCCAAAAAACACTACATTAGAAGACATAAAAAGGATAATATGATAAACAAGATAAACTTCAAATTGAGAACACATGCACAAAGTTGCAACAAAAATAGAGAGATAGGTTATAGAGAAAAGCGCAGGAGCTAAAACCTCCTTCAGATTTGGTGCTGAGATAGTGTTCCTAGTTTTTTTAAAAATAAAAGCCATCCGTATTTTCAATTCTTGTTTTCTTCGTTTCAAAATTTGTTTAAACAGAAGCCTAATGGTATTTGTATCAAACTGAAACTAAAATAATTTCGTGCAAACATATGTGCCAAATCGCACTAGTATCTGCAAACAGTTCTAATTCTCCACGATCAAATTAACAGGAAAAAAATGAAAACGAAGCGAGACTGAACAAACAAGCAGCCCAGCCTAAAATTTTGGACCATTCATTGCCCAATCTGGCCCATAAAATTTAAAAAACCAGCCCACCAACCCAACCCGAGGCAACTCCTCCGTACACGGCCAACTCCCTCATCCGCTTCCTCCCCCAATCCAAAACCTCCCACCGTACCGGAAGGCAAGCGAGCACAGTGGTAGCGACACTATCCCCCAGCCTCCCATGGCCACGGCGCCCCTCGCCTTCCACCTCCCCTTCCCCTCCACCTCCCGCCCGCCGCCCAAAACCCTAATCCCACCGCCCCCGCGCCGCCCCGTCCCCCGCCTCGCCGCCGCGCGCCGTTTCCGCCCGCCCACCGCCGACGATGAGCCCCCCGAGGCCGCGGAGGACTCGTCCCACGGCCTCAACCGGTACGACCAGCTCGCGCTCCATGTCGAGCGCGCCCGCCGCAGGCAGCAGGCCGAGCAGCCGGAGATCACCCCCGACCACCCGCTCTTCTCGTCCCCTTCCTCGGTCGGCGGCGGCAGCTACGACCCGGACGACGAGTTCTTCGACGAGATCGACCGCGCCATCGCCGAGAAGCGGGAGGAGTTCACTAGGCGGGGGCTTATTAAGCCGTCCCCTCCGCAGCCATCGCAGCCCGAGGAGGACGGCCTCGCCGATGAGCTCTCCCCCGAGGAGGTCATCGACCTCGACGAGATTCGGAGGCTGCAGGGCCTCAGTGTTGTGTCCGTTGCGGACGAGGAGGCGGAGGGGGGCGAGGAGGCGGAGGACGGCGATGAGGGCTTGCCGCTCGACGACGACGGAGAAGGCTTTGATGTGGCCGACGAGCTCGGCCACGAGGGGGCGAGGATGCGGCAGCCGGCCTTCCGCATGACACTGGCCGAGCTCCTCGACGAGAGCAAGCTCGTCCCGGTGGCGGTGACGGGCGACCAGGACGTCGCGCTCGCGGGGGTGCAGCGCGACGCCGGCCTCGTTGCTGCGGGGGACCTCTTCGTGTGCGCAGGAGAGGACGGGCTCGCTGGACTCGCCGAGGCTGACAAGCGCTGGGCGGTTGCCGTCGTGGCCGACCAGGTCGTCGACATCGAGGGCACCCTGGCCTGCCGCGCTCTGGTTATTGTGGATGACATCGCCGCTGCGCTCCGCATTCTCCCTGCCTGTCTCTACAGGCGGCCCTCAAAGGACATGGCCGTGATCGGCGTTACTGGCACAGACGGCATCACCACCACGGCTCACCTTGTCAAAGCAATGTACGAGGCCATGGGTGTCAGGACTGGCATGGTAGGAGGTCTCGGGGCCTATGCATTTGGCAGCAACAAGCTGGATGCGCCACCTGATGCGGCCGGTGACCCCATTGCTGTGCAGAGACTGATGGCAACAATGTTGCACAATGGTGCTGAGGCGGTTGTGTTGGAGACGGCCACTGATGGGATGCCACCATCAGGTCTGGACAGTGAGATAGATTACGATATTGCCGTGCTGACTAATGTTAGGCACGCTGCTGGGGAGGCTGGCATGACCTACCAGGAGTACATGAGCAGCATGGCCTCCCTGTTTTCCAGAATGGTGGACCCTGAGCGCCATCGTAAGGTGGTGAACATAGATGATCCAAGCGCCCCATTCTTTGCCGCACAAGGGGGACACGATGTCCCTGTGGTAACATATTCGTTTGAGAACAAGAAGGCTGATGTGCACACTCTCAAGTACCATCTTTCCCTGTTTGAGACGGAGGTCCTGGTACAAACGCCACATGGGATCCTTGAGATCTCCTCAGGGCTCCTTGGGAGTGAAAACATCTACAACATCCTTGCAACTGTAGCAGTTGGTGTTGCAGTGGGTGCTCCGCTGGAGGACATAGTGAAGGGCATCGAAGAGGTGGATGCAATCCCAGGCCGGTGTGAGTTAATTGATGAAGAGCAAGCGTTTGGGGTGATCGTTGATCATGCGAGGACACCAGAAGCTCTGTCGAGGCTTCTTGACGGTGTAAAGGAACTAGGTCCACGACGAATTGTCACGGGTATGATAATTTCACTCATAGCTTTCATTAACAATGCACACTGCCTACACATAGTTGTGTCAATCTTAATCTTGAATTGTTGGTTTGTTGTTCATCTTGATATATGTTCTCTACTCTGGTTGTGGTACTACAAATTGAACCTACTGCTATGCGGTTCTATATGTAGTTGTTGGATGTTGCGGTGAGAAAGAAAGAGGGAAGAGGCCGGTGATGACAAAGATTGCAGCTGAGAAAAGTGATGTTGTTATGTTGACATCCGACAATCCAGCGAATGAAGATCCTTGTACGGTTATTAGTATTTGATTATGAGATCACAGTGTGTTTTGAATGCATGAATGCTCTGAAATTTTACACAAATTTGTTGTTTCTGAGCAGTGGATATCCTGGATGATATGTTGGCGGGTGTAGGGTGGACCATGGAAGAATACTTGAAGTATGGTGCAAATGATTACTACCCACCCCTACCAAATGGCCATAGGCTCTTCCTCCATGATATTAGAAGAGTTGCAGTGCGCGCTGCTGTTGCGATGGGCGAACAAGGCGATGTAGTTGTAAGTTTTCTCTAAAATTCCTCACTATCTGGAGGCCTGTTGTGAAGAAATTGTTGAAACGTGTACAGTTGAGTCTCCATGCATACGATATTGTATATAAATAACTATGTCAAATTCCAAGTACAAAGAATTTCAAAGATCTAATCCCTATCTCACTACATGTCTGCTTCCATCTGTTTGATCAGTAGTAGAAAGACTTATAAACTAGGTTACTGTTTCACTTTGTGGTAAAAATTACTGTGCTATATTCTTATGTATTTGCACTCCCTTTCAATGAGGTTGCTAGTTAACAAGTAATGAGTTGCATTAATGTTGTGAGATAGAAGGCTTGATTCTTTAAATCATAACATGTATTATATGGACCATCTGACACTTCTTGGTTCATCTTGTTCCTGATTCCTGACAGCTATGCTTCTTCATTCAGGTTATCACTGGGAAAGGGAATGATACCTATCAGATTGAGGGCGATAAAAAGGAGTTCTTTGATGACAGGGAAGAGTGCCGAGAAGCATTACAATACGTTGATCAATTGCATCGATCTGGAATAGACACCTCAGAGTTTCCCTGGCGGTACGTTTCCTTTTAAACCACTGATTCTCAGGGTTTGTTCCCTCTTGAATTTGGGCTTGCTGCCATAAGGTTGAGCCTTCCTAACACTTCGCTTTGCCTCTGGTTTTTCAAGTCTTACAGAAAAGCCCAGACTCCACCCAAAAAAGAAAAAGAAATCCAAGAAATCCCAGACTATTAATTTTAAGAACTTCAATTCCTGCTATCTACCTCCCGCTTTGTGATGTTTAGTTTTAGTATAACTTGCCCTGACGGCATGCAGATTATATCAGTGCTTCAGTTATACTTATTTATCGTTAGCATTTGTCATCTCACATGAAAACAACTAAATTACTTATCTTGTTTATCTCTGGTTGCCACAGGTTACCAGAAAGCCACTGATTCTGATGCATTCAAGATAGCCACTTCTTTGCTTGCTAAAGGAGCAGCATCAAAATCCCCATTTTGCTAGCATGTGCTGCTCAAAGATAGGCTAGCCGAGTCTTGCAAGAAATTTAATCCAGTGGGTGCTCAAGGTTCTGACCTCAGTTGCTAACTGCTAACAAACAACTAGCTTATCAGTGCTACTGGACTGGTTCACTAAAGTGAATGAGGTCGCCATGATGGTGGATGCTGAGGCTCCCTGGTGTCAAAACAGTTGGCAACGTGGCAGTGAGTGTGAGGGCTTTCTGGTGTAAATGAAACAGCTTGAACCATGGCAGTGAGTGGAAGATCTTTTGCAAGTTTTTCTGTCGTCACTTCATCTAGATTAAGTTTCATATGACGTCTTTTTAGTTGACAGTCCATCTGGACTCTTGTAGCTTATAATTAAAGACTCAACCCAACAACCTCCCCTCTCGATGAATGATTTGCTAATTAGAGCATGAAAGGCTTATATGCAATGCAACTTCCCTTTTGTCAAAACATGAACCAAGTACAAACAAATATGATGGAATCTTGCTTGAGAGAGAAGCTCATATTTAGCAGTAGGATGCAGCTATATAAGATGGAATTAAATAACCACAAATTTTGTAACAATAAGTTAGATCCGAAAGTAACAACCTTTCCTCGAAATTTTACAAAATCATAAAATTTTTACCAACTTTCTTTTAAAATCACCTTGCAGGCATTTTTCTATTATGACGAAAATTCTATGAGAACATTTTTATGAATATTTAAATTGGGACACGTTGAAACGATAAATGTGTAGTTTTGCTTTGAAAAATACTTTGACAAAGGAGTCCACCTAAAGTTGGCAAAATTGGATCCATGCTCCCTAAAACTTACCAATTCGAAAAATGCAACTCTAAAAGAGTAAATTGGAAAAATTCCACTCTAAAACTTCTTACTTGATATATGCCACTTTAGGACTGTTTTGCCTTGACCTTCTTCCTCCGCTCCACCGGTCACCATCCTCCCTACTTCTTGTTGATTCCCGACATGGGCTCCTTGTTGATTCCAACGAAACGGCCTTTGCTCCACTAGCTGTCGACCATGTCGCCTCTGCCCAACTCGGCATTGGCACCGTGGTTGACATATCAATGGGCACCATTGCAGCCACTCTCGTGGCATTCTTCTTCGCAAGATGGTTGTGGAGTTGGTTCTCACGATGGCTACTAGCAGCAATCGCCGCCATCGCATATTCTACAATGGGTGCAGGTGCATGTCACCGTATTTGATAGGATACGAATGCGATATGGATTTTCACATTCGATTAACAATTACTCTCTTATTTGTATTCGTATTCGAATTCACATAAAAATATGGATACGAATATGATATGTACTTTTACCATCCGGAATTTTTTTATCTGGACATTCGTATTCGACGAAACAATATACATATTTTATTACAATATGACTAATTAGTTAGTAAGCTTTTTAATTAAATATTATTTTGTGTTTCTTTATGTGAAGTAAATGAATTAGAATGTTTAAGCGTGATTGTACAAGGATAAAATATTATTAATATCTTCATACTACGGAAGTTATGAAAATATCCGGATCCGATCAAATTGAGTAGATGTTCGATTTTGAACTTGTATTTGAGAATATTCGATCTCGTATTTGTTTATAAAATACGAATATAAATATGGTAAAGACACTATTTGATTCGTATACAAACCGTTTCCACCCCTAGTCCGTGGTGAGGACGTTGATAAATAGCCTAGGAAGTGAGGATTAATTTAGCATTAAGTTAGTATTTAAGTAGTAAAACTAATTGTTTTCTAGTAATTTTCTATGGGAAGGGGCCAATGGCCCCTTTGGTCCTAAAGAAACTTTGTCTCTGGGTGGGAAGAAGAGCAATCAGGTATATAATATGTTGTGTGCATTTTCTGTTTATTCGAAACTACTGCTTACCTGAAGATCGGATGATGCGTAGGGACGTTTGCACTGACCAATTTGGGTATGTTTGTGGTGGGTAGATTTGACGCGACTCTTTGCTGAAAAATTCCAGAAATTTCATAAACTTACAGCCCTTCAACACAAACTCCACAAACACGCGCTTGGGATGTTCAGGTTTTCTTTTCTTTTCTTTCTTTCTTTTTTTTTTTGAGAAGGATGTCTAGGTTACTCGTCACCTCAACTGAGGACCCCTCCACATGGTCCTTCAACCATACTCTTCGATGTATGTGCGTGTGCATCATACGTGGCTTACTGTGTGTGGGAAACTAGTGCTTATCGCATACTTTTGTTCTGCTAGAAATAATGGTAGCTGAGAATAGACAAACTGCGCTATAACTTGTTCAATGTCTCTCTCAAGTAACTTCCTAGTAATTGTCATATCTAAGATGAATTCCACCTCTCTAAAATTATCTATTAAAGGAAAAGTGAAGCTCTACTAGGCCCAGCAAAGTCGAAGACATGAAGGCATGACATCACCTTTGTTGGAGCTCGGCCGAGTGCGAAGGCAAAACCGAGGGCTTGTGGCCTAGGTAGGTCGCGCGTGTTGAAGATAACATGATTTTTTTTATCTATAATAAAGCACGAATATTTAGCCAGGTAAGTCACGCGGGTTAGAGATAACATGATTTTTTTATCCACAGTAAAGCACAAATATTTAGCTAGTCAATACTGGAAGCTCCTGCGGGATTATTCAACATATGCTAGTTAAGCCAGTCAGCCAGGTAATTTGCCACGAAAAGGCAGCTAGGAGTTCAGGTTCAGCATATGTATGATGCCAAAATCCCGGCTTCCTGCCGTGTGCTTCCAATCAGTTGAAACAAAATTGTACCTAGACCTAGACGAGTAAGTCAAGTGCACAAGACATTAATTATATTATGTGAAAGCATCACATGATAAGTCTTTGCTGATGTGATAAGTCAAGTGCAGAACTGCAGCTGTTTACATGGGAATCGATAAATCGAGCTCACTAATGGAGGTAGCTAGTTCTGGTACAGAAGTCGCCTCCTCCGTGTCCCTGCATGTCACTGTCGCGTACCGCCCATGGCGTCACTGTCTCCCTCCCGCGTCCAAAGTCTCCGACGACCTACACAAGTTCAGCATTGTTGCCACGCGTGTTCCTTATGCTATCAGACAAGGAACTTGTTCTCTCCTACGCCGAGGAGTCAGGGCGAGCTCCGCGAAGCGAGCAAGAGCTGAAGCCGAGAGGATCCATGGAGGCGGCGCCGTGCAAGGTGGCAGCGAAGGAGAAGGTGTTCGTCGCTCTGCCGGCGGAGGTCAAGGCAGGGCGGTCGACGCTGTCTTGGGCTCTCAGCCGTTTCGGCGGCAGTGGAGCGACGATCGTCGTCGCGCATGTGCACGTTCCGCCGCAGATGATTCCCGTGAGTACGTGTTTCTTTTTTTTAATCTTACATGTTTTCTCTACATCAACGAAGAAATTCGCAACCGCTTGCCAAAAAATGTTGTTTTAGTAATTCTGGGCCTACTGGCCCCGAGGATTCATGGCCACCATGAATTGATGGATTGTGACCTGCTCTTTATCAATCTGTGGCTTCTTTTTTTTCAGAACAATGTGAATTTTACCTACTGTGGATCAAAGGTTTAACTCTGTTCTTATCTCAGTGGGAGTCAAGTTCCATGCTAGTAAACTGAGCCCGGAGCAAGTGAGCTTGTTCAGAAGGATTGAGCGTGAAAAGGTGAACAATCTGTTAGACGACTACGTCCATCAATGCTTGAAAATGAAGGTGAAATTTTCGTTTCTTTCCTTTGAAGATACTGTGCCGGATTCTTGTACATTTTTTATCTTTCATAAGGGTTTGGCTTGTTGCTGAAAACTTAACAATTAATATGAATTGTGGAAAATTTATACTAATCAAAGGTTTTCAAAGGGAGCAAAATGGCTGACAAGGTCCCCAATTGTTTGTAAATTTCAGGTGAAATGTGAGAAACTAGTTTTTGAGGAGGAGGATGTTATAGAAGGTCTTGTTGAACTTATTGCCTTGCATGGAGTCGCCAAGCTAGTAATTTCAGCTGCTGCAGACAGGCACTGGTCGAGGTATATCAAACAGAGCAAAATTCTGTTCTTGCAAATTCGGTTGTGATACGTGTTTGGTAAAATTAGGAAGTTCTAAACCACACCATATATCAAATTTATATTTGTCACTTTCGGTTTTCAGAAAAATGAACAAACTTAAGTCCAGGATTGCAACAGAAATTATGCAGAGAGCTGATCCATCATGCAAGATTTGGTTTGTCTGCAAGGAACAGTTAATCTGTACCAGGTATAGTCCGATGTGTTATCTTTTGGATTTCTGGTGACTAATGAACAATGAAGCCTTAAAATCTCTAATTCATGTTTTCCATTATAGGGACAAGGATGTAGAAATTGCACCAGCAGTTACACCTTTGCTCCCTGATTTTGGTCACGACATCCTGCATTTCCTACCTCGTCAGGAAGAGGTGCATCAGATCATGCAATTACATTCTGATTTTAAATACTGCTTCTTGTAAGAATGACAGGATGTCATGCTTCTTTTGTAGGATGACATTGAGTTGGAATTCGGGTTTTATGACGAACTCAAAGAGGCATGCAAAGCAGCTGAGAACTTGACGAAGAGAGCTCTTAAAGAATCTTCCATGCGCCAAAAGGCAGACGAAGAAGCGGTTTCATCTCTTCAGAAAGTAATTCCCTGTCAGATACCAATTTCTTCAGAAATGTGAGCACTAAGAATTTTCGTACAACAAACGAGAAAATTTCAGTTGCCTATATTTTTCAGATTTTGATCAAAACTCTGAACCTTCCAGGCAAAAGAATATGAGGAGTTGTACTTGGAGGAGGTGAACAAGAGGAAAGAACTTGAAGGAGCTCTTGTGAGAGCAAACAGAGAAATTGCAGAGTTAAGACAAGCAATCCACCTGCCAAAGAAGCAGCAAAAGACAACCATGGAGGAACTCCAAGAGGCAATACCAAAGAAATTGATCTTGGAACAGCCCATCATCGACATGAAAACCGACTTTGGAGCAGTCGGACAACTGATTGAGCCACAGCAGGAGTATGTTCAGACACAGCTTGATCATGACAGTGGTGCCAGAGAACTGAAAGCATTGCTCAAGCACAGGATGCTGACTGCGTTTTCTCCATCATCAGTGATACCATCACCTTTCGATGAAGACTGCATCCCTTCCTACTTTGTGTGCCCAATATTTCAGGTGTTCATACCCTCATACCTTGATACCAAATCTCAAATACATTTTTTTTCATCGTTGGTATGCAAACCTTCGCGACACTTTGAAAGAGACGATTGACCACCTTTTTATTTGCATATAATGGCAGGAGGTCATGAGGGAGCCTTACATTGCAGCAGACGGATTCACCTATGAAGCCGATGCGATCAGAGGTTGGCTCGACGGAGGGCACGAGATATCTCCCATGACTGGCCAACCACTCGCGCATCGCGAGCTCACCCAAAATTTTGCTCTTCGCTCCGTGATCCAAGATTGCATAAGGAGGCAGCAATATCCATTTCCTTGATGCTGTTTGCCCTCTCCTGAAAGCAACAGCATTGAAACCTTTGCCATTTGTAGTTTGTCTAGTGCAGCAGCAATATAGCACAGATGCCATGATATCAAGGTAGGAAGTATATATCTAATTTGTGTCTTGGATCTGAATTACTCAGTCTGTAATGAGTAAAGAAATGCACTGAGAAACATATTGTGTTGGACCGGGTGGCGACTAGAAGGGGTGAATAGGAACTTAAATTCAATCCGACGCATTTCAAAATATTTTTTTTTGAGTGAAAGTAAAACTTTTCACTATAGTAGCTATAGAAGCTATGAAGAGCGGAGATAAATAATCACAAGAAAAGATACGATCAAAAGTAAAATACGCTTAAGCAATGAACAGTAATTTTAACTTGATTTAAATCCGAAAATTGATGGAACTTTTAATTCGTAGTTCTAAATGACATGATATTTTGTAGAGATCTTCTTTAGGTTATAAAGAACCTATTTCAATAAATGATCATAAAAATCAAGGCAAAAGTTGATATCTTTTTCAGTTTGAAGGAAAGGTGCACCGAAACTGAGCCAAAACCAAAATCGGTGAATACAACTTACTCGCGAGTGGACGATGACCAAGATAGATCTAGATGTATTTTCACATATCTCTGCAAGAAAGAACATAAAAGAAATCACGTCAAAAACCCTCGAATCAAGAAATCATATTTTAAGGCCAAAATCAAGCACAACCGGGTTTTCTTTACAAATTTACTATAAAAACGTCTAAATGGGTGGAGATAGATTCCTAGAAATTGTTTCCATCTATTATACATCCTTGACACAGCACGATCAAGAAGAGAGAAGAGGAGAGATCACAACCAACCAAATCAAGAGCAAATCAATTAAAACATGATAGATCTATAGAGCTGATTAAATATTGATGTATTGCTTGCTTGAAGAGATATATTTTATAGCCAATTTTTCAGGATAGCAAAGCTCTAAGCCTAGATCTCACATACACAAGGCTCTAACATAAGAAACTCTAATCTCACATAGGAGTAAGGAGGAGCTAGCCACCAAAAGGCTTAGCCAACTTTCTCAAACCCTAGCCCTTACCTCTCCTTCCCTAATACAGCCTCACAACCTGAACCAAAACCTAATAGCTCCATCCATTATGCCAAACCAAAGATAACTCATTGATTCCACTTAACATCGGGTTTTACTCTCTCACGCATACTTCTCAAAGTGGCTTACAACTATTAACTCATTAGTAAATCAACACTTGATTCACTTCATATTTTCAGCACATACAAGATCTAAACCACTTAGGCTAACGCCGCGGTTTTACATACCGCCACTTTTTTATATTTAACAAAAAATCTTTATCCCGGAGTCTTCAAGTCAGCCGCTCCCAACACACTAGGTGTTTGCATCTAGTTCAGCATTTAGTGCAGGGGCTATGGCTATTGGATCGCCGAGAAAGTAATACTGGTGGCTGATAGAGATAGTTTCTTTGGTGCCAAGAACAAAATGCTGGCTAGTTTGCTTTTCACATTCATAATTTATAAATTTTGTATACATCTAAGCTCTAGTTAGTGGCTCTTGTTTGGTACTTTGTCATTTGCATGGAACTCTGAAATCAACGCACGAGATGCCCTGGAACAAGTAACTACTTTATCAATCATCATATGACAATTGAATATGCAAGTATGAGTTGTGTCTATTATGTGGTTATTGTCAACTAGATTCATGAGGCAAGCTTTATGTCACGCCACATGATTATTGATCGGTTTTTGAAGGCATCGAAGCCTTGAAGAGATGAGTAGACAAGTGTAAGTCGAGAGATCACAAAGCAAACACGCTCAACGAGCCTATTCATTCCACGTAGATGAGCCAGCTCCAGGAGGCATGGGCATGGCCACCTCACCTACAGTTTTGTTTAGCTGCCTGTGCATGCATGTGTGACTATTCATCCACTAATACTACATTACAACCTGTGACTATTCATTTGAACTCCTTGCATATTAGTTATGTAGCTTTTCTATACAGCTTGTTGAGTATCTAATGTATTCAATCTTACTTTATTTTTATTAGAACATATATTAGAGGGTGAAAGAATGTTTTACCTACCATGTTAGAGTTACAACTGCACTTAGACGTTTCTATGGGATTTCTTTGATTCTTTTGAATGTAAATTGAGTTTTAGGTTTGGACACCTATAAAGTTTCTAAAATTGATTGTTAGGTCATATGTTAATCAAGCTAATCCTCTTTAAATGATTGTGAGCATGCATAATATGATTTTTGTCCATAGATGATTTTTGTCCATAGCTAAACTCCTGATCTGTTGCAGAAAGTATGACTAGGGGTGAAAACGGATCGGATACGGACGGATAATGCCTCTACCATATTTGTTTTCATATTTTTTTTCGGATACGGATACAAATACGGATAACTCGAATACGAATACAAATACGAATAATATCGAATACAGATACGGATCGAATACGAATCGAAACGAATACGGTTACGAATATTTATCGGAACATGAAAACCCCTTAAATTATGCATCCACAATTAACAAAAATACATAAATAGTTTGTAACATCATGATTTTCTGGAGTTTATAAAGCCATGTTTTCAAAAATAAATTTTCTGGAATTAAATCAAGCTTAAAATAAATTTTTAGAATTTAAAATAATTTAATATAATTAAATTAAACTTTAACATGAGCTAAAAATATTTTATTTGTGTTCCTCAGGTCTCAAGGATTTTTCTGGTATTTTTGGTGAATTTTTGGGATTTAATTGCTATTTTCTAGAGCCTTTTGGATTTTATTCGGATTTTGGAAATAAGAAAATGGGGAGATTCTAGAATATTCGGATATCCGGTTTCATTTTATCCGGATTATCCGTATCCGTATCCGTATTCGACGGATACTAGGCTTACCGTATCCGTATCCGTATCCGATAAAAAAAATCCGTATCCGTATCCGATCCGAGAATTATCCGAAAAAAATCCGATCCGACACAATCCGTATCCGTATTCGTCCGGATCGGTCGGAAACTATCCGATCCGTTTTCACCCCTAAGTATGACGACTCTGTTGCTAAAAATAGAATATTACAAATAGTTACAAACAATTCCGCTGGAAATTGGTGTACTGCTACCAGTCTACCACCACATATCCATGCTTGAGCTTTCACTTTCTTCTTTTCCTTTTGCTTTTAGTTAGTTAACTTTTCCTTTTTTTTATTTCCCCACATCCTATTTTCCTTTTGCTGCAGCACCTCGCGTTAGGACGCCTTTGCAGCACACGAATTTCACCCAATTAGACCGTCACCATACCGATCTAAAATTTCGCGTAAATTTCGTGCGAAGCAAGTGGTAAATGATTTTGGAGCGTACAATTGTGATGATATCTGCAACTCTCTAACGGCACAGCTGTAAAAACGGCGGACTAGTCTCTGCCCTCTCTGCCCCAGGAGACCTGACCACCTTTCTCCTCTCTCTTGTCCTCCTGGCCGCGACGCGACACCCCAACCCCGTGCGTGACGTCCCGAATTGCCGATCTACCACGCCGCCGCCGCCGAGGTTGGTAGCCACCATCCTCGGACGCCTCCCTCCCGATCCACCCACGCACTCAACCTACCTAACACAACCACAAAGTTGCTGCTTTTTTTTTTCACCGCTCCGGTTTTTTTGGTTGTTGTTTGATCCGTTCCGTTTGTGTTGGTGGCAAACTAGGGTTTTGCTCTGTCGCGCCGTCGGGGCTCGCGATGGACAGCGGCGCCGTCGGCGAGAAGCGCCTGCCTGAGGCGGAGGATCGGGAAGGCCCCGGCGGAGTCGCCGAGGCGAAGGGCGCGGGGGTTGTGCAGGTCGATGTGGAGCCGGCGCCCGATGCGGCGGCGGCGAAGGGTGGTGATGGTGAGGTCTTGGTGGTGAGAGAAGGGGACGAGGGCGAGGGGGGTGTGCAGGTCGATGTGAAGCAGCCGTCCGGGGTGGCGGCGGCGCAGGAGGGTGACGGTGATGAGGTTGTGGAGTTCGTAGAAGGGGACGGGGATGAGAAGCATGAGGAAGAGTCTGTGAGATTGGAATCGAACGGCGGCGGGGAAGGTGACGTTGTGGTGTCTGGTGTTGAGTCAGATGAGGCGGGGATGGATCGATTGCTGAGCGACCATCACCAGGGACCACAGAACGGGGTAGTGCTGGAGAACGGGCCCACGGAGTCTGATGAGGAGGCTTATTCGGCTGAGGAGGTGGAGCAGCAGGAGCCGGTTGGATTGGATCAAAGCAAGGAGTTTTTGGAGAATGGAGAGGTTTCGGTGACAGAGGAAGCTTCCCGTTCCGTTGCCATTGAGGGTGAGGAGAATGAGGGTGGTTCGGATGCCGAGATTGGTGTTGAGGAAGGCACTGCAGATGATGCGAATCAGGAGCGCTTGGAGGAGCAAGCCATGGCGGAAGCGATCAGGGAGTATGTGACAGAAGCTGTTTTGGTTGATCATACCAAGGAGCAACCAGAGAAGGGCATGGAAGATGTTCGTTCCCATGATAGCAATGCTGAGCCTCCTGCACAATCTGGAAGTGAACCTGAACATTTCAAAGATGCTGTTTTGGTTGATCAGAACAAAGAGCGGCCAGAAAAGAGCAGGGAAGAGATTTTTGCCCATGATAGCAAGCCTGAGGTACCCACACAATCTGGTGGCGAGCCAGCTGTCATCGTTGAGGAATTGGATGACTCAAGTTCCTCTGATGATGAGAATAAAGCTACCTCCTCTCCTCCTGCACGATCCACTAGTGCTGCTGGTCAGTCTAATGGTCCCTCTTTGCCGTCTCATCCTGCTGGCCTTGGATCGTCGACTTCCTTGTTGCAACCTCCCGCTCGACCTGTTCAGCAGGTCCGTGCTAATGGTCCTGTTGCTGTGGACAGGGAGACTCGGCAGGATATTGAGTCTGCTGGGGATGATGGAGATGAGAATGATGAAATCCGTGAGAAGCTCCAGATGATCCGGGTTAAGTTTTTGCGTCTTGCTAACAGGTTTGGGCAAACGCCTCATAATATGGTAGTTTCACAGGTTCTTTACCGGCTTGGGCTGGCAGAACAGCTTAGAAGAAATACAGGTCAGGGTGTTTTCAGTTTTGACCGAGCACAAGAGATGGCAGAGCGTCTTGAAGCTGCTGGAAACGAACCCCTTGATTTTTCTTGCACTATCTTGGTTCTTGGTAAGACGGGGGTTGGTAAGAGTGCTACCATCAATTCGATATCTGATGATGTCAAGTTGGAAACAAATGCTTTTGATTCCTGCACCAGAAAGGTTCAAGAGGTAGTTGGTATGGTCGAGGGGATCAAGGTAAAAGTGATTGATACACCTGGCCTTTCATGCTCATCTTCAGACCAACACTACAACCAGAAGGTTCTTAATTCCGTGAAGAGGCTTATCAGCAATAACCCTCCCGATATTGTTCTTTATTTTGATAGATTGGATATGCAGAGCAGGGACTATGGTGATGTCCCTCTGCTGCAAACCATTACCAAAGTGTTTGGAGCGTCGCTCTGGTTCAATGCCATAGTCGTGTTAACTCATGCTGCATCTGCACCACCTGACGGTCCAAATGGAATTCCTCTGAGCTATGAGATGTTCGTCACCCAGAGGTCTCATGTAGTCCAGCAAGCTATAAGGCAAGCTGCAGGTGATGTCCGTCTCATGAATCCAGTCTCCTTGGTGGAAAATCACTCAGCATGCAGGATGAATAGGGCAGGCCAGAGGGTGTTGCCAAATGGACAAGTCTGGAAGCCACAGTTGCTATTGCTTTGTTTTGCTTCAAAGGTTTTAGCGGAGGCCAATGTGCTTCTCAACTTGCAGGATAGTCCCACTGGTAAACCTTCTCGTACAAGGATTCCTCCACTTCCTTTCCTCCTCTCTTCACTTCTTCAGTCTCGAGCCCCACTGAAGTTACCAGAGGAGCAGTTTGGTGATGATGATCTTGAAGATGATTTGGTAGATGATTCTGATTCAGATGATGGGTCAGACTATGATGACTTGCCTCCTTTTAAGCGCCTCACAAAAGCTCAGCTTGCAAAGCTGAACCATGCGCAGAGGAAGGCATATCTTGAGGAGCTAGATTACAGAGAGAAGCTATTCTACAAAAAACAGCTGAAAGAGGAAAGGATGCGCCGTAAAATGATGAAGAAAATGGCAGCAGAGGCTAGTGCTCAAGCAGATGATTTCAGTAACAGCAATCTAGAAGATGATGGTAATGCCCCAACAAATGTTGCGGTGCCTATGCCTGACATGGTATTACCTTCATCTTTTGATTCTGACTGTCCTAGCCATCGCTATCGTTTTCTGGATACACCAAGTGAATGGCTTGTCAGGCCTGTGCTGGAAACCCAGGGCTGGGATCATGATGTTGGTTACGAAGGTCTGAATGTTGAAAGATTATTTGCTGTCAAAGGTAAAGTTCCTTTGTCTGTATCTGGCCAACTAACAAAAGACAAGAAGGATTGTTCCCTGCAAATGGAGGTTGCAAGTTCAGTTAAGCATGGCGAGGGGAAAACTACGTCACTTGGACTTGATTTGCAGTCTGTTGGCAAGGATATGGCGTACACTATTCGTGGTGAGTCAAGATTTAAGAACTTCAGGCGCAATAACACGACCGCTGGGATATCTGCTACGCTCCTTGGAGATTCTGTATCAGCTGGTGTGAAGGTCGAAGACAAACTGGTAGTGAACAAACAGCTCAGGCTTCTAGTTAGTGGTGGTGCTATGAGCGGGAGGGGAGATGTGACTTATGGAGGTCGTCTTGAAGCAACGTTGAGAGATAAAGATTACCCAATAGGGCGCATGCTTTCTACTCTTGCATTGTCTGTTGTAGATTGGCATGGGGATCTGGCAGTTGGCTGCAATATCCAGTCTCAGATTCCTGCTGGAAGAGCTAGCAATTTGATTGGTCATGCGAATGTAAGCAACAAGGGGACTGGCCAGGTTGGCGTTCGCCTGAACAGCTCCGAGCATATTCAGATTGCGCTTCTTGCCCTCGTGCCTATATTGCGGAACATCAGAAAGTTATTACACAGTTACTCTGAATCTACCTAGTGTTTATATAGGCCTGAAAAGACACTGAGAACATCCTTAGGGTTAATGCAATCATAAATTAGAACTACTATTTTGGTTAATGCAATCATAAATTAGAACTTCTATTTTTTTTCTTTCTTTGCCAACTTTATAACAATGTTTTTTTTCCTATGTTCTTTTTGATGAAGTTGGATTGCGGAATACACCCTTGCCAGATGTTTATTGGCATTATCCTTGCTCTTTTCATAGCTGACAACCAGTTATCAATTGCCCTTTCTAGTATCTGATGTACAAATGCACTACTGCTGCATACATGCTTCTTCCTGATTATGTACCTTGAATTTGATCAACATTGGTCGTCTGTATTTCTTTCGTACCAAAAATACAGTGGTATAAGCAGGTAATCTTTCAGGTCCCTTCGTAGAATTAGATTATACCACTATTTCTGCTTCAGGTGAGTTAAAGTTATACATATTGTACAGCTAAAACAAAAGTTATGCAGGTCGTACATGTACTGATAATCAAATACATACGATACAGTCATTAAGTGAAAGTGGAGTAACAAGCCTGTCAGTGTCAGTGTGACGGCACAAGGCAATACAGTGAAATAAACAAGTGATGCCATGCCTAAAGGCATGTCTACTGAACTCAAGAACATAAATCAAGTGAACTTCTTTTACGTACAATAAGAATGGATAATGTAGATTAGCATATTGGGCGTGCAAGATCTAAATTAGTGCTCAATTAAGCTACAGAACAGAACTAAAAGGCCTGACAAATCCTAGGGTGTCGTTAATTCCTCGTGGTCTGTACCTAGTAGTACCCACTAGCAAACCAATAATCGTTGCTGTTGTCGCATCATCTTCTAGACTTAATACTCTTGAGATATTTTCCTCAGAAGTCAGAAACACTCGCTGTCGTTTTGCCAAAGTGCACCAGTAGACCAGCACGCCTACTCCGCTTGGAAAATGACCTGGAGGCTGACAAGCCAAGATGCAGTGGACTAGTATTGCATTTCGCTAGCTGGATTACTACGACTCTTCCCTTCAGCTGCCGCGTCCTCACATCATATGAGCAGGGTAAAAGGAACAGGCCTATCAATAATTCATTTTTCAAAGGGAAAAAAAAAGATCCATATCCAACTCTTCACTCTTCCTCAGATGAGTTGTCGCCCAGGTACGGAACTAATCCATCAGTTGATCTTATCCTCATGTTCCTAAAGTTTGGCCCAGATTGTTAACAATTAAGGTTCTTGATTTCTTGTGTTCCTTTGAAAGAAGATGTGGACTGTAGATATCCTATGCTAGCTCACTGGATCCTCTTAAAAAAATGCCACACCAGCGGATTGGTAAACATAATTGAAATGGATGCATACTGCTTTGGGACTCGATAGATTTTTGGTACTTTTTTAGTGTTATGGTCAAGCTGGCTGTAAGTTTTGGTTCTTATTGTTGGTTTCGATGGCTAGTTAGAAGCTGGTTGTCAATGTTGTCAAGGGTAGATAACTAGACATGTATCTTTTGATTCACCATTGTTCATTATACATGAATATGATTTGACTATAAATTAGTAGTATAGTAATCCTAAGTCCTGAAATCGTTTTCGTTTCAGGAGCCAGCTCAAGCTCATTCGGCGTATCATCATCGCTGTCAGACGAAATTGACTATTCAGATCTATTGTCTGAGCATGGGTATAGTAGTACTGAACATAGTGGTTCTAGGTCCGAGAATGCCAAGAACGCATCCCCAGCAGAATATATTCAGGATTTGGCACCCTATCATGATCTGGTTTGCACCAAACTTTCAATAATAAATTAAGCAGAGTCGATTCCTTACTGAATTGTACCCTCAACAATTTCATTTGGTGAGTGTTTGTTGATGAAAGCGAATTTTATTATTGATGCATCCATAACTTTTCATTCATAGGCCGAGATGGATTTTGATGCTGATTTGCAAGATAGACTTCAAAAGGCCTTCGATGAAATAGTGAAGTTGAAGAAGGAAAACTACGAAGAATCTTGCCAGCGTCAACAAGTTGAGAAGGAGCTCCTAATGGTTCGCAAGAAAGTAAATTCCTTTCTTGTTTTTGCTTCTCACCACACGCTCTATGTAAATCGCATTTAGAGTAGCAAACCACATTATGATGGCATGAATGAAGCATTCCTGAGCAAGTTAGCGCTATTCCTTCGGTAGCATTTAATATCTGATTACTGAAACTACTTCTTCAGGCTAAAAAATTGCAGGACTACCTCTTAAAAGAGCAGCAACGTTTGAAAGAAACTGAGGAAGCTCTTGCGACAGATCAGTACTTGATACAAACACTGAAAAAGGAAATTGAATGGCTCAAGATCCGGCGAGATGAATATGTTGAGAAATCTCATGCGGAAAGTGAGCATACGTTGCTCCCACCGATGCAAGAAGCTAAGGAAGCTCATGAAAAACATAAGCAGGAAATGGAGATACTGAGGAAGGAGATTACGCAGCTTAAAATCCAGAGAGATGAATACCTTGCAAAGTATCAAGAGGCAAATGAGAGGAAGTTGGCACTGGTGAAGTGCGATTCTGATACTGATCAAGCTGTTAATGCTCTAGAAAACGACGTGGGAGCCTACAAATGCGACCTTGACTCGGTGCAAAAGGATTATAATCAGTTGCAATATGAGGACACTGCAATTAGAGATCCTGAAATATTGTGCATCAACTCCCAGTTTTCCTTAGCGGACCTGAAGCTGGCAACTGAAAACTTCAGTGACTCACTAAAGATCGGAGAAGGTGGGTATGGGCGTGTCTACAAGGGTTCTATCTGCAACAGGACCGTGGCCATAAAAATTTTACGCCATAATGAGAACCTCCAAGGCCGACTGCAGTTTCAACGAGAGGTAACTTCAATAATATACCAACTTACTATTTACTAATATAGGATACATTGTCATTGCATTTGTACTTAAATAAATGTTATGCAAAGTACTTCTGGTGTTTCTATTGCTATTTACAGGTTTTAGTCCTGAGCAAAGTGAGGCATCCGCATCTTGTCACTCTTATAGGATCCTGCGATGAAGCATCAGCTCTTGTCTATGAATATTTACCTAACGGAAGCCTTGAGGACCGCCTTTCCTGCAAGGGTAACACCCCAGCACTGACATGGCAAGTCCGAACAAAGATCATTGGGCAAATTTGTTCTGCGCTGATCTTCCTCCATCACCATAAGCCCAAACCAGTCGTCCACGGTGACCTTAAGCCTTCGAATATCCTCCTCGATGCTAATTTAGTGAGCAAACTGGGTGACTTTGGCATCGCTCGCTTTCTTGTACCGTCTGACACCAGCACCATGGTCCATCTTACTGACCATCCAGTTGGGACATTGTTTTATTCAGACCCAGAATACATAGCCTATGGTGAGCTGACCTCACGATCAGACGTCTTTTCGTTTGGCGTCATCATCCTACGCCTCTTGACCGGGGAACACCCCAGGGATATAGTGAAAAGAGTGGAGGATGCAATGATCAATGGTGAGCTGCACACCGTCATCGACAAATCTGCTGGTGAGTGGCCCTTCGTACAAGCACAGCAGCTAGCGCGTATCGGTATGAGATGCGCGACGGAGAAAAGGAGGCGTCGCGCAGATCTCGTTACCGATGTGTGGCCGGTGGTCGAGCCGATGATGAAGAGTGCTTCGTTGTCTGCATCTCCCTCCACCTCTTCATCGCTTCAGGACGAAAGCAGCGTGCCACTTCACTTTTTATGCCCAATTTCGCAGGTAAGTAGTAACCTTCATTTAGTCTTGTGCCTGTGAAGTATCGAGTCGTTACGAGCTATGACTTAACGCATCACATTATGAAACTGTAATGCCGTGTTCTTATCTGCACTGCTGATGAACACAGGAGGTCATGAAGAACCCACATTTTGCCGCGGATGGGTTCACGTATGAAGCTGAGGCCATAAAGGGCTGGTTTGAAGCGCACGACACGTCTCCGATGACCAATCTGGCACTCCCTAACCGTGATCTAATCCCAAACTGTGCGCTTCGCTCAGCCATTCAAGAGCATCTGCAGCGTGGCACATGACAGATGCATGTTCTGTTCCCTCGATCTGGGAGTTGTGAACATTGTGGATGCCTACACGAGCAGTGCCTGTTTGAATCCTGAGGGTGAGGCAAGAGATGAAAGGCATTTCAAGTGTGGCATGGTACCTAGCATGAGTGTGTAGCTGGATGTTTTTCTGAAAGAAACTGGTTTTGAGATCTGCCTAGTTCCCAATTCTCAAAGGCAGCTTCTCATCAAAATTTTATTGTTTCTTTGTTGACAGGGAGAAGCATGGGTGGAGCCAACGGGTGCCCGGTATGCACGAACGCCCCCAAATTTTTTGAAAACTATCTATACTCGTCTTCTTGCTATATGTTTTAATTGAAGTTGGACTTCATTGCAATTTGATAATACGCGAGGGAATTAGATGCAAATTGTATTTTATATCATCTTTCAAGTTTTATAGATAGCCTAGCACCTATTTTTTTCTCTGCCTATGTGGCATCATGTGAATGGTACGAAAAATGCTTTATTCTATTTTTTCAATTACAAGAAAAACATGCATACACATGTGAGTGCGCCCTCTTAGCACAAGCCTAGAAAGACGCAGTCCAAGATAAATCTGCGTCCTCAAAAATTTCTATTGAAGCGTCAGGATTTAAACCCTAATAGGTTTGAGTCGTACATTTACAACTCTATCACGCCACCGAGAGGTGGTTTCTGTACTTTATTTTATTAAGCTATAAGAAAGTGTTTTAGTTTCTGACTAAAAAAAATCAAGTGTTCGGTTCTTTATTTGTTTCAGCTGTCGTGACCATTACTCTGAGTGTAATGATCAAAACTAATATAGAGTGTTTTATACGAGATATTTTACTTACAAATTTTGAAGTTATATGTGACGTTAATAGACCATATCAATATTGTTGTACTAAGTACAGATGTATTAAAAATCCTACGTGCTTTTCAAGTGGTAGAATATACGAACTATCATACGGGTCATGTAGTGTACTAATAAAAATCTATGAAATTTATTTATCAATATTGGTATTTGTTATCGTTATGACGCTATAAAATTAAATTGCTTTCACAGCTAAATATGTGATGTAACCAATTAATTGGGATGAAAACCCAATTAATTACATAGTAACATTAAAGTACCATGTGAATACAATATTCACAATGATTGGGTTACACAGTGCTAATATTTTATTACTCCATCTGCTCTTTTTTAAGTGGTATTTTTTTTATTTTTTTATGATCTACGAGACGTGGCTTTAACCATTACTATTTATAACTTTATTTTATTATATACTAATAAAATTATAATATTATGAAAGTATTTTTTATGATAAATCTAGATAGTTTTAAATATATTAGATAGTTTTAAACATATTAGCAGTTTGGTGGAATGGATTATATGACGTTAGTTAAAGAATTTGTGGGTGGCACGACAAGTCGACAATTGCAAGGGAGCATGCCAGAAGGTGCCCAACGATAATTTTTGAATAGTTTCTGACTGATCCAGACAATTTTTAAATATGGATTATGTTGGTTTGGATATTTGTCGGATAGTATTGGATCGGAAATGCATACAGATTTCCTCTGTCGGATACGAATGCAAATTCGGTAGCTCACTATCCGTCGAATACGAATACATATTTGAATTATCTGGATATTTAGGGTCGGACATCCGCAGTCTACATACTCTATTTCAGCTCAACTCATTTACAAGATACTTTAGTAGCCCATCATACATTAACATATACACTAATACATGGAGTTAGAGAAGAAATCTTAACCTATACAAAGAATCCATAAGTGTTCCTCACAAATGTTTAGACCAATAAACTAGTTATGTTTTTTTATTTATTTTGTGCATACAATTTAAAGGGTTTTCATATTCCGAAAAATATTCGTGACAGTATTCGATTCAACTCGTATTCACCCCGTATTTGTATTCGATATTAAAGGGTGAGCTGGAGCTGCTTGTTGATCAATCTGCTGGGGAGTGGCCATTTGTGCAGGCCGAGAAGCTGATGCTTCTTGGCCTGCAGTGTGCAGAGCTTAGAAGAAGGAGACGCCCTAACCGTATGAATCATGTGTGGAGGGTGGTCGAGCCCCTGGTGAAGTCAGCTTCACTGTCAATTTGGGCATCGGTTTGATGAGAACCACACACCGTTCTACTTCATATGCCCAATTTCTCAGGTAAATTGCATGCCCCTTTTTTTTGTGCTACATAACCAGCTTAATTATGCATTTCAATTATAAAGATAAATGGAGAGGCACGCAAACTTCATATAAAAACATCAAGACAACTGGAGTGAATCCAATTGCTGAACAAACAAAGAAAACAACAGCCCTGCAACATGGATCCTGCATGTGCATATTGGCAGATAGGTGATCACTGGGATCGGCAAGTGTTTTATGCCAAGTTATGCTTGGAACAAATTTGTTTCAGGTCAATGGGCGCTGGTTCACCGTGTCTCATGTGCCTAGTGTTGTGGGCAACTGAAAAAAAAGGAAGATGCAAAAAATAAACTTATTTGGTTATCTTATCCTGGAGATTTAACATTGCTGACCTTTTGCAAATCCATGAGCTAGCAATTATATGTAAAAATTGCAATTAATTCTGCTTGTTCTTAGACGTGATTATGTCAAAACAGGAGCCGGGAATGTTCTTTTCAATTTGCACGTTCGGCCTGCCATCTGTTTTTTTCGGGTTACTCTGCCTGTTTTGCAGCTTAAAACAATCGACGTGATGGTAGTTACATACTTATATATTCATCAGTGATATTTTTGGCCACTGATTGGAATCACGATGCAAAACAAAACCTTAATTATTTGTTTGATTTTGCTTGAGCATTGCACTCATCATGGATTTAACATAGCCTTCACGTACAGGTGTGCGCGAACTTCGTCATGCCTGACTAATATTCTTGTTACGTACGTACGAAATGAAATACGACTTGCAAGCGTACATGCATGCGTCATTGAGTTTCAGTCGCACGCTAATTTATCATTGACACGGGGAATAAATCATAGACCCAAAAAAAAAGGTGAGCCCGGATTATACATTAGAAACTTCCATGCATCTGGTAATTAAAATACATAATTACATGCTCCAACATCACTATATATGGTCGGATCGATCTCTTTTTGCACGTCTAGGTGCATACAAGCATGCACATCGATCTAAATGTCTTTATTTTCATTTGACTGATAAATGAAAAGGGAAACGAAATAAAATAAAATAAAAGTGAGGGATTAATTACAAGTTAGAACTGGATGTTTGACTTGTAGAATGTGTCCGGCTTCCAGTTGGCCGGGATGACGTCTTTGGCGATGAGCTTTTTGCCGGACTCGCTGGTGAGGCGGATGGAGAAGGGGCCCTTGAGCGGCTTGGCGGTGTCCATCCTCCAGATAGCGCCCCATGACTCCTTCATCGGCCTCCACTCTGATGACCCCTTCTCCTTGAGGTCCATCTGCACAATGTCGCCGTCGTCCGCCACGAACTTCACCAGCACTGCCAGGTAGTTGGGGTTGGAGCCCTTCTCCACGTGGAACACGATCTTCTGGCTGCCCGCGTACTTGCAACGCACCCTCCTGAACTGCATGTCGATGATGCCAGCGTGGCGGAGCTCGCTCTCCTTGCCGGGCTTGGCCATGGCGCCGAAGGCCTTGCCGGCCAGGTCGAAGTGGTACGCGGCGATAGGCTCGTAGTTCATGTCTGTGATGTACACCACCACTGGCTTGTTGGAGCATGTCTCGGGCTTCTCACACTTGATCTGCAACATTAATCATTTCCGCACCGAGCCAAACATTAGTTTCAATTTAGAATTAATCACACACACACTAGAAATTCCATGCATCAATTAGCTAGGCAGTAAATAATATATATACCTCGTAGCAAGAGCCACATCCCTTGCCGTCCTTGAAGATTGGGTCGTTGCCACACGAGGTCATGCCACTGTAGGGAGGCAGGTTCACATCCTTTATCCCGCATGCACCACCTGCGCATCACAGCATCGCATCGGATACCACATTGCACGAGCAATTGACTGGAATTTACATGTATAGGTCGCGGCATGCAAGCCGTGCCGTGCGCACCGTTGTCGTCGGGGCCGGCGCCGGTGGGCTTGCCGTACCAGGTGCCCTTGGCGGTGAGCCACTTGCCGTTGTAGGTGGTCGTGATGTTGGGGCCGGGCGGCACCTTGGGGGAGCACGAGCCGCCGGCGACGAGCGCCGCGAAGACGGCCACGGCGACGATGTTGGACAGGGATCCCATCGTACGTGCTAATGTTACTCGACCTGGCCTGTCTCTGTGTGCTATCGATCGTGTGTTGTGGCGAGCAACGGTGTGGGCATGGGGGTATTTATCGGGGGCGAGCCGTGGCGCCGCGCGAACGGACGGACGGACCAGCGCCGGCGTCGCGGGCGATGGGGGTCTGCACTTTGGACCGCACGAGTGTTGGACGGACGTACGTGAAAGTCGGCAGTCGCACACCTTGGAATGCTCTCATCGATCAAATATATGGATAACAGTCCGAAGAAACATGTAGTCCGTCAGGAGCACGATCATGTGTCCCAGGAGGAGAATTCTCAGGAGAAGAATTATCTTCTAACACTCCTTCCGCAGTCTGAACATGGCGCAGCAGCGACAATGTCTAGACTGTCACAAAATTCTTGAAATAGCAGTGTCAGTAGAACCTTTGTGAAAATATCTACATATTGAGAATTGGATGGCTCATGAAAAACATGAACATCACCAAGAGCAATCTTCTCCCGTACAAAGTGAATTATGTCAATCTCAATGTGCTTTGTCCCCCGGTGCTCAGCAGTCAGCACTGCATCCTCAATTGTGCAAAAAAACAAATAATTCTCACATTGGTAAGTCCTGTACCACTGCATCCTCAACTGTGCAAAAAACAAATAATTCTCACGATGCAGTGTCTGTTCACCTGAATGACAGGCCATTTTCTTCTAACAAATCTCTTGCTGGAGAATATGAAGAGTGCATGAAGGGACAGCCGTGTCAAGGGAAGGATGGTTTTTTAGGCTGTACCTTATGGATAGTTATGGTGGGTTCTTTTAGATTGTGACTTATGGTTTATAGGTTATGTTTTTTAATTGTCTGTTCGCAAGAGAGATTACGAAGAGTAAAACAGTCGCATGTGATTTTAGCCGGTATAGCTGAAGTCGGTACAATATGTACTATAATCAACTAGTAAACCTCATCTTAAAAAAATATACCGTTTAAAATCTAATTACTATAGCAAAAGTGAAAAGCAAAGCCACAGCCATGCCGAACCTAGCCAATGTGTCGTCTTCAGGACATATCATGACCTATCCTGAAGGGATATGTTTTGACAAAATACAGGATCCTTCAGGGTAATCTGTTTATTTGTTTTGAGACCAAGTTGAATCCTATCTCAGAATTGAGACATACTGTTGTATAAATAATAGGTTTGCTATGTTGACCTTAACAGACTCAACGGCTTTATTGCCTACGGTCAGTCCAAGCTTGCAAACATTTTGCATTCAGATGAGCTGTCCCAAATTCTGAAGGGAAGACAGTTCTTTGACACTCAACGGAAGTGGTGCCATAACAATCTATGAACTGGACAGCAACGAAAAAAAATTATTTTCGAGAACAGGAAGAAGGGGTGAACATTTCAGCTAATGCAGTTCGAGTCACTGCGACCAGCCTTTTCAGGAACAGGTCTATTACCAATGGTAATTAATTCTGAAATCTTCCAAACAATTTTGTGATCTGAAAAAAGAAATTCTAAACCAACCATGTCGATACCCGCTAGCATGGAAAACATGTTCATGCAGCCCTGATTGTAACATTTTTTCACTGCTCTTGTGTGTTGCTGCTAGCTCTTACAGCCATAATGAACTCCATTGGAAGAATCACAGGTAAAAGCGTAGAACAGGCAAACTCTCACCTGTTATTTTGCTCTCGCCTTGTTGATGGAACATGCGCTAGTCCTAATTAACTTCGTATTATATTTGTTATGGGTGCTGCAACCTGTGTTAGTTTTGTGTAGTTTGTTTAGAAGATGTTAATTAGTTTTGCTTAGATGATCATGCTCAAGATGCCGTGGGCTGCCTGATACGCGTGTTGTGGCCTGTGAAACGTGATGGCTTCGCGGCCCATCACCAAGCGCAGCCATTAGCATATATTGTGTCAATCTTGGAGCCCTCTAAATGATGAGATCTTTCCAGTAGTAGAAGTTAATTTATCTATTGCAACAGCAAGCATGCAAATTAGGCGCGCACTAATTAACTGGAGGCTGGCTGCTGATTAACACGCAGTGCTATGTAAGCCTCAGATAGTTTCTATAGGGGTGCAGTTAGCATGCCTGGTGATGCAACATGCAAGTGAAGTGAGCATCACCGGCTAAAAAAAATATGTTTTCCAAATGGGAGATTTGTTGTCACATGGCGATTGCACGACGAATGGCATCATCCCAAAAATGTCATGTAATTGAAAAATGTGTTGTTGGAAGGCCATTGGACTAGCCGACATTGCATCATGCATCATCTTCATCGCAGTGCAAGAGGGAAGAGAAACATTTAAAAAAACTATAGGTTAGTTTTCTTTCAAAATATATTGGAAATCTTGCTTTTTGACCCTTTTTTTCTCTTAAAGTAGCACCTGCCACAAGGCCTTTGCCCAAAGATTTTTTTCCCTTTGTTTGTTTCTTGTAAGGAAGATATGTTCTTTGTTGAGACCAGGGGCGAAGCCACCAGTGAGGCTTCATGAGGCTGTAGCCTCACCTCCGATGTCAAGCGCGGATGTGTGTAACGCGCGTGGTGCACATTCGTGATGTATTCCGCGCTTTTCCGCAACCAAAAATGGTCCGTTGCAGTGGCTGTTGCTCACGGCATGGGCTGCCAGCCAATTTAGTAAGGACACGTTACATGCACACCCAAGACACCTCCTATGCATGTTCTCATAGCTATACCCGTTAAAGCTTCTGTATTTTTTTTTCTAAATTTGACTCGCCTTTTCATGTTTGAATCTCAGGTCTTGAATCCACCTTGCTCAGTGTTGATGGTTTTGTTGTATCGCATTAGTACTTGCTTCTTATCGTGAACTGTAAAGTCATATTCATCTAGGTTGGATTGTATGAGCAGACAAACTTTTCTCATGGATTTGGCAATGCATGGAGCTCTAAAGGGTGCCCAACAACGTGCATTTTTAGGAGAGGTTATTGTCAGGGCTGAGTGGAGGATGAGGGAGGCGAGGAGGCGGTGGGGCCTGACGGAGACGTCTCGCCGTACTGGGCCTAACAAACCCCTCCTCCGTTTTCATTCTAGCTTTGCCACTGGTTGAGACCCACATTGGCATGGTAAGTTCCATGTACTCCTTTTCCGAAAGGAACCCTTGTGCTAAGCTAATTAAGCAGCTTGCTTTGTGAGTGGCCACAACCTCAGATCTATATTTTCAGAAAGTTGACAAGTTGGAGATACAACTAACAACTGGACTGGAAAATAGCGACAAGAGGATTAAATCATGCAAGATTTTGCCAGTACTGGTCGAATTTACTTGTCGTTACACATTAATTCTCGAACTGTTCTACTATACAGCCTGCTGTTTGTTCTGGCAGGTGTAATTGGCACATAGCTTAAGTTTATAACTGTGTCTTTTGATTTATGATTAAAATTACACTATAGTAATTGTTAGTTTTTTCTAAGAAATAAAAGAAAAAAATAGAGAAAACAGAGAAAAAAGAAAAAATTATATCATCACATACAATGTAAATGAATAAGAAGGAAAGAAAAGAACAAAAAATCTAAAAAAATAAAAAAAAATCAAACAAGTCGAAATTAGAAACTGATATATTTTAAGTGATTTTTGATTTAAATAAATTAAAAGCTAAAATAAATTAAAAGCTGAAAACGTTTAGAATAAGCCGTAGTCTTGTAGAATTAAACTTTACAGTTAGACTTACGTAAGAGAATCCTGCATTAATTTCAACCTAAACCCCCATCCCGAACGGAGCCATGCATACCGATTTCTTTATGTCATTTCATTTCCATACCGACGTATGGTTAACCTGAGGCCCGGCCAAGTTAAAATATCCACGTCGTTATTGCCCTCCACTTTATGCCCATATGTACGACTTCATGCACCCTACTTGGGTGCATTGAAGCTAGCACGGACGTACGTACGACGGCGACTCTTGGGTGGTTTCAACTGGCCAGGTGACACATTGATCAATTATTACACATTAGGTCAAGCCATATATAATGCTGACGCATGGTTAGTACGGCTGTCAAGGTCCACCATTGGATCGATCCGTCCAACTAGGACACCACCCGGCCGGCCATGGCTGCATCGAGCAGAATTAGTTTTTCTGACCTGAGTGCGGTGCATCACTTGGGCATATTTGTTTTGCAATATAAGTTTGAGCCATAGCCATATATATAGCCACCGCTTAGCTAATAGTGGACTGAGAAGGGGACTAGAAGGAGTGTTGGATAGACGCCACATAAATAATAGACTTTTCAATTCATTTCCCAAAAAAGAAATCTAAGGAAAGGTTTACATTTTAATCCATAACTCCAAATGACTTTAAATTTAAATTAATACTAGATTAAGACCTTAAAAACCTATCCTAATCAAAGATCTTAAAATAACTTAAGAAAGTTGGGACCTTTTGACTCTTGAATCTCTGTTGCATCAAAATCAGGCTAAAACCACAAATTGAGTCAACTCTTAAACCAGAGCTCCAAATCATTTGAAATTTTGTATGCAACTTCTCTAGGATATAGGAACTTATTCCAATAAAAGATCAACAAAATCATTATTAAAGTTTCAGTCTTTTTCCGTTTGAAAGAAGATTACATCAAAACCGGATAAAACTCAAGAACTTAAGAAGACTTGCTTGTGAATAAATGATGGTTAAGATAACTTTCGACCTACTCACACATGTTCTAGCAAGTCTATCCTAGTTTCACCTAACTTACATGACTGCTCTGGACCTCAGCACCCCCGCCTAGTCCCGATCATTATCGCCAACCGCTACGTCCTCTAAGCAATCTGCACATCCAAAAACCAATCAACCATGTCGAGCATAAGCTCTATGCACTTGACTTACTTAGTCAAAATAATACATAATACAATATAGATACACCTATTCCACATATCCTAACTTTGCTAGGACTAAACCTTGAACCAAAGTGTGTACCTAGCATACTGTCCAACAACATTGGTCAAAACTCTAACACTTAACTTTTTCCTATTCCTCTCCAAAAATAGGGGAGCAGTCTGACCACAGCCACCATGGCTGGTCAACCACCGGCACCTCAATCGGTTAGACCGCCAATCCCCAACCGGTTTGACTGAAGTCTCCCAGACATCAAAACCAAAGAGCAAATGACACATAATTATACTCAAACTTCGACATTGAAGCACATATAAGGTCAAATACTCATCACACATAGGGTGTTCTCTGCATAGTCTCACAATGATAATATTATTCTTCACTCTTTAGTTAAAACATTGTAGGAACAGTGAGTACTCTTTCCCTTTTTCTCTTTGTTTTTAGCTTGAATATATATGTATTGTGAGTACTTTTGTACCCTAAAGAATAGTGAGTGCTTTTACTTTTCAATACCATATGTAATATGTTAACTAAAATGCATATATACGTACATGGCAGATGTGTAGGAGAAGCTAGGAGTGGAATCAAATTAAGAGGGGACCAATGCAATGCAACACGCCGGCCGGAGCTAGATAGCCCTTTTTATGCAAGTAACCTGTAGGAGGTGGAGCTGCTCCGACGTTCGTGTGACCCTGATTTCATTCTCCACTAAGTGGACACATGCATCGTCAGGGCCCATTCTTATCTGCATTTGGCTCTTGTTTATAAATAGTAACAGCTTGTAAAAAAGTTTATAGAGAGGAAGACATTTATATACGATTTGGTTGATATAAATAAAGTCAATGCAATTTGGCTAGTTAAAATATTTTTTGATTCCCATAGAAATTGAAATGTTTCCTATAAAATTATTGTAAAATTTATGCGCTCTAAACAAGACGCTTAAATTGTACTCTCATACTGATCACGTATATAGACATTGTGCTGTGCAAGAAACAAAGAGTAAACAAGTGAGCAACAAAGCCAACTTTATTAAGACTTGAAGCTCTACAAGATAATTCATACTCGCTCGCTAGTGATAACTACAAATCCTTAATTGGATCTCTGCTTGAAGCAGATCAGGCCAGAGGATCTTTCTAATTCCTTAGCATCCTCCTCTGATCACCTCGTACACCATTATTTGCTAGCTCTATGCATGGCAACAAATATCCCAGAGCATGGCAAGTTATACATACACCAACATAATTGACCTGAGAGACATATTCTAATCGATCGTACGTACACTTGAACCATGCAGCACTTGATCATTAGATCGTTAGTACTTCTCTTTTGAATTAAATATCCCACGCATTATGACGTATTTGCTCTAGACGTTGATCTTGCCGATGAGCGGTATGCCGATGGCGGTGACGACGAGCGTGGAGGGGACGCCGAAGACGACGTGGCTCCAGAAGGTGAGGCTGTAGGCGTTGCGAGGCGCGCGGCGCGCCTGCTCGCACACGATGAGGTTCGCCGCCGACCCCAGCAGCGACAGGTTGCCCGCCACCGTGCTCACCCACGCCAGCAGCAGCCACGACCGGGTCACCGCCGACGCCGAGATCGTCGCCGCCGCCGCCGCCACCTCGTCGCCCATAAGAAGCACTACACTCACAAGTAAATACGTAAGTGCTTTCAATTTCAAACCATCATGTCACACGACAAATGCTTAATGCGTCGGCGCGGCACACCCAAACAAAACAGGGTATTTTCGGTGTCTCCTAGCTAGCTACACTTCCTTGTTCGCTAGTGGTCAAAAGAAAGAAGAGTGCTAGCTGTAGGCGTTTTTTTTCTCTCTAAACTATCATTCAGATTTGTGATTGTTAGGTTAAAGATACCGAAAATTCCCTCTTTCAAAAAAAGAGATACCGTTAGATCTCTAATTAAACATTACAAATTTAGATAATTATTTAAAAAAAACATCCATCGACATGTCAATTTCGTCATGCATGTTAATCGTACTGTGTGTCTGCAGCGCCTCTTCGTTATGTCGTCCTCGTACGTGCATGCACAAGTACATACACAGTAAAAAAAGAAAAATAGCCAGGGGTATATATATTTACCGGTTGGTACGTTGGAGGCGAGGTTGGAGAGGAGGAGGATGATGACTGAGAGGACGGTGACGCCGCTGACGTGGTTGATCCTGGAGTAGGGCGCCATGAAGTTCCAGATGGCCCCAGGGAGCCCCGTCTTGTTGAAGCCGCTCACCGTCACGAACATCCCCGAGAAGAAGACCAGCAGCGAGTAGGACACCTGCATGCATACGCATCGCGCGCACGTGCAACCGCCTCAAACCGATCATATACGTATGCCCAACACGTGTCTTCCTTGGTGAAGTCATGGAACGTCCGTTACGTACCTTGTCGAGGCACGGCTCGGCGTCGCGGAAGTCGACGACGACGAGCGCGATGGCCGTGGTGATGGCGGTCCACGACATGTTGAGCCCGAGCATGTATGCGACGAGCATGCCGACGGTGACGACGTACGCGAAGCTCTTGAGGAACAGCTTCCGCCGGTGCTCCGAGCACTGCATGAACCACGGGTGCTTCGTCGAGATGTTCTCCGACATCATCGAGTCGGCGTCCGCGCCGTTGCCGTTCTGGGCGAGCTGGAGCTGGGTGGGGCTCTTGAGCGAGAGCACCGACGCCGGCGACCGGCCCTCCTCGACGGCCTCCATCTCCTTCCCGGCGGCCACCAGGTCGGGGCTGGTGCCCTCGAGGTCGTTCCAGTACATGCAGAGTAGCATGACCATGTTGACGCCCATGCCAGCGAGCATGGCCGGCAGAATGCCGAGGAAGAAGCTGGTGAAGGAGATCTTGCTGTTGAAGGCGATCACCAGGTTCTGCGGGTTGCCGATGGGCGTGGCGCTGGAGCCGATGTTAGCGCTGGTGGCGAGCGCTAGCAGGAAGGGCTTGGCGGGGAGGTTGCGCTCGGCGGCGAGCTCGAGCACAAACTCGGTGAGCACGACGCAGCAGGTGTCGTTGGTGAAGAGCGCGCTGGCGAGCGCGGTGACGACGCAGACGCGGCACATGAGGTCGCGCCCGCCCTGGCTCCGCCACGCCAGCAGCCGGCCCAGGTGCTTGAACATGCCGGCGCCCTTGAGGTAGCCGCCTACCACCATGGTCGCGAACAGCAGGCCCAGGATGGGCAGGTCGATGGACGCGTACGCGTCGTCGGGGCTGATCACGTGGAACACGATCATCAGCACCGCCCCCAGCAGCGCCCCCGCCGTCCGCCCGATCGGCAGGAACGGCACCGACGGGAACACCGCCAGCATCCAGAACACCCCGAACGCCACCGACCCCATCACCACCTTCGACACAGACGCCAGAGCCATGGCTATCTACGTATTGTCAGTTCGACCTCTTCTCCTTCTCTTCTCTCTCTCTCAATCTCTCTCTCTAGAATTCTAGGCACAGCTAGTTACGCTTCTCTCTCCTGTCACGCACGCACGTACGTTAATTACACTTGCTGGCACTGCACCTCTCTTCGAGGTGGCCGATGTGTGTGGTACCACTCAAGTGGCAGTGGCTTGTGCCGTGAGAGCAGAGGGGCGACTCCCCTGGGGCTTAAGTACTCGCGCGGCCCTGCTGCTTCGCGTTGCAAATCGCAGCTGGTGTCATCGATCGGTCCCAGCTAGCTAGCTAGCTAGTGTACAGCTGGCACAATTAAGGATCAAATGCAACGAGACCAAAAGATCTAGCTGCAGATGCATGCACAGATTTACTCACTAATCACTAGACAGCTAATTCACTTGTCCCTAGCTCGTCCTGTAATGATTACATGCGATTAATTAATCTGCTAAATTAATGTGCAAACAAAGCATAAAAACTAGTGGTAAGACCACTCTACGTACGACTGTACAGGCCCGTAAAGCCTATAAATTATAAACTAAAAAAATATGCTAATATACTGTGCAACGTGGCACCGCACAGTGGCTGCATGCGCGTGTGCCACATCATCCAACCATCTAGGGAAACGCTGCACTCCTTCATCGCCACGTGTGCAGGTTTTTTGCATGTACAACTACCAACGTACTTCCGAGACATCTAAAAAACTCCCGACATTGCTAGTGGGCCCCGTTTAACCGTTGACAATGGGGGTCCCAATGCCAGTGACATACGTTCACCTCCGTGTTCGTGAAAAAGTTTATTCGGTACAGGTGCACTAGCTCATGGTTACGTACGTGGAGAGACTAGTGAGCAGTCGAAGAGTTGTGCCCGCGATGTGTTACAATAAAAATACTCGCTCGCCTGAGTGCGAATTTCAAGTTACGACTTAATTTATGCTGGGGTTAATTAGCTAAGTACTCCACTAATCAACTTGTTGGGCTAGCTGATCAGGCATGATTTCTTTACTTTAGTAAGGGCACTCCCAATGAAGTGACGTAGCAGTATCCGTATACCAAATAAGCAAAAAGCTGATATAGAAGATAAATAAAGAAGAAAGAAATAATAATAGTGTCTCATGCAAGATATTATCTATTTGAGAGGATCAAGAAAACTAGATGACGTGAATTGGTAAAAAGGAGAGAGGAAGTGAGAGAAGAGAGAAAAATTAATTGAGTAGGGCAGTTACTAGATATTATACATTAATAAGATTGTTTTTAGTTTTGTGTCTATGTGAGATGATAAGCTATAGATATTATTATATAGTGTATGCACTGAAAGTGCCCTAAGCATCAACATTGACTAGTTTAAGATGTGATTAGTTAAGGTCGTAGCAGCTTGTTGCCATTGTTAATTGATTGACCGGGAGGCCATCAGAATAAGTATCGATGCCAAAAGGTGGAGAAACTTAATTAAACATTTACTAGTGGGTCGTGACATGATTAGCTAGCTACGTATACTTGATTAAACAATTAAGGCGTACGAAGTTCATACGTACTTATGCGTATAATAATCTACATACGAGTATCCAATAGTAGTTCGAATCCCCCGTACGTACCTTACGTGATCAAAAGTTGGTTCAGAGTTCAGATTTTGCCAAGAGACTAGCTAGCGGCAGTAAAGTTCAGTTTTTTTTTTTTTGGGTTGCATCGAAGCCTTCGAATTTCCATTACTAGCAACGGAAATACCATACATAGGTGGCAGAGCTTTTCCCTGACGAAAAAAGGAAAGGTTTTGATGCCAAAAGGACTAGATTACGCTCCAGGATGCGCACCAAGCGAACCCCCATGCATCTAAAGCCACAGATCCCGGAGTTAATCAGCGCCTGGGAAATGAAAAGTAGTCTATTATATCAGTACTTCCAGATTTGACGAGATTAAATAATCTATTGAATATGACTAATACTTAAGTAAGGCCTTCCAATTTATGTAGGCATTCAGGATGATGATGGCTTGTGGCTCTTTTTATTGTAGTTGGTTTATTTATTTTTACTGTAATTGAATTGGCTTATTTGGTATAATTAAATTTAAAAAAACAAAAATAGAAAAAAAAACATGTTAGCACATCACGGATAATACAAAGAAATAGAAAAAAGAAAGCACAAAAAAACCCAAAAATAAAAAACAAAAAATAAACAGTACAAAAACCCATCACCATCGCTGGAAGCAAACGCCCATCGCAGACGTGAGCGTGGCCGTAAGTTTCTAAAAGCAATTCCTGGAGTACCTTTGGTTAGAGACCTATTGTACCTTTGGAATTACTGTAGTTGTTTTCAGAATTCTCTCCTACTAACAATAACTGATCTTTAATTATTGTCAGATCTCTCTCGCTAACAATAATCGTCCACTCAATCGAATAAGATGATTCAACAAGATACTTGCTCACATGGATAACTGATACGCTTCAATGTCGTTTAAGGTTTGATGAGATAATAGAACAAGAAAAAAGACAAGAAGAACGACACTAAAGTCCAATCCCAGAGGATCAATCAAGATTTTCCGATCAGATAGGAAATTACAGAGACTAGAGCTAGTGGCATTCTTTTATAATCTCTCGTCGAGAACATCTTGTGACCAATTTATAGCAATAAAAATCATCTCTATTCTCTCCTAAATTCTTTTAAAGGACTTAACCTTTTTTCTTATAATTTATAAGATTGACGACTTGATTGTCAACAAGACTAATCATGAGGATTTTCTCAAAAATCTCTGCTACTTCTTCATAACAGCCACGTAGATAGGGCTTCACAGTCTTTTGGTCCTCCTCCCTGCAGCAGCAGATAGGCTTTGAAATATCACCATCATTTGGGTTTCGCCTACTGGTTTGCGCATCTTGTCGAAGAGTTTCAACTTGGAATACCTTTGTTCCTTCCTCTATGTCTCTTTTTTTCTGAACTTAGATCAGGAGTCTAACATTCACTAAAGAGGGGAGGGAGCATCCAGGTAAATCTGAAGATTTGAACCCGGGCGGAGGAGGAGACGACGCCTACTCCTCCATCATCACTTTCAGTCCTTCTTTCTGAAGACCTACCCAATAGTTCAAAAATGAGCATATGGAGAAATAATTAATGACCTTGTTTCACCCAAACACGAGAGAAGAAATAAAGTGCATAATTGGTCCTAGGTATTAAAGGCAGCTCAGATACAGGTATGCAATACTACCCAAGAATCCACAGCGACTAATATATTCTGAAATAAAAGATGTTCTTCTGAAGGATCATGTAAGAAAGTCTAAGATAATGTTGTGATGAACAATTGTAAGTTCTGTGAAGTGGTCATTTGGTTTTGCAAAGATTGTATATTATCTAGACTATTTTCTGTTTTGAGCCGAAATTGAGGATTTCGAGTTTTGAGTCATGGATTGAGTTTAGGAGATGAGTCATTGTATTAAGGTTGCATGAACAAGTTTTGACTAATGTGGATTAAATTATGAAGAACTTGTGTACAAAAATAATTTCTTTATCTTTGGATGTGTTGGAACATTTGGAGTCACTATAGTCGACGGCGAGGATCAAGGCTACGCTCAGGGAGGAGCTGAGACCTAGAACGATTAAGGATGCAGGATGAGATGATGAGCTCAAGAATAGTACGAGAAAGGCGAAAAATATTGAAGGCGAGTTTGAACAGCGAGTTTGCATCATATGGTTTGGTCGGTCTAAGTGGTGTATAGTCTGATGGAACCGCAGTGGGAAAGACTTGTCGGCACATTGCAAGTCTATGGTGAACCTACATATGACAAGCATGACGATTGCTTGCAATAAAAGATGAAAATCCGATCAAGAAAGGGTATTTTGTTAAGCTTGGCCACAAACTGGATTTGCTTTGGACCAAAACCGCAACGCATGAGTAGCGCTTTGAGAGGTTTAGGTCAATGAGAAGCTGGTTTGATCAAGATGGATCAAAGGTAAAGAACTTAGCGGATTCAAGCTGATGCACTTTGAAAAGCGTGCATAAGTGAACTTGTATGAGTAAACCCATGTGTAAGGTTATCGGGTTTCCTGTATTGTGCTAAGTGGATAGTATCTACTAAGGGATAGGTGTGGCTGGTTGGTTCACAAATATAAAGGGATTGAGATAGAGACTTGGGTTAACCATTTAATCCATCTCTCTTATGCTCTCATGCCTAGGGTTAGAGTTTGAGAGTTGAGTGTGTTGTGTGCTCTCTGTCCTCTAAGGTGGAGTGGCTGTAAAACTTACCTTCTTAAGTAAGCAATACATCAATCTTTGATCATCTCTATGGATTCCTCATGTTTTAATTGATTTGCTCTTGATTTGGCTGGTTTTGATCTTTCCTCTTCCCTTTTCTTATCATATTGTGCCAAGGACGTGTAAAAATAGAGATAACCTCTAGAAATTTATTTTCACCTATCTAGACATTTTGATAGCAAATTTACCAAGAAAACCTAATTTTGCTTGATTTGGCTTTAAAATGTGATTTCTTAATCCGAGGGTTTTTGACGTGATTTCTTTCGTGTTCTTGCTTGCTGGGACATGTGGGAATACATTTAGACCCATCTTGGTCATCATCCACCCATGAGCAAGTTGTATTCATCGATTTTGATATTGGCTCAGTTTCGATACACCTTTCCATCAAACTGAAAAGGTCTTAATTTTGATCATGATTTTCATAAACGTTTGTTGAAATAGGTTATTGATAGCCTAGAGAAAATCCATGCAAAATTCATGTCATTTAAATCTACAGATCAAAAGTTCCATCGATTTTTGGATTTAAAATCGAGCTAAAAACATTATTCACATGCCTGATTTTACTCTAACAGCGGTCAGACCACCCTTGAAGCACTAGTCAGACCGCCGTTTCTACAACAGTTAGACTGTCGGGAAGTGGTTGCTTCGACGTTTAGTGTTTTTGAGCTATTTGGCTTGAGTTTTGAATGAAAATTCTATTTTCTGCAACTCTATAGTTGTATGATAATAGAATCTTGAATATTTTAGAAAATTTTTAAGAAAACACCATTCACCATCTATGTTGCCATCTGGTCCTGCATCTTCCTTCCAAATTCTGTCATTATGTTGAGACCCAATATTTGGTGCCACTCCAAATAGCTTTCGGCTGTGGCTTCCAACTTTTAGCTGAAATTGCACTATGATGACTGATATTTTTTCTTAGTCATTCAATTAAAGAAAAATTAGAAGAAAAAATTAAAACACCGTTATATCTCCATAGATAATGCAAAGGAAAAAGAGAAAAAGAAGCAAAAGTAAAAAAAAAGCCAAAATTAGAAGTTGACGTATTCCAAGTGGCTTCTATATTAAATAAGCTGAAAGTCAGATAAAGTTACCCTTTAATTTGTGATGGGGCAATCTTTCTAAGTTGGCACTTGAAACAAACTAATTGGTTTGAAAAATTCACAGCTTTGAGACTCACTTGTTCGTGGCACTATCTTAATTACACTTCGGGTGGAGTTTGTGGTACTAATTAAACACAAACTAAGATATTTGCGACTTCTACTAGGACAACACATAAAACGGGCTGAATATGTTTATTACATATCCCCTATATATAGCCAAAACCTAGCTAGTGATGTTAGTTCAGTTGGAGAAAAGTAGCTTTGTCGCAGAAAACTATAACCTTGCAATTTGTATGGTTCTTTCACTCCTCAGTGTAAACGGAGAGCTACTAAAATAGAAAGAGCATAATGAAATTCAGTATATGCCACTGATGTTTCACTCCTCTGTAAAACGGAGAGCTACTAAACTGGAAAGAGAGAGAGAATTCAGTCCATGCCACTAATGTCTCGTGGCTTTTGAGTTTTACCACTGGTTTATGTCTTATTGGTTTTATGCCATCGAATTTTAGACTTCTTTAATACCACTCTGTCAAGGTCAAAGCCCTTTTGACCAATCTGAATTGACCCTTGTGTCCATTTCAATTCACAAAATTTATATCCAATTGCCATTTTGGTCGTTTCGCGTACCAGCATTGCAGCAAACAACTATAAAGGAGTGAGAAAGAAAGAGATTGGTCATGGAGAGAACCTGAGATGAAGGGAGAGAATAAAACGGTAAGGGCAGCTGTGCCATTTTCAGGAAAAAAAAAGAGTCATTAGTGGTATTTTCAAAAAAAAAGTTTACAATTTTAATGGCATAAAACTAATAAGGCAAAACGCAATGACAAACTCCTAAATCCTGAAAATATCAGTAGATCAAATTTTCTCAAAATCTTACAATTACATCACTCAATCCAGGCATCAACCCGAAGAGCCAACACCATACATACCCTTCAAGGACAGAAAGACTTAGTTTGAGTGCTACAAAGCAATATAATAGCTAGCTTGCTCTGCGACCCTGCCGATATATATGCGCTCATACATACCCATCACTCTCGTTTGATATGATTTGATGCTAATAAACCCTAAGGCCACTGGTCCGGCCGGGTCTCACCGCTATTTCGGAAATCCCAGAGGCCTTTTCGCAAAATCAAAGAACGTAGGGCTCGCTGATTCCACCTGCTTTAAGACTGGTTATATCGGGTGTTACGGGGTGTTCAGAATGATGGTGGTTTATAATTTTTTTTTACTGTAATTGAGTTAGTTTATTTAGCATAATTAAATTTTAAAAAATTTAAAAATAGAGAAAAAACATATCACTCCATCATAGATAATACAAAGAAATATAAAAAAAACAACAGTAAAAAAACTTGCAACGGCAGCAAAAACCAACCGGAGAAACGGTTTTGAGTGGTGATTTAGTCAGATGGTAGCTATCCTCCACGATCTTTTTACATTGTCCTATAGTAAGGCCTAGTACGAGGGAAAATTTTGAAATTCCCGTCGATGTAAAACTTGTTTTTCTAAAATTTCTATATTCTAAATAGAGTTATATTAATTAGTGCTCTTGCAATAGCTAGCTAGTAATCACATATGACCATGCGAAATATGACCCAAATTATTTGAGCTAGCGATGGTGTGAACATCATGTAAAAAACAGTAGCCAGGACCTCGCATAAGCGACGTCTCCTTGGACAAAAATAATTCAAATCCTATATGAATCAAGAAAATTCTCTCGTATTGCATCTAATGGAAACAATTAGATCTAGCGTTCGATCAATTAAATTGATCATCACTCATCTCGTAGGGCTAATCACCCTTGGTGTAATTAACTAATCGTGCTAATTAAGAATTGCATACTACGGAGGATTAGGACGTTAAGGCACGCGCTATTCCTAAAAGGAAATTCACGAAAAAGACATTAATATCTTGTACCACTGCAACGTAGACAGATAAGACAACAAAGGGAAACGCGTCACCGCACTTGATCCATAGAATATTCGATGTACTTGGACTAATGTGCTATCAAGACAAAACAGATGATGGTTATATCTGGCTAGTGATCACTTTGTAATGATCCCTCGTACCTCCACTCCTCTAGTTAAAAATTCTTGATGTTTATTTTTAATTCAATTTTTGTGGTTTCCAATCGAAGATTTAGGTTATTTTTTATCATTGTAAATACCATATAAGTATGAGATTATGATGTTATTACTTTTCACATTTCAGAAGAAGACGACTTCGACTACAGTGGGGACCAAGACGAATAGACCGCGTTTTACAATCATTTGCTTGTGGGCATGTTCAATTGGCTACTTCCACTTCAGTTTTTCTTCTGCTGCTATTATTTAAATTTGGCTTATAGGCTGAGGATGTAAACTTTGGCAATTATACCCATATTTAGTTAATAAATATCATTGTGGTTGATATTTATCTTTACTGTCCATTGTGTGCACTAGCTGATCCTGAATTAGTGCAATTTATACAGAGAATCCAGGAGTCGTTGCTCCGAGGTCTGACACGGAAACAGTAGACTGTGTCAAGATCAAGCACTGAGGCTAAGTATAAAGCAAGTGCAAATGCTACGGCTGAATTGGTTTGAGTTCAATCTCTGCTAAAAGAGTTGGGTATATTTCAAGCCAGAGCGCCGGAGCTATGGTGTGACAACTTTGGTGTGACATACTTAACAGTTAATCTAGTTTTCTATGCTTGTACTAAGCACATAGAAGTAGATTTTCACTTCGTTAGAGAAAGGGTGGAGTTGCGTGCTTTGGAAGTTCACTTCATTTCCTCTGCAGATCAGATAGCTGACATATTTACAAAAGCTTTACTGTGGATACCGTTTGATCAAATACGACACAATCTCAACATCGTGTTTCCTAGTTTACTGTAGCGTGTCCAACACTCGTTGCCTTGCCAGGTATCGCATTGTAACTGAATGTATCATAGCTTGACTATAAACATGATCTGAATTCATCTGAGTTCATTGCGCGGCAATAGCCACAAAAAAAAAGATATCCTAGTATCTTTTCTGATTGTAAACAGTCGCATGCCACTGTTGACAAAAGTCAGGAAAAGAAAAAGGTCAGGTCAATCTTTGCCGGCGACCAACCGTCGGGAATACGTTGTAAGAATTCTTTTTGCGGGGAACTTGGTAAGAGTCTGATGTCCCAAATGTAGGGTGGGTTCTTTTATGACTATGGCTTATAGTTTACGGTTGAAAATTTTGAATTCTGAACTGTTTGCGAGAGACAGTATATGGAGAGAAATAGTCGTATACGATTTTAGCCGTTATAGTTGACTTGGTACAGTTTATTCTACAATCTACCTATAAACCCTGCCTTAAAAATATATTGTTTAAAAGTTAGTTATTGTAGCAAATATAAGCCAAAGCCTAAACCAAGTGCAAAGGAACACACCCGTAATGTTGGCTGACGACAAGCCGTCAGGAATATATGCACTCTTCCGTTGGGAAGAGGAGAACTTATTCTGGTAGAGTGAATTCAATTATAATTCCTATTAATTATTAGTTTGAAGTGGGCACCGCTAATGGATGTCCTATTAATTATTAGTTTGAAGTGCGCACCGCTAATGGATGTCAATTTTCTCTTAAAAATCTACTTGGCTATCAATAATCGTTTTGTTGATCGGATGCATCGATGAAATCTTGATGAAGATTTCTAATGCACGCTTGGTCATATCGATCGCGCTAAGGTTGGAGTTATTATGTGTGCCCCCTGTTTTCTCGCGGATTGCGTCCTTGACCCATTAGACTCACTTCGATTAATCTAAATGGAGATGCAATTAATATATATGTCGCAGTGGTATTACAGTTGCAACGCATGAAGGCCATGGATCGTAATTAATATATTAATGAACAATTAATCGGGATCAAACGATGTGGAGCAAAACATATAGGCGTTTTTCCCCCCTTTTTTGGAAAAGTTTCTTAATTATTTTGGTCGTGGCTTCAATCTGAATATATCATACAGTGAAACCAAGCAGTCAAAATTAGGGTGTGCATGCAGTAGGTAACTGTGCTCGTCTTTCAAAAAGAAAAAAGAGGAATTATATTTTCGATTAATCCGTAATACTTTATAAGCAAGAAAGTTTAATAACATCCGTAAGGTTAAATTATCGCGTTGACGTAGTGCAAAAATTAGGTCAAAACTTTAGCGACCAATTGCCTGTAAGACTGCAGGGCTGTGGATCGACGAGTGGTGTGAAACAAACAATTGACATGGACTCAAGTGCTTTCCCTTGCTGCAGACTTTACATCTGGACGGGCATCCTATATTATTGGTCTGAGCTTTACCATCCTATCTACTTGTGAATCACTTTCTGCACACCACTGAAGTGTACTAGCTAGCTGAAGCTAACAGTGAAGGCCAATTTGGTTAAGTGCATATGTATTTGTCACTTTCCAGTTTTTACAGTGTGACTTGTACTTCTGTCTCTATGTACTATTCCAGTAGCAGAGAGAAAAAGGTTGATACGATGGATGCAAATATGTATGCAATATTGCACCTTGAGATATGGTTCTTCTATACATGAATAGGACTTTCTTTTTTGAGTGTATTACTCACGCAAGTTGGATATATACATGATTCTGTGAAGAGAAAAGCGTGTGCTAGTAGTATGCCACTTTTGTATGCGCATCGTACGTGCTTCTTTTTAGGTAAAAAAAGACATAACACAAGCTAGCCATCCGTATTTTCTGAACAATTTTGTTGCGAGGAATTTTTCTGAATACTTTAACTCCGTTCTCGCAAGATTCACATACGAAATGCAGTTGCAATTAATAATGGTTGAGCAATTTGCCAGTGTGTGTGGGAGCATCCGGAAGAATCAAGATCACAGCTGCACGTCCCTGATCTGACGATCCAGTGTGTATGCAAGGGAGAATTGTGGCATACGAAAGCTCTGCTCGCTTGCTGCTGCTGCTGCTGCTGCTACGTACTCGCTGAAAAATTCCTTCAGTGCGCGGAGAGAACTCGAATCTCTCGAGGGAGAATCAAAGCACAGACCGAAAGCAGAAGGAACACATCGAAGCACGACTTTTGAAGCACCCAGCACGGCCTGTGCTTTTCATCTTTGATTCTTTTCCCGCCAAAAAAGCAACGAACATGCAGTTCCTCCGATCTCCTCTCTACAAGCAGCCATGATGCATGCGACGCAACAGAAGCAGCAGCTGCTACATTATCTCTGATAGTACAGATACAGAAAACACCACAACGCCGGCGATGGCGAACAGGGGGATCGCCGACAGGCCCCACGACAACCGGGTGGCCGTGCTCCGCTGCCTCGTCGTCCTGCTGGTCGTCACCATCCTCCTCGCTGGCCTCGTCGTTCTCGTCTTCTGGCTCGTTGTCCGGCCGAAGCCCATCGAGTACTCCGTCACCCGCGCCATCGTGCGGCACTTCAACGTCACGCCGCCGCCGGGCGCCACGCTCAACGCCACGTTCTACCTCACCCTCGCCGCCAATAACCCGAACCGGCGCATGTCCATGCTCTACGAGTCGATCGAGTTCTACGTACTCTACGGCGAAGCCGCGGCGCATCTGGCATTCGCCGTCGCTCCGGCGTTCCGCCAACCGCACCGGAACGAGACGCGGCTGAACGTGCGCCCCGTGGCGCGCTCGGCGCCGGTCGCGGACCAGGCCGCGCGGGAGCTGGAGCACGACCTCGCCGCCGGCGAGGTCAGCGTGGACGTGCGCATGAGCGCGGGCGTCCGGTTCATGGTCGGCGGCGTCAAGTCCAGGTACTACCACATGGAGGCGATCTGCTCGCCGGTCGTCATCGGTTTGTCGCCGTCGTCGGCGCGGTCTTTCCGGAGCGTGTCTTGCGATGTGGCCATTTCGTGAGACAACATGCATGGCGCGTGCGCTCCATCGGATCACTAGTTAGTGTATGTGGTGTCCTGCAGAAAGTTGGTTTGGATTGGATCGGTTTATACACATTTGACTTGCACTTGCCGTTGTGTTATAAATCTAGCTAGCTAGCTAGCTCTAGATGTTGCCTTTTTATTTTCTTCTTCTTTTTCTTTTCAAACTATTATATTGTGCTGTGATTTTGCCATGTTTGATATATATTATCATGCTTGCTGTGAGTACTGTTGGAAATATGTGTAATATTGTTAATTTAATATTTTACTAGTATGCAAATATCGTAAATAACTACTGATGCATAAATCAATACTAACAGAAGGCAACATATTGCATTTCGACCTATGCTTAAGAATATTATATAACAGAGTGGATCGGCCATACAAACAACTTACGGTTGTAGAACAGAAAACAATACAAGCTCAATACAATGTAAAACATAAATGAAGCAGTGAAGTGAGTGATAGCACAGATGTGCACTGCCCAAAATCTTATTACCGCCTCGTGCAGTGTTCTCCGCGATAATGGTCCAAAGATCCTGTTCTCTTTCCTTCCCGGTGTACGCTGAGAAAAAAGACCCAAGAAGTTCAATGGCTCAGCACTCCAAAACAGCTCACCAGAGGAGGAGAAATATGTGGGAGAGAAATAGAGAAATTCAGGTGTTGAACTTGTATATCTCTAGGTCTTTTTAAGGACTTATGACAATTACGTACTCTCTAGTAACTGACGCCATTAACATGAATTAATCCAGTTGTTTGAGATCATATTCAAACAGAATTAAGAGAGACATAATTGCATGATTTTAAGAAATAGCAGGTTGATTTAATGTGCCAGGAGGAGACGAGCTATAACATGGCACAATCACAAATCACGTAAAAATAAGTGAATACGCACGTGTGTGTACACCCGCGTGTGTGTCCAACCAAAGTCATCTTCATCCCATACTCATTCTATATGTCACATTTTATATGCTAGCAAGGACTCTATTTTATAATTTGCCTTCATATTAGTACTAAACTATATATATTTTAAAATTTCTAATAAAATATACCTCAGCTCATGGGCCAATTTCCAACGAGTGCCATCACCATTTGGGAGAGTTGCTCCGTTTATTCAATGTATTATCCAGAACAATTGACATTTTTTGCTTGTCTGTTTATTCGAATTAAACTCGGCGCTTTTTATTAGTATATCGGAGGCTTGACGCCTTTTGTCAATTTGTTCTAGCAATTGTTCCTCGCCTTGTAGGCTGTAGCTATGTTCTTTGAGTGTGGCTTTCATGTCCTAATTCCCAAAGTGAACAATAGACTCTCTCTCTCTTTTCTTTTTTACTTTATTGCTTTGTCTTCTTGGATTTTTTCAATGATAGAAGGGGAGAATGAGTGAGAGAGAGAAAGCAGTCACCGCTTACTAGTCAGTGGGGGCAAAAACTAGTTGCATCTTCATCCTGAATGCCCTGGTAGCCATAGATCCAAAGTAACAGTTATTTGATTTAATTTATAGCACTAGTTGATTGCTACAATCATCCCAGCTTGGTTGCTAAGTTATCTCTTTGGATATGTGGCCATCAGAACGTACATACATCTGAATACTGAACAGTCATCCTTTAATTAATTTGATCGTATTTTGTATGAAAAGAATCCCTTCAAACAATGCAAACTAAATAAACTAATAACCTTCATCTACATATTCGGGGAAAAATAAACTAATAATATTCGACTACGTACGTAATTTGACATTTGTAATGCGCGACAACTGGGCTACACACATATACATATACATATATATAGCTATGTAAAATGTTTTGTTTTCTCTCAAAAAAACATATAGCCTAATCTTTTTAACTTTTCAGCAGCTTTTAGCTTTTGATTTTTCTTAATAATTACTATTATTAAATTAATAAACTATAATCAAATATCTTAGACCGCAGCCCAAAACAGGGCAAAGTTTTGCCAAATGTCCTGGCGTGCATGATCGCTAATGGGTTCTTGCGCACACAGCACTGCAGAGTAAGTAACAAAACTAGCTATCAAGTTCCATCATGCTCAAGTGTGTGTCGGCACTAACTCTTCCTCTTCGGCTTGCATTTCTCGTACGTCCTTTTTGGATGGAATGGCGACAGGGAAGAGCGAATAGTGTTAACTTAAATTTGTTCTTAAGTATTTAAGTATTTGAGATTCTATTATCATATAACTATAAATTACAAAAAATATTCATCTAAAAATCCACATAAATAGTTTAAAAACATAAAACCCAGAAGTATCCACTTTCCGACGGTCTAACCAACATAGAATTGCCGGTCTGACCGGTCTCGGACGGTCTGACCGCTCCTTCAATGACGGTTTGACCAATGCTAAAGTAAATTAGGGTAATAAATCGTGTTTTCAGCCCGAATTTAAAAACCAAAATAGAGAACTTTTGATCTGTAGATTCAAATGATATGAAACATTACAAGAATCTACTCTAGAATATCAAGAACATATTCTAACAAATGATTAAGAAAATCACAGCCAAAATTAAGATATTTTTTAGTTTATTGGAAAGTTGCATCAAAACCGAGCAAAAATCATAAACGGTGAATACAACTCACTCGTGGGCAAATGATGGCTAAGATGTCTCTAAATATATTCCCACATATCAAAGCAAGCTAGAACGCTGAAGAACACGACCCAAAAACTCATGAAACAAGAAATCACTTGATAAGGCCAAACTCAAGGAAAAACCGGCTTTCTTCGTGAACTTGCTATCAAAGTGGTTAGATGATAGAAGATTGATTCTCAGAGGCTATCTCTATCTCAATCATGCCCTTAGCACAGCAAGATTAAGAAGAGAAAAGAGGAGAGATCAAATCCAACTGAAATAAGAGCAAAACAATCAAAACAAAAAAATAGACATGGAGATCATCAAAAGTTAATATATATTGCTTGCTTGTGATGGATAGTTTTACAGTTAATCCCTCATGATAGCAGAGCTCTAAGTCTAAATACACATATAAGACTCTAACCCAAAGAACCCTAACCTCCCATGGGAGGGAGGAGGAGCTAACCACCAAAAGGCTTAGCCAACCTTTTTAAATCCTAGCTCTTACCTCTCCTCCCCTTATATAGACTCCCAATCTGAACCAAAACCTAATGAATCCACTTATTAGGTCAAACCGGGGATAACCCATTAATTCTACATAATACCGGGTTTTACACTCTTGCGCACACTTTTCAAAGTGACTTATAACCATTAACCCAATAGTGAATCAACACCCGATCCACATCACATTTTTAGCACATACAAAAACCTAAACCACTTATGCTAACACCGCGGTTTCAAACACCACCACTTTCTCAGTATTGAGCAATTTAGCAAAATACCCCTCTACCGTCTTCCACGAAGCTTCTCGCTTTCTTTGCCGTAAAACATCGCTCATGCTTCTTCATTTTTATGTGGCCCCAATGACTCGTCGTCAAGCCTCTCACGCATCTGGATCCCACCAACCGTGCTCGCCTACAAACGACTCAAGTCACTTGGCACACCATTATGCTTCTCCTCGCACATGATGGCACCCAACTTTCTTGACTGTATATGATCTCGGCTCCTCCGTGAGCCTAGTTCCGGTCTACCTTACCGTTGCCAATCATGTCCACCACCAGAAGCATCCGCTCCAGTTCATCATCATCTCAACATGTAATCATCTCGCAAATCTTGATCATCTTCGGTGTCTTTCTGACCATTTTGGACCTCAGCACCACCATATCCCTAGTCCCGATCCTCCTACACCTCACCATGACCTAGCTCCAAAGTCCTACAACCAACAACAGCAAGCAAACCGTCACGTAACACCGTACGATACACAAAGTCATCGATTGGCACAATTAATCTAAACAATGCATAATGCAAAATGTATGCACCTAAATTATTGATCCTATGCCGAGGACCAAACATTAAACCCATGTGCACACAAGCAATAACACCTAGGTCAAACCATGATCAAATCCCTAAAAGCCCTACTTTTCTAGGAAGATCAGTAGTACCACTCTTAACATGTCAGTACTACCGCACTATGGTACTACTGTGCCCCAAGGCAGTACTACCACACCTTGAAATTCTTATCTGGACCTCTTAGAAAAAATGTACCGCCACAAAGTCAATGAGAAGTATGCGAGTTAGCATAATACAATACATGGTTCATACAATAAAATCCAATCTTGGAGGTACACCGCAAGTGCACAACTTGATGAGAAAATTAAGTGCTATTTCTGGGAAAGTGGCAAATGCCACGCTTGAAAGCACCAACAAGAGAACCAACAAGAGAACTAAAAGAATTCACAACTCCTCCTCGCCGTGGGTGCACACCTCAATGGGAAAACAAGATCTATCACTTGAAAAACGGTGAAAATCCTTCCCTGGGATAGCATGTGGACTAAAAACAAAGACATAAGAACCATGTCCACGATACTGGATGATGCCACTAGAAAAGTGACAAAGAACCCATAAGCCAAGCGAGCCCTCATACTATGCACACTAGTGGTCATGTCATGAGAAAGACTATATCCACCCAGAAACTTAGAAGCATAGGCTCAATGCATGTGTTTGGCATACCATTGGCAAGATTCCACTCTATGTCTATCCTTCTCGTAGAATAAGTAATGATGCAAAGGTATACTAGGAAACACGGTCCGTGAGGACACAACATCAGCAAGACTCACAGAAGAAGTCCTCTGAGTAGACACAAAAGAACTACATGACATAGATCCAGAACCCCGCTGAAAACAAAGAATAGAGGGACAAGTCACCTCAGGGCTGGTCACACCGCCATTCCTTGGCCGATTTGACTGCCTTGCGGTCTGACCATAGGAGTAATAGCGGGATGACCGCTCCCTTAGGTACATACCCAAAAATAGCAAGGCTGCACTGTGCTTTGGCTTCTAAAATAGAGGTTTCATGCTTTGCACTTGGTTGTTCATATCATAGGCAAGACTATAAACACCAAAAGACTTCGAAGCATGATTTCGATGGCACACTCGACACTTATAGTTGGCACGGTGAAAGCAATGTTCAACTTAGTGTCCATTTTTCTTGCAGTAGGTGCAATGGTTCTTAATTTTACATGAATCAGTACCAAATGAAATAGAAGCATCGTCATCGCTAGAAATCCCTTAGACAACACTAGAAGAGCCAACAAGAGTTGTACTAGCCAAAATAGGAGCATCTAAAGTTATGACACAAGTACCAACAACTATAGGAACATGCTCACTATTAAAAAGACCCAAATTCAAATGCAAGGAAGTGATTAAGTCGCAAGATTCAGCGCTTATATCATCGCAATCTCTGCTCAAAGCATTTACACCATCTCTCAAGGAAAGATAGTATACGCAAGAGATAAAAAAATACAAGAAAGCAATGAATTGGATCCACATAAGAAACATCGCTAGTACAGACACAAAACAAGAGAAGCTAGGCTATCAACATGAGAGTTACTTGAGACTACACAAGAATCAAAAACAAAAACACTTATCTCACTAATCCCAGCCTTAGCAAACTCAAGCTCCTCTACACATGTGTGATGAGTCAATTTTAATTTTTCATTTTCAGATTTTAAGAATGCAAGAGAAGTATTTAAATTTTCAACATCCATATCAAAAGACTCACAACCTATACATGATAAATGAGATTCTGACTTAGCACAATCATCAAACAATCTAACAATCTTATCATCTAGGCATATCACATAATCCCAAAGAGCAAGCATATTCATCGTGGACAAGGCTAAGGTCACATGAGGTTTCACCTTGCTATTGATGAGTTTAAGCTCACTCTACTTGTCAATATCATCATTATCCTTGGACTCTAAAAGCTTCTTCTCCCTAAGACTTGAACAACCAAAGGTAAAGAATGAATCACAAAACTTACACTTATGGTTTTTTAAAAATAAAATCACACTCTTGATTTCAAACCTCTTGTCACAAAGGACATCATCGGAAAAAACATTCTAGCAAGATGTAAAGAAGAACTCACAAGTTTTCCTACTAGTTTCCATGCTCACGATCGATTAAGATCAAGCAAAGAACAAATATAGCTTTGATACCACTTATTGGACAGATGGAAACAAAGGGGGTGAATGGTACTAACTAAAATTTTTCTCCAAGTATTCAAGATTCTATTCTGACACAACTACAGAGTTACAGAAAATAGAATTTTCATCCAAAACTCAAGACAAATAACTCAAAAGCACAAAATCTGGAAGCAACCACTTCCCAGCTGTCTAACTAGCATAGAATTGGCAGTCTGACCGGTCCCGGGCAATCTGACCGCTCCTTCAACGGTGATCTGACCGCTGCTATAGTAAAATCAGGGTAACGAATAGTATTTTAGCCCGAATTCAAAAAATAAAATCGAGAGATCTTTTGATCCATAAATCTAAATGATATAAAACTTTGCAGAGATCTACTCTAGGATATCAAGAACCTATTCTAACAAACGATCATAAAAATTATGGCCAAAGTTGAGACATTTTTTAGTTTGTTAGAACGTTGCATCAAAACCAAGCTAAAACCTTAAACGGTGAATACAACTCGCTCGTGGGCAGATGATGGACAAGATGGATCTAGATGTATTCCCACATATCACAGCAAGGTAGAACACCGAAGAACATGACCAAAAAACTCTTGAAATAAGAAATCACTTAATAAGGCCAAACTCAAGTAAAATCGAATTTTTTTCATGAACTTACTATCAAAGTGCCTAGATGATTGGAGATTGATTCTTAGAGGCTATTTCTATCTCAATCACGTTCTTGGCATAGCAAGATTAAGAAAAGGAAAGAGAAGAGATCAAATTCAACCGAAACAAGAGCAAATAAATCAAAACAAGAAATAGACATAGAGATCATCAAAAATTGATTTATTGCTTGCTTGATATGGATAGTTTTATAGCAAATCCCTCATGATAGCAAAGCTCTAAGCCTAGAGCACATACACAAGGCTCTAACCCAAAGAACCCTAATCTCCTATGGGAGGGAGGAGGAGCTAGCCACTAAAAGACTTAGCAAACCTTTTTAAACCCTAGCTCTTGCCTCTTCTCCCCTTATATAAACGCCCAACTTAAACTAAAATCTAATGGATCCACCTATTAGGTCAAATCGTGGATAACCCGTTAACCCCACCTAAACACAAGGCTCTAACCCAAAGAACCCTAATCTCCCATGGGAGGGAGGAGGAGCTAGCCACTAAAAGATTTAGCCAACCTTTTTAAACCCTAGATGTTGCCTCTTCTCCCCTTATATAAACTCCCAACTTAAACTAAAACCTAATGGATCCACCTGTTAGGTCAAATCGTGGATAACACATTAACCCCACCTAACACCGGGTTTTACTTTCTCACGCACACTTCTTAAAGCGGATTGCAACCATTAACCCAATAGTGAATCAACACCCGATCTGCTTCACATTTTTAGCACATACAAGACCTAAACCACTTAGGCAACACCGCGGTTTCATACACCGTCATTTTTTCGGTATTAGGCAATTTAGCAAAATACCCATGTACTGCCTTCTACGAAACTTCCCGCTTTATTTGCCATGAAGCATCGTCCATGTTTCGCCATCTTTTACATGGCTCCAATGACTTGCTATCAAGCTTGTTATACATCCGGATCCCATCGAACTGTGCTCGCTTGTAAACAACCCAAGTCACTTGGCGCACCATTATGCTTCTCCTCGTACATGACAGCACCCAACTTGCTTGACTACATAGGATCTCAGCTCCTCCCTAAGTCTAGTCCCGATCTACCTTGTCATTGCTCGACGATGTCCACCACCGGTAGCTCCCGCTCCGGTTTCTCATCGTCTCGGTTTGTAACCACCCCGCAAATCTCAATCATCTTCGGTGTCTCCTCGACCGTTCTGGACATCAGCACCACACTATGCCTAGTCCCAGTTCTCCCACGCTTCACAATGATCTAACTCCGAAGTCCTACAACCAACAACAACAAGCAAACCATCACGTAGCACCACACGATATACAAAGTCATCAATTGGCATAATGAATCCAAATAATGCACAATGTAAAATGTATGTACCCAAATTACTAATCATAAATCTAGAACCAAACATTAAATCCATGTGAACATAAGCAACAATACCTAGATCAAACCATGACTAAATCCCTAAAAGCCCTACTTTTCTAGAAAGATCGGTAATACCGCTCTTAGCATGTCGGTACTACCGTACTGCGGTACTACTACGCCCTAAGCTGGTAATACTGCACCTTAAAATTCTTACCTAGATCTCTCTAGAAAAAAACTTAACACTACAAAGTTGGAACTAACACCTTGCGGTATTACCACGCAAACACCTATAGTACTACCGCTCTACGGTCCGACCGTATTAACAACTATGGTACTTCTAATTTTTCTGGGACTTCCAGAAAACAGACTAAATCAAATGTAATCTTTGCAAAACTCTCAAAAATAAAACTCAAACTCCATAAATACTCTAAACTAAAAAACAATTACTCATCATAACTATAAGGTAATCTTCACGTGATCTCACAGTTCTCTTTGTTTTTTTTTCTCACGACAGGATATGTTGCCGTAGTCAGTCAGAGGTCAGACCTGCTCCAAGTGTGTATGTGTTTGTGATCTCTCTCCACTAGTTAGCTTCCATCATGTTTCCAAGACTCGATTTTCTCACGATTGAGCATGAAATAAAGAGCCATCGACAAGCTAGTTGTCCTGGAGCGGAGCCATTAGAATGGTCATGGGATCAATCATAATGCAGTGAACATATTGCAAACTAGATAGGATCAGGAGACTTTCATAAAGCAGCTAATAAAGCCTAGAGATGTTGAGAATGGGGATGTTTGATGACGATGCATGATAACTAGTTCGTTGGATTACGTACGTGCAACATATGTTGCGACGGTAGTACTGTGATATGTGTGGCGCAGTACTGTTTCTTGAGCTTGCAACGATGAAATGGGCGATGTTACATGTCCTGAATCCATGTCCTCAAGTTGCATGCACGTGTGAACTTAGGAGAATATGCGTAAAATCTTGAGTTATGGATTTGGAGTATTTAGGTTTTCTACGAACCTAATTGATTTTGCAAAGGTTTTTTTGTATATCTTTTATTTCCCTGTCTTTTTCGTGGTGCCATTCACAATTGCAAATAAGGCTAGTGGATAGGAACATATTTATAGATTCTATTTACATGTGTTACAAAGTAACTCAGGTGTCTCTGGTACACCGTGAAACTCCTGAACTATGTCACAACCACGATCAGACAAGCCGGTCATATAAGTCTAAAATATATTAATCTCTAATACACATGTATAGATCATACGTTATGATCAGATTGTTTACGAGATCAATTCCAATCTGATCATGTGAATCAATAGTCTGCAGAGTTGATCCTGCAAAACAAACCCAATTATTCTGCCATGTGTTGTGTTCAAGTTAAACATATGCATGCATATTAAATTTCAATAGACTCAATCTTAATAAATATGTCTACCATATTTCAATACAGCCGTCCTTAAGACCTCCTATTAAATTCTACAACAGATTGTTCTCTTTCACATAGTGTTTAAATTGTTGGTCTAGAGCATTTTTTGGAAACACGTGAATTTTACAGCTGAACAGTTCAATTCCCGGAAAAGTCTAGATAAATTTATGTGTTCCAAATAAGTCCTTAACACATCTTTTTTTTTTCTTGTAGCACCTTATAGGATCTCAGAGCTCACGGTGCATGCCCAGGCCAGTCGCCACCAAGCAGAGAGACTGGAACGTTCGTTGCCTAGCTATTCACAATTGGGCTCAGATCCAAAATGTGTCAACCCGGCCCATATAGAACTGAGCCTAGGTGGCGTCAACCCGGCCCATTTCTCCTCGACGATGCTCTTTCGCTTTCCTCCTTTTCTCTTCCCGTGCATACGACGGCGTTTCTCCGTGTATTTGTCGGGTATAACGATCTTTGCTACTGGTACATCTAGAAACAATTTTTGCCCTTCCTGTAGAACACGACGTTGTAGATACACCAACAATATCGGAGACGATTGTGTTCATTTCATCTGATATAGCCTAGCTCAGTCCACGACCAGACGGAGGAGGGCAAAAATTGTTTCGGTTTTTCAGTGTCTTTTTAACTTTAACTATCTACTAAAATTGCACTATAATAATTTTAACTTTTTAAAATCATTTAATCAAAAAAAATAAAAATATTATTACATCTCTACAAAGTACAAACAATAAAAAAACTAAAAATACCAAAAAAAATTAAAAGTCAACGCATCGATTCCGGCCAGAAATAGAGCCGAAATAAACGAAGCTTAAGGCCGGATATACAGGGGCAGATGGCCGGATACACAGCAAAGATTGACTGATTGCTGTGACCTGGTGGAAAGCGCACGGCGCCAGTAGAGTAGCACAGGTCTTGTCGTCACAGGTGGCTCCTCTGCTCCCTAGCTTAGCCTGTGGCGCACCGCACTGGCGCCACGGAACGTCCCCGTACATGCCGCGAGTGCGCGCGCCGGTCACGGCTGCGCCCCAACGCCCGACACACCGCCGACGACGCATTCCGTCGTCCGTCCATCGATCGGTGGCGGATTCGGCTGAGATCTCTCGCGCGCGCGCCTTGCCGATATGGTACTAATAGTACTCCTCACTAGTTGCTTGTACCACTGGGGTAGTGAGTTGCTGATGTGACGTACTAGCTAGCTCCTTTTTGATCGCACCTGGCCGACCGGGGTGTAACGCGTGTCACCTAGAGTTAGGGAAAAAGTTGCGCGATCGACCGCGGCCCGGCCGGCCAGCAAGCTAGCCCCGACGGATCGACTTTGATCACTACGCTCCTATGCCGTTGATCCATCTGTTATGAACACTAGGATCACGCAGCTTAATGGCGAACAAAGAGAGACCTACGGGAGTGTTTGCATTACTCGACGATCACGTAAGCTTTTCCATCGTATCATATTTGATCCTATTATAATCAAGAGATATTATAATCAACTCGAGATAATATCACACCATCGTATCGTATTCGACTTTCAACTCGGACAGGCATTTTCAAGGGATATTATAATCATATCACACCATTGCAGAAAAGGTTATGATGGACGGTTTAAAAACGTCATCATAGATGGTTTCGAGAGTAGTCTGAATTTATAGATCAGTAATAACATGAGATCGAACCGTCTGTGATGTAACTATCACATTTTCACAAACAATTTTTAACGCTAGCAGTAACACTGACGGTTTCTGAACTAAAAATATATGTCGTAGTATTTAATATTGATGGTATTGAAAAAATATCTGTTATTTAACGTTTAGTATTATATTTTTGTATAGTAGTGTCATGCACTCATGCTAGCCTTTTCACCTTTGGATCTTTTATCATGAAAAGGCCGCACTTATACAGATATTAGCTGGGCGATCGTGCTTGCTTCACTTCACATAAAAAAATACTATATTACCATAACACATCAAGTTGCCTACGCCATGCCCGACCGACACCTGCGCCACACCCCTGGCTGGCTCCGACGCCACCCGGCGCACTGCTCCACCTGGCCCTCTTTGTGCCTCCGCCGCCGTGCATAGCCCGCTTCACGACCTCCAGCTCCATCTCGCGCCTAACATAATGTTATACAAACTTAGAAGGAATTAGCTGCAAGCACAAATATGACAGTAAAATGTGGACATGATGCACCTAAGTCTGAATATTCCAACAAGACATATAGTTTGAAGAAAACAAATAGCAGTAAGGGTTTGCAAACCATCTTTTTTGCATGAAATCCGGATGAAGTACAGATTATGCAAAACGTCTATGCTACTCCAGGTTAAGGTACTGCAACTGAACAAAACACAAGCTTCCCAATTCCAACTCATTACAAAATCATTTGCATCTACTCCTAGAAATGAGAAAACCAATTTGTATTTTCTGCACTACAGTCTTGTAATCCTAGGAGTAGCTGTTGAAAGTCTAATTAACATGATTACCAACATTACCGATCGCCTTGTTCAATGGCAGCATGGTTTGCATGCAACAGCTGGTGTCAAACGCCTTGAATATGAGCACCCTGCTGCCTTCCCTGCGCCATATAGGAACGCACGATTGCCGTCCCGGCCGGCCTCGTTGCACCAGGTCTTGCCGAACGAGCTAATGATGAGCATCGTCCCCTGGTGCCAAGTCTGTGTTGTTGTCGTCGTCCAACTGCCCACCTCGTTTTCTGATGCCGCCTGGCACCGTAGCGTCGTCCTCCTTGCCGTGGTGAGGAAATCAGTTGGTGTTTCTCAAACAGGTGGTTGTGGTCCTTGACGCTGACCGCGGCGACAACAAAGAGGAGTCTTGCGGCCCTAGGGCACATGAAATTGGCCTCAGACGGCAAGCTGGACAGGGGCGGCGTGGGGCGGTGCTCCATAGGGTGCAGAGGCAGGGGCGGAACCATGCAGTAGGTCCTGATGTCACAGTTCAAAAAAAATTTTAGTAGAGATTAGTACTTTCAGCCTATGTGTAAACCCTCTAGACTAAACTCAGTGCACCTGATTTTTCCCTTGAAATCCAATGAACTGAGCACTACCAACCTAAATTCTCAGTAGCTAGCAACAGTCTACAAGAAGTCTCCACTTCCCACAATCCATGAGGCAACTATAGCTTGGGAGGTCAAGCTCTCTCAAACTCAGCTCGTTTATAGCCTTAGTGGCGATGCTCCACGGGGAGGAGGGGGAAGAGGAGTTAGGCGAGTGCTAGCTGGATTGGGAAGGGAGGAGAGAGTGGTGGGAGCTGGACAAGGGTAGCGTGATGAGGAGCTCCATGGGGGAGGTGGGAGCTAGATTTTGGTGGTGCTCCACGGAGAAGGGGGAGATGAGTCGGGTAGGTGGGAGCCTAGATTGGGAAGGGAGGATGGGCAGTGGGATTAGGATGGCTTGGAGCATTCGAGGAAGAGGAAGCAAGTGGGGGATGGGCCCACGTGTTGGCGTGATTTGAAGAGGGGAAGGGGGAGGGGGAGGGACGAACGTATCACTCACCAACTCTCTCTTCTAAGTAGTCGAGACTTATGTTTGTTGTTTAACCTCACATGTGAAAAGCAGTTTCCAACTTTTTGTATTGCAAAAACCATATTAGCTTTTGTACATGGACCCTAAAAATGAATACCTTCATTTCAGGGGTTCCTCTATGCAAGTTTGTGGTAACACTCGCGTAACATTGTTGTATCTAGAGAAAACTATTTCATTTTGAAATAGTTTTCGTTGGGTGGTGAAATAACTAAAATTTAGTATTTTGGTCAAAATTTTGTTCAAATAGGCGTGTGAAATTTGGATGAATTTCAACCAAATTCAAAGAAATTTGAACATAAGCACCGAGGGGGAGCAGTGACCAAAAAAATGGAATCCCATAATCATGTAGAAGCTATGGTGATGGATTTGTAGCGAGGTGGTGGCCATAGCAGGTGACTGTGGTGGTGGGCAACCGGTGTTTCTCCGGCTAAATTCAGTTGGGTGCTTGGATGAGGGAGTGGGGGTGGTGCTTCGGATGCAAAGAATTGGCATGAGGCCTCGCCGTTGTGAAAAACAACGCAGCAACGCGGTGGTCGGCTCAGAGGAAGAAGACGAGGGTGACAGTGCTCATATGCTTGAACCCCAAAATTGATTGAGGGGAAATAGTTAAGATAGTGAGAGGAAGCCGTGGCTCAAAGAAATTTGAATTTGCATGACTATTGGAAACATTGGTAAAAGGAATTCGACAGGATTTCATATGGGGCCAAAAAAATTTGAACGATACTAATTTATTTTGAAGTGTAGCAAAATGAATGAAATTTATGAAATTTTGGTGGATTTTTTATGAAATTGTGAACTGACTTGTATGTATTACAGCGTATTTTAAACTATTTATTCTATTTGCATAGATCAAGATGTGACTGTAAATCATTTAACTGGTATTGGTTGGCTCTTTCTTTTAGAACATGGTTAAATGATGATTTACAAAAGGACATGAAAAACTAAGGTCCCGCTCAACTCGGCGGCCAGCGGGAGCGTTCGGCGATGGATTTACTGTTGAGCGATGGAGTGCACTGTGCACTATTTTGTCGGTTTCCTTTTTTTTTTTTTTGAATTTTTGTGTTTTATTTTTTTTTCGTATTCCTTTACATTATCTGTGATAGATTAGCATGCTGCTTTTTTTACATTTTTTAAATTTAATTATACCTAATAAGCCAACTCAGTTACAGTAAAAAAATAAGCCAGCTACAGTAAAATTTTAATCAGAAGCCATTGCTATTCCGAACGCCCCTTAAGAGATATCTTGTTGAGAGTTGCAATGGGGGATAATGCTCACAAACCCAAATGTAATTGGCCAAAAGTGGGTGCTTTGGCCAAAAGTGGGTGCCTTGTATGTTAACTCTCTCTATATAAAGATGAAATCTCAATGTTGAGGGAGAAGTTGGAATGTATACTCAATATAGAAGACACAAATGGTGCAGGTTCCGATACTATTTATCTTGAATTAGAAAAGGAAAATTGCTTTTTGAAGGTCAAAATACAAGAGCTTGAGAACCTGTTCTGAATTAACTGAGGAAAATTTGGAGCTTATATACAAATTGAAGGAAGTAAGTTGGGTGGTAACAGGTGAGGATCCCTGCATTTCTAATAGCGAGGAAATGCCCAATGTGGGCGATCTTTCCAGAAGATCAACATCTAAGGTTAAAATATCTAGAGAGAAAATGTGCTGACCTTGAGCTGAAGCTGCTGAATTTCAAGTCTGAGTCCAGTGAGCTAGAAGAGAAGTTCCAAAAAACCAAGAGGAGCTAAAAGAGAGAACTCTTGAATTATCTGAGCTGAGAGAGAAGCTTAGGGATTTCCATGCCACAGAGCTGGAGGGAGAACTGTTAGTGCAAGATGTTACTAATTGAGAAGTGAAGGACTTGGTACTGAAACTGACTTGGATGTCCGAGTACATCCCAATTCGGTTGCATTGTTCACCATCTCAGTCATCTCAATTATAGGTGATGGCCGCAGAACACTTTTTTGGTGTGACAAATGGTTACATGGTAAATCCTTGCCTGATATTGCACCATCCTTGTGTAAGCAAGTGAAGAGAAGAATTGCAAAGTGCAGAACTGTGCAGGAGGCTCTATTTGGCACTACTTGGATCCGTGATATTGATGGAGGTCTGTCCTTAGTGGCGCTATTGGAGTACTTTCAGTTATGGGACCTGTTGGCTAAGGTGAACCTTGCCTCTAGAGTAGAGGATCAGCACATTTGGGCCCCTTCACCGTCGGGTGAATTCTCCACCAAATCAGTTTATAGGCATTTTTTTGTAGGGGCTGTTGAATTTGAGCCTTGGAAAGAGATATGGAAGTCTTAGGCCCCTCCTCACTGCAAATTTTTTACTTGGTTGGCCTCACTTAATCGATGTTGGACTAAATGTCCACTTTATGATCAAGAGGAGGAAAATATCCATCACCTGCTCACCACCTGTGTGTTCTTAAGAACAGTGTGGTTCACAATTTTATCTAATGTTGGCATGCAACACCATACTCCTGGGCCTACCGATTCCAATCTAATTGCTTGGTGGCACCAAGTTCTGCGGCATCTTGATAAACAGTATAAAAAGGTTTTAATTCTTTAGTTATGTTGGTGGTTTGGCGGATTTGGAAGCATAAGAATAGTTGCATTTTTGAAGGGGCTTCTCCTAATTCTAGAGCTTTAATGCAAGATATTAGAGATGAGGTAAAAATGTGGTGTATGGCAGGGGCCAAAGGCCTCGACGCATTTGGTCTTAACTTGGTGTTGTGGGAGGGCTATGATTTCCTTTTGGTGTGCCTGGTCCTTTCGGTTTTGTATGAGTCTATTTTGACTCCTCCTATTTCTTCTTAATATAATGATACGCAGCTTTCCTGCGTGTTTGAAAAAAAAACTGATTTGGATGTGTTGAAGCATAGAACTCTGCTGAAAGAACAAGAGATTGAGGGATTGCAGCATTCTAAAAAGGAAATGGAAAACTTCATTTCCGAAATTCAGAAGGAGAAGTTAAGAGGAACGTTTGGCAGCATCTCTTAAAGAAAGCAGCATCACTTCAAAATGCTTGGATGAAGTGCGACAAGATCTCCTTGCGCTTACCAGCAGCATAGATTCCCATGTTTCTGCCAATAAGGCTCTTGGAACGAAGATTAGTGACCTTGAAAGCTGCAAAGTTGAACTAGAGTTGCATATGGCAAAGCTGGAACATGAAAATATACAGCTGTCAGAATCCATATCTGGACTGGAGGCTCAGTTGATTTGTCTGACAAGTGAAAAGGAGTCAAGCATGCTACAAATGGATGATTCTAGATCACTTATTACAAACCTTAAGGATAAAGTAGAACAACAGCTAGCAGAGATGGAAGCTCAAAAGCTGGAACTGAAACAAAGTAGCTAGAATCTCAAAGAAGATTGTGAGAAGTACAGGAGGATTCGAAGGCTCTGAGAGGTCGAATGTGAAACTACAGGTTGCAATTGATAGTGTTGTTGAAGAATGCAATTCTCTTCACTCTGACAGCTGATCTAAAGAAGCAGAAGCTGGAATTACATGGCCGTGCTGCACAGCTAGAGCATGAAATGGAGCATTCAAAAAGAAAGACCATGGATTTTTGCAAAACAGTGGAGTTCCTAGAGGAAAAACTTTCTTCACTTCTGAAAAACATAACTTCGAAAGAGCAATCTTTGCACTCAGAACTGGAGAATATATTCCAGGACGATAAGGAACATGAAAAAACGAATAGATCGTGCACATTTCCCTTTAAACAAGATTGAGAAAGAAGAGATTGTTGAAGTGGAGAATCTTGAGAGGGAGGTCATGAGCCTTACCGTACAAGTGTCTTCAACACACGAGGAGCGAGAAAGTGCCACATTGGACATCCTCTCGATGGTTCTAGTGCATGGGAACTACTACGTACCATAATCGTAAGGCCCACAGCACAGGTACATCCATGCATTCTCCTGCTTTGAATACGTCCAGTTGCAATTTGATTACTTGCCTGTTGCTATTTGATTACTTGGATGTATAACACCAAAATTTCTTTTTAAAGTACTTGGGTTCAATGGAAGGTTATTAATCCGCTTTTTTAAAAAGAAGGTTATTGCGGATAAATTTTTTTCCATCATCTAGTTTTATGATGGTTATATTATGATGTACTATAAAATATATCATGACATGCACTAGATATAGTGTGATACTGGAAATTCACACCATAAATCTTTGATTAGTGCAATAAAACTCAAAGGGTAGCATTAGTGTGTGAGACACCGCGTTGACCACAGTCTACACATGGTTTAGCAAAGATGTATGATGCCTCATCCAAAATGGGCCAAACTACAGTTGTTATCAGGGGTTGCAGGAGGGCTTCCAGCATATTTCTGAACTGTATACAGTGCAATGTGTCATATATTGCCCCTACAAATTGCTCTTGTAGCAATAGCACTATGGTTTAAATGAATCCATATATGGATCCCTGATTTAAGTATTGTTGATAGAATGAGATCGTGAAATTTTGTGGTTCAAAACTCTCTTTTCATTTCAGATATCAAGGAGAAGTATTAAAAAGAATACTTTGCTTGCATTAAGTAGATCAAGACATCAGTCGGTAGAACAAAATCTTATGGAAGAAAACCTTCTTTCCATTCTGGAAATCATTGCTAACTCTATGCTATTCTGATTGAATAGATGAATACTATGAATCAGTATTGTGCCCATGTAACGACACACTTCGTCTAATTGACAGGAAGGAAGACCTATAGTGAAAAACGCCAGAGGTTACCAGATCTCGGAGACCACCGTCGTTCGAGATCTGAGTAGCTGCAAACAAGTGCAGAACTGGATGACGTGCACTGAACTGTATTGGAGGCTGTGCACCAAGAGAGTAATGTTGGTTTTTTCGTTTACGATTTATAATCTAGATTTATGGTTTTTGGTTCTAGTATGAGTGTTTATGTAAACGAACTGAATACCGATAAATTGTTTCAAAAATATTGTTCTGATAAGCTACTTCAAAACAGTCATAGAGAAACTGTCTCATTTGTTTATTTGAGAAGTTATAAATCATAAATCAAAAAGAAAGGGGGCAAAGACTCGTCCTCAGGCCTCCTTGATGAAGTGAACGTTGACCATTCTCACTCAGCAGTCAGCAACTGGGAAGCCCTGGTAGGCCCAAAAGAAAAAAGAACTCATTTTTAACCGATTATTACTAGTATGGAATTCTACGGGTTAGCGTAAAACCATTTGTTCGTATATGACCACACGGATCACCCTGCCCTACCCTTCATGCAGGGCCAACTCAAACTGTTTATAAGTGTAGCTCATTTTTTGCTAACTGTGTGAGAAAAATTAAAATGTTGGGTTTCACGTACATAGATCATCTCTCTGTAAATACATTTGTAGACTACTGTTCTTTCACGTACGTATATACTTCATTCATTGACGGATTACTTCTCATTGTTCTTGTAATCTTTTCGCGTCTTTAGAGTTCAGATTTCTTTGTGCCCCCAACTAGCTCGAGTCCTTAAGGGGGCGTTAGGACAATGACTCATCCTCTTGTTTAGTTCGATGGATGGAATTATTCTATCTTAATTTATTCTCTTGTTTGGTTTGGTGAATGGAATTATTCTATCTTGAACAAGATAATTCCATTTAGGTGGTTTAGTGAGGAATATTCCACTCAGATATTGTATCGCATTGTTCGTTCAAATCAAGCAAACCATGTCATCCTGGATAGGATTATCCCATCCAATTTGGTATCATGAACCAAACACTCTCAGAGAATGGACAGCGATGGTTAGATACACATTGTCTATAAACTTTCTCAAACATCCATATTGAACACATGAAAAACCAACCATTTCAACAAGTATGTAACCGAATCGTGTTGTTGCTCAATTTGTTGTTCTTGGCTAATGGATAGGGAAGAAGTTCGCTCGAGCACACAAAGCATCAATAGTGAATTACTGATCATGCATACAATAGTTTGGACTTTGGACCTAGAGCTACCTGCTTAAGAGTTCTCCATGCTCAGCTACACTATACATCATCATCAGGGGGACTGAACCTAGTGTTCCTTCAATGATGACTTGATTGCCAATAGTTTCAGATTATCCAATATCATTGGCATAACAACAAATTGATGCTTTATTCGAGGAAGGTCAAGCTGAAACATGATTCATGAACTGGACCGGGCTGAGCTCGATGCTGTTCTTCAACATTTGACTCACCAGGTCCATCACTTCCCCAACAGAAGCTGGCAGCCTGAATTACCCGGTTATACCTGGAGTCAGCACAGCATTTATCATATAGAATTCATGCATTATCTTTCTTCGATGCCCTATACTATTATGCACATTGTATGTATATTGCGCACAAATGCATATTGATGTCATATGTCATGCTGGATATGCATAGGAGCCTTGTTTTTTGTTATTAAGGAATAAGGATTGGATTGGATTGCATTCTACATTGTGCATGCTCATCAATACTAAAATGTTTGAAGAATTGCCCCCCTACTACATATCATATATATGTTTCAGTGGAACTAATTTGGCAGGATTGTCCATTCTGCAAGTCCGAATGACTGAATGAGGTAGTTTGGAGAAAGAAGGTGAGCGTTCCCCCTGTCCCCTGCCCGGTGACGGCTCCCCGCCGGCACCGGCCACCAGTCCTCCCTCCTCCACCCTCCCCGCCTCCCTTCTCCGCCTTTTCCGTCAGGCATGGCCTCCCCTAGCCAGGGCCGTGGAAAAGGAGAGCGTTGGCTCGACCAAAGCACCCCCCCCGGTTGCTAGCTCGCCATCTGGAGCTCGTAACGTGGGTTCCCCTTCATACCTGGCGGCGGTGCTCGGCACTGCTGCGGCGGCGACTCCCTCGGCGGCAGGCCCCTCCTCGGTCGCCGCGCCTGTGGTCCCTCCCCCCCCACCCCCCTGTTAGATTGATCTCCACCGATTAGCCCAACGGCTAATCGGGCCTTGATCCGCGCCGATCGGGGCGCCACCCATATGGTGGTGGGCCTGTCGCACAAGGCTATATAAAGAGGGGTGGAGGCCGCGCACAAGGCACGAGGTTGTACGAGCCGCAACTCCACCCCACAAACCCTAACCGATCTAGAGGACGCGCAGCGAGCGACGGAAGCACCACCGCCGCCACCGCCGCCGACCGCCGCCACACGCCTTCTTCCCGACCGCCGCCGCGCGCGCGCACCTCATCAACGAACCAGCGATGGCCGGATCCTCCTCCAACGCGACAGACGGTTAGTACTCCTCCCCCTCTCTCTCTCTCTCAGATCCAAACCAAGAACGAGAAGAAGAAGCATGTACAACAATGGTATCAGAGCGGGCAAAGAATCCCCAAGTCTCAGATCGGGAAAAAGCAATTAAAAAAATTGTTTTCTTACTGCGCGCGGCGCTCGCCTTGAGCCCGCTGCCCGAAGCGCCGCTGTGGCTCGCGCGCACAGATCGCGCGAGCACGCTGCGTGCTCGCTCATATGACGGACCCCGCCGCCCGCTGCCGCCGCTGCTGCCGCGCAAGCCGCTGCGCCGCCGGGCCGCGCCACGTGGCCCCGCTGCGCAAGCGCCTCCGCCGGCTGCGTGCGTCGCGAGCATCTCGGTGCGTCACGAGCCACCCTCTGCGCTGTGCGCGGCCGAGCGCTTGCAAGCCCGCGCGCGCTGCGCGTAGCCGCCCCATCGCGCAGCGCGCGCGAGCCCTTGGCGCCGCGCCATCGCCTCGCACGCGCGCCGGCGACGTGCGCCACGGCCGCCCTCTGCGCGCGAAGCGAAGCCTGCCGCACGCCTGCGTCGCGCTGCTCGCGCGCCGCTTGCTCGGCATGCGCCACCGCCGCCGGCCCGAGCTCGGGCTGCCGCCTTGTGCGCCCTGCGCCTTGGCCGCCGGTGCCCCTGGCCGCCTGCAGTTCCTCATCGCGCACCCCATAATCGCGGACTTTTTTCCGTGAGGTAGTAATGGTGGGTGGATGAGTGGAGAGATTTTTGGGGAAATCTTTTGACAGGCAAGATATTTTTTGAAAGATATAGCTTTGACTGGTCAAATGGACATGAGAAAGAGGAAGCTCACAGGAAGCTTCGTAGCTTTCGCGCAGGGGGCAGTGCAGATCCGTTTTTTGAGGATTTTTTTTTTTTGGGAGAGAGGCTTCCTATTGACCGGTCAAAAGGATGGTTTATTTTGTTTTCCTTTATGTGTTAACCTTTTGGCATATAGTTTTGTTTTTCTTGTATATATATATATATATACAAGATATTGTTTCATGATATGCACTTTTAGATATATTTGATATATCTAAAAGAAAAGATAAAATTTTCATTATTAAATTCGAACCAACGGGAGAATTTAATTTTGGAAAAATAGATATAATTTTTAATTGTTTACAGTTTCCGCTGCAAAAGTTAATATTGATTGATTTTTTCACTATTAAATTCGAACCAACGGAAGAATTTAATTTTGGAAAAATAGAGATAATTTCCAGATAATTATGATATTGTTATTTTCTGACCAACGTTGATAATAACAGTATTATAATTTTTAATTGATGATTTTATGCATTATTTCTATTTCTGCCCAACGGTGATGTAGATTTAATGTATAAATAAAATTGATTTAATTGTATGTTGTATTTTTGACCAACGTTGAAAATAAAGCATATAATTTTTGATGTTACGTTCTCACTTTATTTGAACTAAATTTTCAGGAGGATACAACTTGATGAGTTGTATCAGAGAGATCCCCACTCTTAAAGGAGATAATTATGGAGAGTGGAAGAAAAAGATAGACTTAGCGTTTATCTTGGCTGAGGTGGACTGGGTCCTCACTACAGCACGTCCCACTGAGCCTATGGCACCAGTGAGGGATCCAAATGAGGATGATATCGCTTGGCGAGAAAAGACAGAGGATCATGCTCCTTACGCATGTCTTATGATCTTGATCATAAGAATGGACCACACCAACAAGAAGTGTATGGTCGTGATAAAGAACACACTGAGCCTGCAATTGTGGGCTCAATTGCAGAGTGTGACAACATCACAGAGTACCTTGAGAGAATAAAGAGTCGCCATCGCTCTTCAAAGACTTATGCTACACAAATGATCAAACACTTGTGACAAAAGGTACTCGTGGTGGCGAGTGGCATAAGAGAGCACATACCGAGGATGAGTAACATGGCATCCAAGCTTAAACCAATGGATTTGGCTCTCAAGGATGAGTTCCTTATCCATTTAATTTTTGCTTCTTTGCCAAAAGAGTTTGACACCTTTGTTGTCAACTACAATATGCAGCCCAGAAATGGGACTTGGAAAATGCATAGCTATGTGTGTGCAAGAGGAGGAAAGAATTAAATCCTCACATGGTGGTTCTATCAACTATGTGAAGGATAACAAGAAAAGGAACTTCAACAATCACTCCTTCTCAAAGAACAAGGGAAAACCTCGTCCATCACCTCAACAGAATAAATTTGTCAGAGACAAAGACCGGTGTCTTCATCAGAAGAAGACAGACACTACAAGAAGAACTGTCCCGATTATTTAAAGATGATAATGGCAAAGAAAGGTGAGAACATTATTACCTTTGTAAATGAATGTCTCAGATGTGCAATATTCAAATCTACTTGGTGGATTGACTCAGAGCAACTGCTCATGTTGCTAATTCCTTCAGTGATTCCTTTCGACGAGGACTACGCAAAGAAACGAAAGATACATTAAAGTTGCAAATGGAGTCCAAGCTGAAGTTGAAGCCGTTGGCGATCTTTCATTAGAGTTAGCTAATGGTTCAAAGCTTTTTCTTAGAGATGTCCTTTTGTACCCTCTTTACAGAGGAATTTGATTAGTGTTTCAAATTTGGACAATGATGGTTATGATTGTCATTTTGGAAATGGCAAATGTGAAATAATGTTTAATAATAAATGCATTGGTCTTGCCATCAAACAAGACAAGCTTTATTTATTGTCACTTCGTGAAAATGTGAATTCGTATGTGATGATGTGAATGTCGATGCGATAATGGGAACGTCGCGTGCGAAAGTAAATGAATCCTCGTCTCTGAATGCAAACAGAAACGAAAGAGAACTCTAGATGCGTCGTCGAAATTATGGCAATCGCTGCTTAGGCCATATTTCGAGGGGAGAATAGAAAGACTAGTTAAGAATGATATTCTTCCTCCATTAGAGTTCTCAGACTTAGAACAATGCAGAGAATGCATTAAAGGAAAATATGTAAAGAAAATTAAGAAAGACGCCAAAAGAAGCACAGAGTTCTACAAATTATTCACACAGATATTTGTGGTCCTTTTCCTGTGAAAAGTGTGGATGGATATGATTATTTCGAGGGGGAGAATAGAAAGACTAGTTAAGAATGATATTCTTCCTCCATTAGAGTTCTCAGACTTAGAACAATGCAGAGAATGCATTAAAGGAAAATATGTAAAGAAAATTAAGAAAGACGCTAAAAGAAGCACAGGAGTTCTACAAATTATTCACACAGATATTTGTAGTCCTTTTCCGTGAAAAGTGTGGATGGATATGACTCGTCATAACATTCACTGATGATTACTCCTGCTACGGATATATTTATCCAATCAAAGAAAGAAATGAAGCCTTGGATAAATTCAAGATATTTAAGGTCAAGTTGAAAACCAACATGATTTAAAGATTAAGATAGTCCGATCTGATCGTGGGGGGGAGTACTACGGTCGACATACCCCATATGGACAAGTTCCTGGACCTTTTGCAAGGTTTCTACAGGAAAATGGTATAGTGGCCCAGTATTCTACACCGGCGAACCTCAAAGAAATGGAGTAGTGAAAGACGCAACCGCACTCGATGGATATGGTGCGAAGTATGATGAGCTACTCCACACTGCCATTGAGTTTATGGATGGAGGCGTTAAAAACCGCCATTCATATTCTCAACAGAGTGCCTAGTAAATCGGTGCCCAAAACACCGTGACGAGTTGTGGGCGGTGAAGAGTTCCTCACTACACCACTTACGTGTGTGGGGAGTCTCTCACGAGGCTAAAGTATTTAACCCAAATCTTGGGAAGCTTGATCCCAAAATAAGAAGTCGCCATTTCATTGGCTACCCCGAAAAGTCAAAAGGTTACCGCTTTCTCCGCCCGGATCGATATACAAAGTTTGTAGAAACGAGACACGCTGTCTTCTTAGAGGATGAAATGATGAGGGGAGCATGGTAGCTCGAGAGATCGACCTTGAAGAGAAGCGGCGATGCGCCCACTCCGATGATTCAAGAGCCATTCTTCACACCGCTCATTGCCGCCGCACCGACGGTGCAAGACATCGTGGTGCCGACTGCTATTGTTCCTCCCGTGGCAACAACAAATGAAAATGTGGAACTGTTCTTCAGATCCTATAGAACCCATTGCCACGTATGAGGGGAGCAACAACAAACCTCAAATAGAAAATATACCAAATGAGGAGGCCCTAGAAGGTCTCAAAGAGTAAGAAGATCAGCTATTTCGATGATTATCAGATTTATCATACAGAGGAATTTCAAATGGAGGATGATCCCACCTCGCTTGAAGAAGCCATGAGAAGCTTAAAACTCTTCAAAATGGCTCAAGCCATGGAAGAGGAAATGAGGTCCATGAAGACTAATAAAGTCCGGGACTTGGAAATTATTCCTAAAGGAGCCAAAACAAAGAGGGTCAGAAATGGGTCTACAAGACAAAACTCGATTCCCAAGGGAATATTGAAAGATACAAAGCGCGACTTGTGGCAAAAGGCTTTACGCAAAGAGAAGGGATTGATTACAATGAGACCTTTTCTCCGCCTCATGTAAAGACTCCTTCGAATCATAATGGCATTAGTAGCACATTATGATTTAGAGTTACATCGATGGATGTAAAGACGGCATTTCTTAATGGGGATTTGGAGGAATATGTTTACATGGCACAACCGAAAGGTTTTGTCGTGGAAGGAAATGAAAGAATGGGATGCCGCCTAAAGAAATCGATTTATGGATTAAAGCAAGCTTCAAGACAATGGTACTTGAAGTTTGACAGTACAATAAGAAAATTTGGGTTTAAAGAGAATGTAGAGGACAACGTGTTTATGCAAAGTTTAAAGATGGGAAGTTTATCTTCCTAATCTCAGATGTGGATGATATCCTACTAGCTAGTAGTGATATCATCACATCGAGACAAAGAAGTTTTTGTCCTCAAACTTTGATATGAAAGATCTTGGTGAAGCTTCGTTCGTTCTAGGAATCAAATTCACCGGATAGAAACAAAGGGACATTGGGACTATCACAAAAGGCATACATAGAGAAAGTCTTAAAGAAATTTGGTATGCATAAAGTAGTCCTTCACCTGCACCTATAGTCAAGGGCGACAGATACGGGATTTTCAATGCCCCAGAACCAAGACGAGCTTGATCAAATGAAATCGGTTCCATATGCTTCACTGCCGGAAGCTTACAAGATGCTCAAGTGTGCACGCGCTACGACTTAGCGCTTGTTACCGGGTTATTTGGCGATTCCAGAGCAACTCGAATGGAGCATTGAAATTGGTAAAGAAAGTCTTGCGTTATTTGCAAGGAACAAAAGGCCTCATGATGACATATAGAAGATCGATTTACTCCATATAGTGGGGTATACTGATTCGATTATGCGGAGATGATAGAAAGTCAACATCCGGATATGTATTCACTCTCGGGAGGAGCTATATCGTGGAAAAGCTCAAAGCAAACCGTCACTACATCGCCCACAATGTATGCCGAGTTTGTAGCATGTTATGAGGCTACGGGCAGTGAACCAAGCAAAGAAGTTCATACCCGGTTTAAAAGTGGTTGACGACATCAATAGACCACTTAAGTTGTATCTGCGACAATGAACCCGCAGAATGTATGCCCACAACAATAAGTCAAGTGGTGCTGCCAAACACATTGACATAAAGTACTATGTTGTGAAAGATAAAGTTCGGGATCAAATTATAAGTCTTGAGCACATAAGTACCGCAAAGATGTTAGCGGATCCGCTTACTAAAGGCTTACCACCCAACGTGTTCGAGAACATGTAGCCGCATGGGTTTAAGGGAAAGCCTATGATTCCCGGACTTAAAGATGGCCCAAAAGATTAAAGTAATCGCTTTGCAACGCAGAGGTGTATTGTAGTCATAAATCTATCGGCGCTTGACCGTGACGATGAGACATGTTCTATGCACTAATCGTGATGGAATAAGTAAAGTCAAAAGTAATTAAAGTTAAAGTATAGTTGAGATCAAGGGGAGAATGTTAGATTGATCTCCACCGATTAGCCCAACGCTAATCGGACCTTGATCCGCGCCGATCGGGGCGCCACCCATATGGTCAGGGGCCCTGTCACACGCGCTATATAAAGAGGGGTGGAGGCCGCGCACAAGGCACGAGGTTGTACGGAGCCGCAACTCCACCCCACAAACCCTAACCGATCTAGAGGGACGCGCAGTGAGCGACGGGAAGCACCACCGCCGCCACCGTCGCCGGACCGCCGCCGCCGTCACCGGCCTTCTTCCCCGACCGTCGCTGCCCGTGCGCAGACCTCATCAACGAACCAGCGATGGCCGGATCCTCCTCCAACGCGACAGACGGTTAGTACTCCTCCCTCTCTCTCTCTCTCTCAGATCCAAACCAAGAACGAGAAGAAGAAGCATGTACAACACCCCCCTCATCCACTCAGGCCGTTGATGGTTGGCGCGTTGTTCGTAATAAGCGTCGTTGGAGACGTGTCGGTCAGCGCCAGCCTCAGCCGCCGGAGCAGCGTCACGAAGTGCCGGCGGACCTCGTCGGGCGTTGTTGGAATTGCCTCGCTTTTGACCATGTCAAAGCCGACTGCCCCAACCCCACAAGGTGCAGGCGCTGTCGGGCTTTCGGCCATCGCCTCAAGAATTGCAAGCGGCCTCGGAGTCCCACTCGAGGTGCACGTCCTCACCATTCTCGTCTTCCGGAACACCAGGCCGTCCCTGCCTTGCAGTTCCGCAGCCACATCGCCACCGTCCGGGGTCAGTGTCTTATCAGGCCAGCACCTTGGGCTCTCCAGGGACCGTTCATGACCCAGACAGCCGTTGTGGTTCCACTCCGAAAAATTCCTCTGAGGTCTTTGTGTCTCGCAGGGCGTTCCTGTCTTCTGCCATTCCTGGACGTCCGGCTGCTCGCCCGGAGCACACGATGTGCATTATGCCTCGCACAACGTCTCAGGAGGATCTAGAGAACCACCTCAAAAGAGCCCTTGTCGCTTATGTGGGCGGTGCTCGGCCACCGGTGTCCAAGGAGGAAGCGGCCCTGGCTATTGAAGAGCGTTTTGGCATCCCGCGCTGCAGCTTCTCCGTCCACAGCTTCCGACCGGAGAACTTCCTCCTTGCCTTTGCGTCGGAGGAACTTCTCAATCTGGCAGCACGGCATGGCAGGCTTGAATTCTCGCATTTCTCTCTCTTTCTCAGGCCGTGGGCTCGGCAAGCTCAAGCTGACACTGACAGTGTCCGGCTGCTGTTCAAGGTGTCGCTGCACATCGAAGGCCTTCCTGCCCATGCTTGGGACTGGCATACGGCCTCTACGTTGCTCTCCTTCCTGTTGGTTGGAACGTCTCTATCCAGAGACAGCGAGCCGGCAAGATCTTTCTAGTTTCCGTCTTGATGCCTGGACGGCGGACCCTTCTTCGATCTCGATCCCCAAGCAAGCTACACTCCTCATCGCCGAGCCAGACCCAGAGAATCCTGATCCCAAAGATCCCATCTTCGGTCACCTTCCACTTGCTTCTCCGTGACAAGCAGGCGTTGGCCTACAAGCTGCTCATTCACATTTCCAAGGTGGAGGACTTCAGCGTCGGGAAGGGTTTTGACTCGCTTGTTTTTTTTTCTATTGATCAATCTGGAAGGAACGTGACTCCTGCATCTTCGACAACGTTGAAAGTGGCATTACTGCTTTCCTGTCTGCGATTCATGATGAAATAGATTGCTGGCGCCGTGCTGGCGTTGGGTTGCTGCCATTGCCGGCCAGAGCAACAACCAACTCCTTTCATTAGTCCTGCCTAGGCTGTTCTTTCTTTGCTTCCCGTTCTGTCTGCTCCATGAGCATTGCGTCTGTTTCGCTCTGTTAGCTCTGCTCTGTTTTATTTGTGTGTCCTTTCTGTAACACGTTTAGACTTCTGCTCTAAAGTTTCTTTTTTTCTTAATGAAATGGCGTGCAGTGCTTCTGCGCGTTTCCTAAAAAAAACTGGCAGGATTTGATGCCATCCAAATTTTACAAGACGACTAGCATGTAGAACATGTTTGGAGCATGCATGGAAATGTGGACAGAGTCAAAACACTCCTTCAGTCCTTCAGGCAAGAAGTTACAGCAGCTCTCAAGCACCCTTTTAGCATTGAATGTTAGAATGTTACTATTTCATTCTTTCTAAGTGATGTCCTAGAATCTGTGCGGTCAAACTTTCTAAAATTTGATCACTAGTATGTTTAAAACTATCTAAATTAGCTATCTGTAAACTTTGTCATTAAAAATACTTTTATAATGTTATAATTTTGTTACTATATAATAAGATAAAATTATAAAAAGTAACGGTCAAGATCATGTCTCAGAAACAATGAAAAATTAAAAAATCACTTAAAAAAGAACGGAGTGAGTACCGCGATGCATAATTACTGAAGACATTTGGATTCTAAGAATGGTAGAAGAGACATCAGAAAACAAATTACAATGGAGGCTATCAAGGAACGGAACGTGTTGCATCTGCTGCCACAGTCGTATTGATTCACTACTTTACAGGTAAGCCAGTTAGTTGTAGTTCTATACGACTTGCCAGTTTCAACTTTCAAGTCTCAATAGCTCCCGTTTGCAATGAAGATAGCATCTGTTACTACTGCTACTATCAGAAGTGACTATCACCAGAGTATTGCAGCCTTCTGTCGTAAGTTTTCCGTGTAGAAGCCTTTACTTCAATAATCTTGTACTGAAATAATTGAGCCATATGATCTCTAACATTGACCTATTGCAAGACTTGACATTTACCAACAAATATTCCACCTACAAAATCTTCCTTTGATGGAGACAGGAATACAGAAAACTAATCTTGAAATGGTCGTCTAAATGACGAGAAGCAAACAAGATAGCTCAAATTGGGTGAGCTCCTATTCGACCTGTCACCATCTAGCAGCTTGCATCTTTGCAAGTGACAAATTAGCACATCTTATAACTGGATTTGTGAGATGGAAAATGTAATCCTAGCAAAGGCCCTAACCCATATCCGATATGACGTCCTAGCTTAACAATTTGGTACGGAACGTCGCCTAATTGGCTTATCTTGACACCGTATTCTAATCTGGAGGGGCAGGTGAGGAAGAAGGCAATGATTCGTGCTCTCTTTTGCCACCGAGGAGGAGACTTCTTTCTCAATTTCTGGCTTGCTGTCTAGAACTGTAGGATTGTATGATATAGACAAACTGTATGACAGTCTTGGGACTAAAACTTAGCTGGACTTATAATTTTCCAACTAAGGTAGTTGTTGGTTATATTCTCCAATATGATTAACTACTACACAATTAACAAACATTTGAAGCTTAATTTTTTATCTCTTTCTTTTTAGATGTTTGCATCCAATTCTGCCTCTTCTGAACCTACCATGTTGAAACAAACTAACAAGTAAAAACATATTTTCAGAGCATCTAAAAAGACATACTTTTAGTGAATTTAAAGAACAAGATGCCTAACTGGTAACCATTTCTTGAACAAAGAACCCCATTCATCTCATTCCAGATCTTTGTTATACACAATTCGGAGCTTTTCAAAAAGATTTCACACAATTCAGAGCAAATTTTGCTGCCAAACATTGGTATCCCTCTACTGTCACTCCAAAGCTACAGACAAACTTACCCAGTTGAGTTAGCTGCGCCTGCACACCCAGGCATGTATGCGTCATCACCCTCCGTCTCCCCCAGCCCTCTCCGGTGCGCGCCGCGCCGCGGCGGCGGCGGCCTCCTCTTCTCTTATTGCTTCGATAATTGCAACGACGCGCTCCAGGACGACCTCCTGGTCGTCGCCGTCGCTACCAACCGCTACCGTCGAGTCCCTTGCGCGGTCGGCGTAGTAGCAGACCACGGCGCACCGGCAGACGGGGCAGGAGTTGCGCACGTCGAGCCACCGGTCGATGCAGGGGGCGTGGAACACGTGGCCGCACGCTGGGACGACCTTGACGCCGTCGTCGTCGCCGAAGGCCTCGAGACAGACGGGGCAGTCCTCCTCGGGCTGCCCCTTCTTGGCGCCGCCGGCGCTGGAGTACGGCACCACGGGAAGCGCCGCGCCGGAGGGGCGGAGGAGGACGCTCGGGACGCGCTCGTGCAGCTCGCGCATGACGCGGCGGCGCGCGCCCGCGATGGCGCGCTGCCGGGCGCAGCGGCAGTAGGTGCAGAGCAGGATGAAGCAGAGCACGATTGAGACGAACACGACGGCGGTTGCCGCCCCTGACGAGAGGCTGAACTGGGACCTGCCCGACGTTGGGCCGACTGCCGGCGTGGCCGACGTCTGGTCGCCCGTCGCCAGGCGCCTCGTGTGCGCCGTGGCCATGCTCTGGCCTGTGTGCGCAAGGCGCGTTGTCTACGGGCGTTGGGAGTGCAAGGGGAAAGGGCGTTTTACCCGGGTATAGTACAGGTGGCATCTTTGTGGTTGAATGCAAAGTTTGGCTTGCGTGGTGCGCTCGCGTGTGACTAGGGCGAATTGAAGTTTAACTCAAATGGCAATTGCTTATTTGGAAATTTTGACTATGTTTATCATACTTTTATATTTAGGGATAATTTGCTTTCCATGAGTTTAACATGTTATATGTTAAACAATGAGTCAATGATGGTGCAAACTACAAACGCTCCTCTCAATTCGGCTATAGTTGATGTCTTTTGATATTTTTTTTTTGTTAAAATGATATTATAGCAGCTGTTAGCTTTTTAACTAAGATATTTAATTAAAAAAATAAAAAAATATCTTCATAGATAATACAAAAAAAAGAGCCATGCTAAGAAGTCGGATTCGAAATGGCTTCTAAAAGCTATAAATCATAAGTCAAAATTTGTTTGCACAGGGCCAAATGTATTCTATATTCCCTTTAGATGTATATGTATAAAATGGATGAATATAAACATTTTAAATAATAGTAGTATAAAGCACTAAAACGGTAGCACGATAGATACTCACACAATTTCACATGCTTGAGATATTTTTTTTCTCATGTGGCACGCTAATTTTGGCACAATCAAACTCTTAATAAGGAAAAAAAATTGTGGTCGACTTAACAACACAAATAAAAACAAGTTTCTCGATAGATATTTCGAGGAGAACGATCGATGATAAGACTTCCTGCGACAGTATGATGTAGTAGACGGTTGAAGTGATGCTCTAAGCATAGGTGTTGAACAGGAATTAAGCAACTATTGTTAAGCTCTGATCGTTTCGGTTTTTTTCGATTTCAATTTCTAACTTTAACTTTTTTTTCACTATTCACTACACTATCCACTAACTCAGCTACAGTAAAATTTTAGTCAACTACAATAGCATTTCAGCCAGAAGCCATCGCTAAAACGATCACCACCTTAGAATTTGAAAACTTGAGGTTGTCTTGCACTTATACATGGTTTCGTAGAGGTCTCAAAACCACGTCTTATACAAGTAGAATCAAAGTGGCGTAGTTTTTGTACAAGAGAATTCTGTATTTAGGTGGTGTTTAAAATGATGATGGTTTATAACTTTTTACTGTAGTTGATTTATTTTTTTATTGTAGTTGAGTTGGTTTATTTAACATAATTAAAATTAAAAAAATTTAAAAATAGAAAAAAAAATATGTTAGCCTATTACAAATAATGCAAAGAAATATGAAAAAAAAGAAAACATAAAAAAGCAACAGTAAAAAAAAAGCCTCCGCTCAACACAGATACTAGCGTCTCCCGATGCTGAGCGGGGCCTTAGTATACAAGTTCATAGCGGGGCCTTAGTATACAAGTTCATACGTAAATTCAAAGTAGGCACCAACTAACTGAGAATAAGTTACATCACGGAAAGTAATACCTGCTTGTAATATACAGAGCTGAGCTAAGCCAATAAAAAATTCACAAGCATCATTTTTTATATGCAACTACATCGAGTGATGCTCCCCTGAGTTCGTTGAGGGGGGACAAAGCAAATCGCTTTGTTATGACTATGAGCATTGCTTGTACTGGTAGGACTCCGATGCTAGCTGCCTTGCTGTTTGTTTTCGCAATTCCACTGCCACTGTTATTGGCTTATAGTATGATGTTGTTCACCGTTCCCTCGCAAAAAAAAAAAAATGTTCACCATTAATCAAAGACATAGATTGAGACAATTGCAACGACGCTTCTTTTTTTAAAAAATCAGCTAAAATTCGTATATCCAAACAATAACATCGGTGAACCACGGACCATCCATAAACTGTTCTCCCTTTTGTTCTTTTTCATTGATGTTTTTGTATTTTTTTTATAGTTAAGGTGTGATTTTGGTTGCTATTTTTAACAACTTTACGTTATAATATACTGATAAAATTATAAAATTATAAAAATACTTTTAACAACAAATATAATAACATAATTTTCGTTTATTTAATGTAGATTGTTTTAGATTCGCCGGAAAAGAGCGGGAGCAACAAAACCACTGCAAAGTTATCAGCGAGAAATAACCTTTGGATTCAGTCGCTGTCCAGGTGGGCCCGAGCAGCACTGTCGACAGCGGCGTGCCTTGGCCTGGCCCATGCAAGGAATAAAACTCGGCCGCCTACGACCACGAGAGAGAAATTGTTAAGCGACGGATACAACAGCGAGAGCTTCCATCTCAAGTTACCATTGCAGGAAACGAAGGCGACAAGTACTTTTGGACGCTGGTTCACGATCGGGACAAGGGCTTTGCACGGCCGCACGTACGCGAACCGAAGCTTATTTTAACCGAAAAAAGAAATTCCATGGTTTGTCCTGCTGCCCATTGTTAAGCAAAGTGTATTCTAGCATCTCGTTAATTAACCCGTAGAGTGGAAGTCCATTATGCGTGCATACTTGACTTGATACCTCAGCTCAAGAGCTTTTTTTTTCTCTTGATCACGCAGGTATATATTTTGCATGATGAATTGGATCGACACGTCTAGATCGATGCCATATCTACGATCTCGAATGGGAGCACGGGATCTCGAATGACATAGAAAGCAGTACTGGAGTGCTAAGGTTTTATACTATATATCCTTGGATCCTTTTTCTGTAGTAGGCTAGCTAGTAGGTTTCATGATATTCGTGTAGCATAAGTCAACATCAGCTCGCAGCATTTCCATTCACCTCGTCCCTACATCTCTTCAGGGATGCAAAGGGCGGTCCTTTGGGAACATAAACAAATTGTAGAAATTTATTTAGTCTTTTTCTGATAAAATTTATGGGTGTGAATGTCACTGTCGGTGAATTTCGCATGCATACTTCTTTTTTTTTACGCACCATGACATAGATTTTTTTCATTACAAGTGGTTGTCTAATCAGCAATTGACCTTTTTTTAAGGTAAAATGAACGTTGATCAACTCTCAACTTGCCTTGATGTCTCGCTTGCACCCATTCCGTGTAACCCTATTTCTCCTCTCCTCTCCACACGAAGCTCCCATTCAACACGGTCACACCCGCCCTTCCAACACCGCAAGGCTTGTCAGCGTACCACCACTACTGTCGCATACCCTTCCCAACTCGGTTCAACTTCTCCCCGGGCCGGCCACCGATGACCTCCCCATTACTCACCATCTTATTCCTACTCTAGCGGCTTATCATACACGACCACCTCTCGCCGCCCCTACAACATGTCACCGCCACTCCCGCAGCCAGTAGCGTCTTCGCCGCCTAACTGCACCACTATCGGCATAGATATAGTAAATACAAGTTTATATATAATGGCATAGATGTAATTATATATAGATATTAGATTAGTATAATAAATACAAGTTTATTTTTAATTATAGCCATTAGAGATGTACTATAACAAAGATAATTGTATCTTAATATGTAATATGTAGTAGAAAGCAGAAAGTCATATAGGAGCTGCTTAAATTGGTTTAAAACCAGTTTTTACTTTTAACTTTTGCTTTTTTACTATTTAGTAATTTCGTCTTTTTCTAGTTTTTTAGATTGTTTGGGCTTTTTTGTCTTCTCTTTTTTTCTGTATTTCTTTGCATTATCCTTAATTAGCTAACATATTTTTTCTATTTTTCTATTTTTAAATTTTAATTATATTAAATAAATTAACTTAATTATAATAAAAATAAATTAGCTGTAATCTTTACTATTATAAAAGAAGGAGTTGGTGGTTGCCGAAGCCTCCATCCAATCTAGACGGTCGGATCTTCCCTCCTCCTTCTGCCACCCGGTCAACCCTAAAACCCTCCAACCGCCACCCCCTCCCCGCCGTCCTCCTCCCTCTCCCCCCGCTTCCCTTCGCTCTTTCCCACCTCCTCGCCGCCCCTCGCTCTCCCGCCGCCCCGCCTCCTCCCACCCCGCGCCGCCCACCTCCTCGCTCTCCCGCCGCCCGATCCGCCTCCCTTCGCTTTCCCGCCTCCTCGCCTCCGCCGCCGCTTCCTCGCCCCCCGCGAGCTCGCGAGAACCTCTTCCCGACGCCGCCGATGACGCCGCCCGCCTCGCCACCATCGAGAGACCCTCGCCGCCGTCCGGGTATGCGCTCCACTCATCAACCTCGACCGCAGCCTCGACCTCGGCGCCAGCACGCTCTCCGTCGCTCGCCTCGCCAGGCGACCATTCCGTCGCCGCCTCGCGCGCCTCACTCCGAGAAGCCCAGCAGCGCGCGGCCTCTTCGCTTAAGCATCGGCGGTCCAATGACGGGCGCGCGCAGAGCCGTCGCGATGGCCGCCACCGCGACGGTCTTGGAGGGCACAGCCCCTCCACCGTCTTCGTCTCCAATCTGCCCTACACCTTCAAGTCTTCTGACGTAAGCGCCGATACCATATTTGGCACCTTCAAGTCTTCAATCTCTTGAGTATGTTTGAGTCCTATGCTTGTTTCTCATTAGTTATGGGTTATTTTATCGAATCATGCAATGATACATATGTTTTAGCAGTGGTTTGGTCAAGATGGTAAATCAGAAGGCGGATAGAGGTTTAACTCCACTTCATATGGCGGCGTTAAACAGGTACGTAGAGTGTGTACAATTGTTACTGGACTTAGGAGCATCTGTTTCTGAGGTCACCATTGAGGATGGAATGACTATTGACTTCATAGGTATTTGTAACTGTTCTTTTTACTATTGCTTGTCAACTCAATAATAATTTTCCTTTATGTATTTGTTATTTCTCAGCTCTGTTGTTGTTGATAGCACACTCCTGTTCTGAATGCTTGACATTATCAATATTGGAACATTGTGTATTGTCAGCAAATTAACTTAAATACCTCGTCTTAAATTGATTCAATTATTGTCTTGCAAATGTACTTTATTATACATATACTGATGGGATGCCATGAATGGAAAAAAAATCCTTCATCCACTTGGAATGTATTACCATTGTTCCTCTACTACTGTCTGCAGTTCTATGTCTTTTAGTTTTGTACTTTGATGTTGCTAAAATTTATGTTTCTTCTGTAATCATCGTTGATTATGTTAGCCATTTGTTAGTACAAAATTTGGCCATGTGTGGCGTAATCTTTATTGCTCTTGGTTCATGTACTTGAAGCTGTAGGTTTAGAATTTTTCTAAAAATATGCACCTTTGTATGATTGTATATATAGTATTGTTACATTTTACTGACATGATGCTTGATTTATTTACGAGTATGAACATATATGTTTTATTTGATACATGATGATATAAGAAAAGGTTGATATTTATTATTCAGTTTGAGATAATATTTGATAGCATGCATCACTTTTATTTGATTTTCTATTGTAATGTACGGGTACATAACTATAACTAGTAAAAAAAAGTTATGAGCCAAAGTTCAGCACTACCGTAAGGTGCCACTTAATGTTGTCGCGCTTGCGAACCTAGGCCATCTCACTTTCCATATGGCCATTGGCCCATTTGGCCGAAGCCCCACTAGCCCATCGATTTGGTGCCACCCCCGCGTCCGGGACATAGCGGCGGCTCCTTCGCCTCGAAGAAACCCTCTCCGCCTCCTCACCTTCGCCCGCGCGGCGCCGCGTTCCCTACGGGCTCGCATCCACCCAAGCACGCCGTGTCGAATTCTTCTCTCGTAGCCGTCGTAGTCCTCCTCCCTCCCCTCTGCTGGACTGGCGCGGGACTCGGATGATTTCTTCTTGTTTCGGTAAGGAGCCCTAGATTTGATGTGCCCGGGTTCCTCGGATTATGTGATTTCGTGGAGTTTTTACGGTTCTGTTGTTGTAGCGCTGCGGTTTTGGTTAGGTTTTGCTCCGATTTGTGCCGTGTTGCTTGGATTTGGCGTGTTAGGGCTTCGGAAAGCTACTGGTGTGGCGTTAGGGTATGGCGGCGATGCTTTGGCTAGAATTTTGGCATTGGTATTCGTGATCTGTGAGGGCTGCGCCGTTCTGAGTTAGCTTCGATGTGCTTGGGTTCCTCGGGCTCTAGTTCATGGAGTTTCTAGGGTTTTATTGTTATAGTGCTGCGGTTTTGGTTAGTTTATGCTCGGATGGATTTGGCGTGTTAGGGTTTCCGAATCCTCTTGGTGCGACGTTAGTGTTTGGGAGCGATACTTTGGCGATGATTTCGATATTGGTGTTCGTGATCTGTGAGGGCTGCACTGTTTCGATTTAGATTTGATGTGCTTGGGTTCATCGGGCTCGAGTAGATGGGGTTTATAGGGTTTTATTGTTATAGTGCTGCTATTTTGGTTAGTTTTTGCTCGTATTTGTCTCGCGCTGCTAGGATTTCAGAAACCTCCTGGTGTGACGTTAAGGCAGCGATGCTTTGGCGAGGATTCTGGCATTGGTGTTCGTGATCTGTGAGGGGCTGCGTCGTTTTGAGTTAGATTTGATGTGCTCGGGTTCCTCGCGCTTGAATTCATCGGGTTTCTAGGGTTTTATCGTTCTAGTGCTACGGATTTGGTTCAGTTCTAGTGGTTGCGCGTATGATTTACACCGTCTGGTGCAGATGTGGTACGCAGCTTTTGATATTCTGTCTCCCTTGGTTTTCATGTTCTGGTGCATGTGGTGTCTTGCTGCCCTGACACTTAGGTTCAAAGGTATTCTGGTACATTAATTGCTGTCTGAATTGGATTCATCAACTGCGTGTAGGAATTTGGTATGTCTTACTTAGGTTCTATTTGACGTGTAAAGGTTCCTTTGGTTCTCTTAGTTGATGGAATTTATGAGGCTTGGTGATCTAATTCTGTTGTTTTCATTAAGGTTAACTAGTTATGCATGATCCATTTAGTTTGTGCCATTTTATTTTATGCCTACTGAGACAGTTCGGTTCCTATCTACCATTGGTGTTCAAGGGAGAACTGCGAGGAGCCAACCCTGGTACAGAGGACTGCCACTCTTGGTGCAATCGTCAGAGTCACCTGCCTACTGTTTTGCCATATAAACTTTACAAACCTGCTATCTGACTCGAACATGAGAAATCAAGCTGAGTCCTGAGTTGATAGTTGACTAAAAAGTGCCTTAGTATATATGCCAAAGTAGCCCCAAACCTCAAGCTGAACAATGAATGATGGTTGGACAACTTTGGACTACAACATTCTGAATCAGTATGAACACTTAAATGGGTTTTTGTGCCTTATTTTTTGTTATGGTTCATTAATGCATATTGCATTTTTCAGTCTTGTCTTCTCTCTGTGTTGCTGCTTTTATTGTTTCCTTTTTTCATTTGGCTAATGCCATTATCTGTACTTCTGTGCATATGATGATGTCTATTTGAATTTCCTGGATGGTTTTGGAAGCAATACAATTGAAAATAGTGGTAATCTTCTGCAATGGGCTGTTTCTAACAGATGGCTGGGTATACGTCAAGAGGAGGACAACCTTCAAATGGAACTGTTTATGTATGCAATCTTCCTCCTGGAACTGATGAGACTATGTTGGCTGAGTACTTTGGCACCATAGGATTGCTAAAGGTATGGGGTATTACCAGGTAACATTTTGCAACTGCTTTCGAATTCTCCAAGATCATTCATACCTTTTTGCTCAGTTTCATCATGGATTTGTAATTTTCTGTTGTTATTTAATCTCAATAGAAGGACAAAAGGACTGGGCGTCCAAAAATTTGGCTATACAGAGACAAAGTTACTAATGAACCAAAGGGTGATGCAACAATCACCTATGAGGACCCACATGCTGCTTCAGCTGCTGTGGAATGGTTCAATAACAAAGATTTTCATGGAAGCACCATTCAAGTTCACATAGCTGAGTCCAAAAGCAAAGATACATTTGATTACTCTGTGAATATGAGCATGGCTGCTGACCTTGGTGGGCAAGATGACTTGGATAATGGGGCTGGCAAAGGTAGAGGACACAGTGATGGTCCAGGAAAAGGTTGGCAGCAAGATGGGGATTGGCTGTGTCCAAATACAAGGTCTGTTACTGTTATGGGTGAGCAAGTTTTCTGCCACTTTGACACTATCTTTGTCTTGTTGACTAAAATGTAATCTGTTTGATTTTATTCTGTTTCTTCTCCCAGTTGTGGCAATGTAAATTTCGCCTTCCGTGGTGTTTGTAACCGATGTGGAGCCGCTCGCCCTGCTGGTGCTAGTGGAACAGGTGGTGGTGGTGGTGGTAGGGGTAGAGGCCGTGGTAGCACTGACACAAGAGGAACCAACCACACTGTTGGTGGTCCTCCTGGGCTGTTTGGACCAAATGATTGGCCATGTCCAATGTAAGAACACTGTTTCATTTCTGTGATTTTCCTCATTTGTTCACCCTTTTCTTTCATTTGTCTTTCTGTCTGGTTGCTGTTCCTCCATGAATTTTTCTGGGTAGTGCTTTGGATGGTTATCTCCCTACTTTAAACCTCAAACTCTACTGTTATGTGCTGTGCCTGCAGCAATTTTGAAACCTTGGCAAGGCTTTGGGCACGGGGAAATCTACCATTTTAAAATTTTGGTACCAGTTCAGTTACTGCCCAAAATTTCCAAATCAAATTTGAATTTTAAACTTTAAAGTTAAGGAGTGCAACTAGCCTAGTGGCAAAGCCCACATGCATCGTGCGGGAGGTAGTGTGTTTGACTCCCCAACCTGCAGGTTATTTTCTCCATGTTTGAAGCTTTGGGACCACATGTGAGGTAGAAATAGGAAAAAATTGTGGATGCAGCTGGGATCAACGCAAGCCACGAGACTTGTCACTGGGCTAGCTGCTGCTTGGGCTTACCTTAAGGATTTCCATTATTTTTAACCCCACTAAAATTCAAATTTGCACGAATTGTTTTGGCCCTGTGCTTGGGTGGTCTGGCAATGAGATGGATCCCGCCCATCTCCAGGGGGAAGGGCGGTCCTGGCCCACCCAAACTTAAAGTTTTTTTAGCCATGCAATAGAAATGCATATCTTTTTGACCGTATCATAGAGCCTCCATCTGACATAAAATTTATTTCCATGTGTGTTTCAGGTGTGGCAATATAAACTGGGCTAAGCGAATGAAATGTAATATATGTAACACCACCAAGCCTGGTCACAATGAAGGTGGTGTGAGGTAATGTACAATCACCATTTGCATGTCATGCTCATTAATCATTACCATGCTAGTTAAATTTGAAAATTTCATTCGTACTCAAGTGAAATAGTCCTACCTAATATGATGTGAGCTGTAGTGTCAATTCATGTAATGAATAGTGCATTTGGTTATTATAAAAAGTATTAAAGTGGCTTTTTGGGTCATGACTAAAGTGGTATACACTCAGCTGTGCAGTTATTCCAACGTTTTTTTCCTACACTTTTTGTGGTAACTAGTACTTGCTTTTGTGCTAAAACTTGGCACAAATTTTGTTTTGAAATTGCCTTGAAACCAGCTACTGGCAGCTATATTTTTTTTCCACAAACCGAACATTAGGCCAAGTGTTATGACATGCTGCTCTTCTTGTTGCTTGTATTGGTCTTTTGTGGTTTATGAACAAAACTGGACACAGAGAAGTGTTGTATGCCACAATGCCTTGGCCATTATTTTGGTCACGACTGAATCTGTGGCTATCATAGTGTGTGGGTAGTTTTGAGTCCGGCAAACTTATGCCAAATCTGATGCCGAAATTACCCACCAGGTTTGACGCACCACAACTGAGTGTAGTATTTTATGGTCACATACCAAGCAGCTTTGTATTGTCTTATGCATACAAACCCTGTATTTGAGCCTTGACGTTTTTCTTTTTGACAATTACTTCCTCTGCAGAGGTGGCCGGGGCGGCGGGTATAAAGAGCTTGATGAAGAAGAACTGGAAGAAACTAAAAGGCGCCGCAAAGTGGCTGAGGAGGTAGGTTGTCTTGTATATGTATCACAACCGTGAATTTCAGTGTCTAAATTTTATTCATTTTATAGGATGATGGAGAGATGTATGATGAATTTGGCAACCTCAAGAAGAAATTTCGTGCTAAATCACAACAAACTGAAATGCGTAGTCTTCGTGGATCTGGAGATGCTGGATGGGATGATGAGCAACGTGGTATTGTTCTCTCTATTGTCTTACTTTTAATCCTCATTTGTTCATTAAGGCTTTGTTTGGTATCGTCGTCTTTAAAGTATTTTCTGTACTTAGTAAGATATAATTATCATGTAAAAAGTTTCAGAATGGGTTATTACATGGAGATTTATGAAATGCACCACAATGGCAAATGGAGCTAAAGTAGTTGTAGGAGCATTTCCTTTGTCAGTGCCAAACCATAACTGCTGTTCATTGTTGTTGTAGGTTCCAGTGAAAGAGATGGTAGAGAGAGGAGCAGAGATAGGGGTAGGGACTATGATGAAAGAGAGAGCAGGAACAGGGATAGGGATGGTCATCGAAGGGAGCGTCGCCGAAGCCGGAGTAGAGACCTGGAGAGGGAAAGGGGGAGGGACAGGTGGCGAGACCATGGTTATGAGAAGAACGATCGCTACAGATGATAATGGAGATATACGCCACGGAGAAGAGGGCGATAACAGGATTTTCGAGCTCAGCTTATGGCATTTGCCTATTTAGGTTTCCGAAACTTGTTGTCTACTGACTGTTCTTGGGCTTGTTTTAAACTTGGTTTTGAGCATTATTCACTGCATGCATTGTTCGTTTTCGTTATTATTGGCTTTCCGCATGGTTGCCATTTATTCTGTGTGAAATAGGAAATTTATGTTTTCTATAATCACAAGAGTAGTGATTGAATAAGTTTTGCGGATCGATGACCATAGATTAGACGAGTCTTGGCATCTGTTGTTAGCTTGTCTGAAAATAGGTGTGCTGCTTTTCAGATTACGATAATGCATCTACTAGACCGTTTGTGTTGGGGGACCTTTTAGTCGTAGGTCTGGAAGGACGTTACAAGAAAATTGGCTCTATGTTGTGTGTGCGTCGCGGAACTTAACGGACCGGTATGATATTGTGTGTGCCTGGCGGAAAGCGTATAGAGCGGTGCAGGCCCTTAAATATGTCCAAAGAGAGGGCACAGGATGCATTTCAGTGGGCTTTAAGCGGCCCAGTTGGAACCGCATATGGCGTGTGTTGGGCCTGAAGGAAATTTCATGGTCCTCCTCCGCAATGTTAATGGGCTGTATATGGGTCTGCTATTAGGCCTTATACGAGATATAATGGGCCTAAAGTTCGGTCGTAATGCGTCGAGGATGTGAGCTCACTAATGGACCGGAGACAAGCTTTTGTGGGCTAAAGCAGCTATAATGGGCTCAAATTGTGCGGCTAATGCGACACGCAAACTAGGCCTGTAATAGGCGTTGTCTAGAGAAAAGTTTTTACCTTACGATGGGCTGGCGGAAAGGTTTATGGGTCGAAGAATAAAAGGTATGAAAATCTGCGAACCTGTTGAAAATCCAACCAAAGGAAACACTTCAGACGTATACAAATATCCGGAGAAGGAAATATTTGAAATGTGTAGAAATTAAACTGCAGAAGCATCTCACATATTGGCGATCTCAGCGTGTTTTGCTTCTCTGCTTTGAAGTTGTTTCCGTCTATCTCGATTCACTGAGAGAATTACCAATCGTTACCCATATAAAAATGTCTTGTCAAAGAATGCATGCTGGGTAATCTTGACAAATTCCCAACGCTACCAACGAAAACTACTGGGGGAATTTCTCTTTAAGCTGTAATTATGTGACTTCATCTAGCTGATATAATGATGATATTAAACAAATAGACATAATGCGTTTACCCCACCGCTAACTCAGGTTCATGCTCAACTTTACGCGGACTTACATTCATATACAAGCCCTGCAGCAAAACAACATATGAATGAATAAAAAATAATCTTAAATACCCATATAAGTGTGATTTCAGATCTAAAATAGAAAACTGGAATACAGCAAAAAGAAATGAAATGAGGCTTGATCTCAATGAAACAAAGTGTATCTATTTACCACTAGTGTTTAATTTTGGATTTTGTGCTGCGTCTGGTTGATGGTGGTAAGGCTTCTAAAGCTGATATAGACACAACCGAAAACTGAGATCACTTGCCTTTTACTATAGTGAAGAGAATAACCTACTCTGGCATCTTGCAAAGTGTACCCGTAAGTGCTATGTTATAGTTCTAATTTAATTTCAAATGGTATGAAGTCGACCACGAACATGACATTTGAAGTATTAGATAACATAAAAATGTGCAGCATGCTTCCATACATTGGTTGTATGAATTGTGGCACCAGTGGTCATGTTGATTTTTTGATCTGCCACAAGCTGAATGTCCATCCTCTGCAACACGATTGCAAGTGCCACAATTGCTTCTAAAAGAGCAAACTGATCTCCAACACATTTCCGAGGACCTCCACTGAATGGGATAAACCTGGGAAATAGAGGTGATGGGAACAAAGCATAGTTTAATCATATTTTGCCGGATGGATAAAAGAAAATATATCAAAGTTATATGTGACCTGAAATCGGTGTTTGTCTCATTTGGAATGGGTCCATCCAAATCAAATCTCTCTGGAACAAATTCATCTGCTGTGCCCCATACCTTTCCAGAAGGCACAAACAATTGATTAGAACAATGGAATGTTATGCTTGTTCAGGCATGGCTAACAAAGGGTAACAATATCCTATGGACAGAGCCTCTGCAACTACAACATAACACATATTCACAGAAAATTTAAGTTGTATCAACATTCAAATTTTGTTTTTAGGGCCTACTGGAAGCAAATTGACTGCCTAGTCAGTGTAGTAAGTATTTTCACTGACATCATGTTATCATTCTATTGTGGAAATTGGTACCATACTACCATCAGTGTAGGGCTGCATCAAGGCCCCACACCCAAAGGAAAGCTATTTTAACTACTAAGCAATAATTCGTAAAACACTGATTAACCCTACAATGTTCTGGTAAAGAACTCTACATAGTTCACCAATATGCTGGACATAGATATGCCATATTTCACCATGTAAAACAGTTTATCTAAAGAGCTGTAAAACACCAGTCAACAAGCTACATGATATAATATTCAGATGGAAATGTACCTCAGGTGACCTGTGTATATTGTACACTGAAATCATAATATCTTGACCAGCCTTAATCTTATAGTTTCCAGGAAGCACATCATCAACTATCGCACGCCGTAACAGCACCTGTTAACAAGGTGTCCTTGAGTCACCAAAACTAATTCTGAAGTTGCTTGTCTGAAGCACAAGGAATGTACGGGTGGGTGTGGATATAGCCGCATAGACTCATTTATACAGGCCATCAAGTACTTCAGCTCTTTTACGTCTTCATATCTGGGGAGTCTACCTTGTAGAACGCGATCTACCTCATCTTGAGCTCTCCTGAGTGCTGCTGGATCCTTCAGCAGTTTAATACTGAGCAATCAACAGATATTAAAGTGATAATTTAAGTAATGTGTTATTTGTGACTTTACTTGATAAATCATTAGTGCAAGCAATAAAGGAGTACCTTACAGAGAAGATAAATAGTCCATGTCAGTACAGAGCCTAAAATCCAAATCCCACTCATATGAATTATATTCAGGAAGAAGGAGACTTCAAAACCCATTTTTTTTAGAAACTAGTGAGTGCCACCTGAGTTCTAATTTCCAAAGAAGTCTAATGGGGTGCAGTTAAAGACATCGCCTAAAATCAAACCTCACTCCAAAGACAACACCACTGTGCAATCCTATCGAAATCAAAAGGCAGGGGAATCACTTCACCACACAGTAAAAACTAAAACAGCTACTTCAAGCAGCTTAAAACTCACAACTAGATTACCAAAATAGAGGAAAAATGTTAACTTCAGCAAAATTTATTAGTGATGCACCCAGATCTAAATTCTCTCACTCAAAGCCAAAACTCAAGACCAAAGCCAATCTCTTTTTAGGGACGTATCAAAATTGAACCAGCTGCTTCAGAAACCCTAGAAACTTACACAATAAACCACCACCAACCACATGAATACCTCATCCAAAAATTAACAAAACCATAAAAGATCACGGAGCAGTGTCCAAAACCCTAAATTACTTACAAAACTGGTTGGTGCCAAGGGGGATGCAAATTTCTCGAGTACCCTTGCGTTTCGGGAAACCATAACATGAACCCACAAAATCCGAAAACATTATATAACTATGCAATTCCTCCGACCCCCCACCGAACCATAGAATCGCGACGCACTATTCAATTCGATCGAAAGCGCGCGCGCGCGCGCGCACACACACACACAGAGAGAGCACCGTCCAGAGCGCGCCCTCGGCGGTGGCGAAACCTGAGCCGAAGAGGAATTCGGAGACCTCGGCGACGAGCCCCTTCTCGTATCGCGAGCCGTAGCCGCGTAGCACGTGCCTGGCGACGGCGGGGTCGCTGACGACGACGAAGTCGCGCGGCCCCGCCGCGAGGCGGTTACACCGGCCCGTCCTCGCGGAACCACTTGAAGAGCGGCAGGAAGAGCGCGCCGCCGAGGAGGTCCCGCACGTCGTCGAGCTTAGCGGACGCGACGGGGATCCCCGAGTCGTCGCTCGGGCCGAGGCGGGTGGCCACCGAGCGGGAGAGCGCCGTGAGCCAGTCGGGGCTCACCCACGAGGTGGTGCCCTCGTCTCCTCCTCCGCCGCGGTTGTTGCTGCTGCTCCTTGGCGGGGGCAAGCGGACGCGGGCTCGGCGTGGAGGCGGCCGTGGGGCCCACGGCGGAGGCGAGGCGCAGACGCAGGCGGTGGTGGGCATCGCGCCGGCCGCCGCGCACGTGGGCTAGGGTTTAGTTTGGATTTTTTTTGGTGGGTTTGCCGGTTTGGGATCGCCGGATTGGGGAGAGACGGGAGGAAGCGGAGGGTTTGGGTGCGGGGGAGCGAAGGGGATGAGGTGGGACCCACCTGCAAGTGGGTGGGCAGCAGTCCGGCACGGGGCGCGCGGGTTTTGAATGCTACGAGGGCAATGCGGGCCGTGCCGCCCCGAGTGATGGGCCCACCATGCTCTACAGGCCGATGCCGCCGTCTTGTACTTGCGATGGCTTTGTGCTTTGCATTGGTCACAATTAGGCTCTGTTTAATTGAGCTCCGGCTTCAGATCTTGAGCTCCAGAAGCTAGCTTCCGTAGAAGCTAACTCAAGTAACTAGCTTCAGCGGAAGCTAGAGCCGGTGAAGCTTCCAAAATTTGCTCCAACATTCCTTACACAAATGCAGATCCATTTTCTGGCTCCGGCTTCAAAAATAGTGGGGCTCGGAGTGTTTGGTCCGCTGGAGCTTGGCACGACTTTTCAATAAAAAATAGTAATCTGTAGACCTAGCTACAGTGATACCATCCTGTTCCCATGCAGTAGTAGATATCAATTTGTAAGAGCCAATCTCGTCACAGGTTTAGGGCCTGTTTGGAGCTCATGTTTTTCACAGAAATCAATTCATTTTCCACGTGAAACATGAAAAAAAATCCTGTTATTTATGAGCCAACTTGTAGAGTACTCCCCCACGTTTCGTTTAGATATGGGCCTGTCCTAAGCCCATGTCGTGTCTTACAACTACACAAGACTACAAGAGCCATTTTTTTTTGTTGATACCAACTATATATAAGGGCTCTTGCAGTCTTGCTCAGTGAACTTCGAAGTTATTATTATCGATTTCTCTTCAAGTTTACTAAGTGGAACTCGACCTTCTTCCAGGCTGAGAGCCAGTTCGAAATAGCTAACTAGGATCTCGAAACCTGATCCAGGCTAAAGTTTTTTTTTGGGTACCCTTTTTGACGTACTTCTCTCTCTGTCTGTCAAGAGAACAAGAGAAACGATGGAAGCCACCTTCCGGCCGGGGAAAGGCTAGCCAGCACGAGAGCTAATCATCCCGACAGGAAAAGCTGGGCAGGCCGTTTAATTTCTACATGGGAGCAAGCCGAATGATTCGTCGACGTCTCAAAAAAGAGATCGGGAGCAACGCAACGTTGCACGGCAAGCATGGCGATCGACGGTGCCGCCGCTGGTCGCGTGGCGTGGCGCCGTGGTGCAGCAGGAGACGAGGCGCCGCCGCGCGTGCAGCAGGAGTCGCGCGCATGGATTCGCGGAAGTGGATGGCGATGGAAACTGGCCAGCCAGACCGCCCGTCCGTCCGGACCAGCCGCGGATTGGCGCGCTGAAAGCTATGTTCTTGATTCAAACGCAACGATGTGCGTTTACCATTAGTACAAGTGTTATCTTAACTACCTCTTAGCTATAGTAAATAAGTAAAGCTCTATGTGAAAAAGAGGATGTGAAAAAGATAATATGTTGTCTCTTCTGTAAAAGACGACTTAAATCCGTAAACCAACATAAACAGTGAGAGATTGTGGGGCAAGAAACTATAGTAAAAACAGTATAAAATAGTCAAAGAAATAATTTATTATTGAAAATGTATTCTCTAATATTATCTTTAGTTGAGATAAAAAAAACTAATTTTAAAACATAAACTATTATACATACACTTATTGGTCTATGTTACCCACCTCGGTCAAAACGAGGGAGTATCTACTCTCACGTTACTGTTTACAAATCCCAACATGTGGTAGCGGTACATCTAGGGCTAGCCTTTACAATTTTACATGCAGAGAGAGGCGTGAACCAAGCTTATCTCAAACAAACTTAATTTGCATCTTTCTTTCTTTCTTTCTTTTACGTTTACACGGAGTCAATATTCAAAAACGAAAGAAATGGCTTACGCAACGAGGAGTAACTGTCATGGAGTATATTTTTTTTCAAAAAAAAATCTAAAGCGTCGCCGGATTCTCTCGGCGATGTCTGCGGTGCTGGTGGACGCGGCAGGGCGGAGACCACGACAGGACGAACGTGAGGAAGGGGGGTGGCTGACGGATAAAACTACGCGCACGGGCGGCGGCATCCGATGCTGGCAGCTCGGCGCGACAGGGCGCGGCAGCAAGTACAGCACACGCAGGCGCTGATCGCCGCTCCGCTATCGGGAAATTCGCGGCGGCTCATGGAATCCCAGGCGTGGAGCCGCGATTTAATTTGCGCGATCCCCGATGCGGTATCCGATGATCTCCCTGTCGGCTACCTCGAGCCATTACACCGCCGTTTCTGCGTACTGGTCCCGAGTGCTCTGCTATTTTACGCAGGGATCCTTCCTAGTTTCGGGGGAGCGCGAAGGGCTACGGAACCGCCATGGATAGTGCACGCACACTTTGCATCGCAATTCCCAAGTTCTTCCGTGCACCCGGGATACAGCGCCATGCATAGGGATTTGAAGGGGATTTCTATCCTTCTGGGGCTTTGATCTTTGAGTTTACACCAGACAATGGTGAAACCAGCTGCAGTTGCCACGAGCCTTCTTCCTTCCACCGCTGCCGACGGCGAGGTTGGGCTGTCACCCAAAACAGTCCTATTGGATAGCCTTGAATTATGTGTTTTATTGAGTTCAAGGCCACATGTATTCCCTTTTTTCAGCTAGGAAGGGAAATATATAGCTTAAAATTGATCAAACCCAAACTAAAAGGCCACATATTTTCACTCAAAACCATAAATATCCACCGACCTGAGCTAAGCGTTTGTTCATATTAACTTCTATTTAAGAATTCAGAAACCAATATAAAACATCCAGCTCTCCAAAGCGGCTTTCCTACTTCTCTCGATCTCGTCTCGCTTCGAGGATAAAGCAGGATGTTTGGACGTATCACGCACCCTACTCCTCTCGCTCCCATCTCGCGCATGTATTTTTCTCTTACTTTTCCACCGCTTATCTACTCCTTTTAAAAACCACTTCTTTCAATTACTAATGTTTTTTTTAACCAAAAAATATCAACCACGGCTAATATGAACATACCCTAACTCAGGGCTTATAGTGAAATAAAGACTTCTACATCCTAAAGCAAATTATACGTGTAGCTCTCCCTCCATTGTATTACTACTAGAGCTAAACACTAGGTCAAATATGAGGGTTGTGTGGGCCACAGACATTAGCCACAGCGTGCTAGTGCTGTACAAGGGGAAGAATACATGGACCTCAATGTAATAACCAAATCATTTAAACGTGCTCGGTACAAAAGGACGCCCGCCCAATACCAAGAGGGCCACTACAAAGGGCCCTTTCCCCCAAAACCAGAGCATATCCCCAGCAAGCAAAGCGCAGCGCAGAGCAACAAGAAGAAGTGAGCCAGTTGCCCAAGTAAACTCCCCCTTCCTTCTTTCTCTCCCTCGTTTTCTCCATTCCACACCCGCATCCATCGCACGCCAACACATTGTAGCTGTGAGCTCTCTCTCGCGCGCGCGCACAAGAAGAGGAAACGCATAGCTCCAGTAGTACAGATCGATATCGATCATGTCCGCGTCGCCGGAGTTCTACAAGCCGGCGCCGGTGTTCTCGCCGTGCGGCTCGCCCCTGCTGCTGCACGGGGCGGCAGGGGAGGAAGGCGCGGGCGTGTGGGAGGAGTACTGCCGGACGCCGACGGGCGGGGAGAGCCACCTGAAGGCGCCCGCCTCGTGCCCGCCGGCGCCGCGGAAGCCGCGGGTGCCCGCGGCGCCGTGCCGGAAGCGGCTGTTCGAGGTGGAGGTGTTCAGCCTGCGGCTCGAGGAGCTCGAGCGCCTCTTCTTGCCGCAGACGCCGCCGCCCGAGAAGCGCCGGAGGGTAGCCTAGCTAGTGCGCCGGAGCCGAGCTCAATACTACTACTAGTAGAGGAGTACTAGCTTCAGTAGCACACGTGTGCATGCCAAGTGGTTTTGGTAATAGTTAGTCGGAGTTGGTAGGATTTTAGGAGTACTGCGTTTTTACTGCTGTACTTGTACTACTACTACCTGGTTCCAGTTTCCTATAGTTCGTGGTACCTAGCTAGCGTTTTTTACTTCTTGCTTTTTTTTTACTTGTAATGTACTATCGGTGTGTGTCATATGGTGTTTAAGGTGTAGTAACGAGCGGCCTAAACTTGCTTCCATGCAGTGCAGCCTGTGTAATGAGAAGCTTGATGATGTAGCCGTCTGTGTACCAGTCTTTCCTTCCAATATACAACCTCTGCTACTGTGTCTATTTACTTTTGTCTTTCTTTGTTTTGAACTTTCAAACGCATTATTGTGGCGCACTGCGGCAAGCTAGCTAGCTAGATGCACCGTGTTGTTTCAGTTTGATCGATCGGCTCTCAGATCAGCAGCAGGGCGCAGGAATCATTCAGGAATGTGAGCCAAGCTGCAAGCAGTAAGTAGTAATAATGTTGTGTCACTCTTGACTTCTACCGAAATTTCTGCAGCTTTGGCGCTCCTGCGAGGGCCTGTACGCAGCTGTGAGGCGGAATAATCTGGCCACTGGTGTCAATAAGTGTGTGGGTGAGTTCAGGAACATCGCAGGCATGTCTGCCCAGGAACAGTCGAGTCGCGGACGCGGCAAGAGGCTCAACTATCCGGGGTAACCTCCAGATGTTACAAACTCGATTCCATGACGTCATCCAATCGTTTTTCCTGCTTAGGACATGTTGGAATTCTGCGAGACACCGTTTAATTTCTGTAGAAATCAGGGGGGAAAAAGGGTGTTTCAAACCACACCTGGTTCATACTCATGGAGCACACCCGGCTATGGGCCTGCTATGGCCAAGCAAGGGGTCACTCATGGCGATCACCGTCGTGAAGCCTTTTATTTGCGCGGTAGCGATAGCAGGACGAGGATGAGGAAGACGGCGATTAACGGCGATACGGACGAAGAGACCAGAACCCGTCTCAAAAGTTCTGTGCGATCCTGGGGTTTCAATTGCAGTACGGACAAACCGAGCAGAACCCGTCTTAAAAGTTCCGTGCAAATGCAATCCTAAGGTTTTGATAGGAATTTATTACAGCATCATTTATTAAGATTTAAGGTTGCAATGAATATCACAGCTTATGCATCTATGACGCATTTGCGGCCATTCAAGACATCTGCGGCAAGTTAAGAGCTCTCTCAAAAGCTGGTGAAAGAACATTTGCTCCGTTGCCCTAACGAGAAAATGAGGTAGCGCTTAGAATAGTGATGGTTTATAGTTTTTTTATGTAACTGATTAATTTTTTTTATTGTAGATGAATTAACTTATTTGACATAATTAAATTTTAAAAAAAATAAAAATAGAAAAAATATATTAGTCTATTACGGACAATGCAAAGGAATACGAAAAAAACAAAACAAAATAAACACAAATAACTGCAAGGCACGAGAAATGGTTAAAGCATCACTGCTAGGGTTGGAAATTTTTGCCTACACCACTCCAACCATCGCCTTGAGCTCCTTGTGCCTCTTTCTTTCCAATCGATCCTTATATTCTGGATCAATGTTATCTTCTTTTGATTCACTACTAGTGTCGCTCTGCATGAGAAAAGGATTGGAAAAACTCAAAGCTGATGCAGTAGCTGCTGCATACAGGGGCGGACGCACAGTATAATTAGTGGGGGCCTTGGCCCCCAGTCAATTTTATTAATCACGTATACCCCCTTGGATTTAATTCACATGGCCCCATCGCAACTCAAGAGTCCCAGTGGCCCAGTCGTGCACTGCAGCCCCACTCAATTTTAGTCCTAGGTCCGCCCCTGGCTGCATATCCCAATATGAAGTTAGATCTGGCAAAGCGTTGCTGATTCTTCAAAATTTTAATTATTGTCAGAAGAAGATGAGAATGTCGTGGGCTCATAGGATATTGCGCCATAGCATTTCCCATTGGTGTCTGCCTTGGCTGTGAATTGCTTCCAATGCCTTTAAGCAACGCTCAGCTTCGACCAAACTTTCCTTGTTAGGAGACGTAGGGAAAGGAAAGTTTGCAACCTGCAATTATCATATTTTGCATAAAAATTAGCACAAAAGGCAAAACATCAGAAAAAGAGGATTATTCAACAAAGATGAGTAGCTGTTAAGCACATGACCTTATCAATAGCCATAAACTTGAGCATAAGCACAACGCCATCAACTGGAATTTTTTTTTTTTATCTCAGCTCGGAGAATTCAGGAAATAAATCATCTTTACCGAATGCTGCAGCTGAGTAGAGACAGTAACAGTGCCCAGGCCCTGTTCTTCCAGCTCTCCCAGCACGTTGCGACGCCGATGCCTTGCTTATCCACTGGACTTCGTAACTTGCCATCCCAGTAGCATGGTCACAGTTCTTAACCTTTTCTTTTCCAGTATCGACTACATATTTTATACCAGGAATTGTTAAAGAGGTTTCTGCAACATTAGTTGCCACAACAACTAATCTTTCCCCTTTAGGAATATCCTGAAACTCTCGAAGATGCTGCAAAGCTAGTAACATTAGATAAAGCGGTAAGACACGAAGCTTAGCATGCGAAACAGACATAGGTTTTGTACATTTACTGAAACAAGGAATAGGACTTGACTTTTTTGCACTTATAGCATCGCTCGATTTCTCAACACTTTTCGGTTCTCCTGATATTCTTGATATAGCTTTAAATGATGCCTCTAATACAGATGAACTCTCAACACCTTTCAAAAATGCTAATACTGGCCAATCCTCTTCTGTGGTTTCATATTCAATAGACCCCTCATCCTCGCTATTAGTATCCATCTCACTCTCTGTTTCAATGTCAGAAGAATCAACATTTAGCCCAGCATTAATCTCATCCTCATCGTATGAGGAAAACATGTCATCTTGGTGCTCAGGTTCATTTCTATCAATATCATATGCTTCACAAATTTCCTTCTGACTACTTCTGGGCTCAAGCCATTCTCATTTTCAACTTTTTCGGACTTCTTATCAGTTTGCTGCTTAGATGCTCTTTGCAGTTTCTTACATAAGTAATCCACTTCTCGTTGTCCAGTAACAAATACAAGGATTCCACCTGGTGGAAGCCTCTTGTGGATTGACGGAACTTTTTTATAAGCTTGCCCTAAACAATCATCATGTGTCCTATTTGAGAAGTGAACTGTTACCAAAAATTGTCTTACAGGCACCTTTACAGCTGGTGGGATCACATCAAACAATCTTCTGTTTGAAATAAAGTCCTTCAACTGCAAGGTAGCACTCATCAGCACCACCTTCAACTGACTAATCATATTTTCTGGATTAATATTCAGCCTAGAGCGTATTTTTTCCTGCTGCTCTGAATACATAGTCTACCATGTGCACAAAGGTTAGCAATGTCTTTTTTTCTTTCATTTAGATGAAAATGAGATAAGGTCTTGATTTCCAACCTTGCGAATCTTAATAATTCTAGATAGCATCCCGATAAGTATATCTGTGTTCAAATTCCTTTCATGTGCCTCATCCAAGATGATCACTGAACAGCGCTTCAACAGAATGTCACTCTGCATAAGATTAGTAAGCCATGTGATAAGCAGGATTAAGATTTTGTCTAACACAACTTTAGTTAAAAGAAAATTACCACATATACATTTCAGGGCAACCAATCACCTGTTGTAACATTTAAATGTGTAAACAATACAATTATGGAGGACAACTGATTTAGTGATGACACAATTATGGAAGACAACTAATTGAGTGATCAGACTGAACCACTGACTGCAAGATTTTAAACCTTGCTATAGTTGTTTATGCAGGCTAGTAGACACAACAAATTTGCAGCATTTATTTATAGTTATGGCCTTGAAAACTGCAGACGTATTCTTAGTTGCATTTCTGGTTATAGGTTAACCTTTTTAGCATAAATGATCATGACAACAAGAACTTGAGTGAAGAAAACATGGCTTTTGAATAAATAGATTGATTGAAGCAGACAAGTAAACAGATAAACAACCTGGACCTCTCGTAACAAAATACCATCTGTCATGAACTTGATGGAGCATTTACTTCCTACCATTTTATCATGCCTAACTTGAAAACCGACCTCCTTTCCTAGCTTCTGTCCTAACTCATAGGACACCCTCCTTGCTGTCGCAAGAATAATAACACGCCGTGGTTGAGTGATACCAATTATCCCTTTTCTATCAGCTCGATTGCTTGTGCCAAAGCCAGCATCGTATAGAAACTGCAGAACGTAAGTAGCATAAGGAGCAATGAAAATTTTGGTAACTATTTAACACAAGCAGATGTTCAAGAAACACCATGTGTGTGCGCACACTAACCTGAGGGGCCTGAGTAGTTTTGCCACAGCCTGTTTCTCCACACAGAATTACCACTGAATTTTCATAGATAGCTTCCATTATTTCCTGCTCCATCATTATTATCGGAAGATCCCTTTTGCCTTCTCAACCTCATGTGATCTTGACGCGACACTACGATTAGAGGATTGAAGAACTCTTGTACAATAGCTTCCCCTTGTCCTGGCTCTTTATCCTACCAAAAACAAAGAATTATGATTAAGTTGACTCTGAAAATGAGTAAAACAGCTTCTAGTCATAGTACCACTTACGGAATAGGCAAACCGCAAACCTAGCTTGTCTTTAAATATTTAGATATTGATGAGCAGGTGAAAACTGAGTTAAACATAGTTCAGATTTTGACTAATTACCTGCAAATCTATCTCTACACTAGAACAACTCGGAATAGATGACTGAATTGTCTGATTTGCCAACATGTCAGAATCATCATTAGTCTCTTCAGTTTTTGGTTCAGGAATGCTCACTCCAACATCCATCATCGGTTGCATAGGTTTCACTGAATCATTCTCTATGTTATTCTTACGTTCTCTACTAAGATCTTCAATTTTTGCTGGCTCAACAAACTTCACTGGGCAAGCTTCCACGACAGCTTCACCGTTTTCAGAAACTTTCTTATCACCGTTTTTCTTGAATAGTGAAAGTTCATCAGGAACATCCAAACCAACCTTAGAGAACTGAACGGCACACCTACGTATTTCTTTCAAAGTGTCAGCCTATAGTAGAATAAAATTATATGAGCAAATTTACTTCTACATTGAGAAATTAACTAATCTGGGTCCTAGGGGTAGATCTACCGTACTTGACCGATAGTCCCTGAAGCATGCAGCAGCGAATATGCATCATCTGAAATCTTGTGCTTCCTATTGAGTAGGGCAAGTGTCATACACCATCATCAGAGAATATGCAAATCATCATAGAAAAATTGTGCAAATCACTATTGAGAAGAAGCATAGAAACACCTTCCATAAATTAAAACTAGCATACCGCAAAATCTCGATGCTCTTAGCTTGCAGTAGCTTCTTTCGCTTTTCCTCCTGGGAACAATTACACCGGTATTGATTTAAACATTAATACCAACTATCAACAAAAGAAATACTACTAGGCAAGGTTAAGCATGCACACCTCCAATTTCTGCAGCCTTTTGAGCTTACTCTTGCTCATCTTCAGGTCTTCCTTGTTCTTGCCTTTCTTACTATCCTGGCAATTCAGATGTTACAGGACTCACACAGTAGTATCTTAAACTCTGGGTGGAAAGCAAACCCTAGAAACGGGGCCCAAATTAAATTGGCATTACCTTGTCCTTCCCTTGTACTTTGTTCTTCCTCTTGCAGGACAAAATGTGCGTTGCTTTCGTCCATGCTTGAGCTACAAACGGAGCAAACGGTAACCTCAAACAAAGCTCGTAACGGATACAAACAAGGGAGAACCGAGCTGAGGCAACCGGAACTCACCTTGCAGCTAGGGGTGAAAATGAGTGGAGCCGAATTTTAACTGATATAGCTTATTTGGTATAATTAATTTTTAAAAAATAAAAATAGAAAATATGTTAGTCGATTATAGGCAATGCAAATGAATACAAAAATGATAAAAAAACTAAAAATGATAAAATTAAAAATAATAAAAAATAAATCAGAAACTAGAATCAAAATGAAAAAAGCTAAAATCCTTTATAAAAGACCGAACCTTTATCCCACTCCGTTATACTCCCACAGATTCTTATCGAGAAAAAAAAACAGAGCGAGAAAGCGAGAGCCACCTTGGAGTCACCGACTCTTCGGGCCTCACCGTCGACTACCTCGCCGCTGCTTCGCCTCCCCGGCCGGCGTCCAACGTCCGTCCGCGCCTCCGCCTCCGCCGGCTCTAGCCCCAGCGAGCCGGACCTGTCGGTGCGCGTGAACGTGCTGAAGATGCCAAACCCGTTCGTGATCGGGTCGGGGCCCCCGGGCACCAGCTACACTGTCATGAAGCGCGCCTTCGACGAGGGCTGGGGCGCCGTCATCGCCAAGACCGTAATTCTCTCGCCCCTCGCAAATTGCCTTTGGATGGCTTGCTTACGTTACGAAGTTGCCATCTTTTCGCTCTCATATGCCGTCGTCAGTGCGCACAAGGATAGGATCTATGTGCAGTAGTTCAGACTCGTGGTTAGATTCTTCGGTGACATCATAGTGAGAGAGTCCGCTTAACGCCATTGCCTCTCTTGCCGTCTGATTCCGATTTGGTTTGGATACCGCCGGGGGGGGAGGGGGGGGGGGGGCAATTCAAGGTACTGGTGGAGAACTAGTAGCTCCTACCTCCTAAGTTGATGGGTGGTTTGTGCTTGGTTGAGGAAAATCGAATATTGGGACCGTGGATATGTGTTGATTCGCATTAGATTCATTAGGTTGGGAATGGATCTTATGATGGTGCCCGAGTTGGAATTAAGACAGTAATACGGTTGGTTAAAAATTGGATCTGGAATTAGATTCATAGGAGAATTTGTTCCAGCTTGTACGGTTCGTTCGTTATGACCAAACCGGACTCTTCATGTAGATCACACTTTTTCTACTGACTAGTCATGTGCCCGTGCGTTGCAACGGAAAAACTTTAATAGTTAGATCGCGAGAGAGAGAGGGAGGGAGAGAGAGAGGGGGGAGAGGAAAGGGGCGGTTAAGATTTTATTGTTCAGATCAAATGGCTGAGAAGAGATATAGGAGAGGACTCATCAACCACCAACTCCTTCTTTTAAAGTAGTAAAGATTAAGCTTTGCTTCTTTCTGCCAAACTCGTTTTTATGGAATTTGGCAAATCCCTTGCGCCAAAGAATGTCAACCTGCTTTTGGACTCGGACATCCCAATTTTTTCCAGATGAACATTGCATGCTCACTTATAAATTTGGAAAGGAGCTTTAACCTCGCTGGTCCATTCTGCATTAGACCTTGCAATCATTACTTTCACATTGGTGGTACCACTCTACAATACATTAGACCTATGCAGTCACCACTTTCACCATTCACTTGCAATGGACTATTCCTTTCATGGTGTAACATTGTGGCTAAGTGTTGGTATGAATGGCAGGTCTCCTTGGATGCTGGAAAAGTTATCAACGTAACTCGTCGATATGCCCGGCTCAGGGCTGAACCTAATGGCGCTGCCAAGAGTCCTATCATTGGATGGGAGAATATTGAACTTATCAGTGATCGTCCTCTGGAGACGATGCTGAACAAGTTCAAGCAGTTGAAGAAAGAGTGTCCTGACAGGATACTTATTGGCTCAATAATGGAGGACTACAACAAAGCTTCATGGCATGAGCTTATTGAACGTGTTGAAGAGAGTGGAGTGGTATTGTTCTCATGTGTATTTTGGTGCATTCTTGATCAGAGTTATGACACTGAAATTCTACTGATTTGCTTTTTTTATGATCAATTTCTCATGCCCACATGGCGTGCCAGAGCGAAAAATGGGTGCCGCTGTGGGACAAGACTGTGGCTTTTATTTGCATTTTTCGTGATAGGTTAACATATCGTTTTTATTTTTATAGTTTTTTAAATTTAACTATGTCCAATAAACCAACTCAGTTACAATAAAAATGAGCTAGTTACAGTAAAATTTCAGCCAAAAATCATAAGACATCGCTATTCTGAACGCCCCCTAAGAAAAGATTTAGTGGTTGGTGATCAATGGCTGCAAATAGAGCTTTTCTCTCATTAATTTTTTAGATGCTGACCAGACCTGTGCAGTTCTATGTTATTCTCACGAACTGAACCAATCATCAACGATATTTTCAACATTTCCGGGAGAGAGAATATAAATTCGTCCTAATTTTGGTACCCTGTCGGCGTCACATAGGCAGCATTTTCAATGGAACAAAACCCTGTCGGTGTCACATACGTAGGCAGCATTTCAATGGAATAAAATCAACTATGTAGGAAAGGATTAAACATATCGAAAGAAAGTAAAAGATTCAATTAATTTGGACGAGGTGTGGTCCTGCTCTTTTTACATTATCCATTCCATTATTTGTTAATTCAAGTCAAATTTGCATAAAATCACACTTGATCGTTATAAATAACAGTACCTCCAATGGTGACAGTGCCTTGTTTGATTTCGACCACAGAGATCCATAGAGTGTATGTAGATCAGTAAACAATGAGTAGTCCAAGTATGATCAAAGATAAGTACTAACAAAATTTCACCGATCTCGACGCAGATGTCGGAGCTGTTCAACTAGAGGAGCTCGGCGGAGGGGAAGATCCCATCGGGGCTGTTCAACGCGTCGTTCGACCTGGAGATCGGCTCGTGGGCTCAGGACCTGTTCAACCCTAGCAACCAGCCGGGGGTGGGCCGCCACGTAAACAGGCCGGCCGGATTTTTTCGGTTCAAGAAAAAAAATCTCTTTGCCGGTGGAAGTTTTGCTAATAGCCCTATTCTCAGATTTTTGACTCTGAAATTTGTTATAATTACAATTTAGTCTAGTAGACTGATTTTCCTTCCATATATTTTATTTACTAGATTATCCTAGCTTTATTATGATCTAGTTAATTTGTGGTATTATGATTTATATGTCTGAAATTACTTTATTCAGCATATTGTTTTCTGCTTAGTTAATTATTCTAAAAATTATCTATTAATTAGCATAAAATTATTAAAATTGCTAGAAAATTGTAGAAAATTCTAGAAATATGGTTTTTAGGTATATGAGCTTTCTTAAATTTATGAAACCTTAGACTTTGTGTACCTTAGAAGTATCATATTTCTTTTATGGTTTATTTCCTGGCATTGTGTGTTTAGAGATTTATTTAATGGGTTAGTAATTCTGAAAATTGCTTAAATACCCTAATAATTATCAGAGAATCCCAAAAAGATTGTTAGAAAAATCTGAAAATGATACTTCATCTACTAAATAGATAAAAGTAAATCTTTACTGTTTGTACTCATTCCATGCACCTGAGATTACTTACCAGAAATAAGTATGTAGCAAATTGCATGAATATTGTTGGATTTTGAGCATCACTAAATGGATATTCGCTCCCCCTGAATGGCTGCAATTATATCACCTAGGCTTATTTCGTTAGCATATAATCATATCACTGTTAAGCCTAACGTTGACAGAGCTGTTCTCTTTTACCACTAAAAGGTAAAAACTTTGTAGTTGGTGAGGTATCACCTTTACTCTACCCTAGAGTATTACTGGTACCCTGAAAGCACTTCGCCAGAATCTATTGCTCTTTCTAGGACTAAACATCCACATGCGAGTATTACTCCGTCTTGCACCACACTATCTCTGAACTAAGTTTAGGTAACTCGTATGTTACCAATAAACAGGTGCATTCGTAAGCAAGAATATGCCTACAGTGAACAATATAGAGACCAGCAGCATTCTCCCGGTTATCCCTTAGTCTTATTTGGATGTCATTTTTCCACATGAGTATCATCAATTGTATAGATACAACTCCTGCCGAGCTTAATCTTGCTCATAAAGAGCACCCCTTATCTTTTACTGAAATTATGCATTCGAAAATTATTTTCCCAGATACCATAAATATTTGGTCTAAATTGTTCTGTTAAAACATTACCCCTGCTGAATAGTTGCTTAATAGAACACATTGCCAGTAGCATATATTACCTAAAGTAAGATTAATTAATCATGCATGGAATGATATTTGTAGATATTATGCCTGATATTTGAAAAGAATAACATGCCCAGTTTATTATTGCCCAGATGGCAATAGGAAAAGTGTCCTTGAAGACACAAGAAATCTAGCCAAATGTTAAATCCCAGAAAGATCACCTCGACTAAAAAATGATATAAACCCCCAAAGACTTCAAGTCTATATATAACCCCATCTTTCATACTACAAAGTGTGCGTTGGTTTCAAGCCAAATAAAATTATACTCTTGAAGTAGTATAATAATAACTTATTGATAAAACTCTGAGTTAATTTGAAGCAAATGCTAGAAGCATGCATTCTCATTTGGAATTTTATGGTTGGCGTGAAAAGGGGGATGAATTTGGGGTATATGAGGAATATTGGAACCTTCGAGGCATAAGTACAAGAATAATGACAAGCGTTGTAGCATATCCTAGATCAAATACAGAGGCAAATAAGTCTGAAGCTATAAATTTGAGAGATAATTAAATCTATTATCCACTTTGGCAAATCATTGTAACCCTCGAAGGATAATTGATTTGTCTCCAGTAATATGCTAGTTGCCAGCATGCGATCACATACATGGGTATTACACGGTAGCATAAAGCTACCGCACATATACCACTGAAAGCTATAACCATTTGCCTGAAGCAAATATAACTCTCAAAATACTAGATGACCTATTGGAGTTGTGAGCTTCCTTAAGTACTAGATCCTTAAGGTCTTGTTGATGGGGAACGAAGATGCGCTTCCCATATCTCAGGACTCCTTGTTAGTCTTTAATCATTTTCGGAGCCTTCCCCTTCGCAATCAAGCTCTTCAGTCTTAAGGGAATAGAATGTTCCTTCTGCGCAGATATAGTACTTGGTTGTATCTCCATAGTTGCTATCGTGCCTTGTTCTACTATCTCAAGGTTGAGTGCCATTAATTTTTTATGGAGCTTCAGCTGTTGCTATTGAACCAAAAGATTATTATCATAGGTTTTGCAACTTAGAGCATCAGCTACCACATTGGTCTTGCCGGGGTGATAGTGAATACCTATATCATTTCTGACTTTGGCTTGTAGGGGAATGAGTGGTTGGTTAACAGGTATAGGATTCGTGAATCGTGGATACCGGCCTACTTCATGGACATTTCTCTTGCATGAATCTTAGAACCACTTCAAGGTCAGAGAGTGCAAATTCTTTTTTTAACTGGTTCATTCATAGCAAGCTTGCTTTTGTTGAGTTTTGGCTTAGGTTTGACACAGCATTGGAATGCCAACATCAGGAAGAGTTGAAAGTAGACAACACCAACATCCATACAACATCCGATTGATGACACCATGGCCCATGGAGAAACAAGGCAGTGTAGTCATGTGTTTGAGAAATTACATGAAGAGATTATTGCTGCTAGAGATAGTTGATGTGTTCTAGCCATTGTGCATGATGAGGGGACTAAACTTGTGACCGTCAGCGATAAGTCCAATATATATAAAGATAGGAAGATTCGCTACAACACATTAACCATGATAGCTCATTGTTCATGCAAATTATTTGAGGTTAAAGGAATCCTATGCCGCCATATTATTCAAGTGTTGAGGGGTGATAAACAAAAGGAGTTACCGAATAGCTACATTATGAAAAGATGAGAAAAATGTGTAAAAGGTAGATATCTCAATACATCCTATTCTTACTTCTCCAGAAATTAGTGGACTACTTGTAATTTTTTCAAGGGAACCTATTGGAAGAAAAGCCTATTGATGCATTGGAGGCTGCAATGAAAAAGAAGATTTTGATTGTACGAAATAAATTGGAAGATCTCATTTAGAGGACCAAGCACTCGGATGAAGGCATTGACTACTTGATATCTACTGTCTTTAATCTGGAGGCACATCTTGACCAAATGGTCCCTACTGTTAAGAACACAAGACATGAGGAATATAAAGCCTTCATTGGTTACAACATTCCTGCTGAGGTTGACATTCACCCACCGAGTGATATTCATTCGAGGGGGAGGAGCAAAAGAATAAGGAGAAGCAAGGAGGAAAGACAAGCTAGTAAGAGGCAAGGACGAAAGGTGTCACGCTTGTGCAAGATTTGCAAGTAAATGGTGCTTCATGATGCCTGCAATTGTCCAACTAAACCGGGAGGAAGCATAGAGGCAAGCAAGTAAGACGCATAGAGTTGCTTCCCTCAACAGTAGAAATAACAAAATTACTTCTCAAGTGTTAATTTCTATATCAGATTGTTAATTTCTATATTTGATATTTGTAGTTTACTTGGTTTTGTGCACTGCCTATAGTTTCAAGTAATGATTATGGCTACAGTGATTAAGAACATGCAAACACTTGGAGAGTTCCCATGTTTGGATTGGATAAATATCTAGTTGTGCCATCGTTTATCAAACTTACAGAACAACTTATGCTTGCACTTCTAACAATTGAGTAGAGGAGTTATTTGACATACATATATATTTTGCCAGTGAAAGGCCACTACATAGTTCAAACAGTCTTCAACTTCTGCCGGAAGTCACTAGCTTAAAACCCACAAAATGCTTCACCAGCCAAAATAAAAATGGTGAGATCTTCATAGTTCTTCAGAAATTGATATGTGCTAATTGAACAAACAGCTGAACAAGACAGTAAAACAGATAAGCTTCTTGTTGAAATGAGTGCATGCATAAGGTGAGGGTGGAACATACAGGAAGGTAGCTATCCGGAAACACAACATAAGTGCATGCATCGAAATGAGTCCTCAAATCTTCAATTTGATTTGGAATGGACAGATGCAACTCTGGATAATTTCTAAGGTGCTGCCCAAGAGCATCATCATGAATAAGCCAAACCACTGGTAAAAGTTGAAAAGGTTACTGCATAAGACTGAACACAACATGAATGTGCCGAGTTGCAGAACAAATAAATGCTGATAAAGGGGAACGGAACTCCAAAAAATGGACAATATTAGGGCATCTCCAATGGTCTGAGTCAGCTGGCTATTTGCATGTACACATCAGCATAAATCCTATGTGGAGGAAAGAGAGTATACAAAAAAAATCGAGTCGGCTCTTCCTTAAGCACTAGGCTATAACAGAAAACGAGGTAGTCTCTATAAATGACTGTGTGTGCATGTAAGCATCAAATAGCTATCCTTATAGACAGTCCTTTGTATGCTAGCTATTTGGTTGATGATGTGGAAGTCTTCTAGTTAGTTGCTAGCTAGGACCATTGGAGATGCCCTTAAGAACAAAATGATGATTCCTTTAATGAAATAACTTTCAGTCACACAGCAGAATTATAGCAGTTGTTCTTTTCGGTTAATGCTTCTAGAACAACCAAAATTTATTTTATAGGAGGAAACTTTGTTTTTTTTGTCACTGAGCTGCATTGCGATTTCATCATGTGCTAACACCAGAGCATATACAAACTTCCATCCAACAATAAAGTGGAAGTCCATAGCTACAATTAGATACTGATGATGCCCAAAAAGTTTCATCATTTTCCTAGACATTTCATCTACAGCGCTATATAAGATCGTGACTAAGCTGAAGTAGGTTAAACTGTTCTGGGAGTTGACATTCCAACTTCTGGATTCTGGTAACACAATGTTGACTCCAAAATAAAAAAAACATTCAACTAAACCAAGCCATTATTCCATAAATGATGCTGTGAACTAATATTAGTTGGTAACTTGGTATTTTGTAGAACTTTCATGTCAAAGTTACTGGAATTTTGCAAACGGTAGGTTGATTAGACCAGGTGCTAATAAACAAGGGATTCAAAGAAAAGAGAACTCTGGTGTAATTATATACCGATTGCACTGTTTTAGCTAAGTAATTAGACATGGAGTAGCAGTACACAAAAGTATCTCTAAAAGTGAAAATGTTAAATAGAGGTAACTAAAATTAACACACGCATTGAAACGACCCTTTTCCCTTCAAGACAGCTTAAGAGCGCAGCATTGTACCTACAAAATGAGCAGAGAATAAAAGCGCTGGAAGATTAACAAGACATCAAAAGAGAGTAAATGGGAAATACTCCACCCTAAGTATTCAGTACTCACTTTGACCAATCAACAGACTTCAAACTCTCAAAGCTCACAATATTTAAATGGCAAATATTTTTTCCAAATATCATTAGCTTTCCCATCCACAAATGCTAAAACCTGCTCCATAGAACCTCAGTGAATGACATGGAGCATGAAGTGTTCTTAACATATACTAGAATGAACACCAAACAATTACAGGTACACCCAGTCACCCACTCATCAGAAATTTACAAAGTAATGCAGTGAAGCAACTAGGTAGCGAGTGATCCAATAGGGTTTGGGAAATGAGCAGGAAAGCGAGGGAACAGGATTTGTCGCTTGGATGACTGTGAGCGCAAGCCTGACGGGCGAGAGCCCAGGCCACCGCCGCCGCGCGGATCTCGGGGCCTCGAGCCGGCTCTCCCCCTCGAACGCGCGCAGCGCCATGCGCGAGGCCGAGAACCGCATCACCCCTACCCCGGCGCCTCCCGGCCGCGCCGCAGGGACCTCTCCCTCCGCCGCGTCGTCGTCGATGGGGAGCAGCTGCCAGACGACGAGCAGGGAGGCCGTGAAGAGCGCGAAGAAGTGGTGGCTCGGACGGCACGACAGCCCCGGGCGCCGGCGCCCGCCGCCGCGACCACGGAGGAGGAGGTGGACGCGCCCGCGCCGGCGGTGGGGAGGTGGTGGGCGGCATCGGAGTGCCCCCGCCACATCGGGAACCCCGCAGTGGCGACGGCGATCGGACAGTCGTCTCGGGGGAAGTGGTTGGGTCAGTGTTGGGAGCGGCGCGCTGCTGTTACGTTACATGGGAAGGACGCGAACAACCCACGGCTAGGATACGATCGAGTCGGGGTCGGGGTGCGAATTTGGAATACGGCCCGCTTTGACCTCCCGGTGGCGGTGTCCGGCGTGCGCCATGCCCATGCGTCACAGCAAGCCGATCAGCAGCCAACCACCAAAAACAGTCAAGAGGCGCACGCCTTTCCCCTCCGCCGCCCCCTTTCCGCTCCGCACCTTCCAGATCCCACCACCATCCAAACCCCCGACCCGAACCCATGGCCTCCTCGCGCCTCCTCCCCTCCCGCCGCCTCCTCTCCGCCCTCCTCCACACGCCCAGCCCCATCCCCATCCCCATCCCCACCCCACGCGTCATCGGCGCCGCCGCCCCCCTCGCCTCCTTCCTTCGGCCCCGGGGCATCCCCGCACGCTTCTTCTCCGCGACGCGGCGCGAGGGGGGCCCGCGGCAGCGCGCGGCGGACATCGGCGCGCGGGCGCGGCAGCTGCAGAGCCGGCGCCTCTGGACCTACGCGCTCACCTTCGGCTGCGCGGCCGGGTTCGTGGTCACCGTGCTCGCCACGTTCCAGGACCAGCTCGTCTTCTACCTCACCCCCACCGACGCGCTCGCGCGCTTCACCGCCGATCCATCCAAGTCCCGCGTCCGCCTCGGCGGCCTCGTCCTCGAGGGCTCCGTCGCCCACCCCTCCGCCTCCTCAGCGGAGATCGAGTTCGTCGTCACCGACCTTGTCACCGACGTCCTCGTCCGCTACGAGGGCGCGCTCCCCGACCTCTTCCGCGAGGGCCACTCCGTCGTCGTCGAGGGGTTCCTCAAGCCCTTCACCGACGACCTCCGCCGCGACGGTGGGGGGAGGAAAGTGTCCGATAAGGCACGGGAGGGCGAGTGCTTCTTCCGCGCCACCGAGGTGCTCGCCAAGCACGACGAGAAGTACATGCCCAAGGAGGTCGGAGAGGCGATCGAGCGCAACAAGAAGAAGATCGAGGCGGAGGCTGCCGCCGCCGCCGAGCAGACGGCAGCAGTTGCCGCGGATGGAGCCAAGGCAAGCTCGTAAGATTTTGCATTCTGCTCTAAGATTTAGATCTTAAGTATCATCGAGGCATAGTTAGATTTAATTGTCCACATGAGTTGGTAGTCTCTGCAGCGTGATTCAATTGAAGCTGTTGTAATTGCAGAAATATTTTTGAGCCGGGGATAAGCGAATTTTGTTAGGGGAATAATGACAAGTGGTGATTGAACACAATTATACGTACCAGTCGCCAAGCTGTGCATTCGCACGGGCTAGTTTATAATTTGCTATTTTATCTTCTGCATTAACATAATTTTAGTAATATGAAGTTAAAAATTAAGAATTTATTTGGAACATAGGAATAATGCATGAAAACACTTGCAATTCTATATGGTTCAAAATGACAGCAAAACAGTAGTAAATGGTGTATAATTGAATGAGTAACGGCAGTTGATGGCACTTGAGGTGGCAATGCATGCTTCACTCCAACGGCCATGAATTTAAGCTGCCTGTCTTCAACATTAATGTTTTCATGCGAAGAATTTTTATGTGTGTGTATGAAGTCTTTTTTCTACTTATGGATGTAATTACTCTCTATATCGCATATCACAACGTAGAGAGTATGTAGCGTAACGGAGGGTATATACATGTAGTATACAAGTATTTAAAACCATCTAGGTGGTATGTATAATTTTTCAGAGGTAGTATGTATATTTTTTAGACATACTCCTTTTATGTGTGTATATGAAGGTATTTACAAAATACGTTAAAAACTATGTACTTCTTTGCATTTTTTTTCATATAGTTCACATTGAAGTATCTCATAATTAGTATACGAGTATACCTAAAGTGATAAATGAGTATTTCAAGTTTGTTTAGGTGGTATATTAGATGTGGGAATAATTACACCTGAGAGTAAAAGTGTGTGTGTGTGTGTATGCTTTGATACCATGAGTTCACATAAATCAAATACCTCCAAGTTATGCTTTGGTACCTTTTTCGTGAGATACTTCTGAGGCTATGTCAAAAGCCTTTCTATTATTTCCTAATCAGAGTACAACACAAAGCAGGAGATTTGATAATATTAGCACTCTTACCATCTATCTGAAAAAAACATTGGGAACTATTACTGTCTACATCTAATATTATGAAGAAATGTGTTTGAAAGTCCATGTTACTTGCAAACTTATATATATATAAGATCATGACATGGAAAGTAAACAATTACAGCTTGGTAGAAAGCAAAAAGAATAACAAAAAAGGGAAAATTACCAACAACGTTAAGTTATTGTGAGGATTACATGCCCGAACACTGCCATTAAGCTCTCTGCGCTTTTCTGGTTCTCTTCTGTTTCATTGACTGCTGTTGTTAATTTGGCCTATATTCTGCTTCTTCTCTATTTCTTTGTTTCCCCTTGGTGTTCTGTTCTACTATATAACTCAGTCACATGCTGTTTACGAAACAAACTATATTGTAAAGTTTCCCTAAACAAACTCTATGTAAAGGATAGCCTATGAAGATTTGTAGAGCCTGGTGATGTAGTTGATGTATGAAATCAATTGTGGACATGGCCGTCCATTCACACGGGCTAGTTTGCACCATATTATTCTATCTTTATTTGTTTACTAAACTATTGATAAACTTTTAGTTGGGCCCTGTTGAACTACGGGAATCGAAAAAACATAGGAAAGACATAGAAACATAGTTACAAATACGTAGGAATTAAAATCATAGGAAAAGCTGCTTTTGTAATCTCACTATACAAATTTGAAATCAACTAGGATTCTTACTTTCATTTGAAACTTTTAATTAAGAATTTTACATATTCAGAATTTGTAATTTATATGTTTGAAATATTATAATTTTCTAAAATGAAAATTATGAATTTTGATTTCGTATCCAACATGTATTGTGCAAAAAGTTGTAATCACATGGACTCTTACTATTGCTAAACTTTTTTCCAAATGTGCAACCTCTTCGAAATATTGAGGCAAGCCTCAATTCCTCCCAGAGGCAAAATAAAGTGACTCAGTACCTCATCTTTTACCAATGCACAATCCTAGAGTATATCGAGGCAAACATAGCCTGCCTCGTAGTAATACCTGAGGCCAACTTCTTTGGCACAGAAAGTTATTTTTAGGCAACCAGACAATGCTTGCCTCAGTAGGGTTGCCTTAATAGCCTTATCATTCTGTAGTGATAGAATGACTCTATTTATCGAAATCTACTTGAACTCTATACAATACCTTTTCCACTAATATTTTTATTTTATTGTGATTAAGGCTGATTAATGTGAGAATTTTCTGAGTCTCGAATTTATATATTTGAAATACTGCAATATAGAAAATATAGTTTAGTAAATTCTACTTCATAACCAACTTGGTCTCTATACAACATTGCGACCTAAAGTTGCTAGAGAAAAAATATAAGAATGTTTTTATCGTAAGGAATTATTAGAATAAAATATAGATTTTTATGAACATTTAAAGATGAAAAAAATATAATATGAAAGAAAAATTAATAGATAGATAGAAAAAATAACCTGGTCGACATTTGTGAACATTGATGTCTCATCTCCTTAGTGGGTTCAATGACAGTGCTTTGAAAATTGTTATCCTTTTGCTATGAAAAAATATCAATTGGTTGCATTATAGAACTTTCCCTGTTGATTATAAGATGAATAAGGACGTGAAGTAAAAAAGAACTAATAAATATATGTTTTCATATTCATATGTAATTTAAGTTATTTCTTGTAGTGTTCATGGAGCATTTGTATTTCAATTAGTCCTTTCAAGTGGGCTTCAAGGTGTCGACTCAAATCTTGAGAAGAACACCTATTGGCATGTACAAAAGTATCCACTTCAAGTTACATTTCTATAACAGAAAAAGAAGGTTGCATGGTATCATAAGAATGATATCGTCCTTCTTTCGGAATTCTACCATTATAGGAATATCCAAATCGATTAAAACTCTGGTGGTCCCTGTAGATGACAACTAATATTCTACATGCACGTAATCCTAGTTTCCTTCAGTTGTCTTGGGCGAGCGAAACCTTCCTTCAGGCGCGTCAGCGACCTGGAGAGTGGAGACAATGGCGGACCAGTGATGCTGTTGGACAGTTGGAATTAGCAGGAGGAGTTCCGAGACATGGACTGCACAAGCAAGCCATGTCTCAGCTTTTTGTGGGCATCCAGTAGTGCTTTGGACGGCAATGGACGAATTGGGCATCCATGTCAATCAGTGAACAGTATTGACGGCTTCGCTGTTTGCGAATTCGGTCAGACGAAGGTGGCATGATCAGGAAAGGGGAGCATAAATAAGTGGGAAGGGTGCTAATTTGGGATCAAGACTGAATTGAAACCAAGATTCAACAAAATTCAAATTGTTTTAAATTCTGGATTGTTTCATTATCCTGTTTTTTCTTCGACTTATGGTTTTTTTTGCTGCGGCTTATATATTTTAGACTGTTCGTAAGAGAGAGAGAGTACGGATTAACAGAACTTGCATGCAGTTTTGGTCGATATAAATGTGTCGTTACAGTGTGTACTATAATCAACTTGTAGACTCTGTCATGAAAAGACACTTCGTTTGAGAGTTAGTTACTATAGAAAACTCAAAAAATAGCTTTTAGAAACTGAAAAGAAAATACCCTATAAGGGCTGGCTTTTGGCTTTTTTATGTATATTGTGGCTGCAAAAGCATTGTAGTGGTTATTAGCTTTTTATGAGCAAAAAATGATAAAAAGTAAAAAAAAAATCTAAAAAAATTAGAAAACACTGTTAAATCTTTTGGGACAATGTAAAAAAATAAGGAGAAGAAAAAGGAAAACCAACAAAAGACAAAAAAAAAAGGCTAAAAGCCAAATTTTAGAAGAAAAAAAGCTAACGCCTGTTTGGAGGGAGGCTTGCTTCTTTAAGGTGCTTCTTAGGGTTGTTCTTTTTGGCTGTGTCTTTTGGTTTATGGTTGAAATTTTTGAATTTTAGCTGTTTGCGACAGAGATTACGGAGAGAGAGATTCGTTTGCGATTTTGGATGGTATAGATGTTAGACTTTTAACGTGTACTATAATTAACTTATAGACTTCATTTTAAAAAAAATACTCCGTTTGAAAGTTAGGTACTGTAATAAAAGTTAAAAATCGTTTTAAGAAGCTGAAAAGAACAGACCCTTAGTTCTTTCTGCTTTCACTATTTGCATCCATCTTCTAAATGCAGTTACTAATTTCCTACATGTTGCTGTCCTCCGATACAATCTGCTGCTTTTCTTAAACGTTGCTTCTTCCTGTTAGATCGCATACCACTGCTGTTTTTGTTTCCTTGATTCCACCCAGTCTCCTGCAAATCTGCAATTGAATTAAATGCATTTAGTCTTTCAGATTTTCCTGTGCATTTTCTTTCTTCTTCTTTTTTTTTTTTTTTTGCTAGGCCATAGCTTCTGCTCCACCAGAAAGCTGCAATCCCGCAACCTCCTCCCCCGTCTGCTGCAGCCGTTTGTACAATCAAATTTTTTGAATTTGATTTATTCTTTTGAATATTTCAACTGAAATTTTTCGAAAAAAATGAAATTTCGAAATTTGGTTTTCTTGAAGGGTCCGAAATGTTTCTAAATCGAAATTGTTTTCCCTGGGAGAAGCAGCAGGCCCAGGCTTGGTCTACCTAGTCAACCGCAACACCCTCATCATGTCTGGATTCTTCCCGGGCTTCTCCGCTTCTCGATTTCCATTTTTTTTGTTTGGCTTTTGTCACAGACATGATTAAGGTTGTAAAAAAAGCTCGAGGCTTGCGAATTACTCAAGCTTAGCTCGCTTTAAACTCGATTCAAGCTTAGCTTGAACTTCAAACAAGCCGAACTCGAGCTTAATCTCAAACTCGCGAGCTTGAACGAGCCGAGCTCGAATAACTCGTGAGCTTGAGATAACCCCTTGCCCGTTCCCCAGATCCTGCCCTCCCCAATCCCCATCCCGCCCTCCGGCCCTCCCATCCCGCTCGCGGTCCGCTCCTTCCCCATCCCGCCCGTGCCTCGCGCCCCCCGTCCCCCAATCCCCATCCCTCTCCCGGTCGTCTCCCCACTCCATCCCCTCCTCGCGCCCCCCGCCGCGCCGCCGCCCTCCTCTCCCTACCCTGTCCCCCCCGCCACCCCTCCTCCTCCCCATCCGCCGCCCCTCCTCCCCCCATCCGGCGCAGCGGCGCCCCTCCTTCCCCCCCATCCGGCACCCCTCCTCTCACCCCATCCGCCACCCCTCCTCCCTCCGCCGCCTCCCGGCCTCCTCCCCCATCCGCGGCGCGCGCCTCCTCTCCCCCGCCTCCCGGCCTCCTCCCCCATCAGCGCGCGCGCGCTCCTCCTCTCCCCGCGCCTCTCCTCCCCTATCCGCCGCGGCGGCGCCTCCTGCCCTGCCGCCGCCTCCTCCTCCCCGCGGTGCCCTCCTCCCACGCATCTCCTCTCCCCGCGGCGCCCTCTCTCTCGATCTCCCCGCCGTCGCCGCCTCCTCGACCTTCTGGCGTCGCCTCCGGCTTCCTCGACCAGGATCCGGCCAGCCAGATCCATGGCCGGTCCGCCCTCCTCGACCTTCGAGCGCCGCCCCCAATTGCCAGGACGCCAGGTACTCCCTCTCTACTCTCGTCACCAAACCTACACGAGCCGAGCTCAAGCGAGCTCGAGATTGACGTCGAGCCGAGCTCGAGCTCAGCTTGAAGCTCGATGTCAATCTCGCTCGAGCTCAGCTCGAGTTTTTATTGAGCTCGAGCCGAGCCAGGTCAAACTCGCTCGAGCTCGGCTCATTTACAGCCCTAGACATGATCACTGCTAAAACGTCCAGCTCCACCTTGCAGATCTTCGACATTGGCCGTCCACTTCCGCCGTAGTCATCTTCTCCCAACAGTCACCTGGCCCTCCATTGTCGTCGTTGGGGCCTGCTGTAAGGTAGTATCTTGCTTCTCAAGAGATTCATTTTTTTCTCTCTCTCAATGACAATACTTGCTGCACAAATCAAACGAGCTTCAGTTCATGGTCAGAAATACCTCAAGGAAAAGTGAAGAACCAAAACTAACCTTTTCAAGATCATTATTTGGAAAAGCAATCTCTGCTACATAGAGGTTTGTAATGTGCTTTTGTTTAAATCTTCTGCCGCACTGAGGGTACTGAATAAATAATAAATCTGGTCACTCAGAAGGATTTCTCCCAATAACATTATACAGCATACTTGAAGATATGATTCTGAACCAGTAGCCATTGACCAACGTACCGTTGCATTTTTCTTCCCACACTGCGGCAACCGCCTCTCTAAGCAAGATCTGGCATGGACATGCCCACAAGGAATGAAGGAATGCAACTAGAAGTAGAGTATCACACAACAACTTTAGACTCTACCCATAATGAACTTTTTTTTGTAAGGGCTACCCACAATGAGTTGAAAACATAGTGGTATACCACCAAACCAGAAAATAAGAAATAATAAAACAAGAACAAAGAATAAAACTCTATTGCTCTTTTAGAACAAAAATCAAAACAGTCACAATGATGCGTAACATCAGGAATCATAAGTTACAAGTCTGCATATCAATGGACTCAGAGCCATACAAGTCCATACTAGTGAGTAGTGAGAAGCCTTGCATCTTTTCTATTCGGAGTTCATTACATTCAACCCAGCTGCCTATCAAGCGGATTGAAAATCTCCAGTTGGCGCAGAATAAAAAAAAATAGTTCAAACGTTAACGTAGATCCAGAGACTTCAAAATACACAGGAATCCTACGTTCGCGGACACTCACTCCCACTACACCCAGTGGCGGCACAGTAGCTCATGATTCAATAGATACCACACTGCACGCACAGCACCATCTATCACACGAACCGCCACTAGATACTGCTAAAATTACATCAAGTCCATTTTTATGGGGGAAGTAAAGCAAAACCACAATATGGTCACCGAGCTGCCGAGCAAATCCCACTAGATTGCGACATAATTCCCTCTCACCTTACGTGATGCTCGCCGCTGCTTTATCCCCGCTCTCCGAGACCCTAGCTCCGCGATTTCCACTCTCGCCCCTCGCCTCCCCATTGGAGCCCCCGCTCTCGCCTCCTCTCCCGAGCTGGACGAGCTCACTTGGACCACCCGGGGAGCTACTAATTCACGAACCGCCTCATTGTCGACCGGCGGCATAGGGTGGGTGGCCGAGCGGGATTGGAGAACGGATTGCGAAAGTGAGAGAGGGCACAGAAAGATAGGAGATCAAAAGAGGGAGAAAAGGTTTGGAAGTTGTGCGTCTGAAAATGTTGGCTCGGAGGAGTGAAAAGCTTTGGGCCATGGAAAGAAAAGCAACCCAAAAAAGCAGCGAACTAGCGTTGTGTGCTCGAGGCGACACGACGTGATGTTTAGTGCCACATCGGTGCGTGGAGTTGGTCGAGAGGAGGGAGGAGCCAATACAAACGATGCCCATGCCATCGTTGCGACATACTTACCTAACAAGTCAATGGGTGGTCAAGAAGTCTCTAAGCCTAGGTCAATGGTCCATATTGCTCAATGGCCCATATTATATTTGGTGGGCGTGTCGGCTTACTATCTTTCCAAGTAAAAAAGTGGACGTCATTGGCATGTGGTTCAAATAAAAACGAAATTACGCCCTAAGGCCGTGAAATCTGAGTCCCACAAAATAGGTCAAAGCAAGTTTTTGTCTCAACCCCAAAAAAACAAAATAGGTAAAATCTTCCCAGGCCCAATTGCGTAGGGGCTCTGGGAAGGTGCAACTGCAAAAACCATCGGTCTCCGAGGAGGATTTGGGGGAGCATTCGATCGGAGGGGGAAGTGGAGGGAATAGGGATGGCGCGGAGCGTATCGTACGTCTCGGCTGCGAAGCTGGTGTCCATGGCGCGCTGCAACCCCCGCCTCGCCGTCATCGATGTCAGGTACGAGCGAGCGCTTGCGCCGCCTGTGAACGCCGCTATGCCAACAGATTTGATTTGATTTTCTGATGTGTGTGCTCGGTGCGTTGGATCCTGGAACGCCAAGGGACGAGGAGAGGAGCTACGAGGCGCACATCGCGGGGTCGCACCACTTCGCCAGCGGCAGCTTCGCGGCGCGGCTACCGGAGCTCGCGCGGGCCACCAGCGGCAAGGACACCCTCGTCTTCCACTGCGCGCTCAGCAAGGTCAGGATCCGCCCCCTCTCATCTCTAAGAATCTTAACTTCAACCCCCATGCCAGTCTCTACCCTGCAGTCTGCACTTGCAATTACTTTTACCTCGTAGGCTACATTGAAAATTCGAACCCCCCCCCCCCACTCCCCCCAACAACAACACTGCGGAATCACCTCACCCACCGCACGTAGTTTATTTACTGATTTGACAGGGTATGAGCTTCGTATGAGATTATGCAATCGCCTGTGTCTTATGGGAAAACCGAGACCTTAACATATTATCATTTGATCTTCTTCCGTCCTAATGTTATTTCTTCATAATCAGACTTGTTAAAGCTTTATTACAAAGGTGGGTGGTAGCCTTTTGACCAAAATGTTAACTATGTATGTATTGATGCTTTTTTGAACGCAACTTCTTTTTATTTGAACGGATCAATATTGAAATCAGGAAATCAGAAATATGTTCAGTTGTCCACTCTTAGAGATCCGTTTGGAAGGGCGGGGTCTTTCCTAGTTCCGCTGGAAAATTATACCTTGGATTATGCTTTCAGATCCAGATCAAGGGGGGAAGGGAGAAAGGAGGGGTAACACCTTGTGAGGAGGAGGTGGCGTCGGGATGGCTGGCGGCATCGGCAGCAGAGGAGGAAGGCGGGAAGGAGAGGCAGCGTTGAGCTCTCGCGCGCGCGCGTGCGCGAGAGAGCGGGGTTGCGCACGCGACGCGAGTGGATGAGGCCATCCTATCCCGTGTCGTTCGGCCGATTTCGTCGAATGGAATGGTTCAACATCTCATGGGAATATTCTCAGAATCTGTACCACTCCATTCAAGACGAATTGGTTCCATACACTCAACCAAACACAGAGATGAGGGTATATCCAGAACCATCTCATACAAGTATGCCATGGTTCACCCAACCAAACACACCCTTAATGTAACCCCTATTCCCCTCCCTTCCCCCTTTGTAATCTCTGAGGCATCCAACATGCCAGCCTCATGTAAACGTTTTGAGTAACACAAAGTCGTTCAGGAGGGGTAACCCTACGTTGCTTCTTGAAAAAAAAAGAATTGCCATAAAATAGCTTACTGTTAACTCAAGGCATCCAGATAAAATTTTCTGTGCTTCTTGAAGAGTGCCTATGGATATGATTTATTGTTGCCTTTTGGGGGTTGATTTTTGTTTTCATGTGCTTTCATATAGAATTGTAGAAGGCCACCTATTTGTGAATTATGATTCAATCATATGATATTTCACTTGCCCCTGCTTTTGTTGCTTGCGGTCAAGGCTTTGCCAATCACCTGATGAATAGTGCGGAATCCTTTACGCTCAAATCTCTTTTTTTTCCTCCTTTGCTTAGTTCACCATTGTATAATGTATATCCATCTATATCTCTTGTTCTTTCATCTGGTCTCCATATTTGAGATCACATGCGAAACTACATTTTTCTTACAAACTGAACTTCCGGCACACTCCAGGTGCGAGGTCCATCCTGCGCTAAGATGTTTTCAGACTATCTATCAGAGTCTAAAGAGGATTCTGGAATAAAGAACATCATGGTACTGGAACGTGGGTTTAATGGATGGGAGCTTTCAGGGCAACCCGTTTGCCGCTGCACTGATGCTCCTTGCAAAGGCACGTGTTCTTGAAGTTGCAACTCCACTCTCAGCTCCTGAATGATCAGTCATGATTGAGATTGACTGGTCGTTGATGCCCAATGCTGGATGAACTGGTCCATTTCCCCTCCTGACATCGCCTCATTGAAACGATCATACATCACATTGTTGGACTGGCAATTCCATTTTGTGGACAGTTTCATACGTATATAACTACCCCTCAAACTGTCACATACACTCCACGGTGTACTGAGTATCGATTTATTTCGGCTTGATCGAAAGATGTTTCGCTTCTACATGTTACATGTAGTTCTGTATATCAGCCGTGTATTGCACTCGTATCTTTCTGGTTTTCCATCACATCCTAATTGCTCACTGTTACAACGTATATAGTCTATTGTATGATCATTTACTCTCGATTTCATTTATTGGCCATTTCCCGACTGAAAATAGGCTCCGTTTAATACAATTGAATTCCACGTTTGAAAGAAGCATCGAAGATGACAGGGGATTTTTTTTAAAAAAAGGTGCTATTTTACATGAAATTCTCGTGTTCCAAGCAGGCACGATGAGTACTGCGCTCATGTGAGGTCCTGACGACGACCATGAGACCTCAGCCCGTGCCGGCGTCCGGCGTGTGCTGTGCGGCAACAGGCCGATCAGCAGCCGACCACCCAAAAACAGAGGCGCGTGCCTTGCCCTTTCCAAACCGCACCTTCCAGATCCCAACACCACCCAAAGCCCCAACCCGAACCCATGGCCTCCTCACGCCTCCTCTCCTCCATCCTCACACGTCTATCCCCATCCCTACCCCACGCACCACCGGCGGCTAACACTAGATGTGAGATAATATTCTCATCATGTACTCCATGATGGTTTGCAATCCTGATTCCTAAATGTTCTTGCCTGGGCGTTTGGATAATCTTATGTAAAATTTCCTTAATTCTGCAGAGAAGTGGTAATGGCTGAAACTGCCGTTGCCGACGCCGAGCTAAACCATTAATCAGATAAGTGAAAGAGAGATGCTCGCGAAAGTTTGCCATAATGTGAAAGAAAAAGAGAGCTCTACAAAGATCATTGATGTGTTACAAACTTACAATGCAATGTGTTCTAGTTGACATGCTTGCGCGGTCGTCGCTGCACTGCATTGATGCATTCCTGGAGAAACATCAAAGCATTTCGTCGAACACAGAGGATGCGTTTACTTCTGAATCCTAATGCCATGGCATGGCGGCGTGACGTGAAGGATCAGCCGCCGCCCGGGTACAGCGATCTCACGGTGCCGATGACCGGGCGGAACCCGTCGAGGAACGGGGCGACGGAGACGGCGCGGAGGCACTCGGCGGTTCCCTTCTTGGACGCGCGCAGCGCCATGCGGCACGTCTGCCCCTGCAGGGCCTCCGCGGCGGCGCGCGCGGCCCCCGGGTGAGCGGCGAAGAAGCAGGCGAGCTCTTCGGCGGGGGAGCCAAGCAGGGCGCGCGCGGCGCAGTCGAAGAGGACGACGGGGATGACGCGGTCGTGGGTGGCCACGGAGAGGAGCAGGCGGTAGACGTGGGTGGGGGCCCGCGGAGACTGCAGGCGGCGCAGGTGTCGGCGTGGTCCGGGAGCGCGCGGTCGCAGAGCGGGCAGGAGAGGTAGGAGAAGTTGGACGTGTCGGCCGCCACGATGGTACAGTAAGGCGGCGTTCATGCCGCCGCCGCTGGTGCAGCCGGCGAGAGACATCCTGGACTGCAACAGTTAGGCCTAAGTCCAAAAGTGATCTTTTTTTTCCGGCCCATTAGCTTTAGCTCTGCGTACACGTGGTACTTTTTTTTTGCAGCGTCCATTGGCGATCGGACGGCCAGAGAACACGTGCACATGCTTGATAGCCTGAATCTGCGTCCTCTACTCCTCTCCTCAACCACGTCACGTCCGGACCAACCCAATCCGAATCCCCACACCCGAGTCGCGATCCCACGCCCGGTCGCCGCCGCCGCCGCTCTCCTCCGGCGACCTCCACCGGAGAACCCTCATCGCTGTGCTCAGACCTCTTCTCCTCGTCCACCGTCACCCTCCTGCTGGAGATCCGTCCTCTCGGTAAGCCCTGGCCTTGGTCGATTTCGCCTGTCTCTAATTTGCGCTCTTGTGTGAGCAAAATCAAATCTTTCCATGATATTTCGTGCCATAAGTGTACGCGTACGCTGTTGGATTAGATGCAAGTCTGTTTACTGTTACCGATGTGGCCTCCCGTCCCTAGGGTTCTTTCACGGTCGCTTGTGCGTGCACTTGTAGGATAGGAGCACGGAGTGTGGAATAGTTGAAGCACTGATCTTTTAATAATCCATTGTGATGAAGCGGTTGTAGAATGACGTGGTAAAAATCCAAGTGGTTGTGTAGATTGGGTGGTTGTATTGGGGAAAAGGATTCCAAAATCTTATGTGGAAGAAACTTACATGGGCCCATGGCTAGATTGTGCTTGTATGTAGTAATCAAGGCTGGTGGAAAGTAGGGCATTCCAAGAATCGTGTGACCTACTGTTGGAATTCAAGCGTGAGCTTAGATGGTGGTGGTTGTTGGACTCATGGGGTTGGATTTTGGTCTGGTTTTGTTGTGGACAGGAAGGAAGGAAGGAAGAAGAGAGGTTTGTGGCAGTTGTGGGAGTCGCAGAGGTGGTGGTTAGTGAGGTGTTGCAGTTTGGTGTGAACTTGGAGATTTAGAAGGAAGGGTTGATCATGAGCAGCCGCAGCCCGCCGCCGAAGGACCGCAGGATGCGTACTGAACGCACCTCGTACCGTGATGCACCATACCGGAGGGACAGCCGCCGTGGTCCAAGCAGGTTTGAGCTGCCTTATTTAAATAAACGAGATGAATATCCTAACGTTACTGCTTCCTCTCCTAATCATAATATCAGCCAAAATGCTACCTGAAGGGGTCTTGCACGTAATTCTGGTTTGATGGTGGTAGGGCAACCATAACAGTTTCTTTTATTCTGATGTAAATAGTTTCTTTATTTCTCTCATCATAATCCCATCGCTAGAGACTGTTGATCTACGGTCATGACTCATGACGACTACAATTACTTTATCAGCTCATCTATAGTAAAAGAGTAAGAAACATGATGGGGTGTTCATTGTGTCCATTGATGGTTTGGATTTGCAAAATGTTGAATGAATTCTTGTTGTTTTATGGTTTTTGGAAAAGCACTTTATGCAGGATTGGTCATGATTCATGACCAGAAGTGCGTAATTAGTAAACATTATCTGTTGAACTGCAATATATCGTTATTACTTATTAAGATACTTCCAGAGGTTATGTATCGTCTAGTTATTTCCTTTTTTCTTCTGCAGGTTTGCCAGTGATTTGTGCAACAATTGTAAGCGTCCAGGGCATTTTGCTAGAGATTGTCCAAATGTGGCTGTCTGCCATACCTGTGGGCTTCCAGGGTAAGGACTACTTGTTATTCTGCTTGCTCAGATTTCATAGTCTTGTATGTTAGCTCATGTTAAGATCTTCCATTATTTAGTAACTGTTTGTTGCATCTTTGCTCAATAGTGCTTTCCATGCTTTTAATATTATAGCCTTGCTGTTTTACGCAATACTGTATCTGGAATTATGTGTGCATGCTAGATTGCAAACATGCAACATTTTGAGGTACCTATGTTCTTGCCATGTTGGATGAGACTTATAGCATCAGTATCAATTGGTAATTATTTGAGAATTTGTTTCCAAGATTCAAAACATGGTTCACTTAAGCCATTTGTAGACATCTCATTATTTTTTATCACCTGAGACTTGTATAGGAATTTCATTCATTTTTATAATTTGTTCTGGAATACAAATATTTCATCGGAGGTAGTTAATAAACAAGGAACCTCGAAGCTTAAGCCATCCAGAAATCTTAAGCATCTGAAGATGATATCTTGAAGCTTAAGTTGTAGATAAGTGAGGTTATAGTTCCATACTTCCATGTGACCAGGAAAGGCTACATTCTTCACCTTCTTTCTTTTGAGCTAACATTACTCGCTCTAATATTTTTACGTTGGCAGGCACATTGCTGCTGAGTGTTCTTCCAAAGGTCTCTGCTGGAACTGCAAAGAGCCTGGCCACATGGCTAACAGCTGCCCGAATGAAGGGATATGCCATAACTGTGGCAAGTCAGGTCACATTGCAAAAGACTGCACTTCTCCGCCAACGCTGCCCGGAGAAATGAGGCTCTGCAGCAACTGCTACAAACCAGGGCACATTGCTGCGGAATGCACCAATGAGAAGGCCTGCAACAACTGTAGGAAGAGTGGTCATCTTGCCCGTAACTGCACTAATGAGCCTGTTTGCAACCTGTGCAATGTTGAGGGGCATTTAGCCCGCCAGTGCCCCAAATCTGATGCAATCAACGAGAGGGGTGGGCCTCCTCCCTTTCGTGGTGGTGGTGCACCCTTCCGTGGTGGCTACAGTGATGTGGTCTGCCGGGCCTGCAACCAGGTTGGCCATATGAGCCGTGATTGCATGGCTGGTGCCTTCATGATCTGCCACAACTGTGGTGGCCGTGGTCACATGGCTTATGAGTGCCCATCTGGGAGGCTCTTGGACCGGTTCCCCCCTCGCCGTTACTGAATGGCTTCCAAGAGCTCCTTCGGATGACTGTTCCTTGCGACCCTCTGCGTTATGAATAATTATTTTCATGTGCTTTATATTTCTGAATGTTAATGGATTCCAATTACTCTAGTTTTCGTAATTTGTCAGTTTAGCTGTAATTGTGGGATCAGCTATTTAACTGGGATATTCTGTTGAGGATGAATTTATCTAAATGCAATACTTGCTTTTAATAATGTTTATAATTTTCAAGTTTGTCACTGTTTAAAGTTTCTAATCTTATTTCACATTGTTTACAAAATTATTTCACGTTTGATACATCAGATCGCGTTATGCCCCCAGATTGAGCCTCGTATGCTGTTTGCCTTGCAATTTTGTAATCGGAGCTCCCGGAAACTGGAATTGTTCTGTTGTGTGTGTGTGTGTTTGCTTTCTGTGAACGTACTAATTCCGGAAGAGCATGCGTAGGCTCTTTAAGCTAACCATTTCTAAACTTATAGCAGAGCAATTGACAATGGGTTCAGAGCGATGCGCATGTTGCTGCTGATTCTCTGTTAGGGGTGTCTATAGTGGTTTTTATTGATGATTTTTAGTTTTAACTAATAAATAGTAATAGTTTATAGAGAAGTTTGTAGAGAAAGATACTTATGTACAATTTTAATCGATATAAATATTTATAATAGTGTACTATAATCAACTAATAGATCTTATCTTAAAATAATATTTTATTAAAAAATTAAATACTATAGAAAAATTATTTACTATAAAAAATAACTTTTAGCTTTATTTGTTACACCTGTGCCGATGATTGTACTCTAGAATGAACATATCTCGAGAGTTCAGTATGAACTCTTGAATATCGACGACAGGACCCTTTTCCCCTTGTCTAAACCGTTTGACTGTCTTTGTCAAAGATTAAGCCCCATTTATTTAGACTTAGGGGGTGATCGGAATAGCAATGACTTTTAGCTTTTGACTGAAAAAACACTGTAGCTGAGTTAGTGGATAGTGTAGTGAATAGTGAAAAAAAAGTTGAAGCTAGAAACTGAAGCCGAAAAAACCGAAATGATCAGGGCATTAGTTATCTAACTTCTGATTTACTTTTTACTATTTATAATTTTCGTTTTTCTAACTTTTTAGTATTTTTTTAAAGATTATTTATCCGTTCTTTTTTTCATATTCATTTGCATTATACATAATAAGCTAACATGTTTTTCCTATTTTAAGATTTTTTTTAAATTAATTACACCAAATAAATCATCATCAGCTACAATATAATTTTAACCAACTACAGTACAATTTCATATATAAGCCACCAAATTTTAGCCTAACCAAGCGGCCTCTAATATATGTTCTTTTTGACTTTTAGTTTCTCTATAAGTCAAAAAACTAAACATCAAAACTAGACGATCACATAAATGAATTCTTCAAACAGCTTTTCAATCCTAAAAACATGTGCGCTATCATTTCCACCGTCTGCTGTCGTGTCGAAAAATGTAGACAAAAACCATCAGTCATAATAAAAAGCTATCAGCTACAGTCTAAAAGATGCACAAACAAAAACTATCAGTTGTACCATAAAAAAACATCCCCTAAGACTTCAAAATTGACAAAAATTACCGCAAAATCACCAGGATAAAAAAGTTACTGTGACGCAATTTTATCAAATACCAACCCATAGCAGCGACTGGCCTTGATGAATCAAGCAAACTTCCCCCTCCGTTGAGATTGTAAGATATATTTTCTCTATAGACTAAGGAGATAATAAAAATAGTTAAATTATCCCTATTTATTATATCTAAACACTATATTCAATACATACATATAAAGAAGAGCAAATAAAACTACATATTTATTAGTGGTATAAAAGAAACGTCATACTAATTTCATATTAGAATATAAAATACGCATTATATTTATAGATAAAATCATTCAAAAAATATACCCTATAAACTTGGAGGGAGGAGTAACTTAAAGGCTATCTCAGAAATGTTATTGGTCAGCGCAAAAAAGTACCGTGGATGCTCACGAACACTGGCAAACAAAAAGCACAGCAGCAGAATACTGTCGCAGAAATCAGAATAACACTACACATGCCCATTTCACAATGCCATAACGAACAAGATCAATCATGGAGTCACTGGATGCGCTGTATAGGGCAGCCTAATCCAACTTCGCATAGCTGAATCCATTGCCATCTCCTTTCTCCCTTTGCGCCAGGTCCTTCAACTATTTCATCCGGGGGGGACAAGAAAAGAAAAGAAAATTTAGCTAGTAAGTCACCTTAATAGGCCCATTTGGCAGAAATTAAATTTACAAATCGAAAATTCTCTACATTAGTATTTCTTAGATAGCACAGAAGACGACGGAAGACTATAGAAACAGTGAAAAAGACTACCTTTGCTTGGTATGCCTTATGGAATCTGTAACCCTGAAAGAGCAAGAACTCAACATTAGAAATCTTACGCTTCCTGGGGGTTCCGAATAGTGCCTTTATGTAAAGGGGGGAACTTACTCTGTCGGTCCCATATAGATAATCACAATATGTGAAAACGGAAGCAAAATTGCTTTGGCTCTGGCCTCCAACATAGTGATGATAATCATGGTATTCTGCTCCTCCATAGAACGGAATATACTTTGTCAGGCTGAATGGGAAATCAAAGCTGCAAAAATGACAAGATAAATTATGTTATGCCATGTAAAAGTTACACAAATGCACTGTATCAGACATGGACACTGGTCACTGCAATAACAACTATATATAGAAGTATAAACAAAACAAGGACTATCCACCATAAAATTGAACAACCTGTGCTATCTCCTAGCTTAGATGCTACATATATGTAGAAGCTCTAGTTCATCCCATACAAAGGAGCAAATAAGAAAGCATGCATGATCTTTGTATAGTTTGATCCAATTGCTCAAATTTGGCAAGGAATGTTCCGGGTATCATAGTTTTGAGACATGGGATATAAAATCGACCATACATGGCGAAAATAGCATTTTCTTTCACCTAAAGGGAAAAAAGGGTAAAAAGAAATGTACCGATGACACATTGCAATTTTTTAATCAGAAAGAAACAAACAAGATTAAAAAACGAATAAAGCATATATATTATGCATTGCTAGGTCACGATTTTCCAAGCTCATGGCATGAGTTGAGGCAATTTTGACATGGCCAAATACATATTGCATGCCTCATTCACAGTTCCTCTTGTTTATAGACATCCAAGATCAAAAACCAAACAAGTAACTTCCCACCTTCTAATGTAATTTTCAAGTCTAATTTACTTAAATGAAATGGAACTACAGCTGTAAAATTTGAACAAAAGTGTACTTTTGCTTGTTAAATTTTTTTCCACTTCAGCCAAGTTTGAACCATGGTTTACAGTTTCTTCATTACATGGTTCTTTCTCAAAGTAGTAGATGATAAAAAAAGTATCCTATTACAAAAACCTCTAATAAGCAGCCAGCTACCAATTTTCTAATCAATAGCTCAATCAATCCACAGACATCAACCTCAGTCTCATGCAGCTAACATTCCAATCACCCACAACTTCCCCTGGAAACAAGTCAAGCTCAGTGCAGCGCAGCTGACACCTCAATCACCCACCAACTCCACCCACAACAAGTCCATCCATCACTAGCAACAAAAACTAGTCCTTGCCAAATCACTACTACATTGCATACATCATTACAAAAATATATCAATTATCGATTGCACATTCTTAAAATAATCTTGAAGGGAGAAACTACAAAAAATCCTTACCCATTGTGCGTCTCGATGGCCTCCATCTGGCGGAGTACAATCCAGAGCCAGAATGTGATCATGTGGCCAGGCACAATAGCTGGCCCAACGAAGGAGGGGATGCCAAGTATGAGCACCTCAGCCCAGTGTGCGTATGGCGCAGCGAAGCCGATGGGCGCCGTAAACTCATGGTGCACACGATGGATCTTCTCGTAGCCCCACTCCCCGTGGAGCAGCCGGTGGATCCAGTAATTGAGGTAATCCTCAACCAGGAAGTACACCAGCAGCTGCGCCGCCATCTCACCCAGCGACGGCAGCGGCAGCGCCGTGTGGATTCCCACCATCTGCAAAGATTAAAAAGGCCAATTCATTTTTGTTTGACGTTAGTACGATTCAAGAAATGCAAGAGACTTAGAGACATCAAGGAGCAATCTTTTCGTTCTTTGCTTGCCAATGATAGGGGGAAAACAAGGGAATGGATTACATCTACAAGGGTTTTGGAGCAAAACCCAGATCACAAAATTCTTCAAATGTAGCATTTACGAACAGACAGATCACCCGCGTGGGAATCTAAATTCTAAACGCAAGGGCTAAAGGAAATGTGATCTTCTCAATGGAATCTGCACCAAATCTCCGTAGTATATGGACGTATGGAACACATTGCACAGATTCACCAAGCGAGGATCGAAAGAACCGGACGGACCTTGACAGCGGGGTAGGACACGATCTGGAGCGGGCCGACGACGAGGAAGAAGATGCGCATGACGTCCTTGAAGCAGCGGAGGAAGGCGGCCGGCGAGAGGTGCACCCGCGGCTGCAGCTTGTAAGGCGCGACGGTCCCCGGCGCGCGGAGCTCGAGGAGCACGACGGGGAGCGGCGCAAGCGTGAAGACGACGAAGAGGAAGAGGATGTTGTGGCAGTAGAGGTAGTAGTCCGGCATCGCCGCCGTGTACCGGAACCACAGCACCTCCGCGGGGGTCATGGCGCGCCCCAGCGCCGCCTCCGCCTCCGCCGCCGTCGCGTAGGGCAGCATCGCCGGCGAGCCGAGCAGGACCCGCCTGCAAAAAGGAGAAACCACTCGCGGAGGGGCGTATCTGCAATTTCCCTATAACCGCGGCCGGCTAGTCGTGTATTGCCACTCCCCCTTCCTTCCAGTCCCTTCCCTGCTTTGGAGGAGACGAGTGGGGGAGCGCTCGTGGCCTCGTGCTCTCTTCTTTACGTTTGGCTGGCTAACTCACTGACATGTGGGGACAGTATGACCTGTCCGCCGTGCTCGAGCTGTCAGTGAAGGATAGGGGCACCCGAGCGGCCGTTTCTTGCCCTTTTTTCTCTGAACTCTTTTCCGTACCTTAAATCGAACATAAACTGTTCATTTTGCAATTTAGTGGTTTAGATCTGTTCTTTGCGGTTTCTAAAAGTTGTTTTTGGTTTTTGCTACAGTAACTAACTTTTAAACAGATTATTTTTTAAGATAGGGTCTACAAATTAATTGTAGTACACGTTAAAAAACTAATATCTGTATCATTAAAAATCGCAAACGAGTATCTCTCTTTCCGCAATCTCTATCGCAAATAGCCAAAAAAACCATCAGTCGGAGTCAAAAGCCATCAACCGCAGCCAAAAAGAACAGGCTCTTAGATTAGTTAGTAGTATTTAATTATATTATTAACTACACTACTAGCAGTATAATTTTTTAAAAATAAAATTATAAATGAAACAAGTGGCATTTTTTAGTAGCTCCGAGGGGAAGATGTCGTGGCAACTCTTCGGCTCAACGGCGCCGTCCCCGCAGGCGGGGTCAGGGCACGTGATGTGAACGACGTTCTCGCCCATCTTCGCAACGATGTACTGGATGATACAACTCGGGCAAAAGACATGGCGGCACTAGCTGATGCCGAACTTGAGGATGCAGGCACCGTTTCTATGCAGATTGCGCATGCAGTAGAACTCATCCTCCTCCTCGTTGATCGGCGCAGGCGAAGAAGATGAGGACTTCCCCGAATCAGCAACGGAGCTCCCAGGCATCTTGGGCATCAATTGTGTTCTGGTTCTCCCTGATCAGACGGTCGATGGACTCGACGGTGGTGTCCTGTATGACCGACCATTTCTTGGAAGGGCGATAGCAGGATGACCTCCTGCACCTGCATCTCCTCGGCCAGTGCCTCGCTGTCGGGAAACACGCTCCCTGCCGCATCTCCATTGCCGTCAATGATCGTGGGATCATCGATGCGTTCCCTCTCCATTCCCTCCTATCGGTAAGTCTGAATAAGAACGAACTGGACCTCCTAGCCCCACAGGCTTGTGATCATGACTTACCACAACGGCTGTACCTATACGCACGTGATAAAAGCAGGAAGAAGAGGGAAGAGCTAGATTTTCTGGAAGATTCAAGGCAGTTCAATCACATCTCGGTGCTCTCTACTTGGAAGTGGATGTGTATTTCTGCCTGTGGTTCACTCCTTGCCCTGCTTAGCCTTTGTAAATCAACAGCTAGATTTTATTTCTACTACCAGTACAAATGTGTTGTAAAAAGATCATTTTCTTTTTTCGAAACAATTCTTTTTCTGGTAATTAATGCCAACGTCATGGAGCACGTCCAGCTAGCTGTTCTTGGACCCATGCATGTTCTGTCGGGACCGTGACACACTGGATTATTTGTTCAGGAGTCATTTGATCTCGAGATTGGAGATGAGCCATGAGTGTAATCTGTGGACGGCATGGTAGTCTAGAGATATAAATCCTTTACCGCTCGGATGAACAATTTGTTTTTATTTTTTTTTGCTTAATTAGCAGTAATCCCTCGCCCGATCATCTGCTGTGCTACTGACTTGTGTTCATGGACGAGGCCCGAAGAACATCGCCCGTGCGACCATGCATGCCACTAACTGGCTCAGCCACTGCTGGAGCAACAGAAAGTAATGCATTGCATCCGGTGCGTGCGCAACGATAGTCATCCATCAAACTCTGCAACGGGTAAGGCCAAAGCGTACATCGTTGTATTCAAACTTTGTATGCTTCTTCTTCTTCTTCTTCTTCTTCTTCTTCTTCTTCTTCTTCTTCTTCTTCTTCTTCTTCTTCTTCTTCTTCTTCTTCTTCTTCTTCTTCTTCTTCTTCTTCTTCTTCTTCTTCTTCTTCTATCCTGGCAATAAAAAGACACGTATCCATTCCTGTGTTTTCTGCACGACGGATACGTATTAGCTGCAGTGCTACGTGTATATGCCGTCCAACAACTGAAAACAGCAGCGGAGAGCAACCAGAAAAATCGAAAGTTTTTTTTTTTCATGTTCGGTGAATGTTTGCCGGTCCTTTCAAATTCAGAGCTCGATCTCATTTGGCAATTGGCATAGCCCATGCAATGTACGTATCTTAAAAAGAAGGGGAAAAAAAGAAACTCTTTGGTTTAGCTTGCAGGTCGTTTATGTTCAGGACTAACCGGCTTCTTGAATCTTGACACGTTTTTGAGCCAGGAAAATTGAGGAGATAGGCAGCTAGCGCGCAATCTGAAATGGGCGGAGCACACGGTTTCTGGGAGCGTGCAGACACTTAACACGCTGACGGAGTACTTTAGGCATTTTTTTTTTCTGTTGGCTTCTCCTAAATTTGAGAAAACCAAGCGAAATACTTGGAACACTTTTCGATCGTATCGATGTCTTTGTCGTCCGCTGTTGCCTCGAAAAAGAGCAGAAAAACCATTGTTTACGGCTCAAAAGGACAGGGGCTTGGTTGTTCTCAATTTCTGATCTCATCACAAGTGCTCTGCTTTTTGGGTGATTTAATTTGTGCATCCACAAAAGGCTATACTCCTGCGTATGAGACAACTTGACTAGTGATGCATTCGTTCAATGGAGCAGCTCCTACTGCTGCTCATTTTACGTAACTGATACAATATGTATTTCATGAGTGATGCAATCATGCAATTTTGTCGTATGGATTGTGAATACCTACCAGCTTCAGAGCTGCTTGTTGTCGCTCCGGTCCTGTCTTTCTGTGTCTGGATATTTGGCTTTCAATAAAGCTGGGAGCTACCTTCTGTCTAAAAAAACATACCTACCAGCTTCAGCTTATTTGCATTAGCTTATACTTGAACATGAGACGGGAACTAAATTAAACTAATCCGGCTAAATCCATCCAACAATGGGTGTACGTATGTTTGTGGAATACTTTAGGATCACTATTTGCTTGGCCATCCCGTCGTACTCACCTGTTTCCACTGGCTTGGCACGTGAGTACGACGTGCATCGTCCACAGGAACCTGACCAACTGTTTTGGCCTGGTTCTTTCGATGATTTTTAGCTGTATTTCTAGAGACAATAGCGGATAATGAATATATTGGCTTGGCTAGATGTATCAAATAAACTGCAAAGTGATGTGGAGTCACCAGCCCAGTGACTGCAAAATGCTCTTGATCTACCGTCCCTGTGACTGTGAGTCAACAGAACCAACTTCCAGGACCACAAAGGTCAGTGCTGGCATTGGAGAAGCAGAATTATTCACGTAGTAGGAACCCTTAATCATTAAAATACTAGCTGCTGGACCCATGTGTAACTTTCTGATACTTTCCTGTTCGAAAAAACTTTCTGATACTTTTGCCCCTTTTACCATGTCATTGTGCCAACATTTCGTGGTCACCAATTATTTCCTCGATCACCTCACCAAGAATCTTGTCTGCACTGTTGGGAACAACTGCTGCAAAAGCAGCTGGTTCCAACCCTGAACAACAGGTAACAGCCCGTCAGTTTGATGAGACATGACCTGAAAGCATAAAAAATTGAATCTATCTTTTCACAGTTTCATATAATCCATTTCACCATTTCATAATTTAACATAGAACTTAGGAACTACCTGTTTCTGGGAAGGCGTTGATGAACATCATCATCTCCTCACCAGTCAGACCAGAAAAGATGCATATTCTTGACAGTGATTTTGCAATCTGTGAATTGAACATACATGTTATCTAGTGCTCGACAACCAAATTTAAGGCTAGGAAACAAGAGATTGATACTTGATAGGCATTTTGAAAACCTCAAATTTCAGCACAAGAATGATATGTAAGCATAGTAAAGACTGAAACGATGGTGTTTGCAAATGCCATTACCTTGACATCTTCTAAATTAGGCTGCTCAGTGTGCATGGCATCCCACAACGTTTGCTTTGTCATTTGTTCTGTACAATGAATCACCTGACACAAGAACAAGTTTGAACTTTCAGGATCGCATGTACAAGGCAGAAAGGTTTAGTTACGCTGAATGGAAGAATAAGGCACCATGAACCGAAGGGGCAAATTACTCGTCTTTGAAGCCATATCCACGGTTCCTGTTACATCTTCAAGTGATGCATTGTCTTATTAATTTATTTTTTCAAGGAAAAACTACGAGATTTCTCCCAGAGTTTCAATTACGGTGCGTTTTCTACTTTCCTTTCCTGTTATTAGAGAAGGCACTTATTCGTTCGATTTCCCTTCCTTTCCTTTCCTGTTCTTATTAGAGAAGGCATTTATTCGTTCGATTTCCCTTCCTTCTGCAATAACATACATTAAACCTGTCCTTTTCTTGATACATATAGTTACAGCAGATGTCAAACTTAATTTACCTTGAGGAATTCACCTTCAAGCTCTTTCAGGAACTCCTGAATCTGCATAGTTATGGAATTTCACATAAGCTACTTCTAACAGGCAGCAGCAGCATAACGTAAGTATACACCAACATACAGAGTAACCAAACTCGAGTAACTAGTACATAAGCATTATGCTTGGTAAAATCTGACAAAGCACGGCCTTTTGTATGGACCTTGATAATTACCGGGCAACATTGGCCAAAATGAAGAAGAAAGTTAATGTTCTATGTATCGACGTCGGCACGTAAGTGCAATGCAGGCTCAACAATTCTGTGAATTCTGTGAAATGAATACCTTATCGGTTTCGCTTTTCTCAAATCCAATGAGCAACAGCGCCTGAAACAAACGTACAGTTCAATGATCCCAGCATTCCAAGTAAATCCAGCGATGTGGAAAAATAGTTGTTAATCGCTACCAGCAACTCACCGGGGGTCCGTACATGGGATCCTCGGCATTCAGCGGCACGAACTTGGAGTCTTCTTCCATCAGCTCGGCCGGAACTCCTGAGACGCAGGCACATCAGATTGTATGGGACGAAGCCGAGTAGCTAGCTACTGACGGACGCAAGTGCCGACGCACGCACCTTCGGGAGGCAACGATCGGAGCAGGCGCCATCTTCTCCTCGGCGTCGGCAACGAGACGGTGGCGGGAGCGCGCGGAGCGAGACGGAGGGAGGGAGCGGCGGGGAGGGGGAGGATCGGGCGGTGGAGGACGGGGGCGGGTGGAGCCATTGGCGCCGGAGGCGAGGACGAGGAAATTATCCTCTCGGTCGTCGTCTGGTTTTATTTGTGGCCTCTGTTACGTTAGCGTTTCGCGCTGCTGCCCGTTCATACAGTCTTTTACTTTTTGCTTTTGTATTAGATTATAAACAGTAATAATTTGTACGGATATACTTATGTACAATTTTAATCGATATAAATAAAGTTACTACAGTGTGCACTACAATCGACTAGTATATCTTATCTTAAAATATACTCCGTTTGAAAACTATTTGTTGTAAAAAAATTTATTTACCGTAGGAAAACAATGTTTAGAAGTAAATATAAACAGGTACCAGCTCACCGCTGGCAAGCAACGCCAGCCGTCGGATCAATATCGTAGAGCTTAGATGGGATCATTTTTCCGATCCATTTCAGTGCAACCTCAACAATCCATTGGTCGCTAACTGCCTATAGTATTGCAGTACTGGTTTATCTAAAAGAAGCTAGAATGAAGCATCATACAATGAGCAACTTATTTCTGCTCTCTCTCTCTCTCTGAAACGGAGTACATAAGAAAGCTAAGTGTTGTTATTTTGTTTTGCCACGAACACGATCAAACTCTCCAAGCATACAATACCATTGTGTCTCAAATCTGCAAGGTTTCTAGCTCAGACAAACCTGCTAATTACCGTCCAAGCGTAATGAAACTTAGGTCGACATGGTCGTCGTCCATGGAAGAGTAGCGGTCCTCCAAGAAACTCACCATCATATCTCCGGGTGCAAGCGATCCTATCCCGCATCAAAGAACACGTAGTCCTCGTCCGGCGGAGCACCGAGCTCCGATTCTGGGTACTTCCTGAAGCGGTCCACCATGCCAGAGTCATCGTCGTCGTGGGCGAAGCCCACCCGGCCGTAGAACTCTTTATCGGCAGGGTGCACCAGGCCACCAGCCTGATTCCTCCGTACTCGCAAGACGAGGGTCACGTCCGAGGCGTCTCTGGCTACTGGCTAGGGCGTCGACTTCGGCCGGACGAGAATCCCGCGCCGGTTCAGTTGCTGCGGCCCAGCCCAGTAAACAGCAGATTGGACGCGGTTCCTACACGCGGCTCGAGCTCTCTCCCCGTCTCCCGTGCCGCGCTACGCCACGCAACGGCCTCGCCCGACGCCGACCGCCGCCAAAAGCCGCCATGGGGAGGCGATCGGGCGTCAGGAAGCTGCCCTTCTTCTACACCGCCTCCTCCTCGTCCTCCTCCAAGCGCACCGGTTCCGCGCGGCGACTCCCCCCTCCCCAACCTCTCCGTCCTCCCCGCCGCCGGCCGTGACGCAGCCCTCGCCCTCGCCGCTGCCGCGGGCGGCGGCACCGTGTCCGGAAAGGTCGGCAAGAAGAAGGCCGGCGCGCGCTTGTGGATGCGGCTGGACCGGGGCGCCTCCGAGATCCTGGAGCTCGACAAGGCCTCCATCATCCGCCGCGCCGGCGTGCCCCCGCGCGACCTCCGCATCCTTGGCCCTGTCTTCTCCCACTCCTCCAGCATCCTCGGGCATTAGGATCGCTTTTGTGTTGAGAAACCAAGAAAACCCAAGCTTTGGTATAATATACAAAGATTAATTCTGCAGCTAGGGAGAAGGCGATGGTGATCAACCTCGAATTCATCAGGGCAATCGTTACGGCCGAGGAGGTCCTTCTATTGGACCCGCTCGTGCACGAGGTGCTCCCTTTCGTTGACCAATTGAGGCAGCATCTGCCTCTGAGGAGCCTGGTGGGTGGGAACGGTGAACACGGTGTGATGGCCATGGGGGAAAGCAGGATGGCTCGCCTGGAGATCAGTTGTCCTGTCTGAATGAGGCGACCAGGGCAGTGCACGAGCTGCCATTCGAGTTCCAGGTGCTGGAGGTCGCGCTAGATGCTGCGTGCTTGTTGCTAGACTGAACCGTGGCTGATCTTGAGAGACGCTACTCCTGTACTTGATGAGCTGGCCAAGAATGTGAGCACGACGAACCTCGAGCGTGTGCAAAGCCTCAAGAGTGATCTTACCCGTTTGCTTGCCCGGGTGCAGAAGGTATCACTACAGAGATATATACACGTGTTTAGTTCCTTAGTCTATCTTATAAATTAATCTCTACCTTACTGTCTGTTATCGATAAATTTTATAGATTGAAATATGTATTGGTATTATGTCATTGCTGTTCATTTCCTCTTATTAGCAGCAACTGAGATATAATTGAAGTTTTAATCACAAAACTGAATAGTATGAAAAATATATGCAGGTTTAACTTAAATCATCTGTCACCTGTAATAGTTATGGTTAGTTGTGCACCGAGTCACCAACTTATCCTGCTAGAGTTATTGTTTTCCATGTTTGTTCTTACGTGGCCCTGTGCACATGAAGGAGCAACTATTTGATGTACCTAGAACTGTCTTGGTGCAAGTATGTAAAGAACCAAACGTTGCAGTGTATCTGTTTGGATTAGCAAAAGACACATTTGAGCAATTATAATTTTGATTGAATGGTTGGGAAGACATATAGAACAAAAAAATGGTCATAATTAAGTGATTATTTTTGGTTCTTGGTGTTGAATTTTAGTTTTCTTTGCTTTTGAGAACCTTGATGATAACCCATATGCTGCTCTAAACTAGGGTCTTCTTTTGAAGCTATTTATATTTTCTGTCATGTATTTTTAGGTCAGAGATGAAATAGAACATCTTCTAGATGATAATGAAGACATGGCACATCTGTATCTAACAAGGAAGCAAGTACAAAAGCAGCAGGTTGAGGCTTTAATGACATCTGCTGCTTCCAATAGCATTGTTCCTGCAGGACCAAGTCTGCCCAGGCTGAACTCTAGTTTTTGGCGTAGCGTGAGCATTGCTACCAGTATGCATTTGGATAATGATGTGGAAGACCTAGAAATGTTGCTTGAGGCCTACTTCATGCAGCTGGATGGAATTCACAACAGAATTTTGTCGGTTAGTCCTTTTACCCATCTTGAAAAAGCCTCGCCGCTGTTCTCCTGAGCTATTTAACACTTTTTTTAAAGGGAAGCTGTTTACTACGGCTTGCCATAATTGTTGATTTTGTGCTTATTTGGTACTGACTTGTCATACATAGTTTAGTTGTTATGTCAATTGTTAGAGAGAGTTTAATTGCAAAGATAAAATGGCCTTTTTTCTGCAAAACAAAGAGTTCAATTAATATTCGAGGTAGCAAATATCAGATGCGAGCATACATCTGATTTCTGGTGAATAAACTATTCACTCTGGTTTTTCCATGTAGATAAACAGTTGTATCTTGTTTCAGTAGAATTCTTTGGCACTCTTATTTCATATTCATCTTGCTGTGAAATTGATTTCTCTTTTCGAAAATTAAACAGGTTCGAGATTATATTGATGACAGAAGACTATGTCAACATTTAACTTGACAACCAGCGTAACAAACTCATTCAGCTTCAGCTTACAGTGACCATGGCATCCTTTGGCATAGCTGTCAACACCTTCATAGCTGGGGCTTTTGCAATGAACATCCCATTCAATCTGTACGGAATTGCTGATGGCAGCCTCTTTTGGCCTTTTGTTGGCGGTACCTCATCGGGCTGCTTCGTAATCTTCATTGTATTACGAGGGTTCGCCTGGTGGAAGAATTTGCTCGGTCCTTGAACACAAAGTGAAAGCAGACCTTGAGAGAACCTTGTCATTGTAAGGTGATATGCATTTTCGTTTGCAATTTCTTGTGGTAATGGAGCAGGCATTTGAAGGACAGGGGGGAACCGTGGTTCTAGGGAGAAACTCCCCGGATGAGTAGTTCTTCTGTCAATCTATCATGTGTAGTAAATAAGGTGGGTTTTTTCGGCTGTATTTTATGGTTTATGACTATGGTTTTTTATCCTAGCACAAACACTTGTAATATAAATGAATAAAATACCGATAAGCCAATAAACCTTTTTGAAAACACTATCCTGATAAGCAGCTTGGCAATAAGGAAGCTGTCTTGTTTGTTCGAGGAAAGTTATAAATTGAAAAGAACTAGGCCAAAATAAATACACGGTAATTTTTCATTGGCTGCATACTGAAACGAGTGTTATGATCAGCTGCTTTCTCTTCAATTTTAACAACTGTAGCTGTCGCTGGCAACGAAAAATCATTGTCATAAAATCTTTAATGGCATATCATTTCTGCTGCTATACGATCCAGCACAAGGGCCAAGATAGATTTGTGAATGTAGGATCGAAGATGGCAATAAAGCGAGGGTAAATGGTGTCTTAAAATTTTATCCTAAATATTTACTAATTCATTACTCCAATAATTACAAAACTATAAAAATTAGGATAGAAAGCCAACTCAAACAAGCGAAATAAGAAACCAAACTTCTGAGAAACTCAGCAAAAATGGTAATACCTTTTGTTTAACTGTGGTACTATCTTTGTACGGTACTACCTTAGTTACAATGATGGTATTACCTTTCCTCGATGAACAGTGAAATTAGTACAAGTTCAAAAACCACAATTGATATAACTTTTGATCCGTAGATTCAAATGATATGAAATTTTGTAAAAATCTTCTCTAAGATATTATATACCTATTTTAACAAACGATCATGAAAATCATTGCCAAAGTTGAGACATTTTTTAGTTTAAAGGCAGCTTGCACCAAAACCGATCAAAAAACCAAAACGATGAATATGACTTGCTCGTGGGATGATGATGACCAAGATGGCTCTAGATGTATTCTCAGATGTCATAACAAGTTGAATACCAAAGAGATAAAGCCAAAAACTCTTGAAACAAGAAATTACTGGGTGAGATCAAAATCAACCAAAACTGAGTCTCCTGATGTACTTGCTATCAAAGTACCTAAATGATTGGAGATTGATTTCAAGAGGTTATCTCCATTACATTTATGTTCTTGGCACAACAAGATCAAAAATAAGAATAAGAGGAGATCAAAACCAACCAAATCGAGAGCACATCAATCGAAATATGACGGATTCATGGAGAGATCAAAGATTGATGTATTATTTACTTGAGAAAGTAAGTTTTACAATCACTCCACTTTGGAGGACAGAAAGCACACAAGACACTCAACTCTTAAACCCTAACCCTATACATAATAGCAAAAGAGATAGATTGGATGGTTAACACAAATCTCCATCCTAATCCCTTTTATATAGGTGGGCTAACCAGTCATATCTAACCCTTAGTAAATATTATCTACTTAGTATAATGGGAGAAACCGATAATCCTCCCATGGGTTTAACTCACATATATTCACTTATGTATGCTTTTTAAAGTGCATAAATACGAATCCGCTAAGTCCTTAGCCTTAATTCATCTTGATCAAGCCAGTTTCTTCTTGAGATAAACCGCTCTCCCAAGTGTCATTCAAGTGCCGTGATTTTGATCCCAGATAGTTTTCGGTAGTTTGGGCAAACTACTAAAATACTCTTTCTTGACCGGGTCTTCTTCTAATGCAAGCAATCGCCATGCTTGCTACGTGTAGATTTATCATTAGCTTGCCATGCGTCAGCGAGTCTCTCTTGCTTCGGTTCCACCAGACCACGCCCCACTTGGACCGATCAGGCCATATGGTGCAAACCCACCGTTTGAACTCGCCTTTAATATTTTTCGCCTTTCTCGTGCCATCCTTGAGTTCATCATCTCACCTGGTATCCTTAATCATTCTAGGCATCTGCTCCTCCCTGAGCGTAGTCCCGATTCTCGCCATCGACTATAGTGACTCCAAGCGTCCCTGCACATTAAAAAACAAAGAAATCATTTTCAGACACAAATTTTTTATAACTTGACTCACGTTAGCTAAAACATGCATCATGCAATCTTAATACGATGACCCAGTACACTCCAACTCAATCCATGACTCAAAACCCAAAATCCCCAATTTCTGCCCAAAACGGTACTACCGCTTCCATCAGATCGGTACTACCGCTCCCTCAGTCCGATACTACCACACCTTCGTACCTTATAATTGGACCTTTCTAAAAATTAGTTATTACCAACTAGAAATCGGAACTACCACCCTGCGGTATGATCGTCGTAACTCTACGATACTACCGCTCTGCAGTATGACCGCCGTCATACCTGTAGTATGACCGGTTTTTCTGAATGTTGAATTCGCCTTTTTAACTTTTCATTGAAGAAATGTTCTGCCAACTTATCCTCAAGTTTTTGGGCAATCGGATGGCAACGGTGCCGGCCGCGTGGGCGCGCAGCCAAGCAGCATGGCGAGCGACGGCACAAAAGGCATGCAATCACGAAGGTTTCATGTTTCCTGTGACTCTGTGAGCGTGTGTTCTCCTACCCTTGGTCGAACTCCTGACAGGAGCCTTTCAAGATGTCCATAATCTATGTGACATCTGTTACTTTCGTCATGTCAATAGAATGATTTTGAGAGCTGTTGATCGAGGTCAACAGATTAGGCCGCGCGCAGCACAGCTTCTAGCGTTAACATTTAGCACTGTTTAGTTTTTTTACTGTATATTTTTTAAATTTTTTTGACTATTTTTTAATTTTTTATATTCTTTTGTATTGTTCATGATAGGCTAATATGTTTTTTATTTTTTATTTTTTTTAAATTTAATTATGCTAAATAAATCAACTCAGCTATAGTAAAAAATAAATCAGCTACAGTAAAAAATCATAAATCATCATTATTCTCAACATCTCCATAGGGATTGCACATCATGGGCCATATAAAATCAATCATGATATCATCATGAAAGCAATCTGCTAACATATCCAAGATAGCCTTGAGATGACAGCATAAATAGCACTCTGATGGAGCTAACAAAAGAAGGGTGATGAACTATTATCACAAGATGATCCGGAGAATGTACAGCCACCTGATATCCCATAAGCAAAAAGAGAAGAAAAAAACTAAGAATAATCTAACTTATACCTTGCTATCAGTACACTAGTCCCCAAGTTGAATCTAAAAGGTTTTGCAAGAACAACGCGGAAGAAATACACTACAGTCGATCACGACTGTTGCTCGTCTTTCTTCTTCTGGGTTTTGATCTTCTTGCCTTCTTAATACCAGTACGGTTTCAGAAAGAGCTGCTTAGCTCCTACGGAACTGAGAATGGAGCAAGGGAATTTGCAGGGAGAGTAACACCACCGCCGCGGAGAGAAACTGAGGGTCTGCTCCAGCTAGCAGTGGTTATGGTGTTTGAATCGAAAAATACCACAACAACGGTTATATCATCATGGAAGTGCCGCCTCACCCCGCGATCAATTTTCTTGAGGTCTGAATACCTCATCTCCCTCTTCTTAGCTGCCTCCTGCATCGCAGCCTTAACTAGTCTTCGAGCAATCCCCTGATACATAAAAATTACGGCAGCATTAAGAAAACAAGCAAATGGCCATGTTCAGTAAGATGAATAAAGAAGCACAAAAATTGTAGTAGAAGATGACATAGTGACCGTTATGAGGCGCCATAGTTTGGGAAGGTTTGAGGCATATAAACAAACAAGTCTAAAAAATAGCTCATTCATATTGCTTTCCATGTAGAATGCAGATGTTAATGAGATCTACAGATGATTACTACTATGAAAATCTCCTCACAGCTCATTCATATTGCTTTCCATGTAGAATGCAAATGTTAATGAGATCTACAAATGATTACTACTATGAAAATCTCCTCACTAAGTGAACAACCAGGCACAGCCGAACTGGAAACAATTAAAGTAACACATGTAACCTTCAATTCAAGGACTAAGGATTCAAATGAAGTGACATGAAAAGGGTTTATTGCATAAAGGAACTTGCCAGATTATCCAGGACATAACCTAATCCAAGATTGGCAGAAAAATACAAACTTGTAAGGACTAAACCACAGTGCAGTTGTCTCAAACTACATTTTGCATACTCCAAATAGCAGGTCCATACAAATTCGAATGCTTAACAGACCTACAAATGAGGAACTGCTACACACTTGAGAAATTGGGAGACATTTAATTCAACTGCCACCCTGGTGGCATTCAACAATCTAAGTTACCTTCATATGGTAACATATTACATATATCTACTATTTTCTTACAGAATATTTGTTACATCTTAAAGAAACTTTGAAGAACAAGTTCTAAAGATGTTTAAATACAATGTTCTCTATTTCTTAGAAAACAAAGCACATCCATTTACCTTGACAGAAACATCAGTCAAAGCATGATGAAATTACTGCAAAAGCATATATAGATACTTCTGGTCGGGCAAGCAATAACATGAATTAGCAGTTAGCCTTCAAGGAACCAAGTTAAAGAAATTAAACATAAGATAAGAACACATACATTGCGAGTACTACTCTGGACCAGGTCAACTGCTTTCTGATTACTAAGATGCTCCCAGAGTCCATCAGATGCAAAAATGATGAACTGATCAGTTGACTGTATTTGGTGTACACTAATTGCTGGCTCAGAACTAAGAAGTGGTCTCCTGAAAGTTTCTTGAAGCCGAAACTTGCTATGCAAAGGTTCTCTGTTGAACTCTGGTCTCTTCAGATATACATCTCCAATAGACCTTGTTATCTGCAGCACATCATCGTACCATGTGAGATTCACAGTGGAAGCCGCAGTTCAACAAAGTAACATGGCATGGCAGAAATATGCACCAAACACCAGAAGCAATTGGCATGGCATTTACCAAAAAAAGACTAATCATTAATGCTATGCAAGAGACAAATAGCAGATTAAAATTGATTCATCTAGAAAGTGCACATGACTGTATCGTACATGACTACACACCTACATCTGTTTTAAGACACGGCATGAATAAGTACATTTGGGGAGATTGCAATTAAGCAAAATACATTCAACAGCTTTACATTGTGTTTGTCTTGGTTCATAATTGCATTCGCATAGATTTTTGAGAAAGGAAAAGCTTGACTCATAATTATTGAAACTTGAAAGTGATAATCACGAATACACCTAAATTTAGCTGTGAAAATGAGAAATTACCTAATACCAAACAAACAAGAAAATGCAACTACAATTCTACAAAATTACCTCCCCACAGAATGTAAAGTGCAATTGTGATAATAACAAGAGGTTAAGCCAAATGTTTGAAGACTGTACAATATAATTAGATAGATGAGTCAAAATGAATTAGCAACTTGATCTTATGCAGACTACGATTTACAATTCGATATTTACCTGGATAATACCCTTCACACGCCAAACATTATGCTTTAGGACCACAATTTGGGGATCATCAGGATGCATTGCCTGAACCTCTCGCCTAACCTCCTCAAAGGATGCATTGTGTTCCGCTGAGAGCTGCATTGCCAGAACCTCTCCAGTTCCTTTGACAAGTCTCCCAAGTACAGCACGGGAGTCCCCAAGGTTTGCAACATAGAGAGTTCCAGTGCAAATCACACCAACTAGACAGCAAGAGCCTACCGCCGCTAATTGAGGCCTCAACGACCATTGACTACTAACTAGAGAAAGAAATCCCTCCTCAGTTGCTCGGAAAGCCTTACGAATCACATCCGCTGACATGCACTTTTGCTCAGATGCAAATCCTGAAAAAGGAAGCTCATCATGCATTGGCACAAAGGAAGATTGGCAAGTAGTTCAAACAAATCACGATACAATCCAAAGAAGTGAGTAGAAGATGCTATCTTTTTGCACTCATCATTCATCAATAATTTCTTGCAGATTTTCAGTTGTCACACTATTACATGCAATGCGGTGCTTCCATTCTATTCCAAATAAATTACGTATGAATTTAAACTGGGGTAATCTTGGCCCTTGGTCTATGCATTTAATTTTTTGCGCGCTTTTTTCCATAGTACTACACGTAGAACCACACCACATGCAATGCAAGCTCACGATAGACATATACCTAAATGGCAAACATTTTTACTTGAGAGCAATGAGAATCAACTCAGATACACTTGCAGATCAAAACAATTGGACGAGTCAACTATAATAAGATAGCATAACTAGATTGGCATTTGATCTAAAACATGAAAAATTCAGCAGCAGTTATGGTCTTACCCCTCAGATGGTTGAACATGTGGTCATTTATGTAACGTGCCGTCTCCGGGCCACCGTGCCCATCATAGACGCCGACGAAGGTGCCCTGCAGGTCGGGCTCCGTGGTGCTCAGCGGCCCGGATTCCACCTGGCTGTGGTCCTCCAGCAGGTTATTGGCCTGGACTACGGCCATCGAGAACTCACCGTCGACAAGCTGCCCGGCGTCCTTGTACCACAGGAGCCCGTCCTGCCGTCCGGCCGCATCCAATCCTTTGCGGGGGCGCCCGGCCGGCGACGACGCCGGGCCCCAGCAAGATCTCAAGTATTCCATCACAGCCGACAGCATCCCTCATCTCCGCCACCTCCCCATCGCCCACTTCCTCACAAATGCCATTTCTTTTCCTTCTCTTCCAATATCTTCTTTCCCTTTCGTTTCTTCGCGAAACCTGCAATCGAAATCAAACCAGACAAATAACAAGATCAAGAACCGGGCATCTAGAACAGAAGACGCACGATCGAAGGAGAGAGATCGCCAAGACCACCATGCTCAACTTGCATTGGGATATGACGGAGAAGAAGCAAAAAAAAAACAAACAAACAAACGCACCTTTTGTTGGATAGCTTCCCGTAGAGTTGCGTGCCCAGATTCCCGCGATCTTGCCACCAAAAGGGGCTTTAGATCTGGAAACCTATCGATCTCAAGCGCGGAGAACACACAAAAGATGGGTTTTGGTGGAAACGGTGGGCTCCTATTCAGGATCCAAAAGAAGCAACCAAGAAACTGAACCGAAAATTCGGGGGAAAAAAAGATGCGCTTTTTCGCTTTGTTCCCCCCTTCCTTGCCTGCCAAATCTTGCAGGCAGACTAGATGAACAAATAGATCAGGGTATCTTCTCCACAACACGAACAACTCCACAAGAGAGTACAAGCAAGAGAGAAGAAAAAAACAATAAAAGAAGCAACCAGGCAGATAGAGAGAGAGAGAGAGAGAGAGCAGGGCCAGCGATAGCAAGGCAAGGGCTCAGAGATGGGCTCTACCAGACCAGTCCTAATTTCTGAGGGATTTAGGAGGGGTGGCCACTGTTTTGTGGCCTTGTTCCATTTAAACTCTTTTTTTCTTCTCTCTACATCTTTCTTAGTTTCTTACCTAGGAAGAAAAGGGAATATTTGTAACTCTTCACTTTGGCTTTTTCAAACCTACAAGCTATTATTATTTATAATTCAAAGTTAAAATTTATCAACAAAAACCAATATAAACGTCCCATAGTGCCCTCCACTCAACATTTTCTCAGCTTGTTAACATAATCCATGCTACATTTGTCAGGAGGATTGCTCATGTTTCCATGACAAATGAAAATACTTGATGAGCGAGTCGATGTCTGAAATTTAACGTAATTCCAGTTCAAATGTCTCGAGTTCGAAACTTGCTAAACAGCTTAATCTTGTTTTGTTTCGGTCAGGAGTGAGTGTGTGTGAAAAATGCTCAATACCTGAATATGAATCCATTCATATATATATCCATCTTATAATTCTTAGCTGTGTGGTACCAATTCTCTCAGAGAGGAGAGAAATAGCATTAAGGAATGCGAAGCGATTCCTCAATGGCAAGAGGCCGGACTTAACGCGCCCGGTTTAACTCAAGCAGTACGACACGCGACATGATATCAACAGGTCTCTGCTAATTCTTTGCTCCTTATCTCGATCATGGAATTTAAAATGGCAGGGCGATGTTCCAGGAAATTTCCTGAATTTGGACGCTACTCCAGCCAAAAAAGAAAAAAGAAAAGAAAAGAAAAGAGTGGTACTACACAGCAGCATGCCAATTGTGAAGCGATGCAGACATTGGCGTGGCGAGCCGATGCGGACGGCACGCGTGGCCGCGGTTGAGATGGGACAGGAGAGCTTACGAGGCAGAGGACGACGAAGCCGCTACACAACAGATGCCATCTTTGGGGGATGCCTTGCTCAACTGAACATTTTTGTCCTGGCTAACACATACAGGTTCCCTGGACGGCTCTAAATGTAAATGGTTTGCATTGCATGCTTTATTGCTTTCAGTTCTGGTAGGTTGGGGTCGTCTTCCAGAAGGGGCTCTGGTCGATGATACACTCGATCTTTTGTGTTTTTTCAAGGATGCAGATGCAGTGAAGGATCTCATGTTCATGTGGTCAGTAATCGGTACTAGATTAGTAGTACATTGAGAGGGACTGAAAACTGAAATAGTACTAGATTAGATGGAGCTAGCGATTGTCAAACAGACACATGCCTTAGACTTCACTAGAGCTAAGCTATTTGTAAGGCTGCCATTTGTAGTTGGTCCCGCTCTAAACGGTTTTTTCCTCTTTTTTTTTCTTTTTGGTTTATTTCAATCGAAAACTACTTAAAATATATCGATTTCTAATTTTAGTTTATTTTAGCTTTTTTGGTTTTTTGGGTCTTTTTTTTTTGTTTTCCCCGTTATTTCTTTGTATTATTCATGATGATATAACAATTATTTTGTTTTTTTCTTTATATTTTTTATCATAAAAGCTAACATTTACTATAATATAATTTTAGACATAAATCAAAGACCACCATCAAAAAGTTAAACCATAAGTCATTTAGAGCAGAGCCGTCATGCATGTACTCTTTGGTTAGGCAACAGTACACCGAAACTGAAACGATGCTTACAGTTACAGAAAGCAGTAGTAAAAAAACTTACTCTTAGTTCTACATTTGTGTCATTATCTCACGTATACTGTGCACGGCAACAGATACGAGGAAATAAGGGGAAATCAAAGGCCGGGTGGTATGTACGCAAGCTGCCGCCTTGCCGGTATCTTGGCTGGGCGGTGTGGATGCGTTGCGCTGATATTTGATGGGGAGGTGCGTTGATTAGGCCGTGCTAGCTATGGCTCGCGCACGATAAATGGTGAATTACATTAGGTTGAGATTTATGGTTTATAACTATAATTTTTAAATTTTAATTTGTTTATAAGAGACAGTGTATAAAAAAATAATCGTATACAATTTTGGTCGGTACAGCTAAATTCGGTACAGTTTATACTATAAGTTATATATATATATATTCCGTTTTAAAAAATACATCGCTTAATGATAAGTTACTATAAAAAAATAAAAATCAAAATATAAGCATAAATACCAGAAAAAAAAAAAGAACTGAGCCAAGGACGCGCGCGGCGTAGCCCACAGCTGGAATCCCCCTTGTGCCGTGTAATCCGCGCGCGCGCGCAGCTGGGCTTTGCGCTGCGCCGTGTCCGGCCGCGCGCCCTGCCTGCCCGCTGGGGCCTTACGCCGCACGTCCTCGAGGACCGTCCGATCAAAATCCGACTTCTGAAAATCCCCGGTGGTTTCGACTTGATCTACGACGGCACAAGCTTCATCAGACGGTTCCATCTTTCAAACGTGGTGTTCCTTTTTCTTGTTCTTTTGCCACTTGTAGTAGAGAAATTTTTTTCCATATTCACACTGACATTAAACGTTAACATACGAAATTTTTGTGTTCCCAGCAAGCCCGTAATGCATAACAGAGGCGTATGAGTGGATGGATTAATTGTCATGGCCGGGGATTCTCGGCGTCTCCCGTGCCACGTTATTTTTTAAAAAAAGTCCTTTGATTTTTTATAATTACATATAGATTTTTTATTTTTACAGACAAATCCTTTTTTCCAAAAAAACCTTATTTTCCCATAAATAGATAACGTCTCACAGTTTTTCCAAAATTATGAATAAATCCTTGATTTTATGTGAAAAAAAATCTTCGCTTTCTCCCTCTTTTACAAATTTTTAACTCTTTTACTTCGGATCATATGATAGTTAGTATGGTGTGGCATCACGTTTACGCCGCTAGTTTAGTAGTGATCAGACCTAACTGCACGTTTAGAAAGTTACTTGTTGATCGGCTCCTGCGTACCCATTGCATTGCCCCTGCATGCTACTAACATGAGGCTCTTTGCATGGCCGACTAATCAACCAAAACTACACAATTCCTTTGCTCAAGTTCTCCTCGTTCTCACATGTAGAAATTGTTCCAGAAAAAAACGTGTGGAAATTGAGATGGTGTGACTTGTGAGATGAGTTCGTGGTACCGTGTGGGACAACGGTAAGACATGGCTATGATCATATATATGATTGGGGATATGGGGTTTTGATAATCCACGTTGCGGGGGTATGCACACTCCTGGATTGGGAATCGCCATCCCCGAGCGGGGGCCTCTGACGACGGTCAGGGTGGAGCTCAACGGTCTGTCAACCTCGTCTCCACCGGGAGACGATCAGATCTGTCAGCGTGACGGTCGAAGATGGCGATATGAGGCGGCGGCCCTCGTCGGCATGAGCAAGAGAGAAGAGAGACCGAGAGGACGAGAGCGAGAGAGATCAAACGGTAGGACACTGTACCATCATTTTTTAAGTGAAACAGTATATTGTTTTTTAGTTTTTTCATTAAAAAACTCGTTAGAAATATAAGCTCTTAGATATCAATCGGTTAGCGAAAGTATCTTTTAATTTTTAGTAAAAAACAATCTCTTACCCTCGCGAAAAAAACACAATGTCTTAATTCTCTTTGCTTCACTATGCATCGAAATTCTACAAAATAATCAAAGTGGTTTAATAGCATGCGGTACTTCGAACAACCCGCACTATTTTGTTGCAAGTTTTTTCGATGGTGATTTGCTGTCTCTACGACAAACTTTTTCCCGGTAAAATTAAGCATCTTCAAATTTGGACTGGGGCACATAGGTACGGTATCATCATACACAGGGGAGAACTAGAAATCTTTATGTGATTAAATTTACCCAGAGTCTCCTTAGTTACATGCATTCAGATTAGTAGCACAAACAAAAGGACAAGGCATCGACAAACAAAAGCGAGTGAATCTGGCTATACCATATTCTTTCTTAGGTATTTATATATGAGTGGAGTAGGATGGAAAATTTCCATCTTACCTTTTGATAATTACAAAAGATGATGGTACATTAGTACATTCTCCTATATTATTGGGCCAATTATATGCATGGCGGCCTCGCGTCCTAGCGTACTTTGCGGAGTATAGAGCGTCGAAAATTACGCAACTCTACAGAGTATGAAAAAATTCGCATGGCGGCCTTGCGCCCTAGCATACTCTGCAGAGTATAAAACACCGGGAACTTAGCCGTCTCGAGCAACTCTACAGTATAAAAAAATCACACGACGGCCTCGTGCCTTGGCATACTCTGCGGAGTATAAAGCGCCAGGAATTTAACCGTCCTGGACAACTCTACATAGTATAAAAAAATCGCACGGTGGCTTCGCACCCCAGCATACTCTGTAGGGTGTAAAGCATCATTAACTTAGCCATCCCGGGCAACTCTACGGAGTATAAAAAAATCACATACCTTTGCCAGGAGACCTCGCCACCCGCCTTGTAGGCATCGCCTCAGTGGGGTGCCCTATGCACTACCTGTCCCGAAGGCACCGCCTCAACAGAACGGGCGCGACTTCGGCGACCTATTTGTAGTCATTGCCTTGGAGGGGCAGACCCACCCCCGGCTTAATCTCCATACTCTGTCGGGGGACTCCATGGCCATGTTAGGATCAAACAAAGAAGAACCCTGTTCCAGGAGGTTTAGAGCGTCCGGACCCTGGAGTTGGAGTCAACAGTTGCATTAGCTAGCCCCTTGAGACCTTCATGCTTGCTGTCGGGGAACAGAGGGCTAGAGCAATCGATCACGACAGCTCACCCCTCGAGACCTCCGCGCTTGCTGTCAAGGGAATACTATTGTGGTGATGGTTCAGCTCCCTCGTGACTGGGCCTTACAACGGGCCTAATATGTAATTAGCCCAATAATATAGGAGAATGTATCAATGTACTCTCATCTTTTATAATTATCAAAGGGTAGGATGAGAATTTTTCATCCTACCCTATTCATGTATTAAACCCCTAAAGGAATATAGGATGGCTAGATCCACTCACTTTTACCACCAACTCTCTCTCTGATTCTCTTAGTGCTATGTCTCTCATGGAGAAAGATACCTTGTACATAATGTTGTAGCCATGCTACAACAAAAACACATCAACAAATTACGATTTTTTGCGACCAATAAAATAACAAGGATCACACGTGAGCACACCTGCTCAAGGATCACCATGAACACACGGATCAAATCAGGCTCACACGTGAAATAGGAAAAGGTTGCCAATGTTTCAGTTTTGCTGCATGTTTGGCTTAGCAATCAGCATATGTTTCTGTTGCGAAGGCCCGTTTGGAATACGGGAAACTTTTTATTACTACACGAATTGAACTATTTTCCATAAAACAACTACATGTTTCCTGTCAAATTCTTGCGTTCTAAATAGAAACCAAATTGGATTAGGTCCCCTTTTTGAATTGGACGGACTTTTAGTTTCTTAGTTTGAAATTGATTTGAAATACGAAGATTAGCACATCTCACATGCATGCATCTTAACTACCAAGTTGCATTGGAACCTAATTTGAGAGCACCATCAAGCTAGAGAACCCCTCCCGAAGCCAGCGCAGGGGCGGAGTTAGCAGGGGTGCCCAGTATATCTGAACACATCAAAAACTGAATTTTTTTTTATAGAATTAGTGATGCATTCTTGGCACAGTCCACAATGAATGACACAATCGTGACAGAAAACCAGCCCACGGCCACCTTCATTTCTAATTCCTCCCCAATTCCTAGACTCTAATTTTCTTGTCTCCTCTCCACCTTACCAGCGGAAGTATCTGAGCATGAGTAGGTAGGTAGACAGCGGCTGGTGGCCGGGCATGGCGCCGTCGCGGCGCAGAGAGGAGCAGCAGCGTGGAGTGGGGCAGGGCGCGACCGTGCAGGAGAAGCGGCGCGGTGCAGGAGTGGGCAACGACCGGTGGGCGCGGCACGAGCACAAGAGGGGAGCAGAGGTGCCGCGACGTGGGAGCAGGCAGCCGGCGCGGGAGGGGAGTAGAGCCAAAGGGGACGCGGAGCACAGGCACAAAGAGGAGCCCACGAGGGAGTTGGCAGCGGCAGGCGCGGTGTCTGTAGGAGCAACTGATGGCACGGTGGGCACGCACCGACACACATCCACATACCACAATAAGTTTTTGATTTCGATTTATGGATTTAAGATTTGGAGATTTGTTGTTTGTATTGTATTTTTGGCAAATTTTAAATCTATATGTTGAAGTTACGATGTTACGGAACCACTAAGCCAGCTTGTTAGGGCCTCTTTGATTCGCATGATTCTAAAAACGTAAGAACAGGAAAAAAACATAGGATTAGAATGTCATAACATGTTGAATCTTGTAGGAAATGAAACCATAGGAATTATACAAAAGATGTGTTTGGATGCCTCACTGAAAAAATACAGGAATTTTAAAATTAAATGTTAATTGATTAGAGAGAAAGAGAGAAGGTGCATTGTAGCCCTAAAAGGAATTACATGAGGTCAGATCTCATGCTAGAATTCCTCTAAAATTTGTAGAAAGTTTTTATATTATATAAAATTTCTGTAAAGCAATCCTACAAAATCAAACTTCTCTCGTAGAAAATTTTCCTTTAAACTAGTTTTTTTATTTAAAATTCCTTTGAATCAGAGGGGACTTCCATCTCCACGGTTGCACCCGGCAAGACTAGCTGTCCCTACCGCAGGAAGTTGCACGGTTCCCTTTCATCTTTACGACTTTACGAGCCCACTCAACGTCAGTGCACGACCCATGCCTTTTCCCGATCATCATACTCTCTCCTTTCATTATCTTGGATGTTTGGATATTGCAAATAGAAAATTGTGGTCTACTACCGTCTACCAAGTAGCAGTACTACACTGGTACTGCTCGTTGGGGAGGAGGAGGATATGCCAGCCCATGCGAGCTGAAAACGCAAACACGAGTGCCAGTGTGGGGGCAGTGGCAGTGGCGGCTCGTCTGGCCGCCGAAACCATTAGACGCGTGGAGATGCGATTTGGCCCGTGGCCCAAACCGCAACGGGCCGAGCGCTCACGAGTGACGATGCTACGCAACGCCCTCCTTGGGCTTATCAGGCCGGGCCGCTTTTATATCCCAATTCTCCCAAAAAAAAATCAACCCACGGTGCCAAAAAAAAAAACCCACGGCGCCATCCAGAAGAAACATGATGGGTTTTTTTACTATGATTTATGATTTAAATATTTAAATTTTATTTATTTGCAAGAGAAAATATAAAAAGAAAAATACTCGTGTGTGATTTTAGTTGATATATATGAAGTCAGAATAATATCTACTACAATCTACTTGTAAGTTATATCTTAAAAAACACTCATTTAAAAGCTAATTAGGGTGCTTAGCATCTCGATTGCTAGAGTCGCATACCCCGACCTGACACTTGCACCTCCCGGCCGAAACATGGAGGCAACGACCAACACGGCTTGATCACCACATTGCAACCTCTTTCCATACTCGGCGTGTAAAATACGTGGCCTGCAGTTGGATTCCAAGAAAACCGCCGTGCGGTCTTGATGTTTGTCGAGTCTTGTTGAGAAACCTGGGTTTGAGCCTGTAAGTCAGGCATATGGTGGGCACATTTCACTTAGTCTATAAATAGAGATCCCAATCATTGTAAAGTGGTATGTAAACAGAAAAAAGGAATAAAAAAAGAGTTTCCCTTTCATTTCTTTGTGTTCAATTTATTGTTTATAATATTCTGTGTTTGATTTATTTCTTTTGCATAGGAGAAATCGATCGAACTGGACTCGTCAGCAACGGATCCTCAGCAGAGTCTTCGGCACCAGGGAATCCACGCTTGCCCCCGATAGGCGACAAGGCCCCCCTTCTCTCCGTGTAAATGGTACTAGTAGCTTGAGAATACTACTGCTTCAGTTATAAATACATACTATTTTAAATATTAACATAGTCCCTAAAACATCATTTTAATCGTTATTTCTATTATAATATTTTTTAAATAAAATTCAGTAAATTATAATATTCTAAAAAGTACCTTTTAAAATTAAAAAAGTTTAACCAAAAATTATAATCTACAGCCACTTCAGACAGGAGAGGAGCGAACCGAAGTGTACCGCCAAAGAAATTAGGGAGGGCAAAGAGTTGGATTTATGTTTGCTTCAGACTTAAAGCTTTTAAAATTTAAAAGCTGGAGTGAATATATTGGTTTTTTAATTTTGATTTTTAGTCTTTTTTTCTTATTTGCTTTTCTCTTTTTTATATTATCCGTAGAGATATAATATTATTTTTTATTTCCTTTTAATTAAATAACTAAAAACTAATATACGCAGCAATACAATTTAGTTAAAAACTAACACTCGAATGTTAGAAACACTAAAAAACCAGATGAATGGCCCCTAAACGAGAGGAAGCAAGGAGTATTATATGCGCTGCAATCAATATGGAGTACATCGATATTTTCTCGTATCACGCGCTGTACAAGATGGCGTGATCACGAGAACAAAAATCTCTTGTTTCAGTTTTTTGTCGACTTCAGCTTTTTTTACTATTTAATATTTTATCTTTTTTAAAAAAAATTTAGATATTTTAAGCTTTTTTGGTATTTTCTTTTTTTCCTGTGTTCCTTTGTATTTTCCCTAATGGGTTAACATTTTTTTCTATTTTTATATTTTTTAAAATTAATTATGCTCAAAAAACCAAATCAACTATAATAAAAAAAGCAATTACAGTGAAATTTCAACCAAAAACCAGAAGCCATCGCTAAAATAAGCGCGTGTTATCCCCTGATGGGACAGCATAAGGGGAATAGCAGAAAATCCGCTTTCTATTACTCCCATCATTTTCTTATCTTCAGGGTTCTTTCTTTTTCACGGGACTCCGATCAAGTGCGCGGTGCGTAAGTGGACACACGTGGTAGGTAATACGCATGCAGGCAGCTATGCAGCGCCAGTGGTCATGCGTGATCAGTTGATCAGCCGAACACTAGAGCTACAGCAACGAAAGCAAAAGCTAGGGCCGCCTCTAAACCAAAGCTCCCAGGTTGGCAAGCTGCCGCGATTGTGATCCAACAACGACGACAAAAATACATGTAGTTTTTTCTGCCATGCCAGACAGGTACGTTACTCGTGGCGCCGTAGGCGTGGGTGCAAGGACACATCCATGTAGTTTCCGATAGTTCGATCTATTGTTCCCTAGCAGGAAACCGAACCGCCCTATCCACCTCCTTTTTCCATGCTCCGCACCCTTCTCTTCCATCCACGCCTCGCTCTTCGGTTGGATCTAGCGACACTGTTGATGGGAAGGTCAGGATTAGAATAAAAAAAAAAGCTCAAGATTCGTAAGCTATTTAAGCTCGGTTAACTCTAAACTCGATTCGAGCTCCAAACGAACCGAGTTTAAGTTTGATCCCGAGCTTTAATGAATCAAGCTCGAATAGCTCACGAGTCTTGAGCTTTTTTTACAGCTTTAGGTATATACTAGTTCTTACTGAGGTTACTTGAGTTTTTGTTATTGTTGAAAATTAATATATATTAAATTATTTTTTTCTGTTATCGAGTTTACTCAAATTGAGTTTAACTTTTTTATTATTAAAAATTAGTATATATTAAATTATTTTAACTATTATTGAGATTATTCGAGAGTTTTTACCGAGATATCGGGATGCTGCGGCGCTATGGCCGAGGACTGGTAGATTAGGCCCCCTCCCCCACCATGTCAAGGTGGTGCGGACTGCGGAGCAAGAGGACTGTGAGGGGAGGAGGAGGAGGGGGATGGCGGCGGTAGTGGCCTGCACGACGGAGGCAAGGGAGAGAGCGAGTGGGGGGCCGCTTGTGGGAATGAGGCACGGGGAAGGGAAAGCAGCGGCGTGGGGGCGCAATGGTGCGGTCAGGAGAGGATGCCACTGCCGCCTCCTCTCGGTGTTCTCCCGTTCATCCTCCGCCTTGTCCGCCAAACGCGGATGGTCGCTCGTGCTCACACCGCTCGTGTCGACCATCTGGAGGTAAGAGAGGCAGCCCAGGGTAGGAGGAGATCTTGTGGCATCATTCGTCGCCAATTACACCAAGGAAAGCCAACCCCAACCCCACAACGCAACGCAACTTCTGGCTTTACCTCCCCTTCGATTTTGCCTGCGGGCTGCCTCCTGTAAGATCTCCCTCTCTCACTCTCTCAATATTTCATTGCAATACTGAGCAACCATTTGAGATTTGCTCTTTCAATTTTACAATTCATCTGACCAGAAGCAAGATTTAAGTTTCAGATTACTGCAATATAGTAGCATACCAACTTGTTCATCGTGTGTTTGTTAAAATGCTTAAGAGATATAGAGTTCAATTGCCATGATTTTCCTTTTCCTTCGTAGCAATCCTTGAGAAATTTTACCACCAGTATACATTTTCTAGCAGAAATATGTAATTGATGGACTTAGCAATCGTGTATTTGTTGACTTAGCATACTTTTACATGTTTCAACAGGTTTCATTTGACGACTGAACACATGGCTGTTAAGGATTGAAAATCACTAAAGATGGTTAGCCCATGATTTTTTTACCTGACTTTTGACAATTTTGAAACAAAGGTTGAGGGCTAGATCATTTTTTTCACTACTTTGAGTATTTTCTTAATGGACAATTGGGCATGCATATGTGTATATTTATATATTCAAGGGTGCTTAGAGGCTGATAAGTCTGCCTATGGGTTAATCAATTTTTTATGTATTATTCAGTGCCACTCCATACTATAATATTGATTGCTATAATACTGGGCTGGACTACGATATAGCCATGACTTGATGATTGTGCCTTTTTTAAAACTCTCTCGTGATTGCTAACAATGCTATTGTAATGATGCTACCTTCGGCAATGTGATATTACATGGGTGATCGATGCTTGATTTTATAAAGTCGGATTGAGTAAATCTTAGTCTTTATTCGAGTGCGCTGCTTTGTGATATATATTTTTCTAGCTCACTTGTGCTTCCAGCTATATCTAGAGCCTCCTGCTAATTAAGGATTGAGACCTTGGCACCTGTAAATTAGGCAAGTGTCTTTTGCCATGCAGCTATATTTACTGATTGATCTCTTATTTTTCTGAGATTGCGTTTGTTGATGTGGACATAAGATAGTTATTAATGTATATACATTGATTCTTTTTTCCCCTTAAGACAACCAGAGAACTTTGCCATAGTAGATACACCATGCAAACATGAAGTAGTGGTTATTGCACTACTATTGCTCATTAGCTTTCCACGTGTCAATAACTAAAGAGGCTTCTTATGCATAGTAGCTGTGATACTTCTTTGATCTCTTCATATGGGGACTATCATTTGATATATCTTTTGTTCTTTAAACAATAAGAATATTTTTATGCATTAGCTTTCAAGTCTAGATTTGCTGAGAGAATTGTAACGTACATATTTGTTTGTCTCTTGTGATTCACAGTCGTTGATCAAGGAAACAGAACATGTCTTTGGGGTTAATGAATAAATCAGACAAGATTACTGCAATGTCGTTGGCCCTATTTTTTAAATTGAAGTTGGCATAGCAATGCCATCCTAGAAGTGTGACACTTTCCTTTTTCTGTACATGGCAGCAACATCGTTCATAACTAATCCTTTCGTAGCCTGCAAGTTCACGGAGAAGAAAACCAAGCCAATCCTTTCCCAGCCTGCAAGCTTATTAAGAATAAAAGACTAAGGTATCTCTCCGGTGCCATTAGCAATGATGGCCATGTGGTTCAGAATTCTACTTCATTATTTTACGTACATGCTGCTTTATCTCAAGTTTGTTATCTATCTTTTAGCTAGCTCAGGTAAATTTTTATTGCATTCAGCTAAGTAATTCCTGATTATTCTCTGTTAGTTTCTAGCCTAGCCAGACTATGAAGTTACTTGTAGTCCAAGAACTCGGCAAGAGACGTCCGCAGATTGCAGTCGCGGTGTACGCGTAGACGTCGGCCTTGATGAAGAGGTACTTATATGATAATTTGATCATTGGGAATGGTTGGTAGTCAGGTAGATGCCAGGTCTGCATGTATTGGATCAAGTGATCTCTTAAAAGATGAATAATTGGTGAGTTACATGATAAGATGATCAACTAGTTAACCATGCAGCTTATATGTCGACGCCGATCCCTGCGTTGGTGAAGTGATTGCTCCTAGTCATCCTTGAGGGCTTGGAAGACGCTTGGCATGGCAGCCGTTCGCCGCAACATCTCCGGCCACATCAGTTGTGGGCCTGTTCTTTTTGGTGCGGCTGATGGCTTTTTGGCTGTTTACGACAGAGATTGTGGAAAAAGAGATACTCGCTTGTAATTTTTGATGGTACAGATATTAGGTTTTTAACATGTACTACAATTAACTTGTAGATTACATCTTAAAAAAATATTCCGTTTAAAAGTTAGTTATTGTAGTAAAAACCAAAAACGATTTTTAGAAGTCACAAAGAATAAGGCCACAATATGGCTTTCCCGGGGACCGATTGCAACCATGTACAACATCTATGCAAGCTATGATTTTTTTTTAAAAAGAAAGATTGACTAGTCAGTTTTTGAATGAGTGGTTAGGGCGTTAAGCACACTTCCAGTATACAACCATTAGCCATACATAGTGTCGGTTGAGGTCCCGCTCGTTTTGGCTTTTTTTTGGTTTTGGATTCTAGCTTCTGTTTTTTTTCACTATTCAGTATTTCGCCTTTTTCTGAATTTTTTTAGATATTGTAGGCTTTTGTATTTTCTTTTTTTGCTGTGTTCCTTTGTATTGTCCCTAATAGGTTAACATGTTTTTTTTCTATTTTTTACATTTTTTAAATTAATTATGCCTAAAAAGTTAAATCAGTTACAGTAAAAAAAGTCAGTTACAGTGAAATTTCAACCAAAAGTCAGAAGTCATCGCTAAAACGAGCGCCCCCTGAATCGCTCGCTGCCATCTATCTCGACGGCACGAAATACATATGGTAGCGCTGTGTTTGGTGTTGATTTATATTTTTTACTGTAACTAATTTATTTTTTTACTGTAGTTAATTTATTTAGCATAATTAAATTTTTTTAAAAAATAGAAAATAGAAAAAATATGTTAACCTATTATAAATAATACAAAAGAATACATAGCAAAAAAACCAAAAAAATTTAAATAATCTAAAAACAAAAAAATTACTAAATAGTGTAAAAAACTAAAGACCGAAACATAATTTAGTTTTAAACCGTTTTAAGTACAGCTATACTACACAAGAGCACGGCCGCCGCGTGTGCACCCCATCACGTCTGGCCAATACGTTGACTAAACGTGGATGTGGTGTCGAGCGCCCTGCGGTTCCTGCCGTGAACAAGTGCCCATAAGTGACTAATCGACATGATCGCCATCCTCAAGGTCCAAGGAAAAAAAGGGGGAAGTGACTGGATGCACGATGAAGCGGGAGGCGCAATACAGGCAGGGCTGTGTCCTTTTAGGTTTAGTTTTTTATATCAATTAATTTTTAAAAATAATATTTTTTAAGATAAAATCTATAAATTAATTATATTGATACTGTTTTAACTTTATATTTAAAAAATCTTTTGCATAATAATCTAGAATATGAATTTAGCTAAAACTAATCAGTAATCAAATGTGTTATTTATTTCCAATATCATTTTGGCATTATCAATTTATTTTGTAAGATAAGTATCCTGTTAAATTTAGATGTGTGACAACATAAGCTGGATTTGTATATACATGCAATAACCCATATACAATCTTAATATTCTAGCTTCATGATTCCTATCAGCGACGGTCCTTTCAGGACTACAAGTATTGAGTTTTTACCAACAGCCATGTGGCACACCTTTCGTAACAACCGGACACTAGTACAACACAAGCCCAGGCGTGGCACTGGACCACATATGTGACAGTGCTAAAGATAGTCCACTCTTCTGTTGTAGCACTCTCGCTGATGCCTTTAGCAAGGTGACTGTTGGCCACTATTTTATTTAATGTGTATTGCAGATATTGTAGAGAGCGTATATTGTTTTTGCATAATATTTTGTTATCATTTACTCAGATGCTTACATGTCATATTTGAATTGAATTGGGACATATCATATATAGGACATGTTTGATATGGCTGCGGCCTGCGGCTTATGACTTTTGGCTGAAATTTTGAAATTTTAGCTGTTTGTGACAGATATTACATAGAAAGATTCGCTTGCGATTTTGGATGGTACATATGTTAGACTTTTAACGTGTATTATAATTAACTTGTAGATTTCGTCTTAAAAAAATACTCCGTTTGAAAATTAGGTACTATAGCAAAAACAAAAAACTATTTTGAAAAGTTGAAAAGAACATACCCGGCCAATTGATTAAGAATATATGCATAGAATGTTTGGTGTCACTGTACAGATATTTGACTAGTCAAGTTAAATACGAAAAAAAGAACGGCGAAAGCGAAAGCGCCGCGTGTCTTTCCTTGAGAGCAAACCAACCGCTCCTTTTTAGTTCTAGCCTGCTTTAGTTTCTCCACTTGGTTATTGTTTGTCAAAATAATTAACCTTCAAGGACATGCTATTCCAATACTCGATATACCTCTTTTTACTTTTCTTCTTTCTTACCTCGTCGGTTGAAGTTCATTGATCTCCCGTAAGATTTGAGACTTTACAAGTGCTTGTACGTACGTCATCCATGTATCTGATAGAAACATATATAAAAGAGAAGGGAAGGGAGTGAGAGCTAGAGAGATAGAGAGAGATAGAGAGCTAACATAAAGTAGGAGAGCAGAGAAGCTTAGGGGGATTGATTAAGGATGAAGGAACTGGCGGAGCTGGGGCACCTGCTGGTGTTCGCTTTCCTCTTCTGCTTCGGCTCCTTCATGGTGGCTCCGGTGATCACCGACGTGACGATGGAGGCTCTCTGCCCCGGCCGCGACGAGTGCTCCCTCGCCATCTACCTCACCGGACTCCAGCAAGCTGTAAGCATCATATTCATACATGCTACCTAAATTTCTTATTCCATGGCATGCATGCATGATCGGTTCCAGATCACTTCTACTCCCCTGCACCCATCACTACACCACTCGCTAGATGTTCATGACAGAGCCGCATGCCTGCAATCGGTCAAGGATTTAAGATAGAAACATACAGTAGTTGTGAACCAGTCGTTTCTTTTTGCATTTCGCGAGGTGGGAATCCAAGGACACGGAGATGGCATGAAGCAGGGAGAGAGAGTGAGTGGAAGTTAGCTTGCCCCACTGGCCACTGCGCACGCCTTTGCGGTTTCTTTTCTTCCATTAGTTAACTATCCAGCCTCCTAGTTGCTTTGAACTAACAAGTTCCACGGAGAAAATAACTGCCGTCTCCTAGTTGCATAGGTGGTTGGTCGGTTGGTCCCTCTTCCAGCAGCGAGTGCGTCAGTTGGTTTCATTACCGGGATCCGAATTATATTTGATTTATTTCTATTTTTAACACAGAGCTGTACTTCTACGTAAAGTATTTTATAAATACTATAAATATACCCTATAGATCAGGAGCGGATTCAGCACAAAAAAAAATGAATGAGGGCACCCAGCCCGCACTGCGTGACCATGCGGTGTAGACCCAGCAGTCGGAGCCATGCGAGGTGAGGGCCGAGGAGCACGCCGCTGAGCGTAGTATCTACCATATGTGTGGCTGTGTGGGCCTTTCAACTGGTTACTGTACTTTTGTGTCAGTATAGGCTATCTACTCTACTGTACTGGTTCAACATGGTAGTGCTGGACACGCTTTGCTAGTTGTCTAATTCACTTTGTCGCTTCGCTTGAGCTATTGGATATCGACAGTCGCGAGATAAGGCCCAGTGTCCAGAGAAAATGAGGCAACTCAGATGGGCTGAGTAGATCCCCAAGTGGTAAGACATTTGATTACCCTGTCAAAAACTTAAAGTTGAGTCCTCTTTAGATCCCCTCTGCTATAGACTATAAAAAAAGATATGAGTTTTATTATAAATATCTTTTTATATAGTAATTTTGCTTTTGTATGATCGTTTTTTTCGTACAAAGATCTTCTATATTAAATTTGTCTCTTTCGTTAAAATATGTTTTATAACACTTCAAGGTACAGATATACTATGTATGTACGTACACCGTCGCGTCGGTGAGCGGTGATGGCACCACCATCGCCGTGTCGGTCACTTTGAGCAGTCTACTGGTTCTTCAGGAAAGAATCAGAACTGTACATGTATATTTATGCAGGTTGGTCGTTACGTTGGTCGTTACGTCACACGCACGCACGAGATTTCGCTTTTCTGTAGAACGAGTGCATCGTAAGTAAGCCAGCCCTCGCTTTTCTCTGAAATGTCGCACCGACCATTTTTGCTCTTCTGAAGTCAAAAGCAGGGAGCATCTCATAAGTCCAGAAGCTGCTACGGTTAAAAAGTCGTTGGTACTAATGGTCACATCTCATAAAAGAAGGGAAGAAAAAAACTAACTTAAATATATCTTATTCCTTAGCCATTAGGACTTTAGGTTAACCCCCAAAAGGAGACGAGAATGAGCTAGATAGGGAGCTGGGGAAGACAGTAGTAAGTCATATTTATTTTTGCTTTTCAATGATTTTTATCTTCTAAATAATTATTATTTATTAAATTAATAAAATATAACTAAAAAATATAAACCGTAGTTCAGAAGAATAGCCAGATGAGAAGATGGATGGTGGTAATTAGGCTGTGCTCAAATTGGATTAAAGTCAGCTTCTACTTCTGGGTTTTGTTTTTCTTCACTATTCAGTAATTTTATTATTTTTCTGAATTTTTTAGATTTTTGAGGCTTTTTTTTCTTTTTTTTCGTATTACTTTACATTGTCTATGATAGGTTAATATATTTTTTATTTTTTTAAATTTAATTATGTTAAATAAATAAACTTAAGTATAGTAAAAAATATACTAATTATAGTAAAAAATTTATAAACTAACGTTAAATGAAGCGATACCTTAAGCTTTTCGTGTGGTGATTGCGAGTGGTAATCCCTGTCAAATCTGCCGGAAAGCGAGATGGCTCATGCGTCGACCGGCCTCCAGAAAATGGGCCTGCGGAATCGCACTAGAGCTTGCGTCCCCGGACACTGAGCCAACTATGTGCGTGTCGCGACACTGCTATTGAGCATCGCTATTAGTAAACAGACGGAAATGTTGCTGCAAGTAAGCGCGAACTGTGTTGTGTTGCGCCCATCGATGACGCTGACACGCACCGATAAGGCGCCCGAAAGAGGTTACGCCGAGACGCCAAGTGGCAGACAGCCTTCCAGACGAAGGGGTGAAGCCTGTGGCCTATCATAATCTTCCAGCACGCACATCATCCATCAGACAAGCCAAAGCGTACACTATTGCGATGAGTCGCCATTCGCCGTGTGTATGCTTATATGTGACCCGTTATTTTCGGTTTTTCAACTGATTTTTGCTTTTGATTTTTTAATAATTACTATTAATTTTCTTTTTTTTACGCGATGTTTTTTATTTTTTATGGTCAACGAGATGTGAGTTTGATTGCTATTTTTTATAACTTTATACTAAAATATACTAATAAAATTGTAATATTATGAAAGTATTTTTAATAATATAATTTTTGTATAGCCAATCTATATAGGTTTATATTTATTAGTATTTAAACTTTAAAAATTTTGATAACACAGATTTTAGGAAAGTAAAAAATATGGAGGGAGCATTAGACTGATTAGCATGGTGGCCTGCGTGTTTGTGCGGGCATCTTTTCTAGTATGTTTAAACATCATGGCAAAAAGGTTTATTTGAAATTCACATACAAAGATGATATAACATGTATTAAACCTTGTTGTTTGCTTGATGTATTGTCTTGATGAAAAATAATACTATTTCCATTATCAAATTGTATCTGTTCCACAATATTTGTCCATTATCGTGGGAAGCATTGTTTCACAATGTTTATCTAGCGAGAAAAATCAAGAGTGTAGTTATTGTGATATTTTTAATCTCTACCCCTACTTTGATACCATAAAGAGGTTAAATGGTTGTAGTATGTTATTTAATTGAGTTGTAAGTTCATCCGTAATTAGCCTTTCATATATTTGGTGCCTCCTTGATGCATGATGAGTTTGGGCAAATATCGTGAAATGGAGGGCAATTAATATTCCATACAGACATCACTTTTCGAAATCCCAACCCAAAAGCATTATTCCCTAAACTACCCCTATTAACTTTACTCATCTCCCCCAATCTGCTGTCTCACAAGTCCTTGTGATAATAGTGGGAGGTAGTTTGGTCATATTTTATCCAAAACGTGCGTTTCGAAAATAAAATTGTCCAAAATTTTATTTCCTTTGTATGTGTGATTTAGTCAATAGTGCTAAGAATTTAAGGACCAAAGAAGTAGTGACTATGCTTTGTTTAGATTGAATAAATATAATAACAGGAAAGATTAAAAGTACAAAACTGAGATGTGCAAGGCACACGAAAATAGCATTGAGAAGTGTAATCTAGATTCTAGTCACATAGGCGTGGCGCCACGCCGCGCTAGTCACCATGTGGACCAAAGTAAAAGAGACAAAAATTCACAGCAAAAGGAAAGCAGAGGGGTTTTCTGGAAAAAAATTGAGAGCCTTTTCGTAATAAAAGGAGAGCGGAGAGGTTTTTTTGATAAAAAAAATCGAGGGTCTTTTCTAAAGAATCAAGAGCTTGTACGTAATTACAGGAAACCTTAGGGCACTATCCAGCAAAAAAAAGTGGAGGGATTTTTTCGCAAAAGATCAAAAACTTTTTCGTAAGAATTAAGGGTTTGTATGTAATTATGAAAATTTAGGGATTTTTTGTTGAAAAATAGCACATGGACACATTGGGGGGCCGTAAACCCCTAATCTTAATATACGTAGTATACCATAAACAATGATGTTAGAATACACATTTTTTACAAAGTTAGAAAAGATTGGCACTGAATTTGGTATTTTAATACTCTATTGACAGATAAGATATATGTGGAACCCATTGTACTCCACCATTCTCCTATCTGTGCAGCTTGTATCTCGATAGAAGAATGTAGCCAGGAGTTGTCCTAGGTAGTCTGATGTGCCAAAACGTTAGCCAAACCAATATGTGTGCCCACGCTCCAGTGATGATCCTAGGATGCAACTCAATACACATAAAATTAATATAATCTAATTTTATTATCTACACGAGGATAAGTTTTCTACGGTTGCAATCTTAACATCTTAAGATGGTGAAGCAGTGGCAAAAGGCCATGTTGAGGTAGTTCGGAAGCACCAGACAAACTATTGTGGTGGCAATTAAAAGTAGAAAAGGCAGACCCTCTCTCTCTCCTTTTGTGTTTCTTCCCCCCCCCCCCCCCCTTTTTTTTTCTTTGCCGATTGGCATTATCTTCCTTTTTCAATTTTTTTGGCCGACTGGCCTCTCTTTTTTTTTTTGCCGACTGGCATTCTTTCTTTTTATTTTTGGCCGACGGGCCTTTTTTTTCGCGCATGCTTTTTTTTCTCGTTTCTTTGGTTCCTGGCCATAAGTGGCGATTGGTGCAGGCCATCTATTTTTTTTTTATTTCACAGGATCTGGGAGTCTATAATGAGTAGTCTTGCCTTATATGATTTGTTGTTTTATCTAATAACATCATATGGTTATGATTTATTGATTATAATTAGGGTCTACTAAATCAAGGAACGGATGTTTTTTTTTTATTTTCTGAGAATTTCTAGCTTATTATCTTTTTTTAGTAACTCTAAAATGTGTGTCATTAATTTTTAATATATAATGGTAGATAAGTTGTAGCTATAAATCATAAGCCGCAAACTCGGGGAGAGACTGACAGAGCTTTTCTTCATGGAAATTGTTGCAGATTACTGGCCTGGGGGCTCTTGTGGTGACGCCGATCTTCGGCAACCTGTCTGACAGATACGGCCGGAAGGCATTGCTCGCACTCCCTGCAACAGTGTCCATCGTTCCATCCGGTACGTGCTTGTCAGAGTTCAGATCTCCTGCAACTCAAGATACTACTGCAATAAGTTCGTTCTTCGCTTCTGCTGGAGTGGAGTGTGACCTGAAAATTCGTTTCCTTCCTTCCTTTTCTCCGACAAGCCATTCTGGCGTGCAACCGTACGAAGGCGTACTTCTACGCGTACTACATAACCAAGACGCTGACGGCGATGCTCTCCGACGGCAGCATGCAGTGCCTTTCGCTCGCTTATGTGGTAACTCGTCCCTGTCTGCCTTGCTGTATGCGTGCGTGTGCTTGTCTAGGCGCCACAGCGTTCATGCCACCCCTTCAGGCTTCGACTCATCAACTGGAGCACCTTCCATGGATGGCTAAGCTGGATGCCTGCACTGAATTACGATGCTTCTGCTGCCCCGTGCTGGCATTGCTGACCGAACCTTGCTGCAGGCCGACAAGGTGCCCGAGGCGCGGCGGGCGGCGGCTTTCGGGGTGTTCTCCGGCGTCTGCACCGCCGGCTTTGTCGTCGGCACCATTGCGGCCCGCTTCCTCCCTGTCTCTTGTACATTTCAGGTACGCGTATATACGTTTGTGCATGCATCCGGCAACTGCATTCTTAATTTCTTGTGCTCTGCAGGTGTCGGCTGTGGCGGCGGTTGCTGCGGCTGTGTACATGAGGGCCTTCGTCCAGGAGACGGACGGCGGAGCGTCGCTGCTGCGCGACGAGGCGGCCTCCCGTCCGCTCTGCCTTCCCTCCTCCAGCACCGTTGAGGAGTCGCCGAGGCTCCCGCCCCTCCGGAAGGCGCCGTCGCTGTCGGAGACGGCCGCCCTTCTTACCAGCAGGTGACATGTTGTGGAGCTCCCCACTGGTAGAATCCAATCGGTTTCTGAATTGCAAAGATAAGAGCTGTCGCCTACATATATGAGCTTAGCCTGCATGCTGAGATTAGCTGCAGTGTGATGGGTGAGCCTGCTCTGTCACTAGCTACCGACCTTTCGATTAAGCCTACGACGGCCACGACCATACAGAGGTTAAAATTTCAAGTCATCAGTTCTGTTCTTACCAACTCCTTGAGTTTGATGCATATAGCCAGCGAACAGGGTTTCTTTCAGATCAATTTCAGACAATGACCCAAGAAGACCCTACATCTTCTCCCGTGTTGCCAAAACCACATAACCTGTCAATGATCAAAGAAAACCGCACTATTATATGTACCTCAGATTACCTGCTGAATGCCTGTGAATCACTTGCAGCTCGACTTTCACGAGAGCAGCGGTTGTCACATTTTTCCACGGCCTTGGTGAAACAGGCCTGCAAACTGCACTATTGGTACTTCTCTTTTCTCCAGTAGGAAAGACAAGACATATAATTCAGACAAGTAAAAACATACATGCACATTGTAATGATGTAAATACTATGCAAAGGTTCCTCTTGAAAGAACTCGGTAAGCTGAAATCATGAACAATCTGCTGTCTTAGATGTCCATGGTTGGTATTTTCAAGTATACGGTACACCTGATGGATACCTGAAAAACGTTTCAACTTGTTCTGTCTCTTGGGATACAACTGCAGTATTTCCTGAAGGCACAATTCCACTATACCAAGAACCAGTATGCCAATCTGCTGCTTATTGTTGGCATAGCAGGAAGCTTCTCACAGGTATAAGTTTATATTGTAATGTATTCCTGCGATGCCTTAATTTATGACCATTACTGTGCTCACATTTTACCTAGTTGCACCTAAAGCAGTTTATGACTTACGATGCAGCTGACCGTGATGCCTCTCCTAGCTCCAAGACTGGGTGAGCAGAAGCTACTTATTGTAGCACTTCTGGGAAGCTGCATGCACGTAAGGGCACCGCTTTTGGTGGATAGTCGTCCTGCTTAGTTGTATTTGGTTAATTTCCTGCAAGAACTATTTGATCTGATCTGGCTTGGGTGCTGCAGGGATTCCTATACAGCATTGCATGGTCATTCTGGGTATACAACTGATGAAATGGCACTTTTAGTCGTGAGCGTTTGTTAGGCATTAATTGTGCTAATTTCCATGTTTTTTGGTTCTTGAAGGTCCCTTATCTCGCTGCAAGCTTTGTGATTATAAGCATTTTGGTTAGCCCTTGTGTAAGTAGTGATCTATCAGTGCCCCCTCTCTAGTCTTCGTTTTTGGTTCATTGAACCATGTGAATAAAATTTGTCTATTGAATCTATTCTTAATAGATAAGGAGCATTGTATCCAAAAAAGTAGGACCATGTGAGCAGGTAATAATCTACATCATGTAATTTTATCCATGAACTAAATGAAGCTACTTATTTTCCCTAACATACTAAATACTCTCTTTGCATCATGTAATTTTTGCAATTTTAACCCAAGGGAATGGTTCAAGGGTGCATCACTGGAATAAGCTCAACTGCAAATGTGATATCTCCCCTAGTTTTTACTCCTCTCACAGGTAAGCACCTCCCAACAAAGAACACATTATGTTTTTCATGTCCACTTACTACTTCTTCCATCCTTTTAAGTTTTAATGCCACTGCACACAAGCTTAGCCAAAGATTTCACTAGACATAAATTTTCTCACATTGGCTTCATGGCTTGACAGCCTGGTTCTTATCGGAAACTGCACCTTTCAACTTCAAAGGTTTCAGCCTTGCCTGTGCTGGATTTGCAACGGTAGGCTCCCTAATTGAACATGCTATCAATATTGTAAAACTATTCTGTTGTACAGCCTAAAAACTTGTGCTACACCTTTTTTTGGTATAGATCTTTCTTGATATGAACTTCTATACACTTGATATTAACTTTTATTCTCTACTGTACACATTGCAGTTGGTAGCACTGACAATGAGCATTAATATGAGGTCAGCAGAAGTTCAGCCAGATACCAATAGAAGACCATAATTATTAATGAGTACTCTATGTTTGTGGTAAAAAAGTAACAAGTGAATACATGTCCATATCTCTATCTATATATATATGAAACCTGTTGGGTTTTGGCACAAAAGAGCGTGGCCACATCATCCGCTTATTTTCATCCATCCGATCTCGCTCCCACGTTACAATAGATGTTAGATCTGGTTGTTTCCCACCTAGATAAAATATCAATCAAGCCATTTGAGAAATTACCAAATTCTTCTCCATCGTCTTCTCAATTATCCTTTGACAATACGGTCCTCGGTTTCCTGTGCTTCCTCGTCTCAACCCACACGGTCTCCTCCCGTACACTCCCCAGCCCCCATCACCCGCTCACACCCTCTCCTCTACATCCTCATGCACCATCACCGACGTCTCCCCTCTCTTCCTTGGCACCACCACGTCTTCTCCACGTTTACCGTCGCCTCCTATCCCCACCGTCATCTACCCGCACGCTCCTTCCCCTCCCGGTGGCTTCTCCCATACCCAACGCCGCCTCACCTCACCACCGCTAGACAAGAGAAGAGAGGAAGTGGTCATGGATAGATCCATCGGTGGCGGCAATGAAGGGGCGCTGCGGCAGCGTGTGGAGGATGCTGGTGCTAGGGTTAGGTGTCATTCCCTGTATAATATGAATTGGGAGATTTTCCAAATGTTGAAACGTTATTAGAAGTCATTAGGATTTTGGTGCATGTTATGTTGAAACGTGTGTCCTTTTTGTACTCCTAATCTAAAAAAAAAACTAAACTATTGGAGCAACAAATACAAAAACCTATCGCAATAAAAAAATAAACCTTGTTGCAATAACAAAGAAAACATTAAAACATCTATAATATTTGATGTTTTGTGCTACAACATTCAAAAACAGTTATTGCAACAATTCGAATTACCTAGTGTCAAATCTAAGATGAGCATATAGGAGGATAGAGATGAGCCACCCTATTCACCAGCGGGTTCAGATCTAGCAGAGCAAGGCTAACACTGCTCACCTCAGCTCCTCTAGCCTTTGTCCCACCAAATTTGATGAGATTCGACCGTGGTGGCGATAGATTCGACGAACGCTGGCCTCTCCACGGAAAGAGCACCTCCACGTGAGCTCTAGCCAAGCCATGACACATAGCTTTTCTCGAGCACAAGCTGCGAGAAGGGAGAGAGAGGGGCTAGAGGTGGGAGTGAGAGCATCGAGTTTCTAGCCGTTGGTGAGGTGCGGTGGGGTAGGGGCAGCTGAAGAAAACTATTGGTGAGAGAGGATAATAATGATATTTGTATGGTAGTAGTTCGGCCTAGACGAGCCATCTGATACGAGCCATAGGAGCCTGGCATTTTCTCTTTTTTTTTCTCTCTCTCTCTTTTTGCTACCGATGTCTTCCTCAGCCCTCACTAGGGTTGTGCTTCTCTGGCGTTGTTCCATTTGTAGAGATGGGATGCCTGTTGTAAATCTATTATATGCTAACGTAAGCTAATCGCTGGTGCTGCAGCAATCGAGGAAAGGCAGCAGCGACGACAAGTCATCGGTCGTTGATTTGAGCTTGAGCTTATACAAGTAACATCGAAGATTGCTGGAAGCCTCTACTCTTCTGCTGTCTTGCTGCGTGATGGTGCGCACAAGGTTATGGGTGGTGATCAGATAAACATGCATGGCCTAATGAGATCAGTCAAACGTGGGCTATCCATGGTGCTATGATTAAGTTAAAAAAATCCATCATGCTATAATTAAAAAATGGCATGGAAGACCACGAGGAGATCATTACGAAATTATGGTTCTGGGAACTTGGAGAAAGACCCAATGTACACCAATCTTCAGCTATGCATTGCCGATTCGTCAAAAAAAAAAAAACAAAGACGTATTGCCGATGCAACCTACTAACCAATAACACCCAACGATCTTCGCCAGGAAAAAACACCCTAAGGCCTTGTTTTGATGGGCCACGTTTCCGGTCCATCCACGTAAATACCAGCCCATCCTGACCCATCCAAACAAAGTCTAAACCAAAGCAAATAGTAAGTTTTGTATCACAAGCAACAGTGATCATCTCAGCCCAAGACCTAAACAAAAGCAAATAGCAAGTTCTGTAAGACAAGCAACAACGACCATCCTGACCCATCCAAACAAGGTCTAAACGAAAACGCCGTCCCGGCCCATCCAAATAAGGCCCTAAACAAAGCAAATAGCAAGTTCCGTAGCACAAGCAACAATGATGATTAGAAAGACAGAAGGCCCAAAACAAGCCTGGATTCATGTGCTATGCTTGGGAGTGGATCATTCATTCATTCGTGCACACGTAGTACTACATCATGAATTCATGTACTGATCATGCAACATCATGTTTGTTTGTGTAATATGATGATGATGATTAATTGATTAGCGCGTTGGATTGTGCAGCGATATGCGAAATTACCGGGTAGTTATTGTGCTAATCATTTCTGCAGTGCTCACTGCCCTTGTTGACAAATTGCTCCCAAGGTTTCATCGGCAGAGGCTTTTCTGATTCTTTCCATTACCTTCAATTGGTTGACAAAAATTTTTGTTTGAAAGAGAAACCGAGTCCAATATACGTCTGATAAAGTTCACTGTGTTCTGGTCCGTCCATTGTTTTGGTAATGTAAGGCTGTCCTGCAACATGACGTGGATGTTCAACGGATAAGATGGTGCTGCAGTTCTGAACCTGCATGCATGGGCGACAACCGCCAACGCTAAGCATCAGATGTACTCGTTTCTGTTTTCTTCCGATAACTAGTAAGGGCCCATACGTTACAACGGAGCATCAAATAAATATGATCTGTTACAAAGAAACATTTGTGAACACGACGAAATATACATTAGTAAATACGCTAATACAGAGGTACATCAGTTGCATGTAAGATGAGAAAATCACTTAAAAGGAGGGGAAAGGATCTTTAACTTATAATCCACCAAGTTCATTTTGTTCCAGAACTTAACTATTAGACGTAAGCTGTCCATCTCCCTCCTCATCTCCTCCAACGCCCTGAGCACCTTGACGATCTCTTCGGCCCTGGGGGCACATGGAGGATGGTGCCATCGGCGCGCGTCGGCTGGCTGCTTGATTCCCGCTCGCTCTACTGAAGTTGCGGTGATCGCCTGAGGTTTTAGGAAGGTATACGACATGCTTGCGCGCAGGGAGGAGAAGCAAGAGCTGGCCGGCGGCGTGCGAGGGCGACTGCTTGAGGCAACGGCGCTGCGCAGTCCTTAACATGCACGCTTGGCGGGCGATGCATGCCTAACGCTAATCAGATCGCAGGGACCGATGCTGTTCAGCACTTCAGCTAGCAACAATTTTAAAGCCTTTTGGGGAAGAAAAGGCAAACAAGCACATGAAAAGCGAGTAAACACTGTGATCATGTAATAAGGTGTTCAGACTTCAGAGGATTCAGTGTGCTAGACTGCTTCCCGACTTTGTAACGAGTGTACGTAGTTGCCGGCGATTCAGTCTGCACACCAGTTGATGTAATCCCAGTGTTCCATCTCGAAAAGAATGATGTAGCAATCAATAAGTGCCGTTCTTTCCAAATCGGATGGACTGGATTTGTCCAAAGCCACAACACTGCATCTCTGCCAGTGGCCCACTAATTGCTATTGCAATCGCAGAGGACAGTCCCACGCATCGATCACAGTAGCATCCATACATGAACCTGGGAGAAGTTACGGAATACGTATACGTACTTTTGCAACTTGTAATTAAGCTCCAGTTATACGCACAAAAACCACACAAAAATTACTTATCCGAACGAACAATCAGCACAGAAATGGTCGCGCCTACTCGGCTTCAACCGATGATTTTGCGAGGTCGATCCTGCTCACGTACGAGCTGGTCAGAGACGCGTAGTATAGGTATCTGCCGACCTTGAGCCAGCCGGTGGTGACGGCGAGGGCGGCGTCCGTGTACATTGACACGGGCTCCCCGTCCAGCGTCACGCTCATGGCCCCCGAGTTCTTCAGGCTATACGGAAATGCCACGAACCTGTCCACGACGTACACCAGCTTCCGAACAAAGGGGTACTTCATGAGTACGTCCCACTGAAGAGTCCTCCCCTGCAAAGATCGGCACGAGCCCGTGGCAAAATTATTAAAAATAGGGTAAATTTTGCAAATGCAAACCACACCTATTCTGACATAACTTAAAAAGTGTGAGCCCATGTGAAGCTCATCGCATATTTGTGATTTTGCTTTGCTTCAATGCCAAGGTTTGGGTTTAATTGTGTTATCTGATGAGTAAATTTTGCAAACTACGAGTTTGTTCTTTTGAGATGCAGCTTTTGGTTTTTGATTATGGCTTATTAGTATAATAAATAGTGATTGCTGCGTGAAGCTAAAAGCCGTTGAAAACCCAAAAACAACAGGGTTGTACCTATTCTAACATAACTATAAAAAGAAACTACACATTTTAATTTGCATTTCGCAAAACTACATAAACTTTGGTGTAACGCTTTGATAAACTACAAATTTGTTGATTCTTAACGGACCTAACACGTGGGGCCCATATGTAAGTGCAATTGACATGTGGGGCCTACCTGCTGGTGGCAGAAAAATATGCGAAATTATGTGATGTGTAGTTTTCTAGATAGCTTTGACGAGATATGTGCAGTTATGTGAAATTTAGTAAAATAAAATACAAAATATTTATCTGTAAAATATATATCTAACAAATTAAAAAGTACCCAAATTAAATCTAGGGACATATATAGTCTAAATTAACCATCGCTTAGGTATAGTTGTGTAGACTAGAGCTATTTGTTATTTTTCACCAAATCAACAGAAAAAATTGAAAAAAGTTGTGTAGCATACATCAATTTAAAATTCAAGTCGAGAAGAGAAATTCCTGACAAAATATAAGCTAAAGGAAAAATAAAAAACTAAGTTACTACGTACCACAAATTTCTCCTTTTCATTTCTCTTAAATTATTTTAGGTTGACATTAATTGTTTTACAATCATACAGTAAATCAAGGCTACATGTGCTATGTAGGTCAGGTACAGGAGTAATAACGTAGAAAACGTCATTTAAGGAAAACAATAGGGAGGCACACTAAAATTACATTTACAGGTGGGGTTCCATGTGTCAGATTATGTCCTATTTAACGGGAATCCACAATTTGTTTAGTTTATTGAAATGTTATACCAAAATATATGTGGTTTTGTGAAATACAAATTAATATATATGGTTTTCTGATAGTTACGTTAAAATAGGTGTAGTTTTACGAAATTTAAATCTATAAAAAATATAAAAAGATTTTTTTTTTGGTGATGTTGAGATGTCAGATGCGATTTTTACCGCGCACAATGCGATCCAGTACCGGCCTTCCCCGTCGTACCGGATATTGTCGGGAAATCCCGGCAGGCTGTCGATGAACTTCTCGATCGTGCCTTTCTTGTCGCCTCTGATGTGGTACCTTGAGCATCTCCTCCTGCAGTGGCATGGATCAGATCAGGTTGCACGCTGTGATAATCGAAGTAGCTAGCAAGGTGCAAGCTTGATAATTTGCTAGCTGTTGAAGGATTGCTGGGGCAGTCACATCAGTGTCTCGCAGTAGATGATGGAGTTCTGATCGGGCGAGACCGTGACGCCATTGGCGAAGTAGAGGTCCCGCGCAAGCACGACCGTCTGCCCACTGGACGGATCGAAGCTCATGAGCCTCCCGTGGGGCTGCGCCTCGAGGAAGCCCGTCATGCCGCTGTCCATGCGTTTGTTCGACGCATCGGTGAAGTAGATGGTGCCATCGGCGGCGACGTCCACGCCGTCCGTCAGGGCGAACTTGAGTCCCTCGGCCTCGCGCGTCAGCAGCTCTACTGTCTTGTCCAGGCTCACCTTGAGCAACCCCTGTCAAGGGCGCCATTGCAAATTTGTGATTAGCTTTCATCTACAGAAGCTTTCTTTTTCAGATATAAAAGCTGTGCGCGCTTTTCATTTAAGAAGAAAGTGGAAGTTCTCGTGCTTCCTATTTGGATTATCACAGTCTGTGGCACCGTGTTACTACTGAGAGCAAACTTAGTGCAGTCATGCCTCGAGGTTAGTTCATTTTTTTAATTAGGGAGATCCAGTGATTCATTTGAGTACAAAAAATATAGGAAGCTGACAGGATTGTCTTGTGCGATCAGAAGGACCACTCTGCTGATGATAACGATCTTTGTGCTAAGATTTTGCTAAAGATAACTCCCACCCTTTATTCTCGAAAGATAACTTCTTCCATTAACAACTGATGATAACACAGTGTCACGCAGTTCTGAACAATACTACAGCCGAATAGTTAAGTCCATTAACAACTGATGATAAATTTATATTTTTTAATGAACATATCGATATAAAATGTACTAGTTAAAGTTACATGTTAGAGACTGCATCGATGTTTAAAATATCATACATTATTATTCATGATTGAACAGAGGGATTTACAAAAAGAAGGAAGCTTGTTTGTTTAATAATGAAAGAAAAGTCCCAGAAGAAACGACACTAAGCATGAGTAGGGGAAAGGGCTGCTAACTCACGTTGTCCGGATCGGCCACGACGAGGCTTCCGTCTCCGGCGAGCGCAACGCCGAGCGGCCGGCCGCCCACCAGGACCCAGTCCTCCACGTCCCCGCCAGGCACGCTCACCCTCTTGACCCACCCGTCCGCGCACCCCGTGTACAGCCACCCGCCGGATCGGTCGTAAGCTAGGTCCTCCGGACCCAGGAGCCGCCCCTCCCCCACCCGCTCGCTCACCGCCAGCGCGCGGGCCTCGTGGCGCGGCGCGGACACGTCGGCCCCGTACGTGTACTCCGGGGGAAGCGCCGCCGGCGAGAAGTCCTTGGGGCTGTACAGCGCGACGGCGAGCAGGACCGGCGCTAGCACCAGCACCACGGCCTTCAAGACACCGAGCCCAGCCGCCATGGTGGATCGTACGTCACGGTAATATTACGAGCAGATGTATGAATGTATGGTACGAAATGCTCCCCGTCTACTCTACGACGAGTACACTCGCTTCTTGGCGAGCCAGCTCCACGAGCACGGCATGTGAATCTTTTTTTATCTCTCGGCCGGCAAGTCCAGCCAGTAGAACTCTTCTACCGGGTCAATCCCTACGTGGAGTTATCCCTGTCACCATCCAATGGTGATGTCACGAATTTGGAGGTACAATTGGTGTAACGTGGATGGCTTGAAAACATAATATTTCCTGTGAGACTCCATTTCTGAAGCCATCGGGTTTCTCAGCAAGTACCTAGAAAGATCAATTCCGGAGTATTATAGATGAGTGTTCATTAAACCTGCTCATACTTTAATCGTAAAAGCCAAACCATTTTATTACAAAAGCGTATGGTTTAGTAGCTAAGTTTACAATATTAATGGCATCTAAGCACAAAGTTTATATTACAATACACAAGATCTTTCAAAAAACCACAGACATACTTGAACGTAGACAAACCTAAAACGAATAATCGTCTTCTTCTAGAGAGTCATTAAAGCCTTCCTCATATGGTTCCTCAGTGTCTTTCCATACCTATTCTGTTGACGATTTAGTAAGCATTAGTACAACCGTACTCGGAAGTCATATGAGATTATCTAATTAACTACTTGCTAGTGTGTCAACAGAATGAGGTATAAAGGTTTTATCATTATGATCATATATGCATATTTATTTGCAAATATTTTTAGGCTCGAAAAGCAAAAACAATTAACTTATTAAGAGAAAATAGGATTTAACCGACTCTTTATCATCTTAAAAACTATTCCAATCCTACTTATGTCTTGTTAATAGATTCACTCATTAAACATAGCATTATTTATCGGAAACACAGCGTATCCAAATACCATAAATCTTACTTTGCAGAGTTGTCCAGTATCACCTACAACATTTCTCAAGCTCACAATGTCATGCAATAGGTACACAACATGATAGTGCGCGATTGAGTTGAGATAACAAGGTCGTTCACTACTCTATTCTTTCTAGCTTCTACCCGGTAGGCTCGAGACCATTCAACCTTTATCGAGAACCTACTGGCCAGTGAGGAAATCATGACCCGATGCTGAGTGGACCTACCGTTGTGAAGAATAGCAAGTGGCATTATCGGCACAACTTTTATTTCACAGTTCTGACTGACTAACTTGCAGGTCCCAATCTGAGTCTCGCTGTAGGTTGAAAGTGAGCGTAGTGTAAGCCATGTGAAGTTTCACTCGGCTCAAGAGGGAATCCCGGTCTGATGGATTACTTATTGGGGTGAAACTTTAGTGTAGGTTTGATCAGATTGAAGGCTTTACTTTGTAAAGGTCTTTTCATGATCTCTCCGTCGTACACCAAAGGAAGTGTGCTAATCACGTGACAATATGAGATGATTGCCAAGTTGTCGGTGATGTTGAACGCCGGGAAGGCCCTCGCGGCGGCGACGAATGTGTCATACATGAAGAAACCCTTGGCGGGGCACGCCGCGTTGTTGCTTTGCTTCAGCATGTTGTCAAACACCGACCACGTGATGATCGCTCCAACCCCCTGCGCATCGGTGTCTCCCGTCGCCGCGGCGAGCAGCGCCACAACCGCAGGCCCGTCATTTCCCACATAAAATTCGTGTTTCAAGTGCGTACTAGCTAGGTACCTTATATGGCTGGCCACTGGGATGGCATTGCCGGAGAGAGAGAGAGAGAGAGTTTTATATACGATTTTGAATTATATAAATGAAGTCACTATAGTATGTATTACAATCCACCAGTAGACTCTGTTTTAAAAAGATATTTTGTTTAAAAGTTTGATACCATAAAAAATTATTTACTATAAAAAAGTGGTTTATAGAAGCCAAATCAAACAGGGCCAATGTGACGAGGAAAACCAAACTGAATGCTTTCTTGCTCTATTGTTAAGCTCAAGCAGCAATTACGGTACGTTTTTTTCCCCCGTACTTTTCCACGGCGTTAGGCGGACCGTGGAAAACTAGGTTCGGCGAGCTACGCATGGATCCAAGTACGTGTCTCACGGCGTTAGGGGCATGCATGCATGCGGTGCCGTGTCGCCGTGTGTACCGAGAGAAGTCTTCCTCTTTGAGTTCGCGAGCTCAAGGACTTCCACAGGGTAGGTCTCTGGCCCTTCAATGGCGAGCACGGTTTCGAGTATCCTCGATACGGTCTCTGGCCCTTCAAGGACACTGACGACGCATATGGTGTGATGAGGGGACGTATGGACCGTGTACTGAACCGTTTTTCTGGGTGCTGCCCATGCAATCCAATGCCCAATCCTTCCTGGACCTTTGCAGCCGAACAACACAGAAGTCATGTTATTCAGAAACTTCACTTTGAGCAAGAAGGCACAGCCTTAATATGTGCAAACCCGGCACACAGCGACGTACCCAAATCTGTATGTATGGAATTGATATACTTCCAAGCAAATATTTATGTACATTCGAGGCATGTTATTAGCTTTAGCTACAAGGGCCCTTCTGAACAACCAGCAACACTCATTTTACTTATGTTATATACATGGGTCCAAAAAATGCATCGCCTATCACAGGAATGCCATGGTTATAGAAGGGATGCCACTTCTCTGAGTTTGCGATGTTCTTCATGGACCTTTCGTGTTCTTCTGCCTCTTCTCTTCTAGCTGTGACGCCTCGTTCAACATGTCCGTAGCGTCACTCTGCATGTCTAGCTTTGATAGGGCAACCGCCTGCATGTAGAAAGCTGTGGGCCATTCGGGATAGACACACTGTGCTTGCATTGCGTCCCGGAGGGCAGTATCAGGTTGGTCACACATAAGGTGGCACAAGCTCCGTCTGGCATAAACCGTTGGTGACACCATTGTCCCGACATCAACAAACTGTGAAACAGTTACAGGCAAAGGATAGATCAGCTACATTACAGTGTTCTTTTAAGAACAGAGAATAAGTCCAGACAAAAAATGTGAAGGCACCAACCTGAGTATAACAATCTATTGCTGTCTTAAAATCTTTGTCTCGAAATGCGAAGTCACCCCGTTTCCTTGCTTCCAACATATCCCTCATCTGTTGTGTCCATTCTTGGAAAGATAGCTGCAGCATGGAGACTGATGAAGACGCAGACCCGCATAAGGGAAAGGGTAGAACCAGAATGCAGTGGTCTTTAATTACCTCATTAGTCCCTTCATCATCTCTGTAATGCGTCGAGACTAGAATCTGATGGATGGCAGTTAGGTCCATCCTGGAACAGGCTTCTCCCATGGGAGAAAGAGGGTGCTGTGGAGTAGGACTAGGAGGTGCCTTTGATTTTTCTTCAGGCTTTGGAACTCCAAGCATCACATAGGATGGCACCTGTTTTGTATTTTGCAATGGAAACAGTGGCAAACATCAGAGATATATATACGTACGTATGTATGTATAGTTAGCCTTTTTCTGTATTCCCAAGAGTATACATTTCCACTTCCAATATACGACTTAAACGAACATGTTGTTGTTATTTATCACTTTTAGTATATTTAAATACTAATTCTAGATACTTCAATACGATTTGGTTAAAAAAACTTATTGAAGCCCTTTATTTTTGCTACATACTCTTTTCCATATATAAAAGGAGTACATACACAAATTATGCTATAAAAAATAGGTCTTACTGTAATTTTTTATGGAATTCACTTTGGCATATCTTATAATCATTATTAGATTATACTCAAAGGATAAAAATATATAATAACATCATTTAAGCGGTATATAAAAAGTGGGAGTACATGCTCTCACGAGCATGAAATCATTTTCGCATGTACGTACATATGTATGTATGTCGTGCCATACATCTATCAAAATTATGGTGTTCCTAACTGTTAGATCTATAGAAAAATAAATGAAACACAAATATCTTACATAGCCCAAAAGGGTAATATATAGTACATAACCTAAGGATATAACTTAACCCTAGAAATTAGGAAAAGACACAAATACTCTTATATCATTAACACTCTTCAAATACAAGACGTATGTAATAGTATTATATTAAAAAGAATTGACACTAAAATAGGAAAAATTCAAGTCATAAAAACGTCGTCGTAACGTGCGACTCTTGAAAATTATGTCGAAACCAGAAAAACTCCATCTGAGATAATGCGGTATCTCATAAAGTATGATCGAAGCCCGAGACAATAGCGGCGTAGTGCAGAAGAAGCACAACAGAAGCGCAGTGTAGAAGAAGCGCAACGGCCTTAGAAACTCGGGCGGCGGCTCAAAGAGAAGAACAACTGCTGTTGCCATGCGAAAAGCCACACTAAATCCTAGGATGGACTGGGGCTAGCAAAACAATCGATTAACTGACACAAAAATTTGTGAAATCGCACAACTTAGATGAACTAGAAGATAGAAGACTATGAATTTGAATGGACACAACGGAAGACTCAAAACGAACTAAAGGACTCAAAAGGACTCAATAATAAATACTAGCAGTAGTAACACCAAGACTAAAGACTTCTCTTCCTCCCTACGCCGACAATGAAGCCCAAGACATGCGTCGTCGATCCCCTAGAAATAAGACTACAGCTTGGTCCATCCCCTCTCTCCCCGTTTCCATCTCTCCTCCCCTCACATGAGCATGAACCATGTCGGCGAGTTGGAGAGGCAGTGACGGCCTGAAAAGCCCTCGTTGCCCGGTGATGCAGAAAGCCAGCGCAGAGAGCAGGCTATAAGCGGCGTTAGCTGCGCAGTCGGGGGAGCTGAGATAGAGCAGGAGCTGCCACGGGCGGAGGCGGTAGCCAGGATTCGGCGAAGACAAGCCGATGATGAGGGAACCGGCGGTGAAGAGGCAAGCTGGGAGTTGTGGCCAGATCTGGAGATGAGTCGACGTTTTGACGACGGTCGGCTACCCGAGGGAGGCGGCGGCCCGAAACGAGGTGGCTGCTCTCAGGAGTGGAGATCGATCCTCCCAGAGGCAACGGCAACGGAAGTCGTATGGAGAGGCTAGGGTTTAAGATGTACGAACTTAGGCTCTGATACTATGTTAGATCTATAGAAGAATAGATGAAACACATATATATTGCACAGCCTAAAGGGGCAATATATAGCACATAAACCAAGGACACAAGCAAACCTTAGAAACTATAAAAAGACACAAATATCCTTATATCCTTAACACACACTAATAAGAAAGTAAATAGTTACAAAATTAATTTTAACATTTTGCAAACATAACATATTGAGCACAATCTCTCTGTGCAGCAGTGCAGAAGAACATGTAATATATATACTCTCTGCCAAAGTGGCCACATGTTGAGGACACCAATAAATGATCGATCATTACGAAGTTACTACATTACAGGACTAGGAACACAGTAACTTCACATGTAGAAACTGCGAAAGTTTGGAATTCATAGACAGTTACTTCACATAGGAAAATATTTTAAAAGAACATATAAGAGTAACTCTCAAGTGAATAACTCAAATGTCAAGAAACACCATGTTAATGTGGAAGAGCCATGAGGGAAAAGAGTAAATACACTGTCATGTTGCTCCACAGTCCTAGAACACTAGAACATCTTCATTTCTGAAACACTCAAAAGAAATATATGCAATAGAAGAAATAATATGGTTACCTCTGATTTTGTTTGCAAAGGCTCAAGAATGGAAACCAACTTTCTTATATCAGGTCGGTCTCTTGGTTCGTACTGTAAACATTGAGAAGCAAGATCCACCAAAGTAGTAGCCTCCTCAGCTGAGTAGTTCCCCTCCAAATGTGAATCCATTAATGCTTGGAAGTTTCTGCTTCTTATCATATCAAGTGCCTTCATGCAATGAATTCATATGCCCATTATTACTAGTGTGCATACTAATGTATGTAAGTTAGCTAACTAGTCGTAGGCTTTGGTAAAGAATTGTACCGGGCTACTGGCTGCAGTTTCCACATGTAAAGAATTGAAGTGGTTGCACAGGAATTCCAACAATGCTCAACTTGAACAAGCTAAAGATGTATTTAGAGATTCAATTTGAGAAAAGTTTTCACTATAACTGAACTTGCAAGCATGTGTGTTCTGCTGATATGTGTGCTGAGAAAAACTGAACAGATATCTGTATAGAGAACGGTATCAAGCATCTTTGGCTTTATATTTCTGTATTTAATGCAACAGACCTTATATCTGAATCTGATGGAAGCTAAGAAAGCATGCTCTAACAAGAAACTTACATGTGAAGGAGGTATACGCTTTCCACTGAGAAGGTCGAGGAGTACAGTGCCAAAACTGAAGATGACACTTTCTGGTGTGACCCTGCCTGGAAGAACAAAAGTACCTTAATTAAATATTCATCAGCAGTGGTTCTTCCTATTTTATTACGGTCACTACTTCAATAAAGCCTAAACAAACTATATCTCACTACCCAAAACATCTCATCAATGCCTTCACAAGGCACTATATTTATCTGATTCCACTTTGAGAAATCTTGTTATTTTAACAGAAATAGATTAAAGCTTCATCCCCTGGCATTTCTACTATTGTCCGGAAAGGGGGAACAAACGATTTTTCCCCAGATAAGTGAAAACAAGTACAGCAAAAGAAATGCAGGAAGAAAACGGTTTAAAACAAATTGTGTGCAATGACAGAAATTACTAAACTGCTACAAGGTGAAACACTTCATTACTAAGCATGAAAGTGGAAAGCCAAATACCATTTCTCAGATATTCTGGAGGTGTATATGCTAGATTTGTGCTATAACTTTTCCCACCCCTGCTGTTTTTCATCAAACCAAAGCATGAGAGACGGGGATCACCATTCTGCAATCAGAAAGTTAATTACAAATTTTGCTTCTAAACATGGTAATTGGTATACAATTACATGCTCAACTGTTGGATGCAATAAACATCATCTCACAAAGCCTACCTGATGAAGTTGCTAACACAATAAAAAAACAGAATACATGTCATCTTCCAAATTCCAATATATGTTCAGCTACACAATTTGCCTATAGGTAGGAATTGAATTTTCTTTTGGTGTTTATATGCCTTTTAGACAGTACAGCAGAGAAGACAGCTGACATTTCCATTTCTTGTCCATCCTTCCCACATTTGAGGAAAAGGCCAAAACCCGCCACCTTAACTTTTTTGGCTTTACTAACAGACAGAAATACAACCTTACAACCCCAGTAAACATCCACTTTGAGACTGCAATTAAATAGGGCCTGCTCCATGGTATTGCCAAACGCAGAATATTGCTTGTGAAATTTTCATCAGTAAAATTTTCATGGTCATCAACATGAGACAATAATCACTGGTTTGATGTACTAATTCTAGTACTACATATTCAAACAAACTTGACAGGTTGATCATTTACCTCATCAAAGAGGACCCTGTATGCATTTAGGTCATGATATAAAGACCATTCCTCATCGCTACAATATTCCAATGCTTCAGCAATGTAGTACGCAACCCTCAAACGCATAGCCCATTCAATAGTCTTGTTTTCCCCTGCACAAGAGCAAAAGCATGATTTAGACTCATATTAACTTGATTGTTGTTTCCAAGGCCTTGTTGGTACCCATCAGGCACAGATGATAAATGCAATCATATGTCAGTACTTAAGATTGAGAAAGCAAGAAATCACATGCAGTAACGTGGGCAATAAACAAAAAATTCGGTCACCAACAAAAGTCAAACATCCCCCTTGTATATAAGCATATCATCGAAGTCACAAGGGAGCTTAGGAGCTGGGCTCCTAGGGAAAGTCCATTTGTCAAGTATCAACTATACAGCTTGTTGGATCGTAATGGTCTTTCTCATCTCAAAAGCTAGCCAATGAGGTGAAGGATTCTCTCATTTTTTAAGTTAGTTTTCTTGCCTTTTCACAACCAGTATGTGACTATTATAACAATCTCCCCCTTCACATAGTACTGTCCTTCACCCATTCACCGACAATCTCCCCCTTCATATATTGGTGTATCTCAGCCATGCACCACTCCTTCACCACACACCGACGGTCTCTCAAGGTCCCTTCACCGTATACCAACAGTCCCTCAGGGTCACAGTCCATCAGACGTTCACACACTAGTGTCTATTGGGCCAAAAATGTTAGAACCGAACTCTGATACCACTTATTAGATCAGAAAGGCCTTCTCATCCCAAAAGCTAGCTAATAAGATGAAAAATTCTTCTACTTTTAAGTTAGATCTCTTGCTCTTCTATAACTAATGTAGAACTATTCCAACACATTTCAAGTTAGACATACGTAAGTGGTGCAAACAACTGCCGTGAGTAGCCAAATTCTGCACTTACTCACCACAACCCACAGTTAAGCAACATCCACTTAACCAAAAGTTCCAAACTTTCGCAGAATCATCAAATGGCACTGGTACTAGAGAAGTAGAGAGCCAGATAAAAATTGCAGAGGACTAGAGGGAGGGGCTCACAGTGGAACAGATGCTTGGCGAGGGTGTCGTTGGGCATGAACTCGGCGACGAGCAGCCGTTCATCGCCATCGCAGCAGTAGCCGATAAGGTTCGCCAGCCTCCGGTGCCGCAGGCTCCCCACCCCCCTCGCCTCCTCCTGCAACCAAACCAACAACAACTCGTCAAAATCCACGCAAAAATCCCAATTTCACCATGCACGAAGAACACGAAGAGAAGTCGCAAGCGCTTCGCCTGCCTACCGCGAACTGCTTGGGGTCGGGCCAGGCCAGCTTGGCGAACTTCTTCACGGCGATGGCGCGCCGGGCGCCGGCGGCGCCCTGCAGCCGGCCCCTGTAGACGAGGTTGGCCGCCTTCTCGCCGCTCTCCGAGACGATGTTCTCCACCGCGAAGCCGTCCGTCGCCGCGCGGAGCTCCGCCAGCGAGAACTCCGCGAACGCCGGGACCTCCCCGCCGCCGGCGCGGTGCGCGTTCAGGGAGAAGGGCGGCCGGGCACGGGCCGGCTTCTCCGCGTGGGCCCCCGACCGCAGCGAGGAGCCGCAGCAACCCATAACGAAGTGTGGAAAAGAGAATCGGCCTTGCGGTCCCCTTCCCTTCGCTCGCTGGACCTGGGTGGGTGCGTGCGTCCGCGCGGGTGTTTCTTGCGCGAGCAAACGCTTTTTGTAACTTGCTCCGGATCCTCGGCGCTTCGTTTGGGGATCTTGGCTTTTCTCCCGTGCGCTGTAGGTTCTACTGGTACTCTGCCTCTCCTGCGGTGAGTCGTCACGACGGCCTTACTGGTGTGTACTACTACTAAGCTATATTTGGCTTTTTATAGAGTAACATTCTTTCGCACAAAATGTTAGGTTAAAATTTACAAATTAATTATAGTAGATACTATCTTGACTTTATTTCTATCATTTAAAATCATATGTAAATATCTCTCTCCGTACAATTTCTTTCATGAATAATTCGAATTCAAAATTTTAAACCACAGACCAAAACAAGCACACTCTGTCCGCCTACTCCTATGTATTTCCCTCCTATCATCTAATAGATTAATAATATAAATACCCAACAAATTGTACTTGTACCTATTTATATGGTATCATCAGAAATTGTTCCCCGTACTTTTACTCTGACTATTTTCATTTGTTTTGCTTTGTATTTGAAGAACGAAGAAACAAGTTTAGACATATTCAAAGTCAACGCTAAGTTACAGGTGTGAGTCGTCACGACGGTCTTACTGGTGTGTACTACTACTAAGCTACAGGCTAAGTTTAGACATATTCAAAGTCAACGCAAGCAACATGAACCGGGAGCCACGCAAACCGCTCCATACCCAATTGAGTGTGAGGTAGGTATGCTGCCCGTTGCCGTGTGGGTTGCGCGCTTCTGTTCAATCAAGAAAGAAAATGACCGAAAGCTAACTGGCCCTTGACCTCGACCTTTGACCTGTACTGCCTCGTTATTTTCTAGAATCCATGGCCCTTGACCTGTACTACCTCGTACATTACTGAAACTTTAATGATCGGACCATACATAAGTAGTGGTTTAAGTGTATAGTACTTTGCCTTAAGATTAATGAGTTAATTCTGGTATTGCCCCTATTTGGACGGGGACACCACAACAACATTGACGCTTCGCCTTCTTTTCGTCAACAGCTGCACGCGGCTTTTTTTTTTTTTTTGAGCCGCTTCTTCTACAGTTCAATAGCTCTTTTCCACGGACACGTTTTGGGAGGAATTGACACCTCCGTTTCCATGGAAGTCCATGCTAGATGAATGCACATCTCCTCTATTCACACCTGCAGGTATATATATATTCTTACGTGTTGCTTTTACGAACGTGATTTCCCGGCGATGCATGGCTGCGTACTCCCCTGCCAATAAACGGATTCGCCTCGGCGCGAGGTCACCACCGCCGAAGGTAAACGGTAGATTTACAAAGTTACCCGTTAGAAGTTGTCGTGTCGAATGATGCTATGCACGTCCGTGTGCTTAGCCGCGTCACTCGTGCCAAAACGCACACGTAACCGCACCGCACGGGACATGTACCGGCGTACGGACAGTGTGACCAGATCTAAATATGTAAATTCAGATTTTTCGTATATAACACACTAGTTTAGAATCACGCTATTACACATAGTGTAAAATAGATAAAATATCGACCATATAAAGAATTAATAAAGAAACAAACTTAAAAATTATTAATTATCAGAATATGGTCTTATATCCAATCTTACAAACAATAGCATGATGAACTTAAGAAATTAGTAGTGGAAAACAAAATTAAACGTAATAGTCATTCGATATGCCCACAGACAATCGACTGAGAAGCGAAGACTTAATCCGTGAAGTCATCAAAGTATCCTCCTTCTGTTACCTCCTGCTGATATAGTTTCTCTTCTTCAACTAAGCAACAGTGAGCATAAAGCCGTGAGTACATTGATATCCAACAAGTCATTTATAACAAATATGCAATATAATATGTAAGGGTTACCTATTGATGGCTAAAATGTAACTTTGCCGAGAGGCCCAACACGCATGGGCCCTGGCGTTGGATGCTCGGCACGTGGACAATCGAGATAGCGCAACGCCGCACCTCAACTCCTTCAACCTTCGGCCGGTTATCCTCAGGCGTGAAACAGAGAGGCGGTGGCTCAAACGGAGCGATGCCGACGAAACTTCCTGTAGAGGTTCATCAGTATGGACGAGTTCCTAGCATGACGATGGTTCCGTTTTGGGGTTTTTGAAGGTGTGGAGATGGGTGGTGGTGGCTGGCCGTAGGAGAGATGGTTTTGAGCTTCACGGCGACGCTAAAGTTACTTGGTGGTTCTCCAGCGAGGTTGGGACCGATTAGACCATCTGTGGGGTACAAGGTTCACGATGGTGATGGTGGTTTGGGCTGAAGACTCCCCATGAGAGCTGCCCACTAAGAGAGTTCTACGGTCGGCAAATGCTCATGATGCTAGGGCTCCAAAGTAATGCTCCTGACAAAGCGAGTTCACCAGCGTGATCAAGAAGCAAAGAAGACTCTGCTAACAAATGTAATTGAGTTTTAACCGAGAGATGAAGAAGATTAGATTTAGGGCTCATCGGGCTTAGGGGAGGCCGTCGGCTGTGCTGCGGTGAGCGAGAGCTTAATTGGGTGGTTCTGGTATGTATCTGGGAGTGACACTGAGCTCTCTATGAATGTGATTGAGCTTTAAAGGCATGTAGAGGCGGTGAGAGCAGTAGGACGGTTCGAACATCGCCTGTGCGAGGATGAGGAGAGATGGCGGGAGCCCTGCTGGAAGGACGAGCGTGCAAAGGTGGTGAGGGACGTACCACGATCTCTGCAAGAGTTGACAAGAGATGACGAGAGCCGGTAGGAAGAGATGCGCGCATTAGATGGAGGCCGCAGTGATTTGTAGCGGGAGGGAAGGGAGTCAACTAGGTGCGATGCGCGAGGGAGAAGGTGAGGTCAGTAGGAAGAGCAAACGACTGGAAGGTGGGACCTCAACAGCATCGCCGGCTTCAGCGGTGTGAACGCCCAAGAGCGAACGCAGCCGCAAAATGCAGATCGGGCAAACGGCCACGTGGAATAGAGGAACATGGGCGGCGGCGGGTTCTTGAACAACGCCAACAAAGGGAGAGGGTGGATGGCCAAGATTGGAAAGCGAATTCTCAAGGGAGATTACCCAATTGGGAAAGATTTGGAAATACAAACAAAATCCGAAAAGAAATCAAATGGTTTTGAAATTTTGAGGTGTTTCAACTACTTGATACTTTAACAACACCCTCCATGTGTATACTCATACATACGTACTAAATTGGGCCTGGGAGTTGCAGCAGCTATACTAGACAAGGGTGCAGATCAATGTTGTCTTGTAAAAGGGCAAGCTAATAGCATGGATATATCATTTTATTTTCCAATGGCATGCACGCTTGACCTGTATATGATGCATATGGCATTAGCAGAACATGTATCATTTCTAAATTCTAAGTCACATCTGAAGAGTGAAGACATACACATCTAAACAATAGATAGTATCCAGATCAATACATCTCACGTAATTGCGTGGTGTTGCTTTGGTGGTCAGCCAATACATCTCACGTGATACGACTACCTCGCCGCACTGTATTCTTCGTCTCTCATCCTCTACAATCTCTTATCTGCAACAGTTCTGAAGCAGCTTCGCGGCCAGCACCGTGCCGTTGCCTCGACCTTGCGCGGCCGCTGTGATCTGGTCTGCTTCGTCGTGGCCTCCTCCTTCGACTCCGTTGCAGGCTCCTCGTCTCCGCCGGTATCATATTCCTCATCGACGCCGGCCTCCTCCTAGCCGGTCTCAACATCGCCGGCCGCTGCCGCCACGTCATTCTCCAAGTGCTCTGCACCCCATTTGCGGCCCAAGAAAAAGATGTGGCCCATTCATGGCCCACGCGACGCGGAGAGCTCGGCGCTCCGATCCGTCGGATAGCTATCGGACGGCCGTCTTCCGGACGTTCACGGCGGTTACGTCCGGGAGGGTCATTGCACTTTGTCACGTCTTTGACGCATCAAAATGCTGCAAAAAAATCGGAGAAAAATCGAGGCGACGAGTAACATGGTGTATCAAAATCGCACATAATTTCATATTCGATTGATATCAGAAGACGGAGAAATGAAAAGGAGAAATTTTAGACAAGTAGTAGGAGCTCGTATTCGTCCAACATTTCACCTTTCTATTTATCCTGGCCTCTGCTGATACCAATGGACTCTGAAATTTCGCATGATATTGCGCTACCCTGTCGCTCGTTTCCTCAAATTTTATCGGATTTTTTTCACGGCGTTTTGATTCGTGAAAGAAGTGAGGCAGTGCGAGAATCTCCCGGACGTAACCATGACGGAAGTCTGGGGCCGTCTGATCGCCATCCGACGGATCGGAGAGCCGAGCACTCCGCGTCGCGTGGACCGCGCGTGGGTGCAGAGCACTCGGAGATGGCATGGCGGCAGCGGCCGGCGAGGCGATGTTGAAGACCAGGATGAGGTCATGAGGAGGCCGGCGTTGGTGGAGGAAGACGATGCCGGCAGCGACGAGCAGTCCGCAACGGCGTCGAAGGAGGAGGCCGCGATGAAGCAGATCAGATCGCAGCAGCCGCGCGAGGTCGAGTCAGAGGACGGCGCGGAAGAAATGTGGCCGCGGCGCTGCCTCAGAACTGCGTGCTGCGTGAAATCAGAGAAGCACTTGCTTTCCTTTCACCTTAAGTCCTGGTTCGTAAAACGATCTGAATAGACATGCATGCATACAAAGAGCAAGACGCACTCTTGAGAACATTACGACAGTGAGAAATCTATCCATCTCCTCTGTTGCAGTACGTCGTAAGTCAAATCATTAACCGGAGAGCTACGGGTCCCGTATCAAGATGCAACCAGTGACGAGGAACGCCAAACTGGAAGATTCCCTCGAGCTAATCAACGATGGTGATTAGCTGCGTACCGGCCGCGACAGCTACATGTGGCGCGGTACGCAGTGCGCTCGGATCCATCCAAGACGGGCATCGTGCTCGTCGTCCCAGCAGCAACGGCAATGGCATGGCCGCGCGCACCTCCCACCTCCGTCCGTCCGTTTCCAACGTTAATCACGTGCCAAATGCCCAATGGCTTCTGCTGGTGGATCGTACGTGGCGGGCTCCAAGCGCGCAAAGCCTCCAGAAAAAGCTCGAGAGCGACTCGCGTTCTTCGGGGCCATCCAGTTCCCAGTGTTAAAGAAATCTAAAAAGTTATGTCGCGGATAAATATCAAAACTATCTTTAAAGAATTTTAACTATAAATAGATAAACTTATATATAAAGAGATGGAGATCTTATGATAATTAAGACTTTGTTCCTTCAACGACTTCTTCAACTATTCTTTGTCAATTCTCTGTTGATTGATTGCGTAAATTGCATCGAAGGTTATTATCATCATTTTTCAACACATTATCAGCACGATGACTCTCAAATCGGGCATATCATTTTATACATTGGCATGTTGATCAATCTTGTTCAAGTTCTAATCGCCATAATTGATCTGTGTTTCTTTCGCATGAACCTGTGCGCCTTCTTCGTGACCATGCGCGGGAAGACGACATCACGATCGATAGGATCGGATCTAACCAGAGGGAGCTAGTGCAAATGACGCCGCTATGGAGGATGGCATCTTACTCCATTCTATCATCATGGTGATCTGGAGTCAATCAATCCTGCCGATCTGGTGATGATGCTAGCTTGTAGGACCAAGAAAAATGCAGATTTCGGCACATACCCCTTGATAGCTCTCGATGCATAATCCTAGCTTCCAATCTACAGTTTTGGCCCTCACCTCATGACGACACCACGTGTGCACCGTCGTGGCCGCCTGAAGCCACTAGCTGCCACTCCACCCGAGAGCGACTGCCGCCACCGTCACGCTCGGAGCCGCACACCGCACCTGAGGAGCTACCGCCGGACCTCCTTACTCTCGTGGACGATACGCTCGAATTGCAACAGAGCTGCCGCCACCCCATAGCCGCTGAAAACTGCTTCCCTGTTCCTGTGTCGGTGTCCCCCTCCATGTTCCCTCGATCTGGACCGTTCGATCTGGACCACGAGCGGTCCAGATCAAGGGAACACGGAGGGGGACACCGACACGAGAACAGAGAAGCTCTGTTCATAACCGCTAGGGTTAAAACCCTAGCTTGCTCACAAACAAACCTGGTAACAAACAACCCATTGGGCTAAAGTTGGAAGGTCGGAGGAAGGCCTGTGGGTGGCCTGAGAAAAGAAAAAAATCGGCTGGCTGTTTCCCGGTTTACCCCTGAAGTTTAGAAAAATTATAGTTGTTTGCTTAAATATGCGGGAACATTATAAGTTTGACCCTGAAGTTTGTTGACATAGTGGATAAGTCCAGCAGACTAAATTAAAGGCATTGAAATAATAAGACTTCATCAAAAGTTGTCTTCGGGGGAAGTATATGCTAAACTTTTATAGTTATACATGAGATTCAAAAAATCTCTACTTTAGTCTAACCTAGACAGTATTAAATCGATAATCACTACCTTGAAGGTTTTACCACTTATCGGTATAAGTCCAATCGATGGATATGATAAAGATCTTGAAGATCATCATAAATCCCGAAAACAATTTATAAATTCTAAAGATAGATGTTGTACTCTTTTTGCCTTAGTGAGTTTTCCTGTTGGGTTTCTTACTTGAATGTTTTTAATGAGGCAACAAGTACGACACGAGAAACGGATGCGATATACTCTTTTTTTCATTCCCTTCTTTTCACTAGGTTTTTTGGAGGAGTTTTTAATTAGACATGTGCATGTCGTGGTATTTGCTCAAGGGGGAGTATTACAAAATCTAGAAGATTGCGTTGTGGGCAAATACCGAAATTACCTCTGAGGGGTTTGAATATAAATAGATAAAACTATGTACAAGGAGATGAAGATATGATAATAATAAAGACTTCGTTCCTTTGACATCTTCTCTAATTATCCTTTATCAATTCTCTGTTGATTGGTTGCATAGATTACATTAAAGATTATTATCATTATTTCTCAACACCCATGAGGGCCCAAAGCACACCAAAGTGAGAATTATTGATTCTCAAGTGTTTCTCACTTTCTCCTCTCTTCCATTCTCTCTCTCACACACACTTTCTCTCCCCTCTGACAAGCGATTGGTTAAGAAAAAGTTTTGCACCTTGTCCATATTATTTTACCTCACCCCTCTCAAGGAGTTTAAGGCCTCGCTCATTTTGGTGATGTCTTCTGATTTATGTTTTTATTTCACTTTTCTTTAATTTTGTCTTTTTATAGTTTTTTTGTTTTTTAGTGCTTTTTTGTATTTTTTTTCTTGTATTCCTTTGTATTATTTGTGATGGGTTAATCTGTTTTTTTCTATTTTTATTTTTTAATTTAATTATGCTAAATAAACCACTTTAATTACAGTAAAAAATAAACTAGCTGTAGTAAAAAAAACCATAAACTATCGCCATTCGAAGCGCCCCTGAGAATGAAAAAGAAATCGTCCGTGATGTGCATGCAAGTGGACGAGATTCCAGCGCTCAACTTTCGCGTACACAAATTTGCAGCGAGAATGCGTGCGTTCTTCTTCATGCGCGTCCTAATCAAAAGCTTCCTCCGCACGAGCGGGCCGGCACGGGAATTGGCTAATCTGTACTCTCTGGTGGAGTGTAATCCTCTGATTTGTTAGATCGCATCCACATGGGCGAGCGGCAAGATCCAAGGGAAAATCGTGCAGCAATGGTCTACCCCGCCATCCAACCACCAAATTATGCAATGCACTACATTAGATTCAGCTAATTAGGACGCGCTCGTTGAGTCGCGTTTTCAAATCATGCGTTAGATTGCCTACTTTGAAAAGTGAGGTGCCACTTTTCTTGTTAAGTGCCTGGTGCCGCGTTGCTTTCGCCTTTTAAGTACCGTAATCTCTGTGACGAGCTGACGGTTCCATTGATCTGAATTCCTAAATGCTGGCCTGACTGCACGTCTGACTGTTTGGTATCTTGTCTGCATTCATAATTAAGCCAGTGAGAAGGTTTTTCATGCAAGGAAATTAAGAAAGTGCAGAGGCCTGATACTCCTGTGTATGTATGAAAGCTACAGTTCGATCGTTACTGGTATTATTAGTTCAGGATCACTTTGTTTCCTGTAGCACGCTGGCAGCTTGGCTTTAGAATGCGAAGTTCGGCTTGAGTTGGGGCAGGGCAGCGGCCGGGCTGGATAAACGTCAACCTCGCTACAGGGAGAAGTTGGCGTTTGCATCACTGGAAAAGGGTTTGGTCACTGGTCACTCCAGCGTGGCACATTAACTCCACAGACACTACAAGTTCATGTGGTGCCAAACCGACCGAACGAACCCAAGAAACCAGAGATTTCTTGGCAATGAATGCATCAAGATGGAAATGTTCCATTCCATTTGCATGCATGCATGCATGTGAGAAAGAGAGAGCTGAATTGAGAATTTGAAGCAACATTCTATGATTCGCAATCAAGCAATATAATGGGGAAACAACAAATTGTTCGCTCGCTTAAAAAGCACAAGTCCATTTTGGGCACTCTTGCGGAAGCAATGCAGAGGGCAGTGAAGAGGACAGATGGCAAGCACAAAAATTCACAGGGTTTTCGCCTAATTGGAGCTCATCTTCTTTACAAACCGAAGTATTTACAGCATGTACACACAACAAGCGGATCAAAATGGAATCTTTTGGCGCTAATCTCACGGCCTTGCTCCAAAAAATAAGTTGATTTCCCGAAAGAGGAGGGCGTCAAAATGTGGGCGTGAGCAGGTTGAGCAGTGACACCCTGGCGTTGACGAGCGCGCGGTACACCTCCTCGCAGCCGCTCTCGGCGGCGGCGACGCAGTCCTCGAGCCCACGCATCCTGCCCATGGCCGCCTTCCTCTCTTCCTCCTCCTCGTTGCAGTAGTCCTCGAAGGACACGGTCCTCCTCCGGCGGAGGAGATCGGTCACCAGCCACATAGGGCTGGCCGGGGCGCGAGCAGGGGAGTACGGCGTCGGGGTCCTCGGGGAAGGGGCGGCGCTCGCGGCGGATTCGGCGGTGGAGGAGGACACACCGGAGAAGACGGCGGCGGCCGCCGCCGCCACTGCGGCCTTGGCGGCCCCGAAAGCGTCGGCGAGCGTGGCCTCGTCGGACTCGTCGTCCGGGCAGGCGCGGTGGGAGAGGTCGCGCGCGGAGGACGCCAGGCGGGAGATCTCGCGCGCCGAGCGGCGCTGCGCGCGGAGCGCGGCGGCTAGGCGGGCCCCGTCGCGGCGGCGCAGCGCGGCGTGCGTCTCGGCGAGGAGCTGCTTGAGCGCCACCAGCGACTCCCTGAAGCAGCCGTGGAAGTCGGCGAGGAGGAGGAGGTCGTCGAGCAGCTGCTCCGTCCACGGCCGGCGGAGCGCGTCCTGCGCCTGCGGGTGGTGGAGCAGGTCGGCCAGCCCCGCCAGCACCCGGCTGACGCGCTCCGTGCCGTCGGCGACCCACGCGGGGCCGGTCTGCGCGGGCGCGTCGGCCCAGGCGAGCAGCGCCCGCGCGGAGTCGTGGAGGCCGGCGACGAGCGGGTGAAGGCGGACGGGGAGGCTGGCGGAGCGGAAGCGCGCGTAGGAGAGCTTCTTGGGCCGCGCGCAGTCTAGAAGGAACGACGGCGCCAACGCCTTGGGCGAGGTGAGCGTGGAGAGCGTTCGACGGAATCCCACTGCCATTGCGGCGCTCTGCTCTGCTTCTGCTGCTTGCTCGAGGAGTCTTCCCTCTCTGTGCCTCTTGGGCGTTCGATGCGGTGGTGGCGACAGGGGAGGTGGTCTTTTATAAGGGGCGTGTCCTATCGTATTGCGGTGTGACGTGGAGTGGTAGTAAAAGACTAGTAGTAGCACAGCAAGAGTGCCTCAGGCTCAGGGTGAGACTAGTTCTTCGAGCGGAGCCCGCACGGGTAGGTGCACTGCTGGCAGTTGCGGCTGTGGAACACGTTTGACTCTGGCTTGCTGCCGTAGTTCGATGGCTTGAGGCCGAAGAAAGATGCTTGCGACGCCAGCCAACTTATTGGAGAAGCTACGCAGCCTAGGGGAATGGGGGCCTGCAAAAGAATTGTAAGCTAATACTGTTTATGTTGACGGCTGTTTCCTGACTTGAAACATCTTTTTTCTGCGGGAGAAAATGCTTCATGTAGTTGGACAATGCGATGGCTTGTAAAACTGGCCTACTAGGAAATCATTTGGCGTGTATGGGGGTATTGTTGCACCTCTAAATTTTTTGAAAGAAAAATAAATATATAGAAGATATATTAGATATATGTATATATAGTTCTATTTGCATTTCTTCTATGATATCAGTCTAAAAGCGTCTTTCTCGTGGATTCTGTATTTTGATTGTACTTCATAAAATTGTAATGCATTACATTTAAACTATTGTACTATGTACTTTGAATTTCTAAATTCGTAGTTTTGCACCTCCATTACTCAAATCCTAGATCCACCACTGACTAGGTTTGAGACCATATAATTTATAGTTTCTATATGAAAATTGATACAACCTATAAGTCCCATACCAATCGCTCATATCAGATGCCTCACTCAATCTTGCACGACCACACTCACATCAACTACTTATCTCAACCTTATCCAATCCTCACCCACCTGCCCATTTATGGGGCGCTCGTTTTAGCGATGGTTTCTAACTTTTGGCTGAAATTTCACTATAGTTGACTTTTTTTTACTGTAGCTGATTTGGTTTTTTGGGCATAATTAATTTTAAAAAATGTAAAAATAGAAAAAACATGTTAACCCATTAGGGACAATACAAAGCAACACGGGAAAAAAGAAAATACAAAAAACCTAAAATATTTAAAAAAAATTCAGAAAAAAATGAAATACTGAATAGTGAAAAAAAAGCAAAAGCTAGAAGCTGAAGCCGAAACGAGCTCTCCTCTTAGGCTTCTCCATTCTTACACACACCAACCAAAAGAGGCCAACAGCCATGGCCGGCTTGCTCATACCTACATGCTAGGTGACACACCCCAAAAAGTTGTGAGCCCTGCTCATTCACAGACCGCAAGCTCTGCTCCTACAGACCTCCATAAGCTGCAAGCATTGCTTATAGTCTCACACCACCGGGGTTACAATGAGGCGAGGAGGCCCAAGTACCACATCGCTGACCTCTCTAACAAGATTCTCGCTGCGGTGTTCGGCCTCCTTTTTCTCTAGGCCACGAGTTGAAAGGCCTCATCCCCATCCCCCTTTATGCCCATCTCAAATGTTGATACTGGTAAGTCTAATTGTTGCAACAGTTATTTTCAAACATCACAATGTTGCAGATGTTTCAATAATTTTTTTGTTGTTGTAATAAGGTTTAATTTTTGTTGCAATGCGTTCTTGTAGTTATTATTCTAGTAGTTCAAATTTTCTTGCGCTTTTTTATTCGTTGAGTTTGTATTTGTTACAAGCTTAGGACATAATTATTACATTTCTGGTTTTTTTGTTGCACTGGATCAAATTAGTTATCTCATCCGCATCTATTCACCCACCAAATCTACGCCTCCAAATCATCTTGCTCCTCCCCCTCCGATGGCTTGCTAATACTGCCATAGCAGCCATGTTCCTCCCGCTCCTCTCTCTCTATCTTTGTAGAGCGCAAGGATATATTGTCACAGCGGCCGATGGCTGGAGGAGAAAGATGGCCGATCGCTATTATACAATTTTAACCAAAAATCAGGAGCCGAAAAGCTGTCGGCAGAAGCAGGATTGAACGGCCCCTATGCCTGCGCAGCTTGGAGACGGAGGAGGGCAGATCAAACAGGCGCGCGCGTCCGGGTGCAGGGCCCCCGCACCCGCCCGGCGCCCACCTCACTGAGTAATTGGCACCACCGGCACCGTTGGGTTCGCGGACGGATCGATCGATCTGTACGTAGGCCGGACGAATTAATGCGCGGCGCGGATGCTCCCTTCGCCTTCGCGGTGGTGGGCCCGCGGTTCGGCCGGCGCGACGGGTGCGCTGCACCCAACAAATGATTGATTCGATATTTCCGATCCATCGGGCACCTTTACTCCCGCGACCGCGACGCCCCCGTCGATCCGTCCGTGGCCCATCCATTCATGTGTTTTTAATGCGCGTTTGTTGCGCAGCAGCCAGTATCCGTCGCAGCAGGTCCGCTTCAGCATCGATCGAGTTTGGTGCGCGCGTCGTGCATGCATCTGTTCCGCTGTTTAACTGACAGACTCTGCCTAGTACGTGTAACATAAGATGGGGGTGTTGTTTAGCAATAGCTTCTAGTTTTTTGCTGAAATTTTACTGTAACTGATTTGACTTTTTTAAATATAATTAATTTTTTTAAAAAATAAAAATAAAAAACATATTAACCCATTAAAGACAATACAAAGGAACACGGGAAAAAATACAAAAAAACCTAAAATATCTTTAAAAAATTCAGAAAAAGATGAAATAGTGAATAGTGAAAAAATAAGCAGAAACTAGAATCAGAAGTCGAAAAAAAGTCGAAACGAGCGGAGCAACTAGTGTAGGCACTGTCAGAGCGGATGCATTTCTTGAATGCATGCATTAACTGATCAAACGTGCCCGATTTTAGGTAGCTGTGTGTCCGTTCTATTTAGCTTTTCAATCAGGTTTTTATTTTAATTTTTTAGCAACTATTATTTATTATATTAATAAATTGCAGCTTAAAAAAAATATAGAAAGGATCTGTGTGTGTGTCTCTACCGCGAAAGTGAAAGTGACTCTTCTAGCGAGATCGTGAGGTTGCTTCTGTTTTTTACCTGTAGCACCCGTCGCTGTCGCTTAAAAGCCAACGGATGTACGAGACTATGATCGGTGACATCGAAGTGGTCAAACCTGGGCAGCTTATACTCGATCGCTGCTAACATAAGCAGGTACGTAAGTAACGAGAAGTGTTTAACACGGCCATGTTGCCGTGCGGTGTAGTGCTCTGAATTGACAGGTGAAACATTTAACAAAGTCGATCGATCTATTAATCATGCACGTAGATAGGACCATGTCGTGACGTTTGCACTGACGAGCGACGGCTCCCGGTTTATTCCAGACTTCCTGGTCAAACGGCTAGTCCAAAGATCCATCCGATGTTCCAATCGGACTCAGACAGGAGAGCAATAACTACGTACACAGAGACCGGACCGTCTTGGCGTGAGTCTGAAGTCCAAATCGGCCGATTAAGGGGTGATCGGAATAGCGATGACTTTTGATTTTTGGTTGAAAAAATACTGTAGCTGAGTTAGTGGATAGTATAATAAATAGTGAAAAAAACTGAAACTAGAAATTGAAATCGAAAAAAACCGAAACGATCAGGGCCTAAAATACGGACACTGGCATGCATCACCCGGTCAATATATTAACTATCACCGGTTGTAGAACGAGTAAAAACATGCCGTGATATCATGGAGTATTTCACGGTGTACCAGTTACCCCTGATAGATCAGCACGTACGTCACGTACCAGTGATCAGAGGTCGCTGGTTTCCGATCGATCGAAAGCAATAGAAAGGGACCAATAAGGTGATTGGTTACGTGTTCACATCTTCTACGAGTCACGGGCGCACGCCGTGGACTTTCTCGTACCGGCCGGAAGAAGATAATTGTGTTGGACGCATGCATGGACGTCACCGTGCCAACCATGGAGTATTCCTGCACGCACGTCGTATCGATCGTATGCGTGTCAACCGCTGCAAACTTTTGGAGCGTTCGATGTATATACGTATGGAGTATGGACCACGGAGCCTTTACACCGAGAGATTTCTGTACGTGCGTCCTCGATCGCATTGGCCTAGCACAGGTCAAGTCAACCTGCTCCTGTCTCTGCTTCACGAGGACCAGCTGCCTCTCTGTTAGTTGAGAAAGCAGTGGTCCACTGGGAATCAGAGACGAGGCAAGTCAGCGCTGTTAATGTGGTGACAAGAGAGCGACGATGGGCATAGCGTAGCGCTAGTGCTAGAAGGTCAACCTCCAAAGAAACCAACTCTCTTTTTTTTAGAGGGAAGAAACCAACTCATGTTGTTAACTTATGCAAGTGGAAGTTGACTTATGCATCGAATGGTTCCTTGAAATAATATACTGCGATCTGGTGCAGGTGGCCCCCGAATGGCCAGACCAGGGGATGTTGCTGGAGAAATTGGGGTTCTTCGTTATAGGCCTTAGCTATTCACAGTTCGAACGAAATTCTTAAAAGTCAATTTATGTCTTTCTGCGTTTGAAGTTTGAACCATACTTTCTTTCTCAGCATTGTACAATACAATGCTGGAGATGTCATGTTATTAGAAATCATGTGCCGATAGCTAGCTAGCTACCCATGCTAATTAGCACTAGACAGTCGAGAAGACATCAGTTTTATTACCAACACTTGCCTACTACACTATGGTGTCTTCGGGCAAAATCCTTCTCTGACAAGATGAACTCGGAAGTCCTTCTGGGGGTCGGCAAGAGCTCCCTGTGATTCAGTGGCGGTAGAAAGGGAATGGATTATACAGGTCGCTACAAAGATAAAGCCATGAAGGTATTAGCACGCATGCAGCGAAAATAAAGATTTGAATGATGTAAACATTGCATTATTAGCGCTCTTCTTTTGGTCGCGCACAGATGGTAAAAGAGACTTGGGAAGGACTAGTGCTGGAACATCTGATCCGGACACTAACTCTATACGTCATCGTTTGCTGTTGGATTCTGTGTGAATAATTTCCATCATCCGATTCCCACAACAAACACACCGACACTGCATCTCTTGCTTCTTCCTTTTGGGCTTAGCGTAGTGCTAGTGCTAGAAGGTCAACCTCCAAAGAAACCAACTCTCTTTTTTTAGAGGGAAGAAACCAACTCATGATGATACCTTACTACAATATTCCGATAGAATACATTGCAACAGTCCATGCAACAATACATTGCAACAAAATGTGCAACAAAAAAATGCTAAAGTGTAACAAATTGTCAACTCGATAGCAACATAAGATAACTATAAGATAACTTACAACAACATTTCGACAGAACACACTGTGACAAAGTTAAATACTTTATGCAACAAATAAGAAAAAGGTGTAATAAATTGAGAAAATATTTGCAACAATCTACTGTATGAAGAATGGCCGTGGCAGTGGCAGAGCCAACCTTAGAAAAAGCAGCGGTGGCCATCCTTATGCCTTTGGTGTAGACAGGAGGGCCCAAATTGGGTTTGGGTAGGGGTCAAGACAAGCCCCGGCCCGCTGCCTGTGCCAGCCCACTCATCGGCCACACCAAAGCGCATTCGCGCCATGCTAGAGCATGCTCGCCTCTCTGCCCTGCCACGTCAATGAGCTCGCCACCATGCGCATCGGCTACGCGCCGCCATATTCACCACCACACGCACCCCTTGCCCCAGCCATTGCCTTGCTGCTGCACCCGCCAGCCTCGCAATACCACATCGTGCCGCGCCGCGCAGAACACACTTTGAATGCCACCGCCATTTTTGACAGCGGTGAACTTCGTGACACACGCAGTGACACCTCGCCGCTGCCATGCGTTGCTTCCACCACTACTACTGCACCAAGCTACGTCGCTACCATGCGGTGATTTCACACGAAGGGTAGATATTTTATAAAACTTAATTGGAAAAGATTTGGAAAGTGAACTGGTACTTCATTGGTAGTTTATTAAGTGAATAGTTAGTTTCCTTATGGTCTATTTAATTTCTTTTATTATTTATCATCATTTTCTTTTAAAGTATGTTTTCAATCTATTTATTGTATTTACTTTAAATTATTGCTTTTTGGAAAGTAACCTTTCAATCATCTATCGGTAAAGCTTGTATATTATATTGCATTTTTGTTACAAATGACTTTCTGAGTATCAATATACTCATGACTTTATGCCTACTATTGCTCAATTCAAGAAGAAGAAGAACCATATCAGCAGGAGGTACTTGAAGGAAGATACTTCGATGACTTCACGGATGAGGACTTCGCTTCTCAGTTGATTGCCTGTGAACATATCGAATGGATACATACTTATTTCTGTTTTTTTGCTGCAAGTTTCTTAAGTTCTCCAGACTAGTAAGTTGTAAGCTTGGCTATAAAATTGTACTATGATAATTACTAACATTTGAGTATTTTTTTTTATTATTCGTGCATATGATCGATATTTTATCTATGTTTACATTGTATGCATTAACGTGATCCTGGATTAGTGCGATATATACAGAGAATCTAGATTTGTATATTCGGGTCTCAACATCGAGAGATGCCATGGTCGAGGGATATCGTGGTCGTGGACGCCGTTTTCGAGGGATACCGTTGTCGTGGCACGCCGTGGAAGATTAAGCTGATGGGGCGGCTAGGCGCATGTCACATGGCACTACATGGCATGACATGTCAGATGTGTGGTTTGAGGTGGTCTTTGCTGACGCGGTGGCGCACAGGAACCAATGCACACCGGCGCTCTGCGCTTGGCGGCGGTCGATGAGGGGTGGACGAGAGAGAGGGGGTGTTGGCGATTCCATCTTACCCAGTTGCAAGGGAGGCGGTGGCATAGGGCTCCGGTGGTCGTGGGTTTCGACAGTGTTCCTTGGCGGCGGAGGGGCGGAGGGCACTCATGAAGGCACAGGGAAGCCAAAGGTGGCGGCGACGAGGCATGAGGCGGCTTGTCGTGGCACCAATTCCTCACCATAGTGCTGCCAGTGCTCGGAGAAGGATGGTCACGGCGCGAGGGTCCTCGGGTACAGGAGGGGGAGGATTAAGGCTGGATCTTGGACTGTAGCAGAAAGGATCTTAGGCTGCAGTGCGTGAACAAGGCTATTGATGGCCCCTTCAGCTTCATGTAAGCTTCCAAACGGCCCACCCGCATCAGGATAGGTTTCGAATGATCCCGACCGATCCATCCTAACGTGAAATGTCCATTCCCAGCAATCAAGTTTCCGGACCCAAGTTGTTGATGTTGACCGAGGAGACGATGTACGGAACGCTTTGATGGTGGCAAGACATCTGATATTGTTGATTGGGAGGAGGAGGAAGAGCTGCCAGTAACAGGTTCTTTCAGTGGTGTAAGTTGGGGTGACTCATCCAAGGAGAAAACTGCCTGAATTCCCTTTATCTACTGGTAGCCCTGCTATCCCAATTAATGAAATTCAAACAAAAAATGTGCCAAAATTTCAGAGTAATTTGGTTCCTAGCCCAAAAAAGGGGTTAATCTAACCAAGCTGGGTTAGGGTGCGTTCGCTAACCTAGTTGTTTTAACCCTTGACCAAAACAATGCCTTAGGAAAATATAAGCATTCTGCTAACTACACTAATACACTAACAGCCAGCTAATAACTTGATACACTGAATGCTTGGGCTGCTAGAGGTTGTCGAACAACCTGACAAAGTATGCACTTGTTTTTTTACATGTCCATGCAAAATGGGAATGCGGCGACAATCTAAGTGCAAGTGTTTGGGGGGGGGGGGGGGGGCATGGATGCATAATTCAGTAGCATCAGCCTCCGCCGATACAATTGGTTTACAAATTCGTCGAGAGAGCCCACGCTATACGCGATATGAAATTTGAGAGCCTGAAACTAGAGGGAAAAAAATAGGGTAAGAGTAGCAATCCGTACCCCGCATCCTCCGATCCGAGCGACGGCGGGGCTGGATCGGCGAAAGCGGTAGACGATGTATCTTGCAGAAGCGCGCGGAGGTGCCGGCGGTAGATCGTCGCAGCTGCGGCTTCGTTGAGGTTTGCAAATGGGCCGCCCACATCGGCCGCATCGCACGGGTAGCAGTATCCGCGCTGATCGACCCCAACGCGGAACGCTGAGCGGTCAAATGGCACTCTTCACGGTTACGAACTCCATGATGCCGTGTCGTCGTCGCCGGAGCCCGGACGAGAGGTGGGGTGATGATGATGAGTACATCTTTACTAGTATCACACAATCGGCCTCTCTAAATTCTCTTCCGTTTTCGTAAAGTATCATAAGGTGTACTGACTAAATGAGAGCAAGCTTTTAAAAAAAGAGATGAATTTACTCCTTAATATATAAATTAATATTATTGATGAGAGTTTTATACTACCTAATTCTAGTGTGTTGATTGCCCTTTGGTATGAATCAAGAAACACATAATGTGGAGGATGATGTGGAAATGAATAAAAGAAACACATGCATTGAATGGAAGATTGACCGCTAAAAAAAGAGGAAGTTGAACCGGTCAACATGTTGTAAGTTGTGCGAGGCTGTTATAAAGATCATTGCCTTCTCTTGTATGAGGAATCGACCATATTTTTTTTTGTATGAAAACAAAGATAATAGACTGTTTCAATTCTTATTTCTCCAAATATGGCCGAACCATGCTCTTAAGTGAAATTGAGAATTCTTCGTAAATTAAGATCGTTCAACTTTTCTGCTGGAAATTAGGAGCACGATAACCCTACGCTTGGTAGTTGTGAAGCCCGACACGTGTATTCTTCCGAATTAAAGAGCGTTCGTTCTTGCATTGGCAACGAAGAATTACTACGATTTGAAAGACTACACGTGAGTAGGTGATGCGATTTCGGGTTTGGCCGGGGAACTGAGAGGGTATCGATATACCAAGGTGTTGGTTTCTTTTATATTACAGGCTGTTTATAGATGAGTGGGGTTTTATTGGTCTCCATTTATGTCTTTTTGGCGTTAGAAGCCAATATATATAAAACCTACAGCGGATCACTTACACCACGCACACATGTGTTAGAACTTAAATAAAGATTGCTTTATAAATTCTTGATTTATGCTGTATCTTACGGGACACACGATTTTCCATTAAATACACAAATCCATTATATTACTGAGACGGGTCGACGAAAATGGCCAACCGAACTTTTTTTTTCTCCTCTGCTACGGCGTTGGTGGCACGCAAGCCTTAAAGGGCTTTATAGGCGGAAGCCCAAAGGCGAAAGCTCCGGAGTCGGTGCCATCCGAGAATCTGAATAGTAGAAAAAAGCTGCTTCCGGCCCACGGATTGGTTTCAGAATCGGCCCGGACCAATCCTAGGTTACAACGCGCTGCTTCTGGCCCGACGGCTACCTACGTGCTTCGACTTCCAGGCATGGCCACGCTGATATGGGCCGGAAATTCGTCGGCCACGAGCCCGCCGTCTAAAATCGCTTTACCATTTTGCCTTTTGCGCTTTGTTTTACTGAAGGCAGCAGCAGAATCGTCGGGAAACGGCGAAAAGGATGCGTTGAGCCACTATTTTGTTACTAGCTTCTTAAGTACAGACAGGGCATCATACCTGAATATAGAACTTCCTGTTAATTTTAGATTCTTGTTTATATCACAAAACCTTTCTCTCTCTCTGTTCCTGTCTGAAATCCAAACACATGACAGTAGAGAAAAGGTGCTTGCTTGAGTGCAAGAATGCAACCAGGTGCATTCAGCGCAAGACATCAGAAGGGACCAGAGGAGAGACGTCATTGATTTTATCTTCTAAATTTGATAAAGTCTCGAATCTGAGTCGATTAAGTGAGACATCCTCATTCCTCACTCTAGCTATTCCCCAGAAGAGATTTCCTCAGCGCAGGACGTCAGAGATGATATCTCATCCTCAACTGGTCAAGCGATTGTCTGCTCTCTCTTTCGGGATCCTCTCTTCCTGTTTCCTCCAGCTCGTCATCCTCGCTCCGCTTTCCTGCTTGTTCCTTCCAATAAGCAATCAACTTATTCAACCTCATGATTTCTTTTGGAGCAAACTTCTTCAACCTCATGATTTCTTTTGGAGCAACATGCTTGCTCGTATCATTAACAATTCTATTAGTCTGATCCTTTAGTTACCGAATATCTCATCTTCTCGTACTTTATGCTTAACCTCTTAAATTCATATTAATCTTATATTGTGTTCACATTAGTCTTGTGTTTCTATTAACCATACTAAGATATATATATGAAAAAAATATCTTTTACACCTAGATATAATTACACCCACCTCTAATATACCACCTAAACAAATTCGAAATACTCCTTTATCATTTTGGATATACTCATGTACTAATTATAAGATACTCCAACGTGAATCACATGAAAAAATTGCAAGAGAGTACATAGTTTTTAGCGTATTTTGTAAATACCTTTATATACGCATATAAAAAGGAGTATATTGAAAAAATGTGCATACCACCTAGATGGTCTTAGATACTCGTATACTACACGTACATACTCTCCATTACGCGAGATACTCCCTATATTGTAAGATACGACATAGGTGTAATTACACCTAGGTGTAAAAGAGATTCCATATATATATATATATATATATATATATATATATATATATATATATATATATATATATATATATATATATAACCCTTTATGACTTGAATTAATGAATGAATGACGTGATTGCTCCAAATATTCCATACTTTCATGGTATTAGAGCGATGCCGCTCCTAAGCCGTCGCCTCTACAGCTTTTGCCGCACCGCCCCTGGGAGATGATCTCGTCTCTATGATCTCTCCCGAAGGCTGTGTAACCCGTAGTTTAAGTCGTGTCGCTGATCATCCGATCGGTTACCAATTAAAATTTTTTCGATCATTTTTAGATCAGGTTTTCTCTACTTTTTTCGATCATAGATCAGTTTGCGTTGCCCTATTGACCCGTCGATGTTCCTCGGTTCTGGACTTCACCGCCTTATCTCTGACCTCTCTGGAGATTCCTCTCATCCGATGACGTCATAGCATGACACGGCACGCTTGTCGACATGGCTCTCCCTCTGTGGCCTTTCGAGCGCCCCATATACCGTCGCCTTCACGCCAGATCATCATCGTCGGCTCATCATCCGCGAGCATGAGCCATCACACCACCGAGAGCGTGTCGCCCTCGGTCATATCCGCTTTCTTCATGTACTGACGTTATCACAGTTCGCGGACATTTTCACTAATGGGTTACCTACCTTTGTTCTCATGGAGTTCAGATCCAGCCTAAACGTCTGTATTGCCGAACGCCTCACCTCCTCGTGCTTTGTACTCAACCTCTTGAGTTCATATTAATCTTATGTAGTGTTTAGATTAGTCTTATGTTCATATTAGTAATGTATTCTCATTAGTCATGTCAGACTATATATACACACACACACATATGTATATATGTATGAATGTATGTATGTATATATGTAACCTTTTTGTGACTTGAATCAATGAATGAATAGCATGATTGCTCCAAATATTCCACGCTCTCAAATACAACGCACTCGTGAAGCATACTTGCAAGGCAACAAACAATGTTAGTGAGCAGCTGCACATCAGCGGTAAGTGAACAAAAAAAAGGAAAAACCTAAGCTAGAACAAACTTTGAAAAACTCATCCCCGGATCCGGCGTCCTCATCACCAGCTCCAGCCACCGGATTCACCTCATCCCCTCCTCCAACCACTGGATCTGTCGTCCTCCTCGCTGCATTTGACCATCTCTCATGGTGGCAGGGGCGGCGGCAACCAGGGTGGCTTTGGCTCGCCGGCTTCCTTGGTTTCGTCCATGTGACCGACTTCCTTGGGGTTTGCTAGCTTCCTCGGCTTGCCAGCATTGTTGTCCTCTTCCATGTCGTTGGCTTAGGTTCTTGGGCTTGTTGTCTTCCTCCTCCTAGAGACTATATTTACCTCATCAAAATACTAAAGATCCTCTGATATTGGTCGTTCTGCATCATCTAGCAAGGCTTGGAAGTCTTATTAAGATGCGGTTGACAGATAAGAGGCCTTCGATATGTTAAGGGAGAGAGGGGGAGCCATTTCAGAGTTGGATGGGAATGGTTGATAGAATTTTTTATTGGTTGATCATGCATTCATTGCCATGAAGAACATGGTACACTCCAACTAGAGGCCCACGGCATGCATGCGACTGCTCATAGGGGTCACAGCTCAGACTCCGATCCATACATACTTATCTAAAACAAGCGAATAGTTGACACCTTTTTACCGGACAAACTCACACATAAGTCACACCCATCTTCTTCGTCCCCTAGCTCCTTTTCAAGTTTGCCAACGCCCAAAGCTCGTAGGCATCTGGAGCTCGTCGATGGGAGCACATGTGCCTACACTATACTTCTCTGTGCCAATCTCTCTCCCCTCTAAGCACCAATTGCGCTATGCCACCATTAATTGCCGACATCGTTGTTGATTATTTCGACGTTGATGGCTACCACCTATCCCTTGTTGACGCCGGAGTTACATTTCCATCACTAATTTTAACTTTACCGTCACCGGTGAGTTTTCTCCCAAATCTTAGGGGCTTTTTATACCACTCTCTGATTTTGTTGTTGTAACCAATCTCAGTTGTTGCAGTAGTTATTCTCGGGTGCTGCAGTAAGTATTTTGTTATTATTGCAATAAGTCTTTTTTTATTAATTTGATAAGAGTTTAGTTTTGTTCGCAAAGATATGTTGTTCTAGTATTCTTTTTTTGTTACATTAGGCATTTTCAAATGTTGCAACTATCATTTTTAAATGTTGCAGTATTGTAAGAATCTAAATTTTTTGTTTGAAAATTTTGATCTTGTTTTAACACTTTACAAAGTCATATATTCATGGTATTATGTATTTTATGAGAAGATGATGTTTCTTTTCAATTTTTTTCTCGATTTTACCCATTATTAAGCAATATGTTTTATTGTATACGGTGATTATAATTGCTGTATAAGTAGTTTATCGATGTTGCCCTGAAGTGTATGGTGAGAAATCTCCATCGTACATTCGTACGCTAGTAAGGGCCTGTTTGGTAGAGCTCCAGATTCTCATTTTTCAGTTTCTGCTCTAGATTCTGTAAGAATCCACTTCTCTGAGAATCTGGAGCTACCTCTGAAAAGCGTTTGGCTAGTGGGTTAGCTCCAGATTCATAAAAGAGGAGATTTGAGGGAAATAGACCATATTACCCCTAAGGAAATATAGGAGATTTGAGGGAAATAGACCATGTAACCATTTTATTTATCTATTGTTGAATTAGCAAAAGAAACACGTGCAAATCTCTTACTTACTTCATGTTCATGAATACAGACAACTAATTAACGAGGAATATGAGTAAGGATAATACCGATTTCTCCTGCTATTCTTATATATTATTGTACTTCAAACAATTTGTCTTTTACTTTTCATACTATTACAAGTAATGTAGCAAATTTCACCAACTTTCATCATAAGGATAGATGAGTGATAACATCACCAGCCTCCAAAGTAGCATAGATGAATATTGATTCTAAGGATACATCAAACACGAAAACAGATTGCTCAACAGTTCATACAAATTCACTGAGATTCTACACTGTCATACACTCCAAGCTATCCAAATAGTCCCAAGAATAGTTATTTTTCTCCAAATGGTGATGTGTGGCGCATAATTTCGGGGCCTGATTGTGGAAGAGACCCTCTATCGGCAATCATGGAACTTGTATCATCAGCAAGCCTGGATGCTTCATTGTACTCTTTCATCCATGGGTCTGAAGATGACGCCATTCCTGGTTAATTCAAAATATTAGTGGGCACCTGAAAGTATGATAGAATATAAAGCTTTAACAGGAATGACAAGCATAATCAAGAGTCGTATAATATCATGAGTCATGACCCATTATCATGTGATATCATGTTAATAAACTATATCATGGTAATAAACTATGTACCATGTAGAGCTCTTTGATGATATCCACATGAACATAGGAAAAACTATTGCAAAGAAGGTGTAGGGCCTGCACATCAACGTATGGGGGGATTTTTAATGAATAGATTCTTGATGTTTCTGTCTACCAGTGCCGTCACATGAGTACAACACGAATAATACAAATGATTAATGTGGAAACAATAAATCATTTGTTTGCTTAGAACAAACAATACACCATCTATCTGCAGGAATACAGTGTTCCTATTCACATATTCAATTCTTAACAATGAACATGGACAGAACAATGAACATTAACAAGATCGGCAACGAACCATGACTTGTAGCAGGAGGCACACTGCAAAAAGCTCACAGCAATCAATCCTATTGCCTCGTGTCACAAAATTTGCAGGAGGCTTGGTATTTCATCACAAGCAACACAAGAAAACTAATCAAAATTTCAGATCAAAATTCACCAGACACTGCGGATGTCGTTGAGGGAGTGGGACGGTGCGGGCTGACCGGGATCCGGCGCGGCGGGAGGAGGAAGAGGCCGAGGCGGCGCTGGAGCTCGGGAGGAAGGGGCGGCACCGGAGCTCGGGAGGAAGGGGTGTCGTCGGAGCTCGGGAGGCTGGGGCGGCGCCGGGGCTGGCGCGGCGCGTCGGGCGCCGAGAGGGAGGGAAGGGGAGGCGCGCGCGAGAAGGGGAGGAGGAGAGGCGGCGCGCGCGAGAGGGAGGGGAGAGGAGGCGGCGGCGTGATGCGGGGGGGCGAGGGGCGCTCGGTGGGGAGGAAGGGGTGGCGCCGGAACTCGGGAGGCCGGGGCGGCGCCGGGCGGCGCGCGGCGGCGGGGCGGCCGAGGAGGAGGGGGAAGGGGGAGGCGGCGGCGCGAGAAGGGGAGGGGAGAGGGGAAGGCGGCGGCGCGAGACGGGGAGGGGAAGGGGCAGGGCGGCGGCGCGATGCGGGGGGCGCTCGGTGGGGAGGACGAGGGGGCGAGGGGCGCTCGGGTGGGGGAGGGCGAGGCGCTCGGGGTGGACGGGGGGATTGGGTTTTTATACAGTGGCATTTTGCGGGTAAATATTAGAAACTTCGATGGGTAAGTTGGTTTTAGGGGCTATAGCTCCCCACGAGAATCCACCAAAAGGCTACTTCTGCTCTCTAGTTCATTTGGGAGTCTGCTTCTCGCGAGAAGCAGAATCTTATTATTTTGAGAATTGGGGTGTTTGGTACAGCTCCCTAAGAATCTAGTGAGAAGCTAGGAGCAGGAGCTGTACCAAACAGGCCCTAATTCTCTTTTTTATTTTCCAACAGCGTCTGAGCTAAAGAAAGGAAATATGGAAAGCGGATGTGGTAAAGATACCAAAAGTAGGTTCGCATTTACGCACGGATCTGGAGAAAAACTTTGGACGGTGACGATTCCACACGTAGGTCCATGTTCGTGAATCGTGCGGTTTTGGTTTTGATTTTTCGACTGGTCAGTTTGTACCACAGCAGGGGAGTTTTTTTTTTTTTTGCATGAAATTAGTTTAGAGTTCTAGAAACGAGAAACAAAAACCACAATATGCATCTGAACTGTAGAATCAGCGAGGTGTTAGTATTAGGTTCGGCCTCTGTCTCCTGTTTAGAGAAATTAGAAGATAATATGAATGTCTAGTTTTTCGAAACAATTTTTTTACTTCTTTCGCTGTAAGTATAAGATAAGAGTCACGAAAGCATCATATACCCTACTCCTTTTGCTCCGTATGTATATTTTCTTCACTTTTTTTTCAACACTCATCCTTCTTATAAAAACTAGTTTTTTAACTACTACTATTTATTTTTAGTTAAAAATCATCAGTTGTAGTCAATACGAACAAAAAAAAAATCATGGCAATACCAAAGAAAAAAAAGGCGTCCGTTTGGCTTTTGTCCAACCACCGAATTCAACGGATCTTTTTCTAACCGACGATATAGCAGCTGCAGCAGCAGTGCCAAATGCAGAAATGCTGGTTACTGAACCCCGATGACAAGCATGCGTAGACTTGACCAACGGTATCGCCTAAGCAGCCGCTTTCGGCATAGATAATGTCAAAGCACGCTCACTGGAACTGCCATTATTCTCGGCTAACTCCGTCCATCCGATCCCCTTTTCGTGGCGACTGATCGCGCTCGGCATGGGTGCGCACCGGGAGCGAGCGGCGCTGCGGCCAATGGCGACGTGAGGGTGGCCGGAGGCACTCGCCGTTGACGACCAGAGCCATCACGCACATCAACTCAACTTGGCACCGAAGGCCAAGGACACCCCCACTTCACTACTGTTTGTGCCACACCACTACGCATCGTGCACACTAACTAGATTCGATCTGCTGCTCACCAAGTGGAGAAAACAACAAAGACAAGCCCAGTTGCAACGGCACGTTTGACTCCGCGATCAATTCATCCATCCAAAAAAGGAGGAATAAAAAAAAAAAAGAAGAAGAGCAGCAAGAGCAAGAAAACAAAACTGTACAATGGGGTTTGTGTCACTTCCACTCTTGGGTGTCGCAGGGGTAGCACCCTTCCTGCGCGACGTCGGCGATCTGGACCCCCGTGTCATAGACCGCGCCGGCCGTCCACCGGCGCGGCAGGACCTCCGTGTCGGCCCACACCCACTTGCCGTCGTAGCCGCCGGTGACCACCATCCTGAACTGCAGCGGCCCGGCCGGCGCCTGGCTCGTGCTCCACGCCGGCCCGTAGTCCCGCGTCATGAACCTCCAGTTCGACGACCCAACCTGCGCAATTCAGCGCCAAACAACGATGAATTCAGCATTTCAACACACGCCCGTTTTGAACGTTACACGCTGACCTACGAGTTTCAAACTTGTTTGAAAAATTAAATGCTTGTGGTTGGTGAAGTGATTGGTCTCGTATAAAAAAAAACTGGGTAGAATTTAGGCCTGTTTTTTGAGTTACGGTCTACTATTTTTATTATATTTTATTAGTTTAATAAATAATGTTTGTTCAGATAAATCAAAAGAGAAAAGCCGCTGAAAAAGGTCAAAAAGGAGCGGGCCAATTTACCGTGGCAACGTCGACGGCCACGATGTCAGTCTGGCCTCCCTGGTACAGGAACCTGATTGCCAGGTCGCTCGGTGCGCGGCTCTTCCTCTCGACGCGTATCGACAGGTTGCGGTGCGTGTACTCGCACGGTATCCTGCACGTACAGAAATCAATCCAGCGATCCCAAATCAAAATAAAAACGAGACGTGCCGGTAATTCGTAACAATAGTTAGACAGGAATTAAGTTGCTGTGCTCTAGTTATAACGAGTGCTGACAACAAAGCAAAAAAGAAAGGTTCGTACAAGCATCCATCGTTCAGCAAGTGCGAACCTGACGAAGTTAACACAACCGACACCACACTTTCGTAGGATACGTTTACCGCGCAACTAGTAGCAGCACTAGTGGCGACACGTGCGTAGCATAGCGGAAAGGAAGCAGGGGCTACCTCTTGTACTCGACGTCGACGACGCGCTGCTTCCTAAGGTGCGCGGCCATGCCGGTGCGGGCCATGGCCGCGTACGCCGCGCCGCTCAGCACGAGGTCGGTGCGGTTCGTCCGCGCCTGGTCCGTCACGACGACCTTGGCGCCGGCCGCGCTGCACAGCTTGCCGTCCGTGCACCGAACCTGCAATGGCGATGCCCGGTTAATCCACCAAAATCGCCTGAGATAGCAGCAACTCAGCAAAATACTACACTGGGAGAGATTAATTGTGTATGTTACCTGGAAGCACGCGCCGCAGCCGACGCCTCCCCTGTACAGCCCGGGGCTCGCCGCGGCGAGGAAGCCGCCGTTGAAGGACGCGGCCAGGGAGCCGTACCCGCAAGAACCGGCTGCACGCGTCCGCACGCACAATTAATTCAGCAACCAAACCGATCGGTCGATCTTGCAAACCACAAACAGATTACGATCGAGTGGAATGGATCGAAGCCTCCGTACCGTGCAGGGCGAGCGAGGAGGCGTGGTAGGCGGCCTTGGAGCGGTGCACGCACCGGTCGCACGCGGAGGCCGGAGAGGAGAGCAGGAAGAAGAGGACCGAAAGGGAGGCGACGCTCACCACGGAGCAGCGGACGGAGACGACGGCCATGGGACGGATCGATCGAGCTTGAGGACGTTCTTGAAGTGGTTTGCTGGGGAGAACGGGGGATCATCGCAAACAAAGGCTGGCTTTATAACCCCAAGCGGCACGCTACACGCAGGTTGCCGGTTGCTGCGGTTTACTACTAGTTACAGCGCACTGGCACCGGCACTAGCTCGTAGTACTAGGCTACCAGTGCCCCCCCTAATACCTGGTGCTGCCTCGGTCTCGTGAGGCGCAGAATGTTTTGGGACACGCGACGCGCTTGGGAGGAAGGCGCGCCGGCCTGTGGGGGCGGACATGGCCACCGACTCCCTGGACACGCGGGCGCGTCGGGAAAGCGCATGGATAACAAAATCGCGGTGTCATCGCAGGCTTAGGCATCTGCAGCAGCAGCAGCAGCAGCAGCGAGGCACGTGGCACTAGTACTTCGTTCGTGAAAAGGAGGACACATGTAAACTGCCGTCCGTCGATGCAAATCCTGCCGACTCACCTTGCTTTATTATTTTAATTAGCTGAGCGGGCCGCGCAAATTGCACGGCTAGCTATTTATATTCAGCTATTAATCATCGCGTTTGTTCCACTAAAATTATCTCTCAGAAGGCACCACGAAAAATAAACTATTTGACACTCGTACGAAGAGCTTGGTAAACAATGTGAGGATTAATCTATATTAGATACATAGCAAATAATGACATTCATGCATGAAACTATTTTTTAAAAAATAAAGCTTGAGATTACCTACCATAAATGCAGGCTGGTGCAACTAGGGATGGCAATTGTGCCTATTTACCCATGTGCCCTCGGGTAAATACCCTAATAGAGTCGGGTATATGATGTTTTCTTTACCCATGGATATGAAAATAGAGGAACACTCTACCCGTCGGGTAAACGGACACAGGTATGGGTAAGCTCCACCTGTACCTGTCTCACCTGTTTACCCACGAGAATATGCGTATATTTGAGATAATCGAGATAATTCTTACTGATTGTAATTCTGTAATTCCTCATTAGAAACACTCCTTTTTAATTTTGAATTTTAGTTTTAGGTTGAAATTCATATGCAAATCCAATCAATAATTTTCATTTAATTTTATTCCAAATTTCATTTTTTACTTTAAAGTTCATATGAAAATCGAATTGCTATTTTTATTCTAAATTTCAGTTATGTTTTATTGTATATGACATGGACTCATTTTTTAATCTAAATCAAATAGATAATTTTATTATATTTTTATTCTAAATTTCATTTTTAGGTTGGAGTTGATATACAAATCCAACTACTAATTCTTATTTAATTTTATTCTAAATTTCAATTTTACTTTGAAGTTCATATGTAAATCAAATTGCTATTTTTATTCCTAATTTTAGTTATTTTTATTGTACTTGATATTAGGGGTGTAAAAAAGCTCGAGACTCATAATCTACTTGAACTCGACTCGTTCTAGGCTCAATTTAAGCTTAACTCGAGCTCAATCCTAGGCGAAGGCTTACGAACCTATCGAGCCCGAGCTCGAATAGCTCGTTATGGCTCCAGTAGATGTGTAATAGGATTTGTATGTCCCTTTTTTACCAGCTCAACAAGCCCTTTATCTCTTTCCTCCATCAAATATTTGTTTCCCCAAGGTCAAAGCCACCCTGGCCCAACCTATCCTTGAGTTAAGCTCGAGCCTGCTTGAGCTTTGCGAAAGTTGCATATCACTTTTTTAATGAGCTTATTCAAATCAGCTCGAGCTCAGATCCAAACTTAGGCTCGGCTCGAGTTTGTACTGAACTCGAGTCTAGGTAGGTAGGCTCGTTCGAGCTCGGCTTATTTACAACTTTACTTGACATGTTTTTTTTTCTTTTAATCTAAATTACATTGCTAAATTTATTTTATTTGAATTCCAAATCTCAGTTTTATGTTGGAATTCATATAAAAATCTATCTACTAATTTCATTTAATTTTTATTTCAAATTTTAGTTTCACTTTGAAGTTCGTATGTAAATCAAATCACTAATTTTTTATTTTTTATTCCAAATTTTAGTTATTTTTATTGGACTTGACATAAACCTTTTCTTTTAATCTAAGTCATTATAACTTAGGTCCGCTAGATGAATTGCTATATCTTTTCTCTTTTTACTCTGATTAACATAGAAATTTTTAGCTATTGAGAACAAACACAGTGACTTCTTGTATCTTTGCTTTAACAGATAGATAAACTAATTAAATTGGCAGGGGTGGATCCATAATTTCATATCAACGGTGTCATCATAAACATGGGCCATCCACCAAGCATGTAATGGTCTAAATAAAAGGTTGCCTTCAGAGGGACATTAAGATCACATGGCAGGTCGAGCTGTTGTTATCAATACAGGATGAAAAAAAGGTACAAAGATCCGATCAAAAGATATTGCTATCCTATAACAACACATGTTATACGTTGGATCCGCCCCCGTAAATTGGTAACTGCAAATGAGCTCGAAAGTATTCTAGGACGCCGAAGTCTAACTGATGTAGCATGACACATCTTTTCAGTGATGGGAAGAACTAGAGGAAAAGGCGCTGGATTTCAAGGCGAAAGAAGAAGGCAGGAGTTGAATGCGCTGACGGGAAACAGACAAGAGTGATGATTTGATTTGAGGGGATAAGAACCAAGGTGCTGCTAGCTTTGCATGATGTGGAGGGAGACAACGGGCTTGTCATCCATCCCACGGCGCCACCGTCCATCCACTGCTCTACGCCGCCGCAGGCAGACGCGTCGATTAGTCACACGGGTTATCGTTCAGTTTATGTGGCTATAATAGTTTATCGATCTGGTTCACATTGGTCTTGGTCCGGACACGTCAGCCGTCTCGAGCATCCGGCAGGGCCGTTCTGGATAACTACTAGTCCATTCGGGCGTGCACGGATGGGCTCGATTCAATCAATAGTCTTGGTAGGCCACGCCGTGAAAGGCATGTGCTTACCAAACTAGGAGTCGTTTGGATGCTTGGTTCGAAAGTATTTTCATCGCTTTCTTCTCGTATTGGTACTAATTAATTGACATCGTTCGTGCTTTGCACATGCTTTTTGGTGTCATTTTCGGCGTAAGAAATTTGTTAGTAGTAAGATTATACTGGGAGCGAGGGCGTGACGTACGTAAAACGAATTTCTTACACTTGCAACACATCGATCGTACATACTGGAAACCTCAACTGAAACGTGACCCTGGTCTCTTTCTTTCCCATCCATGAATTCCAGAACAAATTAGACCATGGCATGCTCACGGACAGGGATGACAATCGTGCCTATTTATTTATGTACTCGTGGGTAAATACACTAATAGAGTCGGGCATGTGAGGTATTTTTTACCCACAGGCAAGAAAATAAGGGGAGCTCTCTGCCCATCGGGTAAATGTGCGCGGGCGTAGGTAAACTCCACATGTACCTGTTTTGCCCATATACCCGCGACCTGACAAGTGGCCTAGCCCAACAGTCCAAACTTTAGTACTCAACCTCCGAGCCACAGTCGCCACGCGAATCATCCATCAGTCTAGATCCAGAAATCCAAGTCGGCTGCTCGCCCTCCACCCGATCGCTCCTTCCACCGGCCGCCACCCCTTGGCCCCCACCAGATCGCCTGCTCACCCCCTACTAAGCTGTTCCTCCTCCTAGCTGCCGCCCCTTGGCCGCCCATCCGATCGCCTGCTCGGCCTCCCCACCCGGTCGCTGCCCCTCGGCCCCTACCCGGTCGCCTGCTTGCCCCCTCACCCAGCCACGGCCCCCACTCGGTCGCCTACTTGCCCTCCACCCGGTCGCCGCCCCTCGGCCCCCCACTCAGTCGCCTGCTCGCTTACCCACCCCGCAGTCAACACTCGGCCCCTACCTGGTCGCCTACTCGCCCCCACCAGGTCGCTCCTCCTCTCGGTCGCCTACTCTTCCGATCAAGACGAAGGGCCCATGCTTCAAGGATAGAATAGGGTGAATGTTGAGGGTCTTTCTGAGCATGAATCATCGTGGGAGTACTATGGTACGGAGATTTGGCTTCATATGATGTTGGCTGACAAGGGATCACTGTAGGATGCTATTAAGCTGTGAGTTTTATCCATACAGCGGATGTTTCAGGTCCTAAAATCTAGCCAGGAGCAGTACACCGTGGTCTGCAAGAAGATTGGTTGTCCTTGGCGTGTGCACATACATAGATCCAAGTACGAGACTCAATGGATTGTATCCAAGGTGAAGGCGCACTCCTGCATGCTCAGTAAAATTTTGCCAAAGCATCGCACACATTTACCTTTATAGCAAATATCATGTACGGATAGATAGTGAAAAAGAAGGACTTAGAGGACAAACACATCATTATGGCTATCGAGTAAAAATTCAAGTACAAGATTAGTTACACGAAGGCATAGCGTGCGAAGCAGAATGTTTTGGAAAAAGAAGGTTAAGTTCTTTCGAGGTGGTTTATGACAACCTTCCTCGTAGGTGCTGTGGGATAGAAACCTGGGCACATATATTACTGTGAAGAATAAGCCATCCATAAGACCGCCAGGTTTTATGGTTTTGCAGAGAGCCATCTTAGCCTTTGATGCCTGTATCGACGTTTTCAGGCACATGTTGCCCATGCAAGTCGATAAGGATGGGTTACAGTACATTCCCCTACCAGTTCTCTTGTATGGCACATACTAACAAGCTCTCCAATCTTTTCGTAGTCTCTGCAAATGAATTGATCAGGAGATCCACCCTCACGACTACGAGGGAGGAGCGGCGGCGCAGTGAAGATCAAAATGAGCGTATCTGACAGGAGACACATTTTCATCTAGAGGCGTGTAGACGCCGGGAGCACGAGGCTCGTGAGGAGCATAAAAGAAAGTAAAAACTGACAGCCAAGACTAGGGCAGCCGACGAGGACTACAACGCGACTTCGGGAGGAAAGGCAAATGGCCACATTTCACATAGTAGTTCGACCCTCTTTATCTATATATCCATGTATTTCTTATTCCCTAAAGACATGCGTGTATAATCCTTGGTTCGTTAGCCTGCGTGCTATGTAAACCTCTTGTTAGATCAACTGTCGTGTTGTTATTGTTATGCCATTTATCTGAAGTTATCCTCCGTGTATAAATTTTCTGTTGCATCGTAATATCACTTACCTTCCTATTTACGAAACATTGCTAGCTCAATTGTACTCACAAATTTTTAAAAATTTATCAAACTCTAACAACATACGATAATCACAAAATATTTTTACGACTCTAACAGATTCCATACCTTTAAGAATATACGAAAATCACAAATGGACTAACCGGCATTGTCTACCGTTTTTTTTTAAAATAACAGTCTACAAACAAAATTTGCTAAATTTATTATCTACACAAATTATTATTTATCCCCACAATTATTTCTAATAAAATAATATTGTTATTTTAAATCGCTCAACTATTGGATGACTTAGGTTAGTCGCTCAACCAAGTTGAGCCACTAGGGCCTAGTTGCTTCACGTTTGAGCGACTTAGGCCGACCGTGGAGCGATAAATAGTTATTAATGTAAAAAATTAAAATATAGATATATTATTGTAATTTAGAATAAAAAATAATTATTTTTTAAAAAAATTCGTTACAACACCACCTTGCAGTAGTAGTATTGTGGACCTGTCATACGTTTTCAACCTAGCAATTGCTAATGTTTGATTTTTTTTTTCTTCAAACGTTTGTAAATTGTAATGGTGCGTGTCCGTTTGAACTGCACAGCTTATGAGTTTTAGCCAACTGAACTGAAAACAGTAGCTGTTGAGCATCGCCTTATCTCACCAGGCCCCACCACCCCCTGTTCATCGATTCATACAGCGTTTGACCGTTGCTAGCACTTGGCTCTCCGATCCTGACTTGCCAACGCGCGTTCAAGCTAGCAGAGTAGCAGTACTACACGTCTACACGAGCACACGACAGCGAAATCCCGCGCCTAACGCTGCATCTCAACTGGTGTTTGAATCGGCCTCAACTTTCGACTTCAGTTTGGAAAAGTTAGAACTCGACTTGAATATCTTAGCTTCTAAAAATAGTTTCTTCAAACTGCTTACAAAATGGTGTCCGCTTCTTTTAAAAGCTGTTTTCTAAATCTTATTACAAAAACTACTTCTCCATGCTGTTATTATTCTATTTCAATTAAAAACAAAAAACTCTAGTGAAACACCATAACTCCAGCCGATTAAAACGTCCCAGCTATCAGTTTTCTAGACTCCCGGTCTCGCAGACAGTAACTCCTGCTCGCTCCTGTAAACAGAGGCTCGTTCTGTGTGCTTTGGCCTGGCCAGTCAAACCTTAAACAACACGTTGACGCCAAGCATAATTTGCCCATACCAGACCGGGTACTACACCAGTGTCTGACTCGAGCGATCCTACCTTTACGATTTGGGACCTTGGATCGAAACGCGGATCCTTAAGCCGACGCTGCCTGCCGTCTCCTTGCAGGCTTCGATTCGGCCGCGAGCTTGCTTGGTGCCGCCGCCTACCGGGCACCGGCGGCCGTCGCCGCCGCCGCCGCCCATGCATCTCACATACTCCCGCCCCGTGTGCACGCGCGTGGTTTTCGCACGTTTTTTACCCTCTCGCATGCAACTGCAGCGTGCCGAAATTTCAGCTAGGCATAAATTTTAGTCAACTCCGAGAAGAATGTTGTGAACTTATAATGTGTCACTGTTACTGAACGTGCTCGTAGCTTTTCCTGCTTTAAGCCATTCTCATGGCTGTTACTGGCCGACTGTTCGTTGCTCAACAGGGTGCTTTGCATCAAGATATTCTTCGGCTTTATCTGCATCTGCAGAATCGTCTCAATCGGTTGCCAGTTTCCACCTTTAGGTTCGGTCGCAAAAGGGAAGAACAGGAAAGAAAGAAAGTGGCAAACATGTGGCGCTGTGCCATGTAATAAGTCGCATGATTGAAGAAGACCAACGATGGCTAAAACATTTCAGAGGGCAAAGCGCAGCGCAGGAAATAAATCAAACATCAGAATTAATAATGGTAACACTTAGCATGCTAGCTATCTAGATTGATGCTGGAGATATGACATGCAGTCATGTACAACTCAGTTTCAACCACCAAAATCCCTACCACCCAGAATAAACATGCAACGCTGGTATCCAACTCTTCTCACTTCATTTCTGAGATAACCATGGCAGCCCAAACAAGTAGATTGGTTTTCCTGGCAGAAGATTAGTTGCATGTCATTTGCAAAACCAAAACCAAAGAAAACAACATAGGACCAATACAAATGCAAGCTACTGTGCGCTTAACTCAGACATACTTTATTAGAGAGAGAAACTACCAGATCAGAATATCATAGCCATGGCAGAGCTCCTGCCCTTGTTTTTTTAAAGAATATCATAGTCATCTCCTCGGTCCAAATGATAAACTAGATGGTACAAATTCAGCAAGACCTTCTTTGAGAAATGCCACCGTTTTTTTTTCTTTTTGAGTTGGTGATCTAACATCTATAATATCATGGTAAATTGGTAATGCCATGTACTCCAAGAGTGGCCAAAAGGGAATATGTTTGTAGGGGTGCTGGAACCCACCAATCAAGAACAGTACCCATGCTATTCTACTATAGCTAAAGATCATATAGACCACAGACCAATCACCATAAAAGAAGAATTTACACACTCTGGATTGAAAAAAAAAGCTTGGGTCAAAGGACGTAAAGTTAGCACTAAAATGCAACGTGAAACGATAACTATAGCAGTGTATCTGGAACTTACAAAATATCTTGTCGTTTCCAGATATGTTCGACCAACTTACTCTCTGTTGCAAAGCGCCAATTTGTAGCGCTCTGGCATCCCTTTTTTGAGCACCGGAAGTCCTCATCTCAGTTGGCACTTCAGCCACCAAGCTACAGGCAAGCATATGCTGAAATTGCAAAAGCAAGAGATAAAGCCCTCTTGATGTAGTGCAAAACAACTTGAGGAACAGCAGAACCCACATGAATAGAAATGAATTATGAACTAGATGAATTGTGTCCCTCATAAAATCAGATCTGGAGCAACACGATAAATGAGAAAAAAATATTAATTCAAACAACAATATTTTAAGTTTTGAACCACACCAATTTCCACTGTGAGATCATACTATCGAAAGTATTCGTTATATGGATAAAATTATACCTCTCTTGGTTACATTTATGCTGGCCAATGCTTGCAATTGAACCTTACATCTTCATATATTTCCAAAGCTTCTCATCAAACATCTGGCTGAAACATAGCATCCTCAGATTCTGTTTTAGAGACACCGAAGGATCAATAAGTTCGCTCATTCTAAACAGGGATCTGACAGTATTTTTATTCATGACAGCAGCAGCAAAATTGTAATCGCTAAGATGGGAAACGGTGGGCTGCATTAGCACTTATTCTTTTGCCACTTTTGGTCAAATGCCTCTATACAAGCCTGTATCAGCACAAATGGCAGAAATAATCATAACTGCCAAGTTCATCATAACTGTTCAAAAGTGTTGTGGCTTTTGGTTTTTAGCTGATTACGAGAGAGATTGCGGGAATATAGGCCACTCGTGTTGAAAAACCACTCTGTATAAAGCGATTCCTACAAATGGTTTATAGAAACTACATTAAGAAATCACTCTGTTCAAAAGCTGACTTCTAAAAACCAAAAGTCGAAAGTTGTTTGGAACTATGTGTTTGACTTCGTTTGTTAGCATATTTCCCTGGACACAAACTACGTGTACACCAGTTCTTGTCGCTCCAAAACTATACGGACATGGTTATTACTTGTTTTCATGCCAACAGTGGACAGTTGCATGCACTCGTAAGATCAACAAGAACATGCTTACGGTGACATGACCAGGGATAACAATTAGAGAGTTTCTGCCCTTCTGCCTCATCATCTATTGTAGTGTTACTATTTCTGCTGGGGGGCAATTTGTCAAATTTATATGCAAGTTCAAAGCTTCATATATAGCAGATTGAAACCTTCAATACAGGACAGATTAACCCCTAATAATTCCGAGTAAATCATCTTGCTCAGATGCACTCCCCTCTTCATCAACCTCAACAAAAGAAGCTCAATCAGGCTCATATCCAGAGAGTTTCATCACACCAATCAAATCATTCAACATCTCATACAGTTCCCTCGATCTCTGATGGACCTTATCCCCTACAAGGAAACCACGCGTCTCACTCTGCGCCTCAATCCAGCTACAACCAGGTTCCTTCTTCAGCCGTCCCTGCCTCATTAGCCTTCTTGTCCTTGGAACATCAAACCCATTTCCCTGATTCCGCATGTACATTTGAGAGAAGAATGTAAACTGAAGAATCCTCAGGATCCAGTAGTAGAACATTGCTGGTAGCAAGTTCAGCCACCTCAACATCCCAACGGATCTTGCAAACGCTTAGGAGAGTCTTCCATATGACTGCATTGGCTTAAAAAGGCATGCTGCTGATAAACTTCAGAGCTTCCTGTGGGCCCTTTGAGCATCCTAGTATATCCACCATGCAAGCAAAGTGCTCCAGTTGTGGTTCCAGTTTGTAGCGGGAGGTCATCTGACGGAAGTAGTGGCATCCATCATCCAGCAGCCCAACATGGCTGCATGCCCTAAGTGCTGCAACGAAAGTTGCATGATTTGGCACATTCTCCTTTTGCATCCTATGAAACATCTTGAGTGCTTCTACTCCTTGGCCATGGAGCGCATAGCCACATACCATAGCATTCCATGACACAAAATCCCGTTTCTGTGCCATCTCAAACATTAGCAGTGAGTCTGGCATGTCCCTGCACTTGGCATACATGTATACAAGAGTGCTGGATACATATTCATCTCCAAGCATTTCTTGCTTGATAATCTGACAATGGATCTGTTTTCTGAGCTCAGTGGCACTGCATGTCTCCACCGTATGGTTGGGCAAACCAAAGAATGGCTGTCCCAACAACACGGTCAGAACTAAACTTATTCTATATGGCGTGCGAATGTAACTGCCTACCAGTGCTCAGACATGACATTGCCTACCAGTGCTCGCGATCTTAAAATTTCCATTGCAATCCATCGATCTTTAAGGAATTTCATTTGCATTAGTACCTTTTCGCCTCTCTCATCAAATAATCATTACATTGTACAGCTTATCTGGCCCCCGCAATCTAAATTCCTGGCTCCGCCCCTGCCCGGCGTGGGAGTACGCCGTGACCATGGTGTTCCATGAGTCGGTGTCCCGTTGGGGCATCGCGTCGAACACCCTGCGGGCGTACATCTGGAGGAGGCAGTTGGAGACGAAGGAGGTGAACCCGGACACGATCATGCGCGCGTGCGCGGCGAGGGCCGCGCGGCCGGCGTGGGCGCAGAGCTGGAAGAGGTGGGAGAACATGGCATTTGGCGGGAGGCGGCCGTGAAACCGGGGCTCAAGGAGAGCGTAGCGTGGGAGGCGGATGTCATGTGTTAATGGCGGTAGGCGAGGCGACGGGTGGAGGAGTGGAGTGGTGGAAGCGGCCACTGCGACGCTGCGCCGTTGCCAATTGGCATAGAGACGATGGTCGTGCCTGTAAATGGCGAAGTTAAGCGTTCAAAACGGCGACGGCTTAACATTTTTTTACTATAGTTACTGATTTTTTTATTATAGTTAAGTTGTTTTATTTGTCATAATTAAATTTAAAAAAATTAATATAAAGATATAAATAGCGAAGTTACATAGTTAATAGGCTCCATGGGCCCCTATATCTTGCGGCTTGCTGCGCCAGTCTACAGTTCTAGTTGTGTTTTTGACTTTTAGTTTATTATTTTTGAATTCTAATTGTTCATGAGAGATAATATATAGAAAAAATAGTTATATATAATTTTAGCTGATATAACTTAACTGAGTACAATACCTATTACAATATACTTATAAATCTATCTTAAAAATATATAATTTAAAAATTAATTATTGTACTAATTTAAAGACAAAGTCCAATCATAAGCCGACCCCAAAAGCAGTGACAAGCATCACACCTCACGCCGCGACCCCACCGCACGCAACGAATCCACGCCGTCCATCACCCTAACTGCAGCGCTCTCCGCCGTTAAATCCCTCGCTTGTCGCAGTCGATTCCTTCTTCTCTTGCCTTGCCCGTCCGAGCCGCGAGAGGGGGAGAGAGAGAAGAGGGAGGGAAAAAAACTTCGGAGCTCACGCGCTCACACCAAAACCAATCGGAGCCGAGGCCGCCGACCCGACCGGATCGGGCCTAGGTTGAGCGCATGGGCGGAGGAGGCGACGGCGAGGCGGCCGGGGGCGGCGAGTCCCCACCTGCGGCCGCGGCCGCGGCGGCGGGGGCGACGCTGAACATCCGGTGCGCGAACGGCACCAAGTTCACCGTGCAGGCCGACCTCGGCGCCACGGTGGGGGCGTTCAAGGAGGTCGTGGCCGGCAGCTGCGACATTCCGGCGCCGCAGCAGCGCCTGATCTACAAGGGCCGGATCCTCAAGGACGAGCAAACCCTAGAAAGCTACGGTGCGTGCCACAGGGATAGATAGGAAGAAAATGGCAACGATTTGGCCTGATGGGATAGAACTGGCCAGTCACGTGCACGAATTCGGTGGTGTAGTTACTAGTCTGCGTGGTTTGGTTTGTCGATGCAATGCCTTGCTGTTTCCTGGGACCGTATCGGTGGGGACTAGATGCATCAATTGGTTTTGCTTTGTTGTGCATGCTAGCTAGCGAGTAGTAGAGTTTTCATGGGTGATTGGGTGATGCGAGTAGGGAGTGTAGTGGATTAATGATAACACATATTGTGAATGTTGATGCTACTATATAGCGTGGAAGAAGCTGAAGGTAGCTTCTTTTGCCACGGCTCGAATATATTTCAAACGTTATGGAGCTATGTAAGCTACCATTAGTCGTGCTTGTCTAGTTATACGTGGTAGGTAGTCTGCTGGATTTTCTGGGAGGTGGAGTTAAAATTGATGTATTAGCTTACAAATCTGCGTACAGAAAATTCCATTATTTTTATTTGTGAATTTTGGGCAGAGTGCACTTTTATTGTTGAATGACAATGTAGTTTACGTAATGTAAACGTAAGTAAATTATATCAACCTATTGCACCGAGGTCACCCATGGTTGTATCTTGTGTGAATGTCGCTATTATATCTGTTGTTGATTACATAAGTGGTGATAACTTTAGACTGAATGATTGTGTTGTTTGATGGAAGTAAGCACTGGGCTTTTCGTTACAAAATTATGCTAAATTGCTAACCATAAATCAGATGCCGAAGTGCTATAGGTTTATGATACATTAGTAACTTTGCATTGTAATGGGCCTGATATACGTCGGCAACTTTATATTTAGTGCTACTGCTGGGTAGTAGAATGAATTGTATAAAATTTGAATATTTATTTCTAGAAAATAGTATGAACTGCGAAGTGTGGATATGTGCAATAGGTGCTTGTTCAGGGATACTTCATTTATAAACCCTAGGCTGTGGAATATCCTCCTGAAATCACTATTGTTTTTCTGGTACAAGAACATATTGCCAATGACAATTGCAAAAATTGTGCTTCGTTATGAGCTAGTGTTGCACCATAAATGTTTCATACCTAAAATTATTTATAATGGAGATTCATTGAACTTTTTCATCATACTCACACAGCCTGCACTACATGACGAGAAGCTTTTACAGCTGGACAGAAATTGCAGTAGATATGTAGACTATGCAGCATGATAGAAATATTTTACTAAGTTGGTCATGTAAATCTTGTCTTTTGAGTCACAAATAACAGCTTGAGAACTGGGAAATTCTTGTGTGAGGCATGTAGCAATTTTCTTTTGCTTTTAGATGCAACTATTGGGTTGGTTATCAGCAAATTCAATTGTATTACCATGTGATAAATGTGAATTTATCATAGTCGCAAGATGTGCTATCTTCTTGTGCACATATAAATTGTGTAGGAGTTCTCATTGGGAGTTCTTTTGTATATGATCACATGACATCAGATATAGGAGTATTCTTTCTTTTTATGGTTATATTGACCCGCCATTTAAATCTTAGAGTTATTAATCATTTTTCTCACTCTCGTTTTTTGTATTTTGTAGGTGTTGAGACAGATCACACCATTCACTTGGTGCGTGGTGTTGCCCCACCGTTGGCCACATCAGGTGCACCTGCTGCAGCCAATCCCCAAGCTTCAACTACTCCTAGCAGTGGCCCAGCTGGTGGTCTTGGAGGCTTGTTTCAAGGTGCTGGTGCTACTGGAACTGCTAGTGGCAGGCCATCGGGTTTATTTGGGACTGAATTTCCAGAACTAGATCAAATGCAGCAGCAGTTAAGCCAGAATCCCAACTTAATGAGGGAGATAATGAACATGCCAATGATGCAGAATCTCATGAATAACCCTGATTTAATACACAATATGATCATGAACAACCCACAAATGCGTGAGATCATTGATCGAAATCCAGACCTTGCCCATGTCCTCAATGACCCAAGTGTTCTCCACCAGACCCTTGAAGCAGCCAGAAACCCTGAAATTATGCGTGAGATGATGCGGAACACAGACAGAGCTATGAGCAACATTGAATCTTCTCCTGAAGGGTTTAATATGCTCCGACGTATGTATGAAACTGTCCAGGAGCCTTTCCTAAACGCAACAGCAATGGGTGGGGAAGGCAATACAGCCTCAAACCCATTTGCAGCACTTCTCGGAAATCAGGGGTCCAACCATCCAAGCGATCCTGCTACAAATGCTCCAACTACTGGCTCAGAGTCCACCACAGGAACCCCTGCTCCAAATACTAATCCACTTCCAAATCCCTGGAGCACGAATGGTAGGTTTTGAATAATTACTTTTTTGTTTGTTTTGTTGTTGATAATTATTTGAGTTACTAATTTTATTTGCACACTTTAATTTCCAGCTGGGGGTGTGCAAGGAGCTGCACGGTCAGGTCCTGCTGGCAATGCAAGAACTGGTGCCGCTGGTGGCCTAGGTGGGTTGGGTTCAGCAGATTTGAACAGTATGCTTGGTGGTCTTGCTGGCAATGCAAGGACTGGTGGTGCTGGTGGTGTAGGAGGGTTGGGTTCAGCAGATTTGGGGAGTATGCCTGATGCTTCTCTTTTGAGTCAGTTTCTGCAAACCCCTGCTATGATGCAGATGGTGCAGAACATTATGTCTGACCCACAGTCAATGAACCAGGTACAGTACTTTTATTTTTTTCTTGTATGTTTTTGAAGATGACAGAATCATAACCTTGGATCATTCTTAATGTATTCCTGTCCACAGTTGCTTAACTTCAACCCAAATGCACGTAACCTGATGGAATCAAACAGTCAGTTGAGGGAAATGTTCCAAAATCCAGAATTTCTTCGCCAGATGACATCCCCGGAGACTTTGCAGGTAACTTCTGTTACGATGTAAGCCTTATGGATTTGTTTGGTTGGTGGGATGAAGTTGCATGGGATGGTATGGTCTAACTGACTGGTGTTCACTGACTTCATGCCACCAACCAAATACACCCTAACTGTCACCATATTTTACCAAGATAAATATTTTCTCTTTTTTCTCAGCAATTACTCTCATTCCAGCAGGCTTTATTATCACAGCTTGGTCAACATCAACCTAGCCAGTGAGTAACTCTAGTTCAACAGTACCTGAATTTCACCTAGTTTATTGTAGCGGATGTTACCTTTTCATTATGAAATGGAAATTATGCAGTGCCATTATATGTTTGTTGAGTTTCTTTTAATTTGCTTGATTCAGGGATGGCAATCAAGGAGGCAATGGCACAGGTAATTCTCCCTGATTATTTTTCTATGCACTATCTTTTCTTCTTCTTTTAAGATGGATTAGCATCTCATGCTTGAAGTAAATGGTCCTGAGTTGCCCTTATGGCCTTATGTTGATGGTTGTTTAGCTCTTGTGGCAACAATTGCTTTGCTTTAGACATTGTGCTTAGTTGACAATTTATTGGTTCCTTGGTATTTCTGTCCTGCAATGAGTTTTGGCTATAGGGGGCGTTCGTATTTGCTTTTACTGATGGTTTTTGGTTGTGACTCATGACTTTTAGCTGAAGATAAATAGTAGTGGTTGAAAGAAGTGGTTTTAGAAGGAGGGGGGAGAGCAGTGCAAAAAGTGAGGGAGATATGCGTGCGTGTGACGAGAGCAAGAGGAGTGGGGTGAGTGATGCACCTGTGATCTCTTGTCTTATCTCTGGAGCGATACGGTAGCTAGAGGAGTTGAGAAGTTGGGTGTTCGTATTGGCTTTTGGCTTTTCTAAGCATAAGCCAGAAGTAGAAGCTAATACGAACAGAGCCATGATGTTGTAGCATGAGAATTATTACCATTGGCTCATTCTTAACACTAAATTACTGAGGTGCATAATATGACAACATTACATTTCTCGGAAACATTTAAGTGTTGCTATTTCTCTATCAGGTGATGCATGTTTGCAATTTTTTTTTCTTTTGCTACGTGAAAATGGAAATTGGTTGCCTATGACCAAATACTGTTGCAATATGGATTTGATAATTGGAAAGCAGATGGTAGTTCCTAGGCCTTTAGACCACCACCATTATGGAACCATTTAAGTGAATGTGTTATGTGTTGAACATGTCTGAGCTACTTTACAGCTGCTACTGTGCTACCCAGATATTAAAGAGAGTATTGAAGTTCGTTATTATGACATCCCGGCCCAGGTTACATTGAGCCCATTAAGGCCCATGGGGACATGTATGTGTATGACGGTGTGGATTAGTCCTACCTTGCTAGTTAATGGGGGCAAATCACCAACATATAAGCCTAGGGGTTTCCAAGCATCAACTCTCGGTTAACATTTTGCGTGAAGTGAGGATGAAAGCGCGAGCGAGTTGATGCGTGTCCATGGTCTATTCCACAGGGGATTAGGCCTGAGCCAGTTTGGATTCTAGAGTGTAACAATTATGGAGTCTAACTGCACTGAGTTGTCAATTGTGGGTCAAATATTAGATGTGCAGTTGTGCACCGATCTTAAGTTCTTACTAGATAAATACATTTTATCACACCTTTGTTGAGTCGTGACAATGAAAAAAAATACAGGCACACGAGGAAATGATAGCCTCGACACCTTGATGAGCATGCTTAGCGGGCTTGGTGCTGGAGGTGGCATAGGTGTACCAAATACGTCTAATGGTTTGTATACGCTACATTTGGAGAACTTACCTGCTCATTTTGACTTTTGTGTGTTGGCTTATCACCATTAATGATGATTTTTACCTTGTCAACATTTTCAGTGCCACCAGAGGAACTCTATGCAACACAACTCACTCAGCTCCAGGAAATGGGTTTCATCGACACTGCGGAGAACATCCAAGCACTGGTCGCTTCTGCTGGGAATGTACATGCCGCGGTGGAGCGCCTTCTTGGGAATCTTGGCCAGTAGTTAAAGCGGGCCAGACACTGCCATAACGCATTTTGCATGTCTGCAAGAGTGTTTGGCTTACTGTTTTTCTAGGCCCCATATTCAAGCGAAAATTCAGGATATACCACTCCAAAGATTGGCGTGGTTCAAAATGCCACTCCAAAAATTGATTTTCATCACATTCCACTTAGAAGATGTTTAGATTAAGGAAATGCCATTTCCTCCTATTTCCTACGAATTAACCCCTTTTCCACCTTTTCATCCATGGGAAAAGACCGTTATGTCCTGCATTGCCCCCACATGGCAATTTCAACTCCTAATATACCCATAAATTCGCTTTCTTTTCTTTTCTTTTCTTTTTTGTCTTTGTAGATTTTGAGCAGCTTAAGGTATGGCCAAGTTGGGCACATGGCTCACATATTATTCGATTATGGAGTTTACAAGATTACTCTTGTTTATTGCTCCATTACAGATTACCCAATGCTGCAATGCATGCTTGCCTCTTGTTTGCTCTGATTTCGGAGGAGTAAAGGACATCGCTGAATTGTTGATATCGCATTCAGGCTGTTTCTGTCACATCTTAGCTTGCTTTGCAATGTCTTTTACTCTTTCTTCTAGTAGCAGTAGTAGGTGATTTTAATGCATGTAGCTTTCATTGAAATGTTCAGGTGTAAAGAAAGTTAAAAGAAGGGGGGGAAACGCATCAGGAAGTGCACTGATACACCTCGAATGTTTGGGCAATGGAAGGCATAATAGTCTTTTCCCCGTGACTGAAAAGGTGGAAAATGGGTTAATTCGGAGAAAATGAGAGGACATTGTATTATCTAAATCTACTTTGGAGTGGTATGTGATGAAAGTTAATCTTCTAAGTGACGTTTCGAATCATGCCAATCTCTGGTGTGGCATATTCTGATTTTTCCCAAAATTCAGAGGCAGTGTCTGTCCTACAGTCTCAAGACAAAATAAGCAAAGAAGTTCACCTACCATTTACTTTTCCATACATGGTCGTCGTGTCTTTGATTTTATACATGTTCGTCGTGTCTTCGATTTTACAGTGTAGTATGGCTAATTTGGATTGATGTACATACGTATCAAATTATCGGATCTTACGGCAAAGAATATGGCTGTAGTTTTTAACTGTCAACTCCCCATCTGCCGATCTATCAGATGATTCTCTCTGCAAAATGTACTGATGCTTTCTTGTGTTGATGGGGCGGCTTCGGCTGGCAGCAGGCATGTTCTATACATGAGGTAGCTGACAAGCGAATGCTCTGCCTTTTCTGACGGCTGCACTGGTATCCATGTGACATTAGCATAGTTGTTGGGTTCAGTTCAGTTTCATAGGAACGGATGCTTGCGCCTAGATGTGAAGCAACAGTGGTGGGTGAACAAGCATCCGTACTCGGAAGAAGAGATCCTGCAATCCAATGTCCCATCAGCTCAGCTCAAGCCGCAATTCGTCAAAGGAAAACACACTTCACAACAGATACATTGACCTTGAAAGCGAAAGTTCCCTGAAATGCATGGTCGCAACCAAATCCAATGGGCCGCAGCTATTATTGGGCCGGGCCCGAGGGAGGCTTAGCGTAGTGGACACTGGTGCGGTGCGGCGCGCCGCCGAGTCTCCGAGGGGAGAGGAGGGCTGCGCAGGAGCACGGCTCTCGCCTTCTCCGGCGGCGGCGGCTGACGCACCCGACGGCTCACGGCTGAGGCGCTGAGCCAAGGTGATGCTCTTGGGTCTTCTGTGCCCCTTTTCGTCTAGTCTGGTTTCTTTTGCTCTCGTGTCCCCCCCTCTCGCCCCGCCCCGCTCCGCATCACCGATGTCCACACGTACGAGAGCGCCCAACACCTGAACAAGGTTGTCGACCACCTTTCCTTAACAGCATGCCGTCATTGGTAACAGCACGTGTCAGACGATGATTTTTCATGATTATGTCTGTGATAATGGTGATTACAATGGGTGAGATGATGATGGTTGTCACGCCTGCTACGGTCTTCACAATGATAATTATGGTTGTGTGCTTCTTAGTGACTTGTCTGTTGCCATGAATTTAGAGTTGATAGCTGAACCTGAAGTGGTATGCTTGCTCCTCTGCTTTAAATCCCAATCTCCTAGTGTTGTTTGCCATCTGCTGTTGCTGTATATGCATACTTGCATCCATCAGTTCAAATACATAAACTCACATTAAACAAGCTCCTTATGATTAGTGTTGTCACCATGTAGCGCCTTTGAGTAATTTAAGTTTCCATGAGGAAATCCCCTATTGCTGGTTCAGGAGAATGAATTTGGTTATACCATGCAGGTCATTCCATTGCTAATTCCCATACTTCACTTGAAACTTCAATCGTGCCCCTATACTTTCGATGTCGTAAATTGGATCCAAAAAATCATAAGCTACAGTCATAAACTGTAGATAGAAAAAAAAAAACAGAATCACAGCGGTCGGAGAATCACTCATTGACCAGGGGTCTCTACAGCGGTCGGAGAGGCACTCACCGACCATATGGTTGTCGTTCAATTGAGAGGCTGCAGCGCAGATCGAGTCGCGCTGGTGCCCCTGGGGAATCTTTTCACGAGAGACCTCGTATTACATGTAAATACTCTCTCCACGCCGTCCTTATTGGATAGCAAAGAAAATCACGATCGTTGGATCAACCTTGTGCAGCTCAGATCGAACTGTACTTAACTTGCCGTAGAAAAATTTCATAATAACCCTCGTATTAAAATCTATTTTCATTCACACCCGCGAGCCGCATCGTCCCATCCTACTCTGCGCGGCTTGCTCACCGGATCCCGACGTGGCGACGGAAGCTGGCTGCCGGCGCGGAGACGATGCAGCCTTGCGCACTTTGCACCCATCGATGCAGGATGGGGAAGATGGCGAGCAAACGAAGCCACATGACCGCCGGCGGTCTGCACGCTTGACGAGGCGGCGGCCGGTGAGCCGGTAATGCCCCGCGCAACGGCGGGTGCAGCTAATACTAGTTTCGGAGGAAGAAAGGAAGCTTGAGAAGATGGCCTCAAACAGGGGGAGTTAAACTAAGGCAAATTGGCATTGTTACATGTACACGTGCTAATCACATTCTTACCAGGCTTATATTTATTCAATCCTGATTAGCAGAAGAGCTCGAAGCTTGACTAATTTTTTATGGGATTCCATTTTCTTAGACACGACGACACAACAGCCTATCGCAACTGACAACAAGTTCAGTTTTGCAACAGCCTACTATCAAGGCTCTCAAGAATCAAACAAGCAACCAAGGCCTTACCGCCTCGGCACCATTCCTGCGCAGTGTTGTTTTAATCAAGTGTTTTCCCACTGCTGAGTAGCTGCAGACTGCAGTCATAGATAGAACACGGAGAGCCGCGACAGGCTATGATTACTGTGTGCTGCAGTGGTGAGTCTCTCTATCGCAACATTCAATTAGGATCACGGGATTGCAACATTCAATTCGAATCGTCAGGTAGTACTGCATCTGTCTGGCAGAGCGCACAATGGAGGCTGCCTGTATGTACAGCGTAGAAAAAAACTGCTGAGAAAAACCAGTTCCAGCTAACCTTCCATTGCTTGGTGGAAAGATGCACAGCTCTTTACCATGTCAAGACTTGAGCATGTGTTTTATCATATCATATGGTCTTTAGAATATGAATGACAATTAACCTAAGAAACTTGTATTACTAACCATGAAGAGGCGCAGCTTCCTTACCATCTCACACTTGGAATTAAGCATGCGGTTTATCATGGTCTTCGGAAGATATTTGAAATTTTTACAAAAGGAAACCGAGAGATTATCGTCTGCCCTTTTTTATCTTTTTGAATTTTTAGGAAAGAGAATTAAGTGCAGTTTCTGAACTGGCCGCCCTCGCCCCGTGGCGTGTGATTTGACTGATTGACGAGGCCGATGTCCGCGACTAATCTACGGCGATGGGCGATGAGGGGAGGAGCCGAGGATGCTCTCGTGTGGCCACGACGGCGCGAGTTGCAATCGGCGAGGGCAGTGCCACGAGTGTGACGGCGCGTGGGTCCATGTACGTGTGCGGCGACGGAGCGGCTATGGCGAGCATTGGGTCACGTAGGTCATCAACGGTGACGTAGCATGGCAGCACGGCACGGCTGCAAACTTGAGAGGCCGGGGCGGGTTCTGTTGTAGAACGAGCAGTTTTAGCAATTTTTCAAGTTTAATTTCAGCAACTACTTAAAAATTAAAAGCATAATTTTAGCTGCATTTAATTGACATAATCAACATATAATCAAGTATATTTATCATGTCAACTAAACAACATAGCATTCTTATGAGAGGGGACAGCGCAGCACATAAAATCAGCATATTTGCTCATATTTTAATGTTTGATTATTGCTCTTAGATGTTGGGCTGCTTAAGATAAATCTTGGTCTCCTCGTCACTTGAGTCAGTTCAATTCATAGATTAAATACAACAAGTCTCTGAAACAAATGAGATCTTGAGCCCAGATAAATCTTACAAGTCTAATTAGTCAATTTAGCCAATTCATCAAGTCTGCGATCACTGAACAGAATTAAATAATTCTTTGCTCAAGGTATCAACTTAATCATCAAAGTAAAACAGAAGCTATACTATCACAGATTCATAGTGAGCAAGTAAGTGATTTAAGATCATAGAAATAGACCAAATGAATGAAACAAAAAACTAATAATCATGTAAGAAGTACACTGACAGCAAGTGGTTTACTGGCTCAAGATCAATTTATAATGAATTGTTGTATTCAAATCTCAACTTGACTCCAAATCTTCATAGAGCAGTATCCGAACCCACATAAATCACCAAGCAATATCTCCCAATACTAGTCTAAAATCTTATCTCAGAAATTTAACTAGTATAGCACATATATGCAAGGCGATGAGCAAAATCAGAAAACAGTATACTCATAGAGTGGTCGGCACTCAAAAGCCATCAAATAGAATCAGGGAAGGCACGCAAAACCGCTGCCCCAGAAATCCGATTACCTCGCTATGTCGCGAATCACTAGACAAGAGTTGACGGAGATACAATGCCCACTTTCACAATTCAGAACACCAAAACACGAAATCGAGGTACAAATAATGCTACACAAAACCACCAAAGCACACTCGGCCAAGTGCACTCAAGAGCAACACCAAGTGTTCAGGACCTTCTTCCTTCCCTGAATCAAGTGCTCACCTGCGGGTTCCCCTTCAAAATCCCGCTAGAAGACGGCGTACATAAGGACTCAAAGCACCGAGAAGACGAGATCTCCAAGAGAAGATGGTGCAGAAGCATTGAGTCTTCCCAAACCCGAAGCTCACAAGAAATAAATCAAAGAGGCATACTTGCTAGATTTGAAGAGAGGATACCAGAATTAAAAGAGACGGCTTAAATAGAGGAGGCAGGGGACTACGGCATGATGGTTGCGAATGGTTGGCTCCAAAGAGCTCGCGCCAACCCGCACCTCTGGTGCTACCTCACCTGTCGCCGCCTCTCCATTGGCTCGAGTCGCCAGCCAAAGGAACAGCTAAGGAAGGGCAGCGACTAGTTGTGCGACCGGGTCAAACGAAGCAGCCGAGGCTGCCTCATCTCTTCCCTCCCTCCAACTAATTGGCAGGCCCTTCTTTTCTTTTTTTTCAAGGGTTCATCGGAGCCCCCAAACTTAGGCCTGAACAACGGAGGTATGACGATGGCACCAACAGAGAACAGACCACATAGGTAAGTGGTGACGGTAGTGGTTTGGAAAGGGGAGGAGTGTGAGAAGGGCTATGGTGGGTTGTTTTGAGGGGTGAGGGAATGGATCCATGCCATTAGATTTGCATATAATGTTCGAAAGAAAATTGACTGAAATTTTTTTTACTCACTCCCTTTATTTATTCATACATAGTTGCAAACGTTTTAGTACATCTATACCTCCCACGAGACACCACCACGCGTGCAAGCCCTTTATTAATTATACTAGCTTTTAAGACATATTACATAGCTTTGGGCGCATCAGGTGGACTGGTGGAGCCACACGTACAGGGGGCGCAGGTGCAGGACTCCCCGCACGTGCAGCTGGCAGTCCTGTTCTCCCGGCCGGAAGGCGTCCCCTCGCGCCCGCACGTGCACGGGTTGCAGCTGCAGTTCTCGCCGCACGTGCACGTCGTCGTGCGCTCGCGCTGCCCCGCCGCCGCGCCGCTCCTCGACGCGCACCTTCAGCGTGCCAGAGAACGTTAAAGACGCGAAATCAGCCGGCCGCCGACGGATTCGTGAAGAAGCGTGTAGTTAGCCGAGAAGGTGTGACTGGCAGTACGACATACCTGCAGTCCGTGCCGCCGGGGCACGGGACGGCGCACCCGCACTTGTCGTCGCAGCCCATTTCCGATGTGCTCCGCCTGCAGGCGGTGGCGCCGCCTTGCGATTTGTCCTCCGTTTCCTGAACAATATGGCAGGCACACGAGTGCCGGTGCTTGCCAAGGCACACGGGGAGGCCAGGCGCGTACTTAAAAGCGGCGGCACGAAGGGCTAGAGTGGCACGTCTCGTAGGGCGGCTTGACAGGTGGGCGGTCACGCGGGTGCAGGCAGGAACGGCGGGAAACACTCCACGTACGTGCAAGAGCCAGAACGTTCCCCGTGCTTCTGGCACGTACCGACCTCGCTCATGCATATCCTCGTATCCTCGTTTATAAATACGAATATAAATATAGTTTAAATTATTATTTGATTCGTTTTCACCTTTAGTTGAGAGGGACGACCCATGAGGCGAAGAACGCTGAAAGGGGCCGTGCGATGCGGGCGACATGGTTGATTTCGGCCGGCAGCCGTTGCGAGGCCGACACACGGACGCGCGCGGTTGGGATGATGCCGTTGCCGGACAATTGACAACAAACACATCAACGAAAGTTCAAGAGTCTCCTGGCACCGCCGGCCGTCGCTGAAGGTGGCGTGGTAGCCATCCAGGAATAAGTCGTAGCTGCATGCCACCAATGTCATCGCCAGCTACCTTGCGCCAGGCACCGTCATCGTCGGGCTCAGACCTTAGCTCGAAGACGTGGAAGCGCTCCGGCTTGGACGACTTCACGTTCACGCCAGTCCTGACCAGTGGCAGCTCGCTTGGCAGCGCATCAAGGTTCAGGTAGTCCAACCAGTCTAGATCAGCATCTGAGCGGTGATACTTGTTGGAAGGGTTCGACGTTGCGGGAGGGATAGTGGCGAAGAGGCGCAGTTTGTGTATTTCGACTTCGTATATTCCAGCTTATAGGTATCGATAAAACTCTCGGGTTATATCATGCATATATTTTTACTTAGATTTTTATTTAGAAAAACTGTTTTAACATCTATTTATCATATCTCATAATTGAAATATATAGCAATAGCTAGAATAATCTGGATAAACTTAAGCATAGCGACAGACGAGAAGGTTTTATCATAGTCAACACTTTGAACTTATTTGAAACCCTTTGTCACCAATCGTGTCTTATGTATATGAACATTTTCATTCATATCTTTCTTTTTTTCTTAAAAACTCACTTACACTCAATACTTTTTACACCATCGGATGGATCAAGCAAGTTTCAAACTTGGTTATCATACATGGCTTGAATTTTAGATCTCATGACTTCAAGCTATTTCTCAGAGTCCGAGTCCATCATCGCTTCTTTATAAGTCTTAAACTCATTATTGTCTAACAATAAAATATCATATCGATACTTTATCGGTAATTGATATGGCATTTCAGATCTACGTAGGGCTGGTACCTCTTATATAGGTTCTACAATATTTTATACACTTTGTACAGGTTCATAGGAGTTGAAATATTTTCTGATGTTTCTCGAATTTCTTTGAGTTTTATTGTGCTCCCACTAACTCCTTTTGAGAAACTCTTTTTCTAAAATGGCACCATTTCGGGCAACAAATACTTTGTTCTCATATCTTTTATAAAAGTAATGTGTTTAATTTTCTTATAATACCCTTACAAACAAGCATTTATCAGATTTAGGTGTGAGCTTGTCAGACGTCAAACATTTTACATATACTTCGCATTCCTATATTTTAAGAAAAGACAACCTGTGATGTTTCTCAGTCCACATTTCATATGATCCCTAAATTTGTGTCTCCCATTCTCCCGATCCATGAATTTTATAACAATAGATGGAGTGCTCGCAATCGACACCGACATACTCCCTATATTAAGGCCGAGGGGATTCCCAGCCTCCCCTTGTGCCACATCGCCTTTTTTTGCGAAAACCCCTTATTTTTTGGAATTACGTACAGATCCTTTTTTCTTATAAAAGACCCATGTCATTTCGCGAGAAGGTGCTCTACTTTTTGAAAAGGTCCTCCACTTTTTGAAATTATATATGGGTTCTGGATTTTTTTTCAAAGAGATCATCTTTTTACGTGATAAATTTTTAGAAATTACTCTCGGTTCTCTATTTTTCAAAAAAAAACCCTCCACTTTTTAAAATACATATATATTCTTGATTTTTCCAGAAAAAACTTCCCTACGAATTGCCGACCTTGCTCCGGTTTACGTGGCAATTAACGCAGCGTGACATTGTGTTTACACTGCTAGTTTACCATATGGGACGTGGCGCTGGTGCGGATGGCATTGAGCCTGGGCAGGGCAGCCGTGGCGTGGCCAGGTGCTAGAGGTGGCTGGACGCGTCGCGGGCGTCGACGACGATCGACCACCCGCACGACAAGGGGAACACGAGCGCGTACTCTGAACCGGCACGTGGAGTACCACTGTTATGAGGAGCAGGAAGCAGGAGGCGCGGCGCTTGTCCCACGGCGGCACGCCACGTTCAGCAGACGGAGCGGGACAGGGTGAGCCCGGTGATGGAGTCGCGGGTCTTCTCGGCAACGGGAGCTTCAACCGGCCGGTCGGGCTGTTCGTGGTCAGCCATTGTCGTGTTGTGTGAGGACGTGAGGGTCGCTGCGACAGGCTAGTTGAATTGCAGGGTGAGAGGATCCGACTGGCAGTTGGCGGAAAAACCGCGCCAAATCCTACCTTATTTAAACGCGTTTGTGCGAGCGTTTGTTCGCCAAGGACTCTAGTGGAAGCCCATTGCAAATATGCCCAGCCCAGCCCGGCCCAGCCCAAGCACGCATCCAGAGCCAGAGATCTATTTGCACATTTGCAGTTGACTGCTTTTTAGACAGAGCGTATACGAGTACATCTGTACATGAAATAATCTGTGCCGATTATTTCAGGAAATTAAAGGCCAGATCGTTATCATACTTAAAAACATGCATGCCTTACACACATATACACATGTGCGCGTACGTTTGGATGATTGGTTCCCACTAAGCCACTGATGCTAGTAAAGAATCATCCAGGGGTGGTCCTGCATGAGGTCGATGCGTTTGCCGGCGGTTCGCCAGGAGGAGCAGACGGCTCGGAACCGGATGATGTCGTAGTCGTCGCCGGTCATCCGGGCAATGACCTCCAAGAGCTCCGGCAAGAGCTCCGACCAGTCGGCATGCCGTGCAGCCATTAATTTGGTCCTGGATTCACAAGCCATGTTGTCTAAATCCTAGCGGTCGGGGTCGGGTGCATGTATATATTGGGGAATTTGCCCAGGTTTTAAACGAGTGATAGACTTGAACTTTGAGATGCCCACTTGCGATGCCCACTTGTGGTGGATGGTGACTTGAGATGAAAGTTGCCATGGTCAGCTGCTTGGCGCGCAAGCAGATGAAGGATGAAAGAATGCTTACGAAAAACGGTAAAAGACTAACACCTCCTTTCAAATAGCGATCAGAAAATTATTTTTGGTATTTAGAAGCTAAAAAGATATTTGGAACATATTGACTTCTTAATATATTTTTTTTCTTCTTTATATTGTCTGTGAGATATAACAATATTTTTATTTTTTATTATATTTTTCTTTAATTGAATATATCAAAAAAGCTAATAGCCACTACAGTATTATCTTAACCAAAAACTATAGTCAAAAACTAAAACATGTAGTACTTTAGAACATGACCTAAAACTTGCTCTAGTAGTCGGGGTATATATGTACTTGCAATTTAGGTGTCTACTTTTGTAATGACTTGAATTACAGAGGAAAGTTGCTTAAGTCACTTGCTTGACGCGCAAGGAGCCGAAGAATGCTTAGGACGAAACGGTAACAGCGACTACAACTTGGCTGGTATAGACGACTACTGTCTACAGCACATCTCTATATTATCTATAAACAACATTTAAGACTGCTCCTATAATATGTTGTCTTTTAAGTTGTCTATATAAGACCACATAATCTTTTAATTCTTGTATGAAAAAAATATTAGTTATAGACAACAACTCATATAATAGTGTTTTATGCTGTCTATAAGGGTCTTATAAACCGTCTGCGTATGGCGGACGACTTTTTTCTCTCCCCTCATTCTCTCATCTGCATCATAAAAAATCTTACGTGGTAAGAATTATAGACCGCTGATATCACCATTATACATGCACTAAGGCAGTGTGTTAATATCAAGAATTCGAGATGAAGTTATGTGAAAAAACACATATATTATGGCACAACAAGCACTCTTTGCATGAAGCATTGCAGTTTTTACGTAATTACTATACAACACTCACCTAAGAATTTTGGGATTTCAGTCAAATTTCATACCATTGGATAGGCTTGAAGATTTGTGTTCCAGTTGGTGAGGTCCTTGTCTTCTCCAGCAGCGGTGGCGGGTTTAAGGCTCAATTTCACCACTTTAGGGTTATAGGTTCATGGGGGGGCTATAGAGGGAGGGATGGGCGGTGGAGGCTCGGCAGTGGGTGGCGAGATGGTGGTGGTACTGATGACTGCGGGCACGAAGGTGGGCGCTAGATGGCAGCGGCGAGCAGGGCGGCAAGATCCTTATTGAATAGCGAGGTTGGGGCGGCGGAAGACAGAGGGTAGTGATGGATCTGGTGGTGATGAGTTGTTGGAGATAGGGAATAAGAGGGATGCTAGCGAGTGTGTTGGTGGTAGCGAACGATGAGGCGGGCAAGGGCAGGGCCTGGAGGGTGGGCCTCGCTAGCACTGAGTGGGGACACACGGGGATAGTAGGGTAGGTGCAAGGGGGCAGCTCGGGGGTAGGTGGGAATGTGGGATGAGATAGGGTTAGGGTAGTGTCGACGTTTTGAAGGCCAATCTTACATATAAAAGTAGGGGGGCGATGAACTCAAGACTACTAATGTATTGCTTTATTGATGATTGGATTTCAGCGTGTTCTTAGGACATGATGTACCAAGAACGGGATGTGGATTACAAGAGTGATCTATTGTGCCATGACCCTATCCTCTACTAGGTCGGCACTTATATGGTTGACAAACAGGTGGTAGTTAGAATTGTTGGAGAGGTGCTGGATGATTCCTGGAGAAGACACACATGCAGGCAGTACCGGTTGGGAGCAACGGCTGTTGTTAGAGAGAGATCTTTGCAGTTGGTTGCGTTGTCCTTCTGAATTGGTTATTGTCATAGAGAGAAAAGGGGTAGTTAACCACATGTTTAAAGATAACGCACATCAAAGAGAATGGGCTCTTGAAAGTTGGATTGGCTGAGAAATTCTAGAAAAAGAACGAAGAGAGAGACAAAATAGAGACTGATAGGTGAGGTCAAGGAATATTCCAAGAATTTTTCTTTTTTAAAATTTTTGGAAATCGAGTGAGGCTGACAAGTGGGCCTATGGTCCATAGACCGAGTCCACAAACTAAGATATGGGTTCACGATGAGCTGGGTTCACTAAATAGGAACCTGACATGTGGGCCTACATGTCATTGACTCTGTCCATGGTGAACTCGGTCCACCAAACTGGTCAAGGGCTAGAATAATGCAAGTAGACACGCAAGCAAACATGTTGACGTGGCGCTGATGTGTAGGTTGACTTAGCTATTGATGTGGCATGACCCGTGGACAATGATGTAGCTTTGTGGTGCGGTGCCTAATATGGCGGCTGGGCTTACGTGGCTGCTACATGGCGCTTGCATGGCTTCCACGTGGGCAACCAAAATAGAGAAGATCTATAGCTAGGAGCTCTCGTCTTTGGCGACGATGAACGGTAGCGAGGGGAAGGTCAGCATTGACACCAATAGTTTCACCATGTCATGGCACATCTATCTACCTGTTTGGATTGGGTAGACAGCCTCGGTGCGGTGGTCGGTGATGAGGGAGGCGGCGGTGCTAGCTTGGGCAGCAGTGAACTCCAACGAGGAAGGCCTATTTGGACTGGGCATTGTGCGCAATGGGTTCATGTAAGGCTTGTGATGCTATTGGACTGAGCTCGGGGACCAACGGTGACCGTTGCTTATGAGTGGCAAGCTCGAAGTAGCGGAGTAGATCGGTCTTCGGTGAATTCCGATATCTGGTGCTCATCTGACCTTGGCGTTGTGCGGAAGAGACAGCGTAGAGCTTGACGAGGCTAGTACTGTGGTCGGCGATGGCAAAGACTCCTCGAAGCCCCAGCAATTGCTCATCGGAGAAGAAGGGGAAGACGACGGCGATCTTCGGTCTTGGTGCTACATAGCGCTATAGAGGCGACACTAGGGTTTGCGAGATTGAGGGCGGTTCAGGGTGTCGATTTCACATGCATTGGGCGTCCTTTTATAGCGTGTGGAGGAAGAGTTTGAGATGGGGATGGTGGCGGCGCTCATAAGGGAGGCAGACTCCTTCTCCACGTCGAAGACGATGGGGTTTACACACGGGCCCGGGCTGCAGTGAGAGGGAGAGGAGGCAGGTGCACGAGGCTAGCTAGGCTGGACCGGAGCAAGGGAAAAGAAAAGGGGCGCCTAGCGAGGAAAGGAAAGGGAGAGGGAGACTGGGCCAGGAGATAGAAAAGATTGAGCTAGGTTGAGGTTTCGACCCAACATTGAAATCTGGCTTTTTATTTGATTTTGTTTTTAGAAATTGCTAAGAAAATAAACAAAGACAAATAAAAATAGCAAACAACTCTAGAAAAATTCAAGGATATTCAGATAAATACTTTGGAACCTTAGAAACTCAAGTAAAACCATTTTGGATTTAGTTGACATTTGGATTAATCACATTAAATCATTTTAACTTGTGAAATTTTAATTTAAGCTTTAATTTACTTCAAGAAAATCATAAAAATTTATAAAACTTTATTTTAAATAAAATATTTCGGAAAACACAAAAAAAATTAAGATATTACAATGCATCTTAAAAAGACATGTATTTGTGACAGAGGATTGACTAGCATCTAGAAACCACCCCTGAGAGAAAGGACACGGTGGAGCATGGAGCCAGGCTCGATCTTGTCGTCGGCGAGCTGCTTGCCACCGAAGATGAGCCTCTGCTGCACGGGCGGGATCCCCTCCCTTTCCTTGACGCGCTCCTTGATCCTGTCCACCATGTCCGTTGGTTCGATGTCGACCTCGATCTCCTTGCCGATGAGCGTCTTCACCCTGATCATGACGCCGCCGCGCAGCGAGAGCACGAGGTGCAGCGTCGACTCCTTCTGCACGTTGTAGTCGGCCAGCGTGCGCCCGTCCTCCAGCTGCTTGCTGGCGAAGATGAGGCGCTGCTGGTCCGGCGGGATCCCCTCCTTGTCCTGTCCTGGATCCTCACCTTGACGTTCTCGATCGTGTTGCTGCTCTCCACCTCAAGCGCGACCGTCTTCCATGTCAGGGTCTTCACGAAGATCTGCATCTGCTCGAGCTCGACGACTTCGCGTGTGCGGCTTTGTTGTCACGACGTACGAAGTAGGAAGCCGCGAGGCTTCGTTGCTCCTGGAGTCTTGGTAGCTATCTGTCGACGGGGTTCTGCGGCTCGGGGTGGGGTTGAGTGCATGGGTGGACGGGGGTGGGAGGCTGGGGGCCGGGAGCTCGCGTTCGAGCCGACCGGGCTTCGGACTCCGATCCGTGCCGTGCCATGATCTTGTACGGACCCTGTCACGTACTCTGCGCTGTTTGGGTCTATGAGTGGACTTGTTCGGTCACGACTCACGGCGTCGTTTCGTATTGACTTGCGACCATGGCTGTCGGGTAAGATTCCAAAACGGCATGTGAAGATCAAAAAGGGCCCGTTAACTTTGCGCAGTTCTCGTACTAGCTGCCTTTATTCATCACGATTGATGAGATTATCTTCATGTATCGGTCAGTCATGTCCACTAGTGAGTGTACTATTTGTTAAGACCCTTCAACAAATTATGCCTATCAATCTATCAACAAGAATCTGGAGTATTAATGTGTTATATGATTGGTAAGCAAGAATTTTCTCGGGACAATCAATAAGTTATCTATCTGATCAAGTTCAACTACGTCGGTGAGAGGAGCACCTGAGAGAAAAGGGTTATTGGGGATATGCCACCAGCGACCTCACCATCCTAATCTAGTAATCTGCGGAGGTTGCGGCTCTCTGGTGGAGGTGGAGCTCGGGAAGGTAGAGTGGCATGGGGGCTCGTCGCTGGTGGGGGCGAGAGTTCGGGGAGGCTATGTGGCTGTGTAGGTGTAGTACTTTTCTGATGGGATCCCATGGGTTGAGTGACTTTAGTGGGTTCACGTTCGATGCGTCCGGACGCCCGAGCTGTACCAATTTCCTAAAAGTTACCCAACATTGGCAATCTTGGGTCTAATTAGCACTCACCACAACCAAAAATTGTTCTTTGTTCTTAACCAATTAATTAATCTAATAAATTATCTATATATACATAAACAAACACCATTACAGGCCACCCAATACCGGCTATATCACCGAAGCCCCCTCCCAATCCCTCAAAATAGTGAAAATACTCCTAACAATATGGCTACTCTAGTCACTGGCATTGGGCCCCACGCAGGCCTTCGCCACTGGGCTCCACAGCCACTGCACCAAGAACTTCCTCCCCTTCCTCCCGTTCACATTCCAGCTCCTCCCCTGCGCGTCCACCGCCACCTTCCCGGCGTACCCGCCCCCGCCGCCCGTCCCGTACACCCCCTCGCACAGGTCGGCGATCTCCGTCGGCGCCGTAGGGTCCTCTCCGGCGTACCACGCGTTCACCAGCGGGTTCGTCGCTAGCTCGGCCAGCTCGTGCGCGATGACGCTGACCATGCCGTCCACGCCCGCGTCGCCGTTCGGAGGGCGCAGCGCCGCCATGCCGCTCCCGGACATGTACGCTGGCAGCGCGAACGGGTAGGCGCAGACGTCGGCGCACTGCCCGCCGCTGTGGCCGACCCAGGCGTACGGCAGGGTGTGGCCGACGAGCGACGGGAAGGTGAAGTAGTGGAACCCACAGACGGCGCGGCAGAAGTCCTGGACGGCGACGCCGGGTGCCGTGAGCACGAGGTAGGCCCCACCTCGGTGGTCGGGGGGGAGGCGGCCGGCGGCGAGGGCGGCGGCGAGCACGCGCTGGATGTCGAGGCGGGAGAGCGAGCTGCCGAGTGACGCGGCCGGGTCGGCGGCCTCCCCGGCGAGGGCGATGAGGCGGGTGACGTTGGAGAGGGTCTGGTCGGTGTAGAGCGCGGCGGTGGCCCACCAGGCGGCGACGGAGGGGCGCGGCGGCGCCGGGTCGGAGAGGGAGAGGACGAAGTCGCGGATGGGGGCCTGATGCGCGGGGTCCCACCGACCGTACCACAGCACGTAGAGGCGGAGCGGCGCGGCGGAGAGGACGGGGCCCATGTGGTAGCGGAGGTCCACCAGGCTGGAGCTCCCCTCGTACTTCTTGGAGGCGCCGACGAGCGGGTCGCCGCCGTGGCCGTGAGGATACGGCGTGGCCGCCATTACCGCGAGGAGGTGCGGGCACAGGAGGGGCAACAGGAGGAGGAGCTGTGCGGGGAGCGCCATTTTCTGTCACTCACAGGGGAGAGTGAGACCAGTGCGAGTGAGTGGAGGGGAGAGTGAGGAGAGGTGGGTATTAAAGGCGGGTGGTGGTGGGGTTGTGATGGGAGGTATGGGCTGGCATGGAGGGGGAGCTGGAGACAGCTTCATGCATGGGGGAGTCAGTGTGGTTGCTGGGTGAGGCCGGCCCATGGACGATTCAGAGGAGGGGTGGGTTGAACTGTAGCGCCCTGCTACGGCTGGGATACGTCATTCAGGTGTCAGCTCACTTAGGAATCTCCCAGGATCTCCATGAATTGATCTATCTACTATGAAATTTCTACGAAATTCATTATGTATTTCAAAGAGGCCATTAATATTAACATGCTAGGTTTGTCATGGACCGTTCGATCAATACAAGAGATGCATGATCATATTCGCTGGTCAGGGAGCTTACAGCTAGTGCTAGCGTCTCTAATTAAATCAAAGTTGACATGCACAAGCCATCCTTACGTCGATCAGAATGTTTATGATATAGTTAGACTCTGTTTGGAACATAGGATTTTTATAGAAATTTTATGTGATTCTAGTTAATTCTCGCATTCATACGAAACGTAGCCGTAACATATTAGCCCTATGAAGAGGGTTAGAACTGTCATTTCCTCTCGATGACCTGTGAGCAGATGGGACAGGATATTGCGAATCCTGTCTCCTGGGCATGTGAATGAGTGATGAATGTTCTACAGTACACCCATCGGTGGCCTTGATCTATAAACCCAGTCTAGCCGGAGTGTACGCTAGCCATCCATATAGCTTTGCGAGAATGCAGGGTTTTGCCACTGTATGGGAAAGCGACGAAGAGAGTGCACAGCGACACGGCGCGCGGGCCTTGATGCGTAGGGCAGTGGGGCACGCCTCACAGTTGCGTTCGTTTTGGTGGTTCATATAGCCGCTCGAAAATGCTATCGCAATAAACTATTTTAAAATAATAATAAAGAAATTATTCTATTTATTTATTTGAATAAAATCATAAACCATAAACCGCTAGCTGAATGTTCGTTACTACGGATTTAAAATTTTTTTAGAACATGTTTGTATGCATATTCAAAAAAATTTACTACCCATCAGTTTGAAAACTTGTAGTATGACAAAATTTTAAAATCCGTAGCAACACATAGGGCTGGCATTCAACTAGTACTGCAAATAGAAATATGGGGCTAAAGTTGTATTTTGGAGATCGTATCGATGTCCAAAACGATATATATATAATATGTGTGACCGGAGGGACTAGTTAAGTTCATCAATCAAATATAAAGATTGAATTGTCCTTTGCCCTACGATCAAACAGTATATTCTTTAGAAACTGACATCGATTCGAAACGAATAGGGCAATCATCAATGACAAACTCACAGATTTAGCAATTTCTTTATGATGAGCTTTACCGTCACAGATCTAAAGCCCTAATGTAATACCAGTGGAATGAAAAAGGGGATAAATGCGAGAAATGAAACACTCTAGGAGAGAATAAAAGAAATAAAGAAAAATTTGTCGTCAGACCCATCAGCTTTAGAAATGCCAAACAATTTAGCGCTCACAGAGATTCCCAGACTGTCTAGGGCCGGTCAGCACCATCTCGCATTTTAGGTTTTTATCATCTGACAGAAGGTTCCATCCTTACCTTTCTAGTATTTCACCTTACCTACCGTAGTTGAAGAGCCATTAGACAGTGCAAGCCCATGCGTGGACCAAAAAGTCCTAAAAGCCCACAGTGACTTGAGAGTCATTTAAAGAAAAGGGGAAGGACAGTTTTGGTAATGCACAAGCCAGGGGCTATCCAACCATGCCATTATAAGCTAGCACAATACAGGCAAACCTCACCACAGCCCCATTTTATTTTCCAACCGAGAGCCAATATGCAACCACACATACATAAAGATATGGCCATATGAGTCAACATGCAGCCACCTCTACCCACAGAAGCCACACTCCAAGCATTCTCATTTCTTTCTTACACACCCAAGGCAAGAGCAAAGTCAGGAGAGCACAAGGTTGCACCACCACCATATAGCCCAAAAGTCTCAAAGCAATCACACCACAGAGAGAAAGGTGAGAAAGAGCGAGCTAGCGAAGAGGAAGCAAGGGGGAAGACGAAGACAAAGGTGAGGGACAAGGATTACGGACAACGTCCCTGGGCTAACCACGACAACAAGGTGGCACCATGGTTTTCGCAAACATCCTCCACGATGCCGATGAAGTCCTGCCAGTCGGGAGGCTGCCCCTGCAAGCACGTACGCATGCACGCCGTGAGTTATACATATGTTGCACATTTACACGTTGACACGGGGATGGAGAGGTGGAGCTACGATCTGTGGGGTGGGGGTTGGTAGGTTTCTATTGGCTAGGATTAGGTTGGGAGGATCGACGGGTCCAATGGTTAGGAACCAAATTATCACAAACAGTTTGAACCATAAACCGTCTATGAAACATAATTATCACAGATGGTTTGAACTTCAAATCGTTTGTGATACATAAATAGCTACGCACATATATATTGATGCAATGTAAATAGCTAGTCTCAAAATATGAAATAGTATAGTTTTATATGTCTTATATAACTTGTTTGAAAGGTTTCGATGAGATCTACAAGTTTGCAGTTGAGGTGAATCCCAAATTCCAAAGGGAAGATTAAAAATTTTGGAAAAAAAACTAAAACCGAAACTTGTGATGCAAATTTAAGGCTAAAAATGGTCGATTTTGAGGGGTCTTAGAAAGCGACTGACATGAGTTAATTATTATTTTTGGATCGGGCTCATTATTAGCTTTCCAATAAGTATAAGAACATAAAAAAATGGACACCATATACAAAAGTTATACTCATTTTACTAAAAATGTCTCGGAACGAAATCCTACTCAGACTTAGGCGGAAGATTATGAAAATTTAGGAGATTGCGAGACGGAAAATATATCATAGACGGTTTTTAATATAAATCATTTGTGATAACTTTATTATCATAGGCGATTTGTAACACAAACTATCGATGAAGTATCACAGATGATTTAAATAAAAAAACTGTCTGTGATATTTGACAATATCACATACGGTTTTAGCGCTGGTACCAACATGGATGGTCTCTAAACCTAAACCGTCTGTAATTGCATTTCACACTGATGGTTTTGGTGAACCATCTGTGTGAAGTGTTTAATAAGTCTTTTTGTAGTTGTATACCTTGCTTGCTATTTTCCTGTGTTGCACTGGCTCTATGTGGCCTGGTTGCCGCACGGCCTGACACAGTCAACCTCGACGCAGCCACAGCGGCCGTGCAAGAGCTCGACCGTGTTGTGTCGCTGCCCGGGCTGCCGAGCTACTCATGTTCGTTCAAGCAGTACTCTGGGTATGTCACAACCGATGAGTACCTTGGCAAGGCACTGATCTATGGGTTCTTTGAGGCCACGGAGAAGCCTGACGAGAAGCCACTCGTCTTGTGGCTAAATGGAGGTTACTAACTGCATTTGCACTAACAGTTGAAGCTGCAGAGAATTTTTAGTTTGAATAAAGATGTAAGCACTGAATGATTTGCATTTTGTAGGTCCGGGATGTTCTTCCATTGAATTTGGACAATCACCGGAGCTTGGACCATTTCTGGTGAAGAAAGATGTGCCAGAGCTTGAGCTCAATCCGTCTGCTTGGAACCAAGGCAAGTGGAGACAAACACTACCAAGTCATAGTCCTGTCTTTGACCATAACAATGGAAGCATGTAACTTACTGTCTGATAATCTTTCAGCTGCCAATTTGCTGTTCCTGGACTCTCCGGCTGGTGTTGGATTTTCATACACGAACATGATGAAGTACGCTGTGCCTGCCCATCATGGTGGTGAGGAAGGTACACCATTTGGTGAAGTTGGACGCCTAGAGATCGAGAACGATGGGAACATGAGCCTTGATGGCGATGCTTGAGGGAAGAGGCTAGGGTGGAAGAGGTGGTGGAGAGTGTAGATGCAGTGGAGGAGGAGGAACAGGCTTGGAGCAATTGCTCTAATACCAAGAAAACAAGCAGAGAAAAGGAATTGCGCCCCACTCGTGGTTTTGCATTCATTAGAACCCTAAGAACTACTGGAACAACTTGAAACGTACACATGATAGCAGACTAGTGATTCCGAGCGCGGCAATGGTTAGGAGACCTCAACAGCGCGGACATGGAATTGGCGTTGAGCTCGGCGCGTGGGGTGTCCGTGCAGCCGAAATGGGCGCATGCCTGGGCTGAGAAACTCGGGCCGTCGGCTGGCTGGGGTATCCATCCACGAACGTGCCGAGAGACGAGAGTTCACGGCTACACATCCAAAAACTGTAGCAAAAGGTCTTCACAGAACAACATTGTTACCACAATCTTCCTACTGCATTTTATTAATTACCGCAAGTTGCTAAACGAACATTGCACAGGGAACCTCACATCGATCATGACACACCAATTCATCATTTTTTTTTGAAGATATCCAATTCGTCATTCATGACCCTCTGGAGCCTGTTCTACGCCGGACAGTTGGCCTCGATCATGCACGGCCCCTTGAACGTGGAGCTCGGCGTCTCGCACTCCCTCGCCAGCACCGGCACCATCTCTGCATGCCACACAACTGCGTTAAACAAATCATCAAATCGATCAGATCACCGGTTCTTTGCTCATGCATCTACGTACGTACCGGTGGCCAAAAAACTCCAAATCCTCACAAGCGTCGCCATAGCATTAATTAGTTACGGGGTGAAATTTACTAAAACTTGCAACATTACATTAAAAGGGAAATCCAGTCAAGGATACTCCAAATCTCCACAAGCGTCGCCATAGCATTAATCTGTTAGGGGGTGAAATTTATTAGAACTTGCAGCATCACGCCAGCTTAGGACATATGTAATAGTTTGTCTCTTAAGATTGTCTCTAAGGGCATTCCAATAGTCCTAAGTACGCAATATATATAGCATTAATTAGCACATCATGTAGAATTAATGCTTAGATGGATGAAAATTTAATGAAAGAAGAGAGGGAAGCAGTGTCTCATGTAAGACATTACTTTGAGCACACAATCCAACACGAAGACATTAGCTAATATATCTATTAGGGAGGGAAAGGGTGTCTACCACATTATAAGGGTATACCACTGCATTAAACGGTACATTGGGGAGAGAATTGGAAATAAATATTAAATTACAGTATTGATTAGGTGGCCCAGATGATAAACATAGTACATTAGGAGGATGATATCTATATAAGGTGGCAATATATGGATATTGCTATGTAATGTCACCATTGGGAATGCAATTATACAATAGTTCAATATTATTAAGATTGTCAAGGTGAATATGGTCTTAAGTAAAGTATGGTATTTTCAGTGGTAGGACATAACTTATTATCGTATCATTCTAAATAACTATGCTAAATAAATAACAGTGCAGGAATAATAATAATAAAAGTATTGATAATTAAATAATTTAAACAATGTAGGTTCAATATAATAACAAAATATACGACTTGCCTTGCTGCTCAAAGTATTCACTGGTTCGAAGTCTTCAGTGTCTTGACTTGGTCCTTGGATAGCTAGCTCAGCGAAGTTGGGTTTGGGAGGTCCTAGGAATGCTACTGACACTAGGAATTGAAGAATGGCTAAGTGAATTGGAGGATGGCTTTCGGGAGCTCACCGGTGCAAGACTCGGTGGCGGCAACGGTTGGAGCCTGGGTTGGGGAAGAGGAAGCTTTGGAGATGCAATTGGGTGTTGTGAGAGGCTCAATAGCATGTTGGCTCGGCTTTAGGGGGTGATCGGAATAGCGATGGCTTTTGGTGAAAAACATCAGTAGTGGTGAAAAAACATCAGAATCGAGTTAGTGGATAGTGTAGTGAATAGTGAAAAAAAGCTGAAGCTAGAAGCTGAAGCCGAAAAAAGCCGAAACGATCAGGGCCTTATAGTGAGACAAAAGGTGGAAGAAGTGGTTGGATCTCGGCGGTGTTGGCATGTGGCTGGTGCGGTGGAGATTGAGCAGGTTCAACGGTGAGGAGTTGGTGTGCACACTAGAGCCATGAGGACACGGAGTCTCACTGGCGTTGTGGTCCGTGCTAGCGAGCAGAGCATGGGCGCAAGCGCACGTCAGCTGTGCAACGCTCGAATGGCGGTGATGGCATGGTCAGCAGTGGGGCGTGTGAAGAGAGGACGGCGCGGAGGAGATGGGCATTGAATGCCTGGTCGGTGCGTTGGCGAAGCTGCAACAAGACAGGAACGTCGAGGTGGAAGCAGCGACTGCAGGTGCGATGACAAGTGGCCAGCTGCACAAGGGAGGTTGCGGAGAGAGAAATGCACCAGCAATAAGAGAAAGTGGCAATGACCAAAGAGGAAAGTGGAAAACCAAAGAGGCTTACCAAATTGGGAAAGAAATCCAAATTGGGCCGAAATTTCACAAAATTTGAAATTTTTGAATTTTTGATGTGTTTCAAAGGTCGTAACAGAACTACTTATATTATTTCCACAAACATATATTATCAGCACAATCTTCTTACTGCATTTTATTACCACAAGTTGTTAAGCGAACATTAAACAGGGAACCTCACATGGATGACGAAACACCAATTCATCTTTCATGACTCCCATCGCCACTGTGGAGCCTGGTCTCCTCCGGACACGGCTTGGTGCAGAAGCAGCGACGGCGGAGGCCGCGGCACTTGCCGCCGGTGAAGCTCTCCAGCCTGCACACGTTCGCGCAGTTGGCCTCGATCACGCACAGGCCCTTGAACATGGAGCTCGGCGTCTCGCACCCCCTCGCCTGCACCGGCAACATCTCTGCGTATGCCACACAACAGCGTTAAACAAAACATCAAATCGATCAGATCACCGGTTCTTTAATTTGCTCGTGCATCTACGTACGTACGTACCGGTGGCCACAGAGAGCAGGAGGACGAGAAGGACGCCGGCGAAGAGCTTCCGTGAAGTCTCCATCGATCGATTTGTTGTGTGCTGAAGAACACTGGGGACGGATCGATGGGTGAAACTGGAGCACGAGGGCTCTCATTATAAAGGCAGTATAACTACAGATCAGAAACCAAGAGGGGAATCCAGCCAAGGATACTCCAAATCTCCACAAGCGTTGCCATAGCATTAACAAGGTACGTAGGAGGTGAAATTAATTCCAACATTACGCCAGCATAACATGGGAGGATACGCGCGTGCATGCACTGACGTGTGTGTTGTTGTGTAGTGTACCGTCTTTACTCTTTCTTGTCTTCACTGGTCTCTCGTCATTTGATGGGCTGGAGGTAGAAATGTTAGTGTTTCTTGGGAACTTGTTGTATGCAATCAAGCTTTTCCGTATAATTATGATGTAATTCAACTAAACATCATAAAAAAATCTAAAAAAATTTGTAGATTTACACTTCTAAAATTGTAGATATCATTTTAATATTTTGCACAATAACCAAAGCATGTACCCGCTCCGTTCACAGAAATAAATCGTTCTAAACGTCTTCATAGTTCGTAAGGAAAGAACGATGATGGCATGGTCCGTGAAGTGAAGGCGGGAGGAAACGTCTTCCTCCATTCCGAGTTCCCGACGGTTATTTACCGCCGCCGTGTGCGAAAGGAGGAGAGGCCGGCCGGCGGCGGCAGGCCGGGGATCGGCAGCATCGATCAGCAAGGCAGCGAAACAGCATTGGAGTGTCAAATGATCCCCTGTTCCCCTTCTCCCGTGCAATCATGTTTCTGGCCTGCCACCACACGCTGCATTTGGACTCGGATCATCAGGTGCAGTCCACTTACATGGCTACATGCATGGTACACGCTCATGTAAGATTAAATATTAGGAGACAGTTTCATGATGGTGTTGGTGGAACAGGAAGACGCAAAGTGCGTGCTTGGATCCACTTTGCATCTCTGTTGGGCTGCGAACACGAGAGCCCCGTTTTCCCATGATATCAGCACACATAAAACAGTATGTACCCTCTTTTAATTTCAAGATAAACCGCTTCAACATAACTGAAAAAAAACCGTCCTCTTTTTTTATTCGAAAGAAACCATACACCATATATTATAAGCCTAAAAGAGCACACCTACCCAAAGTCACAAGCAACTCTGCATACATGCATGTCTGCGTTCTGCTACACAAGCACGTACAACTTCTCTCTACGTGTATACTGTATACATACGTGGAAAAACTGTGCGCGAGTCTGCATAGAGAATCGTATACGCGCGCATACGTAGAACGACAAGCTAGGTGGATGGCATAGGGAATCACAGGGCCGTAAGGTTTGCAGGTCATGATGCGCCGTATGATCCGCTTGGTTTTGCCCTGCGCGCCATGATGAGACTGGTGTGGTGCCCTGCCCTACTGGCTCTATCCTGTGTGAGGAACTGGGGACTACAAGAGCTCGTACACTCATGTGAAAATCTGTGTTGGACCAATGCCAACAACATTATTTGTGGTTTGGTTCATGATCATCGATCGATCGAGACAACAAGCCTACAAGATAGTACTGGAGATATCGGCGAACACTTCATTGGATACGGTCTGATTACAGTCTGTTACTTACACCTGCAGCATTCAATATTGTTCCCACTCTAAAAAGTTAGTACTGCTGCAAGGATCACCGAGCAGGACAGGGCCGCGTCAACCCTTTGAAATCGATGAGAAGAGAAATAGAAAAAAAAAGGGGAAAAAGTTAATGAAGTGCAAAGAAGGAATGCGAATTAAATATCATGTTCATGAGTTTTGTATGGAGGCAGAGCTACAAATCAAAAGTAGGATTGGTACGGTGAGTCAAGGGGTCAAACTCTTTTAAAAAACTTCTCACGTATTATCAACTTTGTGCAGTGAAAACACAAACTCACAGACTCGTCAAAGTCAAATGTCAAGGATCACAAAGACCATCAGAAACTTCTATCTTAACCGGTCTCACCGTCAGCCTAAAAGTGGTCTAACCGCTGGTCAGTCTGATCGCTCGGTTCTTCGCGGTCTAACCGCTCACCAAGAAATAGTGCAGACTGCACTGTATATGGTCCAAGAAATGAGCTAACTTCTGAACCACTAATTTAAACACAGGGAAACTTGACACAAATTCTTCCTAGAATGTTAGAAACCTATCCCGATTATAGATCGTGAAAATCGATGTCAAAGTTTCAACCTTTATCTAAAACAAAGAGAGTTTACATTAAAACTGGGCAAAAGAGAGAAACTTTGATCTACTACTGCTCGTGAGTCCTTGATGATATAGCTGAGCTCAGATGAGTTCTCATATATCATAGAAAACTAGATCACAGCAAAAACTTAAGTCAAAATACCAACAAGAATAAAACCCCAAAATCACATCTCTCTTGAGAAAAATAGGGAAACCCAAAAACTTCATCTAGAATATGCATAGATAGATGAGATTTGATCTTCAAGAAATATATCTATCTTTTACACATCCTTGGCAACAGGAAAGATCAAGAAAAGATAAATTTAAACAAGAAATCCAAACAAATCATAAGCACAAGGAAGGATCCACGATGCAACTCACTTGAACAAACTTTGAATATTTATTTCACTTGAAAAAGAAATATTTTATAGCTACTTTCTTAGAATGGTAGATCTCTAAGTCTAGAGCACACTCACAAGACTCCACACAAAGAAGACCCTAATCTCCCTCCACTATTCTTAATTATTCACAAATAACAATATATTCAATTTTGTTCATCTCGCATGAAGTCTTCTTGTCTTGGTTGATTTGCTCTTATTTTTGTTGGTTCTTTACCTCTTCTCTCCATTTCTTGATCTTGCTACGTACTAAGGACGTGTAAGTAATGGAGATAACTCATGTTGATCATATTCTATCCATCTAGGAACTATAATTTGTAAGATTTGAAAATTGTCCGGTTCTTGCTTGATTTGGAGTCCTTCTTGAGATTTCTTGATCTGAAAGTTTTGGCTTTAATTCGTTAGGTGGGTTGTTTGCTGTGATATAGGGGAACATATATAGAACCATCTTGGTTGTTCTTAACCTTCGAGCAAATTGTATCTCAAGTTTTTTATATTTACCCAATTTTGATGTAATCTTGTATGTTTTGATGAAAAGTTGAGACTTTGGCCAAGACCCTTGTTATCCTTAGATAAAATAGGTTCATAAAACCCTAAAGAAGGTGTGTGCAAAGTTTGACATTTTTTAATTATAGATTTTGAAGTTTGCACCAAAAGTGATTTAAAGTAGAGTTGATTTTCTGTTCTGGGAATGGGGGAACGGTCAGACTGTTCTTAGGCTTGGTTAGTGAGAGTGTGGAATATTTTGTAGATCACAGCCCAGTATATCTGCAACTATCGAGTGAGGAATCAAAGGGGAATTGTATCGGGAAGAACACAGTTCAGAGAGGCAGCAGCAAATAACTGAACTCTGAATATTTCTGCAAAAGGATGACAAGCTATAGTTCTCTGAATATCTCAGGACTAAAAACAAAAAACACACGACGCAACTGAACTGCTAACAGACTGCGCTAAAACAGGAGAAACAACTGAACGGATCCGCCTGACTCGGCCACGATCCACACGACTCTTAACAAACTAGACTCAGTCTAACACGGCTCACAAGGTGCGGATTATTTTCCTACATTCACCTCCTAATCCGACGCCGCTTGTGCATTCTTCGGCCTTGCTTTGCTCGCATTTCTGCAAACTTCAGTTTCCCGAGAGCCTTCGTCAGAACATCCGCACTCTGATCTTCAGTGCTGACATGCTCTACTGTGATCTGTTCCTTTTCAACACATTCACGTATAAAATGGAACCGTGTGTCTATATGCTTGCTCCTCCCATGGAAAACTGGATTTTTCATCAATGCAATAGCAGATTTATTATCCACGAGCAACTTCACAGGACTCTGAACTTTTCCTGTTATGTCTTGCAATAATCCTTTTAGCCATAATGCCTGGCACGCCGCAGATGTTGCCGCCATGAACTCGGCCTCACAGGAAGAAAGTGCGACACATTTTTGCTTCTGAGATCCCCAAGCTATCAAGTTTCCACAGAAGTAAAACGCTAGTCCACTTGTACTTTTCCTGTCATCTATGTCTCCTGCAAGGTTGCTGTCTGAATAGCCGACTAGCTGCTCCTTTCCTCCCCTTGTATATACCAGCCCATAATCAATCGTCCCTCTCACATACCTCATAATGTGTTTGAGTGCCTGATTGTGTGACTTCTTCGGATTATCCATATACCTGCTTACAATGCCTACTGCATAAGCCAAATCAGGCCGGGTATGGGTCAAGTACCTTAAGCTTCCAATCAAACGCCTGTATTGAGTTGGATCAACTGCATCTCCTCCTTCATCCTTGCATAGTTTGAGCTTTGCTTCCATTGGATACTGTACTGCATTACAGTCTGCCATCCCGGCTGCCTCCAGGATTTTCTTGGCATAATTCTCCTGTTTCAAGACAATGCAATCTTGTGCCTGCTTCACTTCGATTCCCAGGTAATACGCCAGCAACCCGAGATCACTCATTTCAAACTCAACCTTCATCTGCTTCTTAAACTGAGCAATCTGCACATCACTGTTTCCAGTAACTAGAAGATCATCCACATAGACTCCTACTACAAGTACACCATCTGCACTATGTTTCTTGTACACTGCAGGTTCATGTGGACATTTTTCAAACCCCAAACCTCTCAGACTTCTGTCCAGTCTCATATTCCATGCTCTGGGTGCTTGTCTGAGCCCATAAAGTGCTTTTGCAAGTTTGTAGACTTTTTCTTCCTGCCCTTTCACTGCAAATCCCTCAGGTTGTGAGACATATACTTCTTCCTGAAGTTCTCCATTCAAAAGGCCGATTTCACATCTAGATGGTGCACCTTCCAGCCCTCCTGTGCAGCCAAAGCCAACAAGAGCCGGACTGTCTCCATTCTAGCCACTGGAGCAAAAACTTCCTCGAAATCTATTCCTGGCTGCTGCACATAACCTTTGGCGACTAATCTAGCTTTGTGTTTGATTATTTTGCCCTCAGTGTCTTTCTTCAGCTTAAATACCCATTTAAGTCCAATAGGCCTGTGTCCTGGTGGCAATGAGACCAGTTTCCAGGTCCTATTTCTCTGAATTGCATCCAATTCAGTCCTCATTGCTTCCTCCCAATTCTTGTTCCCGACTGCTTCTCTAAAAGTCATTGGTTCATCTGCTGCTGCAAGCATTAGCAACTCACTCGGCAACTCTATTGGATCTGTGCTGGCATAGATATCACTCAGAGATCTGAATTTGGTTGGTGCTTCTTCTGAATCTCCACTCGAGTAAGGTGATGCTGGTTCTGCTGCAGTATTCCCTGGTGTGCCTGAACTATCTCCCATCTCCTCATCTTCACTCGAGTCAGGTTCTCCCAGTGCTCCCGGCTGCATGCTAGCTGTCCCAGCTGAACCACTTGCCACGGCAGGTGGGTTTTCTGCCACGGCAGGCAAATTGGCTGCCACGGCAGGTGAGTATTCCTCATTTGCTCCTGCGGAATTTGCTGCTCCGGGTACTTCAGCTTCATCTTCACCATTCTCAACAGAAAAGGTTACCCATTCTTGGATGTCACCATGTACTTCATTATCCCATTTCCAGACTGCGGTTTCATCAAACACAACATCTCGGCTGACATGAACTCGTCCAGTTCTAGGATCCACCAACCGATGAGCTTTACTGCCATCTTCTACACCCAAATACACCATGCTCTTGCTCCTGTCATCCAACTTCTTTGTCTGGTTAGATGGAACCTTGACATGTCCAACACACCCAAAAATCTTCAGAAAACCAAGATTGGGTTTCTTATTGAACCAGGCTTCAAAGGGGGTAATTTTGTTTAGTGCTTTAGTTGGCAGTCGGTTGAGGATGAACACTGAATGTCTCACAGCTTCTCCCCACAATCTCCCTGGCAGTGACTTTGTTTTCAATAAGCTTCGAGCTGTCTCCATCACAGTGCGGTTTCTCCTCTCGGCTACTCCATTTTGCTGTGGAGTGTATGGTGCAGTGAGGTGTCTTTCTATGCCTTCTTGCTCACAATATGCAGTAAACTCATGTGACAAGAACTCTCCACCCCGATCTGTTCTCAGTATTCTGATCTTGTGTGCAGACTGGTTTTCAACTAATGGCTTGAACCGTTTAAATGCACTGACTGCATCACTCTTAAACTTCAGCACATACACCCACATCATCCTACTAAAGTCATCCACCAAGAGAAGAAAATATCTGTTACCTCCTGGAGTTTGAGGAGTAATTGGCCCACACAAATCCGCATGAATCAGCTGCAATGGCAATTCTGCTCGGTATTTGGTCTGACTTGGGAAAGGAATCCTTGTCTGTTTTGCAATTAGACAACCTTCACAAATTTTCAGTGGATGGTCAATCTTAGGCACTCCCTGCACCAGCTGTTCATCATGCAATTGCTTCAAGGCCTGAAAGTTTGCATGACCCAACCGGGCATGCCACAACCAGGCCGGTTCTTCCAAACTAATTGCAAGACAAACTGGTTTGCAGGTTTCTAGCAAAATCTTATATAGCCTATTTGATGTCCTTCTAACCTTCATGAGCGATCTACCATACATCATGAACCCACAGGAACTGACCTTGGATGACAATTTTACTGCCTTCTTCCGACAATTGCCCAAGACTGATAATACTGCTACACAAATTTGGTATGAAATACACATTGGTTAGAAGTCTTTGCTCACCATTTCTGCACTGAAATAATATAGATCCCTTCCCTTTTATCTCCACTGATGATCCATCACCAAACTTGACACGCCCGGTGATTCCCTCATCCAGTTCATTGAACTTGGATCGGTGACCTGTCATGTGATTACTCGCGCCGTTGTCCAAGTACCAGATGTCTGAATCAGATGGGATTACCTCACTTTCTTGCAGCTTCGGAACCACCTTTTCCTCATTGAGCAGCACAAGAGTGCTTGCAGCCTCCGGTTTGTGTGGCCCCTCCACACATGCTGCCAGAAACAATGCTGGCTGCTCATCCTCTTGCGCTTCAGTGAGGTTAACCTCTCCTTCTTGGCGCTTGCTGCGACACTGGGAGGCATAGTGCCCCATATTCTTGCAGCTATAGCATTTGATATGACTCTTGTCCTTGCCGCTGCTGCTGCCGACTAGATTTCCTTGCCGTGGTACAAAGAAGCCTCCTCGGCCTCTTCCACGCCATCTTCCACGGCCTCTTCCATACTCTTGTGCCCGATCTTGCCCATCTGGACTGCCAGTACCTCTCCCTTTGCCATGTGACAACTGCCAGCCTGACGACTGCCCTCTGCCACCATTTTTCTGCCGAGCTTGCCAATCTGCTTGGGCGAGCAGCAGCTTTGTTTCACTGCTCTCGTTCATACCGCGTATGCGTTCTTCGTATGCCTTGAGACGCCCAATTGCCTCCTCGAGCGTCATTGCCTCCATGTCCGCAAATTGTTCTATTGCGGCAACTACTTGAAGGAACCTTCCTGGCACCGAACCCAACAATTTCTTCACTAGCACCGCATCTTCCATACTTTCCCCAAGACTACGTACCTTACTGGCGATGGCACTGATCTTGCTTGCAAATTCACCGACTGTTTCTGTCTCCCTCATGCGCAGCGCGTCAAACTCTGCCTTCAGAGTCTGGACTCTAGCCTTCTTCACCCGATCTGCTCCTAGGTGCATAGTTTTCAGACTGTTCCATGCCTCCTTGGCCGTTTTATTCTTGGCCAACAACAGGAGCACATCTTCTGGAACCGCCTGAAAGATGCACGCCAACGCCAACTTGTCGCGCTTCCTGTCGACGACCTCGCCGGCCGCCGGCTCTACTGCGTCCCAAACGCCTTGCGCATCCATGAATACCTCCATCTTGATCGCCCAGGTGGAGTAATTCGTCGGCGTGAGCATCGGATATTGAAGAGACACTCCGGCTTCTTTTGTCGCCGGAGCCGCCGCTGAAGTCCCCGATCGGTCAGATGACGACATGTCTCCGTACCGAGGATATTTTGGCATACACGAGGCTCTGATACCAAGTGTAGATCACAACCCAGTATATCTGCAACTATCGAGTGAGGAATCAAAGGGGAATTGTATCGGGAAGAACACAGTTCAGAGAGGCAGCAGCAAATAACTGAACTCTGAATATTTCTGCAAAAGGATGACAAGCTATAGTTCTCTGAATATCTCAGGACTAAAAACAAAAAACACACGACGCAACTGAACTGCTAACAGACTGCGCTAAAACAGGAGAAACAACTGAACGGATCCGCCTGACTCGGCCACGATCCACACGACTCTTAACAAACTAGACTCAGTCTAACACCAGCTCACAAGGTCTGGATTATTTTCCTACATATTTGAGGCAATCATACAGTATATTTCATTGATTCAAGTCACAAAGGGTTACACATATATATAGCCTCGTATAGTTAATGAAAACACATGACTAATATGAACACAAGACTAATGTGAACACAACACAAAATTAATATGAACTCAAGAGGTTGAGTACAAAAGCACGAGGAGGTGAGATGTTTGGTAACCAAAGGGTCAGGCTAACAAGGCCCCGCAATCTGAGCGTCAGCAATGCGGACATTCAGGCTAGATCTAAACTCCATGAAGACAGAGGTAGATAACCACTTGGTGAAAATGTCTACGAACTGTGATGACGCCGGTACATGAAGAATGTGGACATGACCGAAGATAACGTGCTCCCGGTGGTGCGACAATTCGTGCTTGTGGATGACACAAACTGATCTATGATCGGCTACACGACTTAAACTATGGGTTACGTAGCCCCCGAGAGAGATCATGGAGACGAGATCATCTCCTAGGGACGGCGCGGTGGAAGCTGTGGAAGCCTGGAAGGTGGCGGCTCAGGAGCGGTACCATCCTAATACCATGGGAGCATGAAAAATTTAGGGCAATCACGCAGTATATTTCATTAATTTAAATCATAAAGGGTTACACATGTATAACTTAGTATGGCTAATAGGAACATATGATTAATGTGACTAGAAAACTAATGTGAACACAACATAAGATTAATGTGAACTTAAGAGGTTGAGCACAAAGCACTAGAAGGCGAGGCGTTCGGTAACCAAAATGTTAGGCTAACAGTTAGATCGGCCGCCAGTTAGGCTGTCGGCTTGTAGCCGGTCAGGCTATAGGTCTGTGGCTTGTCAAATTGGTTAGGTGCAAAGTTCATGCATCTTCGCTCTTGCGGGTTGTTGCTTGGCTGTAAACTGTAAAATATGATTTTCTTAACTCGCTAGCGAAAGATTTTTAGTACTTAAAGAAAAACTAGGAGAAGACAACATTCACCTTCGTATGTTACCATCGTGGTCCTACGGAGGGTGACAAGATGAGCACCTCTTTTGTTCTTGTGTTTGCAGGTTACTTTCATACTTGCTTTGACTGAACACGCTTTGTTCGCTCTTCAGTTGCATGGTTTGCATCTACCGTTATACCATGCTACACTCTACTGCCGTTTTAGTTTCATCTTTCTATAAATCCGTCATGCATGGAGAGTTATATAGAGTGTCAGTTGAAGTCGGCTAATCATCCCATGTAGGCCTATAACAACACATTTGCAGGGTGTTACAACGAGCAAGACAGGCCAGGTGGGTGTCAGGGCAGCGCTGGCGAGATACTTGGCATGCTTCCCTTTCCTCCTGTCCTCTTCTCGCTTGGGGTCAATACCTCTGCTCCAGTCTCATAATTATCCCCCTGCGGCAGACTTTTGTCTCCAACCTTTTGTCACCTCCTTGTCCTGCAAAAAACAAAATGCACAGTCTATTTATTGATCACCTCCTTGTTTTGTCGTGTGTTTGGGTGCGAGCATATGTAAGTTTGGTACTATGTGTGTTTGGGTGCAAGCGTAAGGCTTGTAGAGTTAGAGTGTGCAGCTAGCTCTGAAGAGTGAGACGCTTGCTTTGGTGATCTTTAGATGACCATGGTGAGAACAATGGTGCGAAGAGTGGGTATTGAAGGGGTGAGGCAGTACAACAGATCCAAGGTGCCTCGCTTGAGGTGGACGCCTGATCTCCACCACTGTTTCGTCCATGCCATACACAAGCTCGGAGGCCAACACAGTTAACTTCTCTCTTGATATGTGTTTGCTGTTAATTTGTGTTGTTTCTCTTCTGTCGTTCGAGTGTGTTTTCTGATTAGTTAAGAGCTGATACTTTCACATGAAACAATGAAATATGCAGTTTGACAATTCTTAACTAGTACCTTGTTTTTGCAATGTGTGTGTGGTAATACATGACTCAGAGGCTACACCTAAGCGAGTTCTGCAGCTGATGGGAGTGGGAGGCCTCACCATATCTCATGTCAAGAGCCATCTACAGGTTTGTGTGCTTGACAATATTATTAAGCTTATTGATCTTTGCAAAATGTTCTCTTGGTGTGTCAGTTGATATACTGTGTGTGAAAACAGATGTACAGGAACATGAGGAATAATGATCTGGGCATGCAAGGTATGCACTGATATAACAAATTTAATCCTTTTTTAGTTTCAAATATAACAAGTTTAACCCTGTCTCTCTTATTATGAACTTACTAGTTTTATGACTGTGTCCTTGCACTACTCTAGCTAATCATAGCCTGACTAACCATTGTCAAATAAAAACAACATTTTCCCTTCTGCTGATCACGCCAATAATCATAACCATGCACACTACCTTGATACATTGAGGCACATCGTCTCAAATTCGAGAAAAAAAAATACATAGAGGTAGTACATCATTAAGCTTTTATTCTCATATTCCACATGTGCATGGCTGGCACACTTCTCAACAACCATCTGTATATTCTTGGGCTATAGAAAAAGCTTCCAAATGGTAAATGCTACAAAGGTGGTACGTTATTCCCCATGCATGCACCAATGAACCAAAAGCTCATCCAATTTTTTTCCAATCCTGTGACCAGGCATTCAGCAAATGGAGCAGGAGCATACATTTGCAGGAGGCATGGAAGTTTGGACTGATATGCAGCGAGATCATCATGAGTGCGATGGACCCTATTGCAGATGCCACTCTCCAAAGCATACAAAGCGGTCACTGCTACACCAGCCCCAACTGAAAAGGTCATTGCCTTTTCTTTTCTGTTCTTTTATTCTGATCCTTGTTTTGCCAATATCATGATATAGCTCATCAGTCACATCAGGAACCATTCTTTCACTCTCACATGCATGGATGAATACATGATGGTAAACAGTACAGCAGCCAGTTGACACTGCAAAAACTTTGCATTTCTTTTGCATGCTTAGGGCTCCATCAGATGTTCCTACCTAGGCTACTAAAAGATACATGTTATCTTGGCTACATGGTGTTTGCATGCCTACAGTTGGTGAGGTAGCTTTCAGAAACCTGCAGAACAAATGAAATTTGTGCAGGTATCGTACAAACGGTACTGTGATGTCATTATACATTAGATAATGGCATGGTCTATCAAATATTACTTGACAAAATCCTGTTTTGTCAAACAATGAACTGACAAAATCCTGTTTTGTCAGACAATAAAATACGTCAGAGATAGCACTAGAGAATAGCTAGAGAAATCCATTAATATTATAATACAATGCCACGCATGGCTTAAATCTTACTACATAGAGCTTAACAAAGTCTACTCCTTAATACATGTTATTTAACACAAGTTCCACCCAAACATGCTAATTAAGACACATTGATCTATTGTCCTAGCCTTCAGTGGTGCATTTACCGTCGTAGCCTTCGCCTAACTTATGGGAACACACAAGCTGGCTTCCTAAATAATGGGATTAATAGCAAAAATGAGTGCAAAAGTATTCAACAAGCAACATTAGCAAAATACAATTTCATAGCAGTACATTGTCTGGTCATTAATCCTGGCTCAATTTTTTCATTTTAAAATATATTTTATTACATAAAAAAGGTCCAACTTAATTTATATAAGAATCTACTATCACTTGTTTCATGAGAAAGGCCACCATTGGTTTCCTACAACCTTCAATTCAGGAGACAGACGCGAATCGTGTTTTGAACTCTGCGTAGGTTGTATCGTTTTACCCATAATAACCCTAAACTTGATTGCCAATGGTTCTTTCGTATTTTGTTAGATGTGATGCTAGTCAGAGTACAAAGCCTTTCCCCTATTTTCATATACTATGCCTTCACCAGCTAGGTATGACCTAGCCATTGTGACGAACTCCGTTACTCACCACCAGCCTATGCAAACTTATAATGCACCCATTTGGCATTGCCATGAGTCTACACCCATCTGGCAATACCCATTCTCCTAGTACTATATAGCAATATATGAAGTGTATAACTTGGTAGGGTAATGAGCTCAGTCTATCTTAGACGAGACCGTGGTTGATTTGATATGGTACAGCTCACTATACACGAGTGAGAGTGTGTTTAGCCTTATGTTGTATCCATATATAGAGGGCTCCACCTGCCAGTTCTTGTTCTTATAATTAACTTGGTCTAATTCCCATTTCTATCTAATTTTTAAAGGATAATACGGCTTCCTCTACATGTTCTTCTAATTTGATCTAGTCTCTACCGAATCGGCTCCAACTAGAGGCTCTAGTTCACAGCAAGGACACTCACTCCTATATTACGATGTTATACTGGTTAACATTAGTGTCTAATTGTTAGCATGCAAATAAATCTAATGGTCAAAGCCTTACCCTTTGTTCTGAAGATTATTTAGGCCTAAAACATGGTTCCTGACTAGTGAGAAGCAAGTATTATTAAGGACAAGCTGGTAATTTGTCTAGTTTGCTCCTGCTGCCTAAACCTTCATTTTAGTAAGAAAACCAATTTGGTTTCTAAAGCCTTTTTTTACTCTCACAATTATTTAGGCCTAAGTCGCATTACTTCAATAGTTAGTGGGAAGAAGAATTTACTAATGACAGGCTTGTCATAACTATGATTTAATATACTAGTACCTTAAACTTATTTATTAATTTGTATAATGTGGACATGTACTAATTATAATGGCATGTGTAATTGTACATCGAGCATATACACACACATACATACATACACATATATATACACACACACACATACATACATACACACACACACACACACACACACACACATATATATATATATATATATATATATATATATATATATATATATGAGCATATCTAATGCTAAAAATCTATTCAATGCTAAAATGATAAAACTTCTCTAGATCTATCTGATCTAACCTGTACAGTTCGAATCAAGGGGGTTCCACCCTCCATCTCATTTAATTTATTTAATCAATCTTTCACAAAAACCTCCTACATAGATTATTTTTATGAGGTGGGGGTTTCACCTTCCTTGATCCGAGCCTATAGGCCAGATTAGATGGTTCTGTAGAAGGTTTAGCATTTTAACACTGAATATGTCTTTAGCACTAAATATGCTCATATATGTATATATGATAAATGAGTATTTCAAATTTGTTTAGGTGGTTTATTAGAAGTGGGTGTAATTACACCTGAGTGTAAAAATACGTTTCATATATATATATATATATATATATATATATATATATATATATATATATATATATATATATATATATATATATATATATATATGTGTGTGTGTGTCTTGTATATGCACATGTGTGTGTGATCTGTGTTATAATATATTGTAATTATTGTTTTAATTAGCTTCTTAATTATTTATGATTGGTTGTGAAATAGCTACTTAGGAAACACTAAGGCCCCGCTCAAGATGGAGGTTTTTTCACTGTTTAGCGATTAAAGTACTGTAGCAGCGACAAGATGCACTGTAGCACTTTCGTTTTTATTTGATTTATTTGTATTTTTTGGTTTTTTTTGTGTTTTTCCCTGTATTCCTTTGTATCGTACGCTCTAGATTAGCGTGCCGCTTTTATTTTATATTTTTTTAGATTTAATTATACCCAATAAATCAACTCAGCTACAGTGTTTTTTCAGCAAAAACCAAAAGACATCGCTATTCTGATCACCTCCTAAAAATGTGGATCGTTTCAGGCACTACCTCTATTTATATTATTCTACTACAACTGTGACATTTATCATTGTGCATCTGTGCTTGCTCTACTAACTAACGACGGTCAGTATGACAAACTTCAGAAATATTTCTCCCGTGTAGACCATCTCAGATGGAGACCACACAAGAGGCAATCCCCCCAAGAGACTTCCTCAGAAGCCGAGTAATATGTGAGAGGGACGTGCCCTCCGGCCCTGCAGCCTCGGGCCAAGCTGGCTACTACATGCAGGCCATGGCGGACGAGGGCCTGCGCTTCCGGACATGGCAGGGCACCCCTGCGTCAGATCGTGGTGGCGAACACGCTGCGGCTCCCAACAAGCTCAAACTGTTCGTGAGAAGGCGTGACCCTTCTGAGGTATAGCTCCCTGACTGAAAAGCGTTTTGATCTCTCCTCTGCAAAGTTGCATGCGCGTCATATGCATATGAAAAAATGTTCGTCTTTCTAGCTAGCTAGTCGCTCTCTCTTGTCCTTTGGTTACTGCATTTTTCCCTAACCAGTCGGTAGCATGCATGCACTTACCTGTCTGCTTCGGTGCAAGAATAATTAAAATGTGTTGCAATTTGCAGGAGCAGAACGGCAAAGTCGACGGCCCGGGGTTGGAGCGCGGCGACGGGGACGGCGAGCTGTCGCTGTCGTTGACGCTGGACTCAGGGCTCAGCAGGAGCAGCGGCCGGTGCTGCGGCAACAGCGAGGGCAGCTTCCTTTCGTCGCCGTCGACGAGCTTTGGCGGCTGCTCGGGACAACAGCTCGGCGGACAACGCTGCAGGATTAGCTTGGAACTGTCCTTGTCCATGTACAACCTAAACTAACATCTAGCGTCTAGCGAGGGAAAGGATGCAGATTTCAAAGAGATGGTGTATCCGTGCGTGTATGTACTAGGCCGTTTGGGGCTTCACTCCGATGCGAAATTTGTCCGGGACAGCTCGGCGCCCCTCCGGCTGCAGCTCTCGGGCCTCTCCGCCCAGTCCTATGCGACTGCATTGGTTTTTGTCCTGCTTCATGTGCCTACAGGTACAGAACGGCCCAATTTCGCGGTTCCCGCTTTAGTTCGTTGACGCGAGGTGCCAAGGCATCAGAACATCTTGCGAGCCTCCAGCACGTTGTAGTCTTAACATGAAAAATGCAATGTAAAGTTATAGCATGTAAGGATCACATGTCGTGGTGTCACCAAGGTGCCATGCTAGAACTCCTGGGGAAAAAGAAGTTCTTAGAAGATGGTCAAATGGAGATGTTCCCACAGATCAATTGTTTCAGAACATCCAACAGGGAATTAGTTCTCTTCCAAGGTGCTTCGTTCTGATTTGCTACCTCTGAAGGAAACAGGAAACTCATTCACGTAGACAAGTGGAATTCTGAAGTGGAGCAAAATTGATCGATTATTGTAACTTTCATTTGTACCAGAATAAGGATGTCGGGTATTGCTCAATTACATTGTGAACAACCAATGCTAACCGGTACAAATAACATTGCCTCAGCAAAATGATTAGCCTACATCTCAACAAAAAAAATTCAAAATAACTCTACACAACTTATTCCGGGACCTATAGCTCAAAGAGCGGAGCAAAACTTTGAACAAGCAACAAGAATAACATTAGATCATACAGCCAAAGTTAGGGGGGGTACAGAATTTGAGAACTCATGCGTTACTGTCAAGAGCACCCTTCAGCATATGCAACCCTTCCATTGAAATGCTTCTTCGTACTCGGTATCTTGGGATCTCGATTTGAGGGGGTGGATCTGTTGAGAAGCATACAACAACCACAGTTAGGTTATCGCAAGAGTCCCGTCTGAGCGCTTCCTGGACAAGCTTTCTCGAGCATCTTTCTGGATCGTTGTGTTCCATCAACTCTTTCCTTACCATCGAGACAGCGCACTGGCTGGTCATCACATCCCAAAGGCCATCACAACCTATTATCAAGAATTCGTCTTCCTCGGTAAGTCTAACATCCTGAAACTCAGGTTCCGCGGTGAGAGGGCTTATAGAGCCTTTGGAACCTTTCATGTGCCAATCACCGATTGCCCTTGCTACAGACAACTGACCAAACTGACCATTGAGATATCCATCGAAGATGGTGCCACCAAGGTTTTCAATTCTGATCTTTTCACTCCTGCAGCTGGGTTTGTGGTCTCTTGAAAGCTCAACAGCTCGGCCTCGCTTTCCTAATACAGCTCGACAGTCACCTGCATTTGCGACAAGCAATGTCCTGTTCCATTTGAATGAGGTAGGTGAGAATATATCATAAGATGCAAAGAACATAATCAATCTAAAGATTGTAACTAGAATTGAAGTTTTAGTCTTGTAATTTGTCAACCAATAGAGGAAAGGAGGCCCCAAGAACAGCTTGGTACAGCAAAGAACCTTGTGTTTGGTTGCGATATTGGAGGTTGAAGCAATAAATGTGAAGTAGCTGCCAGATATTAAAGCATTACGAAGAAAAGCAGTGCCTCTATTTATTCACAATTCAGTGAGCATGTTGTCTAGTTATTAATTGAAGTTGAAAATTACCTTATCATCAACTCAGTAAACTCATCTAACAAAGAATAACATGTGCCCCGGTCACTTTAAATGTTTTTCTTTAATTTTTCACCAAATTGATTTGTATTCTAACTAGCAGAGGGTTACAATATCATACAATGAATGGCAAATATTAGCACACACTGGAGCAACTTTTGGTATGAATATAATATTGGCTAATGACCTATTCAGCGCCCTTGGATCACTAAAGTAAACAATTTGAGGTATTAGCACCAGAATTTACCTGCCAAAAATAAGAGCTGTTAATGCTGTGGTTCCAGAATTGCGGTCAAGAGAATGAGAATCCGCAATTGCATGATCAGCCTTCACAAATGCACCGCTGATTGCCTTCTCCATGCTGCTGGGGAAGTGACTGTCTTCAATAATGAACTTTAGTATGTTCTTCTGAACAAAACATGCTGCATCTGTACCACCATGACCATCAAACACCTGCAAAAATAAAACAATAAAATGAATCATCAAACATCTGCTGTGTTAAGTAGAGTTAAATTCCACCAAAATCCCCCCTCCCAAAAAAAACATTTGCTGCACTTAAATAACAACACACAGACACCTATTATACACAAGGCATAGTTTTAGCACATACAAATCTAACATTTCACCACGCTTCATGAAAAAACCAATCCTAACATCGTTGAGGAAACGTATTTTTGGGTCGCAGAGGTTTATATTGTACTAACAAATAAGAAAGAAAGAAAAAGGCATTTATCCTTGTTCCTAATGAACTGATTCGCATGAATGCAATCATTTCCACCATGAGGAATCCTCGGCCACACTAATAGGTAATCATGTCCACCATCATGCGTCCACACTCCACAACCACATCATACGTCCACACTCCACAACCACACTAATTATGCATTTCCAACTCCAAAGCTGAACAAATGAACACACCTAGAAGCTATCATTGCAACATTATTACCACTCACAGCAGAATAAATAATTGGTCCATAATGAACACATACATTGCTGAACATTTAACAAGACCAAGATCAGCAAGTGACCGACGGACCGACGGACCCCCAAAATTTATGGCAAATGCAATCCAACTCACCCCGTAGAAGGCGCCCGGTGCAGGGATGCCAGGGGTGCGCATTCCAAGGTGTTCAATGAGGTTGTCGACACAGACATGCTCGTCCTCCATGTACGGTTTGGAGCCGATATCGGTGCAGCTCCCAGACCGGAACACCGGCAGGAAGCCGGGACGGACGTCTGTAGGTGAGATCAAGCTCAGTGTCCCTGAATCCAGGTTCTGCAAGAAAACAGAAGACACATGTCAGAATTCGTTTGGGGGGAAATGCCTGGGCAATGAGCTGGAGTGGTAGTGAGCGTGGTTACAAAGTCTGCGGAGGCCGCGGCGATGCGGGCGCTGCTGGCACAGTGGCAAATGGATGTGAGGTGGTGGCGCGGCGGCTTGCCTCCCACTGGACTGCTGCCGCCGCTGCTGCCACCCTGCGGGGTCTCCGGCTCTATGCCTCCACTCATGTCTCGGGCTCTTCGCTACTCTGTTCGTGATCAGAGACAGTACAGGAAACGAAAGCATTTGAGAGAAAAAAGATGCAACTTTTGCATTGGCTACAGGCCCTGTAAGAGAAGAATGATTGGAGAAGAATAATCGGATTTTTTTTAAAAAAAAGATCAAAAAGTCCTTTCAATCGGCCATCATTGAAGCCGTACCACAAAGAGATCAAGTGAAGATAGAAACATCCACAACATCAATAACAGGAAAGAAATGAAATCTGTCTTCCCGCCGTGCAATGATTGGAACCAATAAAAAGCCCAAAACGATGCCATTTTCGCTGGAGCGTGGCCTCCGCGGCCAGAAATGCCCAAAATCGCTCGCTCTCCACTGTCCCAACAAAACAAAGATCCAATCTTTCCCAACAACAAGAAGGAATCCGACCGAAGGAACCAAAGATGCAAACTTTCAGACAATATTAGATCAGAGAGAGGTCAGGCAGGAGCGCTCACCACCTGGGAGAGGGGAACGGTCGTAGCCACCGTGCGAGACGCTGGGGAGGAGGCGGAGGCGGGATGGCCGGAGGAGGAGCTGGCGGGCGATGGGGAGAGCAGGGGCGTGAGGAGTTCGTGGATTTGAGTCAGGTTGGGGACAGGCGAGGGCAGGAGGAGTTGGTCTAGGCGCGTGCTGGTTCGTGTGATCCCATCTGCCGCAGCTGTGCACGGCTGGATGGGCTGTTTATCGGGGTGGCCCCGCGGCTCGGTGTGCCCACGCACCCCGGCCTCCGGGTGCGGCTCCCGTGTGCATTCCGTGTCTCTGTCGGGTTCTCTCGTTCGTCCGTCCCTTATTTTTCTCCCCTTATTTCCTCTCTTTATTTTTGCAGATTCCTATGAAAATGGTTTTCTTGTTTCTGTTTTCATGTTCCCCTCCGTGTTCTCTCGATCTGGACCGCTCATTACAATCAACGAGCGGTCTAAATCAAGAGAATACGAAGGAGGACACGGAAACGAAAACAGGGAAGCCTCACTCGATTCCCATTGCTAGCAACGGATGCGCCTGTCAGCACGTGAGAGTCCGTGTAAAAGGGCTGGAATACGTCTGTGATAAATCATTGGTATTTGGCTGTGTTAAATTTAAATTTTATAAAACTATATTTCAGATTGTGCTGTCAGAGTTCAGACGGTTATACTGGTTATAAACTTTTGGGAAAAATAAACACCAAATACTTTATACATTTGTTTAGAAATGAGTTTACACTATGTGTCATTAAAACTGAAAACTAGAGTGGAAACAAGATATAGTTTAACCGAAATTTCAGATAGAGTGTTTTCTGATGTTGTTAAGCAGCCAATCCGGGCAGTGGCCAGCAGCCAAGTGAACGCCATGTTTATCAGGATGTATCGCTTTCTTAGCCCTCTGCCTTGTCGGCCTCTCGTGGCTTCACGGATCATGTTAACTTGCTGCAATTTGATGGCTTTAAAGATCTTCTTTATTTCCCCTTTTTAACAGCATGCAAGCAGAATGCTGAAAGCAGAGAAATACAATGAATCTTGCTGATGCGAAGGGAAAAATCTTGCTTCCTAGTGGTTTCTTCTGGAGAAAAAATAAGACTGAGATTGAAGTATTGTTTAGCGGCCTATAAATGGTAGGCCGACATAGTGTAATAGTGGAGTGTCAAATTTGAACTGTTCCAATCATTAACTAACATTTAGGTCTCAATCACGGACCTAATCAGGTTCTTTTCTTTTTTGCGTGTGTGAGGAAGGAAAAAAAAACCTACGCAAACTAATTGTCTGTGTCCGCATTCTGATCAGCTGAAGATGGCAATCATTGACGTGGCGTGTCGGCCGCCTTTTGCAAAGGCGCAGTTTCCCGTCGTCGTGGTCTCCTCCTCGCCAACTCCGTGCTGGCCACCAGGTCGCCGAGCGGCAGCGGCAGCGGCAGCACGGCACCGTAGAGCGCCCGCGAGGGGTAAAGAAAGGTGCAAAATGCACTTGGCGGCGGCGCGGTGATCCGAGGCCCGACCTCAAACTTGGACGGATTATCGCCGACGACGAGGAGCAAAAGCCAGCGTAAGCCGACGCACTTTTTCTAATCCTCCCCTTCCGTCGTCTTGTTTTGCAGTAAATTTCGCTTCATCCAACATAGGTAGACGCACTTTGGCTTATCCGTTTCTCCTCACCTTGATCTTTCGGTTGTTGCGTGCCTGTTTCCGTGAAAAGATCGTAGCAAGATTTGGATTGTGCAGTGAAGTTGACACATATTCTAAATTCGCACTGATGCATGTTCTCATCAAGGTTTCCAGCGGTGACTTGAGTCACAGGGGCGGAGCTAGAATTAAACATAGGGGGGCCAGCCAATCTGTAGAAGAAAACTACTTGCTGAACAAATTGGCATTTTTTTTTGTACAATTGTTCTATTATGTTCTTGGTAGGCAAGGCTCTTGAGTTACAATTGTTTTCTTCTTGACGACTGAACTACCGAAATACAGACAAATGTTGTCTCCACGATGTCTAATTTGAGTAGTACATAATTAGTACCTTTATACCAACATTAAAACATAAATAGGAGAGCTAAGCACCAAAGCATAATGCTACATAGCAATGATTATAAGCAGACTCTCGTCGGTTTTGCTTTATCTAATCGTAACATTAACGTCATGCTGTTTCAATTACTCAGTGGTTCATTTTCTGATTGGAAACATAATCTGAAAATAATTACTTTACTATATGGCTCTTATTGGGCCTGATGTCTAGTAAAGGTGTGAGCGAAATAACTTAGGAGGTGACCAACATCTAGAAATCATAGAGATTAACAGTGTCATTAAGTAGGTATGCTAAAGAAGATCTTGGATCGATGGGGTGCCAGGCCCTGGCAGACCCCTTCCCTCCGCCCCTTCTGAGGGGCCGATCAGAACGGCTATGGGCGGTTGACGATTATTTCACTGTAGCGCGCATAACGTGCTATAGTGAAAAAAAAATTCGGTTTTTTTTGTTTTTTTTAAATTTACTTATACTTTTTTTTCGTTTTTTGTTTTCGGATTTTTTTTATATTTTTTACATTTAATTATACCTAATAAACCAACTCAGCTACAGTGTTTTTTCAGCTAGCTACAGTGTTTTTTCAGCAAAAGCCAAAAGCCATCACTATTCCGATCACCCCCTGAGTCAACGATATCCGAGGCACTATCGGAGCCAGATGATTTACCGTCTAATGAGTATGTTTAGATAGTGTTCAGAATAACGATGGTTTATGATTTTTTTTATTGTAGCTGACTGATTTTTTACTGTAATTGAGTTGACTTATTTAGTATAATTAAATTTAATAAAAATAGAAAAAATATGTTAGGCCATCACGGACAATGCAAAAAAATACAGAAAAAATAAAACACAAAAAACAAAAAAAATAAACAGAAAAAAGGAGAAAAAAAAGGAAGAAAAAAAAACGCAGAAGCCAACGCCCAACGCCAGCCTTGGCTGACGCTGAGCGCGGCCTAACCCCATCTCTCTGTGTGTAGCTGATTCATACTCATTTGCATCTCTATCTATATGCGTGCAATCATGCCCTCATCTCTATCTATGTGTCGGATTTCTTTTTTTTTAAAAAAAATGTAATGTCACCGTGTGCCTGTTACATGCATACACATTTAAGATCTCTAAATTATATAGATGACATTGCATTGATTTGTGACGTGATCTTATGCAGGAATAGGTATCCTCCGCTGTCTGAAAGCAAAAGCTCGTGGAGTGATGCCATTTGAGAGGGTGAAGAAAATCAGCTCGGAAATGCTTGATTGAACTGACGAAGCAACCTTGGCAGGTATAGGAAGGTACACAGATAACGAGGATTACAACCAAATCTCCAAAGAGGAGACCATAGAGAATGGTCTCAAGTGGATGCGTGAGGAGGTTCTTCAGGCGTTTAAGACATACGTATCAAATAGTGAAGCTAATGCTATTGAGTACGAGCTTGAAGACCTATGCCACCGGTGCTTGATTTTTGACAGTTTCTCGAAGTCGTCACCACTATAATGTTGTGATCAAGTCAAGGATCTCCCATTTGGAGGATTGGACTTCTCATCTCTGTTTTGCCGAAGTAAATTAGGATAATTTATGATGTATCACTCAAAAAATGGTGTAGCTAGGAATGCCGCTTCGAAGAATGACTTTCTCTGCATACCACTTTAACGAAGTTTAGATTTAGCATATACTATTTACTCTCTTTATTTTTTGCAAATTAAAGCATTTCGCTGTTTTGGCCGGGAGAAAGAACTATTTTGTCTATATGTGCTATGTTTTCATCGACCTAGGAAATACCACTCGAAGCTGTTTCGACCATATATGGTGCAATCAATTGCGAGACTATGTCACTTTTATCGATCTATTATTCGCTTGTAGCCACATCAACAACCGCCGCGTCGTCGTCCCGGGAAGCAAGGCCACGTCGCCGAGTTGCCGTGCTCGATCGCCAGATTGCCCGCATGCACGCCTGCGGGGAGGATGCCGAAGACTACGTACCCTGCTACGCCCATCACTAGTAGAAGTACACAAGTAGAAGGATACACATGCACTGTGCACACGGGAAGAAAATCCAGCGGGGGATTCCTTTCCGTGCACACGCATGCATGCAATGTGTGTGTGTGTGTGTGTCGTGCTTGCATGCACGTACACAGTGCCACTCCTGGAGGTATTTGTACCTTCCTCCACGACGCCGAGCTGCCGCATACGCCCGCGGATGGCGCCACCCGCACGGCCCGTTCGACAGCGAGAGGGCATTACGACGTTGCACGCCGCCGATCGACCACGTCAACGTACCGGCGCCAGTATCCACGAACCTTCTGCTCCCATCTGAGCTTGCCCGTCTTCAACAGTCCAAGCCCCGGCGCAGATACGCACTCAGTGGCTGCAACTCCTGCGCCATGCACCGAGCTCTCCGGATTCGTATCCATCAAGCACCACTGTCGCCTGCCGCAAGCGACGACACCTACGTCTACACCGTCTACCCCCACACCATTTCTACGTCTGCATCAAGTACCAGTGAAGCAAATTACCTATTGCTGGGCACTGATGAGGCGGAGGCAACCCATCCCGTTCGACGCCGACAAGGCGGACATCCCATAAGGCCGGGCAGCGACAAGACGAAGGCCACCCGCATCATCGGACACATCGACAAGCCAGAGGAGCTAAATTAAGCTAAGCGTCACTGGAGCGAGGACGTACCGCTCTATATACCACCTTCACTCCCCTATAGCTGACGAGGCTGTGGACTCCACCCGCATCACCAGACATTTATGCCAAACACATGGAGAAGCCAAGACTGACAACGATGACTACACGCAGCTTAATCGAAGGTATTATGTGAATCTAATCCATAGATGTAATTAATTCGGAGTCTTTCGAGGCCCAAGAATCAGAAGATCATGTCGTCGGTCTAAGTCAGATCTGCTGGGCTCGTAGGCTATGGAGCCCATCCAGTCAAAAGGAACTGTAATTTTGTTTTCTCTAAGGAATTGATGAAATTCATGCTTCCCTATCTTTGGGTGGGTACGGCCAGACCCAGGCTTTGGCTTATTACTTCCATATATATTATTTCCTTTTTTCTTTCATATAATAGCTTGCCAAAACGAATTTATGTTTAACTAAATAAAAAGAAAGAGAAAACAGAAATCGTGATCAACACTTCGACATGTTCGCCTCTCCCAGGCCCATCGAAATCCCATGCATAATGGTAGGGCATATATTATTTGGTGTATATACGAGTCTGACGATTTCGCCATGAAATTTACTTAGTTCGCGGTATATCTTTGTTGCTGTGGTACTGGTTGCAACTAACCTTTTTTCAATACAAAGAAAACCGATATGTGTCTCTCTTTTTTTCTTCCAAAAAAATAAAAATAAACTGAGCACTCACTGAAGAGCACGCATAATTGCATACATGCATGCATGCTGAATCGCATACACATGAGCACACAGTTGTAAGTGAAGTTGATTTGTGACATCGATGGGCCATGTGCTATGCCTACGCTGTAATCCGTGCATCCAGCTGCACGTCGTGTGCCGCCCAACATGACCTGAGTTAGTGTGGCACGTCGTGGTACCATTTATTTATTAGTAGATAACTGGTGGTCGCCTAAGCATCTCGCATGCATTTAGTATCGACCATACAGGGCTATCCACGAGGTAGAACACGGTTCCCGTGTATGGCAGTTTACGCTGTGCTTAGCTAGGTTTTATTTATGGTTTTTGATTTTTTTTACTATAGTTGATTTATTTTGTATTGTAGCAGTTAATAATTTTTTGATATATTTAAATTTAAAAAAATAAAATAGAAAAAATATATAATCCATTATAAACAATGTAAATGAATACAGAAAAAAAAGAAAAGATAAAAAATCAAATAAGGATAAAACTAAGAAATAGTAAAGTAGAAGTCGGAAACTGTTGCCGAAACATACGGGGCCATTTTTCCTTAACTTTGGAAATTGGAACACTCAAGAAGCAAGGACAGAAGAAGAAAAATATAGAACAGAGGAGCTTTGCTACTAAATTTTGTGTTACCTTGAACTGATATACATATACTCTCTTAACAGAAGATAACATGCTTGGCTTACATGGGAGCGTTCCCACTGAAGCTCTCAAACTATCATATAATAAGACTGACATTACAACTTCTGATCTATTTATAGCCATACAAACAACAACCGACTTCGAAAGATTTTTTACGACACCTCCACTACAATTCTGGCAGCACCGACGAGCGGCCGAGCGCAGCATCAATCGCGTGCGTGTTCGGCGCACCACTCCATCACCAGCCGCCCATGCACGTACCATCACAACCCGCACGCGTCTCCACCAGCGCTCTGCCTCCCGAGCGCGCCGGCCTGCGGGGGGCCGGCCGTGTGGGGGAGATACAGCGAGACCACCGGGACGCGCACGTCGCCACGTTAGTGCCCCGTCGCTAGCACGCGCGTCGCCGTGCGCTTTCACGGCCGCGGGCGTCTTCTGTCGGCAGGGAAAACGACCCAAAGGTTTGCTTTGCTTGGGCTGGGCGTCGTTGCGATCGCTGGGAATCTTGGGGGTGGTCCAGATAGCGTTGGACTTTGGGGCATTCGTTGGAGTCGTTTGCGGTTTAGGACACTTGCTTCTCAAGTAGGAGGACCGAACCGGCCTGCCGCATGTGGGAGCATTGCAGTTGCTTCTCAAGGAGGATTTCGCCTCGTGCAGTCACTTTGCTCTTAGCGTCGTCGGCTTGTAATTGCGTTGAAGCTTCTTCTTTATTTTTTAAATCAACAGATGTCTTTATTCTTCAAAGATCTAAAATTGAGGATTTGCGATTTACTGATGGTGGTTTTGGCATCGCCGGTAGCACCCGATCAGCCCTGCTCTGCACGCGCTGTTGTGTTCCCTCCCCTACTCGTTTCAGCTCTTCTTCAACCTCCCAGTCCAAGCCATCGTTGTGTGTGGCCATTGCGTTCTATGGGATGCGGACTCACGCTGTTGGCTGCTATTGCCTTCCTTGCACTCGGTGCTTACCGTTCACGTTTCTATGCTTTTCTCAACAGTGATTTGCATAATTTTTAAAGTATGATAAATGGTAGATAGATGTTACTTACCTCTTCATTTTCTTTGAGATTAGTACTACTCTATTAAAGACCATTAGGCTGTAAATCATCTGGCTCTGATAGTGCCTCGGATATCGATGGCTCAGCAGGGGCGGAGGGAAGGGGGCTGGCAGGGCCTGGCACCCCATCGATCCAACATCTTCTTTAGTACACCTACTTAATGACACTGTTAATCTCTATGAATTCTAGATGTTGGTCACCTCCTAAGTTATTTCGCTCGTACCTTTTCTAGTCATCAGGCCCAACAAGAGCCATATAGTAAAGTAAAGTAATTATTTTCAGATTATGTTTCCAATCAGAAATTGAACCACTGAGTAACTGAAACAGCATGACGTTTGGACTACCCACCTCGCTACTCGGCTACCTTGAGAAATACAGTGGCACCATGCTGAGGTCGTTAAGGTTACGATTAGATAAAAGCAAAACCGACGAGAGTCTGCTTATAATCATTGCTATGTAGCATTATGTTTTGGTGCTTAACTCTCCTATTTATGTTTTAATATTGGTATAAAGGTACTAATTAGGTATTACTCAAATTAGACATCATGGAGACAATGGGTTCTAATTTCAATCCATTTGTGTGCATTTCGGTAGTTCAATCGTCAAGAAGAAAGCAATTGTAACTCTAGAGCCTTGCCTACCAAGAACATAATAGAACAATTGTACAAAAAAATTGCCAAATTGTTCAGCAAGTAGTTTTCTTCTATAGATTGGCTGACCCCCCTATGTTTAATTCTAGCTCCGCTCCTGTGACTCAAGTCACCGCTGGAAACCTTGATGAGAACATGCATCAGTGCGAATTTAGAATATGTGTCAACTTCACTGCACAATCCAAATCTTGCTATGATCTTTTCACGGAAACAGGCACGCAACAACCGAAAGATCAAGGTGAGGAGAAACGGACCTAGCCTGCTGTATCTCAGTCTATTGGACTGCCGATGGCCACTCAACAAACGAAACGGTCTCGTGCGATGTATTTTTGTATTATTATATGTACTTCTATAAATATTTGTAATGCATAAAATTATTGTTTTAAAAAAGACAATTGCTAGGACTATGCCAGGATGATGTACATAAAATTTCGTAATTTTTGCAGCTCGTTTGCTACATATAACATCTACAAATATCATAATTGTATATATTTTTTAGCAACGTTCACAGTAAGTACGTTGTGTCGATGAGCTACACATAAAATTTCATAATTTTTCAAGGTCATTTTCTATATCTAAAAATTCAAACAAATAATATACAAAAAATAAGATAGATAATGAAACCAAATCAGCCGACTTAATTACCTGCCGTCAAGTGGTGAGGTGGCAGCAGCCTATCATCCGGTGGTAGGGTGGCAGGCACACGTGTTAGCTCTGTGGTGTCGCCGTCCGGCCACTGGACGGCAAAAAACGTTATTTTTGGCAATACGGCATGGATACTGTTATTTTTGTAATTACGGATAAAAATATCATATATGTTTTTTTCTCGGGGTATGTTCTTGTAACGTTATATATGTATTTGAAGGATACAGTCAGCATCGACTGAGTATGGACTGCACATTGGCAGTGTGACATTCTATTAATGAAAGTTATAAACACCGGAAATAAGAGCGGAGCCTGGTATGCGAGTATGTGCCTAGAATGATTTTCTGTACTGAACTCTTTTAGCAGGTTCGAATTGTAGGTGTCTGGTATAGAACTCAAGGAGTCGCATGTAAATTAAACAAAGAACACCTATTGGCATCGTTGAACTATAGGTCACTAAAATAGGATTACTTAGTGGTTTGTTGCTGAATTTATACTGTAACTAATTTATTTTACACTATAACTGATAGTGAATTATTTGATATAATTAAATTTAAAAATAAAAAATAGGTTATCCCATCATATATAATACAAACGAGTACGATAAAAAAATCGGCAAAAAAGTTAAAAGGTTAGAAAATTAAAATTTTAAAAAGTAAAAAATAAATCACAAACTAAAAACTTAAGTTGAAATTAGTGGACCCTTATTAGACACCTGGACTATATTACAATAGTGCAAATTAATTGTAAGTAGGCAGAATAGTTCCATAAAGAATGCGCCTCTATCACAGAATATCGCAGCATTTGGGCACATATAATTGCGCGGGATGTACCGGTAGTCGCACCAAATGTGACATGTTGCCCAAACTAAAAACAATTTTGTTCTAATTTTTTCTCAAGTGATGCACAAGGCCTTCCAAATAGAAAATACAAAACATAAGAACACGAGGGGCACAATCGCAAAAAGTACCCTCCGCCCGCAGTCCAGACCTTTCCGCCCCCGTCCGTCATTAACAATCCCTACTATCCACCGCTCTTTCAGCTCCACTCACCACTCCATTTTACAAAAAGGACCCCCCAACGACCCGCGCGCGACCAACGTGGGCGATGCTCCGGCCGCCGTCGTCGTCGCGGCGCCTCCTCCAGAGCAGCGGCAGCGGCGGCAACCCCAACCGTATTCCGGGCATCCCCCCGACCGATCCCCCCTCCGGCGTCAACTCGGATGTCGTCGTCATCCTCGCGGCCCTCCTCTGCGCGCTCATCTGCGTCGTCGGCCTCGCCGCCGTCGCCCGCTGCGCGCGCTCCCGCCGCAACAACGCCGCCGCCAATCCCTCCTCCCCGTTGAACAACCCGGCCTTCGGCGGCGGCGGCGGGAACCCGGCTACTACCGGTGCGTCGGGGGCCGGTGTGACCACCACCAAGGGGCTCAAGAAGAAGGCGCTCAAAATGCTGCCGAAGCTGGCGTACGCGGACGCGGTGGCCGCGGCGGCGGCGGCGAGGGGCGCCGTGGCGGAGGAGGGGGAGGAGGGGAAGGTGGAGGAGTTGCTGGCGGAGTGCGCCATCTGCCTGTCGGAGTTCGGCGAGCGGGAGGAGGTGCGCGTGATGCCGCAGTGCGGCCACGGCTTCCACGTCCCCTGCGTCGACACCTGGCTGCGCTCAAACTCCTCCTGCCCCTTCTGCCGCCGCCCCATCGTCCTCGACGACCCCGAGCCGCCCAAGCGATGCCGCAAGTGCGAGGCCATAGTCCTGGAGGCTGTCGTCGCCTCCTCCGCCGGCGGAAGCGGCGGCCGCGGCGGCGGGGGGTTCTTGCCGTAGTATTAGAGCGAATGTCTCTGGCGGGTGGGTCCAGGTCGGTGCGGGTAGTTGAGCTGTCCTTTCTGCCGATGGCCTACATGTCAGTAGCGCTGTAAAGTTTTCTTCTAATGAAATGGAGAGGAGAATAATTAGAACTGTGAAATGTGATTCTTTTTTTACAACTTTGTGGGTTACATTCCTGCTTGTGGGGATGTGGAGACATCACATACAGGACATGTTTTTTACAGTTTTTTAAAACGGGTTTTAACTTTTATTACAATATTTAACTTTTAAATAAAGTATTTTTTAAAAAAATAGAGTCTACAAGTTAATTATAGTACACGTTAAAAGTTCAACATCTGTACCATCTAAAATTGCAAACGAGTATCTCTTTCTCCGTAATCTTTGTCGCAAACAGCTAAAATTCAAAAATTTCAGTTAAAAACCATAAGACGCAACCAAAAAGAACAGGCCCACAGTTGCTGTTGTAAATTGTAAAAAAGTTGTGAGTGGAGGGTTAAAAAAATTGTTCGTGCTAGTTTGTAATTTGTTCACAAGCACTGTAGATTTTGTTGTAGTCAGGGTAAAACAGAGGGAAAAAAAGATGTTTCCAGCAGAGTAGTAGGTGAAAGGAGTGAGAGGAAAAGGTGGATGAAATTTATTATTTGATTATATAGATATGCAATATTTATTAAAGAGATTATATCTACAACTATTATCTTTATAATGTGGAGGATATAAATATAGTACGAACATTGCTCACATTGAAAGTGCGTGTGTATGTAATAACTCGGCTCTGATTTCGTTGCGTGGAATCGGATAGGCCGTTGGATCATTGAGCAAGACGCGACGGGATGGGTAGGGGAGCTGTGTGAAGCGGACGGATGGTCTGTTTCAGCGTTAGGTCGCCGGGGATGATCAGTGAAAGCATGTGAGCGCGAGGTTTTTGTCTTCCATTAATTGGAGGCATCAACGACAGTGCTAAAACAAATCGTAGATCCTAAACCTACTCCATTTTGCTTTGTTTTCTTCTAAAAAAAGTTGCTGCCCTGGATTCTCAAACAACCTGTTCTATTCACGTAACACCATGTAAAATTTGTGAGATTACATTTCGCAAAGCCACATTATCTTTGATAAAAACTATATTTTTAAACATCACTTGCACACACGCTTACTTTTGTGTAGCATTTCACACACTTTTAAGCGATATCCATGCTGATGAGTCAATTGTTATTAACCGTAGCAATTACTTTTGTTAGCAAACTAATGCTTAAAAGTGTTTGTGAAACATTACGTAGAACTATGAAATTATTGTTTTAAAGTGTTGTTTTATGATAGTTTAACCCTATATATAGTACGGTTTTGTGATATTTACTTTTTTAAAACAGGAATTGAATAAATTTCATGCTGAAAATAGCCGTCTATTTGATCTGCGTAGAGCGGAAAACATTCTTGATCATCCAATTTTCGTGCAAGATCGTTGTTACCCATCGTTAGCTCGTAGTTCAGAGGGACAGATTTCTTGATTGGAGACACATAGGGTTATTCACTGAAAATAAATAGTATTAGTTGAAAGAAATAACTTTTATAAAGAAATATGAGCAATGAAAAAAGTAAGAGAGATACGTACGTGAAACAGAAACAAGAGAAATGGATGTGTGTAATGTTTCTGTTACCAACTGTCTTATTTTCAAAGTAAGAAAAATAAAGAAAACGCTTAAAAAACTAAATATCTATATTAACTTTTTATTCCTTTAAATAAAAGTAAAAAACATAAGTCAGTATGAATTCCCCGTAACCCGCCAATCCGTTCCCAGCTACAAACTAATTGATAGAAGTTCACATATTATAATGGGAGACGTTAACCTCACTTAATGGCTAGATATCTGTTGCAGTACTCCAGAAACGTCCATCCAGCGCACCAGTCAAGTGTAACTTAGCAATTTTCTAAACACGTCTTGGTGCCGAGCAGAGCATGCTCGGTTTAGTTTAGCTAGGTGGTGGTACAGGTGTGCCTGCCGGGCCTATGTATCCAGATACCCCTAAATTAAGGGTGCTTTTTTTTGGATTTATATTTATATTTTATCTTCTATTTTCACAATAATTTACTGTTAAATAGTATATTTTTAAGATAAAATTTACAATTAAATTATAGTACAAATTATATCGGCTAAAATCATATATAATTATTTCTTTCTGTATACTATCTCTTATAAATAAACTAAAATTTAAAAAACACAACTATAAATCATAAGATCAGCTCAAAAATACTCTAAGGCTCCGGCTAGTAAAAACACCGAAATTTCGCCTGCGGTTGTTTGGCGCGCGCGCGCGCGTGCGCGTCCGTGTCCGTGTGACAAGGCACCAACCAAGCCATCGCGAATTACGAATTTCCGGCTGTTTTCCCTCGTCCCCTGCGTCGCATGCGCGCGCGTGAGCGCCCGGCCGAGACGCGAGCAAGTGAGTTGGCAAACAGCGGAAGGTAGCGTGTGGTTGATACGAACACGACGGACGAAAATGCTGAGCTTGTTCAGGAATCAGTGGCAGTGGACTACTCTGTGTACGTACTGAAGGCCCCGCTCACTTCAAATTGAGTTTCTAACTTTTATTATTTTTAATTTTTTAAGCTTTTTATTATTTTTCTCTTATTTATTTGTCTTGTACGTGATGGGATAATATTTTTTATTTTTAAATTTTTAAAAATTTAATTATATCAAATAAACTATCATCAATTATAATATAAAATAAATCAACTATATATAAAATTTAACCATAAATCACTATTTTTTAGCCCAATTAAATGGTCTCTAAGTATCGCAACTCCCAATTGCTGCAATAACGGGAAACTGGGTCTCCCACGCACACGCTGCTTGCTAGTTGCTGCAACCCACTGGCTTAGGCCCCGCTCAGCTGTGCGTTTCGTAGCGACAGCGTTGGGCGATGGCTTTTGCCATCATCGTGCATTTCTTGTTTTTCGGTTTTTTTTATTTTATTTTTTTCCCATGTTCTTTTATATTGTCCGTGATAGGTTAATATAACGTTTTTATTTTTATATATTTTTTAAATTAATTATGCCCAATAAACCAACTTAACTACAGTAAAAAAATCAGCTAGCTACACTGCTACAGTAAAATTTTATCTAGAAATCATCGCTGTTCCGAACACCCCTTACTTATTTCGTCTTAGGTATCGCTTTCTTTTTGTTTTTTGAGACAGAAAACTCTTTTTTTTTGATGAAACGTGGATTTGTTGGTGAAAGATTGAGCTGTCTTACAGGGGAGGACTGGATCTGTGCCTGCTGGTGGAGATCGTCGCCGGCTACGGCCGGTCTCCGGCGACGGCAGTGAGAGGAGGCGGCTGCTTAGGAAGAGAAGGCTACGGAGATGGAGATAACAAGAGGCGATGGTGCATGTGAGTGGAGGCAAAGAAGATAAGAATGAGATGTGGCAGAGCAGGCGGAGAGATAAATGAACAAGGGCTACTCCAGTTATGTAACCTCCACTCGGTCCGCACAAGGATAAGCCGATTCGAATACGTGTTCCCGGTTCCTATTCGAAGAAAAGTCGTATTTATGTAACAATAAGAGATGTATGAGACCTAGATATTATACTATATAAATGTACATCGTATCATGTTTTTCGAAACAAGTTATGATTGCTTTGATTCAAAATATAAGAGTTTATATTAAAAAAAGTCCATACCAAATAAAATGCAAAAAAATATATGAAAGAATCAAGTTAATATTACTACAATTTTCAAATTGAAATTCCTAAATAGCTGAATAATAGTAATTTGAAATAAAAGACAACAAAATCATAACTTTAAAACTAATCTTGCCGTGCTTTTGCGCGTACCACCATGCTAGTTAGAATATAAAACGTGAGGGGTGTTGAGGTGGGACTTGCATGTGGGACCCAAAATAGTACCCAAAAATCTCACGTTTATGTTGGTGGTTAAGAGCCTGTTCTTTTTTGCTGCGACTGATGGCTTTTGGATACGGCTGATGGCTTTTGGCTGTTTACGACAGAGATTGCGGAAAGAGAGATACTCGGTTGCGATTTTTTATGGTACAAATATTAGTTTTTTGACGTGTACTACAATTAACTTGTAGACCCCATCTTAAAAAAAATACCCCGTTTAAAAGTTAGTTACTGTAGCAAAAACCAAAAACGGCTTTTAGAAGCCGTAAAGAACAGGCCCTAAATCTCTATTTCAAACGGCTTCAGCTTTTTAGCTTCTAAATTTTGAATTTTTTTTGTTTTTTTCATCTTATTCCTTTTTATTGTCACAAATGATATAGTGGCATTTTTTTGATTTTGCTAAATTTTTCACTATTTTTTTCTTTTTTACTCACAAAAAGCTAACAGCCGCTATAGTGCTTTGCAGCCACAAATACACACAAGGAAGCCATAAGCCCTGGCTTATAAGTCCTTTTGAGCTGGCAGGAAAATGTTCTATGTGTTAGCATAGAGGTGTTCAAATGGATCGTACCGGCTAGGCTAGCCCACACCTCGCTACTGTAGGCACGATACGATCCGTGACAGCTTTATGCCAGGTTGCACAGCACGAGGCGCTGGGCTATCGGCCTCGCCCAGTGTGCCAACACAGCACAACACTAATAGTGCCAAGCCAGGCACGGCCTAGCATGGACATGGTAGGCACGGCACGGCACGACCCAATAGGCACAGGCGCCCGTTAGGCACATTAAGCCCAATAGCATGGTTTGCTCGTTAGGCACAAAAATCCGATTGTTAGGCACGCTTAGCCAGGCATGACATGGTGGGCATGGCCCATTTAGCATGATGTGGCTCGTTTAGCCTGAGAAACAGTCGTTTTTTAAAATTAATAGTCGTTTAGGAGTTTAATATAAAAAAACTTAAAATTTTTTCTATAAATAGGCACCATACCCCCCTCATTCAACCACGCTCAAACCTGCAATCTCTTCTCCGAAGTCTCTTGTGAAAATTTCGATGCATTTTGTGATAATTTAGCAAAATTCAAAATATTTTTACCAAAAATCTGAAAATTCAAAATCCAGTTACAATTAAGAAAAGAGATAACAATACTTATTTTTATATATTTATGTTGTTCTTACTGTTCTTTGTTGTGATATAAAATAGGTAATAGTGTAATTTTCTATTTGTATTTTACAGTTTTTTACATTTTCCCATGGAAAATTTTGACAATTTTTCTACGAGTGAATACAAAATTGATCTGGAAGATCTATCATCATTTGGAAATGAAACATCTTCGTCTCTACTCCAAACGGGAGAGCAGACCCTGACAGTATCATCGTCATGCTTTACGAGTGCCACTGCATCTGCAAGCATCAGAGCAAAGAGGTCAGACTCAGCACGTCGGATGTGTGGCAAGATTTCGACAAGATAATGAAGCGAGACTAGGCTAGAGCTCAAGTAAGATATGATGTTTGCAAAATTTATCGTCATGAATTGTTTGCCAAATCTACAGGTGAACCAGACACTTACACAAACACACCCAAAGGTATAAAGAAAAACAAGATATAGCTATGAGGTAGACGCAGATATAGTTCAACCTCGACGATACGGTACATAATTGGGATTATTATCTCGAGGTAGCTTGAGAATCTCTAATCCGTTTAATTACCACACAGGATCTATCTTTAAACTTTGATGAGTCACAACTATTTAAAAACTACATTAAAACTGCTCATAATTCTATATTTCTACAGTTTCTAAACAGACAACAACTAGTAATAGGACAACATCTATCCTTCTTGCCACTACCGAATAATAATGCAAATGCAGTTCTAGTAACGCAAAATTTCTAGTCCGAACCAACCACCAAACTCCATCACCATTCCTGTCGTGTGCAGGATGCACCTGACATACATGATAGATATTCTACCTATCTATCTAAAATGGAGCAAATGAGAGGGCTTTTGACTTCCCCTGGATCTTCCCCGCATATTCCTGAACCTAAGCTTCCCACCGGCTTGGGACATCGCTATAGCAACCTAATCTCGGAAGGGACCATTGGAACACATCACCTTTTTCGCCTGCTTTTGGGCCATCAAAACCACCATGAAACACCCAAGAACAACAGCTTTTAAGTTCCACTCCGACAGCTAGTAGGATTTATACTTTCGATCTCTGCCTCTTGGAGACAGTCACCTGACCAAATCACACCTTTGTGAGGCGTTCAAGTTTCTTTCTCAAGCACACTAAATACTGGTTATAATCTCGTATGGCTTGCTTTCTCCAGCCTTTAAAAGATGGTGACCACCGACCAGTCACTAATCTTTTCCTGGGTTTCTGGAACTCAAAAGCCATTTTTGTGTTTTGCAGCTGGCAATTAGGTAAAGAAAGAATGTCACTACCTTCGCTTATTCACTTTTCACCATGTTTTTCCAGTGAGCTAGTATTCTACTACTTGTTGAGCTTAGTGTTTGGGCTTTAACAGAACGGAAGTCACTATCCCATACAGCCAGAAACACAACTACACTGCCAAGGTGATTGCTGATTAAAAACTCACAACCGAGAGGAGAAATTGAACTGAGAAGGGCAAAAACATTAACATAACTGTGACAGACCACTAGTTACAGAGGCAAGAATTCCAAAGAACACAAATAGAAATTCACCAAGCAAAAGTAACATATGATTTACATATCCTACTAAAGCCGGTCTATAACAGGATTCAACCTCACAATGTACAGTCAAATCATCTCTTTAGGCCCACTGTCTCTGCTCTATTCGTAGTTTCTTTAACAAAGCATCACAGGTCTAACCGTGGTGTAGTTTGGAAGCCACAAAATTACCACCAGCAATGCCGAACACCAGATAAGAGCAACTAATCCCTAGCTTCCTTAGTCTGCTTTGCTCCAACAGAGAAGAACTCGGTGATGACCTCCAGAGGCATGCCCTTTGTCTCTGGCACCTTCATGAAGACAAATACCAGAGCTAGTACGCAAACAGCAGCATATATTCCAAAAACTCCAGCAAGTCCGATGGCGTTAAGCATCACAGGAAGTGTGTATGTCACAATAATGTCAACAATCCAGGAAGTTACGAAGCAGATGGCTATGCAGATGCCACGAACAGTGGTGGGGAAAATCTCTGCACAAAGAATATTTGGAATAGGCCCAAACCCCATGACGAAGAAGCAGAAGTAGACTATGATGCTGATTGTTGAGAGTGCGGCATGCAACATGGTTCCCACATTCACAATGTTGATGAGAACCAAGATAATTAGTGCTACTATCAAGATAGGGATTGTTGCAAGAAGAAGAAACCTGAATAAGAAACAAGGCGGAAGAATGATTACTCTTTTACTTACATTAAAAATAATGCATTCAATCACAAGTAAGCAATAGCATGTGAAATTTGAAGTGTAACCTTCTTCCCGACATATCCATGAGCCTCATGGCGATACCAATGCTGGGAAGCATCAGCAGGGTTGTCAAGGCACTAATAAGGATAGATGCAGAGGCAGAGCTTAGTCCAATGTTTGAAATAAGTACCCCAACACCTGCTTGCTCAAGTATCTGAGGGGTGTAGTAGAGAACTCCACTGATACCAGCAAACTGCGCAAAAAGATAAAGTTGATAATCAACACAACATTTCGTATGCAATATCGAGGTAAAAACATATACTAATATGAAACATACAAGAAAAGTGGAACTGTAGGCTGTAGGGACAGGTGAAAAAACAGAATTATGTCACAATATGAAATGACGTGCTGAGCATTTATTCTTGGAAGGCTAGAATCATATTCAGCAAATAAATTCACAAATGCCCTTACAAGTGAAGGGAACAAAGAAAAAAGGCAGCCTGTTGTTTCCATGCTGCCGATAAAATACCCTCATAAACAAGTTGTGTGACCTAAACAACGTCCAGGTGTCCCACAGCCCACTCCCAGCAGTTCCTCTAGTATCTTATTTAATAGAATGTTTTTATGTATTTCTGATACAGAATACCACAGCATGTTTCTTTATACTTAATACTACAAGATGTCAAGATTGACTTGTGTGAAAAACTACGGAAATATTGGTATCATTTGCAGTCTAATCAGCAAAACTATGTTATCCAAATAAGCATTCATCACATCATCAAGTTTATTTGCTTCTTTGAAAACATATAGCAACAAGATACCAGACAGTTGCATACCATAGGCTGCTAAATATTTTTTAGGGGAAACTGCTGAGCATTTTTTTAGTAAGGCCAAAAGTAAGAACTTTAACAAGAAGTTTGGTAGCAGACAACAGCAGGATGCTTTAATTGTAACATTTTAGTTTGACGAGAAAGAATTCTAATTAATGCTAGGACTAGAAGGAATGCTTTTGGTGTTTCTAAAGTGCCAAATTAGGCATCAAGTGCACTTAGCATTTAGGTGGCGTTTGGATGGAGGGTTGGAAAGGGAATGGGATATGAGGTGGGGGTTTTGGACTGGGAAATGAACTCTTGTTCCTAATCCCATGTTTGGCATTTGGTTTGATGCATGGATTACGAATTGGGAATAGAATGCATAGTTGACTAAAATGCCCCTTTGATATGAAAGTGGCTTTACTACATATGTGGGCAGTTTCGTAATTTTACACATCATAACCCTACCCCACCACCTAACCCAGCCCCCCCCCCCCCCCAATTGGGATAGAAATGGTGGGATCTGAGCCCGTTATATCCCATTCCCCAACCCCCCCCCCCCCCCTCTCATCCCATTCCCTCCAAACAAACATGGGTTTAAATGTATCTCACCCATCATTTTTCCAATAATCCAAACGCCACCTTAGAAATACATATGTTGGTATTTATATGTGATACGAAGGCAAAAACTAGTTTACCTGTTGCAGGATCTGTATTCCTATGCCAACAAGCAGTGCATGCTTCACTCCGGGTTCAAATAGGTCTGCCCATCTTGGACCTTTAGCGGTTGCCTCAGATGGATATACCATGGCAGGGCCAGCAGGATGCTGGTCCATCAGTTCCTTAGAGTAAAGAGCTGGTTCGCTCACTAGAGCGGCTGCCTGGATGAACTCACCACCAGGAGGAACATCACCTCCTGGCAATGACAATATAGAGCCCCGTGTGCCTGGCACGCCCTCTTCATGCAAGTAAATACGTTGGAAGCCACCTTCTTTTTGCCCATCTGCACCTTCTCTCTCAGTCCATTTCCAAGCCAACTGCCATCCCCCACCAATGCCCATGCTGCTTACTGCCTCCCCTCCCTGCATGAGACTACTACTTCTTCCCACGGCACCCATTATGCTGCCATGCGGTGCAGCAATCTCCTTTCCTTCCATGCTAGTTGCTTGACGAGAAATAAGCGGGCTTTGGAGGCTATCCTCAATGTCATCTCCACCATGATCTGATGCATAATCGTCACCCTCCCTTTGACTCCCAGCATCCCATTCAGCTTTAGCCTGCTGCTGTTCCGCGACGCTAAACATGCTGCCAAAGTTTGGAAACAATGTGCTCCGCATGCTCCCCATTATCTCAGGCATCTTTGCGTGGACACTTCCGAAGAGAGTGACAACAGGGTCCACAAGAGGCTTACCCTGACTAACCATACTCCCATGACGAGAGATGAGATCTAATGCACTTCCAAGTGCACTTTGACCCCTAACAGGACGGGCAACCCACGATAGGCCTTCTTCAGGTCCGTACAGTTTGATCTTCTCTGGATCCGGAGCCAGCCCTTCATCAGCAAGCTCATCATCAGGACCAATTATGTATTCCTCAATATGTGTATCTTTTCCAACAGCCAATCCTTCAACGAGAAGGGCCATTTCTCCTGTACAATTAATCCAATATGAGAAATCATCACAGAGATCGTCTGCCTATTACAGTTACACTAAATAGTATCTAGGAAAGACATACAAACCTGAGACATCTTCCCTTCCCCGCAGTTTTTGCAACACTCGCTTGGCCTCAGCCATTCTTCCTTTGCTCACAAGCCATCTAGGAGATTCAGGCAAGTAGAAGACAGTCAATGCAAAGTATATAAGTGATGGGATTGATAGAACCCCAAGCATGATCCTCCAATCAGGCTGCGGCATGAGGGACATGCCAAACACCATGCAATAAGAAAGGAACATCCCTCCTGACCCACTGAACTGTGGCAGTGTGTTCAGCAGTCCTCTGATGTCCGTCGGGGCAGTCTCCGAGATGTACAAAGGGACAAGAGTGACAACCAAACCGATGCCGAACCCATCAATAAGCCTTGCCAAGAGCAACACATACACGCTCGGCGCCCAGAGCATCACCAGCCCACTAACAAAGTAGAGGACAGCCGACGCGATCAGCATGGGCCGCCTACCAACAGCATCAGCCACTACCCCGGAGAACGTTGTGATGACCGTCGCCCCAATGAGTGACATGGCCACGATGAGGCCCTCGATAAGGGGATCGCTCTGCAAGTTGAATTCCTTCTTTATGTACAGGACCGCACCTGGAGAGATCATCCCAGCAAGTCAATAGGGTCAGCATGAAGTCAAACTATCAGCATCTATTCGAAATTCTGAAACATTTTGGCATGGATGGTACTAAGTTCAGATACAGAGAGCACGTATAGGATCCATACATTCATTTAATCCCATTCAGAAAAGACTCGGAATTCTTGTGAGAATTTCCGCCGCTTTGTCAATTCAAGATCGAAAACCAAGAAAGAAACTACTTTTACTATAAGTAATTCCACCAAATACATCATGATCTCGACAAGAATCCAATAATTGCTACCTAACCCGGGCCCTGGCGCAACATAAAGACATGGCATGCAACTGTGTCAAAAGATTCAGCCTTTTTTTAACAAGAGTTACCTGCAATGGTGGCATTATCCCACCCCTGCAACAAGTTGCCGATGGAGGCCGCGACGGCGACCAGCACGGCGCCCGCCATGACCGCCGAATCTACCACTGCATAATCACCACCAACAACAAGAACGACGTCATCACCCATCAGCACGCCAAATCTTGTAAAACTCAACCGAAACAACCGAGACAAATCAAAAAAAACAAATCAGATTCGAAAGAACCAGCCTCCTCATATCCACACAGAAGAACATCTCGCTTACCTCGCGCTCGGCGACCGAGATTTGGGATCTCCGATCGGGCACGGGACCTTACGAGGGAGGCGGTGGGGAATCTGGGGGAGCCGATGGGATGTCCGGATGGGTGTATAAGGGGGAATTGCTGCCAAATTCGGAACCTTTTCTCTCGCCGTGTGAGCGCACGGTGTTGGATTTGGAGAGCGAAGGGCGGCAGGATCACGAGGAAGTAGGGGCAGGGAGGTGATTAGTGATTAGTGTGTGTGAGGAGGGTTTTTTTTTGTTCTTCCTTCGTGCACCGCTAGTGGGCTCTCATAAGGCTGGCGAGTGGGGCCCAGTTTCAGTGGGTCCTAGGGATCAGTGTGTCACGGGGACTTGTGTGAGAAAAAAAAACGTTGGGAATGTTTATTGACAGGTGGGCACTTAGATCGCCTGTGACGAGGGGAATTGGACGATATCCATGTAGCCCGTTGGATGGGCATCCAATGGATTCTTGATGACAAATGTGAACCACAGAAACGTTTTTCTCCTCTCGTCTCGAGGACACTAACACCTCATGCCACACTCAATTTACTTGCTCGTCGATGGTACAACAGTTTCTGAAACGGACGGCTACGAACCAGGTTGCTCCAAAGAGTGGCCCCATCTCTAGACATTTTGGAGTAGCTAAGAAGAACCACAGAAAATGGGCAACCTGATGGGCCCGAACTACATATCTACGATGCTTATCAGGATGATGACATGTTTAGTTCTATAAGTGCTTGGCACAATTTTTTTTTTCTATCTGACGCGGCACGATGGATTTTACTTTATTCCAAACGGTGCCTTTTGATTGCAGCAGCGAGGCAAAAGCCATATTCACCTGTCACTCTCTTCTTTATGCCGTGAGATCTATTGTTCTTCTTCTTTTTGTGTGTGTTGGTTGGTTTTCTAGACACCCTTCCCGTGGCATTGCCTCCGGTTTAGGCCCCAGATTCAGCAGCGAGCAAGATGTGTATTGATCAGTGGTCAAATAGATCATTCTCAGATAGATTGGATCGGTAGTTTATGAGTGTTAGCTTCACATATGTTTTAGAAGTTTGTTCATAGGGTCTGACACGTCGCACGAGATCCAGTTTGTTCATATGCTCCGGTTTGTGATTAATTATTGATCGATGCTTTAAGATCCTTTCCATTTTAGTGCTGTTTCTAAAATTCTAAACAGTGTCTAGAAGCAATGCTGGAGTTATTAATGTCTAGAGTAATGCCCCACATTACATCATTACATATATGTTGCTGTTAATATCAGCAACATATCAAGTGCTAAGGGCATGTACAACCCACAGACAACTACTGTCTTTATCATGCTAACACAGCAAAATCATCTGACGTGGACTGTAATTAAGGAAGAGAGAGACACAAGCCGTCCTCTCGCGAAGAGACGGCCTGTGCTCATGCTCCTAGGCGAAGAGACGGCGTTGCGAGCGTTGTACGAGTCGTCTTTTTTACAAGCTGTCTTTTTTGTTGTCTTTTTTAATGAGGTTGCAGACAACTAAATAGACAGTCCATTGTACAAGCTGTCTTTTTTATTATCTATATGTGATGTGCATGTATATACAGACAGCAGTCGTCTGAACTGTTGTACGTGCCCTTATAGACAATTAGGTGCTAAGGTGCTACCCCACTCCTGGCCATGGCGCCGCCTCCCTCCACCGGACACCATCGCCCCTCGCCTCCACCCTCCACCTGAGTTTTTTTTTCAAGTCTGGTAATGCAGTGTTTGAGGAATTATGAGGTTTTATTTATGCTTGAATTGTATTGTGAGTTTGTAATTTTTTTGCATTCTCTTTCATATTACTAGTTGTAATGAATCAAATGGATGTTTGTGAAATTATTGACAGTGTATGCATGGTAGTTTTGTCTGTGAGAATATTGAAATTTGATGCATTTGTTCTGATAAGTGAATTGTGATAATGTGATTTGTGAATTGAAGTATCAAACTGTGTAATCTGAAATGTGAATTGAATTGTGTAGAGTGCGAATGAAAGTGTTTTGGTGAACTTGTGTCTCGGATTGATGAACTGTTGATTGCTCTAGCTGCTATCTACTTGCATGCCAAATCAAGACACAAGAGTTCAGAAATTTGAAATCTAAATGAAATATGAAAGTATGCAACCATACTCTGTTGTTTGTGCTGGCTGGTTCCTTACAATGGTGAAGGAAATAACATCCAACGTCGTGCAAGAAGAAAAGAAAGAAAAAAAAGCTGCTGCTGCTACCAACAACTTCTAGTTGCATTAACAGCATCAGGTCGTATGCAGCAGCTGCGCGCGCGCTCATCTTGGCTGCAGAAGCCAGCGACCAGCGATAAAATCAACGCGTTCAAAACACTGTTCATCTTTTTGTCTTTATTCTCTTTTTTTTGTTTTTTTTGTGTTTTGTTTTTCTCCCGTATTCCTTTGCATTGTCCGCTCTAGATTAGCGTTCCGCTTTTATTTTTATATTTTTAAAAATTTAATTATGTCTAAAAAGCTAATTCAGCTACAGTGAAAAATAAATCAATTACAGTGAAAAATAAATCAGTTACAGAGAAATTTCAGTTAATTTTTACATAGGGTAGTGGGTTGGAGGGAGGTTAGCTCGTCGCGTCTTGGGCCCGGGTGGAACGGCACAGGGTGTCATGGTGGAGAGGCGACACAGTAACCGAGATAGGGTTTGGCGGTGAAAGTTTATCACGATGATCCCATTTAAAATGATTTTAACTGTTGTCTCTTGGCTGCGGTTGTTATCTTTTAGCTAAAATAAGTACGATATGGATGTTTAGCTTTCAATCGAAACATTCTATTAAAAGAAAAGAAAAAAATAGCCGATATCTCTACGAACAATGCATGGAAAAAAAAGGACTATTCCGGCTTTAAATTGGCCGTATAACTTAACCGGCCGATCTGCAGTAACACGTCCACCTCATCGTGCGGCAGAAGCTTATTGGCGGTTTGACAGGAACCAGTTCGCCGCGGAGAAGCCATCGATACCAGCCGTCCGATCAGAACTGGCATTGCGACGGGTGGCCCACGGTGCTGCTCACGCAATGCTGACGGCGTTAATCGGGGTTTTCCATGCCCAGGTCTGACCTGGGAGTACTGTGGTTAGTACTCTGAGCGCTTGACTTGGAGGCATGGACGCGTACAGGTGTCAGTACTAGGCTTTCGGTTTCGCCGATGAGTCGCTGGCCGGCTCCGGCTGCTCGTGTCCGCACGCACGCGACGTGAACGGATGCGATGCGGTGACATCGCTCGAGGAGGTTGCCCAGGCTTCCGTTCTGCAATGCCAGTATGCCACGGGTGATGCAGAATTATCTCAGACTCCGGAGACACCTCTGATCGATCTGTAGCCTACTAATTTTGCACCGTCGTGAGCTTCCGTCCAGGTACTACTCTAAATAGCTTCCATCTAAAAAAATAGGGTAACAAGGTTAGATTTTTCTGAGTAATTAAATTTAAAAAATTATATTATTACATACAATACAAAAGAATAATAAAATAATAGAAAAAATAAAATTAGATAGTCGATGTGTAACTAGAAGTAGAAAATGTCGTTTAGAGCGGTGCCTAAATCGAGCACAGATTGCTTTCTGCTTTCATTCAAAAAAAAACAACAGTAGTTTTGATGGAAATGTTCAGGCGCGTGGTGTTCGTAAAAAACGGGGGGAATCTAGGCGCAGAAACGGTGAGGCTAGGAACTCCCTGAAAAACAACAGTGAAGGTAGGGACCATATGAGCACAAATGGTCTCGTATGCAGTAGTATACACATCGATGGGGCTGATCAGTGCGAAAACTTGACTTGTTTGAGGCCTTTTCGACCTATTGATGAGTAATGACCATGTAGTACTCTCTCCATCGTTTTTTACTCGATGTTTTTGATTTTTTTTACGGTCTTTAAAATATAATTTTACCCACTATTTTTTATAGCTTTACAGTAAGACATACTAATAAAATTATAATATTATATAGTATTTTAAACAATAAATCTAATAATATAATATTTGTATACATAATCTAGATAGTTTTGAATTTACTGACGGTCAAATTTTAAAAAAATTGATGGTAAAGAATTTCTTTACCATGTGTGTTAGTCCTGCGGCTGTGGTTCCTGGTGTGTGTTAGTCCTGCGGCTGTGGTTTTCGTTCAGTGCATGGAAGGGGCCAGGCCAGGGAACCCAAATATCTTCAAACGAACGTAGAAACGAATGATACAATAGAGCGAATCTCTTCATTGGACCAAGCAAGGGTCACTTTCCGAGAGCCGTACACGATTCGCCGTTCGTTGGATTCTCCTAGTCGCACGAAAGCAACGTCGATCTAGTAAGTGGAGTACGGCGAACAAGTCTTTGTTCCAGAACGGTAGCAACTGAGCAGGACGGATCCGGAAATACTTACAGATCGACGGGCTCACTCCACGAATCAATGCGAAGTATATTTCTTTCAACTATGTACAGATTGACATGCTCTCATCACCATTATGGTACACCATGCGTACGGTACCAGCTAAGGTTGTCGGTTGTTCTGAATTAAATCGGAGACACTCTGATAGGATCTTATTCTAAAATCGAATCGTAAAATTTAAGGTCCTACCCAATTATGTCAAAAACATATTTATTATAATTTACCGGTATTCCAAAAGCGATATGAGTGTTTATTTGGTCATTTGGTATCTAATTTGATTAATAAATATATCTTATTCACGACTAGAATCATGATTTGAATTCTATGTTATTGAGAGCTACGACTAAAAAGAGCGATGTTATTAATATTGCCATAATCTTATCATTTTACATAAAAATATAAAATAAATAGACAATTAAATTAATATTTATTATTCCAAACCTCCAAATCTTAATGTCGAAGCTATTAACTACTTAGTATTTAACATACAACTTGAATTAAGGGATAGAACGTAGCCAAATACCTAAGTCTTTTTTAATATTGGATGATACGTGAATATACATGTTTCTATTATGATTCTATACGATTCTATAACTAGGATCACGATTCTACCATGTTTCTATCAGGTATTATTCTAAATGTAATTTGAATTAGATTGGCTTCGTGAAAGCGTAAAATTGTACCAGCGCTATGATATGTACCAACAACCTGGCTGGTGGCAAAATTCGTAGTTGCATGAAGCCACGGATGAAACGCTTTGCAGCTGGTTCTCAGAACAATCAACAGAACAAAGCTCTCTTTCTTGGGCTTAATTACGAGGCCCAGCGGCCGAGTGCAACTAACGGATTAGGCATAATCGTTAAAGCCTTTTCTCCAATGCTTCTATTATGCCTCACACAAAAAAAATCGTTCTATTATGATCCGTAAACATCTCCGGCCAATATGATAGCATACTAGTTTAGACTGTAAAGCAAGCCATAGTGACGCTACTGCACACACTGACAATTCTGCAACACATGTACAAGAATACACGATCTTACATGCCTACATACATATTGTATTACTAGTGGAATCTCTCTATCTGTGTGTGTGTATCATGATATCTGCTGCAAGGTGCAACACATGCACTCACGCACGCACTTTATAAGTTGTAACGTAGCAGCTCGGCGTCGTCTCACCTGCTCCCGGCGCCAATTTTCACGTCCGGGTTGCGCACCGTCTTGAGCCACATTCCGGCCAGCACCCTCGACGACAAGCTCCACACGACGTCGGGCCGCTGCCTCGCCCTCGCCTGCGACGACGTCGGCGGCTCCCTCTTGCCGGCGCGGGCCTGCCCGTGGGCGAGCATCCACTGCATTGCCGTCAGCTTCTGCCTCTCCGCGCCCCAGCTCGCGCTGCCGCCGACTCCTGACGAGCACCTCACCTGCACTCCCCCGACGTGCAGGCTCCTCACCTTGAACCTCCCGACGCTGTGGCCGGCCGCGCCCAGCAGCCTCGCCGACTGCACGACGGCGATCATCGGCGCGCCCACAGCCTCGTAGCGCCGCGACGGATCGCGCAGCTGGAGGGCCGCCACCAGCGTGACCCGGCCGTCCGAGCTGCGGAGCTCGGACCACTCGTCGGACGATACCAGCGAGTCGAACACGTTCGCGTCCCCCGCGGCAGGGGCCACCTCGAACGGCCCGTCCTCGTCGGCCATCTCGGCCTGGATCGTGAGCGCGTCCACTGCCATGGCCTCCAGCTTCTGCAAGGAGAAGGCAAGCACCTCCTCCAACGTCTCCGGGTCGTCCCCCGCGCTCCAGATGCCGGTGGCGACGCGCTCGCTCCGCCCCTCGGACAGGGCGGTAGCGAGCTTCCGGACTAGCCGGACCGACCGCGCCGCTCTCGAACTCGCGCCCTCGGTGCGCCGCCCGCCGATGACCGACTCCGCGATGCCCTCGAAACCCACCTGCTCGGGCGTCTTTCCCGTAAGGTTGTCCATGCCCCCAAGCGATGCCACCTTGTCCCTGACCTCGTCAGCGCCGCCCGCCGCCGCCATCTTCTGGAGCACGTCGAACCCGGTCGCGGCCATGGCGCTAGGCAGCACGAACGGCCTCGACACCTGCATGGCAAGCCTCGGGGGGCCATCTCTGCTTGTAAGCGGCAGGTCGAACGGGTTCATGGATACCAAGAAACCACAGTCGCGCGTTTGCACTGCCGAACCAAGGCCCCGTCCCAAGTCCGGCACCACCGGCGGAGGCGTCGCCTTCTTCTCCGATTCGCTTCTTGGCGTCATGGGCTGCTTCAGCTTCTTGTCCTTGTCTTCGTCCACTTCGAGCTTCCTAAGGAACTCCACCGTCACCATCTCTTCATCCGCGTCGAGGCGCTGCTGCTTGTCCACCGCCTTCGGCAACCTCTTCCCACCGTTCGTCATCAACGCATCGATGGCCTCGATCTGCTCGGCAATGGAGTCGAGCTCCCGCAGCACGTCGCGGTGGGCCTGGCAGTGGACGACCTCTTTGACCATCTCGACGCCCTTGTCAACCACCTCGTAATTCGGGAGGACATACTCGACGTCGCCGGCACCGGTGGTTGAAAGCTCATAATCTCCACGCTCGTCGACGCTGAGTCTGTCGAGTAGCTGCTTGTAAGCTCTCATGGAAGGTGAGATGGCCGCGTCGGATGCTGTAAGTCTAGGCGTACTTGAAATACTGAATGAATTCTTGTTGTGAACCCTCGCACGAACCGGAGACACGTCCCTCTCCGCGGCTTGCGTGTAGAGACTCAGCCCTGCGTCTTCCATGAGCTGGAACCCCAGCTTGAGCAGAAGCTCGCCGCCAGTGGCCTTGCCGGACAGGTTGAACGCCTTGTCGAACCACCGGACAAGGCGACCCTTGGATCTCTTCTCGAGGGAGTCGAGCACGAGCGAGCTCACGTCGACAGTGTGCGTCCCTAGACGGATGTCCGGCGCCTCGATGGCGATGACGGACACAACGAAACGCCTCGGCTCGAGCCTGAGCGGCTTCCCGGTGCCCATGCCGCCGGTGAAGTAGAGGTTGCATTTGACGAACAGAGTCTCGTCGAAGTCCGCGGAGCCGTCGCGCACCCGGGTCGGCATCGTCTGCACCGTGCCGTCCTTCGTCTCCGCCTTACGGACTGTGACGGCGAGGCGGAGGCCGTCCATGGAGACCGGCACGCCCCGGACGGCGGCCACCTCGATGGAGAAGAGGCACCCGGCACGGCGCTTCCCGAGTCGAGAGAGCGCGCGCACGGGCTTCCAGCCCCATATCGACCCCTTCATCCTGCCACCGTCGGCCGCCTCCACAGTGGAGTCTTGTCTCGGCGAGCCTGCGGACGTCTCCTCACCCACCGGAGGTCTAGAGCGCGCCCCTCGCCACGACGACAGCGAGAAACGGCGAGATAAGCGCGCCCTTCGATCCTCCCGCCCGGCTCCGTCGACGATGCGCGGGCCATCCGCGGCACCACCGGAACGCACGATGGCGAGCGACGCGGCGCGCCGGTGGATGGCGTTCGGCCGGTCGAGGTAGTCGTTAAGGTTGGCGCCGGAGCTCGCCAGCGCCGGCTCACCTCCCGATCCGGCCATGTGAACGCAGCTTGCTAGCTAGTACCCAACTAGGATTCGCTTTTCTCGAGTTGGACCAAGAACAGGAGCTCGTGGAGGTGAAGAGCGATGGCCTTCGCACTGTCGTGTTGGCGCGAAGGGGGGGTTGAAAAGGGAGGCCTTACCTACCAAACCACCGGCGTGAAGCGCGCACCGTCACCTCCATTGGACGGCTCCGATTCGGCCCGTCCGGAAGTCGTTGGTTTGATCGACGGCTCAAGATGCGTGAGACGTTTCTTCTTTCCGTTCGATGGCCGTGACTTGTCCACGAAGGCAGGGGGACGGGACCGAAGAGAAGCTAGCCACGTGCAGCCATGGCGAGGAGGAAGTGATCGAACTGAAGCCACAAGATTATTTGGTGGCTTATGGTAATGGCCTCCTTGTGATCAGGACAAATCCGTGGCTTTACGACTGGGCCAAAGTTGACGTGATCCGGCGTTAATGCGAGGGAAATAAATGACGTTGGAAAAAAAGGCTCCGTTTTTGCCCGAATGCTTGCGTGTGAGTGAGATTTGCCACGACGGGAACTGCTGGGATCAGATGGGATAGGTGAGCGTGTCGTCTTGCCAACGAGCTCAGGTTCTTTTGGCTGCGGTTTTAGTTTTTACCTTATAATTTTTAAATTTTATTAGTTTACGAGAGACAGTACGAAAGAGAAAATGTCACATACGATTTTTTATCAGTGCAGCTAAACTTAGTACAGTGTATACTATAATCTATCTGTAAACCTTGCTTTTAAAAAATATATCATTTAAAAACTAGTTACGGTAACAATAGAAGCCAAAGTGAAAAACAACCCACCCCTGATCTCCTAGTGCCGAGGAAGTAGAAAGCAAGTCGTAGATCCAAGTGTCAAACTGCAGAGATGCAAACTAAACTATAGCTCCATTGACACCCCGGAACGTCAATCTAAACTATAGCTATATGTACATCGGTGTAGAGAGAGGTGTATACATGTACTGTGTGTATCTATGATTGTACACGATGTGTAAATGGAGAAGGTGGATAGAGAGGAGCAAGTGCACGGTGACGAGATGGATAGTGTCAAACTGCAGAGATGCAAACTAAACTATAGCTCCATTGACACCGCAGAACGTCAATCTAAACTATAGCATAGTGTATCGATATGGAGAGCCTAGATCCAACGGCAGGGGGTCGAGGCCGTTGAGATCTAGTTGTGGCGGTGTAAGGCAAGGGAGATCCGCCACCCGCCGGTGGCGGTGGAGACACTGGCCAAATCCTATGGCTGCAAGGAGAAAGCCAATATTGACGGAGGTGCATCGCCGTCATATCGAGTAGGAAGCCAACGTCGGCGGGGGAGCGCGCACCGACCTATCCTATGGCTGGCCAAATCCTATGGCTGGCCGATGCACTCAACGAGGGAGGTTGATGGCCAAACAACACATAGCAATAGAGCACGTTGGAGAGGCAGGCAAGGCTACCGTGCTACACCTCGGGGAGCGGCCTTATCTTGTAAGTGCGCTAACTCGTCGGATCTGGTAGACATGGAGAAGAGATAGGAATGCGTCGTGTGTTTGGATGGTTGCGTTTTGGTTTGTGAGAGAGAGACGAGAGGATATGGGACGTGGTAGGTCCTAAATATACTGTGTGGTCGGATTCCTTTCTCTCTCTTCCACAATTTTGAAAATAAATAAGAAAGTAAAGGAAATTAGCCGTGCACATCTCAAAATATCCCGAACGGATGAGATAGTGGGTTCATATGGACTCACGTTCATAGTATCCTTATTATCCATTCACACACGTAGTATACTAGCTAATACGTCGGTGTGGCGCACATTTCAAGTCCCCATGTATCGAGCAAGATGTGGATAGGAACGTTCGGTCTTATTAACTGACCGTTTCTTGTCGATTAGTTTACAAGTCGTTTCAAAGAGCAGTGGAGCAGCGAACTATGATCAGGACTAGACTCACTACTCCCAGATAAGATTGGATCTTCACCCATCCACAGATCGTTTCAAAGAGCAATCGGTCAATTTCTGACTCCCGTTTGGTCCAAGTTCACCTCCTTTGGTCGGTCTCTTAAAGAGTGGCATACGATACCGGACATGCGGTATGCGACACGTCGAGATCAGACGTATACTGCGACTTGTTTCCGTTTTTTTAAAGACAAAGCAACCGACCTCTGGAAAGTATTACCGGCCCAATCGATCCCTCCGAGTAGGAGTAGCCGTCTGGTTTGTACGGCAGAAACGCGGCGCACATCAAGCCTAGGTGGGAAACAGAACAAATACAATCGAAAATAGTATTCTTATCACATTTTTATATTCGTATTTTATAAATAAATATGAATTGAATATCGTAGTAAATATAAATTTGAATCGAATATCTACTCAATTCGATCGATCTAGATATCCTCATAATTTATGTAGTATAAAGATATTGATGACATTTTATCCATGTATGGTCACGCTTAATCATTCTAATTCGTTTACTACACTAAAGAAACACAAATTCATATTGAATTAAAAAACTTATCAACAATTAGTCATATTACAATAAAATATGTATATTGCTTCACGGAATACGAATAGTCTGGATAAGATAAATATTTTGGATGGTAAAAGTTCATACATATTTGTATCAATATTTGTATACGAATTCAAATATGAATAAAAGAGAAACTATTTATCAGATGAAAAAATCTATATTATATTTATATCATATTAAATACAATAACTAAAATAATACGAATAATTCCTATCCATTTCTCACACCTAAGCAAGCCCACAGCCACTCCCCCCTTCACCTTGTAAGCACACGCTGGTTGTGCTGCTCTGCTCCCACCCACTCACGCACCGCATCAACGCTATTGAGTTTCATATACCAATCAGTTTATCTAAAAATTTAAGCTGATGAGGAAAAAGAGGAGGTCCACGTATGGGTCCTTGCAAGAGCCAAACACTTGACAGAATTACCCTTTATCCTATAATCCTATTTTTTATTTTGGAGCTGCTACACGGCACCAACCCTTCTCTGAAAGGTTTTTTTTAATTAAACCTGCTTTCTTCTAAATTTAAATAGGACAAACCTTCCACCCACTTTCAAAAAAAAAAAAGAAGAAGAAAAGACAGCACGCAACGCAAACGGCAAAAGCAGCGGACGCGCGCCCGCCCGTCCGTCCCCTACTCTCCTCCTTGCCGTGGCCAACACAGCGGGCCGCGGCAGAGAGCAGAACGCGCGCTCGGCGAGGCAAAGCGGCCAACATCGCCTGACTGCCCGCGCGTCCCTCCTGCAAGCCCCCCGACCGACGCCTGCATCATGATTCGGACGCCTCGGCCAACACGGCGCGGCCTTCGTCCAGGTTACGGACTCGCGTCTCGACTCGGTCTCTCTTTGCAGCATCACGTTTGAATTGAATTGAATTGAATAATGACCTAGGCTTCTGCCATGATCACGCGGTCTTTTGTTGGGAGTGCCTGTGGATACACAACCATGGCAAACCTGGTTCGCTTGGACCACTTGCACGGTTGCCCTTGCTCCAAGCCTCAAATCAGCTAAACCTGGCTCCGACCCCTGGTTTCTTACGCTGATTTCTGGAGTACTGACCGACCGCCGGCAACAAGAATCACATAAACAACTCGCTCCGTACTCGTGGCGAATTCAGAGGCTGCTGCTTGGGTCCAAGCTACAGTAATTTAAGCCTATGATCGATTCTAAACGGTAATAATTTTTGACCTCTAACTTTCAGAAGCTATAAATCGTTTGGAACACGTTTATCTTTTTAATGTGAGTTTTTTTTTCATTTTTTGTCTTAGTTTTTCCTTTACATTATCTATGAACATATAATGATATTTTTTTATTTTTCTTTAATTAAATAACTCAGAAAACTAATAATGGCTACATACAATTTCAATCAAAGCTAAAATCCATGACTACAGTCCAGCAGAAGCCGAAGGCAGCTAGCTGCACAGGACTGTCCTGTGAACAAAAAGGCTGTACGAACTAAGAACAACCTGGAACCACCTTCAGATCACATAGAATTTACCCAATTAAGCACAGGATGACAGGAGTGAAACAAAATGAGCAACATCAACGCAGGAAAAGAGAGCACAAACGACTGTGGTTCTTCTAGTATATTATCACATAGAACGGTAGCAACTAAATGAACGAACTTATGGCTGGTAAATATATGATCTCAACAACATTGGGTGGGTTCGTTTGGGTTATGGTTTATGACTTTGGTTGATGTAACTGAAATCGATACAATTTCTACTATAATTAACTTATACACCATGCTTTAAAAAGTCATGCCGTTTGAAAGCTAATTACTATAGCAAAAATCAAAAGGAACAAATAATAAACCCAAAAAACCCAGCTACTGTCTCCCTCGCAAAAAAGGAAGTCTCACAGACCACACACTACTACTACTAAGTACTAGCCAGCCTTCCACCACTGCTATAGGATGAACGCCGCTGAACTAGACTTTGTTCTCTTCTCTTAGATTCACGAGCCTTGGGTTGTGATGAATCACATATGCGGCCGAAGAGAACAAAATCTATGACACCGACGATAGTAACTTCAATATATTTGGGGTGCCTCACTCAAGGTCACATTCAGGCTGCTCTCCAATTGTTTGCCACCCAAGTCCAAAGTTGTTGCTTTGCATAATTGTGACAAATTCAGCATAATCGATTTGACCATCCTGAAAATTTAGAAAAGTGAGAAATATTCATTAGATTTTCAAATTAGCAGGGATTTTTTTTCTCTGAAAGGACTGTTTTTATTGTTTTGACAAAAAAATGTCATGCTTTCATCACAGCATTAATCGGACTAAAGACTAAAGATAGCTGTATTTCCTAACAACACCATGCTAGGCTAATCTTGGCACAAATGGGATGTCTTTTTCCCCGATGTTGAAAAGGACAGTTTGATATTAGGTGGGAGTGCAATGTCTAAATAATGTCGTACAAGACCGGGTGGTTCTTCATATCCTATCACCTAAGGAAGTAACATCATTTAGGGCCAAATGTACTATTTCTCAAACATGAAACACCGCAATAATTGTACAAAAGGCCTACTACATACATGTTCCCATTCCATAACCTTCTGACAGAAAAATTGATCTCATATCTTAAGAAGAACACAGAAGATAAACTTACATTGTTTTGATGAACCTCCAAAATTATCTCTTCAAGGAATGTATCTTCCATGTTGCATTCCATGCAAGCTTTTTGAAGCTTATCGGCTGTGATATAGCCACTTCCATCTTTGTCAAAATACGTAAAGGCTGTCATCAAGTGTTCTTCACGTTCTATTTTATTAAGAGGTACTGTTGCAGCAATAAACTCTTCCCAATTGATGGTGGTGGTGGTGTTGTTATCAGCCTGAAGTAGAGCTTAAAAAGGTTAGATAGATAAACTATTTATGTAATGCTGATATTATTTTACCACAAATGCATGCTATACCCAACACAATGATGAATTTCAAAAAGAGGGATGTTTATTTCCACTAAAGCCATAGATTGAGTAATTTTCTAATAGTAATGTGTTATCTGACCATTTAAAACAATGCAAAGTTCTGAAAGCAAGCTGACTATAAAGTAGATAGACTACTTTTGCGAACTATTTACTACATATGTGAGGCATACGGTTTCAGTGTTTCATTGCAAAAATAAAATGGAAAAGACAGACATAGGCAAAACAAAAACAATTTAATAGGCAATTTGGATAACACAATAAGTACTGCTTCTATGATACATTCCATTTATCTTCTTTTCGTATTAACAGTATTTACTTACCGCTTCCATTAAATCACCAGTCTCAGTATCCTTAAACACTAAATCATATCTTCTCGGTCCTCCTTTAAGCTCACCAAAAGTAACCACACCTCTGTTTTCAGTGTCCATTGGCTTGAACAATTCTCTTAATCCAGCAATCTCCTATTCTGGAAGAAGCTCAGCAATAACCTGCATGTACAGCAAATTAGGAAGATGGATTACTGCATTGGTGATAAAAATGTAAAAGACGACAAATGGACAAACAAAGTGGTAACTAAGTGAAATCTGGAGTCTTAGCGCCATCCTAACGCCAAGTACTTTTATATCCCATCCATCATAGCATAGCAATCCTATGAATATATCCAGGTCAAACTTGAATGGTAGCTCAGGCAAATTGAATCACATTGTAAAGTGACCTTGTTGATTACTTTGGAAGCTTCGAAGCAACAATGGAACACATACAACACCAACAATAAATGTACACAAACATTAATGACGACAGATTTATACTGCGTAGACAGTATGGAGATGAAAAAGAGTGAAAAAAAAGGGTTAAGCAAAAGAGAAATACAAACCTCACTGTGTGGAAGGCTCATCCCGCCCTGAATCCAAATGACACCAACAGGAAGGCTCATGCCGCTCATCCTACGTGAAAGGCCAAGTGGGCCGCAAGTCCGCAACAACCCCTCCACGTCAGCGATCCGCCCTTCCCCATTCAAACCGACGCCCACCCTCCATTCCCAATCCGACGATGAGGCATCACCCTCCCACGGATCGACGCCCCTACTCAAGTCTCCCAGCTCTCCCAGCCACGTCACCGATCCGCACCGATCCCCTCGCCTCTCCTATAAATGATACCCGCACGCGGCGCTTCCCAATCTCCATCTCAACCAAAATCCCCAAATCCCTCGATTCCTCTTTCGTCTCCGAGAGCTCCAGCCACCGTGAGCCATGTCGGGCCGCGGCAAGGGAGGCAAGGGCCTGGGCAAGGGCGGCGCGAAGCGCCACCGCAAGGTGCTCCGCGACAACATCCAGGGCATTACGAAGCCGGCGATCCGGAGGCTGGCGAGGAGGGGCGGCGTGAAACGCATCTCCGGGCTGATCTACGAGGAGACCCGCGGCGTGCTCAAGATCTTCCTCGAGAACGTCATCCGCGACGCCGTCACCTACACGGAGCACGCGCGCCGCAAGACCGTCACCGCCATGGACGTCGTCTACGCGCTCAAGCGCCAGGGCCGCACCCTCTACGGCTTCGGCGGCTGAGCCCGGGCTGCTCCGCGCCTCGCGTCGCGTGCTGTGTAGGAGCTAGGGTTTCGGTGGGATTAGGCGATTTCTGTGTGCGCTCTCTGTCCTGTGTCCGTGTAGCTGCGTCGTAGCGGTTGACTGCTTGTAACGATTTCGATGCCTATGAATTGAAGAAATGGATGATCCTATGGTATCATCGATGCTTCTGTGCGCTGTTAATTTGGGCCTATGGTATCATCGATGTCGGTCGGGTTTGCAGATTTGTTCGCTTCCAAAGGCAATTCAGGCCATCTACTTCACGTATTTTGTACAGAGAGACGTCAAAAAACCGTTGAAAAATTGCTGAAAAGTTAAATAAGAAGTTGCCATGGGCTCAATCCTCGGGGCTAATGATACCTCGATAGTGTCTGTTCTATCGATGTGCGCAGATGGTATATGTGTAGGGGAGCCTCATCTTACGATTTGGGACTCGGGAGCTGTATGGTTTGGATACACTGTACTCGAATTTAGCGAAATTTAGCATTCAGCAGCAGAATCAGATGGTTGCAGCTTTGTATTGTGGGCACAAAAATGCAGTAAAGATTCAAGTCGTCACGTTCTGTGAGTGTGTGAGGTCGAGACCATGGAAGAAGACAGCACAATAATGAAGGATAACGCAAGTGTCGTGAGGTCCGGTGACGCGGCGTGAGCACCGGACGGCTGGACCGTGATGTTTGTACCGGTTAGAACCTGTACCAGCTTTGAGTGATGCCTGTGCACTACTAATATCTCTAGCCTGCAACTTGATTCCTCGACACCTCTGTCCTGTAATAGATGTCTTTTTTAAAAAAGTGTTGTCTCAAAATATAAGTTAATTATGGAAATTAAAGATATAATTATTGTAATATTTTCACTATATATTTTTATTTTAATGCTGAAAAAAGCAGATGAGTAATTTTAGTATACAATCTAATAAAGATATGCATGGTCACATTAACTTTTTTAGTTTAGTGTTTTTTTTGGTTTATGTATATGATAGGCTATAAACTTGTAATGCGGGAGAGAGAGTAGCATTGATTGAGCATCCGGATTGATCCATCATCATTTTTGTTCTCACTTGACAAAGCAGAAGAAAACACACGCCATTAATGATTCCTTAACGAAACGATAACTTCACTAATCTCAATAACCATCCATCTTACTACTATCTTTTACCTACGAAAACCGGTGCCGAGCCGGCCTGGTGCCAACCCCCCTGGGTCCACGGCGGCGCACGCACCGCACCGACTCCGCCCAAGCGCCATAGCGCCGGAGCCAGCCAGCCCCACCCCACCCCACCGCACCCGCTTGCCGTTCTGCTGTTTCCATCCCGCCGACCCCCTTCCGCTCCGCTCCCCCCACCCTGCCGAACCCCACCAACCCACCACGCGACGCCGCCCCTCTGCTTCTCGCTTCCGCTCCACGCCGCGCCGCTCGATCGCCCGCCCTCCTAACCCCCTCCTGCGATCTCGTCCACCTAGCGAGGCCCAGATCTGGTGGCCTCTTGTTCGCGCACGAGGCCGGCCGGTCGATGGTGTCCGCCGCGGCGCAGGCGGGCGTGCTTGCGGCCTGCGTGGTGCTGTTCGTTCCCATGGGGCTCGCGGGCTGGCACCTCAGCCGCAACAAGGTGCTCTTCTTCTCTGGCGCGCTCTTCGTCTCCCTCGCCGTGGGCGTCCACCTCTCCCCGTACCTCCCCTCCCTGCCCCACCTCCTCGCCTCCTCCTTCCTCCCTCACCCCGCGCCGTCGTCCTCGTCGTGCATCCCGTTCCTGCACCGCGTGTCGTGGGCGGACGCGGACGCCGGCGCCGGGGGAGGGGGGCGCGCGTGGTCGTGGCCGCCCTCGCTCGCGGCCTCCTGCAGCTTCACGCGGCTGTCGCGGGACGACGCGTCGCTCCTGCTCAACGGCTCGTGGGTGATGGTGGCGGGGGACTCGCAGGCGCGGCTTCTGGTGCTCGCCCTGCTGCGCCTCCTGCTCGACCCGGCCGCGGCTGCGGCGGCCGAGCCGGAGTTGTTCCGACGCCACAGCGATTACAGGGCCGCCGTGCCGGCGCGGGGCATCTCTGTGGATTTCATCTGGGCACCATTCGAGAGCAACCTCACCAGGCTTCTCCACGAGGATCTCCGCCTCGCGCCGCGCACCCCCGACGTGCTCGTCCTCGGATCTGGCCTCTGGCACATGCTCCATGTCACCGACGCCGAGCGCTACGGCGACGCACTGGCGTCCATCGCCGATGCGGCCAAGTCCCTCCGCTCGCCACTCCCTGTGCCGCCGCCGCACATGTTCTGGCTCGGCCTGCCGCGCCTCGTGAACCATATGCTCAACACTGATGCCAAGAAAGCTAACATGAACGACACCATGCTGCAAGCCTATGACCGTGAGGTCGATCAGAGATGCTTCTTGCGCCGTGACGGTGGCCCATTCCTACTGCTTGATGTGGGAAAGCTCACCCGGGGATGTGGGCAGCAATGCACGGCTGATGGAATGCATTATGACGGGGAAGTCTACGACGCTGTCATGCATATCATGCTCAATGCATTGGTGATTGAGTCACAACAGAGGATTTGAGTGGGTGGGGGTTCTTGAAGCAGGTGTGCTCCCACCCCCTGTTCTTTTGGTCCAGTACAATACACGGGTAATTAGAAATTGTTGTGAATTAGGAAGGTTCTTTTGATTGCTTCAACATTTTTGTTGCTTGCCAGAAGTCACCGTTGGATTGCTCAACCTTAGATCGCAATATAGGGACCTCTTAGAACCACACTTTTTGGCTAATGGCAAACCGAGCTGGTGTATTGTATACTTTTTTCTTGGGTAATAACTAAGACGGGTAGGAGAGAAGATTGGGGAATACTAGAACTAGTCAACTTATGTTTTTTTGGCAATTGAGGAGGTATTATTGCTGTTGTGCATGCAGAAATGTTCTCTAAATCATGTGTGTTATGTTTGGTGATGCTTTCAGCACTCAGAATCATCGAGTTATCCAATTCAATAAACTTAAGATGTACATGCAAATGTCAAATTGAAGCTTAAGTGGACTGTAAACTGCACTACTATCCTTTCAACATAGACACATAGTTGTATACTTTTCACCAGTAGTTGTGGTAGTTCTAATATTTGCATGATTTTGAAGCTATAAGCCTATGACTATACTGCATGATGAAATGCATCACGCGCAGTTGAACATGTAGTTGATTGAATGCATATTATGCAGTGACCACATTGTAAAGAAGGTTACACCAAGAGTGCAAACAATGGTTCTTCAAATGCATAATATTAATATTATAGTAGCTCTAATCACTTTACTCTTTCTGTCCAAGAAGAAATAAGATTTAGATGCTTGCTTCGTTTAGTCTTTGGTCTTCGTTGTGCACCCTATGTGGTGATAATCTTCTATACTTGTGATTAACTTTTCCTGAGATCTTTGAGTGTATCCTAGAGAAAAGCATGCCTTTAAATGGATTAGATAGTCTTCTGTATGAACTATTAACATGCGGACTTTATAACAGTTTACTCTTTCTCCTGTCTGGTTTATTGTAGTAGTTGGTATTTTCATTTTGCAAACTGCAAACTAGCGCCATTGGAATTGCTCAGCTAATTCTTCATCATTGTTCGGTGTTCGCAAAAATACTATAGAAAATTCTCGGCGTGTGGGAATCCTTGTTATGGTGGTTTATCTAAGAAGACACGTTATCCTCTATTTTTAGATGTGCTATTGCCCTGTTAGCAATTTTTTCAATCAAATTACATCTGTTAACTTAACCCACTCTGATCAATCTTGCAGTAAAGGTAATCCATCTGTGCCTGAAGGTACTGTTTGGCTTAGCATTGTAATATTTTACTACTGCTTTGCTTTAACGAATACTGTTTAGTGTTAACTTTTTTAGAATTATTGAGGCATAATTTCTTATATGGATTAGCATTGTAATACGGCCTAGCATTTTTTAATATGGCTCCTTAAACCATATTCCCAATGTTGCGGTTAAGAGTTCCACTGTTTGTTGTCATGTAACTCTCACTGCGTTGTCATATTTGTGTTACTCCATTAGTCTCCCCAATATTTGCAGAAGCTGCCAACTGTCTTGACAGTAAGTAAGCAAACAAGGTTTGAAGCGAGAAGCTTGCTCTACGATTGTGTTTCCAAGATTTAAACCATGTATACGGATGTTATGTATTCACTTGATCCTGCTCCCTTTTAAAGGCTGGAGTTCCAACTGTTATATTTGGATGAGTAATTTGAGCATAATTTTGCGTAATTTTCAAGCTTTAAAGGGACAAAAACGTCTTTTCATACTTTATTCAAAAGACCTTTTTTTCCCTCTGGAGGTTTGTTTGCTTAGATCAGAAGTCATTGCTTGCTCAAAAAGATTACAAGTACTTATGTTAGAAGAAGTTAGCTACATAAACGTTTGAAAGTTCGGCGTTCTTATCTTATGCAATAAGACGTGGCACGGGCGCACGGTGCGGGAGGCCGAGTGGCACGGGCGGCGTGGCGCAGGCGGCGGCCGGCCGGCGGTGGCGATGGCTGGCCGGAGCGATTGGTGATCATTTTTTTTTCATGGTGATTTGGTCGGCCGTTCAGACGCGCAGCCAAATAGCGTTTCGCATGGGGTTTCTTGCATGGTTCGTTCGGCCGATCGACAAATCGCGTGACTAAACAGTGATTCGTGTGGTGAAATTTTACCGAATGCGATCTTTTCTGATAAAAAAATCTCCTACTATCCTTTTCACAATCTTATCATAATCCTCTCTTGATTTTGTTTCTGTTCCATCGTGTAAGTTCACACATAGCTGTTGAGGGAATGTTCTGGCTGTTGCGCTTTTCAGATACTTCATGTAGTAAGTCCGTCGAGTGTATTAAAGGCAAGTACCTTGTGATCGTAACTTCTCTGTTCCGCATATCACATGTTCCATAATTAACTGTCGTCTCTACCTTTAAGTACAATTATTACATTGTAATGCTTGTCTTGTTATAGCTTGCTAATGTAGTATTTACATTATGATGAAATAGGTTAATCGGTGTTATATGCTTTTAGGCGTATTAAATGCTAGTTATAATGTTCTATAATTTGTGACTTAGTGATTTTGAATTAACGCTTCAATTATTAATTGGGGAGTAGCATATGAGCATGTTTTAATTCAGGTTTAGCTCATTAGCACTTTGTTAGCATTAAGGCTGCTATGTTTTAGTTCCTGATGCATGATCCGTTACCTGTATGATGTTGTATGTAAGCCATGTAGCATTTATATTTATAATACATGTTAATTTGACTAATAACCACTTATCACGTAACAAAATCAGGATGATTGACAACCCTTGTGTAAGTTATGTTATAATGCCATTTAGAATAATTCCTAGATCACTATCACCATAGTATCATCTCTCATTGCCTTATATCGGAAATTATGCTTTTCTATTCTCACCCTTAGCAACCTTTTCACTCATCATAATCTTACCCGGATCTAGCCTCAATCACTCCAATCTCTTATCATATTATCTGTTAATAATATAATGGTTACCTGACCTAGGGTTATGCACATATAGGGGAGATTGCTACCCATTTAGTAACGTCTGAGGGCCGTACATTTTCATTACTTAGGATATTACACCCCGTTTGTAGTTATATAGTTGAAGAACAGCATCGTACCTGACTATTCTCGTATAATCGAGATGTGGGAGTAATCACCAGTGCCATTGCCATAACTTGACAAATAAGAATTATCCTTAACTCCACTATTTCTGTTATCTCTATCTTCAATTACTATCAATGTTTTGATAACTTAATGTCATTGCAATTATCCTGTGTCAATTATTTGGTTGCATTACTTATCATTTACACACGTTGCTTGTGATCGTTGTTTGATACTTGTTGAGATTCCCAAATCTCACGTTTGCTCTTTCCATTCTCAGGTAAAAGGCCAGTGGAGTGATAGCAATATGTATGGGTGAGAGCACTCGAGTTTTCAGTATCGTGGTTTGCCGCTATTTTGTTATTTCATTTATTGTTCATTTAGATAGAAGTGGACCAGTCCCATGTTTCAAATATTTATTTCAGTTTTCGCTGATTATCTAATAAAATACTTTTAAAATTTTAATATCCTCATGATTTCTATTATTGCTTTTATTATTTATTCTTATTTTGGCAATGATGTTTCATAATAGTATCTCATATTGGTATGTGATGTGCTATACCAACATCATACCACAGTCCATGATACCCAATGCCTTGCTGCCAAGATCGTATGCTTGCTTTGAGAAACGTCACCGCTTGAAACGTGCAAGTCCAATTGACACATTACATGCATATATTGTCTCTTCACGATCCTTATCTTTCTCTTGTACTTCTCGACTTGAGATGTTGTTCCACCCGGATTTACACAACACGTCACGACCTTAGGACTCCTTCCGTAGTCTCGGTCTTGTCGTTAGCCGCAACAATTATCAAAATACCTGCACATCAAAGAATAAATCAATTGATCCGAGTGCAAATGATATGTACTTGACTTTCCATTAGCAATCCAAATACATGAACACACACCATAACTAAACATACATGAACTCCTCTATAACTAACACTTGCACAAACTCCTACCATGACCCATAACCAAACCACATAATAGACAACTCAACAACACCTCACCAGGGCTGAAATATAATTTTTTTTTAAAAAATCAAACTTAATCAGCACAAACAAAACATAAGCAATACTAAATATTTATCATTCTTATAGAGCTGCCACCCGTATAGCCTTACAGACAACTCATCGACTAGTGGGTGCGTCTGGATTGCTAGCCCACCTTGCCTAGCCAGGTGAGCTTAGCTGGTCGCTCAGAGGAGCAAGATTTGTCGTTTGGTTTTACCACCCGTAAAAGTGTAAACAATGCTTTCCAATGCATAAATCGTGTCTTCTGATCTTCCTGTTAATTATTAATCCAAGAAGAGCAGACGAAATTACTTTTGTTTAGTTTATATGAACACATTACACGGGCTCGCAAGTGTCTAGAGATAGGTCAGAGAAGGGCAGGCAGAGAGGAGGCCAAACAAACGCTTGACGCACAAAGAACGGTGATGATAGAACTAAAGATGAGGCTCGATGGGAGCACCGATGGATGCTCATTCCGACGGCCACTGATCACTTCGGTTCTCCGCCTTGGGCGAGCTTTCTTTGACGGTTATAGCCAAGCTTGCCTGAGAAAGCAAGGTTTTTATCCACTTACCAAATGCCCCTCCTTGCCAAGCAAGGCTAGAATCTCGTTCGCCTAGATCCAGACGCACCCACCCGTCTCCAAGGAAGTAATTATTTCACCACCCACATTCTATAAGATTTCACATTTTCCAACAAAAATTTCAAAAAAAAGCTCGAAACTTGCGAGATACTTTAGTTTGACTTGCTTTGTTGGCTCGACCCCAGATCAACTCAAAATTCAAAAAAGAAATGAGCTAAGTTGAGCAAAAAAGAACTGAGCTGAGCTCTTTTTAAAGATGCATCCATTTTAATTCTTTAGACTACCTTTTCTAGCTGTTTTATCTTCCTATAGCGGCATACAACAATGAGACCATTATTCGTCGTGTGGGTGCCCTAATTACTCTGTGCAGTTGTACATCATTTTTTCGTCATTTACGTTTGGCATGAGGCTTGATCAAACTCGAATCGGGCTTTGTTAGGCTTTGTCGTGCCGGTACGGTTTGACTTCATTGTACTTTGGGTCGTTTCTTGCTATAACGGCTTAGCTCAGTTATCCTATTGTGTTATACTATACTGGCTTGCCTCGCCTCTGGTCAGGCCCAAACACGGCCTAAAGCCTGTTGTGCCAGCCCAAACTCAACTCAAAGTAACTATACACAATGAAGACGGCAGCGACGATTGTTATCTTCTTTTCTCTCGTACCCGTCTTATTAAAAATTAGTTGAAATTGAATTAGTTGTATAAAAATATGGGCACACAATGACGTAAATATTTCAAAAAAGTGAAATTTTCTTGATATTTTAAAATACAATGCTACTGTCTTGTTAAAAACTTTACGCTCCAGAGTGGGGTTCCGTGGGCTAATGAGGAAATTCTGGACTCTCCATTGGCCCCGGACTGTCCTGGTACTCTTCGTAGCCCTCTGTACCATCCATATGACGGCCATTCATGCTGTAGTCTCCTATACTTGGCGAGAGCCGACGAGCATCAATAGAAGTCGGATCCGGAGGAGGACTAGAAGAGTGATGACGGAAACTTACACTAAGTTGCCCTACTGCCCTTTTCGTACTTCGACTCCTCTGCATACCGCTCAAGAGCTCCTTAGTATCCCGACTCCTTGGTAGCATAGCGGATGAATGGTAAATAAATGGGGAGTGTAGTTGAGGGATGTTGAAGAAATAAGGTGTAAGGAGATGTTGAAAAAATAGAGATTGGAGAGTGTAGAGAGCTCTTGAAAAAAAAAATGAAAGATTGAATAGTTTGTGAGTTGTAAAGGAATAAGAAGTGGGGTTAATTTATAAGCATTACAAAGAAATGAACGTTACTTGGCCGTTGCATATCCCGAACGTTCATTCCGAAAGTTACTTCTCGTAAAATATAGATGTTATGATCGTTGTCATGTCAATCACTCATGTGATCATATCTGATAGCTCAGTTGGAAAATCAGGTGCCCGTCCCCTCCACTCTACTCCTCTACTCTGTGATTGCTCTGTGATTGTTTGTGGGGTGTGGATTGATGGATGTAGACAGGAGGGCAGGGGCGGGGGACATGGGAGGGGGAGCCAGGGAGGCTGAGGCAGCTCTGGGCGCTGGCGTGCATGCCGTGCCCCGTCGTGCTAGCCATGCTTAGGCCGTGCCGGGCCAACCAGGCCTCAGTCTAGCACGGATCAGCTCGACCCAACCCCTAGCTCTAACTGCACCCATCTCGCTTAGCAACCTTTGTCGTTGTGTGAGGTGTCCATTAGCATTCGACGTTGCCACGTTGGTGCTCAGTTTTTCTGGGCCGAAGTCCCTTGTAGAAAAGGTATATGCATATGCAGGTGTGTTTGGTGGTTAAAACGCGTCCTTATGCTTCATGAGATTCATACATTCTTTCTAAATTAGTTATGTGCTAAGGACACCTTTGTATGCATGCGTGTGGACTTCGTTTGAAGTAGAGGTAGCCAAATGGGCCGTGCTTGTCGGGTCAGTTCATAGCACGTTACTGTTAACTCGGTCCAGACATGATACGGCTCACCACCTAATTGTGCCGGGCCGACCCGTGCTTGGCCGCCACCACGGCCCGACGTGCCGACTCGGCCTATTATGAATAGTGCCAGGCTGGCCTGTTCATTTTTTAATTTTTATATGATTTTATTATATATCTTTTTTGAAGTTTATATAGTTAATTTAGTAAATATAAATAATTTTATTTGTATTTTGTATTTTTAAATATATTTTTCTAGGGATTATATATATTTTTTAAAAAATTTCATATCAAATAGGCTAATCGTATCTGGACGACCTGAGAAGCTAATCATGCCGGGCCAATCGGCACAACCAGGGGCAGATCTAGGCCTATGGCAGGCTAGGCTCTAGTTCGGGATATAGAATATTTACCAGTACAAAACCCAAATAATCTTAGGGTACAATCTTTCCTCCAGCTTAGGTGGTAGTAGTATTTAGCTCTTCATAGTCTAAGACATGATAAAATCCTTGATCTACCACTGGGTATAACCTATGAGGCTATCAGATCATGTTTGAGATGGTGCCTCAGCTTTTGTTTATGTAATAGATTTATGACTAAATAGATTGTGTCTGAATCGGCTTATATCATGCTGGCCGTGTCGCCTATTTGACCACCTTGGTTTGAAGTATGTGTGATTGCGTGTGTGACGTCCTCGTACTATCGAAAAAAAAAGAAAACTCCACCCCACCACCAATCAGATTTCAGAAGTGAGAGCCCATAAAGCCAAGGCAATTTAGCCCCCAAATAGCCAGGGCAGCGAGCGACCCCTACCCTCGTTCTCGCCACCGGGGCGAAATGCGGTGCCCAAACGACGCCGGCGAGGGCGACGCGGGCGATTGGAGGCGCGACGAGGATCCTGGGGAGCCCTCCCGCGCGTTCGACGGCGGCGGCGACGAGAAGCATCAGCCGCCGCCGACGCAGGGCTCTTCCAGGGACGCGCTGTGGCAGTGGCGGAGGCAGGGCCTCTCCGAGGTGGTGCTCTCGTGGTCGGTGGACCAAATCCTCAACAAGGACCTGCTCCGCGACAAGGTGATGAGCCGCTTACGCATCCGCACCTCCCTTGCCCCCCTCCCAATTCGCTGTCTAGGCACTCAGGCGTGAGTAGCTAGTGATCCGCCCGGATCTGAAGAAACGTGTGATTTTTTTACGCCTGAATTGGGATTTCTCCTGGGTTTGTTTCGGTTTAGAGCCATTTCTGATGCCTGCATTGTGCACAGGTGGTGAATTTTGTGTACAGCTGATTAATGATTATCGTTAGTAGTGAAGTTGTGGGTGGTTGAGAATTGTACCTTCCAGGTGCATTCAAATTTGTGATTTTTACTTTTTTCGAGAGCACAGAATCAGTAGCTAGCACCCAAGTGATGTACTGTTTATGCCTTGTCTGGTATGTGACCTAGGTTTCAGGATACTTGTAGGGTCTTCTGCTTTGTGTATGCTGTAGACTATGATCCATTTTATGCATCTAAATCAACCTACACCATTTTTTGCTCAAGGAAAAAAATCAGCAGTAGATCTGTCAGAAGTCAAAATGTTTAACTGCCTTAACAAAGAGAGCACAATTGTTCTTATGTTGTTTAACATCTCTACGAACTTGGTTTTGCCAATTGCCAAAAAAAAAAAAAAAACTATGGATTCATGGAGGTGAAATGTTGTTACAGGTGGCGAAGATCCCAGAGACGTTTAGCAGCATGGAGCAGTACATGACTTCGTTTTTCGGACCACTTTTAGAGGAGGTCCGGGGTGATATGTCTTCAAGCATGGAGGACATCTCCAAAGCTCCATATGCAAGTGTGCTATCTGTCAATGCAACGAGGAAGGGGAAAGGATTGTATGAGATCAAGCTCAGCAAATGGAGGGGAATGTCTCATGGTTGTGGGACTGATGGGTATAGGCCGAAAGCAGCAGATGTGCTACTGATTTCAGAAACAAGACCAGTAAATCAATCTGATATTCTCAAACAGCCCAAATCCTGTGTCATCGTATGGGTTAATAAGGTTCAAGGTGATAAGATGACAGTCAGGGCATCACGTTGGATGGAGACTGGGGCTCATGGAGATGAACGGCAACAAATGGGTGTTAACAAGTATGATAAGTTGTATGCTGAAGGTTTGGACAAGTCGTGGGACATGCTGGATCAAGAAGCGATGGCTCCAAGAGCTAGCAACTCATCTGTGCATGAAAATGTCTGGAAAGATCCACCAAAAGTTCAGAAGTGCTTTGAGAAGTGTAGTGATCTGCAGGAACAAAATGAGACAGGGTTATGTGGAAATTCGTCAAGGCGATGGTCCTTCTTTGCTATGTACCTGACTAATATGATAACATATGATCGTGTTTGGGTTGTGCTCCATAGGGGTTTATCAATGGATTCAAAAATCATTCTTAACATGTTGGGCAAAAACAATTATGTGAGTCCATACCCTTTTACTAGTTCATCTTATGTTTTGTATTTTCTACAGCATGGAACAATCTATTTAATTACTTTCATGCCATTGAACTATATGTTAGAGCCTCTATTTTACTGGTACTCAAAAAATTGCATATACTCCTGTCATCGCAGTTGATACATCATGACATTACTGACATATGGATATCAAAACTTTATAAAAGATGACTTCTCAGGTCATGCACTCTTCATATTATTTGCAATTACTTATTTAAAGTCAACTCCATATTTTTACTGTTGACCAATTGGTGTCTGGCTTAGCTTATGTTCTGACTTAGTGTGCTCATCCCTATCATTATGTTGCCACAATTGAACTTGACGTCAGGGCCTTCATTTACATTATCACTCTTTGAATAAAGCAGGTAGAGACATTCTTGTTGTAAAAAATGTATGTCATGTATGCTTCATTCATGCTGTTCCACATTTTGGTATAGCTAGTTTGTTTACAGTCTCTTTATGCAACTGTTATGTAATTTTGCATTTTTTTAATTGAGCAATGAAGTTTTCAAATTGATGCTGTAGGCTATTGGTGGGCATTGTAATTACTGCAGCAATAGATCACGTGATGAAATCAAGGATGATCTCTGCAATTTTAGGCTGAATGACTCACAGCTTGATGCAGTAGCAAGTAGCATTTCAGCATGTGATTGTTGTCATAGATCTTCTGTGGGGCTAATTTGGGGCCCACCTGGCACAGGTAAAACTACAACAGTTGCGGTGATGCTGCATATGCTTCTGATGAAGGATCAGAGAATTCTTGGGTGTGCTCCAACCAACATGGCTGTCTTGCAAGTGGCTTCTCGTCTTATTGAGCTAATTGGGGACTTCTCTCCAAGCCATCGTTATTCATTTGGTGACATCATTTTATTTGGTAACAAGGACCGTTTGCAAATTGGCAAGGAGTTGTCAAAAATATATTTGGATGAACGTGTCCATAAGTTGTTGAGGTGCTTCAACCGAGAAGATGGGTGGAAGCATTGTGTGGATTCTGTCGTGAAATTCCTATTAAATTGCATTTCTCGGTACAAAATGTTCCTAGATATACAGCAAGGGAGCAGGGATGAATGCAACCTCACCTTTAAGAAGTATTTTGCAAGTAAATTCAGCACATTAGCAAAAGAATTGGTAGCATGTATTGATACATTATCCGACCATCTTCCAACTGATTCCCTGGGAAAGAACTTTGACAGGATGATGTTTGCCAAAAGGTTGGTAGATAAATTGCAGATGTTGCTGTGTGCAGATGATGTCTCTGATGAGCTTCTTTTTTCAATCTTCAAGCCTTCTGACGAACCTCCTGACTCTTCTGTTAGTAATGATGACCTGACAGATGATGCAACTCATGATCTTCATGACCGTGACATCTCTCTAGATAAGCCTTTGGAGATAAAGTCTCTTTGTATTAAAGCCCTGATGGATCTTTCAAAGATGTGGCTTCCTTGTGAAGACAATGAGTCTTCAATCCGGGACTTGTGTTTGAAACAAGCAAAACTTATATTCTGCACTGCTTCTAGTTCGTTTGAGTTATTCAAACTGCAAAGTGTGAAGCCTATAAGCATCTTGGTGATTGATGAGGCAGCACAACTAAAAGAATGTGAATCACTGGTTCCTCTCTTGGTCCCAGGGATAGAGCATGTTTTGCTAATTGGGGATGAAAACCAGCTATCATCATTGGTAAAGAGCAAGGTATGGCTTTAGCATAAGATCAGTTTGAATGTCATGTTCTGTGTTATCATCCGCATATTTGTTACCACTAATTATTTCAGACTTCTGTAGTTGCTCATACCTTCTCCTTGCTGCTACTTGCTAGATTGCTAAAGATGCTGACTTTGGACGAAGCCTCTACGAGAGATTGTGTACAATGGGTTACAACAAGCACTTGCTGGAAGTACAATATAGAATGCACCCTTGCATCAATAAATTTCCAAATGCTAACTTTTATGATAACCGAATTTCAGATGGTCCCAGTGTCACACAGGAAGATTATGTGAAGAGTTATCTCCCTGGTCCTATTTATGGTGCTTATTCGTTCATCCATATTGAAAATGATATGGAAATGCTTGATAACCTTGGTCAGAGCTCAAAAAATATGGTTGAAGTTGCTGTAGCAGCCAATATTGTTGAAAGACTTGCGGAAGGTGCATCTAATGCTTCAGCATTCACATAGCATGTTGAAAGAAATAAGTTGTCAGATGGCTTGATACATTGATAACCTACTTGCTGTTGTTTGATAAACTGCTCAGTGTGTTGATAAGAGCTTGGACACTAGGCTATTTAATAACCTTTTAAGATGACTTGGTATATTGATAATCTTGAGACTGACCTGTATATGAAATCTTGCACCTTTTCATGCTTATCAGCATTGTATTCCTTGAAAACTAGGCTGTTGATAATGGAAAGAAGTTGACAGTAACACAATGAATAATGGGAACCTTTCTGACTTTGCACTTTGGTATTGTGTTGGACATATGATGAAAATAGTTGACCACCTCCTATCTATCAAGAGTCAAAATGTTGGATGTCCCGTGCCGCTAGGTGTCTTCCCATGCTGTTAGGTGTCTAAGGAAGCATGCATATATAAATTTTTTTGAGGGACAGCATTTTTTGCAAATAGCGTACATCCATAAATGCATCCTAGTATTGAAAATATGATAAGAATGCATAATTGCTAATTACCAAGTTCACTGCGTTTTGCATTTTAATTAATTTTTTAGGTGAGCTTGTTTCTATTTTGATCAAAACAATAGTCTGAAGAGGATTGTTTTTTATTGGACTAGGTTTAGCTATGCTTCAGGATTTGGATAAAGCTAATTATTGTTTCTTTGGTCTAAAACTACTGTAGAATGCTCTGAGAAGAGGCAGAGAACCAGTGTTGGTGTAATATCTCCGTATACGGCCCAAGTAACTGCATTGCAAGAAAGACTTGGAAGAAAGTTTGAGAAGCATGGGTTTCTGTCTGTTACAGTAAAATCTATCGATGGATTTCAAGGTGGCGAGGAGGACATAATATTAATTTCAACGGTTAGGTCCAATAAAGATGGGAAAGTAGGCTTTCTCTCTGATGCTGGGAGAATTAATGTGGCTTTGACAAGAGCAAAGTATGTTGTCTTAATTTGGTGATGTTCCAGTTCAACGCACCATTTCTACTACATTTTTATTTGAAATATATTACTATACTTTTGCCACAGGTACTGCCTTTGGATCCTTGGAAATGGAGCTACTTTGCTGGCTAGCAATTCAATATGGGCAGAATTAGTCCATGATTCAAAAAGACGTGGATGTTTCTTTGATGCTCTTGAGGACAAAGATTTAGCAGAAACAGTGATGCTTGCAATCAAGGAGCTCGAGCTACGGAAACACAGTGAACAGGTAATATTGTGGGAATCCTTCTTTTGTGAAAAGGAAGGTCTCCATATATCCTGCTTGTTAGGTGCATGGTTATCTTTCCTAACAGTTTATGATGGTTCCCTCCAACACAATCATATAGAGTGAAACCTACAGTTGCTTATTACATCCTTTAAGTGGCATTCTTTGGTCATTACTCCGCATGGCAACTCATTCGAGGATACAAATAGGAGTATTGGTTATGCAAGTGTAAAGCCATAATGAGGGTCGCTGATTTGATGCTCTTGATGGAGCCACACAAGCCCTGCAGGGTGGTGCCAGTTGCACCTACCTACTAATTTTGTTAGAATGCTGCTCTGTCACGAGTCTTACTCCAATTTCCTAAAATAACCCAAAGGGGAAAGGAGAATGACGTTTAGTATGCATGAAAAGCATCACTTGGTTGAATGTGCTAACTACTTTACTTTGTTGTTTCTGATCCTTCTCTGTTCAGTCACATTGTGTTATTCAGCAATAGTGTCCTTTATACTGTCCTGTCATTTTAGAGCTGTTAATAAGAGTAACAGGCTGACAAAACTTTTCTTTCAAACTCCCCAATTTAATTTGTGTGTATTTGTCAGAGGAATCATCGCACAATTGACGCGACTGGAGTGCCATCTTGGTCATCAAGGCGCGATGTAACGGCTGGTGGCAACAGCCCACCAATAAGATGGAGTCAGCCTCCAGCTTCTGGCAATGCAAGGAGCATAAGCAATGGTCGTGATCGGCGACCAAATGCAAGTCACACAAACAGATCTATTTTCTTAGCTGGTAAAGAGGACAGGCACAGAACACACTTTCAGCAACACAAACCCTTTTGTGGTGGTGACTACAGTAATCAATCACAAGCTGTGCCTGCTAATCAATATCATCGCAACTGCTACAGACCTTCCTGTGACAAAGATGGTGCTCTGGAAGGGTTTAGAGGGCAGCCCAAGCAGCATCTCGGGCAGGACTCTTGCTCTAGAACTTATCAGGAACCCTTGTGCAGTACTTCTCAAACAGGCAATGGAAGGTTTACTTTTTCTCCATCAGCTCATAGGGCAGAATCACACAGCCAAACTAGTGTTCTTGGTGAATGGCAACCCTCAGGAGGTTGCTGCGACAGGGAATCTCTGCAGAGGACTGCTTATCCTTGCTGGCGCGGTTCTTCTCGAATAAGGTGCAACTCATATGGAATTGCTGATTCTGAAATTCGGAGTATGGATAGAGACAGGCAATTCAGCAGTCATCCGCGACGAGCACCATACAGGGGAATTGGTGGTCAAGGTAGAGAGAGGCCTTCATTTCATGAGCGAGCATATCATGAGCAATCATATCATGAGCAATCATATCATGAGAGAGGAGCTAGGGGAGGTTGGGGTGAACAGGCCAATAACCATCAGATGGAAGAACCTTGTTGTCAGGCGCAGAATAGCAGTTCTGAGGCTGTGTCTCATGACTTGCCAGTTTCTGAGCAGCGAGGGATAAAAAGAGACTTATGCGAAGCAGAGGCATCTGATTCACCACACCATGTCAAAACAATAATAAGACTCGAAAGTGCGGGTCAACCTCATTGGCAGGTGCAGCATGGAGGTTCTGGAGCTGCATCCCTCGAACTGCCTATTCCTGAGCAGTGTGAGATGAAACGAGAGGGGTGTGAAGCAGAAGCATCAGGTTCATCCGGCCAGGACAACACAAATGTAAGACCTGAAAATGCAGATCAACCTCATTGTCAGGCGCAGGATGGCAGTTCTGGAGCTGCTTCCCACAAACTGCCTGTCCCTTAGCAGGGATGGATGGAAAAAGACGTGTGAAGCAGCAGCAACAGATATACCCCAACAGCAGGACAACAGGAACATAAGACTCGAAAGCTTAGAACCAGATAGCTAGATACTTTAGAAGTTTAAGACATGTTACCCTGTCCCTCTTTTTTTTGCTCTGTATAGGCTATGGTCATATGGTGCTCCCTTTTTTTCTTCATCCAATAAAACCGTGTATAAGCTTGTAGTGTGTATATCCTTTTTTGACTGTTGAAAATTTTTGATGAAACACACCTGAAATGTCGCTTCAGCAGTTCAGCTTCGCCTTCGTGATAGTACTGTTCTTGTCATTTTTAGGCTTCAGCTGGTCAGGGAGCCGAGGAAGTTGGACAGTGTTCTGTTATGTGCTTAGTCCCCTGCAGCATCCTACTTACTAGTCTACTCCTGGGTTTGGCCTATTTGGCTCAAGTCGACAGAGCAGGCCGCCGCTATGTTTTGTTGCTGTGAGCTACGGGCGCTGCGAACCAACGGGTTGGCTGTTTCGCAGGACGGAGCGGGTGGGGTCGTGGGGAGTTATACTGGTTGGAAAACCTGAATCTAAATCTACAAGTCTAATCTATTGATAGACATTCTTCACTTAATTTAATAAATAGAGATCGTAATCATTATAAAGTGTACCTTGTACACAGAAAAGCAATAAAGCAAGAGGAGTTCTCCTATCTCTTGTGTTCAATCTATTATTCTATTACATGACATTATTCTATGATTGATCTATCTCTCTTGTATAAGAAGAATTGCTCGGACTGAACTCACCAGCGATAGTTCCTCAACACGTTATTAGTATGAATTGCTCCGTGGATCAAAAGGTAATCATCAAAGCACGACACTTATAGATTGAATCGCTATCTAGATTGCGCTTATTCCGTAAAATCTTGTATTCTAGATTGATTTTTTTCACGGTGCACATTTCCTCTAATATCTGCGAGCTAACTTGGAGTCACCGGCACAATACCGATCGGATGATTGGAAAAAGAGAGATTATCCGAAATAACATATATTTTTTAGATACAAAGCAAGTGTCGAAGTGCAATTGTACACACACCTCGGAGGTTCAGAAGAGCGTGCCTGACAACTTGCTTGCAGCCCTCGCAGCACATCCGCACCTTAAGCTCCACCGTCTGGAGGTTGTGTCGCATGCATGGTTAAGTTTTTTTTTTAAAGCATCATGGTTAAGTTTTCTGTCTTCCTCGTGATCAAAATGCGGAGGAATTTGCGAAACTAGCTAGCACACACCTGGAGAGACACGGGCCTGCTTCTGCCGCTCGTCCTACGGCTGGCAAGTCCCCCGCTTCGCGGTGGTGATACGCGGCGTTGCTGTGCGTGCCTGTTAGAAGTGTTGGATACAGATCATTAGTTGATATGCCAGTTATGATAGATCAACAGAATATCTTGCATATTATCTAAGCTTTCCTCATCTGCAGATTGTATATCGTTAGTTGTAACCAAATCGCTGCAATCACGCTATCTGCAGCAGTAACCCGGTCTACTGTTCACCATCCGAAACATGGTCCCTGATGTATATATAAATGAATGCAGAGCGCAGCAGACTCAATTTGATTGATTGACTGCAAATACAAATCTTCCTCAAACTCATGGTATCAGAGCCCATCTCGACCATGGCTACCAACTCCACAACTCCATCTACAATCTCATCTTCCTCCCCCCTGCCATCAATTCAGCCCCAGCTGTACCAATCAACCATGCGGTTACCATCAAACTCTTGAGTGCCCTGCCCAAAATGATCACCACCACAACAGAAGGATGCGCCTCTCCTCGCTAAACGAAGACATTCTACCTCATGTCATGTTCATGACCACTTCCCGAGAGGCATGGCTGGCAACAGAGCGAATATTTGCGTCAAGATCAATGGCACGAGTCGTCCAGACAAGAATGCAGCTGGCCAACATGAAGAAGAGGGATCTGACCGCTGCAGCTTACTTCAAGAAGATGAATCTGGCAGATACGTTGTCTGTCATTGGTATGCCTCTTAGGGAAGATGAGATAATCTCTTATATTCTTGCTGGTTTGGGGTCAGAATATGATCCATTAGTAACTTCTTTAACCACAATATCTGAACACATTACTCTAGATGATGTTTATGCCCATATGATGAGTTTTGAGCTGCGAATGGAACACAATAACTCTGAATCGCAACTACAGATTGAGCATCCTAGGGGTTCCTTGCCAAACTTCATTGGCTCCTTGGCAAATTTTGTTGCCAGAGGGAGGGGCTTCCAGGGAGGTCGCACCCGTGGTAACCGTGGCAGAACCAATCAGTGGCGTAGCAGCAACCAACATAGTTCTGGAGGTCGTGGAGGTGGACCTCGTCCTGCTGGCCGTGCCTCAGGCCTTACAATTCTGTGAAGTTGTCTTTTCGATCTAAAGAATGTGTGTTTCTTGGCTATAGTCCCAGTCACAAAGGATATAAGTATCTAGACCCATCATCTGGCCGAGTTTATATATCAAGGGATGTTATCTTTGATGAACTTGTCTTTCCTTTTTCTCAGCTCAACACAATTACAAATGCTAGTTCAGGCAATGATGGTTCATCTTATTTATCTTGAACACTTTTGCCTGTACCTGTTCTTCCTTCTTCCCCTATCAATTCTAGCAGTATTATTAGTAGTTCAATTGATCCTCTACCGGATGATGCATTGCACTCTTTGTCGGATATTGAAACTATGCCCGCAGGTTCTTCTCTTGGGAAGGTTCAGCTCTCTTCAGATTCTACATCAGAAAGCATACCACTTCCGTCTCATTGGTATGGTAACGTCTGAAGAATAATATTCGGCAACCAAAGAAGAGAACTAACAACACTGTTGCTTATATGACAACCACAGTTCCAGACCCTGTCCGAGAACCTTCCTCACATGTTTATGCACTGCAGATTTCAGAATGGAAGATGGCTATGGATGCTGAGTTTGCTGCATTGCAGAAGAATAAAACGTGGCATTTGGTGCAACCAAAACCTGGGCTTAACATCATTGGATGCAAATGGGTCTTCAAGGTTAACTACAAATCCGATGGTAGTATTGACCAACACAAGGCAAGGTTAGTAACCAAAGGCTTTAAACAGCAATATATGGTTGACTATGAGGAAACCTTTAGCCCTGTGGTAAAACACACCACCATTTGGTTGTTATTTTCTTTGGCTGTTCAAAAGGGATGGACTATGCGGCAAATCGATTTACAAAATGCCTTTATTCATGGGATTTTGGATGAAGAAGTCTACATGAGACAGCCACCTAGCTGTGAAGATCCTAAGCATCCCAATTATGTGTGTAAATTGGGGAAATCCCTTTATGTTCTCTAATAAGCGCCACATCAATGGTTTGCTAGGCTAAGCTTTAAGCTATTGGATCTTGGTTTTGTGGCCTCAAAGGAAGATACCTCTTTGTTTATCTTCCAACACTCAAGAATTGTCATGTACATGTTAATTTATATTGATGACATTATTATTATTAGTTCATCAGTTCTTGCAACTGACAATCTACTGAAGCAACTAAAACAAGACTTTGCAGTCAAAGATCTTGGCATGGTTAGTTCTTGGTAGGGATGAAAACGGATCAGATACGATCGAATAGTTTCAAATACGAATACGAATCTATATTTTCAAAATGAATATGAATATGAATACGAATCGAATGTTGTAACTAATACGAATTCGAATCGAATATATACTTAATTAGGCTGAATACGAATATCCTCCTACAACTTCTGTAACAAATATCAGTATAACAAATTTTACTTACCACATTCGCGTTTTCTCGGATACGAATATCGGATAAAATGGATTATCCGTTACCATTTTCCACCCCTAAGTAACTTACTACTTACTAGTTAGGGGCCTTACGGGGGCAGCCAAGTGAGTGAGTGATTGGCCGCTGGGCCAACCTGCCAGCATAGGAAATAGATTAAATACGAATTGAATAGTCTCAAATATAAATACAAATATGAACATTCTCAAATATGAATAAGACTATTGTCAAATACGAATATAAATATTTTCGAATACAGATTTTGCTTACCATATTCGTGTTTTCTCAGACATGAATATCGGATAAAACAGATTATCCGTTACCGTTTCCCACCCCTACTCCTTGGGCATCGAAGTGAAGAACACATTAGATGGTCTTGTTCTTTCCGAGCACAAGTACATACTGGATCTTCTCAAGAAAACTGAGATGTTGCATTCCAAAGCAGCCACTACACCCATGGCTGTTGGAGAGAAGCTGAAGAAATCTCAAGGCAAAGTCTCTTGAGTAAAGCAGTTAAAAGATACAGAAGTGCAGTAGGCGGGCTGCAATATCTGACATTGACAAGACTAGATATTTCATACAGTGTTAATAAAGTCTGTCAGTACTTGCATCAACCGACAGATGAGCACTGGATGACTGTGAAGAGGATTTTGAGATATCTTAAGGAGACTGCTAAACTTGGGCTAGTCTTTCAGCGCTCAAAGTCCGCACTGCTCAATGGTTTTTATGACGCCGACTGGGCTGGGCGTGCTGATGACCGCAGGAGCACAGGAGGTTTTGCCATATATCATGCAGCAAATCTTGTCTCATGGAGTTCTAAGAAACAGCCCACAATATCAAGATCAAGCACCGAAGCAGAGTATAAATCAATTGCTAAGATTATGTGGATTCAAGCTCTGCTAGGAGAACTAAATATCACATTACCACAAGCACCTTGCCTTTGATGTGATAATCTTGGGGCTGTTTATTTGACAAGCAATCATGTGTTCCATGGAAGAACAGAACATATCGAAGTTGATTATCACTTTGTTCGAGCAAGAGTCACACGCAGGGTATTATCTTGCATAAATCCTGTTAGAAGTGTTGGATATAGATCATTAGTTGATATGTCAGTTATGATAGATCAACAGAATATCTTGCATATTATCTAAGCTTTCCTCATCTGCAGATTGTATATCGTTAGTTGTAACCAAATCGCTGCAAATATGGTAATTAAAAGCCGGGGAATAACAGAAAAGCTAGCGATAAATTCAGGCTTGCTGACGAAGCAGTTTCGTCCATGCATGCATGCGTGATGCGTCCCATTACCCTATCTTTCTTTTTATCGTCGAGCTTTATTTATTCCAACTTCCAAGGGATATACTCCAACGCGCGCATATGCGAGTAATTATTTTGTTGAACCTCCAATTGCTGTATCCTGAGTGATCACCAGTCCACCATACCGTAAAGAGTAGGCTTCTCTCCTACACCTGCAAATCTTACCTTCAGATCAAAGCAGCCCCATGACACCAATAGGAGGTTCATAAATCATAATTCGTAAGCCAAGTTCCTCGCCACTGATTCATCATACAAAGTGGTGTGCTTTTACAAAAAAAACGGGGTTGGACTTGATCGTAAGATCTATGCCAAGAAGCTCGTCTGTGGCCAGATGGCTAGACGTGTAGGTCGCATTCAGCCCACTAGAATTCAAATATTATACTTGGAGCTGCTGTCCACTAATTTTAGAACTACACCAGCACAGCAATTCTGCGATGGCAATTAAAGGGCTTATCTTTTCAGTTTCTAAAAGTTGTTTTTCAACTTTTATATAGTAACTAACTTTTAAACAAAGTATCTTTTCAAGGTAGAGTCTACAAATCTTTACTACTATAAAAGAAGGAGTTGGTGGTTGCCGAAGCCTCCATCCAATCTAGACCGTCGGATCTTCCCTCCCATCCCCCTCTCGGCTAACCCTAAAACCCTCCAACCGCCGCCCCCTCTCCTCCCCCTCCCCCTCTCGGCCTCCCCTCTTCCCCCCGGCGTCGCCCTCCTCCCTCTCCCCCCGCCGCCCCCTCCCCTTCCTGCCCTCCCCCCGCCGCCCCCCTCCTCCCCCTCCCCCTCCACCCGCCGCCGCCTCACCCCGCGCCACCCGCCTCCCCCTCGCTCTCCCCCTGTTGCCCCGATCTGCCTCCCCCTCGCTCTCCCCCCACCTCCCCCTTGCCCTCCCCCGCCCCTCGCCTCCCCGCGACCTCGCCGAGAACCTCTTCCCCGACGCCGCCGCCGATGCCGCTCGAGTCCGCCGCTAGCGCCGCTGGGCTGCCCCAACCGCCTCCAGCTCCGGCCACGCTCGACTCCTCGCTCCGCGGCTCCGCCACGGCGCAGCGCCACCTGCTCTGGAACCCTAACCGCCGCCAGCTTCGGCCAGGCACGCGCGGCTCCGCCCTCCGCCCTTCCGGGCTCCGGCGCTGCACCCTGCAGCCCAGCTCCGGGCGTCCGACCCCGGCAACCCCAACACCGCCCCCGCCCCGCCGGCGTCCCAACTCTTCCCGTCGTCGGTCTCGGTCGCCCAGCTTGGTATGGCATTTTTGAGTGTTTGACAGAATTCTTTGCGATCTGTGCATAAGGAAGAATAGTTTGAACAATAGTGGCATGTTTGCATTGTGGGCAAATTAATCCGACCTCTGCGAAGATTCAGATGAGCCTATTGTTCCCTCTGCAGATCTGTGATATGGTAGCAGTGGCCCGTTTGGTGAATGCAACTCTTGTTGTTCCTCAGTTAGATAAGCGGTCTGTTGCCCGTTTGGCAAGATACCAGGTGTTCACTGTTAGGATATAGTTGGTTCATTGGCATATATTGTTCCCTCCTTATTTCTTGTGCTTAACAATTTGCACCACTGTCTATAGTACATTTAAAGACATTTTCAGTGAGCCTCGTATTGCTAAAGCTCTAGAAGGGGATGTCTACATTGTGAGTGACTTGCCTAAAAGTTTGCAATCTGCTCCAAGAGCTCCAAAGCACTTTACATCATGGTCTGGTGCAAGTTATTACGAGAGAGGTGAAAGAACTTTGGAAGGATCACCAGGTAATTCTTCAGTTCGGTTTCTCAATTAATTCTCTCAATACTCCAGACTTGTAGCTATGTGTCAGAATGCTTGCTTTTGTTATAAAAAATAAATAATGACTTTTCTGTTCAATGAAACTAGCTGAACTAGCTTATTCTTAAAGATATTGAATCGATGTGATCTGATATTTTGGTTTTAGTTCTTGCGAAGAGAGTTAAGAATGTTACAGCATCAATTCTTTTTTCAGTCATTTACATTATTCTATATGAAAAGCATCTTCATGATTTTTTCCAACATGCAATTTAACATTATAATTTCTCATGGTTGTTGATCTTTCTGTGCTACCAACATAATTGCATGGAATAGTGTTTTTGATATGGAACTTGCATTAGAGATTCGAACTTGATACAAATTGTTTCAAGCAGATGACTCTTTTATGTTGAAAAGCTGATTTACGAAAAATATATGAGTTATTTAAAAGTATTACTTTGGGAAATGAAGTCTGAAAATCATTTATTTGAACTCACCTCAAATATTTTTTTACAGTAGTTCACATCCCAAAATCTGATTTGCACTTGCTAACAATGTTCTTCCAATTGATATCCAAAGATTGAGATGCATTGTCTTTACAAAGCTCTGCATTTTTCAGATCCAATTGAGGACCTTGGGAAGGCATGAACATTCTCTTAGTAACCCGAACCTTTCTTTAACTCGGGATTTGTGTTACTGATCTTCAATTTGCATTTGGAGTTTTATGGCACTTTCTAAAACTAGCTTCGTACAACGGAACACTTACACTCTGAAGCTTGTGGAGCATCTACGATCACTTGAAAAATTTATTGCTCTTCATCTAAGATATGAAAATGATATGCTAGCATTCACGGGCTGCACTTTATGGTCTTAGTGAATCAGAAGTAGACGAGCTGAGAATTATGTGGTATGAACAATCAATCCAAATCAATACGCTTTTATTTCTACATGCAGTTATATTAATCGCTTTTGCATCTCAACAGAGAGAGAACAAGCCACTGGAAATTGAAGGACAAACTCCACTAACAAACATCTTGAGATAATTGTCCGCTGACTCCCAACGAGGTAGGGATTTTTCTGCGGGTAATGGGTTATCTAGAATCCACATGGATCTACCTTGTAGATGGTGAAATTTATGGTGGTGATAAGTATATATCAAAATTGAGATAGTGCTTCCCAAACTTGGTTAGAAAGTTTGTTAGAATTTTTCCTTTTTATTGATTACGCCCACCATCTTGTAGCTATTCCTCTAAAGTAAATATAATTTTGCAGAGGTGTTAGTGATAAAAGAAGAGCTTGAGAAGTTTGACAACCACCCTTCTCACGTTGCAGCCCTTCATTACATTATTTCATTGAAAGTGACGTGTTTGTTCCATCACACATTGGCAATATGGCAAGAGCTGTTGAGGGCCATTGTCGATTTCTGGGTCATTGTAAGACTATCACTCCTGATAGGTAAACACAAGAAGTTTCTCAACATGTTTCTCTTTATATGATCTTGCTACCTCCTAGATTCTTGATTTCTTTTCTTTCTTTCTTTTTCTATAATTTGTAATAGCTATTCCACAAAGCAAATATAATTTACAATAGAAATATCTTTCTTTTGAGGGGATGGACCAGTATCCAAATAATACAAAAGGTTACATCAACACAATAATTTCTAATTAGTTGACCACAATTCATAGTTTAGATTATAGCACGAACTAAAATTCACAAGTGATAGCCTTTATATGCCCTTTCCAAGTACTACAACAGAGCTAAGTTAGACGTGGTACTAGAGTAAAAACGTAGTGCATACCAAGAAGACAAAAGATGTGCGATGAGCTACAGAAGAGCTTCACTAGGTGCTGTGGCGGAGCCGAGAGCATGGTGTTAGCCAAGCCTGGAAACAGTGGCTCGACATATTGTAATAGTAGGATTATTTTTATCCGTTGCAACGCACGGGCATGTAACTAGTTTATTATAATACACACTGTAGTACTTCATTTATACCAGTTACAACCATATACAAGTTTTTATTATTCTATACTCTCTCTTACGAATAATTTAAAAGATATAAGGCACAACCAAAAGTTAGTCAAAGCAAAAAAAAAAACATACCCAAAGACTAACCCATCCTGGATCAAAAGCTGTGAGGCCGCGGCCTTTCACGGCCCGGCCGAAACGGATGTCACCTCTATGCAGCCCGTATCGCTCTCGACTTTCTCGAGCACAGCCCAGCACACGCTTACTAATCCACACCAGCCTCTACCCGAAACGCACGCGTCGCGCATCAGTCCACCCTACGACGCTAGCGCACACGCTGCGCTCCACCCAAACCCACCGGCGGCTCGCCGCCGGGGAGATGCTGCCCTACTCGGGCGATCTCCGGGGCTCTCCCCCGCCGCACGCGGCGTTCGCCTCCCTCTCTCCCTCCTCCGGCCCCCTCACCGTCGACGGTCCCCACCCTGTCGACCTTACGGTCCCCAGCCCGAGCCTCGATCTCCCCACCGCCCCTTCCTTCTACGGCGCCGGCGAGTGGGGGAGCGCGTCGTGGATGGAACCCCCCGTGAGCTACATGGCTCCCGTCGCCCCTGCCGCCTCGCCGGGGTATAAAGGTAACGAGCGGCTTTATCTGACATCAAGGCCAGTTGCTGCTAGTGAACGTGCGATCGGTAGATGCGGGAGTGCCTTGGCCTTGGGAGTAGCATCTTCTGTTCGCTTGTGGTTCATGTGTTGCATAATTGTTGGGTGAAGCGTTGCAGTGGTTTGATCGGTTGGTGATGCGTACTGGTGTGATAGTATCTATGCAGAATTGAACCCCAGACGAATGCCTTTTACTTACATAAGCCAGTCTATTACAGTTTTACTTGCATACTCTCGTGTGGAAACGGAGTTCATCAATTTGGGTGGGCGCCTTCTGGTGTTGCCTCGCTGGAGATCCAGTGGTCATGGGGTTGACCGTTGGCACATCAAAGAGCACATGATTTTCAATTTTACATTTTGTTGTTTTGGGATGGGTAACCGAAGGCACTCAGCTAGACTATCGTCTTCTTTTTTTAGAACCCTAGCTAGGCTAGATGTGTGCACGCACTCAAACTTTAAGAAGCATGCTATATTATGTTAATAGGATTTTAACTGGAGTATTAGCAACTATATGTATGCCACTTGTTAGATACTGTCCTAGAAAGGGAGAAAAAGATGAATTGGATGGTACCAACGGAAAATTTTGTGCTTTGTGGCGTTCAATGGTTAACTAGCCAGAGAATCTGTGTAGATACACACGATTGCTCTATACTTATGTAGAATTAGAAACATGTGCAGAACACAAGTTTCAGTGAGTATATTATTTGATTGGGATACATAGCTGTGTGATATAAACCAAACAATGCCTAATTCTGATGGTTTCATGATTTCTGGTAATGTTGAACATATTCTAGGTGAAGTTTCTGATAATGCTCCATATGGCATATACTCTGGGAGTCACTTCGGTAACTTTGTGGATCTACACCCCTTACAATCAGAGAGCTCAAAGTCAATAAGCGAGAAGCATCCAGGAACTTGTCGAGAAAGTTCAGAGGTCCTCTCTAATGGCTTTGGGCTATCAGTTCATTGTCAGCAACAGAATGCCTTTGTAAGTAAATTGCTTGATCATATTGGTGCTGAAGACACAGGACGTTATCATCTGCGACAAGATTTAAATCAGTATCCTTCAGGCTCTGCTTACGACAAATACATGACACAGGTTTCATCATGTTCAGATACACAGACTCCTATCCTGTCTATGCCATCTGCCAATTCATCTGAAGTGGCCAAAAGAATGGTTCCAGCGATGAATGACATTTCCGAGGAAAATTCTTTCTCATTTTCTCCATATATGAATCCTTGTCGAATCAATCTTGATTATCTTGACTACATGTGCAATGAGCAAAAAGATCTTGGATATAAGACTGCTGATAAGCACCATGGAAATTGGAGCACCACTGTGGGCTGCATGACAACAGGGGGGAGTCAGCCACTCTTCTCCCTTGGAGAGAACCACCATGTTGGTGAGTGTTTAGGAAATGGGCGACCTGTGCAACAGCCTTCTGAATTGAAATATGATTTGAGAAATTTGAATACCAATGTTTCTCCATCTGAAGTTGGTTTTGCTCCACCTCGCGAATTTTCATCTGAGTTGGTTGAGGTAAATAACCTCATTGTTGATTCACCATGTTGGAAGGGCACACCAGTCATGTACCGACCTTCATTTGGTAATGCTACCTCCCATTCTATGAAAGGAACAAGTGGCTACAATGATTCATGTCAAAGCCAAAAGCTTCCAGAGTTGAGTTCTAAGTATTCAGGGCTATTCTCCAAACACCAGGAAGCATCATTTTCTGAGAATGACCCTTTAAAAATGTTCAAATTACCTGTGAGACAAAAAAACTCTGATGATCATAGAGAAATACCTCCGATCGGTGTCAGGGTTAATAATGATATGGCTAGCCATGCTAGTTATTTGCCTGAAAAACAACAAGCTAGAAGACAGAAATGTTATGATTCTGGAGAAGATTCCAAGAATGTGATAATTACAAGCCAACAGGAAAATTCTTGTCCTCTCATCCAGGCCACGCTTTTATGCGAACATACTGGCAGCCATATTGTGAGCATAACAGAAGAAGCAAGTAAAAAAGTTTTAAGTCCTATTGGTGGTGCTCCTAGAGTTCCTGTTGAGAGACTGACAAGTGAAAGCCTACTTGGGAATATTTCTTCCGAAGCTGTAGAGGCAGAAGAAAGCACGCACTTTCAAATACGTACGAAAGGAGGTCAAGAACACTCTCACTGTTATCCAGGTGCTGAGGAGAACATGTTGAAGATGTCTTCTGACTCCAGCTCTAGGACTCAGGCAACATTTCTGAAGCTAATAAACAATTTGTCAGTACTGCTTCTATCTACTTGCAATGGTGGCTCTCCATTACAGGAATATGAAGAGGAGCTTCTTCAATCAGTGATTCAAAATCTTGAAGCTGCTAGTTCCAAAAGAAGCAAGGTATGCTCTGGAAATGCTTTTCTATCACATATTTACATATCATTTTTTAGGCCAAAGGAAAGCTGCCAGTACTACAGAGAGCTTAACAACCTGATTGAAAAATGAACAGAGAATGATAACTGGTATTTCCACTTCTCCAGTTTTGCAATCTGAAACACTAGACCTGCACCACAAAATGACCATCCTAAATGTCTGACAAGTGACAACACTATGTATGCACAGCTACCACCAAAAACTATATTTCATGAAAACCATTACGTAACTGGATCACTTGACTTATTCTATTCAAACTCAATGATGATATTCAGACATATTGATTTTTAACTTCGATGGAAATTACGAAAGTTGTTAGAAGTTCAGATGTAACCAATGGTAGTAGTATGAGTATATGACTCGTATTAATGGCAAAAAAGTTACTCATATTAATGGCAAAAAAGTTTTCTTTTATTTCCTTGACCTGGTACACAGTGTTGTTATGTGGAAATCTATTCAGCGTCATATTTTTTTTCACAGATTTGGTTATATGATGCAAGAGACATGTAATCTTATTTTGTTGATGTGTGTTTTGTGATGACAATGAGAATGCATTCCCCCTTGAGTATAATTACCACGTGTTCTAATATGAATCAATAAATGGGCATATATACTTCCTTTACTAGTTCCCCCTCAAGTGGCATGCAAATGCAATGCTGCTTTTCAGACATTAAATATAGATTAGGGTTGCTTGTTTCTTAGTTTTTACTCATTTCAGTTTTCTGTCTCACACAAGGTTATACTAAAAGCTGATGATGGCATGAGCAACTCCAGTCAAATAAAATTAGGAAATTTGAGCTGCTTGAGGAACAACTCGGTGGTAATGCATGAACACTCGGTGCCAGAGAACACTGATTCAGAATTTAAAACCTCCATTTCACAGGTAGCTTCAGTCATTATTAGGAATATCGTGCTGCTGCTTAATTTGAACCAAGACCATCTTTTCCTCTGTAGCATGCACCTTATGTTGGACTCTTGCCTTTAGGCTCTTACTAAGCTCCCAGAGGATAGGATGCTTGATGATGCTGAAGTTTCTCAAGCGTTGATCTACAAAAATTTGTGGATTGAAGCAGAAGCTTCGGCATGTACACTCAAATATGAGCTTCAACTTGTCCGTACGAAGCTAGCAACAATGAAAGGTCACAACAACATACAAACAGGTATCAAGATGGGATTTTGAACTAATGTATTTGGATATTTACCGAGTTTTCTACACGCTTAATATTTCCTTATAGATGTAAATGTTTTTGTCAATGCAGTTCCTGTTGAGTCACCAGCAGGTGGTCAAACCTCCAGCTCAACCATATCTGATAGCAAACCACAAAATCATGCCAAAGAAAGCATTGCCCGTGCTGCAACATTGCAATGTCATGAAGGAGATAGTGGTGACAGTCAATCTCCTGTGGTTAATAGGAGCATTGTAAATTGTGTTGATGCTGATGTGTTTGCTCGATTGAAAGTTTTGCGGTCCCGTATTGATAATGTAAGCTCTTTTGGCGAGGACAACTGCGAGGAGCAGCAAGAAGCAAGCAATAAATCATCTGCGGTTGAAGATGCTGTTTTGGCCAGACCGAGAGTTTTGAACTCCCGTCCTGATAGTATAACTTCTTTGGGTCTGGAAAGCAGCAAGCATCAGCTAGATGCATGTACAAACAGAGCAGATGAGGTTGATGATGCTGCCATAGCTAGGCTGAGAATTTTGAATTCCCGTCCTGATAATATAACCTCTTGGGGTCAGGAAAGCAGCAAGCACCAGCCAGATGCATGTACAAACAGAGCAGATGAGGTTGATGATGCTGTTATGGCTAGGCTGAGAATTTTGAAGCGCCGTAATGATAATATAAACTCCTTGGGTCAGGAAAGCAGCAATCACCAGCCAGATGCATCTACAAACAGAGCAGATGAGGTTGATGATGCTGTTATGGCTAGGCTGAGAATTTTGAAGCGCCGTAATGATAATATAAACTCGTTGGGTGATGTCAGCAAGCAGCATGAAGAAGCATGCGGTGATCAATCAAATTGGGACGAAGATGGTGTTGTGGCCAAAATACAAGTTCTGAGTGAAGGCATTGGCAATACTACAAGCATTGCTGAGGGGTGCCCAAAGCCTCTGCATTCTGATGATTTGGCAGACCACTCGGAAGAACAAGATTATGTTGGTGGCCTAGACACCATTGGTGATGCGGAGAATAGTGTTAATGGGTCAGTGGGCACAGCCGATGTAGCAACTCCATCTGATGAAGTGCATGACAAAAGTGCAGTCCAATGTGGAGATGATTTTGTCGTAAACCATACTTGGCCTCAAACCACAGGTGACTCTCATGTTTGCACAGCAGGGTCTCAAGAAACACCCTTGATCTCCTCTTCAGTTCACCAGTATGATAGATTTCCACCAGAATGGGAGCATGTGCTGAAGGAGAACTTCTTCGATCCTGGCAAATAGCCAATCAAGGCAACCAGAAGCTGAAGTGCAAATGTGCAACTATTTCACCTCATGTTGCTTCAAAAAAAATTCATGCTTATTGTATATATGCATAAAGAAGGAACATGCCATATCCTTCACCCTTTTTCCTTTTTTCTGTATGATCAATAACCTGCACAAGTGATCATCATGTGAACATACCGTATGGTCTTCTGTGGATCTATCCAATTGTTATCTATCATATCTAATACGTACTGGAGTTTTCATCAATTATTGCATATATACTCCCAGCGAATGCGGTTCATATGATTGATTTGATCTTCTATTTCTGATATGTCCTTTTCCATTTGGCTGAGCTGTCAATTGACCCAGTTTTAATTGATATGCTGCTGGAACCTCAACTTCACATCGTGTTTTGGCTATCTTTACATTTATCTTTGAATGATGGTTGAGCAGCCTGCGTCAATATTCTGTTACCATACCGTTTATAATTCAGGTATGTACTGCATCGGCTATTATAATTTATATTAATCCGCATGACTTGTGGCATTGTATTCTCCTCGTTAATCTGCACCCAAATCTACAACGATGTGATGTCTAGTACGTAGTCTTTAGGCTGCTGCGATCAACGGCATTTGGATGAACATGTTAACGATTTCCTCTGTAGTAAGTGACAAGGATCAGCCCTGACCAGCTTCCTACTTTCTTTTTGCACTGAAACGGCCCTCTTAATTTGCAGCGAATTAATTGATTGCTAGCTTCAGGCACCTATCTATCTATCATTTTTTTTCGCATCAGAACTGGCACAGGGACCCGACAACCGTACCTAGATTCTAGTCTCATTAGAAATTAACTCAATACTAGATGAGCCATTTATTTTCCTGCACATCAGCGTGCTCGTTCCGGAGCTGAATTGGTACAATAGTACGTCACCTCTCACACAAACCTGTCACAGATGAATTAAATCTGCAAGACATGTGCTATTAGTTACGAGAGATGCGTACACACAAGCTGCTCCTATTAACTTCAGCACGGCCAAGTTTCAGATTGCAACCTGCTGGAGGAAGAGTCTATTCAGGTCTGGTAAGAGTATTAATTATTTTGTCTATTTCCTTTCCATTTAGAGTTTGGATCCAGCGTTGAATATTATTGCGAGAGAAGTACCCACTTTTATTCATCACTTGTCTCAGTTGAATTTCAGTTAGCGACCGATCTGGTTGTAGCGTGCTCCTCGATCTGGGCCTCACCTGAAGACTGTCAGTAGCTCGCTTTCAGAATGAAAGCTGCAGAGACGTCGGTTGATTTGGATGTGAGAAATCGACCAGACAACAAACCATATACGCATGCTTAAGAGTGCAAGCAGAGGCAACACCACTCAAAATCCACGGTGCATACTGGACACTACAGCAATGGATGTACCAGCTGCAAGATGATCTGCATTCCGATCAGAAGGAAAGGAAAGCAGGACAACATCTACGTTGACCCGAGAGAGAGAGATGGGTAAGGAAATGCCATTACTTTTACAAATTCAGGCAACAAAAGACAGATTCATTTAGGCTTAGGTTTCACTTACCTTCTCCGGCGACAACAAGTGATGACAGCGGTAGGACCCTCGGCATTAGGATTAAGGTTCACCAGTGTTAGAGAGGGGTTCACTGAAATAATAGGGTTTTTGTTGGGGGGGGGGGGGGAGGGTTGGGCGGCGACTGACACTTGCTGTGGTAATGGCGGCAGATGGTGTCAGGAAAGGGAGATGAAGTTGAGAGAACAAAAGAGATGTGATTGCGTAGGAGTAGCGAGTTAGGGTTTCACTCTAAGTGTCTATATATATAGAAGAATATTATCATAGATGGTTTTAAAAAATAATTATTTGTGATAAAAAACAACACAAATGGTTTTTAAAAATATGCTTCTATCGACCTTAACATCTCAAAAGGATACCTTAAGATCTTAGATTGTATTTGCTGCCTATATATGCAACATGATTATATATCACCTCAGCATATGGACAAGGGCATTTACTTAAAAGTCTAGATTTGTCGTTCATTCAAAGCTTGAGATTGCAATCAAGCATAGGCTGCATAGCCACGCATGCATATAAGCATGCTTAAACACAGTTTGTTTCTGTACATTTTGTCCACATCAAATTAACTTCGCATCAGAGCCTTAGCTCGCTCATGTCAATAATATATCATGTAGTACGCACTCCGGCGGCCGGTCCCCCACGGAATCTGCCGGTCTTGGACTGCGAGGTCGATCGGTTAGGGTTAGGAAAATGCCACATGATCTTATCTCCATGGACGTGATCGATCCTGTGTATAAGAAAAAGTGCACGCAGAGCATCTTTAATTGGGACCTCTATCTTAGCGCCCATGCTCAGCTAGCTCTTCTACGGTCAAAGTAATCTCAAGTCTTCGACCAATCCGAAAGGAGTATGGCCAGCCGTATAAATCAGGATATACGATCGATGGATTATCTCGCGCAGGGCATGCATCCTGTGGTCACCATTTGATTTGTTCTGCAAGTGCCCAGAGGGCAAGCAGTTCACCTGTTTTGACCCATAATTTTGATGGATCTAAGATGCAACTGGTTAGGCCAAGAAGCAGGTTCGATTATTTTCTCTGGGCTTAATTTTCAGCTTTACAAACCGAACTGCACTCGTCAGGGAAACTAATTAATTTTAGCAACTTATATGTAGGTTCGCACTGTTCCTTGATCCTTACTGTATTCAGGATTTCAAGCACATATTCAACACATGCATGTGTATGCGTGCATATGTACCCATAAGATACACTGTTACTGTCATCCCAGGGGGCGAATCAGGCCAGCTCTCTGCAGGTTAATTACTGTATTCAGCACATGTCTACACAGGACCGAACGTAGTTAAGTTCACGTAACCAAGGCCGGGATATCGCTCAAATTATCTGGCGGGCATAAATAATGCTGTGTTGGCATTCAAGTGGAGAAGGGAACAGTGCGACAGCATAATATCATTAATACTTCTCTGCAGGCGCATAGTTGCCTATGATTTATGGAGCAGTGATCATTTAAAATATATATACTTCTAATATATCCTTTTAATGGTGTTATTATTTCTCTTTATCTATTTGTACATACTCTAATAATGATTATAAACTACTCTAAAGTGAGTTCCATGAAAAATTTCATCAAAATCTATTTTTTATAGCATAATTTATGTATGTATTTTTTTTATGTATGAAAAAGTGTATATAACAAAAAAAAAAAAGAGCAGACTGCAAAATCAATCGAAACTCCATATTCCCTCCGGTCAAAAATAAGTGTCATTCTACATGCAGTTGAACTATGTTAAACTTGATACCTTTATGAATATTTACATCGACTATAAATATGAAAATGCTATGAGTAGAATAATTTGTCTTGAAAATAATTTCTTAGGTTTTACAAATATATATTACGACAAAAACGGATGGTTAAAGTTATATATTGGAGGCCGTGTTAATATCTAAAACGACACTTCAACTTGTAACTACAGCCTACAGACTGAGTACTAATATCTATTTCAAATCTAGTCCCTACTATATCTAACTAATTCAAAAAGTTGATGAAACTCAATGTATGCAACCCTAAAACTAGAGAGAAATGTGATCATGCGTACGCATCAAACAGAACCATATGATCCCCTCCCTCCCCAAGGAGAACAATATCCATGTACAACTACACCTTTTTGGCCATTCAACTGGGGCCGAATAATGGAGCTCGTAGCTTGCCTAACTCGTCTAAGCTAGGTGGTTGTGTTTGCTACCGTACGTTGTTGTTTTATGACCAACTGTTAGGATCAAAGCTTTGAGCAAAAGCGCTTAAAATATCCTACACGCCATTCTCCGCCAAATGGTTGATACTGACATAGATTTTTGCTCAGTGATTTCACCGGTCGCGTGTGGTCGGCACACAACTGTTAAACGACTACAGCCACTTAGATTCCGCGTGCATTGGGCCCTGCAGGACACCCAACAGGGTTGAGAGGGACACGCTCACACGATCTCAAACCATATCATTAATTAGTAGGAATTGAGAGTTAGCTCAGCGATGGATTTGGGTGTTTCAAACCCATCGGTCCGTCGTTCTACTTATCCTCCCAAGCTAGATCCTGAGAATGAAGAGTTACTACAGCAAAAAAAAAAAATTATCATCATACACGGTTCCATGAACCGTCTGAATTTGTGAGTCAGTAATAATATGAGCTCATCACCAACGGTTTTTGAACCGTCTGTGATACACTCTATCATAGACGGTTTGTATATAAAATCGTTTGTGATAGTTGACTATCACAGATGATTTATACATGAAACAATCCATAATATTCAACTATCACAGACGATTCTTCTAAGGAAGCATCTGTGATATTATTGTATATTTCTAAATCTATTTCTATTTATTGGCTAGCCAATAAATAGAAATAGATAGGTGAACGAATGTCAACCGTCTTCATGAAGAATAATTCGTGAAGAGATAGTGACGCTTTGGTTTTCCAACGACCACCTTTTGACTACCGTCGAAAGGGTAGAATCCATGGAGATCATGACTTCATGATGGTCGAAAAGTCAATTTAGTTTATGGATTAAAGTCTTCAAGAAATTGGTAGAAGAAAAATCTACAAGCATCAAGATTTACATGACCGAAACCCTAGCCAGCCATCCATCAATTTTGTAATTTCAGATCTAAGCATCAAAGAAGAGAGGGGAGGGGATCGGATGGGGGATATCATCGGCAATGAAGGAGTGGTGGCGGTAGTGCTAGAGTCACCATTGTGTCACAATGGTGATACTGTACAAGACACTCTTACAATACTTAAGACAAGAATACCTTGTGCAGTGAACCGGGGTATCACAACCGGAGGTGGAGCTCACAGTGGTAGTCGGTGTCGTTGAGGGGGCGCTTCGATTTGGGGGAGGAAGCAAGAATAAAGAGTGGGGGAGAGGGTGGAGGGAGAAAAGGAGAGGGGGAGCACCAATAAGGGGCGAGAGATGGGAGGAGACTGGTGCCTACCGTTCGATACGGAGAGAATAGATGGGTGAGATTAAAATCCTGAAAGAAATGCCACAGATCGGTGATGTGGCATTATCACAGATGATTAGGATTACAAACCGTCTATGATATATGATGATATCAAAGACAGTTTGTAATCTTAATTGTCTATGATAATATCACAAATGGTTCTTAATAAGAAACATTTGATACATACTATCACAGATGGTTTAGTATACGAGTCGTCTGTAATAATGCTTAAAAATATACACTCTACTCCCGCCTGTTAATATTCCGATATATGCAACCCTTAAACTTTCACATGGTTCTGGCTTTTATATGTGCATTTTCTTAATACAATTCTTTGATACCATAAACTCAATCTCTTCTAAACAGTCCTCCCTTACTTCTTCACTAGATTTTTCAATAATGACATCCACTATTAAACTTTTGAACTCCTTCCTCTCATCTATCCATCGTAAGTTGTTCGGTTGCAACCTTACATAGGCGGCCAACAACTTACGTCTGGAACAGCTCCTCATCACACACTCTGTTCTCCTTTCTTGAGTAGCTTTCATCCGTCAACTGGGCCTCTTCATTCGATGTTGACGGAAGTGTCTCTTTGCCGCTCAGGAATGGGAGGCCGTGCTCAGCCTCGTTCTTCCCTTCAATGTGCGCAAAGCGAAAGAAACTCTTGTGGCAATAGAGAGACACATGGATAACCTTGCCGCTCAAGCAAAATCGGCCGATTCTGAAGAAGCTTATCATGGTATCCTCTTTAAGATTATGGGCAATGCTAATGGTTTGCCCAGGCTAGAGGAGGAAGTGGAGAGGATAAGGACAATCTTCGCGGCATTCAAGGACCTAGTCGATGATCCTCCAACTCCAAAAGTAGAAGATGAAGCATATAAAACCCAGAAGACCAAAATCTAGAAATCTCTTTTTTTTACTTTGTAATAAATTGAACTTTAATTTATCTTTCGTAAAAGTGACTAGTCACACTATTTGACCGATACAAATGGAAAAAATATTGCATAACATTGAGTCGTATGTATGTCAAATTTCTACTTATCTGTCAATTCCAGCTCAGTAGCTTCTGTAGTTTAAATTACACAAAACACAGATGGTTCTTTTTAAAATTATCACAGACGGTTCTAATTAAAAGACGCCTGTGATAATTGGAGACATTATAGACGGCTTTTAAACTTAACCGTCTGTGATAGTTTCATAGACGGTTTTGTCTGTGATAGTTTTGTATCACAGACGGTTCTAGCCATCATTAGAAACATAGACAGTCATACTTATAAAATCGTCTGTGATAATCATCGTTAGAAACACAGAAAGCCACATTTGTAAAATCATCTGTGATAATTCTAATACCGATGGCTTTTCGTAAACCATATGTGATGAGACGTCTAATATAAGCCTTTTTACAGCAGTGAGTATACGTACACGTAGATACGTTCAGTGGTTAAGACACGTGTCCACGCTCTGTGAGATGTATGTCCCGCTCTAGTTAGACGTATATTAGTAGATATATCTACGCGTGTATGAGTTAGAGAGAAGGATATGTAGGTATGTACTATGTAGTGACTCGTGGCCTGTGGGCCCCACCCACCCTCATAGCCGTCTCTCTTCTTCCCTAACCCTAGCTAGATCCCTCCCTCATCTTCCTCCTTAAGAAAGCTAGCTAGCTACCTGTATTGTCGCAACCTACCCTCCTCCTATCTCATACCATACACACCGATACCTACACATACATTTCCTTTGGTCACATCTCACGAACCACATACACCGCGAACCTTCACATTGCTCCCAAGAGGGCTACTAGCTCCCATTTCTTCCATCTTCATCTGTTCCAACCATACAACATCCTCCCAAAAAAACATCCTCTACTTAAAGAAAACTCCCAGTATATTATAATAAGCTAACAGCCCTAATAAACCCTTCTCTACGAATAGTAGCAAAGAGTACTGTTACATACCATCCCAGCTCCCAGAAAATAGCATACTAATCAAAGTCAACAGCTAGCTAGCAGCTCGAGCTCGAGAGGCGAGAGCCCATGGAGTTCACGCCAATCTCCCACAGCACCGCCGCGGAGGATTCCGAGAGGGCTTGCGCCACCGCTGGGGCGTGGGCTGCGGCGTCGGCGGTGGAGAAGGAGCACATGTTTGAGAAGGTGGTGACCCCGAGCGACACGGGGAAGCTGAACCGCCTGGTCATCCCCAAGCAACATGCCGAGCGCTACTTCCCTCTCGACGCCGCGGCGGCGAACGGCGGCAAAGGGCTGGTGCTCAGCTTCGAGGACCGGACCGGGAAGGCGTGGCGGTTCCGGTACTCCTACTGGAACAGCAGCCAGAGCTACGTGATGACCAAGGGCTGGAGCCGCTTCGTCAAGGAGAAGCGCCTCGGCGCCGGCGACACCGTCTCGTTCGGACGCGGCGTCGGCGAGGCCGCCCGCGGCCGCCTCTTCATCGACTTCCGCCGCCGCCGTCAGGACGCCAGCGCCATGGTGTTCCCGCCGCCGGCGTCGCAGTGCCTGCCACTCCCATCCGTGCCCCTCTGCCCGTGGCGGGACTATAGCACCTACGGTTCACCCGCGGGGTCCGACAGGCATGTGCTGTTCCTGCGGCCGCAGGTGCCGGCCGAGGTGGCTTTCAAGTCGGTGCCCGTGCGCGTCGCGGCTTCCGCAGTGGAGGTGACGAGGCACAAGCGGGTCCGGCTGTTCGGGGTGAACCTCGATTGCCCGGTCATGGAGGACGCCGAAGACGGCGCCAGAGCGACGCGGATGGCCGCGTCGACGCTCCTGCAGCTGCCCTCACCGTCGTCGTCGACGGTGGGGAAGGAGATGTGCTCTTTGGATTTTGGATTGTGAATTCAAGGCAAGGAACAGCGAAGGGAGATCAAAGACTAGTACTGAGTACTGACAAGCGAACTGATCAAGAGGCAATGTTTGGAGCAGGCTGCGTACGTACGTTTATAGCTCCAGTACTGCATGTGTGGCAGTGAGATGAACTATTTCTTGGTATCAAGCTCATATAATTTGCTTGCTGTGCTAAACTAGTTTGTTCTTCTTTTCTACTCGAGTCGATCTAATTTGGAGAATATGAGATCTAGAACTGTGGTTTCAATTCATATCTACAATTCCAAACCTTATAACTGTAAATACTCTGATCGAGTTCAGTAAGTGTTACAACACTGTACTCCCTGCATATGATAACAATTAGTTCCCAATGTATGTATATCTTGCTTTGCTATATACATGTAGACAAGCACATGTTTTTAGTTTCTTGAAGCAGTCTCTGGACAGATCACCTGCAGGCTCTCCTCCCTAAGCAAGGTAATAGAGGCAGTTACTGGAGGACTAGAGGTCTAGAGGTAAGTTCCTAATCCTTCGATCTCCTAGTCAGATGCATGCATGCATCATTCGTATATATCCACATCTATCGGCAAGTCTAGTGCTATCAGCAAAATAGAAGCTCAAAAGAATAGGAGAGAAATATTTAACGTGAAAATTCTTTCGGAAAAAAATTATAGACGCACAAAAGTAGAATTTACTGTACGAGGAGAATTACAAGCACGGAAAACTTAGCGTATCTCAACCGTGTGATTACAGTGGTACATATATACGCTAGGAAATAAGATATAGTGGTACATATATACGCTTGAAAACGAGAGTCACTAATAGAGAAAGGAACAAAGTTCTAGTCGGTAATAAAACAGAAATATACTCGGAACCTGGAATAGTAACCTTTTCGGAGACGGGAACAACACCCTGATCAAAGAGTCTTAGAAGATAATGGTGAAGAGTTATAGTCGAAGGTGCCTTAAGTAGTCGTATGACTCCAACCGGTGTAAAGTAGCCACGTATGACTCTAGTCGGCGCAGAGTCCATCACGGATACGAAGATGATTCCAATCATAACCTTCAATCAGTTTGTATTGCTTGAGCGAAACCTTATCGGACTCTTCAAGCAGTCGAAAAGACCTACAGTGGTCGAACGTGACTAGAAGTGGTCAGACCTGACCAGATTCGGATCACAAAATACAATAATCTCTACCTTGAGCCAAATTCCTCCTGTAGCAAAAACAAAATACAATAAACTCCTCCATAATGATCGCACAAGCGATCCAAATTACAACATATCCAAACGGTCAATGAGATACCAAATTCAGTTGCCCCTACAACTGATATTTTTTTCTTCTTTAAAGTCTTTTTAATTAAGCGTAGCGTAAATTATGTTGAAAACCTACAACTTCACCTTAAACTCTATATATGTATATCTTACCGTAGTAACCCATAGTAGACGATTAATTATCAAAAAAATTGCTAATGATTAATCCCACATGAACGTCATCGATAATAGACATAATGGGCTGAATTACAATGAACCACATCTCCAACAAAAATATGTAGAGCCAACAACATAACTTCTTGATGAACGATGAGATTGACTGAGACAGAAGATCATCGACGGATATTGCACAGTACGACGCCATGGATGGCGCCGAACGACGCAGATGATGATATTGGCAGAACCTGACGCTGGAACAGTCGCCGAGGTAGAACACAGTTCGACACTCGGTATGGAGTCGAGTTGAGTCCTCGGTGCTACGCCTCGGTGGCGCACAGGGCCGCCATGTTTCTGCAATGGCCGCCCTGGGAGTCTCTCCTCCTAGGGCAGCAGCTTTGATCTTGAATCTGAAGTTTTGATACCACTTGTTATAAAACATAGGCAAAACAGAAGATCAAAAGAACCAGAGATAAGGATTTAATGTGGAAAACCCTTTTGAAAAAAATCACGAATACACAAAAACGGAATTCACTATATAAGTATAATTACAAACATGAGGAGCTTCAATGTATCTCAATCGTATGACTACCGGGGTATATATATAGACTAGAAACAAGAATCCCTAATAGAGAAAGGAACATAGTCCCTAATAGACGGGAATAACACCCTGCTTGAAGGGTCTCAGAAAATAACGGTGAAGAGTTGTAGTTAGAAGTACCTTTAATAGCCACGTATGAGTTCAGTCGTCGCAATGTTCATCACTTATGCGAAGATGATCTTAATCATAACCTCTAACCAGCTTGCATTGCTTAAATGAAATCTGATTGAACTCTTTAAACAATTGAAAATAACAATAGTTGTCGGATCCGATTAAAAGTGATCGGATCAATCAGATTCGAATCATAAAAACAACGCTATCCTTATTCTCGGTTTGGTTCTTGTGCAGTTCTTTCCCTGGTGCATCTGATGTTCTGATCCACTTTTGTCTCTGTTTGCTGCATGTTGCGCAGCACTCTGTAATTCGTGCCAGATTCATCAGAAATTTTGACGCATCTAGCTCCATCACGCGAACAAATTCCACCGATAGCCCCATGCGCCAAAAAATTCCATATCTGGCCCCCGGACGCACCGCACGATCAACATCCGAGCGCACGTTTCACCCGGCGCCGACACGTGGCGATCGTGCGGTATCGGACCGCTGCGACCGGTGCTACTGATCGATCGTGCGATGCCGACCGCACGATCGCACTATTCACCGGTCGTGCGGTCCGGTGACGCACAGACGACCGATCGTGCCCGAACGCCCGACCGTATGTACAGATTACATGTATAAAATTAAATTTTACAAAAGATAAAGTTGTATTTGTGAAGTTTGTATGTAGAAAATATTTACATGTATATAATAAATTTTTGAATGAATAAAATTTTAGATATGTATAGAATTAATTTTACATATCATATATGTAAAGTTATATTTAAATAAGCGTATAGAATTTTGATGTATTTGTAAGGTTATATTTAGAATAAAAATAATTTTGGATATATAAAATGATGTTTGAAACATATGAATTTTTTGTACATTCCAGTTTACTGCTTGTATAATTTTGTTGTAACAACTATCTGAAAAAATATTTGGAACATATTGAACACATGAAGTTTGATAGTAATTCTTTCATCTTAATGTAGTTATAAAAATGTGAAAACTGATACATATGATTAGTTGTAGAGTTTGATTACGTACTTAAAAGTATATGTAAAACATTTGTAAAAATCATACTTCTGATTTTTTTCGTTGTAGGCATTGCAATATAATTAGGAGTTTGAGAGGTTTTTGCATTCCAATTGAGCTTGAAAAGATATGTGAAAAATGACTTAGAAAAGTGCAATAATTGGGAGAAAATTTGTCCATCTGGAGCAATATGTGAGGATCAAAAGTCATAATTATTCGTACCTCAGATTATGAACACATTAAAAGATATGAAAATCAGAAAAGTGCTTAAAATTATGCGAAAGTTTGTGCATTCCAATTGAGCTTCAAAAACTAGCTGAAAAAATGACTTATAAGACTGCAATAATTCTGGAAAAATTTTCACATATAGACCAATATGTGAGGATGAAAAGTCATAATTATGAATACCTCAGATTATTAGTGCATTAAAATATATGAAAATCGAAAAGTGCTCAAAACTATGTGAAAGTTTGTGCATTCCAATTGAGCTTCAAAAGTTCCTTAAAAAAGTGCCTTAAAAGAGTCCAATAATTCTGAAAAAATTTGTGAACATAGACCAATATGTGAGGATGCAAAGTCATAATTATGACTACCTCAGATTATGAGCACATTAAAATATATGAAAATCACAAATGGACCTAAAACTATGAAAAGTTCTGAAATTTTAGCAATTTGTCAAAATGAGGAAAGTACAGATTGATGTCTTTTCACTTAGTTCTTTTTTTGTACATTTAGATATCGAAGTCCTCATATGGCATATTATGTAATCCGTCCAACATGCTATTTATATTGCTAAAAGAAGAATATTGAAATGACAAGATGAACATACGATTAGCGTAGAAGCGGTGGTAAATAAGAACATAAGCGATATTGAGGAAAACAAACTTACACACACAACGTTACGGACATAGCGATTACATGAAGAATTGAATGCAAAGGTAAACATGAAAATAACATAGCGCACAAAGTTACACGATAGAAAACAAACCGACACACTCCTACGATACATGTGCGCGTAGTTATGCGGACGAAAACAAACACGAACACACACAACCTAATAACCGGGGCCATTCACGGGACCAGCGCGGAACAAGCCCACCTATTGCGTGGACCGGGGCCATTTTCCCTTCCTGACGACATCTGCGTCGAACTCCTCGGCTGCCTCTTTTGCCTTGGCCGCTAGCTCCCTTTTCCTTTCGCGTTCTCTTTCGCGAGCTTCGTGCTCCCTACGCGTGCACGCTTCGTGATGAGCTTGCGTCTCCCGACGTATACGTTCGGCCTGCTCGTCGTTCCGACGCTCCGCCTCGCGAATCTCGGAGTTCCTTCTTTCATTCCACTCGTGGAAGTCGAGAGTCCACTGGTCGTATTCGTGGATCTCTTGGTCAATCCACTTGCGATACCCGCACAGGGGTTCTGGGGACTGCGAGTACAAAAGAAATGTTAGTGCGGACAGGAAACGAGAAGTAGTAGGGAGGAACACGCTGTCAGTGGTTCTTACAGGCTGCCGATAGGTGCGTGTGTCCCAACGTCGGTCCGGATAGTCACTGGAGTAGTTTGCGCAACCCCAGTAGCGCATACCCAGGCTAAGCCGCTGCTTCGACTTGACAAACTTACATGGATCTTGACACCAACAGAGGGGAGGCCTCTCCCCCTCGGGCGGGTCTTGCGGTGAACGCGTCGTTGGAACCGCCGGGATAGGGTCGGTGCAACGCGGGATATCTTCTCGGGGAGCCGTCCTCCTCGCACGCACCGCTTCTTGGGCCCGCTCCGCTGCCTGCCTTCGCCTGCTTCGTCGCGGCCGCCGCAGCTCTTGCTATGTCGCGAGTCTCCTCCCATTGCTTCGCATCTTCTCCCATTGTGCCTTCGCGCTTGTCCATCTTGAAGGTGTGGGGTTTGGATTCTGAGTGACTTATCGCAAATACCTTTCACCTCCTTATGTACGCCGAGGGGTTGGAATGGTGTGGGTAATTCGAACCATGAAAAGGTGCCCGTGACTTAATGAAAGAGTGAAGGGTTGGCCCATATGAACTGTGCACAAAGCAATGCACAGCTTGTCTTTCATCATCTGCGTAAAGTAAAGCCGCCCGACTCGTCTTGTCAATGCGTAGCGGGACACTCTTTCCCCTCACTGCGTAAAGCTGCCAAGTCTTGCGCTGTCATCGCTAAAAGATGACTCGCCTCGCCTCGTCTTGTCAATGCGAAAAGCAGACACTCTTTCCGTCATCGCGTAAAGTCGCCAAGTCTTGTGCGATCCACGCCCAAAGATGACTTGTCTCGCCTCGCCTTGTCACTTTGCGTAAAGCGAGCCACTTGTCCCGCCTCGCCTTGATATGTCACTTGTGTACTCACTGCGTAACGCTTACCTCTCTATCCTCGCAGCGCGTAAAGTCGCATGCGATCCGTCTTTGCAGTCTTTGGTCATGTCGACGCACAAAGCTGGCCCCGTCTAGTCTTTGCAGTGGGTGACCCTCACCCGCTTAGGTGGGCACGCGTAGAAGAAATGAGCAAGCCATAAAATGACATGATGACTCCCGCTTTGAGGGGCCCCCGTGACTACCCTACCCTTGTGAACACGTGTCAGCTGCGTCGTTTTCTTGGTCGCCCAGTCCCTACGTAGAGAACTCTTTAAATTGATCGAAGCCACAGCCTCTTCTCCGTCGTGCAGAAACATACCATGTCGGAAGTAGAGGGTCCAGTCGGATGTGGGTCACCGAAGGAAGATCTTCCCTTGGAAAGGAGGGGGAACTTCGGTCCACAGTACCGCCTGGTACCAAGCCGCCGCGCTCAACCCGCGTGGCGAAAATGCAGGCACAATGAGGACTCGGTTGTGCAGGTCTATGATGGCCCAATCGATGGCGGGCGACGTTTCTTCCGTTGCCCACACTCAGGGGTAGAAATTGCTAATAGTATAATTTTCATTACTACTTATGGTTCTTCCTTGGTAACTGTTTTTTCCCGCAGATGGCGAAATGCGACTTCTCACGTTGGATCGACCCTCCTAATGAACGGTATATTGCCATCTACGTGACTACAATATGGGAACGAATATTGGAGTTGGAGGAGCGAATCGAGACTCTCAACGAGGAGAACAACGACCTCCGCCAACAGATGCAACGCGAGAGGCAACGAGGAGGTCGTGAACATAGGAAGCTCGTGCGATCCGGATGTTGCTGCGCGAACCCTAGCTGCATATGTGCGTGCCACTACAACGACGGCCAGCCACGTCCGAGGCGTCCCCCTCAGCAATACTCAATGTGGGTGCCACGAGGTTCTTTTGGCATGTAGGCAACGCGGTGTATGCTTGTACCTTGTATCAGTACGTTTTCTACGATGTGGAGTAGAGAGTGGTTACGTTAGTAGTGTGTCGTAATTTATTTGTTGTGTTTGTCGATCTGTCGCTGCCAATAACTGCTAGTGTTTTAATGTCACTGCTAGTGTTCGTAATTTATTTGGATCTAGTGAGGGTTTGAAGAAGCATTTGGAATCGCAAGAAAATGTTATTTGAGTCCCAGAAACCCAATAGGGAGGGTCTACTCCAATTGGAATCTATTAAGAAGCATAATGTCCTCAAACTCTGAGAGAACGAACCTGCTGTTAGTAGTAAGTAGATTCTTTCCCGGCTATTGCATGCGAAAAATCGAGATAATAAGCTTATAAAGGTGGGACGAACATGGCGCTTACATTTTTATTACATGCATAGCATATAGCATGATATCGGACTGACCGACCCAACTGCTCTCACGACCTCTCGTGCGGACTGGGTCTATTACATATTGTCTACTGGGTGTAGCGTGGTTGTTTCCCCTTTTTGTCGCGCCCTGCAGATGGCTCACCGCATCCTTCTTCCCGTCCTCTTGCTCTTGAGAGCTGCCTCCCGAGCTTGAAGCTCTTCCTCCTGACGCTTGATGGCTGCTTCACGCAGAATCAACTGCTCATGCCTCATTTGCAGCCCATCTTCCTTGCCCTTCAGACGGATTTGGCCCACCCTCACGCGGCGCTCTTGCTCAAGCCGCATCTGTCGTTCCACCTCGCGAGCCTGAGTCATCCTGGCAAAGTATTGTCCTTTGTTTTCCACTTGCACTGGCCGGTTCCGTGGCCATGACGGCGGCACCCGATCCACCCATTCGATGAACGTGCAAGCCTATGTGTGGCGTGGTAGATGTCATGGATCAAGTTGACAAACGATGCGAGAAACAAATGATGTAGTTGTCGTTGTTACCACAAAGTCGTCATCCAGGTCAGGACACTTGAAGAACCTACGGCCGTAGTTGGATCGTTGTACTGCGTCCGTCGATACGCACAACATCGTCCGGAAGCCGCAATGGCACTTCGGGCGCTCATGCCACTCCGGCACTCCAAATGGCTCGGACCTCCAGGAAGACATTGCTGTGTACTAGTATTGTGATGTCTTGAGGAGAAGATGTGGTATGGAAGACATAGGTGGCCTTTATGTAGGCTTTTCGGAGACTATAGTGTCGTAATAAATTCCAGGGTAGGCTTCCAGCTGTGCAGTGTAGCAATAAATGGCTCTATGTAGGCTTTACAGAGACTATAGTGTCGTAATAAATTCCAGGGTAGGCTTCCAGCTGTCCAGTGTAGCAATAAATGGCTCTATTTAGGCTTTTCAGAGACTACAGTGTCACAATAAATGGCTCTATGTAGGCTTTGCAGAGACTACAGTGTCGCAAAAAATTACAGGGTAGGCTTCTAGCTGTACAGTGTAGCAATAAATGGCTCTATGTAGGCTTTTCAGAGACTATAGTGTAGCAATAAAGCGGGATCGTATCGTCTTGTCACTGCGTAAAGCTGACCTCTTTGCAAAGCTGGCCTCTTTCGTGTTGTCACTGCGTGTTAGTTTCATATTCTGTGGCCTCTGTTAGTGAAGCCCCCCAGCGAGCCTATAAGAGGGAGGCATTCCTCACCTAAACCCATGCATTGCTCTCCCTCCTCTCCTGAATTTGTTGTAGCTTTCTTTCCTGCTCACTCCCCCGAACGCCGAAATGAGTCATCTCAGCACCTCTTCATCGGCACCCACGGTGATTTGCCCACAATGCAACACGGTAGTTAGACGTAAGACCTCACACACCGCTGCAAATCCTGGTCGGCACTACTACAAGTGTCCGTATCACTCGGTGAGTACGATTGTTTCGGATTCGGTTAAATCGTGTAGGTACATTTTAAAATCTTCTTATCATGAAACGCAGGAAGCCCTCGGCGGTTGCCGATTCTGGGTGTGGGAGGATGAACTGGGCACTAGGACGGACACTGTTCGGCAAGACAGAGGTGTCATGGGGGGTAGTGAACTCGTCGAGATGCGGCATCGTTTGGATAGACTGGAGTGGAAGATAAATGTAATGTTGTGTGCTATTTTCTATCTTGTGTTATGTTCATTCTTACCGTGAGTATGTAGAGCTGTAGGTTGTGCTCGTCTATGGTCGTACTGTTTTATGCTATGTTGTACCTTCTGTTTGTTGTTATCGTATGTTCTCCTGCTGCGGAGTTAATCTATGTACGTGTAATGCATTGAAGAAGCTGCAGTGTCCACCCTACAATGATGCTGTAATTGTAGGTAAAATAATTTCACAAGCCCTTGACAGTATGAACATGATAATTGCATAAATGCTTGCACGGAACCATGCGACATTACAACAACTTAATTACAAAAACTCATTCCGAATCTTCTCGTCGCCGCCTCACCCCGCATGTGGTCCTCGAGAAGGTGAACACGGGGCGAGTGCGGTTCATCGCGAAGGTCATATCGCGGCTCGCGACCGTTGTCCTATGTATGGCCCCGTGGGGACTTGTGTTGGATGGGCGAATATGTTGCTCAGCCATTCAGTTGCCGATGGATCTATGTCCTGCTAACAATGTATAGCACAATTAGATAATGGACAGCAACATTAATAATAAATAGTAGTACCACATGGTAATTACGGGTAAATGCGGAATGTGTCGACCCACCGTGAAATTGATGGACTGTTGCTCGTATAAACTGTAATTTTTGGGCAATGCGATGAGATGGCATTGAAATAGACGTGGTTAGCTTAGTACGTTAGTGCGTCATCGGGTATGAGGCTCTCGAAATGATGATGCCGTAGGAAAGTCGCGCATGTACTCTGCTGTGTGTACCCTTGATAGGTTTGCCCATGCCACCTATCCGGTCTTCTCTCTTTGGATCGCACGCCGGGGTGAAAGGGGCAATCGCACCTCGGTTGGTGCGCCGAGTCACGGCCGCTCCACGGCGTGAGGGACCGTCGGCTGGAGAGCACGCTGTCTCCTCCGTCGCCCTCGTGAAGACGATGGCTGTAGCAACGTGCTATCCTGTCGCAAATGCTGCGAGAAGAACATGTGGTTACACATACATGGCAATCAAGTCGACGAACAAATAGTTTGCAATTATCCAACCGACGGTCCGAAGCGCGTGGAGGACGATGGCTGTAGCAACGTGCTGTCCTGTCGGGAATACTGCGAGAAAAAGATGTTGTTAGAGATAAAAGGCAATCGAGTGGACGACTACAAAATTGACAATTGTCCAACCGAAGGTGCGAAGCGCGTGGAGGACGAGCGACCGAAGCTGGGCCGACTACTCGACTGCGATGGACGTGACGACGATGGCCGTGAGGACGATGGACGTGCTGATGGTGCTGGTGCATCACGTCCACGGTGACCGCGTCGTACAACAGCATCGTCTCTGTGGCGACCACAACTGAGGGTCCGTATCGCAGACATGGCTTCTTCATAGATATTGCGCATTGAAGTGGTCCAGCGGGCATTTGAATTTGCACTCCCACGGTTAAGTGCCTGAGCAGACTCGTCCCGGATACGATGTAACCGCTGCAACTGCAGTGAAACAAAGAATGAGTTAAAACGTAATGCTTCACAGGTTAATTACATATCAATGTCGTACCGTCTCGTCGTTACGTGCCGCTCGATGCGGCCTCGACTCGCTGCATAGCCTTCCTCGTGTATGACCTCGATCGGCGATGTGGCGGTTGCCCGATAAGCCTACTACGGGTGCGTGAAAGGTACCACCGAAGGTATGAAGTATACGTGTCGAGGTCGTACTCCGTGTCTCCTCCGTAACCATCGTGTGCGCTGGTCACGCCACATGTCCGCCCACGGCATTTGTATGAATGTCCGATCTTCGTTGGCTCGGCCTCGCCTCGATTGCCTGCAAGTTAATCGAGACAATACACAGTTAGTAGGGGCACAAAGTAATGCATTAATTAAATTTACCGTGTACTGACATACCGGTGGGTCTTTGGGTGCAAGAGGCGTCTGCTAGGGGTGGGATATCTTTGATGCAGCCGAATCGCCTCATGACTCGCTGTGGGTTGTATGGCTCGACACACTGCGAGAACACCAAGTGACATGTCGTCAACCAGTACATGTGATCCAGCCCGCACTGAGATGATAATCCATGGGGGGCCGTGTCCATAATAAACCGTGGAGTCCATGGCCACCACACTATGTCGGCGTCGTGGAGAGTCTCGAACATGTTGTGGAACTCGGGTACACACGCCTCGGTCTCTCCTTGGCCCACCGTGAATCGACCATGTGTCCAACGCGTACCCATTGTGGGCCCATCAACAGGGTCATCGCCATCATCAAGGCCGTAGAACTGCGGGACGAACTCATAAGGGTGCACAGCAGGATCGAAGTAAGGCCTACCAACGGGAAAGTGTTCCCACGACCACAACTGCAGAAGGATGTAGCAAACGGCTAGGACCGGCTCACTGGCCGTACTACGCTGCGAGGCATCGCACAAGCCCCGATATGTGGCACTAAGAACTGCTGATCCCCAGCTATATTGTGGCACCTCGGCAGGCCACCCATCTGCCAACGACTCTGCTAGGTGTATGTAGCTCGGCTGCACGGAGTCTCCAGTGGTGGTAGGGAACAAGACCCACCCGAACAGAAATAGCAGGTACGCAACGAAGTGCGTCCGCACCGTGTCCTCATCTGCGTGTCGGGACATGTAATGAATCGTCGAAGCCATCCATGAGGCACACCAACTACGTTGTTCGGGAGCGGATGACCGAACCGGTGACCCAGATGGACCTTCCAATCTGGGTCCTTTGGGGGTGGTACGACAGCAGCACCACGAATGGGTAAACCTGTAAGCATCGCCACGTCCTGCAGAGTAACCGTCATCTCACCCCACCGGAAGTGGAAGGTATGAGTCTCGGCCTCCAACGATCAACAAGAGCCGACAGCAAACGCCGCATCATCTGGAACGCATGTCGTATATCCAACATACGTGCAATCGGTAGCAGACCGGTGTACCGAAGTAGTGGGATGTACCGCGGGTCGAGAGGCCAGTGCTCTCGGGGGCTCCTAAGGATGAAGCATGGAGGCCCGTCTCCTGAGGTCCATGACAGGCATCGGTGCCCCTCATCCCAACGGGGGTCTAGCAACTCGTACGCCATCTCCTGCCAACGAAGGAAAACAAGTTAGTCCACATTGTTAATAAAATGTGCAAGCAATGACAACAAAATTAACACCAAACGTAACGACAGGGAAACATACGTGACGTACCAAACATACATAAAATGTGCACACCAATATGACCCACACAACAGGGACACATATGAAACGTAGCAAAACATACATAAAATACGCACGGTAAAATGTTGCAGGCTAATGTTCGCAACATAGAGACATAGAACCATCAAAGTGTACACATGGAAGCAATAATGAGTACAGCAAAATATTATGCTTGCTACTACGGAGCGTTGCTTGATGATGGCCTGTTTGGGCACTGGCTGAGGGAGTGTCCAATCGTCTTGCATAGTCTACACTTCGGACGCCGAACTCGATCCCCACGCTGGCTATCATCCATGTCATTACGGATCCGACGGCTTTGTCGTCTTCCACGACCGACATGCTTCAATGCATCATTAGGCACCCATTTTACCTCCCCTGGCCATAATTCCCTGTAGTGCATGTCTACCCGTATGAATGAAACTCGCACTCCGTGTTGCATATAAGTCTTGCATGTCGTAGTACTTTGAGATGTATTGCGTCGACGCCGCTTCCATACCGCGCATGCAGCGTACACATGCGAGCATGGCTTGTGCAGAGCCGGGTTTGTTGCGTGCAATATGCTTTCTCATCAATCGTACATACCGCTATGATCCTCTAATGTGACCCATGACGTATTTCATGCGAGGCGGATCTCGAACTTCTTCCTTAAGCCATCTATGGTTTGAGGAATGTGGAAACGACCCTTCTCTATCTTCTTATCCATGTAGGCCTGCATTACCTCGTAGTATTGTTTGTTTTCGTCCATGTGCTTCTTCGCCATCATGGCTCTATTCACAAAGTACCCAACATCCGGTTCCAAGTCTCGCCCACAATAGCCGTGATCGGTAGGGATCGACGCCTTCAAAACACCGTTGTAAACCTCGGACATATTGGTCGTCATGATTCCATACCTTGCCCCGGTGTCATGTAACAAAGACCACATCTCCGTGTCAGCGCATTGGATTGAACCCACTGTGTGAACGCCCCAACTCTTGTGGAGCCTCCTCTATGGACCCGACACATGCGCACATGCTTGCTAGCCTCCCGATCGAGTTGCCTCCACAAGGTCTCGAACTTCCGCTCAGTTCTCGCATACATAGCTTCTTGAACATCTTCATTAGGTCCTTGCTACGGAATCTTCTATGGAAGTTCGCCGCGAGATGCCTCATGCACCAACGATTCTTCGATCATTCCACCGGAAGGGGGTGCGTCCCATTCGCATCGTTCGCAATGCGGACAACGCACTGCATTGCGGTCCGAGATGACACACACTTCGGTGCGATCTTGCACTATGGCTTGCTTCACATTTGCTAGGAACCAAAGCCGACTCTCCGTACTCTCATTCTCCACAATTGCAAATGCCACGAGTAATGGCGGTCATTTGCATCACCGCAATCGCGTAAGGATAGTACCCTTGTACTTGCCCGATAGGAACGCCCCATCCATCGTTAGCACCGGGCGGCACCACCGAACCCTTCAATCGCTGATGGAATGCCCGAACACTCTATCAAGAATGAAACAATTCGGGCCCTCCGTAGGATGCACTCTCTCCGCTGTCGTAATGTACGTGCACGGTTTGATTACGCAATTTGTCAGTAGCATTCTTGGAACCAGTCGTCGCCTCCTCATAAGTCCCAAACATACGGTGCAAAACCTTTCGTTTCGCCCGCCATACCTTCTTGTAGCTGACTTGAAATCCCACCATATTCGCTACCTCGCCATTAGAACCTTTGGAGAAATGGACACATCGCCACGATGAGGTGGCTCACCACTCCGCAACATAAGATGATGTCATGTTGCGGTGCCTATGTAATGGCCCCTCAAGCTCGCAATCGTGATCATGTAGCACGCTTATCCAAACACCGTGCGGCGCCCTTGTACCGCTGTGCACGAACTTTGCCAGACGGGACTCGTTGACACACTTCACAATGTACGTGTCCGGTTTGACCTGCACCCGATCGTCCGGCTAATGTTCACGGCATATCTAGTAATAACTCTTTGGCAAGACTCTTATTACTAAAGCATCGCCCCAAAATGAGTGTGGCCTCGCTGAACCCCATTCGCCTCCTCCGCTGTGGCAAGCACTAGGATGCCGCATTGTCATCCGATCCGACGACACGTGTGCGCAACGCCGGTGGTCACAACACCACCCACCACCCCTCCATTCGTACCTTCGCCTCCGCCATCGTCATCCTCTCCGAATCGCTCTGTTTCCACATTCTCGTCCTCCTCGCTCCCACTTCTTCCACGATCCGCAAGGTACTCATGATACCAATACGGGCGGCCCACCACCTCTCCCCACACCTTCGTTGGCACGAAAATTGTCCGCACGCCTCCCGAGGTCTTCATCACCCACTTCCTCGCCCACATGTTCTCCCGCAGTACTACATCTTCACCAAGAAGATCATATCCAACCCGTCCGGATGATTCGGCCTCTCCACGAACTCCACATACACCATTGGCTTGGCATATATCTCAAAGATCGGGGTTGCACACGACCTCCATGTAGTTGGCCCATGATGCATCATTGGTCACCTTCGAAGTTGCCACTTGCTCTCCCCTGCATCACCCACCATTGCGGCATAGAATGCCTCGATCCGTAACTTCTTTCTTGCGGTATACCGATCGAACGCCGAACGGACATTCCGCCGTAGCTCAGACAAGCTCATGGCGTTCAGACCGGGTGCCCGGATCATGGTCGGCGACAATTTGACAGTCCGCCCCATACGGCCCGTCACGCATCGAGACCACCGCCGTAGAATATGAACAAATCTTGAATCTCACCATGGCGTACCTAACATAAGTGCATAATAAACCATCTTAGTACACAACATGCAATAATCGTACCATCAAACCCCACTACTGTATTTTCAGATTTACATGTTAATTTTGTACCCTTCCTATAATCTACAATATCGATTAATAAAATTTTTAGCTCGTTTTTATTGCATGTTTTCTAGATTACTGCAAAAAATCAATTACTAATTTTATAACATTTGTTTTCTAACTTTTACTACATAAAGAATTTATTTAAATGTACTATACATTGTATTACTGTTATTGTATTTTAATTCTACTGTGCCAAATTTATTTTTACCACCTACCGCAATGTATCTACTACTTCCCTAAGCGTACTAATTGTATATTTCTAATCCTGCTACTATTGTTATCACCTACAAATGCTCTAACATAAATATGTACTTTCTCAACGTCTACACATTTACAAGTTCATATTTTTTCACAAAATGAAACTACATTACATATGGAAGAATACATCATGCCTAATATACCGTATGTTCACAAAAAAAATATTAGAACTCAATACGTATGTTCACTACAAATAAAGCACAACATTACATATACTAAACAATACCTCATATGTAATATATGGAAGCTTTGCTACAAATATATAGTGTTTCAAAGATTAACATAAAATAACATTAAAGAAATACGGTTTGCTTAATTATGGACTAATGATATACATAAAAATAAATTACACGGCACAAGACTTACCTCTACTTGAAGCTCACAAAACGATCTGCAACTTTTGTACTTGCCAAATCCCCTGATTCGAAACAAAAACAACTTAACAAAGGACGGTTTGCTTAATTATGGACTAATGACATACATAAAAATAAATTGCACGGGTACAAAACTTACCTCTTCTTGAAGCTCACCAGCGATCTACAACTTTTGTACTTGCTAAATCTCTTGATTCTAAACGAAAACAACTTAAACTACGTGGTTTCACTAACTTCTCTTCATCGCCTCCCTCACTCTCATTGAACTCCAACAACAATCGAGCCAAATGAACTTCTTCTCCTCCCTCGCTATTGCTTCACCTTTATGCATGTGTGTTGAGAAAAGGAGAGGGGCCATGCCATGCACATTTGCTGCACTTCGACGCGTGTGCAAGCGACGAGCGAGCAGCAGCGGCTGCGAGTGACGCTACCGTCGTCCGGCCGGCAGCGAAGAAAAACCCGAGCGCAACGCGAGCACGCATCGGTCGTGCGGTGCCGACCGCACGACCGTGAATGCAGTGCGATCGTGCGGTCGGTACCGCCGACGATCGATCAGAGCACCGGTCGTGCGTCCGGCACCGCACGACCGGCCAGGTGTCGGCGCCGGGTGAAACGTGCGCTCGGATGTTGATCGTGCGGTGCGTCCGGGGGCCAGAGATGGAATTTTTTGGCGCATGGGGCTATCGGTGGAATTTGTTCGCGTGATGGAGCTAGATGCGTCAAAAAATCCTGCCGGTTCAGTTCTTAAATTAATATCCTGATTCCTGCTTGAGGCATATATCATGCAGAAAGTACAGCACCGTACATATCGTCCACAATGATATTATTGTGCATGAATCAGTGAATCAATAATAGTTTAACTCTGAAGAACAGCATATGTAGTAAATGTCTGTATTGTAATATGTGGTTAATTCGGGGATAGAAGGCAGCGTGCATCCATAGCATTACCGAAAAGAATCTTTAATTGCTCGAAAAGCTTAATTTTGATGAAATCTGTATATATAGTAGCAGTGCACATACATTGAAACATGCATATATCATATAATGATCGATTGATGATATAAATGTTTAAGTTCTCTCTGCAAATCTTGTTATAGAAAAATGAGTTTAATGCTTAGCTAGCTGATATTTGCACATATAGTTATTTTAGTACTATACGTAGTTCACTCCCAATTCATTCTTGGGTCAAGCATGCATGAGAAATTTATGTTCCTTTGTTTAAACATCGAACACTGGATGGACAGCCCACCATGTACCTTTTACCTTTAGGATGAAAGATCGATGCCCACACTAAGGACCTAAATACTCTACAACAGCAACATATATTTCAGTTAGTCTTTCTCGTAGAGAGATCTTTGATCGATTCAGATTTCATTTCAAATTATCGGTGTCTGTCGAGGTAAATGCTCAACCTTGTAGTTTTTTTTGCATGATATGGCTGTCATACATGAAAAACTAGCTAACTTGCTGGGCCTCCTAAGCATATAGTTACTGCTCCCATTCAAATGTTCTTCAATTAGCTGCATATAAATTCGGTTTGTAGCAAATTGGGGTGCTTATGTTCATTTGGTGAATTTTCAAATTAATGGCTACTTCCAATGGAGACAGGTTATGTTGTAAATGGTCCTAACCACCATATACAAGAAAGGATGGTCGCGTGACATATTTGCTAGTGCCATTATCTTATCTATATATATGGGTATGGACCATCCTATATATTTTTCTATAAAAAAAGTATGCTATACATAAGAAAATTGACTGTTCAAAAATATACAACAACGAAATTGCGGATATGCACCCCTGACTTATTTTTCTCTTGAAGTATGGCACAAACATGTGTTTGATGCATGGATTACATATGTGACAGTAAACCTAAAATTGATGTGTATATGTTGTAAATAGCTTAAATTCCGTGTTATTTCATATATATGGCAAATTGGGTGCTAATAATGCACAATTAAATCTCGATATTTGAAATAGATATGTGTTGTAGCGTAACCCTAACATATATAATTTGTACTTGTTATACAATTTTAATAGCTCTGTGTAACACCATGTGGTCCAAAATTTGCTCAAAGCTTAACCCCACGCGGGCAGGCATACATGCGTAGCATCTTACTTAGGCCCCGCTCGTTTCAGTTTTTTTTCAGCTTCAGTTTTTTTTTCACTATTCAGTAATTCGTCTTTTTCTGAATTTTTAAAAGATTTTTTAGGCTTTTTTACATTTTTCTTTTTTTCTCGTGTTCCTTTGCATTGTCCGTGATGGGCTAACAAATTTTTTTCTATTTTTACATTTTTTTTAAATTTAATTATGCCGAAAAAGCCAAATCAGTTACAGTAAAAAAAAGCCAGCTACAGTGAAATTTCAGTCAAAAGCTAAAAGTTAAAACGATCACCCCTTAGGCTTTCGTCCTCGTGTCGGCCAAAGAGTTAGCCCTAAAGTGCTATGATTTTGATCAACATGTATTATATGTTAGTGTAACTCGATGTAAATTGATAATATGTTACCAAAGGGCGTGTATTACACTCTAGACATTTGATTACTCATTGGACATGGTATTACTCATTATGACATCGATCCAAAATCAGACGCATTGTGTTCTGTTATTTGCGGCTGTCCCCGTCAAATCTAAGCCTGCAAGTTAGCTAGCTAGTTGCAACAAAAATGCCCCAGAAGATGCTCCCTCACACTGATATATATATAGATATCCTTCTGGGTGGTCTAGAATCCAAGCGTTATTGGCATCCCTTTTAGCCAAACAAATGGAGCAGTAATACTACTCGATCGAGAGCAACATTTCGATCGATCGTACGCACGTACCGGTGGCGAGCTCCATCGTGTTTCCTGTTCCAACGCATGAGCAAGCTCTATTATATAAGCTGCAAAGTGAGGAAAGGAAATCGCATGCCAGATGACGATAACGAAGGCCCACTCGGTAGTGCACCAATCTGGCATCCGAAGCCACTGTGTTCTAAACAGAACATCACGTTCTTCGACAGCCACGAATGTGCTGTGTAGATTGGGATTGGGATATAAAGCCTATTAGGTGGGGGAAGCTCACGTCCTTTCGATAGCTAGCCAGGACAACGTTCCTACTGTACTTCACAACGGCCAGCCTTATCCACACGCTCTAAACGGTTTCAGTTTGTAATTTATTTTATCTTTTAACTTATTTAAATCAGAAACCACTTGAAATACGTCGACTTCAAATTTCAACTTATCTTGGCTTTTTTACTTTACTTTTTTTCTTTGTATTATCCGTGATGATATTGTTAATTTGACCCTTTAGTTACCGAACATCTCACATCCTCATGTTTTGTGCTCAATTTCTTGAGTTCATATTAATTTTATATTGTATTTACATTAGTCTTGTATTCACATTAGTGATATGTTTCCATTAGCCATACTAGGCTATATATATGTATAACCCTTTGTGACTTGAATGAATGAATGAATTACATTGATTGATCTAAATATTTCACGCTCTTATGGTATCAGAGCGGTGCCGCTCCTGAGCCGCCGCCTCCGCAGCTTCCGCCGCACCGCCCCTGGGAGATGATCTCGTCTCCATGATCTCTCTGGGGGGCTGCGCAACCCGTAGTTTAAGTTGTGTTGCCGATCATCCGTGCTGCCCCTGTCGATGTTTCTTGGCTTCGGACTTCATCGCCTTGGCTTTGATCTCTCTAGTGCCTTATCTCCTTCAATGATGTCATGGCATGACGTGGCGCGTTTGTCGACATGGCCCTCCCTCCGCGGCCTTTTACACACCCTGTCTACCATCGTCATCACGCTAGATCATCATCGTTGGCTCGTCATCCGCGAGTATGAGCTGTCGCACCACCGAGAGCGTGTCGCTCTTGGTCATGTCCGCGTTCTTCATGTACCGACGTCATTATAGTTCGCAGACATCTTCACTAAGAGATTGTCTACCTCTGTCCTTATGGAATTCAGATCCAGCATGAACATCCATATTATTGACGCTCAAACTATGGGGGCATGTTAGCTTGATACTTTGGTTACCAAACGTCTCGCTTTCCCGTGTTTTATGCTTAACCTTTTGAGTTTACATTAATCTTTTGTTATATTCACATTAGTCATGTGTTCACATTAGCCATGCTAAGCTATATATATGTGTAATCCTTTGTGACTTGAATGAATGAATTACATTGCATGATTGACCCAAATATTCCACGCTCTCAGATATAACATGATTTTTTTTTCATTTTTTCTATTTTTTATTTTTTTTCAGAAAAAGCTAACAGTCGCTACTGTGCAATTTTAGTCATAAGCCAGAAGGTGCAGCCATGAGCCAGTTGGAGCACCATCTAAGGCCACCAAACTCATTATATATTGTTCATCTTCGATATTGTACTTACTTAAATAAGACTTTATGTCGCATGCTCACAAATCGCAAGCAATTCTATAATAAGATGTTAGTAGCTAGGAGATCGACACTAGCTAGCTCTCACAAAGCTATCCCACAGGTAGTAGCTAGCCTTTGCCATGCATGGACCACTTACCTTGTTGGGAGAAATAAATGTTGTGGCTAAACCTTGTAATTAACCAAAGTTCAGCACCTCTACTTGTAGTGAACCAATGAGGATAGTTTCAACCAACAGATAAGCAACGGAATTAACAATAAGAACATGCACAAAGTGACATAGTGATTTACGTGAAAAAACTTCTCGATATGAGGAGTAAAAACCATGAGGCTTGCATAGCCCACTCCCAAATCTTTTACTATAATCAATAATAGGTACAATGAGTCTTCTCTAGAACATTTAGAGGTAATCATAGAAACAACATCATCAATAAGATATAATCTTGGTATCATTATAAACTACCGTACAAAATTAACAAGAGGTACACTAATAGCCAAGTAGAGAAGACACAGTTTTTGTTCCCTTTAGTTATCTATTCATATCTTACAAACCACAGATCCAACTCATGTCAAAATTTTCAGGAATGTGGATCCACGAGTCCCTAACAAGCTGTGAAAATTTTAGCCAAATCGGTCATCATTTGAACCCCCAAACAGATCATTTACCAAAACTACACAGTGTTAAATCTGCTGCAGCCTGAACTAAAAATACTGCTCTAAAATCTAATGTTCCTCTATTTCAATCTGCAATCCAACCAACACACTGACCAATTTGAGCTCGATCTGATGACGTTTGATGCTCCAATCGACGTCTTGATGAAGACTGCATAGGATCACCCGAGCTGGAATAGATTTCTTCTTCTTTTTCCTCTCCTCTCTTTCTTTGTTGTGTGGGTGTGTGTTGTTCTCTCTCCATCAACCTCCCTCTTTTTAGCAGCTAAAGGAAGGGACTAGGGTTTTCTTCCCCTCAGCAAGGAGGAGGTATCTCAACCGTTGGTTACGAGAGCAATTAATGATTCACAGCCTTCTAATTTTATGAGCTGATTTTGGGCTTCTCCATGTGGAGGGAGTCCAACCCAACAAACTCCCCCCTCCTGACATCATGGAGATTCTTACCACCTTGCTTTAACTATACCAGCAAACTGGTGGTATGCCTTGAGCTTCTCTCTCGTCACTACCTTAGTCAACATATCAACACCATTATCATCGGTGTAGACTTTCTCAAGCTGCATTTGCTTAGAATTCAACACATCTCGGATCCAATGGTAACGAACATCAATATGTTTTGACATTGAGTGAAAACTTAAATTATTACTCAAGTGGATGGCACTTTGGTTATCACAAAATAGCATATACTTGTCTTGATCAAAATCAACTATACCAACCAACCTTTTCAGCCATAATAACTCCTTGCTTGCCTCAGTCGCTGCAATGAATTTAGCTTCAGTTGTAGACAATGCCACATATTTCTGCAACTTACTTCTCCATGAAATAGCTCCACACACTTCTCCATGGAGTACAAGTTGAGCAAATGAGTAGGCGAAGGCTATAGTTGAGACAAAACTACGTACCATTATCCAATGTGCAGAGCGGGATGCGATCTTTACTGCGACCTTGTCATTAGTACACACCATGTGACGTGGGCTCGATATGTTTGCCAAGGACCACGTGTCAGCGCCCCTAGGCGCGGCCCTCAAGAGCAAAAAAAAATTTAGGTGTATCATTGCGCTCCTCATCGATCTGCGGCTAGCCAGGCTGCATGCTCTCACGTGTTTCCCCACAAGGAAAAGGGGATGGGAGACCGGCCCTGTTGGCATATGCATGCATATGCAAGCATGATGGTTGGCTATAAACAGATGTCTCCAAGGTCTACATAGAGCATCTCAAATAGTACATATCAGTCGTCGATTAGTAATGCCATCAAGATTTATGGCTAAGGTGGATGGGAAAGAGAGGAAGGTTGTCCTCTCTGGACGTGACCATCGTAGCACAAGAAACAAGGTACAAGGGATGATGCATTTTGTTGTTGGAGGGCAATCGTTGTTTCGTCATGCATTTTTGTGGGGTAAACCCAGATCTGGTGCGGAGCAAAGCAATGGAAAGGATCCGACTATAGCTTCATGCCGCTGGTCGACCGGATCCAGGACCTCGGCGTCATGTTCTCGTGCATCAACCTCGTCGGGCTCGTGCCGCCAATGCTGGCACAGGAGATGGGGGTGGAGGGGAGCCTAACGGTGGAAGAGGCACAGAAGGTGCTACCGGTCATGAAGATGGAGCCAACGCCTGATGCAAGTGTTGTGCCATACAATGAGTTCCTCCAACTCTATTGCGACGCCGCCAGGCAGGACATCGGTCCCTCCATCACACACACGCACAACGAGTCCAGATTCGTCATCGTGCTCGACAAGACCATCTTCCTTAGGCCTGAGATGGTACGATCCTCCCATCCCCTTGTCTGCACCCCTCCGCTTCAAATAATCAAATCTATCAGCTTAATGTTGCTTGATCCATCTCTTTCCTTACTTCGTGATCAAGGATTTTAAAAGTAGATTAGAAGCTTGCGATCTGCATTTGCATGTGGTGGTATAAAAGAAGAATCAATTGCTTTGATTTGCCTTAGTTCAGTGCACAATAAAAAGGGGGTTTCATCCCCAACAGTTCTCCTGGTAGTTAGAGACTATATATACCTCTCCATCAACAGTAAGGACTCTTGGACCTCATTGAATACACTTGAGCTCTTACAAGCTCTTGGACCTCATTGACTTGTTTAGCTAGAATTGCATCTTGCATTGGTATATGTTTGTGATGCCATAGCAAGGCATAGAATATTTAGATCTTGACTTATGAAAATAATTTTATTTACTCATACTTACTCTAAAATTACGATTTAGTTTAAAAGATTTAAAAAACATTCTATTCGTCCTTTGTAGTCAGCTATCCCTGTCAAGTGCTCGCTACGCGTACATGCATGTCGTACTTGTTACTGTTGTGCACACTATATGTGTTCTTGCTAGCTTTAGCTGCGCGAGAAATGAATGGGCACAGAAAGGGACACACTGCATGCGCAACAGGTCACCTAGGTTGTGTTATATACGTGGCCACATCGTCCATGGTTCCGTTCCGCCAGAACAATACGAAGGAGTACATGACAACAACAACAGGACAAAACGAAGCACTCGCACGAATTTGGCACGTCCCAAGTTGGCACGCGTGCATGCTGCGAGCTTGTCTTGCTAAATTCTGCGCGTCATCTGAACTATACTTTAATTGATCTTCTTAAATTAAATGGTTTATTTAATGCCGGTGATGTCCTTAATTATTACGCGCCCGCGAAATTCTCGGCACGTGCGATCGACGTGCACTCGTCTGCACGTATGCGGTGTGAGTGATGTGTACATCGTCTATGCACTCTCTGAAAAAAAATGGATTTTGCGTATAGAACTGTACGTTGAATATTGGAATATATCAGTAAATTAAGAAGCTTTTGTATATGTTTACATGCAAGTCAAGTCAACCGCGCAGGAAGATGGTGGTGCTGTTTTCATGCTTGCCCTGATGCATACGAGTAATTTGTAAGCATACATGCATTGATTCAAATCGATGCACACTGGACAATTGAAAAGGATTAGCCTTGACCATCTACTCGGAAGAAGAAAGGAGACACGCCGCCAAGATCAATGCAGCCTACCCCGGAGCCCATCAAGGGTTTCTTTAGGAGGCCCATAGAGGGCTTGAGGCCTCCGTAAAAGGCCGTCACGTTAAGCTCTATTGGGCTTTTTTACTGTAGTTTTATAGTTTTTATTAGTAATTTATTAGTCTAATAAATAATAACAGCTAAGAGATGCCAAAAAAAAAACTGTTGAAAAGAAGAAAAACAAGCGGGTAATTGTCTAGCCTGGAGGCTCCATATAAGGCCACTACTGGAAGGTCCAGTAATAGACTGGCCACAGAGCCCATTGAAGCCGATGGGCCTAAGTTTGCAGGGTTGAGAGCTTTTGGCCCAAAGTCACATTTGAGTACTGATTACTAGTCAACACTTCATTCTGATGATCCAAACAAAACCCCTTAGGCCCTGTTCAAGGAACTAATAGGCCAAATACAATGGAGTATTTGATGCAGAGGTAGCTAATATAATGGCAAAAACGCGCTTTATGGTATTTTTTTCGTGCTGTGATTTACAATTAATTTGAACCATATATGCTCTGTTCAAAATCCAAGCACATCCAGAGTTGACTCAAGCTGAAACAATCGGTTATACCCTTGGTTATGAAACAATTAGCCATTTATTACGCACCATTTGGCACACGAGCACTTAGCTAGTTACACTTCTCTCAAAAGACAACACACCTCAGCGAAAAAAGAATACAGATCTTGCACAACCGTACACGCTCACGTAGCGTTACGTACAGGTCACAACAAGCTAGGCTACCAAGTACGTCCCATGCAAATCAACCGCGACTCTACAATTGCATCGATCGATGGATCAGGCGACCCTGCAGTTGGCCCTGATCTGGCCGCTGCTGCCGGTGAGCACGCCGACGGCGCCCATCTTGACCATAGCAGCGGCGAAGTCGCTCTGGAAGGTGCCCGGGTCGTTGGCGTAGGTGACCACCTGCACGGCGGTGTTCTTGTCACTGAGCAGCGCCTGGTCCGAGGACAGCAGTCCCCGGTTGGCCATGACGCCCTTGTAGAACCCCTCGTCGAAGGAGTTGGGGGTGACGGCGTCCATGGGCATGAGCGGGCCGCCCCCCGCCGGCGCAGAACCCTGCGGGCACTGCTGCGCCAGCTGCGCCACGTATGCTGGGTCCATGGTCGGGTCCTGCCCCGCCGTCGGGCTCGACCCGTACAGCCGGCTGCTGAACGAGCTGCAGTGCGACGCGCCGATGGTGTGCGCCCCCGAGAGAGTGACCATCTCCTTCTGGGCGAGGCCCTTGGAGGCGAAGATCCGTGTGAGCTGGTTCACGTCGGCGCCGGGTGGAGGCAGGTTGCCGTTCGTGTCCTGAGCGCGGGAGACGCTCCCGTCCCTGCGCCCCGCCGGCACTTGGTACGCGTTCCCGCCGGTCTACACAAGACGATCGACGCCATGAGCAAGAGTTTAGTGAGCAACAGCGTGCTAATTTTGATGGGTCCATGCAAATTTTTTTTGTTGGCGTGAAAAAGTTTGGGACATAGACCAGATAAGCTTTCCTAGTGCTACGTGCTAGCTCAGCTTTAGATGCCACTCATATGATCATGTCTATTTTAAAAAGCTCAATGCAGGATTACTAAAGTGACAAGTAATTAACTAATGCTGCTGTGCAGTCAGCATCAAGTGTGAGCTTTGAATAGCTAATTGATTTTACCAGTGCGACGCTGTCCCTGGCCGCGAAGGCGAGTATGTCCGCGCACGAGACGACCCCGAAGCACGCCTGCTCCACCCGCGCCTTGATGCCGTCGATGACCTCGAAGCCTCGCAGGCTCGTGTTCGGCCCCGCGTCCTTCTCCGCCTGGTTGCCCTTCGTCGAGTCGATCAGAACCGACGCGTCGCACCCCTGCGAGATCGCGACATCTACATGGTCAATTCACTCGTAACCGCTGCTGCATCTGCAAAATTGGCCTGTCGATGGGGTCTCAATTGTTTTGGCTGACCCTGACGAAGCAGTCGTGGAAGTGCAGCCGGAGGAGCCCGGCGGCGAGGCCCGGGTTGGCCGCCACCGCCTTTCTCACCTCCTGCTGCACGATAATCTCCGCCGCCGGGCACGAGCTGTCGTAGAACCCCACCCTCAGCTGCGCGCGCAGTCCCGTCGCCATCAGCAGCACGGACACCGCCGCAACCTGGAAGTACATCGCGCAGCGTCTTCTTTGCACTTCCATTTCCACTAGCTCAGCCGCTGCTCACTCTTGGCGCTAGTCCTTTATGGCACTAGCTAGCTTTTATACAGGCACATCACTAGCTAGCTAAGTAGCTATGCTTCTTGGTTAAGGAAGGCGAGAGTGGAGGAGTGAGTCTTGTATAAAAAATTTGGAGGTTTTAGGGGAATCTTGATTGGCCTGGGACAAGTGAGTGTGCTATATGCCGTGCATGTGCAGAGGTGTTGTGAGCTAGCATAATAAAGAGGTAATCATCTATCGGAGAGAGATTAGATGGTGACGATTTAAAATAGAACGATGCTGAGTGAAAAGGGCACCGATTGAGAAAGAAATAGATCTAGAGTAGCCAGTCTAGGAAAGAGACTACAGCTAGACTTTAGGGACTAGAAACTTATTTATTTATCTTTACTTACTTCATAATGGATATATGCTATTCCTTTTATAGGTACGATCCAACTTAACTCCTAAGAAATAACTTATAAGGAAACTTATCTCTAACAATCTAATCTAATAATAATTTATCTAACTAATTGAAGGAAGATGTAATGGGTGGAATGGGATGTATTGCATTGAGCCTCTCGGGCGGTATATATAGAGGTACAAGACTTGGGGGGGCAAGATGGTCTAAGGAATTGTAATCCCAATTGGACTCTATCATACCATATATTGTACTTTAACACTACCAAATATATTGTACTCTAACACTAATATATAATACCAGACATCTAATAGATATATTCATAAATTACAAATCATGCCTAATACATACAGCGCTACAATACCCTCGAGTGAACAGAGTCGTGCGCTACAGTACCTACTCTATAGTACTTTCTTGAAGATCATAGCATTACGCCCCTCGCGACGAGGCAGCTTGTCCTCAAGCTACGGTGGTGGCCACCATTGAACACCTTCTGTTATTCGTTGTTAGCCTCCAACTTCTCCAAGAGAGATGGTGTAGTACCGGAAGCCATTGTGAGTGGCTATGATACCAATTATTATGAACTAGCACAATAAATGGGTAATCATCCGTCAGAAAAGAGGTCGGACGGTGATGACTTGAAATAGAACGACGCTAAGTGAAGAGAGCACCGATTGAGAGATGAAGAGATTTAGAGTAGCCGGTCTATAGGAAAGACCACAGCTGGACTTTAGGGACTAGGAACTTATTTATTCATCTTTGCTTGCTTCATAATGGATACATGTTATACTTTTTATAGGGACGACCTGATTTGACTTTTAAGAAATAATTTATAAAGAAACTTATCTCTAACAATCTAATTTAATAATTAATTGTCTAACTAATATATAATACTAAATACATAATAGATAGATTCCTAAATAACAAACTATGCCTAATACATGAGGCACTACAATAGCCTTGCGTAAAACAGTGCACGCTACCATAATCAGTGCTACAGTGCACCATGGTGAACAGTGACACACGCTATAGTTCTTTTCCTGAATATTAGACCATAACAAGAGGGGATAGGTTGGCAGTGGAAAGGTGTGGTGCCAATTGGGGGCAGGGCTTTTCTGCCATGATTGGAGGCAATGGAAAGGCAGCAAGATCTGTAGTCTAAACAAGGAGACTCCCTGTTGCCTGTTGGACTGATCTCCTGAAGGTTAATAAAGTCAATCTGAAAGGTAGAAGTTTAAATGTGGGAGATGGAAGCAAAATTGACCTTTGGCATGATTGTTGGAGTGGGATTAATCCCCTATGCACTACTTATGCTGCGCTTTATGACATTTGTAATGAGCAAAACCTTTTGTTGCACCAAGTGGTTGCTGACAGAAGTCTCTTGAATTTCAGAAGATGGTTAGATGAGGGTAATACATCTTCATACAAACCTGCCTAATCATCCCCATAAGATTCTTTGGAAAGCTAAGATTCCTCTGAAAATCAAATTTTTTATGCCGCTGATTTGGAGGAATGTAATTTTAACTGAAAATAATCTCATTAAGAGAAATTGGCAAGGAAATAAATATTGTGGTTTTTGGTCTGAACCTGAAACTATCAACCACTTGTTTTTTTTGTTGCATGGTTGCAAAATACATTTGGAGCTTGATTGGTAAGTTAATTGGTGCTAATTGTCGACCATTGTCGTTTGATCAATACCTGTGGGGGATTAACGTTCATTTGCCATCAGGCAGAGATGTGCACATTATGGACCTCTGCTGTCTGTTGGGCAATTTGGAAGCTTCGAAATAGAGCTTGTATTGAGAAGAAAATCATTGCATCTCCTGCTGAGATCTATTTGTGTATATTTTTTGAAATATTGGGCAGGCCTTTACAAGGACACGATGAAGGAGGAGATCGTGGCTGGGGCAGAGCTCATTCAGTCTGAAGCACTGCGGCAACACTCTGAAGGCAACAGAGAAGCTGAAGATGGAGGTGCAGCAAGACTGTTGTTGGAAGACCGAAGAGTCGGGTCTGATGATGAAGATGTGCAGAAGACACCGAAATGATCACTGAAGAAAGAAAAGTCCTGCTGAATTTTCAAAAACAAGCTGTGTCTGTCATATTATGTTGCCGTTATTTTCTTTCCTCGCTGATTGTTGTCTGAGTGCTTGAACCACCGAAATAGAACAGAGGGGTGCTTGGTGCGCCTGTTTCTCTGGATCTATTCGGGTGGTGTTTTCTTTTTTAGCTCTTGCGTGTGTTTCTTCTTTCAGCTCACAGAACTCTGCTGTGTGCAAAAACGCCCTGTAATTCCGTTATGCTTTAATGGAATCCCGGGAGCACCCCGTTATGGAAAAAGCAAGATCTGTAGTACTCCAATGTTTTATCTGCGGTGTAGATGGAACGGCGGACAAGTGGGCAGAACATAGAGCGCGGAACTCTGAAAGTACACGAGGGTTTTGGTTTGAGCGATATATACGGTGCGTGCTGGAGCCTGGAGCTGGAGCTGGAGCTGCCACTTGCGAACCGATTGTTGCATCTTGTGTTTTCATGGAACGTTATTGTCATGGATTCATACTTAAGCCTGCGATGCTACAATGACATGATAGACTGTGATGTCCTGCGACTAGAAGTCTAGAACTAAAATATTAACGGATGTTCGGCTTTTTATTTGGACTTTCTGCAATATTGAAGTGTGACTTATGTCTCCTTTACAGCAGGTAAGCCTGTCTGACCTGGTAGTGTTGTTCTTCTAACGAAGTCAGGAATTATTAATTTTCCTGGGCAGACAGCGGTCTAATTGATTTATTTAGATGTTATATAATTCAGAATGGTCCGATTAGTACCTTTACTCTATTTAGATGTCACTATATGTTTTTTCTGCATGGAGCAAGCCAGGAGCATCAGATGCGCGCGGAATAGCTTAGCCAGTTAGCCTGATTCCTGACAGCCAACTTCCAGGGCAGTGTAGCTGCAAATGCTTCACAGCTCGAAAGAATCCAGCAGAAGCAAATGATTTGACTCACCGCTAGGTTCACCAACGCTTGCTAGTTAATTAGAAATGATCTTTTTCTCGATGTGCACTGCTGCTGCTTGAGCTTAACAATAGAGCAAGAAAGCATTCAGTTTGGTTTTCCTCATCACATTGGCCTTGTTCGCTTTGGTTTCTATAAACCGTTTTTCTACAGTAAATAGTTTTTTTACAGTACCTAGCTTTCAAACGGATGTCTTTTTAAAACAGAGTCTACCGGTGGATTGTAGTATACACTATAGTAACTTTATTTATATCATTCAAAATCGCACACGAATCTCTCTCTCTACAAGCTGTTACTATTTATAAGCTAAAACCAAAAACCATTAGCATAAGATAATATGAACACCCCCATTGTTACAGAACAGGAACTTATTTTATTAGATGTCCACAATTTCTGACAGACATCATAGTGATGCATACGAAAAAATGAGCCCTACATATGCAAGAAGATAAGACTATTATGAAGTCAAGTGGAGTTATGGCTCAGTTTTTTGGGTTTATACTTAGGTTGTTTAGTTTCTATTTCTACAGTAACTCACTATTAAATGGTGTATTTTTTCAAGATGAGATCTACAGATAAATTATAGTACAAATATACTGAGTTCAGTTGTATTAGCCAAAATCACATACGACTATTTTTCTCTACATACTATCTCTCATGAATAGATCAGAATTAAAAAAAAAACACAACCATAAGTCTTAACCTAAAAAAGCCACCCTATATATTCACGAAGAACAAGTACAGATCCACTCGGCAACGGCTAAGCTAGCCACTGGCTCTGTTCGCTGGGAGTGAGTGGAGTCTGTAGTGCACATGCAGATCGTGTATGGTAGAGCTCAAGTCATGACAGGATTCTTCCATAATACGGACTCTTGCCGTCTGAGTTTGACCTCAGGGTAAGGAATCAATCGTTAAAACAAGTTGGATCAAGGGAACCAGTCCAATTAATTAAGTTTATGTAAATCATGTAAAAAAGAATGATCTGAAGCAAGTTCTACAGTTGATTGGCTATATGTCCACAGCGTTAACAAAATGCACTGGAAGTGGCAGACTACAGTAACATATCATTCGTATAGTAGGAACTATATATATGTTCTCACCAGGAACTAGGAAGGTCCCGTGCCTCCCGGGTACATGTATGGTTGTATACTGAAGTACGGCAATGCTGAAGCAAAGCAAAAGCAATATGAACGGCTTTTGCTAAACTGGCCGGTCCTCTTGCAGCAAAAGCCTTGCTGTTTCATGGGGTCCTGTAATCTTCTGTGTGTAGTACAGCTAGTGCTGTCTTTCATATATTGTTAGTCGCCCTTTCTTTTGAACATAGCACCATCATCAGCTTTCTGGTTCAAGTTTTAGGAAGGGTCGTAGTCTGTTTAGGCTTAGCACATGACGAAAGTGCGAATGCGCGTACAAATGTCAAATGGTCCGTTGGGCAAGGGCCAAAGGAGCTGCCTGGCCAAGGGCAGCGCCAGATTTAGATCATGTTCCAAACAGTTTCTATCTTTTAATTTTTAAAAGTGACAATTAATCAGATAGTTTTTCAAGGTAGCCTTTATAAGCTGTTTTTGTAGGAGTCATTATAGAAACCATTTTGAACGAAGCTATTTCTCATCGTAAGTATCCTTTACTCTCTCAATCTGTCTCTACCTGTGACCGTATCTTGCCTGTGACCGTGTCTTCAGGCCACTTCTTCAGTTATGGATCCATAGCACATGGATCTACCACACTTTTGAGTTTTGAACATGGCCCAGTAGCTGTGGTAGAGACGTTGGAAACTGCAACTCGGAGCATGTTTGTTCGCACGGTCGGTCGGTCACGCTGAGAAGGAGCTCAATCTGCCGCCGCGGCCGAACCGTGCGGCACGAGCGTTGCACATGATCCAGAGCGAGTGCTTGGAATTCTGGACACATGTAGCATGTTTTTTCCTTGAAATTTCGAAAATAGCCTCTAAAACACTGAAATTCCCAAACTAGCTCCCTCCCGACCGCGCAACCGTGTGGAGGCGACACGTGGGCTAGTGGTGCCACACCTGGGTGGTGCGCTCCCCGACCGCACCACCTGGGTGTGGTGCGCTCCCCGGCCGCACTACCTGGGTGTGGTGCGGTCCCTGATCGCACCACTAGCCCACGTGTCACCTTCACACGGTTGCGCGGTCAGGGAGGAGGTTACTTTTAGAATTTTGGTGTTTTAGAGGTTATTTTCAGAATTTCGGAGAAAAAACATGTTAGATGTGCTCAAAATTCGAGTGCTTGCTCGGCGCGGCATTCGCGGCCCAAATGGCCTGTCGGTACAGTGGCTGTCAACGCCATGGCCCACCAGTCTATGGGGCCCACGCCTTGAGGTTGCACGAAGCTTTGGGGTGACGAAACGATCGGATCGCACGTGGACCGAAATTTCAGCCGAACGTTGTTGTGGGCTACGCTTTGAGTGGGCTGTATCCGTTTGGTCTGCTGTTCAATCTTCAACTTCTTGTGGGCCTGATGGGCTGGCAGGGCTGTAGGCTACGGTCTTGTCTGGTAACTCGAATAGCTCTGTATGTGCACGATTGCTCGATGATAATCAGAGGCCAAAATTTAATAAACCCACCTAAAGGTTGTTTGAAGTTTGATTTCCTTCCCTACGATCATTTTTGTGGCATTTTGACCCACGCATTGGTTTAAAGCACCGCTCATTTCAGTTTAAAATCAGATTCTGCTTTTGACTTTTGCTTTTTTTCACTATTCAGTAATTTTATCTTTTTCTATTTTTCTAGATTTTTTAGGCTTTTTTACCTTTTTTTCGTATTTCTTTGCATTATCCGTGGTAGCGTAACATATTTTTTCTATTTTTAAATTTAATTATATCAAATAAGTTAACTCAACTATAGTAAAAAATAAGATAATTACAGTAAAAAAAAGCTATAAGCTATCACCATTCTAAACGCCTCACTCCCACCAACCGTCAGTTTCCATACGATTTCTAATGATGTGACCAACCTGGCTCTCTAGTGTGATAAGTTGGTCTTCCAATGTGACATGATAAGCTTTAGGCACGATAGTGGGGAGGCAAACCGTATCCCTCCCTCACATACTCTGCAACAAACTTGAAGGATACATGGCGGCAAGAGGGCCAAGCCACACCCATATTGCTCGCCAAGGTCGCTATCCTTGAACCCTATGCCGTCTTCTCTACGTCGTGTCCTTGCTGCTACCTTGTTTCTTTGCGTAAAATCATGCTAGAAAAGAAGATCGACCTGATATTGTAGGTCAAAGATGTTAGATTTATATATAAGTAGATAAATCACATATATATTGCATAATCTAAAAGAGTATTATATAGTACAAAACTAAATGCTTACAAGATTAAACTCTAAAATAGAAAAAACATAAATATCCTTATATCCTTAATATTGTCCTCAAATGCAAGATGTATACAATAGTATTATATTTGAAAATGATTAATACTAAAAAAAGAAAGAAAGAAAATTCAAAATCCAAGTCTTGAGGATGTCGTCATAGCGTGTAACTCTTAAAATTATATTGAGGTTAGAAGATATCCATGTGAGATCGTACAACAGTCTTATAAAGTATGATAATAGCCTATAAAATATATCAAAATCTAAGACAATAATAATATGAAAGGAGAGTACAACATCTTAAAAATGCGGCACAACCGCTTAAAGAGAAGTGTCGGCAATATAAATTCGAGCCGTGCATGGCTCATGCCAACGGTGAAGCGAAGGCACTGACTCTTTGACGCGTCTAGCTGTAGCATAAACCATCCCACGCGTCCCTAACTGGAGCCTGGCTGCCTAACCATCACGTGCCCGTGCAGCACCGCGGCGGCGGCCGCAATATATTCATTAAGCCGGTTCAATGCGTGCACACAACAAGAAAGTGTCGATGCAATTCACTGGGCAGCATCCATTCAAGCCAAAATCCTGAGGAGGCAAACCCTACTTTGCCTCTATTTTTTTAAATTTATAGTTTATAATTTCTCTTAAATAAATAAATAGAGTAGCTTCTACTTTTTCGAATCGACTTATCAGAACAGTTTTTTTGAAATGGTTTATCGGTATTCGGTTTGTTTGTATGAGCACTTGTGCTATAGCAAAAAGTCATCAATCGTAATCGAAAAAATACACCCTTTGTATCCGGCTCAACACAATAGATAAATATATTTTGTGCGCTAACCGCTTTTCATCCAAGCTTGTTCATTAACTTAATTGGGGAAGGTTTAGGCCAAATTACTATTTTATTTTTGTAATGGGTCCCACCTGATGCTAAACATTGAAGCAAAATACACTGGCTTTTGAACTTGCTTGCGTGGCATCATATTAAACCTGTATTGTTCCAATACATTAGAGATGCTTTGAGTGTGTTGGAAAAGAGAGAGGAGTTGAGGTAGACCTCATTTATTAATGACAATATGAGTCTTCAGCCAAGGAGGGCATAATAGACAGAAAAGAGGTAAATGAATACCTCAAAGTTTAAAATATAGTTTATAATATTTGTAGAAGAGTTGGGAAGTCTGAAACCATATATTTCAAATCAGAGAGTAGCTAGCTACGTCTCGAACAGCTCCAAGCAGGGCTCTTGGTCCAGGTTCCTGCTCCAAAACTTTTTGTAGTACTCGTCGTAGGTGTAGTTCCTGTATACGGCTGGTGACTCCTCGGTGATGAGCTTCTCGGCGGGGCCGAGCACCACGCTGTTGCACGGGCACAGGAAGGACGCCACCGACATCCTCTCCCTGTCGGAGTTCACCACGGCACGGTGCCACACGCTCCTGTACTCACCGTTACTCAGCGCCTGCATTACAAATCAATGCTCAGTTCAAACGTGTGTTCTTCAGTTTAATTACTGAAATATAAAACCAAGCCTCCCGTCTCTCGCTCTCTGCCGAGAGTTCCCAAAAAAAATAAAAAAAAAAACTCTTCCTCACTTCCCCTCCTAGATTCAGCGGCCCTCCTCCCCTATCTTTTCCCCGGCTCTTTGCCGGCGTTGAGCGGGAGTGGATCCACCCCTCCACTACTTTCTCTTGTAGATTACTTTAGTTACTTATCTAATTTGACGACGACTCTTCCTGTTAGCATAGTTTTACATATATCTAGTATAGTTTCACACTTGGTATATTTTCACACTTGTCTCCTCACCTGTCTAGCATAGTTTCACACTTGGCATGGTTTCACACTTGCCTCCTCATCTGTCTGGCGTGACTTATATATATGTAACCCTTTGTAACATCAATGAATGAAATACATAGCATGATTGCCTCAAATATTCCACGCTCTCATTGTATCAGAGCGGTGTCGCTCCTGAGCTGCTGCCGTCACAGCTTCCGCCGTGCCGCCCTTGGGAGATGATCTCATCTTCATGATCTCTCCTGGAGGCTGCACAACTCGTAGTTTAAGTTGTGTCGTCGATCATCCGATCAGCTACCAATTAGAGTTTTTTTCGATCATTTTCAGATTGGGTTTTCTCTACTTTTTCTGATCATAAATCGGTTTGCGTCGCCCTACCGACCCGTCGATGTTCCTCGGCTTCGGATTTCACCGCCTTAGCTTTGACCTCTCTGGCGTCTCCTCTCCTCCAATGACGTCATGGCATGATGTAGCGCGCTTGTCGACATGGCACTTTCTCAGCAGCCTTCCGAGCGCCCCATCTACTGTCGTCATCACGCCGGATCATCATTGTCGGCTTGTCGTCCGCGAGCATGAGCCATCGCACCACCGGGAGCCTGCACTTGTGGTCATGCGATCGACATACACGGGCTGCTGTTGCATCGCCCCTTAGGGCTGATGTGTCGCTGCCTGTGGTCATCATTACCATTGTCGACGCCACCCTGCCAGTGTCACAATTTTTTTCTTTTTTCTTTCTTTCTTTTCTCTTTTTCGTCCACTCCGATAGCAATCGTCGTGTTGCACGGCCCTCCTACACCCCACACCGCCATTGTCATGAGTCCTCAGACGGCAGTCGCCATATTGCGCGGCCCTCCTGCGCTCCGCACCGCCACCGTCGTGAGTCCCCCCTCTGCTGTTGTTGCCGCAACCTTTCAAACATTGGCGGACGATGTGTGTTGGACGTCAGCTACCCCGAGCACAACGACGACCTCGACACTAGCTACCTCGACATGGCTTCCTCCTCCTGGCTACGATCATGGTCACCGCACTCTTGGTTACCTCAGCAACAAAGGGCTATCATTCACTGAGTTTCAGTCCAGTTTGAATGTCTGATCCGCCGATGCTCCAACTGCGGGGTGTTAGCATGGTTTCACACATGCTTGGTATGGTTTTACACTTGGCATATTTTCATACTTGTCTCCTCGTCTACTTGTCTCCTCGTCTGTCTGGCATAGTTTCACACTTCTTCCTCATCTGCCTAGCATGGCCTATACATGTGTGTAACCCTTTGTAACATCAATAAATGAAATACATAGCGTGATTGTCTTAAATATTTCTTGCTCTCACTTCCTTCGGGGCGTTACTCCTGGAAGCTCCTGCCTCCACCGTCTTCAAGCGTTGTAATCCAAGGTGCTCCTCTCGGGACGTCGTTTGCCTACGCCTTCTTCCTCTGGTGCTCCCGGATTGAGATTTGAAGCCACTTTTATCGTCTCCTCTTGGTGCATGCAAGAGAAAAGAGGTGACGGCGAGCTATTTTCCTTCACCGGGGTTGCTTGATCTCGTCGAATTTACTGCCTAAGCTCCTTCTTTGGAGATTCCATCTCCCCGATTTGATGTCGTTCTCAGCTACAGCTTGTCCTCCTCGGGCTTAGCTATGGCGCCGTCCACCTTCGATTTCTTGGCGATGGTTTTTCTCATAGTCAACACAGCAAGAGCTGGTAAGTTCCCCTTTACAATAAACATTCTCGTCGTGGTTATGGCGTCTATCGCCTTGTTGGTTGGCGCGCTGCCTCCTCTGGCCGTTGTGTATACCTTCCCTTCTCTATCAATTTGGATTCCCCCACCTGCTACTCCCTATGTGCCGTTCCAGCTGCCGGGTCGAGGATCCAAAAATCATTAGCCCTCGGTGGCCAATCGGAGATTCAGCTAGTGGATCGCCGAAGTCCGCCGCTGACGCAAATCCTTTGGTGTCTCCTTCAACCTCCGACCAATGGAGGCTCCTCTTCTACTCCCACTGCTCGACATCACCGGTAAACACACAGCAGGAGGCGGAGTTGTGATCAGAAACAAGCATTCAAGGTGAAGAGCATCAATGGCATCGGTCTGAGTCGTCAAAGGACCTAGATGTAATTTTTCATTTCTTTAGTCCTTATTGTTATGCGCCAGGGACTGAGTTGCATGATGTCATTATGTCTAGGTCCCTTTTGTAATCTTCATGGTGATTGTACCGTGATTGTCAATCTACTCCAGAATTAATGGCCCTATGGACCATGTTTGCCTTCAAAAAAATTTACTGAAATATACTACTAGCGTGAGACGTTGGGGGTGCAGGCAGCACCTGCAGCTGGTCGCCGATGTTGATCACGAGGGCGCCGGGATGCGGGTTGACGGCGATCCACTTGCCGTCCTTGAGAACCTGCAGTCCGGCGACCTCGTCGTCCACGAGCAGGATGGTGAGCGCGTTCGGGTCGGTGTGCGCGGGAAGCCCGTAGGTGAGCTCCGGCTCGGGGCACCGCGGGTAGAAGTTGACCGCCATGTGCTGCTCCTGCTCGCCCAGCGTCTTCTTGATGTAGCCTTCCTCCAGCCCCAGGCTCAACGATATTGCCCCGTAAAGCCTGAACCCGAGCTCCCTGACCTCTCTGCAGTATGTGCTCATGATCTCCCTGTACGTGGCACAGTGTCAGGAATGCTCAATTAAGTCGTTAACTAATTAGATCAATGACTTGATCGATCATAGTAAATAAGTTTATAATTAGCAAGTTGGCACCGAGATGTGTTGCAGGAGGAATCAATCCACAGTGTGATATGAGTACGTCTTGGACAGGTTATTTTCACAGTGTTTTTTTTCACGTGGCTAGTTTCGTTGTGGCTGCTCTTCTCCCTGCCCTCTCGTTCACATGTGATTGCGCATGTGCTTCCTATGAGTTGTGGCCGTTAGCCTTGAATCCAGAGTGAGTGGACCAGTAGCTTCCAGGTCAGAGTTGCTTGATGTATTCTTTACCTTAACTAATCCATGTGAAATTTGCGAGAGTACCATGCAGCTACCTAAGCGCATGCATGGTGGAGTATTCATGCAGATGGCAGAATAGCGGTCAGCTTGACGTACACATCGAGACGTCCTGAATCACGTGGTTTTGTTTACCCCTTTCGTGCTGATCGCTTCCTTTTGTCCTGAATCACTATGATGAGAAAAGGAAAGGAAGCGTATCTTTTAGGTTTTAGCTAGCTGTCCGCACATTCTTGAAAGCGTCACTCGGTGCATAACATCAAAAGTAGTTTGCTTCGATGCTGTACACCGCGGCTATGCAGTGTGTATCTTTGTGGACGCATTTCTAGAGCAAACTGCTCACCGGAAGACTTGTAAAAAAAAGGATACATGATCTGTAATTTGTCACATATCTTCCAATGGACACACTTTAGGATTTCCCTTCTGGTATGTGAGGCCCTAGCTTTATATATGTAGATGTCAGAAGAACAACACATATGTGGTCCTAAGTAATGCAACTTTAGCTGACACTGCTTCTGTCACTACAAAAGCAAGGTCCGTTGACAACTAGTAGTAAATTATACTTTTTACACTACGGTTGCCACAATCTGGTCCAAAATTTATTTTGTGACAATGGTCCAAACTGGTTTATTGAGCACTAGACACGGTGCACTGCTCTGATGCTTTGTAGCATGAACCTTTGTAGAATCGGTATGGGGAGTTAGAGAGGGGCGAATGAGTGTTTCAAAATCTTTCCCTAAGGATTATCAACAACATGCAACAGAAATACAAACTCACCAAAGCCAAGAGCTAAGGAACACAAAAATCGCTCGAAACTTCTGTCTAAACCAGTTTGACTGCCGGCTGGAAGCCACCTAACTGCTTGCTGGTCTGAGTGTGCTAGTCTAACTGCTCAATTCTTTGCGGTCTAACCTCTCACCGAGAAACAGTGCAGACTGCACTGCACACGATCCAATAAATGAGCAAACTCTCAAACCACTAATCCAAATGTAGTAAAACTTGGCTTCCTCCCTAGGATGTCAGAAACATATTACAATCATGGATCATAAAGATCGATACCAAAGTTCTGACCTTTATCCAAAACAAGAAAGATTACACTAAAATCGGGTAAAAAAAGAGAAATCTTGATCTATTCTTGCTCGTGAGACTTTGATGATCTAGATGACATTCGATGAGTTCTCACATGTTATAGCAAATTAGATCACAGTAAGAACTCAAGCCAAAATACTCACAAAAGTAAAACCCCAAAATCACGTCTCTCTTGAGGAAAACTAGGCAAACTCAAGAACTTTCTTTAGAAGGTATCTAGATAGATAGGATTTGATCTTTAAGAGATATTCTCACCTCTTATACATCTTTAGCACCAGGAAAGATCAAGAAGAGAGAAATCTAAACAAGATTATTAAGCAAATTAAAAGTACAAGGAATGACCCATGGCACAACTCACTTGTGCTAACTTTACATGTTCATTTCACTTAGAGAAAAATATCTTATAGCCACTTCCTTATGGATGGCAAAGCTCTAAGTCTAGTACACACGAGGCTCCACACAAAAGAAACCTAAATCTCTCCCCATTTCTTGATTTCTTGATTCATCTCTCAACACACACAAGAACTTATATAGTAGATGCTCTCATCTCCCACTTAACCATAGAAACTAACATACCCTTAATGGATCATACCACTTATAAATGGAAAAACCTGGTAACCTACACACAAATAGATTTTACATTGTACACATGTTGCAGATGTAAAACCCAAACACAAGTAAGGGGGTAGACGTCGGTCATCTGATGGACCATCATCCACAAGAATAAAAATGACACGAGAATTTATACAAGTTTAGGGGTTTGAGAGGATAACCCTACTCCTATCGATAAGCCAATGGGGGCTACCTCTAGGGAGCAGACCCCAAGCACTACCAGTTTGAATATTTTTTTTTATTATTCGAGAGAGTTCAAGTTTCAAATGTAAGATGCATGGTGTATATATAGGCTCTTAGGCATATATAAATGACCAGAATATCCCTCATGGAGATAGCTAATCTATAAGTACAAACAAGGGGTATTATTGTCCTTTCTAAATACATCAGTAGCTCTTTGATCTATATATCATCTAATTAGTAATTGGTCACATCGTACTTGCATGGCCATATGGCGAGTGGCCCCATGCCTTAAGGCATATATATATACATATACATATTCATATACATATACACACATATATATATACATATATATACAAATACAAATACAAATACAAATACATATATATATAAATATACATATATAGATATATCATATATACATATATATAAATACATACACACACACACACACGGCTACGCTAATCTACGAGTGTGCGCTAGAAAGTTACTGTCGTGTGTGAGTGAAGCTACTATCAAATACATATAGAGTTACTACCCAGTTGTGTACTACTAATAACTCTACATGTGTTTGGCAATAACTTCACTCACAAAAGGTCGCAACTTCCTAACACGCATTTTACAAATGCGCGAATAATAGTGATCATATATATGTATGTGTGTATTGAAGCCTTTTCCGTACTCCCAGGAGTACATACTCCCACTTCTAATACACCACTTACATGAATATGTTATATCTCTTTATCATTTTCGGTATACTTAAATACTAATAGTAAGATATTTCAATGCGACTAGTTAAAATTTTTTATCAAAGCTCTTTATTTTTACTATATACACTTTTTCATATATAAAAGGAGTACTTATACAAATTATACTATAAAAAGAGAACTTTGATGAAAATTATCATAGAACTCATTTTAGAGTATCTTATAATTATTATTAGAGTATGCTCAGATAAATAAAGAGGTATAACAATATCGCCGTTAGTGGGGTATATTAGAAGTAAGAGTACGTACTCAGAGTATAAAATATATATATATATATATATATATATATATATATATATATATATATATATATATATATATATATATATATATATATATATATATCCTTACCTTCATTTCAAGGTTGAGAGTGTGTAAATTTGTAAGGTTGGTCCACCTCCCAATCATCTCTTTTACATAGGAAGAGATATTTAAAATAAATTGCACTAATTGAATATGAAATCAAATATCCCAAATGTATTTTCTTTGCAAAATAGGAATTCAAGTATTTGGAATTGCGCAAAAAAAAAACACCATACAATCATGCAGGCTATTTAACTACAGTAAAAAAATAAGTCAGTTAAAATAAAAAAAGTCAGCTACAATAATTTTAATTATGCTAAATAAGCCAATTTAACTACAGTAAAAAATAAGTCATCTACAATAAAAAAACCATAAACTAATACCATTCTGAACACACCCTAAATTTAGATAAAAATGTGGTTTGTTGTGGAACACTAGTGATTTTTTCAGGGGGCAGGATAGGTGAAGTGAGTACAAACTGCATAGGAAGGAGGGGAAGTGACGAGATCCGCTAAATGAAGTATCCAAGGTTAATTTGAGTGTTCTTTAATGAAAAAACACTCAGCGGTGTTTGCTAAACTTTGGATTATATTTGAGGTGTGTGTCAAATTCCAGATCGACTTATCCAATGGTTCAAAAATATGACTTATACTAAATGATATTGGTGCTTTTTTGGGCATTTTCCTTGCTGACTAATTAGGATTGCTGTAAACTTGCAGTTTTCTGGTTTAGTGGTAGAAAGTAAAAGCAAGAAATGACTGGAGAGACAAAATATTGTTGTACTTGAAGGATGCCGGGTTTGAGGGCCAGTCCGGGACGAACTGGTCGAGCGGGTAGCAGTGCAGCCGGAGGTAGTCGCGCCAGTTGTGCACCGTCTCCTTGCGCACGTTGGAGCTGGTGGACAGCCGTATCTTCCGGGCCGGGTCGTCGGAGTAGAGCTTCGCCTTCTCCTCCGCCGGCAGCCGGAAGAACTCCCGCGCCACTGCCATCACCTCCAGCATGAGCCTCGCGTCTATCCCGTGGTTCAGCACCTGCAACCACGTCAAATTGACCCACACCACTGCCTTTCAGTAACGAAACTGCTATGGACATGCATCATGCATGTTTAGGTACTCGAAGCAATTCTTGTCACGCGCGTTTTGCCCACCTGGAAGAAGCCGTGCGAGCGGCATGCGGCGCCGATGGCGGAGACGACCGCAGCGCGGTCGGGGGACGCGAGGTCGACGACGGGGATGCGCCCGTCGGCCACGACCTCCGCGAGGCGCGGACGCTGCGACTCCGGCCGCACGTACTTGCCGGGCATCGTCTCGTGCACGGCCGTCGAGAGGAGGTGCTCCGCCATGTGGCTTAGCTCACCGGCCAAAGCTGGATACGACTTGCACGTATACATAGCGACGTATATATAGCGAGAGGCATCAGGAAACTGGTACTAGTGCCCAGCCATACTGGCTGTTGGCTTGTTTGCTTTTTGCTAAAATTATATCATAACGGATATTAGTATTTTTTAGTTAGTCAATTAAAAAATAAAAAAACACTGTTGTAACTCCACAAATAATGCAAAAAAATAAAAGAAAAAAAATCAAAATTAAAAATCCAATATGCTCTAAGTGACTTCTAATTTCGTGAAGCCGGAAGAGCAGAAACCAAAACCACTTAGAGTGGCCCTATAAGCGGCTGGGCCCAGTCGTCATGTGCAGCACAGCCTGTGAGGGTTTGACTCGGAGCACCGGTGGTTGCATCAGTGGTTAGCTCAGAGTTGGCGTCACTACAGTGACGCTTGTAAGGGTCACGTTAAGATCCGCCTCCAATCCTTGGCTCGATCAGTTGCGTCCGGCGTTCTACGCATTCCTCCATTCCTCCATATGGAGCGAACGGCAACTCCAAGTCTTTAAGCTGTTGTAAATAATACACAAAAAAACAAAGATAAGAGATACAAATTTTTATATAAAAAATCTTTACGAAAAAAATCACGAACGCAAAAAAAAAACAAATCACTATAATAAGAAGAGATTAGAATAAAGCACTTTCTCTTCCTATAGACTACTGGCATACATATATAAGGTGAGAGAAACGAGTCTTATGTAGAGAGAAAATTGAATTAGAGTCGGTTGCTGCAAATTGACATTACGTCTGATACAACCTGCGTATAGTCCTGGCACTTGTTATGCCACGTCTAGCATATCATCAATGTGGAGGAGCAAATAATGAGCTGAACCACTAATAGTCTTCAAGTAAACATAACTATCATAATCGAATTTTTTAAAATATTAAAATATCATAAAAAAATCAAATCTATTGTATCATTGTCTAGGTGACTGCTTGAAATCATAAAAAGATTTTTTTAATTTGCAATCAAAATTCTCCTTTCCCAAAATGACAAAACCATCCAGTTGCTATATATAAATTCTTCCTCTAACTCCCCACGTAAGAGTGTGGTTTTCACGTCCAATTGATCATCTCATAATCATGCATAGCCACAATGCTGAGTAAAGTGCAAATAGAGATATGCTTCATAACAGAGGAAAAGATATATGTGAAATCAATATCTAGAATTTAGTTGTATCCTTTGGCAACCAATATTGATTTGCATCTAACCTCTTCGGTTGATGAAATATCTTCTTTCTTCTTGAAGATCCTTTTGCAGCAAATAGACTTCATCTCAATTAACAACTTGACTAGTTTCCAAATGTCATTCTTGTCAAGAGATTATATCTCATCATGTATAGTAGTCATCCACCTTTCTGAACCATCAGAAGAGATTGCTTTTGAATAAGACGAAGATTCTGCAGTACCTTCAATTTTTTCTACCATACTTAAACAATAAACCATAACATTGCCTTTTTCAATCAATCTCTTAGAAAGCTAAATGTTCCTCCTTTGTTGATCAGTTGCAATGGAATGTTATGTTGGCGGTGTAACAATTGGAACTTTTGAGATATTTTTCTTGTCGACTTCTAGTGCAGATCCTAAATCAATAACATGTTTCACCTGTACGTTTGATTGCTTTTCAATGGGAACATCAATAAATAATCTATCATGCGACATACCAGACTCATCAAAAGTAACACTTTTGCTAATAATCAAATTTCTATTTTCAGGATTCCACAATTTATATTATTTCATACCAATTTTATAACCAAGAAAAACACATTTAACTGCTCTAAACTCTAATTTACTATTATTAACATGAGCATACGCTGAACAACCAAAAATTCTTAAGTTTAAATAATCCGTTGAAGAGTCATACCACATCTCAATTGAAGTCTTCTTATCAATAGCTAAATTGGGTGACTGATTAATTAAATAACAAGCTGTAGAAGCGGCTTCATATAGAGTTTGACAATATGCCATGTACCTTCTTCATGATGGTTCTGCTCATGCGTTTGGTCACAACGTTTTATTGAGGAGTACTTGAGACGGTATAATATCTCATAATACGCTCTGACTTGCATAAAGCTTCAAATTCTCCTAAACAAAATTCCAAATCACTATCGGTACTGAACGACCCTTGTTGTGCTGCGCTGCGAAAGTGTTGCCTCGGGACCAACGTGTCACCGAGGGAACTGAAAGACCGAGATGACGTGCGATGTCAGACGATCGCCTTAGGACAAAGCACGTGAGACGCTTTTAACATATGGATGTCCTCCTTGATTCGATGGTGTGGCTTAGATCTAGCGGAAAAACACGTTCAATGTTTTTTCTCTCGAATCTCCTAAACTCTAATATCCTATGCTTTGATACTACTTGTTACAAATAATACAAAAAAATAGAGACGAGAGACATGAATTTTCATGTAAAAGCCCTCATAAGAAAAAATCACAGGCACACAAAAGGCAAATTATCATAATGAGGAGATATTACAATGGAGTGTTTTCTATTTTTATGGGCTACTAGGGTACATATATAGACTAAGAGAAACGAGTCACATATAGAGGTAAAACTGAATCAGAGTCAGTTGCCACATATTAACACATCTAATAAAATCTACGTATAATCCTGATATATACCATGTTATGTCTAATATAAGACGATATAGTGTTCTATACGAGTATGGTTCAAATTCCGATTGACTTCCTTGTCCGTTTCTACCGTTCTTTTTTTTCTTCGCTGCGATCCAGCCACCACCATGTGAGAACATTTGACGTGGCACATTTTTGTCCTTGTTCTCTTGTGATTGATCGCAGAATCCAAAGCTGCATGGATGTCAGATTGTCCGTCACTGTGGTTGTCTTGCTTGAGCTGTAGTTCAAGTCAGATCCGCGTGCTCTGTGCACTGGGGATTCTAGTATGCATACACATGGGAAACTTTCTTACAGTCCGAACTACATTGTTGAATAGTCTCTCATAGTATTTGCGCGCGGTCCACAAGCGACGGCAGGGTGGGGCAAGCGTACGGCATGCAGCCTTTGGAACTTGGGTAAAAATAGAGCTGTAAACGAGCCGAGCTCGAGCGAGCTTGACCTGGCTCGGCTCGAGCTCGGTAGAAACTCGAGCCGAGCTCGAGCGAGCTTGAGATTGCCGTCGAGCTTCAAGTTGGGCTCGAGCTCGGCTCAAACAAAGCTCGAGCTTGGCTCGTGTAGGCTCGGTGCCAAGGGCGTACCTGCTGGGGAGGAGGGGCGCTGGCGGCGGGGGAGAGGAGATCTAGTCGGATCCGGGTCGAGGAGGGGCGCCGAGCGGTGGCGGCATCAGGCGGCCGGGCGTAGAGGTGGCTTCGGCCGGGGAGAAGAGCCCGAGCGGCGGCGGCTTCGGGTGGCCGGGCGCGGAGGCGACCTCAGCCGGTGGGGAGATCTGGATCCAGCCAGATTTGGCTAGATCCGGGTTGAGGAAGCCGGGGGCGGCACTAAAAGGTCGAGGAGGGGCGGCGGCGGCGGGGGAGACCGGGAGAGGAGGGGCGCCGGCGAGGGAGAGGAGATGCGCCGGGGAGGCGCGCCGCAGGGGCGAGGAAGGGCGGCGGGAGAGGAGTAGCGCCGGATGGGGAAGGAGGCGGCGGGGAGGAGGGGGGGGGGGGACGGGGGGTGGGGGCGAGGAGGGGGACGGGGGGTGAGGAGGGGGACGGGGGGGAAAGGAAGGCGGCACAGCGGCGGGGGGCGCTAGGAGGGGATTGGGTGGGAAGAGGGAGGGACGAGGGGGGTGGAGGGTGCGAGGAGCGGGCGGGATGGGGAGGGCGCGAGGAGCGAGGAGCGGGCAGGGGGGGAGATGGGAGTGCGGGGCGGGATTGGGGAACGGGCGGGGCCGCAGGGGATTTGGGGAAGTGGGATAAAAAATTCTCAAGCTCGCGAGCTATTCGAGTTCGGCTCGTTGAAGCTTGTAAGCTTGAGATTAGGCTCGAGTTAAGTTCGAATCGAGTTTAAAGCGAGTCGAACTTGAGTAGTTCGCGAACCTCAAGCTTTTTTTACAGCCTAGATGAAGAGATGGAGAACAGCAGGAATAAAATGGGGCCTAGCTAATGTCTGCCTCATACTTTTCCTTGTTATGTTTGTGGAAAGAGTCAAAAGGATGCGTCGTGGAGCTGGACACCAAGCCAGTGTCACAAGATCCATAAAGGTTTAGAATTTTCCTCACCTTTGGAGAGCCAGCCACGCACAGAGCATGCAGATTCTTCTTGGTTTCCTTTGTAGTGGTTGCTGTGCCACTGCCAAACCAACCGTACGTCGTGCTCTGCCTTTCTAACTTCTAAGGATTCAGTTGAGGCAGTTCCTATCTATGAAACATCGACTTGATTAACTTGATTCAGGAAGTGGGCGGCTAAGAATCTGTCCAGGGAAAATGCTTTAGCGCCAGGCGGCTAAGTGGAAGTTTTCTCACACTGACGAGCGATAGTCGAGCAACAAAATGCGCCCTACGAGTAAACCTTCCACTTAGCGCGCGCAGTTTTAGCAAATTAGTGTGGCTGGTACCCAACGTCATTTGCAATGCTGTCATGCATGATGCATCCAACATGACGTGCAGCAACGGTGGCTGTACTTAAGCAAGTCTGATCAGAACCTGGCATTTTCTGGTGGTGGTTGAAGGCAGGTGAGGAACAGACTAGCTACAGCTGAAGTTGGTTGGCCGCACTGCACCTAGATTAAAGCTAGCATCGTCCCACAAAAACACGCGAAACGATAGACTGATATCGTATCATATCGTCCTCCATTTTTTTTTTGTGGCGCAAGGCAACGCGAAACTTGGCGTTCCTAGACTCGATCAAACCTTGGGCGGCTTGGTCAGCACTGCCACTGAAGACCGAAGTGTATCTATCTGTTGCCACTCAAAGAATAGTGCTTTGTCAGAGAAATAGACGTAACTAAGAAGAGTGTGGCTAGACCATGCTATGCCGTTGGAATGCATTTCTAATGGTATAACAGTTTCATAAGGTTTTAGTTAGCAGGGCAATTGATTTTCTAAGTCAGCACTTTTGGCGTGCCTTGTCTAATTTACTTCTCGGTGGCATTGAGTGCCATCCGCATCATGAGTATTATTGGTTTTGTGCATTACTATACCAAGTGTGTTGTGCTAGTTGATATTATTTTTTTGACTAGTACTGGGAGACTTGGTTTAGTTCTATTGTGGACTCGGATTAATGCTCGATGATGAGTTGATGTCAAATTGAGCTTGATTAAGACAATTGAGTATAATATGGTCTTGAGCTAAAAGATTACTTGATAGTCTATTATTGAGTCATGCAATGCATGCTTGTTCTGGACATGTGATTCATTTGGCCTTTGTAGCTGTCCTCTGTAGTTCATTGTGGTTCATTTAGCTACTATCTTCAGTTTACTGTATTGATATTTGGTCACTGTAATATCTTCTTGTCAATTGTTATAATTGCCTGTTATCAGTAGACTTAGAATCAATGATTTGCATAAATAAATATAAGCAAAGTTTCAATTTTAGCTCAAGGCCTAATTTACCTCTATTGGTTGTCGTATTCAATTTGTGATTAAGAAAATTTTGACACAAGTGCCGTGAGGGCCAAGATTTTATCTTGTGCAACTCAACAAGCAAATAAATAAACATTTAAATCTAAGCATTATGCTGATTTCGTATGTCTTCGAGTCCTATTTTTGAGCATATTACCCTGGTTAATTGACATGAAGAAATTGCATGTTTATATGTCGATTTTGTCTCTTAATTACTACTGAAGATATGCTTTAATTATGATTATTGTTGCAGGAATTATATCTGAATATTTGCTAAATCTGCTATTATTACAACAGCCTCAACTGCTCGAAGCCGCAGCCATCATGCCGCCACAACTGCTTGCAGCCGCCGCCGCCGCCACACCCACTCCCCTACCTTGCCGCCTCTCATGCCCATGGCAGTCATCCCCGTGCCCCACCACGCCCTTGAGGTGGACTCATGAGGAGATTCATAAGGGTGTGGCCTTCGTGGTGGAGGGGATTGGGATGCAAGAGAGCAGGCAGACGACATTCTAGAAGGAAAATAAGACATTCTAGAAGGAAAATAAGTGGAAGGAGATTATTCAGGTGGGTAAGGATTCAAAGGTGGATAGCGACTAGGAGAAGACAATCGGATGGCTGATCGCTATCCCGTTGGTTTTGGAAGAAATGCTGTGGCGTTTTGTAGTATTTCACAATTAAGGAAGGCTATCTTGGTCCAAAATCTGTCCATTTCGTCAGTGAAGCTTCAAGTACATGAACCAGTCAGGCGGTCACTAACACAACAGCTATACAAGCCGTCTTTTTGTTCGACATGCTCGCACAGAGTGCGCGGAATGTTAGTCCCCTGCGAACGCTCGCGGCTCTTTCTCCTGTCCTTGTTGCCGTCGTCAGTAGACAGATCGTGAAACTGTTTCGGCGTTTACTCGTTCTATGCTCTGCTTAGCAACCTGGAATCGCTCGCGGCTGGAACAGGTGGCGCACGTCTAGTCGGATAGTAGCTGCGGCTGGATCGATAACACATAGACTAACATGTTTTTTTTATTTTTAAATTTAATTATACTAAATAAGTTATCTTAACTACAGTAAAAAAAATATAAGACAACATCATTTTGAACACCCTTGCAGCGCATCGAATATGCTTGCAAGTCAATAACTTGAACGCGTCAAGCAAGTGGCAGCGCACGCGTTGATCGACGTCGGCGACTGGCACCGTCGCTGTTGATCTCTGCAAACGAACGAGACAAGTCCGCCACTTGCGTCGATTGACCGGAGTGAGGTACCTACATAGCTTGCAGCAGCATGAGGACACGCATGATGTTATCTGTCATCATCGATTACTCTCTCCTTTCCCTTCTGCCGTCAGATAATTGCCTGTGTTCAGCGTTTCTCAGCTTCTTTTCTCCATCCTCTCAAGAAGAATGGCAGTTATTAGTTAATTAGGTTATCTAGTCAAGTGTAGTGCCAGACAATGGTTGAAACTTTTGAGTTATGGTTGGGTGTCTACCTGCCTAGAGTGACTGTGGAAGGGATTGATTTCTATTTCTAAATTTGAATGCGTCTGAAGGCGTGGTAATGACTAATGACAATGAGCTAGCTGCTGGGAGTTCAACATTTCGCCATGGTCAAAAATTCACCACGAAAATCTCGCCAGCTGACGTGCAAATTAAGCGCATCGTCGGGTCGTTGCCGGCCGGTGCCAAACACCATGCGCACATGGATCCCTCTTGCCAACTTTTGACTACCAGCAGAAAATTACACTAGGCCTTGTGTATAATTTAGAATTTTAGATAACAAACGCATGTGTTTTTTTAAGACTATATGTTTTACGATTGCAGATAAAATTATAACAAAATGCCATGCCAGACCCAAATTTGACCAATCCGAATCCTCTGTGAATATGCTGCACTATTCTCTAGATCAGTAGATAGTACTTATAGGTATATAACTGAATCATTTCATACACGATACATTTCATTGTAATAATACAATATCAGAGTTTAAATAAATCCGCATCGGGATCAGTTTAGATAGGGCCATTGGGCCAAAAGATTACATCACAAAAAGGCAGCAGAAACTGGAAGCAAGAAGGCACACTCCTTCAAAGGCAGTGACAGGGATAACCCAAGTGGAACCGATATTAGCTAAGTTCTAACTAATATTGGACCCACCTGACAGTTAGAGTGGTCAGCCGAACTGTGGAAGGAGAGGCTAGAATACTACGTGTTGAGCCTAATTGACATCGTCTTCTCCTCCATCGTTGCCTTGCTCTTCATAGAACGTGTACGGGTCTTGATTTTCAAATTCGAGGGGGAGGGGGGATTGAGAGCGAGGGTAAGTATACACAACCGTACTCCGCGAGCCAACATACAGAATGCATTAATTCAAGATACAAAGCTCAACAAATGATGGCTCGGATTCCTTTATATTGCGAAAAAGGACATTTGCAAATATTATTAGTAAAATGTCACATGACCTAGCATTTTATCAAATCATACGTATTATTTGAAGTTATGCAATAATTATAATGTAGACGGTTCCATCCACCAATGCTAAATTTTGACTATTGAGTTACATCCACCCTACTTAATCAGCACTGGAGCACATCCCTTCAACTTAGTTTTCTTTCCACCCACAAAGATTTGTAAATAGAACTAACTCGAAGAGGTTCCCATATACGCTCTTAACAGTGGGCACGGTTGTTTAAATAGTTTATACTATGCAGAGATTGTATACGAATTCTAATCTAAAAATAAATTTAAAATTAAATAAAAGTAAAAAATTCAGAATGAAAAAAAAGAAAATTAGCAATTGGATTTTCATATGAACTCCAAATTAAAACCCTACAAAGCCAAAATTCAGAATAAAAAATAGATAGAAATTAACAATTGTATTTGTATACAATTCTAGCCTAAAACTGAAATGTAAAATTAAATAAAAATAAAATTTAGATTAAAAAGGATCCGTGTCAATCAAGTACAATGGAAAATAAAATATATTTAAAATAAAAATAGCAGATAGATTTATGTACGAATTCTAGCTTAGGACTAAAAAGAAGGTCCATAAGAAGTACAAATCCAAAAATATGTAAATTCAAAATAAACATCAAAATCTATTAGTTTTTAAATTCTAAACTAAGTGAAAAATAGAAATTTTGGTTTTATTCTGAATTAAAATTCCAAAAAATATGCAGATTAGTGAAAAAAATAAGGTAAGGTATTTGATTTGTATATATATAAATTCAGAATCAAAATCCATTATGCAATAAAAGTCGATGATAACTGGTCTACAATCGCTAAGAAAAAGAGAATATGCTAAAAGTTCTAACAAAAAAGCAAACATTCTGGCCCTTTATTTGATGGACTTCCATGGGATAGAATAACTGAGATGGTGATACATCGACGGATGCTCACTCAGATATACCGGTATAAACTATGTGATATGTATTATGAGCATATAATATATACAAGTATTAGAAAACAGAGTGATTATTTTTTCTCTTATAATACATAATATTAAAATATCATAAATGAAAGCTCTACAGTAATCTATTTTTTTAAAAAAAAATAGCAAAATTACATAGTTATTGTAATGTTATTTAAATATACTTTAAAATAATGTCCGGACCGCTAACCTAGCCATTTAATGTTGCATGATGGCCTCGTAATAACTAGAAGCGTGTGCGCGGCGCCACGCCGCGCAGGCTATTTTGTGTAAATTGTTGAGTATTCGTATGTTGTAATCTGTATTGGTAAGTTTTTTTGCATTTCTTAATAGGTTGTCAGGATGCACCCAAAGATAGACCATATCGACAGAAACTACAAGAATCAAACAGCAAAGATGATGTTTACTTGAAAGCTGTTCCAGCCAGTCTTAGGTGTAAAACAAGAGGGCCTACACCAGATGAAGAGGTCCTACACCAGATGAAGAGCAATCTACGTGTGTAGGACCTCTTCTGAATCTTCATCTTCATCTGCTAGCTATCTACGTATTTCACAGGCAGCACTCCTCACAAGCAAAACTCGCTGTGCATGACGCGACCTGAATCAAGGCAAATGTTCATGAAAGTCCTATATTATCAGTACAAAGCAGTATGTAAATACATAATCTATTAGACACAAGGAAAATGTTCATGAAATGCTAGCAATAAGATAATAAGATTTATGGGTTTTATAGCTGAAAACAGCAAAAGAGCATATGGCTAAGAGCAAACGAAAGTCCTATATATGAGTAAAGTCAGTATATTATGGAGAGCAGAAAAGTATCTGCTCTGAAGAGAAGGGAGAACTTCATTGTAGGCAATTTCTTGTTGGAGGAAGAGAATTGTACATGGAGGATAATGTATAATCTTGATGTTCATTTAGCATGAATGTGGTAGTATGTAGTTCGGCAGCTGAACGGTTCTTGTGATCTAGGCACCCGCTAGCTCATCGAATGCTTTATTTCTATTTCTATATCCAACTTGACAAAATAGTTGTAGCAGAGATAGCTGGGCATGGTTTAGAACACTACGGACGTCAGGTAGTTTTGCATATTCAAGTAATTCTGACCAGCACCTATATATAGGATCAAAGAAACTTAGAAACAGATCTCGTGAGGATCCATACATAAACAAGAGGTCCTACACACGTAGATAGCTGAAATACGTGTTGCATATTCAATAGAACATCGAAAAAAGAAAGTAATAACTTTTGTATTGCAAACAGTTCAGAAAAGGCATGAGAAAAATGGAATAAACACAGTAAGGAACAAGACAAATCTGAACTAAACGGTTGATCTGATCAATTATAACAGAGAAAGGATATACAAATAATAGAGAACAGCTTTAGGATGTAGTGTCGGTGCGAAGCTGTGTAGCAGAATTAATGAGCAAAGGTAGTAAAGAGGGCAATGTGATCATTTTACCTAGAATGCAGCTCCATTTTAAGTGTTGTGAAATAGAGATATCGTCAATATCTTTCACCAATATATAAACCATCATTCCAAGGTATAACAACAGAGGTGATCCATATGTAATAACGAACTTCAATATGTCACAGAAAACTGTGGAGTAACCTGAAATGACCTGTTAAAATCCATGAGTTAAATCAGAAGGAAACGGGGAGAAGGGGCACATTAGAAAGTCTACGTTAAACTTGCAATGAAAGATCCAGCAACATCAATGCTGCTGAGGGTATCTGTATTCTCAAGACCAAAATAACCAGGCATTCCGAAAAATTGCAGTGTAACAACCTACACAGTTGATCGGGCATGGTAATCTAATAAAAAAAACCATTTCCCATGGTGCCATGAACTTTGGGAATAAAAAATAACATGTTGGTCAAGCAAAGATTATAAAGAACATTTCAAGAAACCAACCTGTACCCATTGCTTATGTAATGGTTTATTCAGAGAAGAATGAATTACACTTGAGATGGTTTGCAAGAAAACGAACAAAAGAGGAATTGAATTTATGATTTGTTGCAGAAGCAATTGAAGGCGAACGTGGGGGGGGAGGAGGGGCTAGTTATTGTTCTGCGCCATTTTACTTGCAGTGCTACTACGCATATATTTCCTTTCTGAACCACCACTCATTGCTAATAGGTGGATTCCAAAAGATTCCACTTCATCAGCAAGAAAAAAATAGGTGTTGGGGTGGGTCCTATTAGTTTACTAAGCCTCTAATACATGTGCACATAGGAAGAGGACAGTCCCTCAACAAACAACATATAATGGATCTCTCTGAAAATCTAAACAATATCATCATAACGAATTTAGGATAGCGATCAAGATAAACATAAAGTTTTGGCAGTAGGTAGTTTAGACTGCACAATCTAGCAAATGCTAAATACTAACTACCATCGAAAACATATGCAAACCAAAGAACCTTGAGTTGGAAGATTGGTGTACTTTGACACTAAAGTGAATTTACAGAAAAGAGCGAAAAAGGGGACAGGAATGAAACAAAAGAGAAGTGTGTACCTGCTGCATAGTCACAAAACAGCTGAATGAGTATGGTCTACTGTTAAAAAAAACCTTAGGTTAGTAAAAACAAGTGGTGCACACATCTGGAACGACAAAGGTACAACAAAAACTGGTATATATACATACACATTTTGCAATTAAAAAGCATGTGAGGAACCACAATTACATGTCTAATAAGCACTTACCCGAAATCGATGTCACTCAAACAGGTACCATGCACTGTCAGCCTATTTCCCATACTGCATAAGAGGAAGGCACGAGAAATCACAATGAAATCATCTAATCCTATCTTTGCTTCTTAGTCTTGGACCAAATGAACGAAGGAATCACCTGTGTTTGGTTGGCATGGTCCTTCAGCATGACCGGCAACTCATAGATGTCACCCAAAAGTCCAAGGAGGAGAAGGGTTCCTGTCAATAAATAGCAGATGAGAAAGGAAATGGTATAAGTGGTTCATGTTTTTAACAGTCTGGCGTTTAATAATGGCATTGGTACACTTGATTAAATGAGATAGTTCGTTTTGATTGTACCTGTTTGGCCATTTGTGGAGGTATCGATGCATAGTTGTTTGAATCTTGCACTGATTTGTAGAGTAGCTTCTGGTCCGCACCAGTTGTGTCCATCACAAACAGCAAACCAAACTTACAATGAGCCTAGCATTAGCTGCATAATGCAAGAGTATTTTGTGTTTTGCGGCAGAAGAATAAGGCCTAAGGATGGTCTTAAATAGGAAATAACATTACAACGTAACAACCAGGCATCTCTAATTTGTTCTTGGTTTCTCTCTACCACTGAATGAAATAGGAACTACATAAACCTCAGCAATCTGGCGGAGCTAACATCACACAGACCTTAAGAGGAAGCACCCTAGCTCAAACATTTAATCCGAGCCAACTATTACTCCATAAACCACGAAAAGCACAAGCAAGCAGCAATACCAGCATCTCTCAGCCTCCTCTCCAAAGTTCCAAGCATAATACAAGGCAAGCTCAAATTCCTCAATCCCCGAAGACACAAGATTTCTACCGACAAGCGTAGCAGGCTAAACAAAGGGGAAAAAGGATTCAAAAATTGGTCACCTCCAAGCTGCTTGGGCTTGGGCTCGCGCTCGGGCTGGGCCCTGGAGCCGATCGACGACGATGGCAGCAGGAACGAGGCGAGCAATGAGGCCACGGACTCCTCGAGCTTGGCGCGGTCGCCGAACCCTAGGCAGTCCCCACCGTCGGTTCCGAGTACCGCCGGCGGCGGCTGCTGCGGCGGAGAGTGGCGCACGGCACCGCTCTGCAGCGAGAGCATCTCCACCCGGGTGGGGAACCCTCCCTAGAACGCGCGGCCGGCCAGATCGCCGAGTGGGCCAATCCGATCCGTCGGCGCTCGAGGAGGAGTGGAAGGGGTGGGCTGCTCGAGCAAGAGCCTTCGAGATGGAAGGGTGGGGAAGAGCAGGAAGGGGGCGAATCGGGGGCGGGGTGAGGAAGCGACCCGTCGACCGCGCGGATGGCGGGAGGAGGTGGCCGCCGCCGCCGCAGGAGTGCGCGCGGTGCCGCTCTGCAGCGAGAGCATCTCCACCCGGTGGGGAAGCCTCCCTAGAACGCGCGGCCGGCCAGATCGCCGGGTGGGCCAATCCGATCCGTCGGCGCTCGAGGAGGAGTGGAAGGGGTGGGCTGCTCGAGCAAGAGCCTTCGAGATGGAAGGGTGGGAAGAGCGGGAAGGGGCGAATCGGGGCGAGGTGAGAAGCGACCGTCGACCGCGCGGATGGCGGGAGGAGGTGGCCGCCGCCGCCGCAGGAGTGCGCGCGGTGCCGCTCTGCAGCGAGAGCATCTCCACCCGGTGGGGAAGCCTCCCTAGAACGCGCGGCCGGCCAGATCGCCGGGTGGGCCAATCCGATCCGTCGGCGCTCGAGGAGGAGTGGAAGGGGTGGGCTGCTCGAGCAAGAGCCTTCGAGATGGAAGGGTGGGGAAGAGCAGGAAGGGGGCGAATCGGGGGCGGGGTGAGGAAGCGACCCGTCGACCGCGCGGATGGCGGGAGGAGGTGGCCGCTGCCGTCGCAGGAGTGCGCGCGGTGCCGCTCTGCAGCGAGAGCATCTCCACCCGGTGGGGAAGCCTCCCTAGAACGCGCGGCCGGCCAGATCGCCGGGTGGGCTAATCCGATCCATCGGCGCTCGAGGAGGAGTGGAAGGGGTGGGCTGCTCGAGCAAGAGCCTTCGAGATGGAAGGGTGGGGAAGAGCAGGAAGGGGGCGAATCGGGGGCGGGGTGAGGAAGCGACCCGTCGACCGCGCGGATGGCGGGAGGAGGTGGCCGCCGCCGCCGCAGGAGTCGGATCCAACCCTAGGAGGAGCCGGAACCGGAGCGCTCCTCGGGAGGCGAGGGGCCGTCAGGGTGGAGGCCTGGTCCTTGCGAGGCAGAAAAGGTGGATGCGCCACGAGGAAAGCCACGGCTTGCTTTTCCGTGAGCCGCGGCTTGCGATATGCGGGAGAAGCCGCGGCTTGCTATCGATGATACACACGCGTCAGGCGGAGCTCGCTCGCGGCGCGCACACGCGTCGACGCAGGAGGGTGCAGGCGCGACGTGGCAGGGGCGAGCGACGAGGAACTCCCCGAGGTTTAATATACGGATGATACTCTTGCATGAGTACAGTTTTTCAGTTTTTGGCTGATTGCGTGCGCTAGCCTGTCCAAGACAGGGTCGTCACCACCAGCACCCCCATCTTGCATCGATGCAGGTGACGTCCACTAGGAACTACTCGCTCCAAATTCCTCATCCGCGTGAAGATTCGTGCAGGTGAGTTTTCTAAGGCTGACTTTTTTTAGATCAGTGGTTCATAGGATTTCCAGAGAAAAAACTAGGAATCCAGATCCTCTTAAGTAAGTACTGTACAGACATTTGATTTGCAGGAATTGAGCGAAGGAATTCCATAGGTCCAATTTCATTGGAAATTAGGTACACACTTCGAGTGGATGGAAATTTTCCTTCGCGGTTGAGCACGGCGACGCAGAGACACAGAAGGGGAGAAAACACAGAGAATATTACAGCAGTCATCGCCAGAGTAAGGCTCCGCCATCGGCACTCCGGTCGCCACCGTGTCCGCCTCGCCGGCGCCGCTGCGCGCGCTGAACGGCTTCAGGGCCACCATCCGCAGCCCGCTAGCTTTTGTCTAATGACCCCAATATCTCATTAGTCTGCAGATAAACATTTTGTACTTCACTGATTAAACAAATAAGATTACATTGACTCTAAAATTCCGTGCTATTTCTCTCTCTGCGAATCAAATACCCAATTCTGTAAAATTCATGTATTTTCCAATTTTCTATTTTACGCATGCATTTCTATAGCCTGGTTAAGTTGAGGACAGAGAGAACTCGAACCTGGGCCATATTTAGTTTACAGGCCTAGCCCGGCCCATACCTGATCGACTCCAGATCGGGTCAAGCGGGTAAAGGTGCCCAGCTTCGGCAGCGGGCATGCATCCACCGACCACAAGTCCACAACCAGCGGGACCGCATGCATCCCGACGACTCGACCACAACTGGGGACTCCGATATCCAGCAGGCCATCTGATGATCTCGTCTCCACTTTCTTCTCCATTTCATTCATCTCGCTTGCCTTCTACTCAATCCAGAGTTCCTCACGATGTACATATATGATTATATACCTCGCAATCGCAACATCTATGTGCACAGCCAGATGAAAGAACAATATACTAGGTCTTTTCAATTTGAGATCTCGGAAAGGATTACAGGTTTGCTGTCGCGGCTGTTTCCCCTTGTTTAATTCACCTTGGAAGACATTACAGACATGTAGACACAACTTATAAATGAAAACACTGAACTGAACTGCCTGGGACCTTCACGCATGCAGAGAGCTTATTCTTATGAGCTGAGCCCGCCGGTTTCGCGTTGCTGCTGTGGTTTAACCTGACTCCCGGCTGGAGGAGCGCTCTCTGCCGGGCAATCCAATGTAGAGCTCCGTCTCCACGTCCATGTCGTTGCTGCTCGGCTCCGGCATGTCGCGCGGCGGCGCCATGCGGTTCTGCAGGGCGGGAACCACCAGCGAAGCCTGAAGATTCCGATGCTGCAGCAACAGGACCGACAGTGACTGATCAGTAACAATTTACACGTGATGTGTTTGATTGTCCAATGTCCATAGCTGTTATAAAATATACGACAAAGATATATGAACAAATAAACAGGAGACACAAACTTAATATAGAAAACATTTACGGGGAAAAATCATATACTCACGAAGACGAAAATCAATGTATAAGGAGATATTAAAGTTGATCTAAATTCATATCGTATTCGTGTAGGATACTTCATTGCCTCGTGTTAGATGTGGTATGATGACAGTTGTCTGGGCCATACACAGGTTGTATCAGCAACCGACTCTGATTCGATTTTCTCTTCGTGTGGGGCTCTTTTCTCTAATCCTATATATGTAACTCAGTAGACTATAGAAAGAAAAATACTCCATTGAACGGAGTTGAATATCCGAGATGAGGATGCTGAAATCTTATGAGATGAATTTTTTGTACCTAGCAATGAATGGTAACTTTTTTGGAACACCTTCCGTCTACACAAAGCAACAGAATCTTCGAGGCTTCCTAGTATATTTATGTGTGCACTAGCAATTTTGGCTAAAATCACCAAATAAACAAGAAAGGCACGGCCGGCTGCTCTCGAGACAAAATCGCCTCGAGCTTCGTGTGTTTTTTTGTGTGACTATCTCTCGGGTTTGATGGCCACGACGCCTACTTCGCTATGCAACACGATGCTTTTTACGGAGCTTGTTGCGACGCAACAGCTTTTATCAGACTTGCGCGATCGCTTTTTTCTCGCTACGGACTCGCGGACGTGCACCTCAATTTCGATGCTCCCCATTTATTTCCGTCGGCTGCCTCGGATCTTCAACTCGAAAATAGAAACTTTTGCTTGCCGGCTTCGCATTCATCGAGGCTTCCAAACACGAAAAAAAACGTCATTGTTTTTTCGAACATGTGCTCTAGTATCACTTTTGATGATGCTGTCGTGCAGTTGTCACCCGGGAGTCACCTCCCAGAGACAGCGATTTGATTTAAAACCTAGAGTTTTGATACCATATGTTATAAAATATATAGTAAAAATAGATGAATAAAAGATTGGAAGATGAATTTAATGTGAAAAACTCTTGTGAGAAAAAACATGGACGCATGAAGGAGTAAATCGCTATATGAGAGGAGATTACAAACTCAAAGAACTTTGGTGTATTTCAACCGTGCAACTATAAAGGTACATATATATATATGTTAGGGAACAAAAGTACTAAAAGATTATGAAACCGACACAAAGTTGATGTATGTGTCTATTTAGATGTATATACGAATTTCTATCATACTTTAACAAAGGCTGTGAGGTTGGCTACGCAATTGCGCATGAGATGTCCGGTACTTTGCAATTTTACATGGAAAAAGAGAGATACTTAATTTGCAGTTTGCACTGCTATTTTTGATAGTAAGTGGTTCACTGTCTTTACCTTTTCGCGTAAATCTTCATTATCTTTGACCAGTGTCCTCTCCTGATCATAGAGATGCAAGAAGAAATAACATGCAGAATTAGAATTTAGAACGCGATCACCATAGGGTTACTACGTGGCTATGCATCAGTTGGGATGTACCTTCTCTTTCAGCTTAGCTATGTGCTGCTCCAGTAACTGGGTCTGGTGGCATTGAAAAGAACACATAGAAGAATGCATGTCAATTTGTGTAAAAAGAGGCTTCATTGTTTTGTAGTAGCAATCAAGGAGTTTTTAAATAGCCTACCTTCTTTCCTCTGATGTTGTGGAGGCTCTTCTCAAGTTTGACTTCCAGACTATGTAGTTCTTCAGCAGAGCATCCTTCTAAATTTTCGCCCAGGATCTTTCTGCAGCTCATGTAACTCAGCATCAACTACTGACTTTTGGCTGTCCGAGGATGGTTTATGGTCTCAGAAAGTGGCACGATTGCTTACCGTTTGGAATCTTCAAGAGCTTCAAGTTTCTTTGCCAAGCTTACGGCATCAGCTTTGACTTGCTGCACTTCAGATGATTCAGCATTAGAATGCGTGCCATCACAGCACGTACTATACTATATTGCCCATATTGCCCAGAACAAGTCCCCAAATATTTGAGTCCTTTCTATACTGAAAACCAGCTGGCAATCTCTCTGTATTTTTGTTCCACTCGTGTCTAGCTAGGTGATATTGCAATGGAGATTTGGCGTAAGTTATCGACAAAATATTGATAGCTCCTGATTTTTAAATTAATCGTATTACAGTCCTGTCCAGGGTTTAGGTATATTCATATATAAGCCTCATGTAGATATTAAGTTGAGCTTAGCGGTACCAACTGAAGATGCAGAAGTGTAGGATATGTTTAATAGACACATCAATTAATACTCTCTACAAGAGAGCATATCATGCTATTTCTGCATTCCAGTACATGTATAAGGCTCATGCAGATGTTAATTTTAAGTTAGCTGTACCAACTGAAGATGCAGTAGTGTAGGATGTGTTTAGTTGACACGTCAGTCATATACAAATTAAAATACTCTCAACAAGAGCAAATGACGTCAGTGCTACATTATTATAGGATGTTTTGAAGAACAGTCTCAATGTAAAATGAAGAAAAGTGGTTACCATCTATAACTTGATATCAGAGAACACATAAAGTACATGCATTATTAAAGTCTTCATCAAGCAGGAAGGTAATATTGAGGATGTTCACCTGAATATCTTGTTGTACTGTGTTGTTATTGACATTATCCTTTGTGTATGCCTTATAGCGGTCAATCGTTTTTTGCAGGCTGAATTGCAGATACAAGAAGTAAATTAAAAGTTGGAAGATAATAATCGTTTTTGGGACAAAAGGAAGTCAAGATATTAGGCATTTTGATTGCGCGCCAACACTGCATTGCCTTGTCAGTTTCAAGACGTGCACATCAAGAAATAGTTTGGAAATTGTACCAATCGCTTTGTCACCAATAAATATTTTTCTAGGACAAAAGAAGTCAATAACAAGACACTAAAGAATATAATATCTGGCTTTAACTATTCATCTTCTGATGTGCTCTGAGTAGCTAGAAGCCTGGAACTAGCCAACTGAAGCCAATTGTTTGCCAAAAGTAAAATCAGCAAGACATGGATTTATATTCTGTTTTGATAGTGTCGCTGTTATATAGAGACCTACATTGACAATGTCAGAGTGCAGTTGTGGTACCAGTGTTCTTTGAATGGATTAAATCAATATCAGCACTAAAACATATCTAAATATCTCATTGTTTGAAAAATACAATTGTCACATGAACAGAAAAAACAATCGCAGTTCTAGATTTAAGGTTTATCATTGAAGTCATGATCACAAAGTAACACCCCCCTCATTAACTAGAAGGGAGTCAAAATAACATATCAATAAAGATAGAAAAATATTGATCTCTGACTTGAAATCTTACATCTGGAATCTTATGATTAGTAGAAAATTTAACCTATCTGATAAAGATTAGAAAAAAGAGCTCAAAATAATTCTATCCAAATATAAGAGAAAAGGAACTTAGAAAGCACAGGAAAAGAAACATACAAGAATTAAATCTGACTCAAGCACTCAACTCTACCAAAGCTATATAAAGCTCTACCAAAACTATGTGAAGAGATGCAGAAAGTACCAATCGTAGTTAAATTATTATTGTATCATGACTGGGGTATAAAATAGATAAAAGACTTGGCTGAGGTTGAAGGAAAAAGGGTACAAGGTTTAACTAGGGCAACTCGTCAACTACAGGGGATATTATTTTTGAAGCCTGGAGCATTGAAATTTTGAAATACAGTATCAATTTCTATAGGCCCATATTTTGAATAACAAACATCTAATTGAGAAGAATATGAGTGCTGTATGGAAAAAGTATCATTTGGGAATTAGTATTGCACATCTACCTGAACCGTGCCAATGTTCAGTACAATAGTTGATCAAACCATGTTGTTAACAAACCAATTTCATGAGACTTATGGATGAGGCTGTCATTAGGATTACGTGAACTTAATTTTTCTTAAACATAAATCGTGCTACAGATGTTTGAAGAGGTACATTATTAGCCGCAATGGATTGTACACAATCTTGACAATTAGCAACGGTAGGCAGCCATAGGGGGTGATCGTTTCGGCTTTTTTCGGCTTCAGCTTCTAGCTTCAGCTTTTTTTTCACTATTCACTACACTATCCACTAACTCAGCTACAGTGTTTTTTCAGCCAGCTACAGTGTTTTTTCAGCTAAAAGCCAAAAGCCATCGCTATTCCGATCACCCCCTATAGGGGACTCTGTAACAGATCTGGAGAAAAGTACAAAGCATCAAACTTATACTGATTTATTAGATCACCATCGACAAGTAGACTTTGGTACTCTGTGAACCATTGTTAAAAAAAACTGTTTAATTATTAATTTGGTTTTATACTATCTGAAATGAATAGCACTTGTATTCAACATGAGGCTTAAGGGCCAGTATATATACACGTACAGGTATATCACATATGCAGAGAACATCTTATACAAAAGGGTAATTACACATATATATGGGATATATCTCTAACACTATCAACTTGAGGGAGATTTGTCAGAGTTGTGTACGGCACTTCAAACTTTGCAGTAGCATGATTACAAACAATATTATATTTGAAAATGTGTTAATTCATTAAAATTTGTATTGAAATGCTTTTTTAACCTTGGATTTTTTTTCTGTATGTTTCTTAATGTGCCATCATTTTATGTTTGGTACTTTCATATTGAGGTTTGAAGCCATCGAAATTAAATAAACTATGACAGAGACACAAATTTAAGCACGAATGTCGAATGTTGGTGCTAGTACGAACGGTTGAGTATCAATTGGAAACCCATCTTTAGGAGCTAATTTGCGAAAGGATGTGACGATCACATGGATGGATGGTTTGTGAATAAACGCATCCACGGATCAAGAAATCAATTGTGAGTGATCCCATCTCACACCCCTTTGCTTCAAATTCATCTAAATCTCCAACGGCTTAGGTGGGGGTAGCAAATTAGCACTTAAAGATGGATTGGCACTAGCTATTGCCCCTCGTATATATGATGTCGGAACACTCACCCAAGTGGGAATTACATAGATAGTTGATCAGTGGGCGAATTGATATTGTTATAATCTTTCCTTGTAAGATTATGATACGTTAATTGGTTCTAAATCCATGCCTCGTCCTTTGACTCATGTTGTAGATATTTCGCATGCCATATTTATAGATTGATAGTGCTAGATTCAAATCTGCACGTGTGGTAGCATATGCACATAATTTATCGAAATGTGCACATGAGCACTTCAAAAAATTGTTGAAAAATTCATGGATGTAGGGCATGTTGGTACAAGAGCACCTGCGAAAAAAAGATGGACATATTTTACATAAAAAAAGACAAGTTTCTGCATATGTATTTGGCCATTTAGACATTGTGCATACAATCATCTTTGTGCACTACCAACCGTGCCTTGCATCCATTTTCTTTTTGGGGGAATTTTGTTGAGCTATGCTTTATGCAAGCCAATATAGGTGCAGATGCACCTAGTGCATGAAATCCGCATTAACAAATAAGATGCATTACTATTGATCCTCTTCTACAACACATATCACCCACTCTGTGCTTATATATTGCTAGTATAATCTTTCGATACTATATGTTTTATGCCAGATTTTGAGTTTGATATGTTGTCTTGTTCATAAAACACAAGGTTAGTGCCTTATAATGTAAATTCCTATAGGCTTATAAACCTCATAAGGTACTTCACTAACTTTGGCCTCTACGTAGAAGGTTGTGTCCCACGCAGGCAATCAATGGTAAAAATGTTATAGAGTAGCTTTCGTAGTGTATATGGAGATGTTCATATAGTCCATGTTAAATTAAAGAGTAAATTTCACAAAACTACATATAAATTTTCGTAACTATCATGTAAATTGTCACGACTACCAAGAAACTATAGATATAAGAACATATTTTAGAGAACTACAGATTTTAGGCCATTTCGTATCAGTGAGCTACAGATTAAGCTAACTCATTACATGCTACCGCTTCTGGCATCCTCAGCCCTTCTGCCAACCTCCCGTCATCGATTCCACCGCTTCGCCCGACTCACATTGTATGCCACTTGGGCATGGGCTACAGCACCGGATCAACACATGACAGGGGGCATGCCTAGAGGGCATGTGGGCTCGTTTCATAGAAAAGCACCCAAACACAATTTGACCTGGCCGTGCAAGAGAAAAGGCATGAACGACGTGGCCTAGTATGCCATGTGAGTCAAATGGAAAGACTAGCAGGTGGGCTAATACTGTCAAAAGTAGTGAAAGCATGTCACGGGTTGACTAAATCTGTAACACAGCAATATGAAATTGACACAAAATCCGTAGTTCTCTGAAATAGTTTCTTAAATCTGTAGTTCCTTTGTAGTTATGACAACTTACATTTAATTTTGTGAAATTTACTCTAAATTAAATTTGCCAAGAAAAAGGAGACATAACTCACTAGTAGTAGGACTTCATTTGTCAAAACCCCATGTAGTTCAAGATTTTACTGTTCAAATTCAATGAAAGAGATTATTGTAGAACATTAAAACAATCAGCCTTCGAGAACAAAAATGTAAAAGCAGGCAGCAATCACAAGAGATTTTACTAGTTTGCACTTTCCTATTGCATGTATGTTATGTGCAAAATTGGCATCACATGTTGACATGTGGCCCTTGCAATGCAGCAAGTGAAAGCTACAAGCACTATTCTATTTCATTATTTGGATAACACACCTTTATTTCTAATCTGTTCTTCCTCGCCAATTATTTAAACTTTGCCTCTCACAACAATCACCGCTGCAAGCTTGTCGTACGTGGAATGTTTGTGTTTGCATGGTATACAATCTGCAGGTTTGATATCATGTGGACAAGCTCAGGAATGACATCGACGCATGCAATACGTCTAAATGGAGCTACATGCGTACGAGCCATGAGGATAACATTGTGATGCTTATTATTTGGTAAGAAGATGAGGTTTAATGATAACCATTTGACCTCAAATGTGCATGACGGATGCACCATTCGGCGGCATCAACTGGATTGCACGAAAGAGGCCTTCGACAAGCTTAGTGTTGTGGTTCCTCAATGGCGTTTCGCCATCGATACCATTTGGTCTCAACAAAGTTTGCCATGGTGTCCATCTTGTTTTCTGTCGTTATCAATGTTTTAATGTGCTTAGACTTCAAAATCACCAAGTTGTTGAGCTAGGGTTTGTAATCTTTTGCTATATTGAACGAATAGAGTGGCTTACTGGCCCTTCGGGCGTTTGATCCTTCAAAAAAACATCATGACCATTTTATTCCATTTGGCTATATTGTTCATAGATTAATTGGTCAAATTACTCTGAGTTCAAGCATCCCTAGACTGTAGTTTTATTAGTTATATGTAATGAAGTGTCTTTCACATGAGAAATGAACAAAGTTCATTGTTGGCAATTTTTTAAGAGGGCATTTTGAATTTTACAAAAAAAAAGAGTTGTAGTAGTATGCACACTTTCATTCTGAGCTATGTGGTTGTTCTAGAGCTGCTTGGAGCATTAGCTTAAGGGATTTTTGCAAAAAAAAAAAAAACACACACACACCTACAAGTGGAGGAGTTTGTCAAAAAAAACCACCAGTATCTCAACGTTTGTTGAAAACCCATCAGAAGGTTCTATGTTGTTGCAAATCCACCCGCAGGGGCCAATTTATTGGCTCTAGATCTAAGGTTGTTGGAGTGGGTAGGATGGAATAAGTCTTCGATTCCACCCCTAGAGGCCAATTTACTCTTTGAAACTCCTGCATGGCACTTGCATGGCAATCCCATGTTATGAGTCTTGGCCCTAGATCTAAGATTGTAGGAGTGGGTAGGATGGAATAAGTCTTCGATACCCCGGCTTGGCACTCCTTGCCTTGCCGTAGCTGAAATCGGCTTTAGAGAAACTAGGGTTTGGGAAAGAGAAAACTCTTTATTTCTTCCTTGCCTTCTTGCTAACTGCAGGAGACTACATATATTATAGCTGTTGACTTCCAGAGATCAAGTCGGATACCAAAACCGAGTACTAGTTATAAAAGACTTTCCTAATCAAGTAGACTACTATAAGTATCATAAGGGTCCGAATCCGAACAAAATACCCTCAGTTCTTGTTAGATTTGATCACCCTTTTCCCTCTCCTAGTATAATACTTCCCCCAGTACATATCCCTAACATCCTAGTAGGTCGGTCTTGTGAACTATGAGCAGGGAGGACAGGCCAGCATAGTGTAGGGCGCACATGTCAAGTACAAGAGAATAAAATGCAACACAAGAGTGGGAGAATAGAGGGTGTGAGACCATGTGGAGGTCACCCTATGATGTATGATGAGTATCTGATCTTGTTATGTAAATATTGTCAAAGTTTTTTGTTGGTTTTGGGAGCTTGTAATTTTCAGAGTTGTTGTCAGGTTTTAACCAGTCTGACCAGCTTGGTAACGGTGGTTTGACTGATGGCTATAGAGCGGTCAGACTGACTATATGCCTTTTTGAAATGGATACCAAACACTTGTGTCGATGTGTTTAAGGATGTCTTTACACTAGGTGTCACTCATTTTGAAGTTCTGAGTAGAAACTAGATAGTGTTTAACTGAAATTTTAGTGCTCTTAAGCGATCAGACCTGCCAAACCATTGCAGTCAGACCGCTCACGATCAAACTAGCATGGTGTCAACGGTCAAACCGACACCGGTGGTCTGACTAGCCAAGTAATGGCGGTTAGACCGACTTTTGGCAAATTGGTGCTCAAATTGTGCATTTTGGTTTGAAGTTTGGTCCTAGAGTTAGGATCATATGTATGAGCATGGTTGAGTGTATGTACGACATGAATGCCAGAGTTTTTATTGTGGTGCGTTGCATGATGCATTGCTTTGACTAACATGAGTCAAAGGCATGAAACTTGTGCTTGATATGGTTGTTTGATATTTAGATATGCAGGTGACTTAGAGAACGTTAGCAACAAATGGTTATTGGAAATCAGGCCTGGTTTACACTCTTTCCGTGGACACACACACACGAGATTGATGTAAACTTAGGAACTCAGAAACAAAACAGAGGAGGTTTTGCGCTGCACAACAACTGCAACTTTTCTGGTTTTTCTCTTCCTTTTATTGGCATCTAGATATTACAATTTGGTTAGCCTACAATTACAGGATGGTTATCCCCCATGCCGTATTAGCTACAACAATTACCATAGCTACCAAAACAACTATGCCAATTCAGGCGCCACTCATGCAACCGACGCGAACAACCTATACAAACTGAACCTGGTATTGTTGTGCACATCTAAAACAAAAAGAAACTCAATGTGACACAACTAGCTTAATTCAATATTCACCTCCCTAAGCTGGTTGTCCTCTTCACAACCTGCATCCCAATTCTTTCTGTCATCTCCAAGAATTTGAGTCTTCCCAAAGGCTTGGTTAGAATGGCTGCCAGCTAATCGGTGGTGCTAACATGCTCAACCACAATATTTTCTTCTTCCACACATTCCCTGATATAATGAAATCGAGTATCAATGTGTCATAGGTACGGTTGCAGGAGCGAAGATAATACCGATGGACAGGGAGACGCTGGGCCGAACTTGCGCTGCTAGAACCAGAAGTCTCCGTCTTGCCGAGAAGAAATGACGCCAACGAGAGCACCGAACGGGACTGAAGGAGAGGGCGTAGGATATAGAGAAGATGATCTTTATTATTCTTGACTCTTATGTGTATAGACCCTTAACAATATATAGCAATAGCCTAGTTCTATGTCTATCCATATAACCCAAGACGGAAAGGAACTGTTACCTGTCTGGCAACGAATACAACTCTTAACCTTTCTACTCAACTCTATGGAACCAAGTTGGATGCGCTCGCTAGATGGATGTCCTGTGCATACGAGTCGGTCTCCACTTGCCCTTCTGTGCGATGCCATCACTGATACAGTTGGCCCCATCTAACATCTCCTTCCCTTGAAGAAAAAGCTTGTCCTCAAGCTACACCGAAGGGTAACGAAGTTTAAACTAGTTGAGATGCTCCCAAGAAGCCTCCATTGTAGACTGACCTTGCCACTGAACCAGGACCTACCAGTCCCCCTTATCTCGTGTGCCTTAATGACTTGTGCTGGCTCTGGTGCGATTTTCCCATTGAACAGAGGTTGTAATGGAGGAACTATCAAAGGTGTTCCTGTGAAAGGCTTTAATAAGCCCACATGGAACACATCATGGAGTTTGGCTTTTGCTAGTAGACACAAACGATAGACCACTGTCCCAATTTTCTCAAGGATTTGGTATGGCCCAAAGAAGCAAGGTGCCAACTTGTCATGCTGCGGAGAAATCAGTGATGAAGCTTTACGATGATGAATACACAGCCACACCCACTGACCAACGTCGAACTGAAGATCACGGTGATGAGTATCATAAAATTTCTTGTAATGTTGTTGAGCTTGAAGCAAGCGATCATGGACATCCTAAAGCAATTCAAATCAGTCCTTTAGCAATATGTTGACAGCCACCACCTGAGCACCTCCCAGCTCATAGCTGTGCAATGATGGAGGATTGCGACCATAGAGTATTTTAAATGGCGTTTCCCGCAATGCAAATTGAAAAGGGGTATTATAACAATACTCCGCCTGCGGCAACCATTGTAACCACTATTGAGGTTGATCATTTGTCAAACACCTCAGGTACATAGTAATAATCTTGTTGACGACCTTCGACTGCCATCGGATTGCGGATGAAAGGCTGAACTTCAACAAAGTTGCACGCCCAATAATCGAAACAACTCCTCCTAGAACCGGCTAGTAAAAATAGGATCTCGATCGCATACGATGGAAGATGGTATCCCATGTAAACGAACAATGTCATCAAAAAAGCCTAAGCAACGGAACATGCTGAATACAGATGTGCTAATGGAATAAAATGCGCATATTTGGAAAATCCATCCACAACCATCAAAATAATCGATTTGCCATTGACACAAGGAAATCCTTCAACGAAATCCATTGAAATATCTGCCCATATAGTTGTTGAACCTCACGTTGGGCATAAGTTACAAAGAAATCTGCACGTAGACGCTGGAGTGTCTTCTGCACGCCCTCATGTCCCATCGTGTGAGTTGTAGATAAAATAGACTAGAGGGAGGGAGAGGTGGGCAGTATGTATATGCACCCCTTCAACGTAATCAAGCCATCCACAATACTCCAATCAGGCGCAACAGTCCCTACCTCTATGCTGGTTTTGAGAGTGAGCAATTCAGGTGAGGTTGCTAGTTCACTGCGAAGGGTATCAAAGAGGTCAAACCGATTGGCAGTTAGAGCGCTAACCATGGTCACTTCAGCATCTCGCCATGAGAGAGTGTCTGCCACCACATTCTGCTACGGTATTCAATGCGAAAGGAGAAGCCCAACAATTTGCTTACCCAACGGTGCTGGAAAATTGTTGCCAATCGTTGATCCAATAAATACTTTAGACTATAATGGTCGGTATAGACCAAAAAATCAGTGCCCCACAAATATGGTCTTCAATGTCTAATGGCCTAAACCAACCCCATTAGTTCCTGTTCATAGGCCACTAGATGTTGGTGACGAGGTGCCAAGGGCCGGCTGAAATATGGGATCGGTCCTGAACCTTGATGTAGCATAGGCCAAATATCGGCTCGGGACGCATCACATTCCACAATGAACTCCTATGCAAAGTCAACTAATTGTAGTACAAGTGCAGACGCTAAAGCCTGTTTTAACACAACAAATGCTCCAGAGGCCTCTGAAGTCCAGACAAAGCTTTCTTTCTTCAATAATTTTGTAAGCGGAGCTGCAAGAGTGCCGTGATCTTTGATAAAGCATCGATAGAATTCGGTCAAACCCAAAAAACCACGAAGGGCTCTAACTGATTGTGGACATGGCCAATCTTCCACAGCTTGGATTTTCCCCCTATCCATGGCCACTCCATTATGGAAAATAACATGCCCAAGGTAAGAAACAGAGGAAGCACCAAATGAACATTTGGACCTTTTGAGGGGAAAAAATGCTACTCTCGAACAACCTTAAGGATTGTCTGCACGTGTAGAAGATGTTCAGACCATGAAGGGCTATAGACCAATATGTCGTCAAAGAAAACCAGAACAAATTTTCGAAGGAATGCACACAGGACCTCATTCATAATTGCTTGAAATGTAGCCGAAGCATTAGTTAGGCACCGCTCAATTTAGTTTCTGACTTCTGGCTTTTGTTTTTTTCACTATATATTAATTTCGTCTTTTTCTAGTTTTTATTTTTGAGTTTTTTTGCCTTTTCTTTTTTTGGTATTCTTTTGCTTTGTCTATGATGGGCTAACATGTTTTTCCTATTTTAAAATTTAATTATGTCAAATAAGTCAACTCAACTACAGTAAAAAAATACGTCAGTTACAGTAAAAAAGCCATAAACCAACGTCATTCTAAACACCCCCTTAATCCAACCAGAAATTCAAATAAACCCTCATGTGTGCAAAATGCTATTTTCTCGACATCCGCCGAATGCATGCGTACCTGATGATAACCCGAACGCAAGTCTAGTTTAGTGAAGAATTTCACTTGCTTAAGCTCGTCCAGGAGTTCCTCGATCACTGGTATTGAAAACTTATCTTTGATTGTCTTTGCATTCAGAGCCCTATAGTCGACGCAGAAACGTCAAGAGCCGTCTTGTTTTTTCACTAACAACACAGGAGCCAAGAAGGCGGACAAGCTACGTCGTATGGTGCCCTGCCTCAGCATCTCCTTCACTGCTCCTCCAATTCTGCCTTCTAAAGGTGTGTATACCTATAAGGCCGAATGACAATGGGTGGCATTCTAGGTTCCAGTTGGATTCTGTGGACTTGTGCTCGTGCGAGCAACAAGCCCTGTGGTGCAACAAATAGCCCCCTCAAAGTCTTGTAACAATTCCTCCATCAGACTGGCCGATGAACCCTGAAGTGCATGCAGAGTTGCTGCTGACGGCCACCCGTGCCAAGTGACTGAATGGTTGTTGTGGGTAAAAGACAACGTCTCAGTAGAGAAATCCCAGAGAATCGGGCCCACTGTGCGCAGCCATTTGACTCCCAAAACCATAGCAAACCCGGCCAAAGGGAAAGCGTAGCAATCCAGACTAAACTCCTCGTTCTCAATTCGGACCGGAAGACTATGACAGAGACCTATGCTTGCAACATGATCGCCATTGGCCACTGCCACCCGAATTTGGTGCTGCAGATGTAATGCTATGTTTGCTAGGTGAGCTGCTTCCTCCGAGAGAAAATTGTGAATCGATCCCAAGTCAAGCAACACGATTGGATGGATTGTGTCGACTAGCACCTACACTTGCATTATGTGAGACGTTCATGGCTGGACGCCAGATAAAGCATGCAGTGAGATGACTGGCTCATTGTCATCTTGTATGAGTCCCTGCTAGTCGTCCTTGTCATCCAGCGCGATCTCAAGTAGAAAAAAGACATTTGCAGCGATAGCCAAGGAGGAATTTGTCGTCGCAGTTGAAACATATTACTTGGTGACGGTGATCAGACATCAAGGCGGCTGTAAGTTGCTTCCATGGTAAAAGTGCTGTTGTAGTTGGAGTTGATCCTTCCACAGCCAAATTGGGTGCTGGTAGTGCTTTCTAAGATCCTTGGCTTGGAGCGATGGCCAAGGCTGATCCGGCTGGTGTGGGTGGTGAGCGAACTCAACTCCACTGCCTCGTGCCTGGTTTTGCCAGTGATGTCATGATGAAGTGCCATTTTTCATAGGCCCATGCGAGTGCCATGGCCAGTTGCAGGCTCCCGGGAATCTAGAGTTCGACGCCTATGCGGACTTGCTCCAGTAGTTCGGATGTAAATAGTTGGAATTGCTAGGTTGGGGATAGGGGCTCTATGCGACATAGTAATGCCACGAACTTCTCTTGATACTCTGCGATGTTTCCTACTGCTTGTAGTTTGGCCAATTATTCCAAGAAGTTATTACAGATTAGCGGCCCAAAACGTAGACCGCAGTAGTCCTTAAAAAACTACCAAGAGGGTTCACCTTCATCCCGCTCCAACTGATAATACCATGTTTGTGCTGCTCCCAATAGATGATATGACGCCAGCCACACCTTCTGATGCTCTGGTGTTTGCTGACCTCAAAAGAACTACTCACAGCGGTTAATCCATCTCAAGGGATCATCTTTGCCATCAAAGGTGGGGAATGAGAGCTTATGGACGCGAGCTCCATGTTGTCCTCCACCATGTGCCAGTTGCTGATCCGACGGAGGGAGGGCAGGCATCAAACCCGGCGATATAGGACGTATTCCATCTCCAGAATTCATGGGCCATTTTTCCAAAAGCGCAATGCGATCCTTGAGACCCGTCACCTCTATGGATAAATCTGTTTTGAGTTCCTTGAACTGAACCATCATGGTTGCTGTCAGGTCAGTGACCTGTTGCATCAACGCCGCCATCTTTGACATTCCAGCCATTGGCTCTGATACCAAGTTGTCACATGCAAGGTTCTAAAAACAGGTTTACTCGGCCGAGTAATCGCCCGAATACTCGTACTAGGTCATCTCACCGGGTACGAGTAGGCCAAAACGAGTAGTTAACCGGTTTAACCGGTATAACCGGCCGATTATTCGGTATAATCGGCTACGAGGCCGAGTAATCGCCGAGTCACAACAGTGAGGTTATTCACTGCTACTGCTTACTTGCTTAGTTTGTCCAGTTAATTTTCTATGGACAAAAATTGCAAGTTTCTATGGTGGCTATGCATCCCATTCTACAATTGTTGTATGCTATTGCTACTGCTTACTTATTCAAAGTAGTGGCTATACATGGTTGAATGATAGTTTTTGGTTTGGTAGCTTAGCTAATCTGCTATATAGAAGGCAGATAGGCTACTAAACATTTAGTGAAAACAGATATCACTAGATGCATAAATTCAGGAACTATAAGATCTCAGGTATCTTCTTCATCATCTTATTTTGCATACCTAGCATGCATGACTTGCCAAGTGATCTCATAATTACATTATCAAGGCAATTGTTCTGGTTTTCTTGCATGGTAATGGTCTTGAACATTGCCTTCAGATCATGTTAACAAATAATGCTTGTTTTTGTTAAGTATTATGGGTTCAATGATGCTAATTGATTTTCTATATGATAAAACTGTTACTTCATTGCTGATTTTTCAACCACCTATATAAATCAAAAGTTCAAAATAATTGCATCAAATGTGGCTTTGATTTTATATGAATACACATATATAAATCCGTTATTAAAAATATAAAACTGGTTACAAGGCAGAGTACTGGGCCGATTCCCGTATAATCGCTACAAGGTGAGGTGACCGAGCGAGTACCGAGTACCGAGTTTTAGAACCTTGGTCACATGTACGGTTGCGGGAGTGAAGATTATACCCATGGATAGGGAGGCCCTAGGCCGAGCTTGTGCTGCCGTAACCAGAAGTCTCCATCTTGCCAAGAAGAAATGATGCCAATGAGAGCGTTGAACGGGACTGGAAGGAGAGGACGTAGGATATAGAGAAGATGATTTTTATTATTCTTGACTCTTCTATGTACAAACCCTTAAACAATATATTGCAATAGCTTAGTTCTATGTGTATCCATATAACCCGAGACGGAAAGGGACTGTTTCCTGTCTGGCAATGAATACAGCTCTTAACCTTTCTATTCAACTCTATGGAACCGAGTTGGATGAGCTCGCCTGATGGATGTCCTGCGCAAATGAATCGGTCTCCACTTGCCCTTCCATGAGATGCCGTCGCTGATACGGTTGGTCCCATCTGACACAATGTGCTTACTTTGGTCCTATAGAGGCTATAGAGGGACAAGGAAGAAGAATGATCAAGTGACATTGCGCTGCGCTGTAGGATGCTCGCGGTCTAGATGGACTTGGACGTGATCCCCGATTAGCAGTTCTTGACTTCTAGGAGCTTCAACAAGTAAATTGGTCATTTCGGTGTGGGCTTGGAGAAGATTTGCAACAACATAGAACTTACAAGTGAGTTTTTGACGAACTTTGAGATGTAGATGGTTTTTTGACAAACTCCCCCACCATAGGTGGGTTTTTATGAAAATAATTATTGGCAAACATGTAATGTGAAAATTACAAAGTTAGCATTAACAATTGACCTCATGGAACGAACTTCATGCATTCCCTAGACTGTTGTTTGAAAACTATAGTACATGTGGCAATAATTCTTGCCAAAAGGATGATCATTATCACATGCTTGATTCTAGTAAAAATAGGTAGAACTCTATTTTTAATATCATATATTTGGACACCACAATGGACCTACAAGATATAGGCTTGTTTTGAAATGTGAAACTTGATTCAAATAATATCTAGAATGAAAATTTAAAACTGGGATTATAAGAAAGCTAGCGCTATCTAAAAAGTAATCTTGACGAGCTAAACAACTGACAGAGCTCTAATGCTCTACTACATAATATCTTTAATACTTTCAATCATTGGTATTTTCTAGTTCATAATATCTTTAATACTGAGTTGTTTGAATTTTTTTTAGTTTTTAGAATAAAAATAATAATGAAATAATGAGAACAGAACTGAAAAAACTTGGTTTGCAAAGATTTGTATACGTAATGCACATGATGTTCTCTATAAACTTTCTAATTAATCGGTACTAGTAACAAAATTGTAGTGTACCTTTCGAAATGTTGATCAATTTAAATCAGTTTACTGTAGCTCATTCAAAACTGTCGTACTCAGAAATATGTACAATGTTGTTTGTTGGACAAAGCTAAAGGGAGTAAACTAATGGATCACTCCATATTTCAATACCAAAGTATCATGAATGGAAGCAAAGACAAAGTATCTTGAATGGAAGCAAAGAGAGCGCGTACACCATATAGTGTTTATAATTCTAAAAAAAGATGTACTGATATTATCACATTCACATCAGCCAATGCGCTATCAACCATAAACTGATCTGAATGATATATTTTAGCACAAATTTAATCATGCACAATATGAGAAAGTATTCGAAAATGCCTACATATTTGGTTGAAAGAATCTATATGCTTAATAATTTCAGCATAAACTTGATGATTATAAGATGAAACACCTACCAAATCTGGCATACTTTTTTTTGTTTTGATCACATACTGTTTGTGCCCAAACAGAGGCACCATCTACTCATAATTAAAGACCCAAACAGGCCAATATGAATTAAGTACTTAAATCGTACATATTAAGCCAAATCAGGAGATGATGATTAAGATACAACACCTCTCCAGCAGAAAATAGGATGTGCTCTTTTCGGCTGTAGCTGATAGTTTTTTGAACGAACCGAATACCGCTTCAAAATAATTTTCTCGATAAGCTTGCTTTAAAAAGTTCGCAGAGAATACGTTCTATTTATTTATTTAAAAGAAATCTTAAGTTAAAAAGACCATGGCTGCAGCTTCCTGCTAATATTGAAACCGAAACTCGCTAGCAGAAAGCTAAAGATATTCAAATCAAAATTATTCTCCGTAAAACCAAAAGTAGAAATCTTGCCGAAAATACAATATCGCATGTATATTTCTGTACTGGCCAATGCTATCCATAGTCCCAGACCAAGCAGCGCGAGCCCCAAGCAAGCAAGAAACCAGCGTATGCTACTGTGCCCAACGTCACAGCAGAATGACCGAAAGACACAAGCCATACCTCGAACGGAACTGACGCGATTGGACAACGTCAATTGGTAGTACTACCAAGCCAGAAAAAAAAAGGGTGCCTAGTTTAGGCCGGGGAGTGGGGGAACCAGGTGAGCTTAATTACTGACCGGACGTCACATGAGCTTGTTTCTCCATTTGTAGCCGCAGGCCGCAGCCCTCCTTCCTTCCCCTCAATTACTGGGCACGCCTGCCTGCCTTTCCACGCACTCTTGCTCCCATTGGCTGCCCATTAACCTCGCTTTTGTGCATTGGGCTGCCTCCATGTAGTACCAGCTGTGTTCTTGGGTTTTTCAGACTCTTTTAAAAGGTTGTTAGATTAGACTAAAATTTAGTAGTTTATAGTTAAAATTATATTATATTAATTAAAATTATACTATATCTGATAACTTATTTAACATTATTAATTTTTAAAAAATCTAAAAAATAGAAAAAAATTGTTTAGCCTATCGTATATAGTGTAAACGAATATAGAAAAATCAATAAAAATATTAAAAAAGATAAAAATTATGAATAATAAAAAAATAAATCAGAATTTAGAAACCGAAACCTAAATAAACAAGGCCTAAATACAAAGATCAACTTCTGCCTCGTTGCCACCCAAGATCGAAAGGGCAGGAAGGAGCACCAGGGACAAGAGAGAAGAAAGCAAGATTAAATGAGGCCTACAGTCCACGAGACTGGGGGAGAGCTGCGAATGTAAGAGAGTGAGGGAAAGAGGGGGAACAGTAGAAATCAAGAAAGGGAAAGAGCAAAGAGAGGCAAAGGGCACAAGAGCGAGAAGGCTTGTGCTATGACTGAGCTGTGCGCATCAAGGCCGTACAGATATTTTTGAGGAGGATGGGCGGTTGGTACAGGAGTTCCCGACTTCCAATAATAGCAACCACAGCATTCCACCCCTGCGGGCGGCGTCGCCTTGCCCCGACTCAAATACGAAATCAGAAACCTAATTCAAACAACCAGATGAACTCGACTGTAAGAACCCAAAATTTAACCAAACAAACCACCCCTCAAAATTTTCAAACCGCAGCAGGAGCAGCGAGGCGAGATTTCAGACTTGTTTAGGGGAGCCTGATGGGGAAGGTTAGGGCGAAGGATCGAGGAGGGCAAGCAGTTGGGGTACGTACCTGGTGGCGCTGGCGAACTCGTAGAGCTTGCCGCGCGGGGAGAAGACGATGAGCGCGACCTCGGCGTCGCAGAGCACCGAGAGCTCGAACGCCTTCTTGAGCAGCCCGTTCCGGCGCTTGGAGAAGGTCACCTGCCGGCTCGTCGCGTTCTCTATCCGCTTCATCTCCGTCTTCCCCCGCACCATCCTGGCCGATTCGATCCGCTCTCCGAAGCCGCCTCCCTTCTCCTATCTTCTCCCCTCCCCCAGAAAAGGAATCCAACCCAATCCTCAAACACTTGGCCTTATGAACTGCAGGCACGGGGCGCCGCAACCAATCGCAAGCAACAACGCAGCACACGGTAAACAAACAAAAAATAAATAAAATCAAGGGGAGAGAGAGATCAAAAGAGACAGAAGTAGACAGATCTGAGAGGGGAGGGCGCTCACCAAAAATGGCGAAGCGAGGAGGGGAAGGGGGGGACTGAGGAGAGGTAGCACTAGGCGACCACCGGCCAGGCAGGCAGGAAAGAATAGTCCCTGCCGTGCCCGCGGTGCGCGCGTATGTATTGTATGCGTCGCCCGGCGCGGATGGGATGGGATGGGGTGGGTTTATAAAGGTGAGCTCAGCTGTGGTTGGACGGAAGACTCGACTGGGAGCGGAGTGGATGGAGAGGGTAAAAAAAGGAGGCGATCCGGCCAAATAAAGAAGGCGGCCGCGGGGGAACTCCCCATCCTGGGAAAATCGGGGGACCGACCGGCGCCGGCTGCACGCGCGCGATCGGTCGCCATTGGCCGTCGCCGTCGGTGTGCAGAAATTATCGTGAGCCACCCACCAGGATGACGGCGTTTTCGCGGCCGCGCGCCTCCGGCTGGGTGGGGGGTGCCTGCCAAAACTGGCGAAGCTTTTACACTTGGCAACCGGGTCTATTTTTTTTTTCAATCTTGGACCCTCTCATGTAAACTTGCACTTTTGGCCGTATATGGACAACCACGATAAACATGTGCTCTTTTACCTCTTTTACCGTAGCAACAATCCGAACTATGGCAAGTCACTCACGAAAGCAGTAGCCACAAAGCTACTATAGTATAGCACCACAGCAGGAACTATAGCGTTGTAGGACCACTGCAGAAAATACTAGGTGAGAACACTAACACTGGCTTTATGCACGCATCCATGAGCCAGCTAATCCTATTGCGGTGCGTTACCGTAGCAGAAGCTGCTGTGTTTGGGCATCACGATAGGATCTGTTATGGTGGATAGGGCGATCAAACAGTGAAGGATTCAGAACTGACAGGTGTGTAGCTTCTTCCACCATGTGTTATTACGCTCCCAACGATGGCTCGCTTGTACATGAGGTGCGGTGCGCTACAGGGAGTGGAAACAATTGTTGGCTGCATATGTACTATCATTCTGACTGTACACATTTGATGTGATGGGTAGTCCATTTTGCTTTTGTTCGTGTCTGTGCTTTTTTTGTCGCTCGTGGTTTCTGCTACAAACTTATGCCCGGTTGGAGCAAAAGAAATGTTTTTTTTCTTATGTCTTATAAGTAGAACGATTTCTTAGTCGTCGTTTTAAAGCTGTTTATTCTTTTTGAAGTGGCTTATCGATATTCAGTTTATTCACACAAATACTTATACTAGAACTAAAAACCATAAACTGCAGTCATAAATCATAAGTTATAACCGAAAAGAATTCACCTTTCAATTTCTACTTTTATGGGGTGTTTTGAAAGGAGGATTAGACCATTCCATTGCTTTGAAATTTCTCTCTATTCCTATATTTTTGGAGGAAAGCACAAAACAGGTCGGAGCTCGAAGGTAAGCCACCACCCCACGCGGCGCTCTCACACACATACGCACAGTTTTCCAAGTTTCCTGTGTTTTTCCCTGTAAATTGATCCAAACACCATGCTCCGGTGTCTTGCATCCTATATAGCGCTTTCCTTGTGTTTTGCTATTCATATGTTTTTTCTTTCGTGCGTTGCAAACAGGACCTTAGTGTTGTTTACTTCGCTATTACACTTCAAAGAACGTGCATTACATGTGCACGTGCAAACGCTTTTTTATCATATTTTTCCCCATCACATACCTTTTTCTTGTGTCCTACTACACTTTTTCAGTCATTTATGCCCTCATTTGGAACATCGGAGATTTAGTATGATTGGTATAAAAAATGTTTTTTTCCTGCTAAGTTGCTGCTTTCCAAACAATATTAATATCTCCTCACACACTAACTGGTAACGACAAGCTCAGTTTACATTAATTCATGTATACTGACATAGCTAGCTTGGTTGATTTTCCACTATCCCATCCAAATTTGTATGTACATACATCACCGTTTTATTAACTTGCGAACAAAGCTGTGCCACTATAAATGTTAGTACGTGTGATACACTCTAAATGTTTTTACAGCTTTCCATTTTTATTTATTCACAGTTCTTTTTTGACAGGAAACAGTAGGGCCCTGCCCCTACTGTATATATTCACAGTTTCTCTTTATAAAATCAGATCGAGAAGTAATTGGAACTTTGTGTGTCATGCTCGAACCTCACATATGCTGAACCCAAAACAGGAAAAAGATATTCTGAGAAGAGTTTTCTCAGGAAACTTATTTAGGCCACGCTCAACTTCGCTGCCAGCATTGGCTTCCAATGATCACGTTGGCTTCTAAAACACTGTAGCATTTTGGTCCGTTTGTTTGTTTTAGTTTTGTTTTTTTTCTTGTATTTCTTTGCATTGTCCGTAATAGATTAACATATCGCTTTTATTTTTTACATTATTTAAATTTAATTTTGCCCAATAAGCCAACTCAGTTACAGTAAAAAAATCAACCAGCTACAGTAAAATTTCAGCCAGAAGTCATAAGTCATCGCTATTCCGAACACCCCGTTAAGAGAATACTGATTTTTACCACTTAAAAACAAAGTTAATGTCAACTTGGCCCTATTTTGCAACGGTGAGCAGCTATGTTCTATTAGCCTTGCTCTCCCTGAATTTTGTTTTATATATGCTCCGCCACTGCTAGCTAGGTATGCTTCTCACACACCTTAAACATCATTTAATTTTTTTAGAAGTAATTTATGCCTTGAATAAACTTCACAGCAAAAGCAGACAACTTCTGGAACTGATTGCAACCATTTAACTCTTTGAAAGAACAAGATGCACGGATACTAGTCTATGGTACGCTAGCTGAACCAACTTTTCCAATGGGAAAGAAGTACGTATCACAAAAGCCATCCTTCCCTGCATCAGCTTATGTACGCGGCTAATTAACATCATCTAAGATGGCCACCTGAAATCATTGTACTCCGCTTACTAATACAACATGTGCTTATGTCTTTTCAGTTCCATTCGGGAAATGACTTCCATGCTACGGTTTACTGTAGTACCCTCTCCATCCACATTTATAGAACGTATTTTTTTTAAATAGTTTTATTCATAAATATAGAATGTAATTTATTATCTAATGTAAAACTAGTGTAATATTTTCTTTATATTCCTAATAAATATACAACTTTAATTGTTTTTCTCTACATACATGCATTGCATATAGTACTTAGGGGGTGATCGGAATAGCGATGGCTTTTGCTGAAAAAACAGTGTAGCTCACTGAAAAAACACTATAGCTGAGTTGATTTATTAGGTATAATTAAATGTAAAAATAAAAGCGGCACGCTAATCTAGAGCGGACGATGCAAAGGAATACAGGAAAAACAAAACACAAAAAAACCAAAAAATACAAAAAAAATAATCAAATAAAGACAAAAGTGCTACAGTGCATATAGTCGCTGCTACAGTGAAATATACGCCCAACGTCGAACACCACAGCTGTTTTGATCGCTCCCTTAGAGCGAATGTAATCTAGTTATTTTAACTAACTCATTGATTTATGTGCTAAAAGAAAATATATTTTATAAATTTGGGTAGGGAATACCCAATTACAAACAGGAAGCATCTCTGACAAATGGGCTCAAAATTAGTCTTTCCCACAGGTCATCGAGCGCACGCTAGACCTACATGCTGCAAAGCCGGAACGCCACCGTGGCGGCTACGCCAAGTTGGAGCGCTGGACCAGGATGCCAATCCCGGAAAGGCGGGGCCCACGGGCTTGTACGAGGGTGGGGAGCCGGTCGGTCTCCCAGGCCCCGGGGCCGTACGGACGAGCCGCTCGGATGGCGCCACGTACGCGGGGCAAAAAGAGACGCTGGAAGAAGGGGCAATATCTGAGAGGTAAAAGGACCGAAGCTTACGCCACCCTCGTACCGTAATCGAGAAATGGTAATAATAGCGGCTCGTAAGGGAGAGCCCACTTGGGCGAGATCGCGATCGTAGCCTTTCATGACTATTCGTTGTAACGTGAACCCGCGTCGGTGGGGACATGGCCTACATGGGTTGCGTATGGGACACGCAGTTACCGTGTTTCGTCCTCCGAGTGAACACGTGACCACACTTTGGAAAGTCACGAGATGCAGACCTCATATTTTCTGCGTATGACTCATCTTTTTTGCCAATTTTATAGGTGGGTTGGACTTTACAGGTATTTTTTATAAATAAATATAGTGTGAAAAACTTTGTAAAATGCTTAGGCCTTGTACTTCTAAAAGTCAATACGAATACCAGCATTTTGAAGCGGATTTAAGGATTACTCAGGGGTCACGAGCGTCTTACGTACTATATTTCTCTCGTTCCTATCTTATGCACACATCTTTTCTTACTTTTTACACCACTCGCTCTCTCTCTCCTTCTAAAAGCCACTTCTTTCAAACTCTACTATTTATATTCAGTCAAAAGCTATAAGTCACTGCTAAAAGCTATCAGCAGAAGCAGCGGCGGATGCAAAAGAGGGCTACCGGTGTGCATAGGATCCTGGGCCCAATTTCATTTTTTCTATTATATAGCCTATGTAAATTTAGGTGTGAATCCCCAACAAAAGATTGAAGAACACCTGGCTAACGTAAAGATTGAAGAACACCTGGCTAACGTAAAGATTAAAACTCTCGGCCTCTTGCCTCCTACTGCTCCACTCGACGCTCCTACAGTTGTGCTCAAGACGACACCAATCAATGCTCAGGGCACGTAGCCTAGCATACGCAAGTGTAGCCCAGTTGACACAAGCATGGCCCAAGACGCTCGGCGAGCCAAGCTAATCTACGAAGGGAAGATAGCAGGCAAAGGCCGCACAACACACACATCATATTGCCCCAATCACCTACATCTCGTTCCATCCCACTCTCTGTCCTATCTCGCGCGAAAGCAAAATTCACCCTCTTGCTTGGTTGCAAACTCTCAGCTGTCGGTTGCTGGAGCCCGCAGGCCTAGGCTGCCAGCTGCCGCGTCTCCTGGTCACTATCACCTATCAATCATCTCGCGTGAGCACTTGATGACATGGATTAAGTCCTGAATTGACATAGGATATTGCTAAATTTTGCTTGATTCTTTCAATTTCTTTAAGCAAGTGGATTGAATTTATGAGTTATGATTTGAATATTTGATTTTTGGTTTTTGTCAAATTGTAGGGTCCGAAATTAGCGTTTCAAATTGGGTTTTTGGAAATTGAAATACCCACCTACTTCATTGCAAATTGGAGGCAAAATTATACATGTAATTATGGGGTGTTTTTTTAGTTGCAACTGATAGCTTTTATCTACGCTTTTTGACATAACAGCGGACGATGGATATGCTGACACGGATAACACACACAATTTTGTGATCATGAATCTGTTTGGAGAATCCGTTTCAAGAAGCTGTCCCATTTTGATGTTTGACTTTTTAACTTTCGAAGAAGCCAAGAGCTAAAAGCAGAAGCCAAAAAACCAAAAGAACAACCTTATATGTATGGTGAAGTGGTGAACCCTAATTATTTTCGTTCTAGTTCCACCCCTAAGCAGAAACCAATATGAACGTCCCGTAATCCAACTCTAATAGTTCAACATCTTATTCCTTGAACCTTATCCCTTCAGCAACATCTCAAGTTTTTGAAATATGACAAAAAAAAATATGTGTGTACACTACGATATCTTGTAAATTTAGTTAGGATTGGAACTATTCACTCGGGAGAGTACTACACAGTAGCAATGAATAACGAAAAGCACAATGTTTTAAACCATAGAAAATGCGGTTTCCTATCTTATATGAGAAAGTAATTGCGAAAACCATAAATATCTACACGTAAACTATTCTCATGCAGTAGTGATGCAAACATTACATAAAACTCGAATGTTTTGTCAAATACACAGTAGTGAATAGTAACCTAGCGCTTAAATATCAACTATATATTGCATGTCCGTGGTGTATTACTTAACAGCATTCAGAATGTACGTATATGTAAGTATGCATAAGCTCGTACGTTGCATGTGCGTAGATATGATGCATGTGACGCAGTACAAGTGGCACAAGGCATTTTCCCCCCGGAAAAGCCGCATGGTAATAGATTGGTGGTAATACTCCTGTCGCGAAATCATGTGCACCCGTATTGATCTTCCTTTAATTAACATCCCAAATTGCAAGTACCTTAAAAAAAATGAAGGGTCACGTCAGTGCTGATTACCATAAAGTAGCATTGAAAATTCTCTTTGATCGTGTCCTTACTTTTAATAGTTTTGCCACCTATCTTACTAATTATGGAATGTTCTACTTGCCAGTAGGGCAATAATTTGTGACCAAAGAAAGCATTAGGATTGAACAAATTGGGTGATTAGTAGTAGTAGTAGTAGCAGTAGCAGCGTAATATAAGGGACATGCTAACATCCAGATGTACAATGGGAGCGCTCCTATCGTACACTTCAGTCGCCGTTGAATCTCACTTAAAACGATCAATCTCAATCATTCAATCCAATGCGATAAAAATTTGTGAAACTTAACAATAAGTTATTTGGCTTGCAACCAAAACTCGTCTCATGTGCAACAAACACAAAACATAACACAAAAAAAATTACAACAAACAAAAATTATTTGTGCAACAATACAAGAAAACTACCCTAACAAAAATAAAATATTCCTGCAAGGCTGCAACAAACACAAAACGTGACTCAAAGAATTGCAAAAAAATGAAATTTATTTATGCAACAATACAAGAAAACTATCCCCAACAAAAAGAAAATGTTGTTGCAACAAATGAAACACTCATAAGAACAATTGCAATATTTTATTAAAGGTATTGTAACATGAAAAAAAAATACTTACCGCAATAACTGAACTTACTTGTTGCAACAATTCGGATGAACATGTGAGAGACAAAAATCCAACACTTCGTCGTCGGAGCCCATCGGAGAAGGCTGCTTGCTTTCTCATTGCAGTTAAGCCTATGTCTGGATCTGCCAAGGGGCACTGTCGGCCCGATTGCATCGTCATCGAGTGTGTTGCTTGTCCTCGATGAGGGTAGCATCGAGAAGAGACGGCGCCAGTAACCAAGGTCCTCCATTCATCTCCACTGGCCCCTGCTACATGTTGCTAGTTGCGTTTACTCCTTCAGTGTGATGTCCTCTTATCATACGGTCCTGAGAGTATGATAGATCAAGGGATGGAGAAGGAGAAGCCTGGACCAATGTCGGGCTTCGGTTACAAGCATCGGTTGCCGGCAAGCCACCAAAGGCATGGGAGGAGGCGGTTGGAGAGAGAGTGGCTGAGAAGTGGAGGGTAGGATTTGGGAATAGCGATTGGAGAAAGCAACTGAGAAGGGGAAATTCCTCCCACCTAAGCTGCAACATAGCTTGAGAATCCTAATTCAATATTTCAAGAAGAATTATTGCGACAATCAAAATAAATGAATGCAATATCTTGAATCACCTATTGCAACATCTCGCATCTTTGATGCAACAAATATCGAAGCATATGCAATGAATCCACTGGAGAGGAAGGAGGCAGCAGTGACGCTAAGGAGGCTTGAGTAGGAGTATAAGGAGACGGAGATCAAAGTAGGAGGGGAGGAGGTCAGCCCAATGTCTTGTTGCTGGTGAGCTTCAATCTGGCTGAGACAAGGCCAGCCCACACCACCTCCTCCATAACCAAGCTTGGGATGCCTTTCCGTTTCATCATGAAGCTTAGGAGACCTCATCTTCCTACTGTGGAGCTCCACCACCACCTACCCCTAAGCTCAGGAAGTTTTGATGCCCCCGCCCTAGAAATACAGGATGATGTATTAGATTGCTAGCTTGAGTTATGGCGGCAAAGCAAGAGATATGGTACTATGAAGGAACTCGCTAGAAACCAAGGACATGCTTGAGGGAGAGAGAGAGACCAATATGAAGAGATGAATGGATGGAATGGATTGTAGTTGGATAAAGTTTAGCACTTAGGTAGATGAGTGAGGTTACATCTCTCAAAGCATCCATTGCCATTATTTTGCATGGAATGTAAGAGCAGTAGCAATTCCCATAACATAATGCATGCCACGCTAGCTAGTTGCCTTGTTCTCTATTTTGTGCGGCTATGAGCCAGATGCTATAAAGTAACAAAGCAACACTTGTCCCCGGTAATATTCCCTCGTCCTTTTGCCCTTGTTATGTGATGTTATGCCACTAGGTTGCTCTCTCTGTACTTTTTATTTTCCTTTTTCTATTCCGGCTAATCTCTTTTACTGTTCTGGCTGTGTTCTCTTACTGTTGTTATATGGAATATGGCTAGTATCGAATATTACAAAGACCAACTGAAAACAAGATAATTATACTATCTGTGTCGACTTACTTGCTGTGGTGGTTAGCTTTTAAAAATCAGCTTTAAAGTTGATATATCTTTTTCAAAGTGGTGAATCTGATAACTCTTGCTATCATACATATAATATGACCTCGAGATTCACATGCATGAAAATGTACAATCACGTCATTTGTAAGTTTATCTGCACTTATAATAATAATATCCATTTACAAATATGATGTGCTAGAGTACGTACATGATAGATCTGATAGTTGTCAAATGATGAACATCACAAACCTCCTATTATAAAAATATAGTCATCAAATAGATGTACTGTACATGGATAGTCACACTTTCACGACTCCATATTACTACTACTGATTATAAAACAGTTATACCACTGACAAATAAATCTCCGTTCGATTAGACCTACCTAGGTTTGGTGCGTGGGTTACATACTACCGTTCTATCAGAAAGTTTTTCCCAGCTACGTGAGGTCCAAATTAATCATTGAACGTTGATTTTTTTTTTCGTTGGCTAGGTTGTTGAGCCTGTGCATGGGAGCGCGCAAAACCACTGAGGACACCTCCTTTTGAGATTTGTACTAGGCAGCTTAGAATAGCACCGAGTGGTTTTGTGGTCCACGCAATTATGGTAAGTGTCTTTCTTTATGCTACTAATTAAAGGTTTTTCCTAGAACCTGACAAGGCAGGTCGTACCTTTTGAAGCTGTGTTCCGGTTGCAACACGTACGTGAGCGGTGATTGGCCTCCGCACAGTAGTGGTGGCCTCCCACTTCGGTTTCAAAGTTGAAGCCGCTGCAGCATTTTGAGGTGATTGACTGGGCATTTGTGCAGAGGTAAAGCCTAGCTACCTCGAGAAAATCCAAGTGGCAGTCGATACGCGCGGTGTTAAACGATGGGACGCGGAACAATAACCGTACTATAAGGGCTGCAGTGATGCGGTGGAGGAACGAAAAAGAGCGAGACCGAGGAGCGTGCCACTCACGTACTTTGTGAGGCCCGGTTTACAACGACCGGATTAAATCGTTCCATACGAATTTTCTGTGAAATTCATCTAATATTCCTGTGTTTTAAACGGGATCTAAAGATTTATTCTATCTAATATAGCAGTTTTTTTTTAAGAAACAACATATTATGTAAACTGTTAGTATGTAACGATTGAGTTTAGCATGTTCATCGACAGTCCACCAGAGTCAATGGCCCCATTGCTACACAATTGAGTCATTGCAGCAATCGCATCATTATGCTCTTGTAGAAAGTAGGAGCATGCGCATGGCTAGCTTGCTATAGTCACAGTAGCCAATTGCATGCTAACCGATGCAAGGACGTAGTAATAGCTAGGTTCGGACGGTATGGCCGGTGCATGGTTGCTCCCCATGGCCGGCAACTCGTAGTCTTTGTATGGTCGCTAAAATTCGTAAATGACCACTACTCTATCATGTTAGCAAGTCTTACGTGTTCATACGGTCTCGGCTCCCGTGTGTCGTCTTGACTCTAGCTAACATTGAGTTCATATTAATCATATGTTGTGTTCACATTAATCATACGTTCTCATTAGCCATTTCCGTTCACATTAGTTATGCGTTCCCATTAACCATATCAGGCTATATATGTATAACCCTTTTATGACTTGAATCAATCAATCAACTGCGTGATTATCCCTAATATTCCATGCTTTCATATTAGTTTTTTTTTGCCATTTTTAAGAATGACACGCAGATGTGTATCACCTTCTCATTTATATATAGCTACATTTAACAAAATCAGTAGAAGCCACAAAATAAACTGTCTCGACCAATATTCCGTGGGAACCTAGACTTATTTAGAAATTTGGTATGTATACAAGAGGCTATACATACAAGAATATCTCAAACTATATAGAGACGGCGACATTAAAAAGAAGGAAGGAAATATCTCTACAAGAACTGACAAAGCTCATGTAGGAACGTACGTACGTAGCTGTTGCTATCTTCCACGATCAGGTAAAATCTCATCATCTCCCCAACTTGGCGGCCGAATAAAGCACCCAACTCGGAGAGCGCTCGAATCATCGCCTTTTTTTTTAATCTTCAGCGCGGACACTGAGCAATCAGTGGCCGCCGGCGGGCCACGCGGTTGGCTTGCCAAAACAAGGAACGGGTACGGCTTTTTCCAAAACAGTGATCGAGCCCAGATAAATCCCAGTAGATGCGGTCATCTGGAAGAGAATATAAGATCCAACTGCATACGAGAGCTATATTTTTCACCTAGGCTAGAGCCTTATCTAGCCTACTTGTTTGCTGCCGCTTATCCTGCTCAGGTGTCGATCTCATCCTATGTAGACAGGCACGGACACACGTGTTCGATATTACATGATATAGATACAAGTATTTACTATTTTTTCAAAAATACCAACACGGAGACACGACTGTGTGTATACATATATAACAGATTATGAATCCTCATACCAACTCGGAACGCACCTTGCCTTACAGCCGCGCTCGAATCATCGCCTTTTTTTAAATCTTCAGCGCAGACACTGAGCAATCAGTGGCCGCCGGCCGCGTGGTTGGCTTGCCAAAACAAGGAACGGGTACAACTTTTTCCAAAACGGTGATCGAGCCCAGATAACTCCCAGTAGATGCGGTCATGTGGAAGAGAATATGAGATCGAACTGCATACGAGAGCTAGATTTTTCACCTAGGCAGTCTTACCTAGCCTACTTGCTCGCTGCCGTCTATCCTACTCAGGTGTCGGTCTCATCCTATGTGGATGGACACGGACATTTGTGTCCGACATAACATGACACAGATATGAGGATTCATCATTTTTTTCAAAAATACTAACACGGGGACATGGCTATGTGTGTGTATATATATAACAGATTATGCAAAGTGGTAATTTTAAACAATAATTTAGTACAACATGTATACTTGATGTTTGGGTGTTGGCCATTCTTGAGCCCATGCAGCACTCATCCTACTATTTGCTCTTCTCCCATGTAGCACCCATCAAATTAGATGCATCAACTTTAACAAACGCATTAGCTAACTAGTAACTACTACTGTCAATACAATTACTAGTAACTACTAACTAGAGCAGAGCACTAGAGCAACAAGCACGACTGTGTAGCATGGAGTAGAGCAATATAGCACGGAGAAGCCTCCCTCCCTCCCTCCCCCTACCATAGCAGAACAATCGCCTCCCTTCCCATCTTCTCCCTCCCTGATTCCCTCCCTCCCCCTATCTTTGGAGAAGCAGATGAGCAGAGTAGAGCACTAGAGCTGAGCAAAGCAGATATGGAGCAGAGCATACTTTTGGAGAAGAGGGGCTGGAGCACCGAAGGGAGAAGAGGCAGAGGCCGAAGAGCCAGAGCTTTGAGGGGGCGAAGGTCGAAGCAACACTGGAGCTTTGAGGAGGCGGAGGCTAGAGAAGCGTCGGATGGAGAAAAGCAGCCACCTGTCGGTCACTGGAACGATGGGAAGGAGAGGAAGGGGATCAGCTAGAGGAAGCAGCTGTCACCGAAGGTTTCTTTAAGTGCTTATTGCTGTCACCCGAGTCTTGCCACTGCCGGCCGCCCGTTTCTTTTGGCCATGGGAAGCAGCTGCCTGTCATCGGAGGATGAGCCAAGGCGAACTAGGGTTAAGGTTGAGCGGGTGCACGAGTAATGACGAGAGTATTACCTAAGGTTCATCCTCTAACTCTATATATTGATATATATATATATATATATATGTTAATTTATAATAAACTACTAAAGTATCATGTAAATGGCGGGGCTAAAATAGGAGGAATATGTTGTGAATATCAATCTAGATGTATTTGTATTTGATAAATAGTAAGCTATCGAATCTGTATTCATATCTGATAAAAATATTTGGTATTTATTTTTTGATATGATACTATCCGAACTGATATAATATGTATTCCAAAATCTAAATCGGTAAAAAACTATCGGATCTATTTTAACCCCTACAAACCAAGTAGGAAGATATGTTGTACTAGCTAGCTGCCAAATTCAATCAAGCAGAGAGTAGCTAGAGCCTAGAGAGGTACTTTACCGAGGCTGCAAAGCACGATTTGATGGGACGAATATATCAAGCTAGTAGGTTTGGAAAGGACACGCACCAAAACCAGCTAGAAAATATGCGTCGTACTACAGCCTACCCTTATTTACACGGTAATGGCATATTTACGTAGTGAGTTAAATTGACCTAACAAAGGTGGTTATTTCTAGTTTTACGTCTTCCTAGTTCTTTCTACCATAATTATTTCTAATTTCACGTCTTCCAAGTTCTCTCTCTCTGTCTCTCTCTCTCGACACATGAGCAAGACGTGTCCAATCGATTCACACACAAAAAAAGAAGAGAAAAGACTATTGGGCCACATCACACATAACGGCCCAAGTTGCTCCAACTCCACCCAGAACATATTTGTGGGCCAGAGTGGGCCACATTTAATTGGGCCTTACAGTAACTTTCTCATGACCCGTCAAAACCCACGTACCGTACGAATGTTCGCTCCCCCTTGTCCCATGGTAATTCCGGTACGTCCTCAACTTATCATCTCACCCGACACCTCGCAAAGCGCAAGTACAGAGCGAAGTAGCCAACATACATATCCAACAACAAAGAGGAAAAAAAATGGCGCGGAGCCAAAGGCAACCAGTATCTATCTCGCATGGTCAATTTTTTGCACTGGAACATGATTATTATCAAGACAACAAGAAGAGAATCGCTGCAGGAAAATCGGGCCGTTTCAAGCCGTTTTTTGATCATTTTTTTTCACTCGTGTGGCGTTTGCAATGAGACAAAAAAAAAAACGCAACCGTAAAATAAGTTATCCGTCTCGCACCTACCGCTTCTTACATCTCGGACCCATAGAACCCTCCATGTCCACCCTCACTGGTCAATTAATTAACGCAAATAAACCAAAAGAAAAAGGGGAAATGAAATAAAAATAGAAAAGTAAATTTCATATAACTCCAGATTTTGGGTATTGATAACACAAACCCCATGTTTTGGCAATCTTTCCATAAAACCACAGGCTTTGAAGCAAACTGCTATATATCAGTACACTGTTACCTCTATTTGGTTGTTCCCCGGTTCCAAACCCCATTGCTTATCTCGTTGGCCCACCTGCAGAGTGTTACGTGGAGAGAAGTGTTGAGCCTTGGTGCCACAACTACACGGATGTGTTGAGAGCACGAGGTGCGGGTTAGTAAGGTCTTTAGACACAAACTCTAGAAAGCTATTCTCCGTCGACCCAATATACGAAGTTGCATTCGTCGTCATCCTGCTATCACATTAACACCACATTAAAACACCACATCAAAAGCAAATAATTTACATCAACATGAAAATAAAAGCGTCATTTTACCTCATAAAGATACCCGAGAAACCTTCTTCCAGTGTCATCCCCTTCCCAAACCCCCCTTCTCACTGGAATCAATCCTTTGTTAATTTGTGATCCAAATTCTATATATCAATTAGGCCAACTTCTGGACGGAGCGTAGCGGAGGCCTGGCTAACCCATGTCTGAGCAGTGCACCCGGGGACACTGGGGAGTGCGGCGCGAAGCCCCACGGTATGGATCCTAGTCGAATTAGGGTTTCCTTGTTATATATATCCTGTAAGTCGCCGTTTGGGATAGAGCATTAGAGTTGTAAATCCCCGGCGTTGTAACCTCACCCGATATAGCGAAGATTGTTGCTGGCTGGCGCCCGTGGTTTTTCCCTTCTCGCATTGGGAGGGTTTTCCACGTTAAATCTTATGTCTCTCTGCGATTGATCTTGTTTACTTCGTCGTTTCTTCCGCCGTCACGTGCAACATCCTTGGCCACATCTCAGCTTGGTACCGTTCTCTTGACCACAGTACTCCAAATCCTCAAAATAGAGTGAAACTTTGTCACAGAGGCTGCAATCCACTCGCTACATTTTCAAAGAAATCATATCCCCAAATTAAACAGGAGGCGCTTCTCGACAATGTAGATTAAAATCCTAAAAATTGGGCAACAAATCGATCACAAATCATTCAAATTAGGGCCTACTACAACTAATTTCATGGCAAAGCACTCAATCGACCAACCCCCAATTTGCAGCTAACCACAACCCTAGTTTGATGGACATACCTTCTCAGTGGATGATTGCCACGCTAGCCTCCTCCTTATCGTGGCAAGCATCAACCCTAATCAACGACACCATGGGTTCCTTCCTCCAAGTGCCTTCTCCTCTTCTCCATTTTCTCTAGATGGGCGACGTGTGAAGAAAAGTGGCGCGAGAAATATGAGCGACACACAAGATGATAGCCTCTTCCTGCCTTATACCCTACTGCGTGCTCCCACAGTCCATGCATGTTTGCTTTGTGCATGTCGTTGTCCCTCCACATACACACACCAGTATGCGGGCCAGTGCAGTGAAAGTTGAACGAAAATATGGGCAAAATGGTAAACTAATGTCTTGTTGTTATCATATGACCGAGAATACGTGATTTTATGAAAAGATTGTCAAAAATATGGGATTTTATGTTACCAATGTCTAAAAGTTAGGATTTTGTGAAATTTAGTCAATTAAAAAAAAATAAGCAGCAGTTCGTCTCCAAAGCCCAAAAGACTCCGAACCCAAACCCAGAACCGTGCGAGAAGCGGGCGAGGAGCCAGCGCAGAGAGAGAGAGAGAGAGAGAGAGAGAGAGCAGCTGCCGCCGCTGTCATGTCGGGAGGGATCGCGCGCGGCCGCCTTGCCGAGGAGCGCAAGGCCTGGCGCAAGAACCACCCCCACGTCCGTGCCGTCCAGCCCCCCACTGCTCCCCGCTTCTCTCCCCCCGTTCCGTGCCGCCGATTCGGGTTTTGATGTGGTCCTCTCTTGTTTTTCTAGGGGTTCGTGGCGAAGCCGGAGACGATGGCCGACGGGTCGGCGAACCTCATGATCTGGCACTGCAACATCCCCGGCAAGCAGGGGGTAAGCACCTGTATTATGCTGAGGCACCAGAAAGTCATTACCCCCCCCCCCCCCCCCAATCTGGTTCGATTTGTAGGGCAAAAGTGTTGTTTTTGTTACTGGTACTGCTCAATCGGATCTCGCATGTTGGGGGATTTTGCTGCTATGCCGCGATGGTATCATGGTAGATTAATAGGTTAGATCAGTGCTGGTTGTGCCCCCTTTTACAGTTTTTTCGCTATGGACTGTGGTATTTTATCCATGGATTGTATTGTCTGTCGGTTTGATTGGGTAGCAGAACTATGGTGTTCTTCCTGGCCAAATTACTAGCCATCAGTTCTTCCTGACCGAGTTACTAGTTATCTCAACCTGGGAGTTATATAGCTCAGGATGTATACTTTCTCCATGCTATGTTTACGAGGCTAGAATTTTCTTTAAAAAAACATGACTGGCCTTTAACCATTCCAATGTCACCGGGGAAATGCCCTAGGCAACTTCAATGTTGTTTCGCTATGACTAGTGGTTTAGCAGTGTTGCTGAGATGCGACGCTTCACTGCTGCCATCTCTGAGAACTATTGAGGAGTGGGGAAGGAGTGCAGGAATATAATTTTCTGGTTATTCACAGCAATGCAACAGGGTGTGCAAAATGCTGGATTAACAGGGGAAGGAATGTTGTAGGAGGGAGTTGCTGATAGAAGGATTGTGTGCCGCCATAACCACTAACTCTTCGTAGTCATTGCCACCGGGAGCAAAAAATATTTTGCCTAAGTCTTCATAGTCATTGCCACTGGGAGCGAAAAATATTTTGCCTTGCATCTGGTGGACTCGGCTAATCTCTTGCATCAGTTTTCTCAAGCATGCTGTTTCTTATCTTTCTCCAGTTCTGCAATATGATTTTCGTAGCATGAATATTGGTTTATTCACTTTGTGTTTCTCTTTCTTGTTTGTCTCGCCTGTTAATTCCTAGCAAGCATTCTGGAATTTACTATCAATGTACGATATTTTCACTATTCCCTCGCCATTTATGCAGACTGATTGGGAAGGTGGGTACTATCCTCTTACCCTTCATTTCAGTGAGGACTACCCTAGCAAACCTCCCAAATGCAAGTTCCCACAGGGGTTTTTCCATCCGAATGTCTATCCTTCAGGAACAGTCTGTCTGTCGATTCTGAATGAGGACAGCGTAAGCCTGCAAAGAAAATTTTTAGGTTTTATTTAATGCCACACTAGCGAATTTACAGTTTGAGTTTCTCATTATCAGGGTTGGAGACCTGCTATCACTGTTAAGCAGATTCTAGTTGGAATACAGGACTTGCTTGATCAGCCTAATCCAGCCGATCCTGCTCAGACTGATGGTTATCACCTTTTTATCCAGGTTAGAAAGGAAAAATGAATAAGATTCTGCCATCCCTTATTCTTTCATATGATTCATTGGCACTATTTTTCTATTTTGCAGGATCCAGCAGAATATAAGAGGCGTGTTCGTCTGCAGGCCAAGCAGTACCCTGCCCTGGTTTGAGGTTGGCTTACTAGAGATCCATCCTGCACATCCGCATAGTAGCTGCGAAATATTAAATTATTGCACCAGAAAATATGGAATTTGACCGGATATAACAAAAAATGGGATCTTTGGAGAACTGTCCATTATCACCGTGTACCTTATGTGTGTTTGATCCGGCATTGGCCAAACTAAAAACAGTTAACTGCTGAAATTGCTTGAGTGATGCATGTTTGGATAACATTGAACTTAGCCCTTGGTTGTGTCAGTAACCTTTCTTCAAGAGAATTGCTCTGTGAGTATTTACAAATCAATATTCTTGCCTCTTATATGCTGGTTCTAAAACATAGTATTTTTCAATCTGATATCAACAATCCATGGCAAGTACCTGGACGGCTGGACGTGCCATAAGCTCATAACCATTAACTCTGCAAGTTCTTGCTTTGATCGTATTGGAGAGTTGGCCGTAGGGCATCGTTCACATCATCAGTGCGTGCGTCAACCCCACTGTTCCAAATGGTGACATGGATGGGGGCAACGCGCAACATGTCCTAACCCTAAATAGAAACGTAATGGAACAACGACAGTGGTAGAAAACAACGAACAGCAGAGCAGAGCATTGTCAGTATCACAGCTCTTGCTACTTGCTGCTATATAAAATAGGGGGTGTCTATTATAAAGGTGACTGATTTTTTTTATTCTTAGTTATTTTTTATCTATTAGATTAGTATTCTTTAACGGTCTATTTTTTTAGAGGGAGGATTTTTTTTTTTTGCAGAGGAAGGATGATGTAAATTTAGATGACTGAAAGATAAAAAAAATTTAATCGACTATGTACATAGCAAAGCCGTATAAAATAACGTACTCGGCTCGCGTCCTCTAGGAGAAGTTAACGCGGGCCTCGTACGTGAGCCTGACGCGCCAGCTCGGCGGCGCGACGTCGGCCGCGACGATGGTCTGTCGGGTGGTGTAGGAGGTGAGCTTGAAGCTGAGTGCCTGGCCTCCGAGCCACGCGAACGCCTGGTACGCGGCGGCCCAGTTGTGGCTCATGCGTACCCACCCCGTGCCGCCGCCCTTCACCCACATGTCCCCGACGTCCCCGGCGCCGGCCACGCTCATCACGTACGCCAGCAGCCAGTACGGGTTCCCCTGGAACGCGAACCTTGTCCCCCCTCTCCTCACGCACGGCACCCTGAGGTTAGACAGCTAACACATTAGCTATCATAGTCCAACTGGTAAGGCACCCGGTGAATGAGCGATCTGTCACAGCCCTTCGACCGTAGGTGGTAGCTGTGACTCGTCGGTGGGCGCGCTTGGCCCTGGCGGCGGCCAGGTCCTCCCGGGTTATGCGCCGCCAGCGGAAGGTCTGGAATAGGGGAAAGAGGTACTACTAAGAACTCTTTATTATTTCTTGCTTGCTCCTCATTGTTGGATCTCAAGCTGTATATATAGTTCACGTTTACAAGTGGGAGTCCGAACTGGACTTGTATTCCTACTCCAATGCTTAAACGGAAATAGAATCCTTAAGGGATTCGGTTGCCATATAACCGGAAGGCTAAGCCCTGGGCCGGCGGCTATAGACTATGACATCTCTCCCCTCCTCGCGGCGCTTCGTCCATGAGTGGAATTCGGGTAGGACTCAAACGAGATAGTGGCATCCAGGAGGCATTAGCCAAGGCATTGCCGACCCATTGCACTAAGAGGTGGTGCTGTCCATTGCGTCTAGCTGATTTCAACACCCGGAGCGGCGTAGGCAGGACCCGGCCATGGTGAAGTTGCGGCAAGGGTGGTGGAGACAGTGGTGCGGTCCCTTGGAACTTCTTCAGCAGTCCTACGTGGAAGACATCATGAAGTTTGGTGCCGGGGGGAAGGTCCAAGCGGTATGCAACCGAACCAATCCGCTCGGTGATCTTGTAGGGACCAAAGTATTTCGGTCCAAGCTTGTTAGTAGGGCGGATGCCCATGGAGGCAGCCGGTCGATGCAGTAGGCGTAGCCAAACCATGTCGCCCAAATTGAAGGAAACATCGCGGTGATGTTGATCATAGTATTTCTTAGCGTAAGCCTGGGCTTGGAGTAGCCGATCTCTGATATCACCAAGGAGTTGATCACGAGCTAAAAGGGAGACTTCGACAGCTTGAACGTTGGCTTCACCCTTTTCATAAGTGCGCAAGGAAGGTGGATCTCGACCATAGACCACCTTAAAGGGTGTGGTACGGAGGGCTGAGTGGAAGGATGTGTTGTAGCAATATTCAGCCCAAGGAAGCCATTCCAACCACTGCCGAGGACGATCGCCAGTTAAGCAACGCAAATACATGGCGATTACCTTGTTAACGGCCTCAGTTTGGCCGTCAGATTGTGGGTGGTATGCTGAACTGAGGTGGAGGCGAACGCCTGCCAAGCGGAATAAATCCTGCCAAAAGTTGCTTGTGAAGACCCGGTCGCGGTCACTGACAATTGATGTAGGTATCCCATGAAGGCGAACGATCTCATCAAAGAAAACTCGGGCGACCGTTGTAGCGGAATATGGATGGGCCAATGGGATGAAGTGGGCGTATTTGGAAAATCGATCAATGACGGAGAGTATGACGATTTCCCATGTACTCGCGGCGATCCTTCAACGAAATCCATCGCAATGTCCGACCAAGGTTGAGTTGGAACATCAAGTGGTTGAAGGAGGCTGCTGGTGTAAATGTTCAATCTTATTGCGCCGCAAGCGGGACAAGTGCGCACGAAATCTGCACAATGCGTTTAGCTCCGGGATGTAAAGTCTGGCGCAAATGATACAAGGTTTTTGAATGCCTTCGTGTCTTTGCATGGGTGGCGTGAGGATTTCTTTGTAATGAAGAGGAAGTTGGTAGGACATAGACTCGACCGGAGTGGAGAATGAGGCCATCTGGACCGTCCATGGTGCGGCTAATTTGCGAGGTGATATCGGTGTGAAGTCTGCTGTAATTCGGTGTGTATGACTTCATTGCGTAGTTCGGGAAGAGTGAAAAGGCGGTGACGAAAGGGCCATTAAAGCGGGTGGGAGAAGTCACGCCGGGATAACGCATCGGCGACGGTGTTGAGGCGGCCCGGCCGGAATTCAATGGTAAAATCGTAGCCGAAGAGTTTGCTCACCCAGTGATGTTGTGGAATAGTGGGCGATCGATCAAGGAGAAACTTCAAACTGTAGTGGTGCATGCGAATAAGGAATGCGTGGCCCCAAAGATATGGTCGCCAATGTCGGACAGCTTGGACTAAGCCAATTAGTTCACGTTCATAAGCAGGAAGCTTGGAATGGCGTGGCACCACCGGTCGGCTAAAAAAAGCGATAGGTCCCTGACCTTGGTGAAGGACGGCCCCAATGCCTGATCCTGAAGCATCACACTCCACAATGAATTTCTGGGAGAAATCAGGCATATGCAAAACTGGTGCTGCGGATAAAGCCACTTTAAGAGTTTCAAAAGCTTGTTGCGCGGTTGGCGACCAACCGAATGCCTCTTTCTTGAGTAAGGTTGTCAGGGGAGCTGCCATCTTGCCAAAGTCTTGGATAAATTTGCGATAATAGCCAGCAAGACCTAAAAACCCACGTAAAGCTTTGATTGTTTTGGGCTGTGGCCAATCTGAAATAGCTTGAACTTTGGATGGGTCCATGGCGACCTGGCCGTTGGAGATTATATGGCCCAAGTAGGAGACAGAAGGTAAGCCGATGGAACATTTAGATTTCTTGAGAAACAAAGTCTGTTGCCGCAGAAGCAAGAAAACCAGGCGGATGTGTTGCAAGTGTTCGGACCAGGAGGAACTGTAGATCAAGATATCATAAAAAAAACAAGGACGAAGCGGCGCAAATAAGGACGAAGGATTGCCTGCATCAATGCTTGGAAGGTGGCCGGTGCGTTGGTCAATCCGAAGGGCATAACCACAAACTCAAAAAGTCCTTCATGAGTCCGGAATGCAGTCTTGAAGATATCCTCGGGGTGCATGCGGACTTAGTGGTACCCTGACCGCAGATCAAGCTTAGTAAAGAAACGAGCTCCGCGCAATTCGTCCAATAACTCATCCACCACAGGGATCGGAAATTTGTCCTTCACTGTTAACTCATTGAGGGCCCGATAATCCACACAGGATCGCCAGGTGCCATCATGTTTTTTGACCAAAAGGACTGGAGATGAAAAACATGAATGGCTAGGCCGAATCAACCCACGGCTGAGCATGTCCTTGCATTGTTTTTCCAATTCGTCTTTCTGGTGATGTGGGTATCTGTAAGGGCGTACTGAAACTGGGGAAGTTCCTGGACAAAGAGTGATCTGATGGTCTTGAGGTCGGGCTGGAGGAAGCCCCTGTGGTTCTGCGAGGATGTCGTCGAACTCTTCTAGTAGAGGCTGCAATGATTCTTGGCCAGTCTGGACTATAGAATGTATGGTTGGAGCAGTAGAGAGTCCCTGCCATTGCACTCGGTGGCCCGCCAGCCAAAACATCATAGTGAGGTCGTCGAAATCCCACAGGATGGGGCCCAGTGTTCTCAACCAGTGTACTCCCAGGACGATGTCAAAGCCACCCAAGGGAATGCCATAGGCTTGGATGGTGAATGGAGTTTGGTTCACCAGGATCTGTAAGGTACTGCAAAACCCTGTGCAAGCAAGGTGCTCTCCGTTTGCTATTTTGACGTTAAGACCTTGCCGGGGAACTAACTGTAGTGCAGCCAAGTTGACAGCCCGCTCACTCAAAAAGTTGTGTGTTGATCCAGAGTCGACGAGTGCGACGAAAGAGTGTGTACCAATGGTGACCGCCAGTTGCATAGTACCCCCATTGGATGTTCCTGTGTCTACGTGAAGAGATATCTCCGGTGGTGTGTCCTCGGTTGCAATGGCATGCAATCCAGGCTGGTCCACATCGACGTCGCTATCTTCTTTCATATCAATGTATGTCAGGAACGGTTGCTTGCAACGATGCCCCGGAAGGAATTTGTCGTCGCAGTTGTAGCATAGTCCCTTGGAGCGACGGTCGGCCAGTTCCGTCGGTGTAAGCCGACGGAACGGTTTTGTAGGGCGCCCTCCGGAAGCATGGACCACTGGTGTGGGTTCCTGGGAATATCCGGTAACTGGAACCGGCGTCGAAGGGGGTCGCTGCAGTGGTCGCCAGGGTCGTGATGCCTGTGGAGTAGCCGCAGTACTGGTCGTGATGTGTGCCCGGTGTTCGTAAGCACGAGCGAGGCTCATTGCCACCTGAAGGTTGACTGGTTGCTGGAGCTCCACGTCGGTTCGGATAGGCTCGACGAGACCTGCGGTGAAGATTTGCACCTGCTGCAGAGGAAGTAGGCGATCAGTCCGACAAAGCAAAGCCAGGAAGTTAGTTTGGTAGTCGCTAACTGATCCTGTCTGTCGGAGATGAGTTAGCTCCCCCAAGGGATTGCTGCGAATTGGTGGTCCAAACCGCATGTGGCAAAGATCTTTGAATCGGTTCCATATTGGCTGGCCATCGTCGCGCTCCAACTGAAAGTACCATTGTTGTGCGATACCCATGAGATGATACGCGGCGAGCCAGACCTTGTCACCCTCCTCTGTGTGCTGGCCCCGGAAGAATTGGTCGCATTGGTTTAACCACGGAAGGGGGTTGTTGGTGCCATCAAAGGTAGGGAACTCCAATCTGTGATAGCGCGGTGCGTTGTAATGTGAGTTGGCTGGCGAGTGGTGGCGCGGGCCCATGGAGGTATGTGATGCTGCTGGCGGTTGCTGGAGAAATTGCGGTTTGTGCGGCGGGGGACGGAACATGGCATCGCCCACTGAAATTGGGTGGCTGGGAGCGGACGCCGTCGGCAGTACGTACCCGGCGGAGAAGGCGATAGCGCTGGTCGGCGGAGTGTACACGCGGGAAGGGCGATGTGCTGGGTCGGCGGAGGTGTACCCGGCGGGGAAGGGTAGTAGCGCTGGGTCGGCGGCGGTGTTGGCGATGGGGAAAGCGGAGGCGACGGCAGATGGGATTGGGGGAAGCCCGGATACAGCGACGGAGGAGCCTTTTTTCCGATTCGAGTGCAGCAATCTTGGAGTTGGTGGTAATGCTCTGCCGCTTCAAGTCGGCGATCGTGGAGTTCATATCGGCCATCTGTTGCTGGATCGCCTTGAGCATCGAACTCACGGAGTTGGCCTCGTCGGCCGGAATCGGGCCGGCATAGTCGATACCAAGTTGTCACACCCTTCGACCGTAGGTGGTAGCGTGACTCGCCGGCGGCGCGCTTGGCCCCTGGCGATAGCCAGTCCTCCGGTTATCTTGCGCCACCGAAGTGCGAACAGGGAAAGAGGTACTACTAAGAACTCTTTATTATTTCTTGCTTGCTCCTCATTGTTGGATCTCAAGCTGTATATATAGTTCACGTTTACAAGTGAGAGTCCGAACTGGACTTGTATTCCTACTCCAATGCTTAAACGGAAATAGAATCCTTAAGGGATTCAGTTACCATATAACCGGAAGGCTAAGCTCTGGGCCAACGGCTGTAGACTATAACACCATCGTGACCGGCGTACCCGTGGTACATGACGGGGACGATGCCGGTGTGCCGCTCGACCATCTTCATGAAGGCGGGCTTGGCGAGGTCGAAGTGGGTGCGGGGCGGGTTGCACCAGCCGCCGTTGTTGGAGTCGAGCGCCCAGTTGGGCGGGCGCAGGTTAGTCGCGGTCACCGTGATCACCAGCGAACAGGTTGCCGTATCCACACGCACCACCTGCGGAAACGTATCAACATTTGTAAGCGAAAGCATGGAAATGAGCGTGCCATTAGCCACTGCCAATGCACGTGTCCAACGTACGTAACGTGCCCATCATCTCCGACGCGGTCTCGTCGCCGTAGAACGTGGCGTGCGCTGGAGTTCACTGCATCGCCTTCAACCTGGCATTCACGGTGGTGGCCACGCCAGCCAGAGAGACGAGAAGGGCCAAGACGGCCGTGGACGGAGAAGCCATTGCTCTGATTTTAAGGGGCGATCGTTTTAGCGATGACTTCTGGTTTTTAGCTGAAATTTTACTATAGCTGATTTTTTTAGTGTAGTTGATTTGGTTTTTTGGGCATAATTAATTCTAAAAAATGTAAAAAAAGAAAAGACATGTCAACCCAATAGAGACAATACAAAGAAACACGGAAAAAAGAAAAATACAAAAAAAGTCTAAAATATCTAAAAAAATTCAAAAAAAGATGAAATACTGAATAGTGAAAAAAAGAGCAGAAGTTAGAAGTTGAAGTCGAAAAAAAGCTGAAACAAGCAGGATTGACTTTCCTTGTGGTGTTCTGTTCTTGACTGACCTATGCAAAAGAAGCGCGAGGCGAGCGGATTTATAGCGAGCACTGGATCAATCAAGCAGAGTGGTGGTAGTTGGTGATGATCGGAGAGGAGGAACATTGTTCACAAGTTCGCGCGACGACGTGCCTTGACACCGCCGAATCGAGGAGATATTAGGCATACGTGCGGCAAGAAACCGAGCTGTACTCTCTTATTCTATCCATTTGCCGGTACGGTCGGTTTGATGTTGGAAGTGTGTCGTCTGATCACAATATGCTAGTATTCTTCTTCCTTCTAGATTATGGAGAATGTGACATAATTTGGTTGCAGACCATTAGAGTACAATAAACATGCTGGCCGATAAAGCTCCGCTCATTTTGGTTTAGACCTCGCTCAGAATAACGATGAATGCTAACGATCAGCGATGGAACGGCTTCTAAATTACTGTAGTAAATTTGTCTTTATCTTTTTTTTGTTTTTACGAATTTTTGTGTTTTGTTTTTTTTCTCGTATTCCTTTCTATTGTTTGTGCTAGATTAGCTTGCCGCTTTTATTTTTATATTTTTTAAAATTTAATTATGCTCAATAAACCAACTCAGCTACACTAAAAAAATCAGCCAGCTACAGTGAAATTTCAGCTAAAAGTCAGAAGCCATCGCTATTCCGAATGCCCCATTAAGCTTCTAATTTTTGTGTTTTTTCATTATTGCTAAATTTCATCTTTTTTTTGCCGGTTCTTTTTTCTCGTACTCGTTTGTATTATATGTGATGGGATAACCTTTTTTATTTTTAGATTTTTTAGATTTTAATTATATGAAATAAGACACCATTAGTTACAGTGAAAAATAAGCCAACTATAATATAAATTTAGCTATAAGCCACCAACCCAAATGAGCGCCCTCAAGGTCTTAGACGGAGTTCTGATAAACGGTCAACTGTTGTCATATAGACCTTAGCACCAACTGTTGTCATATAGGTCTTAGACGGAGTTCTGATAAACGGTCAACTGATGAACGGTTGGGATTGCCTGAGCTCATACACTCAGGAAACTTCACAAGCAGGCCACAGCATTGAGGCGACCAAGTAATCTACGTCTTGCATTCCAATACTTGAGCATTTGTAGAAAACTACAGGTAAAGCAATTTTATATTGGAAGAATACAAAAGCACCCTTCGTCTCATTTTATTCCTATGAAGAATGTCTTGGGAACAGAGAGGTGTTCCAGCAGGGGGGGAAAACAAGTTCACGACTCACTGAAAACCTCAAAATCACCTAAAAGCGAAGAGACAGATCACATGTTCAGAATGGAATTAGAAGCACATCTATGTAGCTACTTGATCTCCACTCTTCGCTTGCCACAGATATCATCCTCGAGCCGGATAGAAATGGTTGGATGGCTGCCATTTGGCTACCTACAGTATGCTGGCTGCGGTGGATATCCAACATGAGGCGGAACCGGTTGTTGATCGATGCGCGACATCTGATCTGCTGCATCGGAGGCACTGCCATAGGGTACTGGGGGCCGAACTTGCCATCCCTCTTGTCCATCTCGACTCTGTGCTGTGTCTGAAGTTGCATTGCAGTGCGATAATTACGCATAAGATTTCACAAGTGTCTAAGGAACGAGAAAACTTCAGTTACCAGAAAAGTAGATTGCCATTACCTGCATACAGGAGCAAACTCTGCACAAGAATTGTGCAAGATTAGTAAGTGTGGTAGCTTTGATACCACTTATGGTGGCATAAACTGTATGCTCTTATATGATTTGTGAATTGTGATGATATAATAGGTATGTTAATATATATATGCTACCAATAAGTTCAAATGGGGTAGCAAAAACAAAACTGTCAAATAATGGACCCAAATAGACAAGCTAAATTCTTACAAGCATTTTATCAGACACCTTGTGTGCATAGACCAATAAGCAAGTATTGCTTAAAATTACACACATGTCAAACGAATAATTTTCGCTAACAACATACTTGTTAGGACCAGTTGACCACAACAACAATACCGCAAGATTACCAATATATCAAAGAACTCTATATATGTTCATCAATAAGACATCAACAAACACCATCATCTTCTCAATATGGCATAAATAGCAAGTATGGTGATTAAATCGCTTTGAAAAGACTGTCTCGATAAGCTGCTTTAAAGAGATGACGAAGAAACTGTCTCATTTATTTGTTTGAGGAAACTATAAACTGAAAAAAAGGGAGCTATAATGTGGGCCCGTGGGCTGCTTCGGCTGCATGCTAAATTGCTAATCCAACCTTCAGCTGGCTGACTGGCGTTTCGTTTAACTACGCAAGAAGGAATAAGCCAGATGTGTCGTAACAACACGCTGGTGTTCGCAAAATCTTGTTCAACACAAGTGCATTTTTCTTCTTCAGTGAAGTATGAAGGCGAACACCCAAGCCACATAACAGCTATAGCTAGCTAGGAGTAGATATTCCTCCCTCCTGATGGTTCATATTACAGAATTGAGCGTACCGTCCTGCTATACAAGCAAATTGCACTTGTTCTTGGCTAGCTAGATTTGGTCCTATAATATCGAAGCTTATCTGACATGTCCTTTCGGCGTGAAAGTGCACATCTGCAGCTCTTGGCTAAACAAGACAAGGAAGCTAATTTTATGCGCACGAAAATGCTTGGCTCTGCTCATTTCAGTTTTTTTAGATTCTGCTTTTAACTTCTGTTTTTTTTCACTATTCAGTAATTTCATCTTTTTTGGTTTTTTTAGATTTTTTAGACTTTTTTGCATTTTCTTTTTTCTGTATTTTTCTACATTATCTGTGATGGGCTAACATATTTTTTCTATTTTTATTTTTTAAAATTTAATTATGCCAAATAAGTCAACTCAACTACAGTAAAAAATAAGCCAGTTACAATAAAAAAATCAAAAGCCAATACCATTCCAAACACCCTAGATTACCTATGCGCCAGCTCTATCTATCCACCCAATCTATATAGTCCCTATATTATGCTCCTAGGGATTCACCCCACACGTCATATCTTTTGCAAAAAATTATTCGGTTTTCAAATTTACATATAGATTCTTATTTCTTACAAGAAAAAAGGCTTTGGCATTTTTTCAAAAAGACTCTTACTCTTCTTTACGAGATAAAGCCCTACAGTTTTTTTTCATAATTACACATGAATCCTTTATTTTTAAGAAAAACCCTCTATTTTTCTCGTAAATACACGTGAGCCCTTTATTTTTTTTCACAAAAGCCCTCTACGAATTATCGATTCTTTTTCTTCGATCCACGTAGTAGATAGCGAAATATGACGCCGTGTTTCCACTACTAGTCTTCCTCATTAAGCCAAACAAAACTGCTGGCATAGGAAAGTATAACCATGATGTCTACAAGGCGACGTGTTCGAAAATCCAAACCAAAATCCAGCTGCAACTGCAACTCCCAACTCCAGTTCGTCACCTGTTTGATCAACCATCCTTGGATGGTTGCATAATTAAATTGGCTGCGGTTAGCGGTTACCGGGGCGCCTCCACATGCCCGCTGACGGCTTCTACCTGTTCCTGTTCTAGAAGAGCGAAACACGGATCGTGACTGGACCTGGACGGCGCCGTGGCTCTCTGTTAGTGCCCTTTTAGGCTTATAAATGTTTTAGTTTTTTTACTATAACGGCAGAAAATATATTATAACCATGGTTACATTTTTAACATAATTAAATTTAAAAATATAAAAACTATATTATCACAAACAATAAAAAAATAAAATAAAACAAAACAAAATTAAATTATTAGAAACTAGAAACATAAGCTCGTTGGATAACGGCCTCAAACTCACCGACATGTGATTGGGATCTTCTTGCGTTTTTCGCATACGTATCCTACCACTTAGTTAGGATATCGAAGAGAAAAACAACGTAACATTTTACGACGATGGTAACGTTGTCCGACGAAGGATCACGTAGAAACAAAAAATAAATAAAAGAGGTATAAGTTCCAACGGTCTCTTAACTTTATTGACTAAAAAAATATCGAAGCGTTCGGCTACCGTAGACTGCTGCTACGAGGCATACAGAACTGCCTGCCCTTTGTGTTACATCAGCGGGAGTGACCTTTTTATATGCACTATTCTCTCACCTGTCACAAGCCAGCAATTCGCCAAGTAGTTTGGAACAAGTTCCCAACGACCCTTGATGACGAGTCCAAGGGGGTGATCGGAATAGCGATGGCTTTGGCTTTTAATTGAAAAACATCATGTATGGGCTGAAAAAATCAGTAAATGAGTTAGTGGATAGTGTAGTGAATAGTGAAAAAAAAGCTGAAGCTAGAAGCTAAAGCCAAAAAAAGCTGAAACGATCACCCCTCAACTAGGATGGAAACGGGCTTCGGTTCTCATGCATACTGAGTTAGAGTTAGAGTTAGAGTCAAACACAAATAATATGGGATACCTATTTCTCTATTTCATATTCATTTCATGAGTCTCGGACAGTCGGTTGAATAAAAATTATCTACTTTTTTACGTAAAATATTGGACAGTAGGGTGCAATCAAAGTGAACACGGAGAGACTAATCGTTAAGATGTCAAAAAAGAGCACTCAATATTCATTACTTGTTTAGAAATGACAATCCGTCTATATGTTATCTTGTTCCTAAATAAAGTCACAATAGATTTACTTATATATTTGACATACAGATACAAATGGATATTAGTCATCCTGTATTTTATTCTATATTTTTCTTCAGAATCAGATACAAATAATATCAGATATCTATTTATCCTTTTTTATATTCATACTACGAGTCTTCGGTTGATATGTAGACCAAAATTATCTCTTCATATGCATCCCTACTGCTCGTGTACAGCGAGCAGTTACCCTCCCCGAGTCCCGGCACCCGCCGTAAACGAGCCGAGCCGAAGCTTCTGCACGTACCCGCGCGCTTGTATTAAGGCAGTTGCCGCCGCTGCTGCCGCGGGTGGGTCAAACGCTCAACGCCACATCCCCCTCAACCGTCGGCCTCAACGCGGCGAAGCAAACGAAACCCTCTCATCGATCAAATAGTTCGCTCGCGGCAGCGGCCTCCATCCATCCACTTCCCTCCCCCGCGTTTCCGTCCCTTAAAAGACTCCGACAGAACCCACTCCCGCCATCACAACTTGCAACCGAACCCACTCGCGGCAGTGTCGTCCGTCGGCGTCGCCAAGGTTCCACTGGCCGGCCGGACAGTTGTTGGTTGGGCGCGCGGGGGATATGGAGAAGAAGCTGCCGCTGGTGCACAAGCACGTCGTCCGCGAGCGGATGTGGGCGCGGCCGTGGCGGTGGGCCAAGACGGCCTTCTTCCTTGTCGCCATGCTCGCCTCGCTCCTGCTCGTCTGCGCGCCGCCGCTGCTTGTCGTCATCCTCGACCTCGCGCTCCCGCCGGCGCTCCTCTCTGCGCACTTCCGCGCCACCGGCGTTGACCCCCCGTACCGGTCGTTCGCCTTGGCCGTCCTCGACCAGGCGCGGGCGTTCGACTTCCGGTCCTCCCTCGTCGACCTTCCCGCCGTCTCCGCTGCTCGCGCCCTGCTGATCCTCTGTGAGTATCCAACCATCACTAGTTTACTACTCTGTCTTTGCGTTGCCTACCTTGATATTGCAGCTTCGAGCTTCTCTCGCGTAGCTGAGCTGACCAAGGTGTTCGACGATATGTTCTCTTGTCGCCGCAGGCGCGTACATGGTGTGCGGGGGAGGCGCGGCGTACTTGTGGGTGGTCGTGGCGAGCGCCGCGGCGTCCGCGTCCTACGTGCTGGCCAAGGCCGCGGCGGTGCTGCCTCGCCGCGCCGCGCTGCAGGGGAAGGGGCCGGCCGCGGCGGGCCCGGATCCCATGCTCCTGCTGTCCCTGGCGCTCGCGGCCGCGCACCTCGCCGTGGCGTACCGGACCAGCTACCGCGAGCGCCGGCGCCTGCTCGTGTACAGGATCGACGTCGAGGCCGTGAGTACTATCTCTTCATTCTGCCCTCTGCAAATTGCATGCACTTCTTGCTGAAAACTTCTCGTTCACGCAACGCGACGACAGGGAAACGTGAAATCCAATTCCGCGTAGTTGCTTGCGGCCATGAGCATACATACGACAAGGCATGACGATGCATGCACTTCGCGATTCGTACGAGCCAAAGGCGTGATTCCCGAGAATAATCCAGTCGTTTCATTGTGTACTTAGTATATCACAGAACTCTAACACAAATACACTGTAACCACTTTTTTATTTTAATTTTATCTTTTAAATATTTTTTTTACAAATCTAGCCTCCTCTGTGGATCTACCGAACTCGGCCGGTCGTTATGTACTTGGGTGTATCATAGAACTATTCACACAAATATCACTATGACAACTTTTTTCAATTTTATTCCACAGACATCTATTTTTGTAAATCTAGTCTCCTCTGTAGATTTATCGAGCTCGAGCTCGGTAGGCCGCATGTCGAGCCTCCTATTGCAGTAGGTCACTGTGTATCTTAATTAGTGCTAGTTATATTTAATTAGTGTTAATCATGAGTTAATTAAACACTTCATTTAATGCTACCACACTTGGGTTGGTCGGTAGGCGGCCTGCCAAGTTCTGTAGTTTCATGTAGCAGATTAGATTTTAAAAGAAAAAAATGTTTAGGAGCTAAATTTTTTAAAAACTGGCTATAATACTATTTACGAGGAGGGCTCTATATCATATCGACATGTCTCTGCTTTCGGTGAGAAAGAGGATCGATGAATCAGATAAGATTCCCTCGCCAAGCCATTAACGCGTAGCTGCATTGCCGCAATGCAATTCGCCGAATAGTCAAGGCAAAAAGCACTTCTACTGTATTCTGAACTACCTTAAACTAGTACGCTTATTCTAACTAGCCATCCATAAAATGGATCAGTCATTTTCTGCTGATGAGAAAAAGGAGAGAGCTTTTTTACTGAACCACCAGTGGAAATATTTATGCAGGTAAGGCTGAAAGGAGGCCATCAAACACCCAGAGGTCTGAAGCAGTGCAGCGTCTGAAATTGTGTTCTGATCCTTACTGCTAGGAGTAGGAGGTGTGGTGTAACCTGAAGATACACGTAGCATAGGCGTCGGGAAGGTTTCCTTCATAGCCAAAATTTTGGTTGAGTTCTGCTGCTTTGTGGTGTACACTCCCAACTTGTATACTCACTGTCCCAAGCGAACACACACCGTAAGTATGGAATGGTTGTGCTTAGTTCGGCCTCCAGCAATGCAATGCAGGACGAGCCGTGTTGAACATCCGGTTCTTTTGTGCTTATTGCGATATAGGAGTATAGTCATATTTTCTTCTAGTAATCAGACTCATGCTTTCTCAAGTAACCACGCAGAAATCATGCACGAAGGAAAATTTCATGCTGTACCAAACATTTGTGCGAAAATTCGTTCTCACCACAGGAGTTTCAGAACAAACACAGAAGAACAGAGCACTCCTTTTTGGACTTGATTAACCTGAGCCGGCGCCAGGTCGTTGGAACGCGGGTACGGTTTTCCACTGCCTGCTCCTAACGTTTCAGACCAAACTAGCTAAGGATAAAACTAAAGGAGGTATCTTTTTCTGAAACCAGGAACATGTTGCTTCTCGAATTCTTAACCTTTTATCTTCCCTCAGTTTTGTCGTTTGTTCGTGGCTATTCGATTCAGAGGCAAGTGTTCGAAACAAATTCCAGAGAGACACGTTTGGTGGAAGTGTTAGTTCAGACTGCATGTGGTGGTGGAACCACGCCTTTCAGTGTAAAAGCGGCACGAGATTGCAACATGCATTTTCCAAGCAACTCGCGTCAGTTGACGTGAACGGCGAGACCGATTTGTCATCGTGCGACAGTTGGGCACGGCGTTCTTATCGGCGGCCGGAGTACGCGCTACCTACGAGGCCAAGCGGGGAGAGAAGTGGGCATTCGTTTGGGAAGCACGTCTCTTCTCTACCAAGTGCTACATATTGGAGGTGAAATGCCATGGAAATGTGACAGTGTGCACACTTGGGCAAGAACTTCCTACAAATTTAAAACTTGCACGCTTTCTTTTTTTAAAAAAAAAATTTGTACAACATACATCTACCTATTCTTTAAAACCAAGGACCAAAGATCTGCTATTTATTTTAAGGAGAACAAATTACACCGCCTCCGAATGAAAAACATCAAGAAACCAACACTGACTGCCTCAAGAGAGGGGGAACACCAACACCGAGAAATGAATCCCAAACTGGAACTCCTACTAAGCACCTACTGCATCCACAAAGCAAACACCTTATGGAGCAACAACAAACATGACTCACTCTTTAGAAACACGAATCAAACAGCTAGCTAACCACGAGGCAAAGCAAGAACTACAGAAACCACAACTCTTATAAAGACTTAAGGTGCAGCTGTCAACACCAGGATGCCCATCTACATGTTCCTTGAAGGATTCAGAATCTGGAGGTAGGTAACGCTACTCTTCACTTTGCTTAACTGTGGGTGGAAAAAACAGAAGAACCTTCTCTCATTAAAATGTTGGATGCCTCGTCTAAAAAAAGAACAACAAAAAATGCTGGATGCCCAATCGCAAAAAAAGGTTGAATGTTTGATAAACAAGTCCGGCAATAAGCCCAAGAGTGATTAGGCCCACTCAGTTAGACTTCTCACGATACGTAGTTATTAGGCCCACTCAGTTAGACTCCTTTTTATTTATTTTTTTTGAGCGGATAAATTAGACTTCCGTCTGGCAGAATAACCGGAGATGCGAAATACTACTGGATAATTCAGAGCACACGCGCTATTTCTTCAGAAAACGGAGAAGTCACCAAAAGAATGCATGTTGCCAACATTCGCAAGATGTAGCACTACGCATGTACATATAGATTTAGCTTTTTTAGTTCTTTTGTAAGATTCACCGTTTTTCCCCCTCGAAATTAAACATGGATGAAATCGTGGAGCATGGCCATTCTTAAGGCGTTAGGCAGCCGTCCAGAAGGGGCGAACGGTAGATCGAAACCTAGAATTGGGAGGACCAAACCGGCTACTACAGCAGCAGCACGCACCAGAAGTGGAAGACGCGAGGTTGCCATGGCCGTTGACTGCGAAGGAACGATGGTTCGATCGCTCAGACAGTTTTTTGACTGATGACCGGATGAAATCGACAGTGTGTACGTTGCCGCCGGCAATCTGCACTGTTAACAAGCGACCAAGTGCAGTGGCTGACTGCACCCGATCAAGCACGTGCTGTGCCGTGACAAGAGACGTATCGATCCTCTGCAGAGCGCACCAGCGGCGCATATGGATCGCGAGCCCTGGAGCATCGCGAGGCGCGAATCCCCTGCTGCGATCCGGTAGCTAAGCCTATACGCACACGTACTTCGTATATGTGTATGTACGTATACGCTGTCAGGGCTGTCAGTAATAAAGACGGGATGTACTACGAGGCGATCATTTGCAAATACCCGCACTTGGCTGGTACGACGAGGCATGTCGCCATGTCGGATGACCCATGCTCGAATCGACCCGCGATTAGTCGCAAACGTGCGAGGTAATTAATCAGCCGTGCAACCAAGTACAGGGAACAATCAAACCCGGCCCATGACTCCGTGAGGAGTCGAGCGGTCAGCCAGCGGAGCATGGTTTGGTGCTTGAGAAGCATGTGACGAGTCCCGTGCCATCGTGGCAGTTGCATGGAAGCTAGCGATCGAGCACGCATGGCAACTTGCAAGGCAAGCGAGCGCCGACCGTTCATCCGCCTCGACAAGCCCATCCCAACGGACGGTCGCTTCGGCCGCGCGCGCGCCTGCTAGTGATGAGGAGCTAGCCGCGAAAGTTTCTCAGGAGCCTTGTCGCGCGTACGCCTCTGAACAGTGGTTGACAGGAACCGGCGGCGCCCGAATAATAGAGGCCGCCGGCCGGCCGGACTTTTTCTCTCTATCTTTCTTCGTTTATTTCTTTCTTGTTCTTCCAAGATACAGGGGGCAGCGGTCAAGTCACCTGCGTCCATGTCTATCACTCGTCAGTGCGTTAGGAGTAGTAAAGCTGTGGAGGATTGATTCTTCGGCATGGCTAAAACTGGTACGCAGTCCCGCTAGCTGGTCGTTTCATAGGTCCCATCTCGATATTTGTGGATCTCCCCAGCTTAAAATTCCGGCAAGACAGTAATGGCACAATAGTCTTTGGTGTGTATAGGTGGGATATGGGCCGGGCCAGGCCGTGCCGTGCAAAGAGCTCTTGAGTGGTATGCTATCGACGGGTCAGAGCACTATGGAACTCTTGAACGGTATGCTATCGATGAGTCGTCGTCGCTCCCCTTGTCCTCCTCCACCTATGACTTCTGTGAAATCGTGCAGGTGTACGCTAATCTCGAATGCATAAACAATTTGGATATTGATGAGTAGTTAGTATGTATGTATGTTGTTATAGTTAGTATGTACGTATGCTGTTGTTGTGCTCTTTTCTTTACTTAGAGAACCCCACTCTGGGACATAAACTTTTTAACTAGACAATAATATTGTATCTGTAAAATATAAAGAAAATTCTACTTTCCCCTGAAATATTTATGTACCTATATTTTTACGCAACTAATTCAATTTTAACTAGATTTTTAATGAGACAAGTACGAGAGGAATGAAGATGATGGCCATTGGAACCATCGTCGTCGCCGTCTATAGCTACTTAGGGCTGGGCTAGAGCCGGCATGGCACGACACCAACATGGCAAGCTTTGGGCAATGCCTAACCCTGGACAGAGGTGAAGCGAACTAACACGACACGGTAGGGTGGCTGGATCGACTACACCTATTTTAGAATAACACCAGCTCGACACAAAGGTCTTAAAACCTCTACTTGTGTGACAATAATGGCACAAATGCACTAGAAAATGAGCTGTTCTAATTACCAAACTGTTAATTGACAAGATAATTAGCAATAGATTAATAAACAGCCACTAAGTAACTGCCAGGTACTGGAGTAATTAAATAACAGTGAGATAATAACAACTAGTTAATTATTTGAACACTATTAATTGTTCTAACAGAGGTAATGAGCAATAGACTGTCAGCAGTTCATAGAATATATATGACAGCAATAACTCAAGAACTAGAACAAACTTATTTCTGTCACACTATTTTTGATTTGTCTAATACTCATCGAGCAATATATTAATCCCACAGATTATCATGCAATTGTCTCCTACAATTAGTGATAATATTATCAAATACTATACAACATTAGAATGACTCACAATTACACACATACAAATACCCAAGGAACTCACGAGGAGACGTCACTTGAAGCCATCCAGAAGGTAGCAAGGCTAGACCCGTCGTAGTCGACGCTGTCCTAGAAAACTTATCGCTGCCATTTGCACCACGACGTGGTTCTCGAAGATACAAAGCCACCCACACGAACTGGCAAGCACCACGGTTGTGAGATCGAGGGTTGAAGAATGCCGCACAAGACCAAGAAACTAGCATTGACCAAGTGCTAGGCAAGCAAGAACATCACATAAAACACAGCTGAAACCTCTATTGTCATAGCCGAGCTACAAAACCACTGTTGCAAAACTAGCACCCGAACCAGCACAAAGCAGCTCCCTTGCGCGGCCACAACTTTGACCTAGCACAAAGCTGGAGTCACCATTGCCTCGATCCAACCACCTAGACTCCGCCCTCACTGAAGCACGACACACCGACGACAAAGCCGAGGTCGAGGCTTCGGGTTGCTGGAGATGGAGTGCCGAATCGCGCCGCCACCACTAGAGCTCAAAACATTAGGGTTTTCACTCGGTGGAGGTGGAAGAGAAAGAAGAGAAGGGAAGTTCCATTCAGATCTCTAGTCTAGAGAGGAGAGCCTCGAGTCGGTTTAAGACGAGAAAGAGAAAAGACGACCCCACCCCTAGCCTTTCACAACCACCAAAGAGGGGTGGGGATTAGGATCCCCAGGGCGTGCGCCCCCCGGAAAACCGGCCGAAGGCCACCTCTCCCTCCTTATCTCTTTCTTCTTTATATAACAGCTAGCACTATCATATAATTTTCGGAAGTTTCATAATGAAAGAAATCAACATTCATTAACTAATTGAGACGGGAACGTCGACTGATTGCCATGCATCCTGAGATCGATAGCATGGCAGCGAACATACGTCATGATCATCTCCATAAGTGTTTTTTTTCTCACTTTTCAATCTATCGGAAGTATTTTCCATACTGAATTGCACCTTTCTAGCTAGACCTAATAATGCAACTAATTTTCTGATGATGACCAATACATGGCCATGCTAGAAAGATATATCGAGCATTGACTGGCTTACTTGCAAGTCGATCCACACATGCGACCCAAACACAACATAATTTTTCCAGTCTTGGTAGATAATGACGTCGTCTACGTACGTAAATACACCAGACGAACGATAAGCCTATCAATCCTCGTAAACAATCACAAACTTGTGTCTCAATTCCTTCACTTCAAAAATCAGTAAAAATAATCAAATTGAATCCAAACGGAACGTTCTAAATATAAAATTGTGCCTCCTGGGACCCACGTAGCTCCTTAATACAGATAAACTGTAATTGTGTCACTTTCTCCAAAATTTCCCATCTCAATTTGGTCATAAAAAATCTAACCATTCCCTTAACCCCTTCTCCGCCCTATCACATATATATACAAGATTTTGGCATCGTAGTGCAGCTATACCTTCCGTGATTACTCTTCCATCAGATTCACGTCACCATTGCTTTGCGTTGCCACACCTGCAACTACCAAGAGGAAGAATTAAAAAAACCCCATGGAGTTTAATTAATTGATAGGGGAAATTTTGTTTGTCTCAGATGCAAAATTTTCCCTAATTTATAAGATGATCCAGATAAGCCCATATTATTAGCTAGGTAGCTATTTTAGTTTTGTAGTTTTTTTAATAGGTTTAAAGGCGATTAGTTGGTGAGTTTTGCTTTGCTTATTGGAGGTATCTAGATAGCACTTAAGTGTTTTTTGGGTTGGAGAGCACTCAAATTTTTTAGGCGTTGGATCCCATCCAACGCCGCAGATTCGAAGGACTCACAATTTTTTGGAGGGGGTGTATGGGGAATCCGTTGGATGCAGATTCAATATTTTAGATTTATTTTTTTGAAGGAGGTATAGAGAATTCGATAAATAAATATCCAATATTCAAAAAAATGAAGTACTTTCAACTTGAAAAAAAATACTCGAACGTTTGTCTAGCATTTCCCTTGAATCCTTGTATGCATTGCTGCTAGCTGACGCGAGCTGGGAGCCGAGTTGCACTCATGCGTACGAACGTGCTGCGTGCACAGCACGCCTTCCGTTGTGTCGATAGCATGTGGGTCCAGGTGCACATAAGTCCGTCTTGCCGGGCCCACGCGACAGTAATGCTGCAACGGAACCCGTTGCTCATTCACACTTCATGTCGGTAGTTATGGTAGGTAACTTGACTAGTTGGTCAAAAAGAAATAAGTGGGTTGCTGTTAGAACCATGTGGTGGGGGTAGATTTATTGATGATGAATAATTTACTTTTGGGTTACATTAAAATTTATGTGTGGGAAAGTGTCGATCGGTGATCTTTTATAGAACTAGAAATGGCAGACTTCAATCATGTCCGTTTGACTTCGATCACATCTGTTTTGGTTTGCTCTAAGTGGTTTTGATCGACTCTAAGTGGTTTCGATCGGGTCCGAGTGGTATCGGACGGCGTTCAAATAGCATTGTCGTTTTAGACAACGTTCGAGTGGCATCGTAGCATTGGACAGCGTTCGGAAAACGTTCGAGTAACATTGAAGTATTGGACCGCATTCGAGTATCATCAGAGTATCGGACGGCGTTCGAGTGCCATAGAAGTATTGAACGGTGTCCGAGTGGCATTAGAGGATCGGACGGTATTCAAGTGACATTGGAGCATCTGATGGTGTTCGAGTGCCATAAAAGTATCGAAAGGTGTTCGAATGGCATTGGAAGATCGAATGGCACTCGAGCGGTATCAAAGCTCCGAGTGGTATCACTTAGGATTCGAGCGGTGTAGTTAAAGATTTTGAGCACTGAGCAGTCGAAGGCCTTGAGTCGAAGACCTCGGAATCGGAGAGCGTGCGGTCATAGCTACAATACTTTTCGATTGTCGTAGTTACAATACTTTTTTATGGTCGTAGTTATAGTACTTTTCGATGGTCATAGCTACAGTGCTTTTCTATGATCGTAGCTATAGTACCTGATCGATACTTGATAATCGTAGACTTTACTGGTCGGTACTCGATAGTCATCAACTTTGTGATCAATTCTCATGGACTTTGCGGTCTGCTGTCGTTGTATTAGACTTTTTGATCAGCTGTCGTAGACCTCGCGATCGGTAGTCGACAGCTTTTGCAATCGGTTGTCGTAGGCTTCACGGTCAGTACTCGTAGACTTCATGGTCGATACAAGTGCTTCAACTCTTGTGATTTTTTAGTACTTCAAGTACTCGTGTTAGGCCAGTAGTATGACTGGCTGGTGCATGGTGGTCGGTGATACAATACAGGGTTGATACTCGATGGTTCTATTGTCGGTAGCGATATGTGTTATTCTCGAGTGTTTTGAGTGGAGCGATGGTAATTCCCAAGTACTTGTTATTTTCAAGTACTCGTTGAGATAGTAGTCGTATTGAGTGATCTACGACTGATTTCTGGATAGCGATGAGATTTGTGGTCATGGATGACCTGGTTGGTATTGATGGTTAGTTGTGGTTGTGGTTATACATGTGTGTGCTGATGACAGTTAAGTTAGAAAGAACTTGTGCTGAGAAAATATTTCTTTGGTCTTTGCATATATAAGTGGGCATGGAGACGATCATGATCAGTGACGAGGATGGGGAGTACTGATGTCCAGATGGTTGAGGATGTCACGCGGGGTGGTTAGGCTAACGCTGAAGCACACGGAGATCAAAGGTGGTGATTCGTGAAAAAGCTACGGGCAGTGCGGTCTAGGATGCTTCAACACATGAGATGGATGATGCGAGATGAAGCTACAAGAGATATGATCCTAGAGGCTTCATCACGTGTTGTGTTAGGAGTTGTGGATGGAGTCTATAATTGAGAAGATTGAGAGATAGATTAAAACCCGTGTTCGAAAAGGTTTTGGGTCCCTTGGTTTTAGAAGAGATAAGATTTTGAGTTCGTGTTTGAGATAGACACGGTTTGTAGCGTTAACCTATAAAAGCAAGGAGAGGCTATATGTTATTGTGTGGATTTTAAGAGGGCTTAGTCGGGAAGGTTTTTAGGGGTGCTTGTGAGGGCACTTTGTAAATCCACAAAGATCCTGCAATAAGATAAGTCTTGAATCAATTTGGATCTTGTTTTTCTCGTAGAGTGCTATTGATTGTAGGTGTTGTGGATTTTATGACAATGTTCAAAGTAATCCGGCGAGCAATCGGACGGAGCGATCGGTTAAGCGGTCGTAAGCACATGTGGCTTGATTTCAAGTGGTTGAAATCTTCTTCGACAGCCGGGAGACTCCAAAAAGTGGTGACAATCATTCACCTCTCTCTGATTGTTGTCTTTGATCCTACAGTTGCTGATGTCTGATGGTTACGACTAATGATTTTTATCTCTAGTACGAGTGTTTATGCGAACAAACTGAATACCGATAAGCTGATATACCACTTCAAAAAGGCTATCTTGATAAGCTGTTTATTTGAAGGAAGCCATAACTCATAACCTGAAAAAAAAAAGGATCTTAATCTAGCCGGACGTGGTCGTTTCTGTCATTGATCTATTGTTATCTGCTGGTTGTTTAGAACAGTGCTCTTACATATGTATACACTGCAGAGTTACATGAAGAAAAGCATGCATGAAAAGATGAAAAAAATTCCCTCTTTTTATGACTGTGTAGATATTAACAATTAATTAAGGTCACACACTCCTTAATTTCAAGTTTCAACCGGAGTTTTCCTTCCCCTCTGTAGAATAAAGCGGCCATCCTGCGCCTAAAATTCTCATGCGTGTTTCTAGATCGCGAACAGGATAAGAATGGAAAGCACCATGCATGTTTGTCAGTGAAAGAGAAGTTGGTAGAGATAGGAACTAGGACAGTTTTGTCAAAGAGCGTGCTTGATATATTTTTACCTAAATGCCTGGATTTGATTTGATTATCCAATATATACACACACATATAGCCTCTTTTCTACTTCTGAAAGTACTTATTTCGTATATTATATTTCACAACGTAAGGAATATATCGTGTAACGGAGGATATGTATATGTAGTATACGAGTATATAAGATCATCTAGGTGTTATATATATTTTTCAGATGTGATATGTATATATTTTTAGACATACTTTTTTTTATTGCATATATGAATGTATTTACAAAATACGTTTAAAACTATAGATTCTCTTGAAATTTTTTCGTGTGGTTTATATTAGAGTATTTTATAATTAATATATGAATGTATCCAAAGTAATAAAGTAGTATAGGTGGGAGTAACTACATCCAGTAGTAAAAGGTATTTTTTATATATATATATATATATATATATAGTTATATTGAAATATAAAAATATGTACTTCTAGAACTACAGAAGACTTCCTAGAGAGAGAGAGAGAATACTATACAGAACAGATGTTCCTTTCTCGTTTTTTTTGTTTGTTTTTAGATCGTTTTTTCGGAGGCGTTTTCAGACCATATATTTCAGGTTTCTTAGCATTCAGTTTCCTACTAGCTAGATTCATGCTTGGCCCAACGTGAACGGGGAAAAGTTGAAATCGATGGGTCGTAGGAACTATTTCATAGAGAAGCTCTTTTATTTTGCGGGGAAAATACATAAAGCTCACGGCGATATTTGCTAATTAACCTCCTATCCACTTCTTCTGCTGTTGTATGCCATTAACATTCCAATGTTCATTGGCGATCTATGTGTCACTCCCAAGTCCAAACAGCCTTATATGTAGTCCAATCCACAATGTTTCCTAATTACTCTCGTCCACGCAAGAAAACAAATGGAAGGGTCGTGGAGCTACGAGCGTACGACTCCATCTAACAGGGATCCTGGTATCCATCCTTATACACAAGTGTTTCTTGGTTGGATTTTCTTGGTTCTATAGTATCTAATTTTAAATGGATTATCTTTTTAAGGTGAGAATCAACTAATCGATTATAGTAGATACAGTAGTAATTTTATTTATATCGACTAAAATCATATATGAATATCTTTTTATAACTATTTAAAAACTATTATTATTTATAAGTTAAAATAAAAAAATTATCGACAAAGGTGAATACGAACGGCCTCCACCGGATTAACAGGCAAGCAGGAGACGCGAGATAGCGATGTAGGCGGTCCCACACGAATGCCCGGGCACAGGTGTGGTCCCCATGCTTCCCAATAGGCCGTTTTTCCAATGGCAAATTAGCCGTGGACCACCCCTCCCGGCCCAGACGTCGTCGGCGCCACCGCCAGGCCAGCCCCCGGCCCTTCCTCCCGGAATCCTTCCCAGGCACATCGATCAAATCAATCTGCTGCCCATTGTACTCCTGCGCACGCCACAGCTAGCTAACGCAACAAGAGATCGATCGCGCGCTGCAGATCGACATACACTGTGATTGAAATTTAATTCGGAGATCATGCGATATGTTGCCTCTCGATCCTTTTGGCGTACATATATATATATACAGCATAAGGGTTTATTCTATCTAGACTACTACTGCCACTAAACTAGCTAGCTGGTGGTTGTGTCGCGGATATTTGGGTGTATAGAAGTATATATATATCGCATGCAGCATAGGGCAAGCAGCAGCAGGGGGCTATAGCTAGCGACCGAAAGCTCGGCCCGGCCGACCGCTACGAGACTCGCACGCAGAAGGGAAAAAAAAAAGCTACATGTACGTACGCCTCCGACGGCTTCTTTACCCCCCCTGCTGGTCCCCCCTGCATTTCTCTCCCGAGATGTTTACATGATCAACTTCTGACATCGTCAAACAAAAGCATGGAGTCAATTGCAAAGCCAGAAACAATATCGAGGGTGGATTAAGATGTTAAGCTAAATTATCAAAAATAAAGTATTTTATTCTTGTTCAATTCAAATTTATACATGAATAAAAGAGAAACAAAGTAAAAAGAGATAAATACAACAAAAGTACATCAATGATAGAAAGCGCACCCATAAAATATATAAATATACTTTCGACGAGTAGAGATCAGTCATCTGTTAATCAAAAATAGCAAAATTAGCGATACGATAACTAATTATAAATGATTATGAACATTCAAGAAAAACATAACATACCACTAGCACGCAATATTAAATTACGTGGTAAATTTATTCTACGAGATTTCATGCCGTCTTCCAATAAGAGAACAAAACTTTTGTAAATACATCACTCCCAAATGTGTTGGGTTGTGCCAGTTTCTTGAAAAGAAAACAATAGAAATAAAAAGCGGCATCTTTCTTCACACTATATTCTAACCAATTAAACTTATTATACCATGATTCTTGAAAGGATCGTGATACTTTGCCATCCAATATTTTTGGAAAGGCATGCTCGATTGCTTGACTTGAATCATTCAACAAATATGTCATCCTCACTTGATCTCTAATTTTATTGGTGCAATCTTCTATTAGTGTGCGATGCGCCGGATTGGCAATAATATCACTAGGATTAAATTCTATGCACCAGATCAGCAAAAATATCACTAGAATTAAATTCTACTTGAAGCTTTTTTGGTTGAGTGGTACTCTCATTAGTTGGGAGAGTACTACTCGAATTGCTTACGAAAGAGTTACGCAAAGTTCATTTCTCTATTATACAAATCTATCAACAAAATATGACACATCATTTCTAATCGAAACACATAAATTATATTTTAATTTTAATCTCTAGTAGTTGAAGTTGGTCAATGGCAATGATTGAATGATACAACATAAACTGTGGACTATGAACTATGAAGAATAGTAGAAACTGTAGTAGAATGCATAAGTTATACCTTGCTGAATTCCTGAAGCATTGTGCTATTGAGTGTGGACCAACTGGTGGTTTCTCGGTGTCACTATCTCATCGACTCGACGTCTCACTCTCTATCCAACTCCAAGTCTCCAAAAGCCAAGGGGCAGAGCAACCCAACCGAGACCTTAGATCGGTGTCTCTCCAAGTCTCCCGACTCCCCCACACTATCGTTTCTCTCGACTCTTGGTCTCGGGTGTCGGCGTCTCACTGTCTCGGCTCTAGCCTCTCACAATTCCTCACCCAGCCACTCTCGGTAGTCGGCACAGCTACGCACGCACGCCCCATGCTCGGAGTCGGCGGCGCACCGCAAGTCCACAAGGATCGCAACACAGCCGGCGGCCTAGAGCATCTAAGTTCGATGTGCTTGGCTCGACCAGTTCCCACTTCAGTTGGCCTTGGCGCCGCCCACCTGGATCTGCGTGCCATCGCCTAGATCTGCACAGCTCTGCTCTTCTCCGTCGGGCGCCACCAGCAGCCGCCGCTTCCAGGTGCATGCACAGCCGAGCCTATCGTCTCTCTGACTTTCCCGTTTGTGTGTGCCATGTGGACTACTGGACTGTGGTTTGGTCAGACCGGCCGAGCCCCCAGAGATGGATTTGTGAATTGAAGTTGGTGTTTTGGTGGGCTGGTGAGATGGATTTGTTAGGCCTCTTAAGGGCAGTGAGCTGGCCACTCTTGACCAAACGTTTTTCATTTTTGCTTCTCTTTGCAGCTTGGTGCCGGTCTCCCTTCTATGTGCTATACTGGTCAGCCAAAGAGGTGGCTCCTCCCAGGAGAGGGGTTCTTGCCGCCGAGAAAGGATAGGATCAAGGCTTACTAGACCTATCCCTTGATTTTGCCTCTGCATGAAGTTAAAGCCGATTAGAACACCCATGACTGCTCCCCTGTAGTAGTATATATCAGTGGTACTAGTACTAGCACGTACTGGCTGCTGCTGATATATATCCATCCATCTCGTTCTCAGCGCACACCTCTTCCCCCAAAAAGATATGGTCCTGCTCTGCCCTTTGCGCAAAGGTGCGTTGCGTGCGGCTCCCTTTGCTTTTGGTTTTCTTTCCTCGGTGCTAGCTGCCTGCCCTTGTCTTACTTTACCCTACTTTGGTTTGGTTTCTGAGCTAGCTTTTCCATCTGCCCGGGAGAGAGTGGTCGAGTGCTAGCTACTGCTAGTGCTGGCGCGAGTATAAAGATGTCGCATGATCCGAGCCTAGGGTACGCGGACTACTTCGCCGCGGGGAGCGGCGGCGGCGCGCCGGAGGTGGGCGCGGGGGAGCCGGACCTGTACGGGTTGCACCAGTCCGGGGTGGAGATGTTCGGGGTCAGGGGCCTCCTGCCGGCCGCGATGGCCGACGCGTCTGCGCAGAGCAAGGCCGCGCTCGTCGACGCCGATGGCTCGTCCACCATCCAGTTCGTTCTTGGCGAGCAGCAGCATCGGCAGCTGAGCCAGGCGTCCTTCTCCCTGTCGCTCCACAGGCCGGCAGAGGCCGCGTCGCTGATGCTGCAGCACCAGCTCGGCGGCGGCGGCGCGCCCCGGCCGCAGCACCAGCAGCCGGCGCCGGCGGCGTGGATGCAGGTCGCCTGGCACCTGCGAGGCTCTAGGTTCCTGCTCCCGACGCAGCAGCTCCTGCAGGAATTCTGCAGCTTCCCCGTGGAGAGCAACAACCCTGCAAAACCACCGAAGCCGGCGCAAGAAGACGGCGGCGGCTCGTCGTCCTCGGCGTCTTGGGCCCCGTCAACTCAGATCCAGACCATGGACGCGGCCGAGCTGCAGAGGCTCAAGGCCAAGCTCTACAGCATGCTCGAAGAGGTCAGCCTAGCTAGCTAACCATCATCACGCCTCAATTAAGCATCACAGGTCAAGTGTAGTAGCACATCACAGGTCAAGTGTCCGTCCGGAATACCAGCTTCTTGGAAATCTAAAAAGCTGCAGGCAAGTGCGAGTTCAATTATGGCTTGCCCAAGGAGGGTTCCTGGGACAAGCACAGGGAGGTGATCCATTCTGGGGCCTCACCAACCACCATTCGCTTTTGGAAATCTCTCTTCCTTTGCCTCACTGCAGGTGTAGCTAGGTATCTATATAGGGGAACCTCTCTCTCTCTCTCTCTCTCTCTCTCGCTATATAGTCAAACCAAGCATGCCCTCGATCAATAGGGCCATGGCCCTGCAGGTGCAGCCCAGAGCTCTGCAGGCCACTGCTCCACTACTCTCTCCTCCCTTCGGCTTTTGCATGCCATCTCCTGCTCCACCAAGATCTCTTAATTCCTCGCACATTTACGGCTTGCTTGCCTTTCTTGTGTACACTGCACAATTGTACAGTGCAGTTCACAGGTAGGTGCAGCTTGGTCGTTGCAGAGTTCTAGCTAGGATACTCGTACGAGGCATGTAGAGGTAGAGTCAAGTATACTAGAAAGCTACGTACTGCTATAGTAGCAAGCTGTTACAGTTTCGTTCACTTCTGTTTCGTTGTGATTTGTGAGATTAATTACTGACACCATTTTTTATCTGGTGTTTGGATCAATGGTAGGTGGACAGGAGGTACAGGCGGTACTGCGAGCAGATGAGGGCGGTGGCAGGGTCCTTCGAGGCGGTGGCGGGGGAGCGGGCGTCGGCCGTGTACACGAGACTGGCGTCGCGGACGATATCCAGGCACTTCCGGAACCTGAGGGACAGGGTGCTGGCGCAGCTCCAGGCGGTGCGCAAGGCGCTCGGCGAGAAGGACACCGCCGTGCCGGGGATGACCAAGGGGGAAACGCCCAGGCTGCGGGTGCTCGACCAGTGCCTGAGGCAGCACAAGGCGTACCAGGCCGGCATGCTCGAGAGCCCCCCGTGGCGGCCGCAGCGCGGGCTGCCGGAGCGCGCCGTCTCCGTCCTCCGAGCCTGGATGTTCGAGCACTTCCTGCACCCGTAATGATCCTTATATCCCAGCTCGTTCCATAACTTCATACAATGATTAACATGCATGAGTGTGCAATGTTAGATAGATGCAAATGAACTAACTTAATTTGAGAACCGAGCGCTGCGATCGACCACCCAGGCTTGAATCCGGGTGCTCTTTCCTTCTAATAATGAACGCTAGAGCTCCTCCAAATTTTTTTTATAAAAAAATTAACTAAATTCGATCCTAAAAGAAAAGAAGTAAGAATTGCAGCATATACTATCGAACTAAAGCTAAGAATCATACACGTACGTACATCATCTACTTGCAAAAGAATGTTTGCCAATTAAGCGGTGCTCAATTGTTATTCTCATTCTTAACATCGTTTTGCCTTGCGTTTTATTCTGTGGCATTGTTCTTTCCGAACCGTATTTGTCTTCCATTTAGATACGGTCAAATGCTCAAACAGCCGTATTGCGCTTGATTAATTTGGCTCATAGAAAATCTTCCCCTTACTTTTTCTGGACCCCCTTGAATGTTTATAATTTGTTGGCAATCGAACAAAGTGTAATAACAGAGTGAGTGCCAAAACGTTACAGAAATTAATAATGAGCGGTGTTCGTATATATAATAGCTAGCATCTTATGTTCCCATGTATATTCCATTTGGTTCTGTACACTCCTAATTATGTAATCAACCCAGTAAAATGGTTGATCTGCTGTTGGTCACTGGAACTTGGTCAATATATAGGGCAGGAAGTTGTGTGAGTGCATATATATATAGGATAAAGAGGACTCTGATGAGTTTTTTTTTATAGAATTTACTTTGGAATATCTTATAATTATTATTAGAGTATACTCAAAGGATAAAAAATATATAAAAATATCATTTAAGTAGTGTATATATAGTACTGCTACAATATCTACATCAGATACCACACTTGTCTTGTATAGGAATATTCGATGTACTATCCAGGAACCAATTTACAACAGTATCTTTAGGTGTCATATTTTAAAAAGCAAATCTATATACAAATGTGTTTGTTCTGTTCTAAATTATCACTGTGTAACCTATGAACAAATTATAACGCCCTGGTCGGTGTATTCTCATCCAGGTATCCAAGCGACGTGGATAAGCACATCCTGGCGCGGCAGACGGGCCTATCACGGAGTCAAGTACGTGCGCTCACTTCTCCACCATCATCGATCACGTGACCGGTCGATCGATCAGCTACAATAATATAATACTAAAAAAATGTTAACCAGTTCCTATCCAATAATTAGCCACACACACCGATCATCACATCATAATCGTCATTGCGTTTGTTTGCATCATTAGGCTCACGTATGCACATAATGCTGGCCAGTTTTGTCCCACTGATTAAAATTGATTCCACACGCATTGCAAGCTGCAATTTGCAATGGATCGAAGTGACACACCAACTCATCGGTCGGGTACCACGTCGGAGTCGTACGTCCGTGTCCTCTTGTGCTAGCTAGCAAATGTTCGAGGAAAGAATCTAATTAACCTCTTTGCGCGCCCACCGTGCGTTGCGCTGGCAGGTTTCCAATTGGTTCATCAACGCGAGGGTGAGGCTGTGGAAGCCAATGGTGGAGGAGATGTACTCGGAGGAGATGAAGGACCAGGAGGGCAGCGGCCAGTCGCAGGCCAGCAATCTGCAGAACCCTAACCCTAGCAGCTACACCTCCGAGGGGCGCGGCGGCGACGAGCAGAAGCCGACGGGGGCGCAGCTGCTGCACGACGCCGGCTCGCTGGCCTCCGTCGTGAGCATCGGCAGCGGTGGCGGCCGGATGGATCATCAGGGCATCAACTTTGGCATGATGGACCACCTCGATTTCGACGCGTACGAGACGGCCGGCGGGCAGGGGTTCGATGGCGGCAGCGCGGGCGGCGTGTCGCTGACGCTGGGGCTGCAGCAGCACGCCGACCCGCACGGAGGCGTGAACGTCGCTTTCGCCGCAGCCCCGTCGTCCGCGGCGCAGGGCGGGGCCGCCGAATCTCTGTTCATGGCCTGCGAGCAGCAGATGGGCGGTGCAGGCGGCGGCGTGCACTCGGCTCACGGCCACCACAGCCAGTTCGGCACCGGCATGGACGGCGACGCCGCGTCGCACTACCGGGGACTGAGCGGCGCCACCGGGTTCCAGCTCCTCCACGACCTCACCGGGTGATCCATACCATCACACAAACCACAGGATCACACGGACGTACGGAATCAATGGCGATCAGGATTCCTGTGTAGGGTTTATGCATGCTTCGGTTCGGAGGTTGCCGAGGTGACGATTGATGGGGATGCGTAAACGGCAGCACGCGCGGGGATGGTACTCTGCTGTGTACACTGCTTTGGATTTTTGTAGCGTTTAGATACCTCTTTAATTCTTGGCACGGTGTCTTCGTCTGTGTCCATATCGACCGTCGCTATTGCCGCGGACGTCGGTCTCCGCGTACTTATTGTTGCGTACACCCGGGTGAACACACGGCGCTTTCGTACAGCCTGGACGCGGCCCTGCCAAGCGTATGTTTTTCGTGCAGAATTGCTATGAACGGTTTCGACCGACTTGTGACGTACGCGGAAGGAGCGGCGTAATAGATCGAACGGTCAGACTACTCTTTCTATATGCTCACGAAATGATCCCATCGGCCGATCCTGACCTTTGTTATTTTTAGGTTATATCGCTCATGTAGCCTACGCCGAAATAGTGTTTTACCTCTAAACGTCCAGTTAACTGCTGCATCTCAGCGCAATTCGGATGAGAACCAGCTGGTCACCCTCTAACCATAACTCATCCGCTGGTTCTTCGACATTAGTGGGTTCAGACCTCTGCTTAGTTTCATCCCAGCTTCATCTATATTTGGAGTTTTACTTTGAGCATTTCTTACATTTCTTCGAGTGTTTTTCATGCAATATCAATAAGTAGGTCGTTCATTGCAGTTGTCATGCAGTCATTCATGCGTACGTAATCAACTAAATTAGTTGAAGAAACATTCCAATGGTGAAGAGAAAAGACTCACTAAGGGCAGGTACAACGGAGAGACAGTAGCTGTCTTTATCATGTCAACACAGTAAAATCATCTGATGTGGACTGTAATTAAGGAAGAGAGAGACACAAGCCGTCTTCTCGCGAAGAGACGACCCGCGTTCGTGCTCCTAGGCGAAGAGACGGCGTTGCGAGCGTTGTACAAGCCGTCTTTTTTACAAGCTGTCTTTTTTGTTGTCTTTTTTGATAAGGTTGTAGACAACTAAATAGACAACCTATTGTACAAGCTATCTTTTTGTTGTCTATATATGGTGTGCATGTATATATAGACAGCAGTCGTCTGAACTGTTGTACATGCCCTAAGGCTCCATTTGTCACAGCGGTGTCTTTCGAAAGCATTTATTTATTTCTAGTTTAGAAGGATATAACAGTTAGTTGAAACCATCTTTTTTATAGCTACAACAGTACAATCTTGCTAGAATAAATAAAGATGCTCATAACTAACTAGATTCTCAGCACATCACTCCCTAGCTAATGATTACTTTGCCACGATGCCATTTTCGTTAGGAAATCGAACGTAACAACCACACACTAGCCCTGATTAGCCAAGAGTGCCTTGCCGTTTCCCCAGTGCGAAAGGATGTTCGTTCCACTTCAGCCTTTGATCGAGCCTCCGAAACAAGGCTAGTCGAGGGCAATGAACATTCGTTGTACTAGTACTGGTACTACTGTTTAATTTATGCGCAATAAACACCTTCCCTATAGTATATTTTTAAAGAAAAAATTCCCCATGCTATGCCACCATGATCTATATATGAACACATAGGAACGTGTGCGTGCATGCAAGAGATGTATTTTGTCCGTTCTTTTTTGCTTGACAGGCAGTTTTTATTTTTCACGATCTCTTAGATAAAACTTTGGTCGTTTCTTTTGACAACTCTATATTAAGATATGATGTCATCATTATAATATTATAAAAATATTTTTAACGACAAATTTATTGATGTAGGTTTTATATAGCTAATCTATATAGTTTTAAACCAGTTAATCTATATAGTTTTAAATATGTTGGTGATTAAACCTTAAAAAGTTTGACGACCAAGATTGATTCTAGGACATCGATGGAGTACTAACAAGCAGTACGGAATAGTCCTGGTCACTAGGTGTCGGGCAAAGTACGTATAAGCTTTGTTCAGGAGTGACACAGCTGACTGTTGACAACTTGACAGGCATGGGCCAAGTTTATTTTGTAACAACCCAAGAATTTGAAAATTTTGAATTTGAGTGAAATTTCATTTGAAATTGAACCTTTTCCAAATCTAGAGATTCCTGCCAAAATCTACTTTCTTTTTTCCGAATTTCACTTTTCATCTTGGGGAAGTATCTTCTTGCTGGCCGCCTCCTCCCTGGTTCCACTCGCCTTGCGTCACGCCACCGTTTGCATGAGCCATACCACCTCAACCCACCGTCACCTTTGCCCGCTACAAGCTGCACCAACAAATATGTCACCGATCGCCATACCCAGCTGTAACACCACCTATGCTAGCTCCATGCCATCTTTGTCGTCGATTTGCGCCACCACCAAACCCCACCGCCAACCCGCTACTCTGTCGCTATTCTTCGTCGCCATCTCATGTGCCCCCACTAGGGAGGAATGATGCCCTTGCGCTACCACTGCCTTATTGTGTTGGTGCCGAAACCATGCAGCCAAGCTCACCTAACGTCGCTACTAGCACCACCGCCTTGCTTCGGCTACAAAGCCAAGGGTAGCGACTATCTTTGCCTCCCTTTCATGAACCATCATGCTAGAGTCACCATCTTCTTCTATAACTACATGAAGCTGTGCCACCACCATCATCCCCAGATCCGATAAGCCTTGGCCATTCACAAAATTTCTCATCTCTATCCTCTCTCCTGTCAAATTGACCACATCCTCAGCGTCACCTCACCACCACGAAGCAACACCTTAGCTTCCCATCTAGCTTCATTGTCCCTAGCTCGCCGTTGCTGTGCGCCACTGCTCTGCCACCTTTGGCCACTGTCACTAGCATCCCACAAACCTCCTCGAGCTAAGCTATCACCACCACCGAGCTCCTCTTACTTCTTAGATGCTCAAGCCACCGCCAATGCGATCGAAACCCTGGATAGCCCTGTCATCTTGTGCCCCTGTTTTGGCCAAATGCCACCATCGCCAGCCATCTCCAAGCTGCCATTGCTTGCACATATGCCCAAAATGGGTTGCTCATGTCCCATAGTCACTCGCCATGCCACCGCTCACTGTCGTCCATCGCCACCACCAAAATTGCTGTCGCCGCCATTTCCCCTGCTCAGTTGCCATGAACTCGAGCTCCAGCTCGCTCACGCCTGAGCTGGACCACTATCTCTTTGGGCCACCAAGGTGGACTGCAAAAGCCAACCTGAGCCAACTCTTGGCCCAATCGGATAACTAGGCGCCCATATTATGCAAGTCTAATACTATTCACAACCCAACCAAATAATTAATATTCACCTATTCGCTCAATATTGTACAGTCTATCCATTTCAAACCAAACATATTACTGTTCACCAAACCCAATCCGCTAGAAATAGTGTCATCCAATACTGTTTACCCAACCCATTACTATTTATGAAAAACCCCAATATCCTTGTTTATACTCATTTTGATCGTTTTGAGTCTGTCTAACCCATTTTCAACCCCGTTTAATCTAACCAAGCTTAGTTTAAATCCTATCCACCCAAATCCATATTCTTTTATACCTTTTTTTGGATATTTTATTGTATTTTGTTCCTAGCTTATACCCTGCAAAGTAGAAACTTATTTGTATTCGTTCTTTTGCGCTATATGCGAATTCGACTAATTAGCCAACAAAGAAGCCAGAGCAACTAAGGTAGATGGTGTTAAACCTGAAGCCTACGAAGAAGTAATCGAAGATTTTGGATGAGAAGGCAAGTCACATGTCTTTGATCATGTTGAGCTCATATTATTTAATTATTATTAATTTTATTTATGTTATTTGAGCACAATTATTTACATAAAATAGTAATTTAGAATGGCATGAGGAATAGTTAGATCCAACCAATGAAAAGCTCTATCATACTCTTGTAAACCATATTCAACCTGACAACCATAAAGTGTTATTATAATATGAAATCACCTCTTTGGTAATTAGTAAGTAGATTAGAAAAACATAAATACTTTACAAATACTGGTATGGATTATCTGATCCAATGTCGGCAGACTTTGAAATAAAACTGAATAATGAGCATTGTTAGTGGGCTAGATGATTGGAGCCCACGACCTCACCCAAACATTGAGGCTCTAATTTGGATATGGTGGTGCAGTGCCAGCATTCATAGGGTATTTGAGTGATAGACTCGTAAAGACTAAGACTCTTGTGCCAAGTAAATAACATAGAACTTACTCAAACACAAGTTTAACCTATCAACTTGGTCTATTATACTACTCAATTCGATCGAATATCTACAGGATGATAGTTATCCTAATTTCGTCCGGATAGCCCACGAGAAAGGTGTGAGATGAAAGTTGGACATGTTGTGCCACTTGTCAATTTTCATAACGGTAGGTCTACTTAACGTTGAGTCATGATTTCCCCACTGATCAGTGGATTTTCAAAGGTGGTTGAATAGCTCCAAGTCTGTCAGACAGAAACTCATATGAAAAGAATAGTGAAACGACCTTATTATTTCAGCTCAGTCGCACACTATTATGTTGTGTGTCTATAGATTGACATTATGAGTTCGAGATATCTTATGGATAAAGTTATACAACTTTGCAGAGCATAATAAATAGTATTCAAATATGCCATGCTCTTAGTCAATGAAGTTGTGTTTTTTTGGGTAATTCTAATAATAAGACACAAGTAGAATTTAAAGAATTTTAATGTAAAAATTATGGATGATAAAATCCCCTTGCAAATTAAATAATATTTTACTATTTTAAGTGCCAAGGTCTTTATCAGTAAACTTGGATATATTCTTATTATAATACCACCCGTGATCTGTCTAGTTGAACACTTTGAACTTGCTAAATCTTATTTATTTTCATCGGAATAAATATCAGAAAAAGGATGGATGTTTTAGCTAAAATGTTATGGTTACAATCGTACTTAAGTATTTATGTGGGATTTCATTGGTTCTTCTTAATATAAATTAAGTTTTAGGCTTAGATATTTGTAAAGTATTTTAGTTTGGCCATCAGATTATATTTTAATTAAACTAATTTTTAAAAATATTTATAAGTAAATATGATTTTTTTTCTGTACGCACCTGAATTCCTATTTTGTGAAAAACAAGGTGCGCAGCGTGCGCTCGTACGTGTGCCTTAGCGACACTGCGTCTGCAGCTAGCACGGGAAACGTCCGTACGTGTCACGGTGTACCATCCTGCTGGTGTGCAGGACCACGCATTGCTAGCTAGTACATGCACGTGCGTGCGAGATTCGATTAGGACGACCGTCCACTTTCACTGGACAAGATAAAACTATTATGTACGGAATTTAAACAGACTGTCCATTTTAGTTTTTCCGTTGTTTTTTTTCTTGCTTCTAGTTTTTTAATTTTAACTTTTTCAGTTTTTTTAAACTTTTTGGGTTTTTTTGTTTTTTCTATACTATTTTGTATTATTTGTGATGAGCTAATCTGTTTTTTTATTTACTTACATCAAAAAAATCCACCAGCAGTTACAGTCAAAAGTAAACCATAAGCCACGAAAACACACAAATGAGCAACCCTAAGTACCAATAGAATCATTAATATTAGAGTAAATTACAGTTTGCACCAGGTATTACATACAGGGTTTCATTTTATACCTATTTTTTATTGTAATAGTTTTACTTCACACCGCCATAAGCACTCTAATGTTGCACTTTGCATCACCTTATACATTCTAATGTTGCACTTTGCCTTAGTCAGTCCATTTTATAGTCCAACCATACTCATTCCTGGCAATATTTGGGTCACATCACTACGGCCACACGGGAGAGCCCCATGCTAACATGGCACCAGAACAAATTTGTTTGATTACGTTCTGTGACAGATGGATATATACATGTTGAAAGATAGGTGGGATGTTATATATTGGACAAATGGAGATATATAGTCTCAGGTTTCTCTTTTGGGTAGATGAAGGATAGTCTCAGGTTTCTCTTTTGGACAAACTAACTGTGGCGCCATGTTAGCATGGACTTGTCCACGTGGCCAATTGGCTGTAGTGACGTGGTCTATATATTATCATAAACAAGTCTGGTTGACTTTAAAATAAATCAGTTGGGGCAAAATACAACAATATTGTGTCAGGATGGTGCAAAGTGCAATATTAAAGTGTCTACGATGGTCAAAGTGAAACTATTGCAAAACGAAATTTTATACATTGTACCTGATGCAAAGTGAAATTTACTCTTAAAATTAGCGTGTTCAAGTATCACTGTGGCGCCATATATTAGCCATGAATAAAGCACGAGGGTCATACAGTCACACCGTTTGGATTAGCCACAGGCAAACAGTGCAGTTAATCTGAGCCTTGGAAGATTGGTTTGCTGGTACGTCCTTTTCGGATCTTGGCGTTGCGTTTCCGTAGCAAGACGAAAACAAGCACCACTTGCAAGAGGTTGGGGCCGGGGCTTTCTTTTGATGATGCAAGGTTGGGTTGGTCCAATAGGCTCGATCGAGTCCAATGCTTCACGGGTGCTTTATGCCTCTATGAACTATGTAATCCAATATAACTACCTGGCTAGTTGGTGCCCCATGCGTTGCCGCGGGACACAACAAAGATACGGTAGAATTTGACAGGAAAAAGAACTATCTATCTAGACCAGAGAAAATTGTCACCGAACATCATGTTAGTAAGGCCACTATGTCACACACAAAAACGGAAAACATTGAATTAAAGTAGGGGCAATGCACACATACCCAATATTGGCTCTTGGAAAAGAATAGAATAGTGCATATCACTAAGTTAGATGCTCACTACTAAGAGGCACGAACACTTGTAGTTGTAGCTCTCTGGTTACTGTATAAATGAAAAGGGATGATTTTGTAGTAAAAAAAATATTGGGCTTTTTTTTTTGTAAAGTTGGCAAATGCAAGGTAGCCCATATAGCTTTACTACCTTGAACATATTAGATATCGGACTCATTTTTTGGATATCGTCGTGTATTACAAATCGAATGCTTCGTTTAAGAGCTACAGCCATTTAAGACACTTCAGTTATAAACGTAAGATGAGTCATATGCACTCACCAGGGGGTTTTCATTGCAAAATTTATGGGATTAGGACGGCTGATAGCAGCAAGATGCTACTCTTCCACAGCAGCTCAATACCGGTAAAGCGGTCTTGCTCAATGTGGCTTATAGGGTATGGTTTTTGATTTTTTTTACTGTAATAGAAAATACATTATAACGATAGTTAGTTTTTTCTAGTAATCAAATTTTAAAAATAAAAAGATAAAAATATTATATTATCACGGATAATAAAAATGAATAAAGAGAAAAGATAAAAGTAAAAAAGCCCTAAAAAACACTAAAAAACAAAATTAAGAAGTTAGGAATTAGAAGCTGAAGTAAAAAACTAAAAAAATAAAATTAAGAAGTTAGAGCTGAAGTCATAATATGAGACGGACCTTTTTTCAGGAGAACATAGAAAGATTCGTTCGCCGTACATAGAGACATCTCCCAAATTTTGCGTGGGCTGGGACTGGTGTTGTTTAACTTCAGAATATGCACAAGAGATTGGCTTGGGCTGAATTGACAGAATTTTGTAGGGGAAAAAGGGAAAAACTTTTTATTGGCAATACACACACAAACTCTGCCCTGTTTGGAATACTGTTTCTATGAAATTCCTGCGAAAATCTTGTGAAATTCCTAGGTTCTAAACGGGCCTTGCAGTATACAACAAGAACCCCATTTGGCACAAACAAGAAAGTTGATGCATGTATAATATTTGCATATAGTTTGGGCGTGTAGGTACAAGCTCTAACTTTCTAAGTGCTATGCTGGTATGTGTACTTGCATGTGTGGTCAATTCCAGATAACGAGATTTTGCTAAAGAATGAATTATAATGCAATTCACAACCCACATATCAACCGTAACACGTAACTCTCAAATTGAAACTTCGTACGTAACTCTCATCAGTATGGACCCGGACAACACCGGCAATGGAGAAATTAAAGAAGATCCAAGAAAGGCGATTCGACCATCGACCAGGCCACGGCGGAAGCTCTCGTTTGCCATGCACACCTGCCCCTCCTGGCAGTCGGCGCCTCAAGCAACGAACAATACGACCAGCCAATGTGTTCTCCTGTTCTTTAGAGCAAACCTCACCACCGTTAGCACACCAACCTGTTTTAGAGCAAGCCCAAGTTCTCCTTTCTATACGGCCTCCTCCTCTACGTCATCCTGCCGATGCTCTTCTTGTACATGGTCGTCATCGCCGCTTCGTTTATACCATTGTAGTCGTGAGAGTAGTCGAGTGTGCTGTGGTCGTAAATGAGTACTAGGTACTTATAGTTGTTTGTACTGTAGTCATAAATGAGTACTATGTACTTGTAGTTGTGTGTGTAGTCATGTGTGTGTTTTCTAACAAGTGATATCAGAGCGGTAAAGAGATCCTGTCGATAATGTCAGGTGACAGATCAGAGTCTCCTTCGAGGTCCCTTACTCTACCGAGGATCCGTGGGCGCAGCAGAATGAGGATGCGCGGCCACGAGGTGGTAGTACAGCAGGTGACAAGGGAGAGCGGGGGGACGGTGGTCTACTCCATGTTGACACGCACGAACTACTCCGACTGGGCTCTTATGATGAGAGTCAACTTCCAGACATAGGGCCTGTGGTGAACAATTGAGTCAGGCAACGTCGACTTTCGTGACAATAGGATGGCACTATCTGTGATCCTTCGCGTGGTGCCGTCCGACATGCTGTCAATGCTCGTCGTGAAGGACACGACAAGACAGGCGTGGGACGCCATGAAGGTGCAACGGATGGACGTCGATCGCGTGCATGAGGCGAACGCACAAAAGCTTCGCAAGAAGTTTGAGGACATCACCTTCAAGGATGGTGAGACCATCGACGAGTTCTCGATGCGGATTACGGGCCTCGTCAACAATCTTCACATCCTCGACGATGCAATTGAGGAATTCAAGATTGTGAAAAAGATTTTACCAGTCGTACCCTCATGGTATGCACATGTGGCTATCTTCATCGAAACGCTCCTCGACCTGATCATGGTATGATTAGTAAGTCCAATTATGGTATGATTTGTGATGGATCATAGCATGTCATGATTAGTTTCTTTCTATGTATTAGTTTCTTTCCATGTAAAGTCAAAATTTCTATATAAATATTTCTGTTAAAGTTAATCTTGTTTTAGTAGGTTTGGTTTAATTTTTGGAGAGTTTGTTTAGTATTTACAAAGTATACGTATGGGAGTAGAGAAAGGAAATAGGAATCCAAGTATAATTAGAAGTCTGAGTGCTAGGCTTGAAATTAGCCTTTATAAGTCACAATAGTTATATAATTGAGACAAGAGAAAACGAGAGGAGACAGTGGCGGACCCACCGAGGGGTCAGGTGGGGCTGGCGCCCCCCCTACGCCGGCCGCTCCCCCTGGTCCCCTGTACAGGCGAGGAGTATCACCGTGGGCAGGGGCGAAGCCAAGGCCCCCGGGTAGAACCCCCCTCTCCAAGCTGACGGCCCAGAAATGTGTTTCCCAGATGCGTCCATGTTCCAGGCCCAGCAAAACCCACCAAGACAACAGCCAACTCACAAACCTAGCAAATAGCAATCTTTGGATCTCAGTTCACACAGCAATGATGACAAAAGGGCTGAGGCGACTGGAGCGTGCGAGCAATGAGAGCTGCGAAGGGCCGGATCTGGCGACGACACCTGCGAGGGGGGCCGATCCGGGACAGGGGGATCCGAACAGGCCGGATCGCACCCGGCGCGCAGCGAGAGGAGCAGAGCGGAAGGAGAGGCCGAGGCGGGAGCGGCGGAGGCCGAGGCGGGAGCAGAGCGCGGAGCGGAGGGGAGGCGGGAGCCGAGCGAGGCGGGCGCCGAGCGCCGCGCCAGCGGAGGCCGGGAGGCGGGGGGAGGGGAGAAGAGCGGAGCGCCGAGGAGGCGAGCACCGGAGGGAGGAGGCGAGGACGGAGGAGAGGAGAGATAGGCGAGGCGATCAGGCGGAGAAATGGGGTAGGCGGGCGATCGGGCGATCGCGAGAGATAGGGAGGTGGTCGGTGAAATAGATCGAAGCTCGAAGGGCCGAGCGAGTATTTTTCTTCTGTGAGTAATAGCATAGTAAGTAATTTACTTTTTTTAGTATTTTTATTATCAATTTAGTATTTTATAGTTTAGAGTTTAGATTTTTAGATTCAATGTACATAGATAGTTTAGTCTTTATAATTAATTCATTATAGATTTGTAATTTATTATAGATGTATATAGATAGTTTAGTCTTTATCATGTAATTTTTAAGGTATGAAGTCGTGTAAATGCATTTACCCCGTGATTCAAATTCGTTTCGTGATTCAAATTAACTTAATTCTGGTATATTTTATCGATAAGGCTAAACATGATGTCCTACTAGCTCCCCCTAAATTTTGATTCTGGGTCCGCCACTGAGAGGAGAGGAAGAGAAATAAGAAAAAAAGAAGGAGCGGTTAGTGTTCCAGAAAAATATATCATCGTGTGCAAGAGATGAGCAAGAGTTAAAATCCAATAGCTTCTCGCTTTTGTGTATAAATAGGAGAAGATATAGAACAGAAAAGTCATAGTAGAGAGTTTGAGTGACGCAAAAGCTTTTTTTTGTGTTTTTGTTGTCAGTTCTTGAGTTTCACGTTACCCACGTGTATTATGTATAGACTTGGTGTCAACAACCTATACGGCTCCGACGTCGCGCCGGTGCCGCTGTCCTGAAAGCAGCGCCTGGAGATCTGCATCGGCCCGGCGAGGGGCCTGCACACCGGCCACTCGGGCAACATCATCCACCGCGACGTCAAGTCCACCAACATTCTCCTCGGCGACGGCCTCGTGGCGAAGATTGGCCGACGTCGGGCTGTCCCGCGTCGGGCCGGCGCTGGGGCAGACGCACGTGAGCACGGTGGTGCAGGGCAGCTTCGGGTGCCTAGACCCGGAGTACTTCAAGACGTGGCAGCTCACCGACCTGTCCGACGTGTACTCCTCTGGGTGTCGTGCTGTTCGAGGAGCTCTGGGCGCGGTCGGTGATCGAACAGAACCTCCTGCCGGACGAGATCAGCCTCGCCGAGTGGGCGATGCAGTGGAGCCGGAGGGACAGGCTCGACAAGGTCGTCGACCCGAGGGCCGCTTGCGATGCCAACGCGAACTCGCTGTGGAAGTTCACCGAGACCACCAAGCGGTGCCTCGCGGACTACGGCGAGGACCGGCCGTCCATTGGCGACGTGGTGTGGAACCTTCAGCTGCCAGGGGACATCGTAACGCGGCCGGTGCCGTTCACGCCGATCGCTTGGGTGGACGGCCGAGAGGACAGGAGCTGGTCGGAGACGTCGAGCCTCACGGCGATGGGCAACGTCTTCTCGCAGATAATGACCGGCGATGGGAGATGAGGCGCGGCTATTTACTAAGCTAGGCGCATGCCACACTTCGTGTGTATCACCGTTGCTTTTTCAATAATTACTCATAGATCATGGTTTAGGTGGTGCAGAACTGCAGATCAACGGCAAGACCGAATGCAAGAATTTAGAATCACCTTTGCGTTACGAGTTTTGTGTGAGTTCGATAATGCACGACACATTTCATCGTTATCCATTGGATTAACGTTTAATCATATGCCACATTAATGCCATACAAATTCAATGATCGCTCATTTAGATTTAAGGAAAAATCAGATAACTTACAGATACTAGCAAAATCACATAATATTTTATTATAAGACTCTCGTTTCTTTGATATTAAAGAAGTTTTATTCTTAATTTACTCTAAAAAAAACTTTATTGTTGTGGCATGTGGCTGTGCCCCCGAAAAATTCTGGCCCGAGCTACATGTACAAATAAGGCTTGGCGCATATCAGAAAAGGCCTGGCCGATGCAAACATGAGGCCCAGCCCTATCCACACATAGCTGACCCAACTCCGATCGTTTCCCATTGTCACAATCTCAAAGCATTTCCCCCTCTTCTCCACCGCCGCACCGGTCCGTGCTCTGTCGTCGCCGCCTGAAATCTGATCGCCGCAGGGTTTTCTCGTCGGAGCGACGCGATCTCTGCGCCTTCTCGCTCCCCGGTCCCGCCGTGTAAGTTCTCCGTGAGGACCTGGCCTCCCGCATTCATCACCGTCTCCAATTGTCGCACTCTCTGGGTATGTAGATCTATAACTCCTAGGAGGCAGACCGTCCCTTCCACCCCGCCCCCGCCTGCTAGATCCCAGCATCCACCGGCCACCGGCGAGGAGCATGCCGAGCCGAGGTACAAGAACAGGACGCCGCGCCGCCGTTTTCTTTCTTCGTTCGTGGCTTCGTCTTCGTGGGCCTGGCTTGGCCTGGCCGGCCCAGTAGAAGCATCAAGCATCGACTAGGGCCACCGCTCCACCGATCGAGTCGAGCTCGAGCGAGCAGAAGTGCAGAACGACTCGACTCCCATTCCCCTCACGCCTCCTCCTCCAACTCCTAACCCTAGAACGAGCTGCGGCGGAGAGGCCATCGCGCGAGGGAGGCGCGGCAGCTCGCGGTCGCGTGCGCTGGGCCACGGGGCGTGGGCGGCACGGCACGGCGTGGCGGGCGGCCGGGCGTGCACCTCAGGGCGCACTGGCGCAGGCCGTAGCAGCGAGACTAGCGAAGCAGCCGAGCAGGTGTGGCTTGCGTTCAGTAGAATATTTCTTGGTGTGGTTCGTGTCCAATTTTCCTGTTTCGTTGGCACGTTCTTGATTTATGTGCTAGAATCTTAAAACACCCATAATGCAGACTATCAGTTTGATGATATGCCAATTACCAATGCTTAGATAGATTACCAATAGCCAAGTGTGCACATGTGATAATTGGTCATGGAACGTAATCAGCAATCACGACAAGTGGAACTTGACTATTTGTGTATGACATAGAGGATGCGGACCAAACCCTAGCAATTAGTGAGTGGTGGGTGGTGGAGCAGAGATGCGGAACAACAGCAACCGTGCAGAGTGGCGTAATTGGGGGTGCAGCGTCCAGCGCGGCGGCGACGGCACAGCCTTTCAGTGCAAAGGCAGCTTGGGGCTTGGTCCATTCCGCCCTAGCTAAGATTTAGTATTAGATCCACAATCATAGCCATCGTGAGGAGAAACTTCGTGTATGCCCCAAATCTAATTGCTACTTGTGCTTTGTGAGACCCTTCGGTGGTACCGCATCTGGTAGTGTTCTGCTGTTGGGGGTGATATGACTCCTGCTCTCATTTGTTAGGGCACACACGTTGGTGGATTTCCACATCTGATTGGATGCTCTCTGTGCTCTCTGCAGTGATGATCCTTCTGTGAAATTGGTGGTCTTCATTGATTCGTCCCACGAACCTGTTTCCTGTTCCAAGTGGCAATGGTAAGCCTTTGCTTGCGGTGCATGTGTGAACCCGCAATGCGGGGATCACCCATAAAGTTGGTCTGAATTAGATGATAGGTGATTGTACTGCATCATGTATGGATGATAAATTGCCAAGTTTCTAACCTACTCCAGGATGTGAAGGGCCTTGACAGCGATAAGTTGGAGAGTAGGCTCTATGTAGGGAATCTGGATTTCAGAATATCAGAGTGAGTTGTTTCTTGTGTATTAGTTGTATTGCTATTTGAGTGTTCTGTAATCTAACATTCATGTATGATCTTCCAGGTCTGACGTTATCAAGATGTTTTCTCCCTATGGGAAGATTATAGCTGAGGATTTCTTATGGCACACACGTGGCCCAAAGCGAGGCGAGCCCCGTGGCTATGCCTTCGTTCAGTACACTAGCAAAGAGGTAAGAGTAATATCCATTTCTTGTGGCAAATATTAATGTGTTCCGGTATTCTCACCTTCGCCACCTGAAGTGAGCATGCAGGAAGCTCAGTTGGCGAAGGAAAAGATGAATGGCAAGTTAGTCTGTGGGCGCCCTGTGGTGGTTCACCTGGCCAGTGAGAAGTGTTTCCTGGACTCTGGTAATTCCCAAAGAGCACTGAAAGACAGGAAACTGGCGGGTGGTTCAGGAAGTAAATCAACACAAACTGATCGTGCTGCAAAGATAGCTGCTATAAAAAACAAGTTGAAATCTCTGGAGGAAGAGGGATGTAGCACAAAAAGACCAAGACTTAAGACAGATGACTTAATAGGCACCGGCAAACAATCTGATAAGTGTTGAAATAAGCTTATTCAGAATGTTGTGAACTATGCCCTCTTATGCTGGTGACATTGCTGAAGGTGTTACGTTTGTAAAATTTTAGCTTTATTATGTTAGACAAGTCACAGCTGTAACATTTTATAGTTCATCACATTTTTAAAACAGGTGTACCACAATATCTGAATAACGTTAACATTTTTATGGGGAACCATTGTGATAATCTAGTTTCTTAGCATTGATAATGTGCTGGTCTGTGCAGCCGATCTTCATCCCACCATATGTTTGTTCAATTGAATTGCATCACAGTATATATCCAGCTCGGTTGAAACTGTTTAGATTACTTACCCACCAAATTATGTAATGCAGAAGATCATTTTGTGCTGTTTCTTTTCTGGAGTTAAGCAGGATGCCAACATTCTAGACAGTAGACTTTTATCTACGTTTCTTGTAATCAACCAAACACCAGAGTAGTTTTATTTCACTTTTTGCAAAGTATGACCCCGGCGAGGCACTGCAACAGGCGTATGAACAGTATCACAGATACTGTAGCAATGTGCACATTACCCACGTAGTGCACCCGTGTTATGCTGTAGCATTGCTATCTGTTTGGGGATCAGAATATCTTTATATTAGAAATAGTTATATACATATCTTTATATTATGAATAGTTAGATGCATATCATCATATTTAGATAGTATGGATATGATTTTATTTTTAATTGATTGGTTGCATTAAATTGTGTTAGTTTCCATATTGTTAAGGACTAACATCATGTATATAAAGAGAGAAGATGCACCATTCATAATTAAGCAATAAACAATCAAACAAGACTCCATTCTCTTCCTTCTTCTAAAGTTAAGCCTCAGATCCTAGGTGGTGGCATGGTCGACCATTCAAGAACAAGTCTCTACCCTTAGACTCATACCTAACCAATCCATACCATATCATTTGGTATCAGAGCCAATCGTTACCCCTTCCACCATGTCGGGCAGCGAGGATTTTGATTCCATGACAATCAACGACATGTTGGGCCGTATGATTGAGATACTTGAAAAGATGCTTGGTGTTCCAAAGGAGGAGAGAAGCTACGCTAATATGGAGGAGCAAAAGGAGGTGACGCCTGTCGTCGCTAACATAGCTACGCTGCCACTTCCATCACCTCCAGAATCAGCATCGCAACCGATGCCACTCTTTCCATTGCCACCAACGCTTCAACAGGCGGCGCTATCCTTGGCTGCATCTCTGATGCCTTTGTTAAGGAGGAAGGTTGCCGCTGTCCAACATCGGTCTTTTCCTTGTGGTTGGTCGACGTCATGCCTTCGAAGATGTGAAGCGCAACATTTGTCATGTGGGGGTCAGCAACATCGTCTCATCTCTCTCACAATCATTGCATCTTGGAGCAAGGGGTGTAATGTCATGGTCTATGATCCAGATGAGGCATTGTAGCAAGCACGTGAACAATATCGTAAGTACTATAGCGCGCATGAACAGTACTCACACGGTGTTGTAGCATTGCTATCTGTTTAGGGATCATGCATATCTTTATATTAGGAATTGTTATATACATATCTTCATATTAGACATAGTTATATACATATTCTTATATTTAGATAGTATGGATATAATCTTATCTTTAGTTGATTGGTTGCATTAGATTGTGTTAGTTTATATATTATTAGGGGTTAATCTCATCTATATAAAGAGAAGAGATGCACAATTCATAATTAAGCAATAAACAATCAAACAAATCTATAGTATCCTCTTCTTCTAAAGTCAAGGCTTAGAGCCTTGAAGGCAGCATGGCTAGTTGTTCAAGGACGAGTGCACTATCCTCGGTCCTCGGACCTGTACCTAACCAATCCATACTATATTAAAGTGATTCTACTAGTAAGATATGAGGTGGTTTCACTGTTTTGTAAGATAATAACCTTCTTAGATAAGGAAAATTTTGCAACAAGTTAGTTCATTGGTTCAGTTTTTATGTGTCACATTTGGTCGAAATGGGCATGTATCAGTATCAATGAAGTACTAGGCTTGTTTGATATGGCTGTGGCTTCTGGCTTTTATGATTTTGGATTATACAGATGTTGAGCTTTTAATGTATACTACAATTAACTTGTATACCCCATCTTGAAAAAATACTCTGTTTAAAAGTTAGGTACTGTAGCAAAAGCTAAAAGTCGCTTTTAGAAGTCGAAAAGAACAGACCTACTTAGATTTACACACTACTAGAAAGTAGAACATCTACCTCAAAGATCGAATAACCATTTGTCTTAGATTTTATGAATTCTACTAAATAAGTTTCACACTAGCTTAATGATATACATGTGATGTGAGTCAGTACTGATAAGTATTCAGCCTTTTATTTCATCTGCTTTGTTTCACTAGAGAATCTTTATGGTTATTACGGTATATGAGTGGAGTAGCATTAGGTGAAATCTCATATGTATTTAGTTTCTACTCAATGATATTTACCTCTCCTAGAATCTTGGATGTGCAGTTTTTTTTGGAAGCATGTAGCCATGCAGATACGGTTTAATTACTAGTTTAAATTCTCCCCAGTTTTGTTGCTGAGTTAGTTTGCTATCGGGATATAATCATTCCAGCACTGACATCCATGTATACGGCTTTACGCATTCTCTCCAGGGTCATATTCTGAACGATGATGCAAATTGCTTTAAGCAAAGGGTCTGCAAATCTGTATTCCTTATGCTAGGATTGGTGGGGGCGAAATGTACTCTATTGTTCGACAAAGTATAATCAGCATCTGTCATATTACAGAGGTATGGTCGGCACTAATTGACAGATAGTTGTTCTGTCTAATTTGTTGTTGAGTTTTGGAGCAAGGATCTGTAGATCGATGACAAACCAGCAGTATTAGTCATTCATGTCTCCAGACCTTGCAAAGCTGTCATTTCTGCATCGCCTATCATGAAATCATTTAGATAGCTATTGTATGCTGTGAGTCTCACGTTTTGTGGTGTATCATATCGTGCACATTTTTATTATGCTAGAGCACAGAATGGCAACATCATTGCATTCTTCACCTTGTTGTTCCTTTATTTTCTTTAGAAGAAGTGCTTTTTAAAGTTTGTGAAGATGCCGTGGCTCATGGGTATAGATATTAAAGATTGAGAATATCACCCCTTTTCCTATTTAAATCAGTATATTTGAGATGACTAATATGCTGTTCTATGCTAGAAGTTGTAGGCAATCCTTTTTTCACCAGACTACTGCTATTCCATTCCAGTTTTCACCTGTCCTTAAAATGCTTAGAATTGTCTTTACAACTGGGATGCTTATAGTGAACAAGAAGGATCTCAGGCATTATCTAACAGAGTAGCGAACTGAGATACTTGGTAGTAAACAATAAGAGTCCCATGCATTACCTAGAGGAGTATAATCTGGTAGTATAAGAAAAGAGCAAGGAACTATGTAAAACAATAGTTTTCGTTCCAATAAGTCGCACAAAACATCCAGTTATTTCTAACCGAGCACGAAGTTCACACTGGTTCCAACCTGGTGCATAAACAAAGACAACACTGGTATTTTCTTTAAACATTATCCTGAACTGAATCTGTATAGTTTACTCGATAAATCTGTGTTTTTGTTGTTTACATTTTCAACTCCTTTTCTTCTTGTGTAGTGTGAGTACATCACTTCCTGTCTTCGTTAAACCGTTGATGCGCATTGTATGCTAGTGGATGTTTCATTTGTGGGAGTACAATAGTAAGGACCCCATTTTTTAGAAAAGGGCCGAAAAGTTTTCCAGAACAGCTCAGAAGTTCAGTTGCAGATAGAAAAAATATTATGCTTGCTCACAATAATTTAAAAATGATTAGCTTGATTAAAATACGACCTAACGGCTAAACTACAATAGCTTTACGAGCGTTCAAGCTCGAAAATTAACTTATAGAAATTCCAAATAATTCCTACAGGAACACTTGTGTGCGGTTGTAACCCTGTCATGGAAGCTAATGTATCCTTTCTTCTTCTAGTGTCTACTCTAATGAAATAAGTAAGATTGAGTACACTAAGTACTCAATAAGTCTCTATAGCAGAATGCATTCATAAGGGCAAATGTCTATATGCAAGGCTCAATCAAGGGATGGTATTATATTTTTTTTTAGCATGAAGCCAATTTGTCAAATATCATACTATAACTAGTTTCTAAACTTATGACTTAGTTATTTTTAACTAAAACCAAAATATTCAAGTTCAATTAAATTTGTAATAGGAAACTCTCTTCATAGTTATTTACTATATCCAATCCATAAATGCATTCCATCTCCATCTCCATACCAATATACCATATCCATAATCACCATTAACTAGTAACCAATTTGTGAAAATTACGCAATTGTGGTATTTCTACACTTTACCCATGATTGGGGGTACGACTATTCGAATAAATTATAACACTTTGTAGATGTTGTATAATTTTACCTACAAGATATAATTAACTTATAATGTCAACCATTACACGCTTCTATAAATATACGACTAAGAAAATCATAACATAGCTTTTATAATACTTAGTTTTGATGCTTTCCTCTATGCCATTACACGCTTCTATAAATATACGACTAAGAAAATCATAACATAGCTTTTATAATACTTAGTTTTGATGCTTTCCTCTATTCCGGTGGTGTAACCCCTCAGCGCTAAAAGACCTCCGTTGTTGGGAGTCTCTCGTCCTTCTCTTTGTTACACTCCATAAGGGTAGTGACCATTACGAGCCACTCCCAATATAACCACATTCCACTCGAGCAATAACCATTATGGGTCACTCCCAATCTAGCTACAATTGCATAGGAGTCCACACGAAACTAAGCAAATTAGTTGGTCAGGTCCATCCCATATTAGGCTTGTGGATGCACGATTGGGTGTAGAAATGAGCACACTGGATTAAGCTCTTAATCGACTTAGACGAGACAAACCAACAAACCAAATCTCGTGCAATCCCTACACTGGTCTCATACCAACCATTCGTCCAAGTCTCCACCATTCTATAAAATATCTTCCTGTTTCCAACGGTAACCCTTGTTACCACTACCATTATCATATCTCAAGTTTCAGTGATAATATTTGTGTTATATTCAATCTTACCACTAAAGTATTTCTAAGCACAAACCATAATATAGTAAGATTTAACTACGGATAGAGTTATTATTATTATTATAAGTATTTTAGGGTGACATGGGAAAGATGTTATCAATAATTAAGGAAGGAAAAATAATAGGTGTCAATTGTATGATGTAGCTAGGCAATCAACATTTGACATAGCATCTAAGTAAACAACAATAAAAAGCATGCACTTATATTTGAAAACATTTGCATTTGAAAACTAGAATCAACATTATCAATTATAAGTATTGCCTCCTTATCCAAGGTCATTGATCACTTCTCTGTAGGCTTCAAGGTTTGACACCAACTACTTTGATTGCTCCTCTAACTCCTCTGTTGGTCAACTTGTTGAATCTGAATACTAGTATAGAAAAACGAATACAAATAAATTTTTGCTTTGCAGAATGCAAACTGAGAACAAAATATAATAAAATAATCAGAAAAGACATAAAAGAAAATAGGTTTGAGTGGATAGGGTTCAAGCGATGCTTAGTTTGGTTGAACAGAGTTAAAAATAGGTTACATAAGCTTAAAACGGGTGAAATGGGTATAAATATGCTAATTAGGCTTATGTAAACAGTAGCGGGTCAAGCTTGAGAACAGTGGCCGATTGGGTTTTAAAGCGGTAGCGGGTTTATGATTTTTGGGCTCGGCCTGATTTCTTTCGACCTTCGAGCTGGCCAGCTCGGCCCAGGCGCATGTATGCGCACACAACCCACTCAGCTAGCATCGTCGTCGGCGATCTAGGGACTAGGATGGGTCATGGAGAGGCTGAGGTTGGACTTAGGGAGTTCGGGCGGTGCTGGGAGCAAAAAGAATTGGAAGTTGGTGAAGGCTATTGGTGGATTGGAAATTAGGGCTCACCGGAATCCTCACGGTGGCGATGGCCGATGGCATTGCGGTTGTCGGACTTGAGGGGGATTGGTTCGAGGGAATAATTGAGTATCTATAGAAGCTATTGGCTGTGTTGGCTTGGTTTTATACAGCTCGGAAGGTGGTGCAAGCAGTGCCTTGCAGATGCGAGCGCGTGGCCTGTGGAGGTGGCGCTCAGGAGCTTTTGACGGTTGTGGTGGCATGGCTGGTGATCGTCGTGTCTCCTCAGTCTTCGTTGTCGCTAGTAGTTCGGGAGCGGCGCGGTCAAAGGCTAGCCTGCGTGTCAGACCGGAGCTATGCTGTTCGGCGGCGGCGGCAAAATGGGCGCTGGTGGCGGTGGCGCATGGCCGTGGCGAGGTGACAGGCTCTTAATGGCGGTGTCAGAGGCTTACCAAGGCGCATACGGTTGTTGACGAAGGTGGTAGCAGCGGTCGCGAGCGGTGGCGGAGGCGAACAAAGGCAAGCTGGGTGGCACAAGTGAGCAGTGGTGAAAGCGGTTTTTGAGATGATGCTAATGGTTGGGGGAAGCGGGAAACCAAATAGGGAAGGCAGTTTTGGCTGGGACATTTCTAAATTGGGCAAGAAATCAAATTTTAGTCAAAATTCAAGAAAATTCAAATTTTGAAAATTTTCGGTTTGTTTCAACAATTGGTTTCATGTAACTCTAGAGTTTGAAAATTCAAATGCAAGTAAGCTTAAGTCAGGACTAACTCTAGAGTTAGCTTGTTACGTACTTCGCTTGTGATGTTTGTTTTGCCGGATGAACTCTCGTCTTGCATCTTATCTGCATTAAGACCACAGCCTGTCAGTACTTCAGGAGTTTAAACAAGTGATTATTATGTGTACTATTAAGCCTACAACATTGAACCATATTAAAAAAAGGTAGATCAGATACTCTAGATTAAAAAAAGAGCTATTAACTACTTCGTCTCAACGTCGTTACTGAGGTTCCTTTAGACGCTTATGCAGACCATTGCCCCATGTTTAAGGGTCTTCAATTTTGCTTCGCTAGACCAGGTCCATTGAACTCTATTTAATTTTCCTTCAGAATTTGGACCTGTTTCCCCAGTCAGCTTACACAACTCCTGCTCCATGATTTAAATATTGCAGGTTTGGCTCAAATAAGGCGACCTGACGACGACGATGATAGGTGAATAGATGCTTTGCAGCATTTTGTAGAGATTTCGCATGTGAAGACCACATTTCTTGGCTGATTTATCCTATTTGATCAGAACCATAGATTATTATTTCCCCAAACTGTTAGTATTGCAACATGCTAGATTTCTGATCAGAACATTGAGCGTTGTTCCATCTGGAACTCGCATATGGGACATGACACTGGTCACTGGGAGATGCTCTCTGCAGAAATGCTGTCGCAGTTTTTTGTCCTGATTATCTCACCCACCCGACTAATCCCGTATTATTGCTGGCAACATTAATGAGCAGCTTGTCTTTGACAAGTTTGGGACTTCGCATATTAGTAGAATATTTTGTCATTTGCTCGTTCAGAAAGAAGTGAGAATATTTTGTCATTTGTCTGCTCCACTCTAATACCACTGACCATCGTTATAGTAAATCTGTGAGCTTCTGTTACAGGTTGTTATCCTTGCCAGTAGCATTTGCCACATTTCTTGGCTGATTTATCCTATTTGATCAGAACCATAGACAGTAGAGCATAGCATTCGCAACAGAAAACTTTTAGAGTAACCCAATTCGTGCATATGATTCTTGTTTGAGCAGATCTAGCACATCATGCGTATTATACGTCGATTTTTTCAGTCTGAATGGAGTGTGTACATTTGACATGTAAATATGTAATGAGAAAAAGGGCAGAATCTATGGTTTGGGACCGTGAAAAGTACATGGTTTGGAAGAGAACCCTTTGGCATGGAACCGAAAAACAGAAGAGGGGGGGACAACGTGGACACGGCACCAACCGCCTTGTACCGAGATGTCAACCCGTTTGTTCTCTTCTCGCTGGCTCGCGGCCGACATTGACACACACTCGCCTACCTCTGTATATCATCATCGTCGCGCCGCTCGCATCGGTTCCCATGCGTGCACTGACCAAAGCTTCTCTTGCTTGCTCGCCGTTCACTGCTCCATGGAGGCCTCGCCGTCTCGCAGCGACAGCTTCTCCCACGGATGGCTTAGGTGCAAGGTGCGGCCGGCGCCGTCGTCCTTCGGGCGAGTCGACGCCGATGCCGGCCTCGGGCATTCTTTCAACAGATCTGCGTCTTTCATCGACATGGATCCTGCGGATGTCTTCTCGATGCGGTGGACGTCGGCGGCGGTGGAGGATGACGACGACGACTTCGGCCTGCAGCCATGCGCCGGCGCCCAGTACTCCCCGCTGCTGGTCGGCGCAGGCCGCATCTTCTCCGATGGTCACCTCCTTCTCCCGTGCGAGCCGAGCAACGTGCTCCGTGACGGCAGCACGTACGTCGACGTGTCGCCGAGCTCGTCGCCGGTGTTCCGCTCGGCGCAGAGCACGCCTACGTCAGTGATCAGCTCGGGCCGCGCCGGCGCGAGGGGAGGCGTCAAGGCGAGGGCGGAGCCGCTGGTGGCGACGAGAAGGATACTGCTCAGGTACCTGCGCTTCCTCGTGCCGCTGTGCCGAAAGGTGACGGCGATGACGCTGAGGGTGTTCGCGCCACGATCCAGGGCTAGTCTGGTCGCGACGACGACGTCGCCGGCGCGGCGGGCCACGTCCAGCTTCGCGAGCACGTCGGAGTATTGGTGCCACGGCAATGCCGACATCGCCGTGCGCGACGCCATCCTCTACTGCAAGAAATCCATCGTAAGCTCATGTACCACTCAAGCATGCGCATGCACGTTTCACCAACAATTTTGTCCGTTGATTACTCGTACTGATCGTTTGGTTCTTATATATTTCAGGGTCAGGACATGTAAGGACGAGCTCTTGCAAGAACAGGTACGTAGGCTGGTGAATCGGAGAGAAAGATGTATACTGTGTCACCTCAATTCATTCTTTTTGGGGATTTTGATTTCTGATGTATATGCATACAGTGCTACAGTGTATAAGTTGATGAACTGTACTCGACGGAGTTTAACCTTGTGAAGCTCTTTAATTAGTTACTGTGTAAAAGAAGAGGGGAGTTAATAAATATCGTACGAATATTTTCTTCTAAATTATTATCTAAATTTCTAATTGTTAGATCAGAAATTTAATGAACATGAATCTTTCTTTTAAAATAGGCCCATTGAATTTTTAATCTAACAGCAAAAAATCAAAAATCTAAATAGCATGACACTCCCAAAGAGAGACGTACTTTGTCTCCACTTTGTCCCAAATGAAAAATCTACGACGCCACCTCGCCGAGGACGTCGACTGGCCCCACGTCGACGGCCGCTCCTTCCATGACTGCCGGCCCGCATGTAACTACCCTATCCCCCATCTCTACCTGTTTCCATGTAGTGGCTACCTCGGTAGAACGGTCCCATTTGTCCTTAAGGATCTCAATTGAGCACACTTTTTGCCCTCGTCTGGGCTGCACTTGAGGTGTTTGACGTTATGCGTGAGGACTCAGGGCATGTCTGATGCTTGATATCGATTGTCTTTTTGGTCTCTCTTGTGCGCACCCAAGTTATTGATCTGTTCCAAGCTATAATTCCTTAGCCGCCATGTTTTGAATTCCGATGCTTTCCTGAGGTTCTTGAAAGAAGAGTGTCTATTAAATTGAATTGGGGCTATGAGCTACTGCCCTTTCTGTCCACTCTGTGTTACTGTTAAGAACTTCAGATGCTCAATTTTGTGCTCCGTTTAGCTGATGGAAGTCCTTTATTTCATGCCTTGGTGGTGATTCTCTAGTATACAGTCAAGGTGTCCCATGCTATGTTTGTACTTAACTTGTGTCAAAGATGTTTCTTTGGGCATCTGTACTTTGTTCCGTGCTTTTTGCATATGATGCTAGTATTCCCTTACACTTTGGGGGGAACACTGAAGGTGATGAATGGTATGCTCTATCAGAGGATAGTCTAGTGCATTCTAGATGTGTTTTCCTCTTATACTTGTCTAGTTTGTTCTTGAGTTACATTCGTGCTATGCCTCTCTAGTTTAAGTGCACATTGACTGTGTTCAACACTTTGCAAGTTGAATTTTCCTTATGGAACCGTCATTTTTTGCGTGCTTGTCGTTCAAGTATGTGCCTGATGTGTTAACACCAATGGAATTTTATATTTTGGTTTCTCCAAGTGTTCTTAAGGTGTTTGATCCTTTGTCATGAAATCAATGCTTAGTTGTGTGTTATTTTCCTCCATGCTCAAGTTAATTATAAAATGTGCAAACGCTTGTGCATATGACTTGTACATATATGCCATGCACCCTTTGATTGCAGTTCAGCATCACACAACCAAAATATGCAAACATAGGCAAATGCTTGAATGTATGCAAATGCGTGTTTCTATACCCCTGAGGGCAGATCACAATTTTGTTTCATACAGTATAAGTATTATGATCTATATAACATGCTTGCACAAACTTACTTCTTTACCATATTATCTAAAAATGTGTTTTGCTGCCATTTAAACTAGCTTTGTTATAGCTAGTGTGAATTGCACAAGTGTAAAATTATGTGTTTGTGTCAATTTAGCTTAGTCTTTTGAGCCCACCCTCCATTTTCCATTTTCATCCTGACTTTGCCTCTGGTTATGCGCAGGCATGCATCAGGCCAGACAGGCTCCAAGCACTAGGTTAACAAACACCAACTTGTGGTAATTATTTATTGAGCATAATCTTATTTGTTCTACCAAACTCATGTGTTTTTCTCTGCTACATCTTTTTCTTGCACTAAAGCTAAGTACAAACTGAGCTTATACATTACACCACATCATAAGTTAATGACAATCGTTGGATCTACCACATCATGCCCATCCAATCATTAAACATTTCCTAATATACATAAAGGCCAATACTAGGCTGAACCTACGCTTGGATAGGGCATGGGTTGGGCCGGACTGGGTTGGGCTGGGCTTTGGTAGGGCATGGGTTGGATCAGGTCAGTGTAAGCATCTAGGCCCTAATTTCGAGGTGTTTAGTGTTTTGGTGATTAGTCACTCCTAATTATCAAGACTAACTTTGTTTAGAGTGCAACTGATGTAAGTTAGGTCTTATGACGGAAATGGGTGTTCTTGGTTTTCATGGATCCCCAAAGTGTGCAAATGATAGCAAAGCATGAGGATTGTTGAAGATTAAGGGCCTACCGACTAGAAATGATGTAAGGAGTTGGGTATGGATCATTTTAGTGATATATATATATATATATATATATATATATATATATATATATATATATATATATATATATATATATATATATATATATACTTTGAACATACTATTAAGGGGAATTCAAAGCTAGTAGCTTGAGCTTGACGAGGTTGGATAGCTAGTTGTGGTGCATACTAGATCTCTAGCTCATATCTAGCCAATGGAACACAAGAAACCAAGTGCGATCGCGAGGATTGCAAAGATTGCATGATTTCAGGTTTGGGTAGAAAAAAATCAGTGCAAGCCGGATTACTCAAGTCAGTCGGATCATGGGTCAGACTAATATTCCAATTGGCATGTTTTGGAGTTTCAATGGGAGTCGGATGATCCGAGTGACTCAGAGCATGGGTTGGATCAATATCATAGCAGGCACGCATCTGTGTGTTCAATAGGAGTCAAATAATCTGAGTGACCCGACCATGAGTCATATATATTTTCTAATGCGATGGGTTTTCAAGGTTAAGAGTGACCCAGATGATTCAAGTGAGTTGGACAGCGGGTCGGATCATTTGTGCTAAGGCTTTCGTTGAAGTGAAGTTGCACTAAGTAGGATGATTCGAGTGGGTAGTCAGAGCATGATCCGAATCATTTTCCAAAGGCGGTGTTGTTGAGAGTTTGTACTAGTTTGGATAGTCCGGGCCAGGTCAGATAATCCAACTTGGGTCGGATGATCCAGGCATGTACAATGGTTATATTTATGAAAGTTGGAAGGCTTTAAGTCAGATGATCTGAGGTAGTTTGGATAATCAAAGTCAGGATAGTTTGTGAAAAGAATGTGTCTAATGGCTAGTTTCTAAAGAGGGAGCTATATAAGTGGCCTATGTCGTTTAAGTTAGCTCTTTTGGGACTCCAACTCTATATCTAAACCTATTGAGGAGATCAAGGGCACTTTAAAGCATGATTGAAGATGTTGAGTGCTTGAGAGAGTAGATAGGAGCAGAGAGAAGGGGATAAGGGGCTGGCAAGGGTCATCACGCTCTGCCGTGGCCCGCCCCGTTTCTGGTGAGTTTTTCCCCTCGACACGTGCGTCACTATACGCCATTTTGTTTGCTCTCACAAACCCCTCAACTAATTTCTTATTCGTGCAGTACCTCATTGGATCCACATTGTTGTCTTTGTTTTCGGCTGTCGCCATCCTTTATTTACCGTTTATTTCCACTGCAAGTACAAACTTTTGGCCAGTCAGCTTCTTTTGTGTAAAATTCAGTTTTAAAGACTTATTTATGACTGCTTAATATTATGTACTACTCTATTTTATTTAATTATGTATAGATGTGATGCAATGATGTATATGTGTATACTAGTTGCTGATTATGGGACTAGCACGATAAACATATAGGATTCAGGATTAATTCTTTGGATCCAACAGGAGTCCAGCTATCCAGAGCCTAGAAGGACTACCACAAGTGGATAGCTTGATTCCTTACATGATGTCAAGTTGGAGAGATACTTTTACGAGAGTTCCCCAATGTGGATAGGGGAGATCACCGAATCTCCGAGATCTCGGTAAAAAAATTGATTGTGACTCTTATGTCTTTTATATTTCCATATTTACTTTCTTGTCTTTCAATTCATAGATCACTAGACTTGTATAAGATTTAGACTTGGCTTGGTCTTGGATGGGCTTATGGTGGCCTTGGTCTGGGTCATATTAAGCCCTTTTGAACTCTTCTCACAGTCCAAATTGCAACCTCAACACTATGGTTGTTTTGGAATTGAGAGTGAAATTTGGCCTCCAGAAAGAGTTGGGGGTTGGACTTATTCATAACCGAGGATGAAAAGTACACCTCACAATAGTTCAGGGGGTTATATGAACTTTTTCTTTAGTTGGTTCCATATTTACATGGACAAGTCATTTTCATATTGTTTTATTTTCTTTAGACATTGTCGTTGCTGAGGTTTGCCCACTGGTAATCTCCGCAATGGACGGCTTTCGTGTATGTACTTTTGCATATGAGCATAGCAAAATAGGTGTTCCAAATAACACCAATAGTCGGGATATCTTTGCAGCAAGACAAGAATATGTACAATAGTCGGGATATCTTTGCAGCAAGACAAGAATATGTACAGACCTAGAGAAGTGGGGGAGAAAGTTCTAGGACCGAAATTTTCATACTTAAGTGTAATAGGAGCACTTATGCATTAGGAAATTACACTAGACTGGATATCGTATTTGCCGTAAATCTATTATTAAGGTACAATGCAGAACCTATCAAAAGATATTATAGAGAATAAAAGATATCTTCTGATACCTCTAAGAAAGCAAAGACCTTGAACTGTTCTACAGAAAGAACCAAGATCTAAATATGACTGGCTATATAGATGCCGAGTACTTGTCAGACCCGTATACCGTCAAATCACAAACAGGCTATGTATTCTTGTATGGTGGAACTGCTATTTCATAAAAATTGTCTAAGCAAAGTTTTATATCGATTTCAACGAATCACTCGAAAATCATAGCATTGTACGAAGTTGCACGAGAATGTGCTTGACTTCGACGAATGATTCACCATATCCAACATTCATGTGGATTGAATATCGTACAAGCTCTCACAATTATCTATAAAGATAATGCAACTTGTGTTGCATAAGTACAAATAGGTTACGTGAAGAGTCATATCATAAAGTATATCAATCCTAAATTCTTCTATGCTCATAAATTGTAAAAGATGAACGAAATTAAAATATTGCATACTAAATCATGTGAAAATCTTACAGATTTATTCATTAAGTCACTTCCAGTATCTAATCTTGAAAGATGTGTGCATGAAATTAGAATAATGGGACTTAGAGAAGTGTAGAACTCAGGGGGATTCTTCTTAAGTTCACTATTAAAATTAATCAAGAATATCAAGTACCCAGAGAATAAATCATGTAGATTAAATAAAATTGGATGGATTGTACTGTTTTTTCCTTAACGAGTTTCCTGAAATTTCTCGGCCAAGATTTTTAATGATGCAATTCATGCAACACAACATAATATATATATATATCATATATTATTTCTCTAAATTTTTTTCACTGGGTTTTTATGGAGTTTTGATGAGGCATGAACGTGTCGGATGAGTGTCCAAGGGAAAGTGTTAGGAAATCTAGGTCTGGGCTTGCAAGCCTGGCCCATGTTAAACATCCTCCACTTAATCTATAAATAGATATCTTAATCATTATAAAATTAAACATGAATAGATAAAGTAATAAAAAATAAATTCCCCTCTCATCTTTCTATATTTAATTTATTATTTATATTATTCTATATTTGATCTATCACTTATATATATATATGAGATTCAGACGGTTCCTTATAACACACAGAACGGAGTCAGCCATGTGTAGTGTGTTCTGTACAGCAGCCGTGACTAGTGTGACTCGTCCATGGAAAAGTCTATAGGGTGCGCGCGCGCTGCCAACCGTGGAGTGCGCGGTGCTCCTTCCGCTCCGCGACGACCGTTGGGAATCACTCCCTCGCTCCCTCGGAAATCCCTCTCGGATTTCCTTCTCTTTCCCTGAATCTCTCTCGTGTTTTTCTCAAACACACAGCACATACTTGTGGACACACGCACTGCCTTTCGCTGAACTACATTTTCTCTCTCTCTCTCTAGTATTCAACCAAAGACTCAACAACACATGGACTTAAATACACACAGCTCACGCACACCGGCACTAGCTACCTCAATTCACAACTACACCACCATCCGCACTAATCAACCATTGGCCTCACGCCAAATCATCTCCCATCGGCTTCGCATCGCCATCGTTGGCGGTCTCACACCGATTTCTCCTTGCAGTACCATTACACCACCGTTGCCGCCGGCATCACGCCGACTCTTCCTCGTAGCGGCATCGTATGGCCGTATCACACCGACTTTTACCTCGTAGCAGTCTCACACCGCCACCTCCACGGACATAGCCTCAAACAGCCTCCCGTGAATGGGCGGCCAGATCAGGCCAAACCTAACGTCAGGCCGTGGCCGTCGGGCGGTCTAAGGCCCAGCCCGCTTGCGGCTCAGCCCCTCTCTCTCTCTCTCTCTCTCTCTCTCTCTCTCTCTCCAACTCCTGTCCTCCACCACCGTGTACAGAAGGAGAACGCACACAGACACGGGACAGTCGCGCAGGCCTCACCAGCTCACCTGCAGCAGCTCTCACTCTCGCCAACCCTAATCCCCAGCAGCTCCGCGCACTCGCGCTCCCCACCCCGCTGCGCCCTCTCCGCTCGCCGCGTGGGCACGCGCGTAGCGGCGGTATCCCCCCGCGGGCGCACCCTCTCCGCTCGCCTCCAGCGGCGCGGGGACCAGGTGCGCTCGGCGTTGAGGCCGGGTCGGCGCGCTTCAGATCCAGTGATTCCAGGCGGGAACCGAGGTGAGGCGCTTGCTGGAGTGTTTAGGATGAGGCGTTTCTTGGTCTAGTTTAGTGTTCGCCAGTACAGCAAATCTGTGGTTGCATAGGGCATTTAGCTCGCATTCCTCGGGCATTTTTGTCGGAAGAAATGAATAAGGGTAGGGGAGCTCTACCTTTTCTTGCTCCAAGGCTGCCAAGTGATTATATGTTGCCAAATTAGAGCTCTTGGATGGATGACGCGTGACGTTTTGACAAAGCTCTTGAATGAAACACATGCTGCTCAGTTCCGCATAGAATATCTTTCCTAGAGTAGCAAGAAACTGATGTTCCCGTTTGTTTTCGGAGCAATGACTACATGAGAGAGGCGAAAGCTACGTAGCGATGCTTTCACTGGTCGGTATTTCTAACTCAGTTGCAAAATTGGTTCCATATTAGCGGTAACTCCAGCAAGAGATCAACTGTCTGTTTGCTAAATTCTAATGACTCTTTGTATTGCCAGAGGTTCGTTGTGCAACCTGCACAACGATGTTATTTATTTATCAACAAGAGACTATGTATTTTTGTTTTAAAAAGATTGATGGTGTGTAAGGATAACACTATAGCAGCATGGGATTCAGCAAATAGGTTCATGCAATATGGTTGAAATGTGGGTAGAATGATCCCCTTGTGGTTGTTTTAGTATCTTTTCATTCCTTGTCCTGGGAGTTGGGATTTCGTTGATGGGCAGCAGCTTTTGCCTTCTTGTTAAGTATGGTAACTCTTGATACCTTAGAAATGGTTGCATCTGAGGTTCATGAGCAAGAAATAAATTTTTAATCTTGTTTGTTCAAGGGGGTAATTTTTACTGTATGGTTGTCGGTGAGATGATGACATACTTCATCACTTCCCTTTGTCGGTTTCCCTCAGTTGTTTTCATTTAATATTAGGATGGCACATATAGTTTCAGAATCTGTAGTTGAGAAGGAGGTTTTCTGTAGAAAACCAATTGCTAAGTGTTTTATCGCATAATCTGGGTTGCATGCTAAACATAAAAAATTGCACACATGCAGGACAACTCTCTCTTCAATTTGCCAAGTATGCTTTCTGCTCAATTAATTTACCAATTTGAATCACGCTGAAATGTTAAATGAAAAGAACATCTGTATCTGTATTTCTTAAAAGAAGAAAACATCATATTAAACACATATTATCTCATTTGGGCAGAAAATATACTGTTGAGAAATATCTGTTGGTGAGTTGATCTAGAAGTGGATAATTCTGTGGAAAAATGCTTGATTTTAATTATGTGCTTGTTTATATTCACTAAAACGTTACTCGCTTTGCTTTCTTGAGATTCTTTTTTCTTGGTGCAGTAGCATTCATTTTACATATACATTAACAAGCTTTTTACCCTGTTTGTTTGGTGCAGTGCGACTGCCACCAATGATCCTAAGAGTTGATTTCTTAAACTTTTGCTGGAACTGAGGACGTTGTACGCATAGCCTCATGCATGAACGTACTTCTTCAGGCTAAAAGGAATGGAGAGTTCCAGCTCTGGTTCTTGTCCACAGGGTGAGTGGTTTTTTACCCATTTCTGTTGTGTGTAGGAGTTATTGACTTATTGTCTATCTGCATATAATTATACACTGTAAATTTATTTTGGTTAACTCTTAAAAGTTTCTCATAAGCTGGCAGTGGCGGAAACTAAAGGGAATTACCTGGAAGTTTCTCATATATTTAATTTGGGTAACTCTTAGAAGTTTCTCATAATCCACTACATCCGCTCTATATAGATCTGCAGAGTAAGTTTTACACACCAAAATACATGGAGGTTTCAAAAGCTAAAAGTTTCTATCCATCATTAGCATAACCTTTTCTTGTAAATAACAATGTTGCTACTTACTGAACACATGAGGTTTAAAAAGACAAGTTTAATGGTGTTAATAATACCATGTTAGGGTTGTGCCAAGATGTGTTGAAGCTGTCTCTAGTGATAGATTCTTGTTGAACATTGATGTGTGATTTTGTTGTAACCTAGCGGCTAATTGTTTGTTGCTCTAGTTGAGTGAAGTTAATTGGAAATATCTTTCCTTTTTGTTGATAATTCAAGTTGAGTGTTGAAGTATAAGTGAATTGCCCACCTTTCCTCATCAGCTTAAACTTTTGGGTGAACTGGCTGGTGCATGCAACTCAATATAGTATCAGAGCCAAGAGGTTTTGAGTTCGAGATCCGGTTGGCGCAATTAAATAAAAATAATTGCAATCCACTTCTATTCCACGTTTTAGGCCTAAGAGAGTCTACACGTGAGGGGGAGTGTTGAAGTATATTGAGATTCCCAACGATATATTTAAGTGAAGTTTGTGGCTTTGTGCTGATTCCCAAAATTGTTTAAACTTTAAACTGCAATAAATTTAGGGGGATTTAGAAGCTGGCTTGAGAACTTACTGTAATGGATGGTCATACTCCTAGTCATTTGACCAATATAATCATGGCCATGATACTAGAGATGATAGGTAAAAAACTCTAGAGATGATATGTAATAAACTCCTTTCTTTGTGAGGAACTGAGGTACAATTTACTGTGCATTGTTAAAGGAGATGCTCATTGTGTGTAGGTTTATGTGCTTCTCATTTGTATTTGTAATTGATTATTGAAGTGCATTCTGTGATCTTTGTTACTATCTTCGATGCGCCATGCTAAAATGAATATTGCATTGCAGGTACAGTGCATCATTGGTTTGTATTGTTTGCGGTTTGGCTTTGTGGCAGTCAGCGTGTTCTGTCTCAGGGAACAACACTTGAACCGAAAGACAAATTTCTTCTGTCTGACCCACCTATTGGTCTCTATGATCCAATAGAAATTTCACCATCTGTTTTTCCACACAATCCTAACCCAGTTGAACCACTGTCACCCATGTATCCGAACTACACATCCTATGATCCAGTGTTGACTGGGAAATGCCATGTAAAATTTTCTGCGCTATCTTATATTATGGACAAGACAGCATTTGATTGTTCCATTCCTTTAGCACCACTAGTTGCAGATGTTATATGTTGTCCCCAAGTTAATAGCTTATTGAATATTTTCCAAGCTGCATATGGTAGTGGAAACAATACGCTAGTTCTCCACCAGGCTGCGGCAAATGCTTGTTTCTCCGACATTATGAGCATACTTGCAAGCAAAGGGGCAAACACCAACATCCCTGAGTTATGTACTCTGAGTCCATCAAATCTTACTGATGCTTCTTGCCCTGTGAAGGATATTAGCTCATTTGAGAGAATAGTTAACGTAAGCAAGCTCCTAGATGCATGCAGCAGTGTCGATCCACTGAAAGAGTGTTGTAGGCCAGTTTGCCAACCTGCAATAATGGAAGCAGCAGTTCACATATCCTCAGGTGGGGCAAGCATATTTGGAAGTTCTAGCATACCTGGGAGTGCTGCTGGGATTGATGTTGTTAGTGACTGTAAAGGGGTAGTTCACTCCTGGTTATCTATGAAACTTTCATCAGATGCGGTGAACATGGCTTTTAGAGTATTATCTGGTTGCAAGGTGAACAAAGGTATGTGATGTCACACTTTCTTTTGTTTGGTTTGGTTGATCCATTGATTGGATATTGGACTGATGCTAATTCCTTGCTTGGGCTGCGGGGATACCAAAATGTCACCATGTTTGTCATACTTAAATTGCAAGTACCTGCTATGTATAACTTTCACCTCATGTCATAACTGCTGGGTGCTTACTGCTTAGTGATGTCAGTTTCATCATTGTCATGCATGGCACCAATTGAATTTGCTGACTCTTGATCTAAATGGTGTAGTTTGTCCACTGGAGTTTGATGAACCTTCTTCAGTCGTTAAGGCATGTGGCAAGGCATCTTCTTCAACACCCTCATGCTGCGCAGCATTGCACTCTTACATTGCAACTAGACAGAAGCAGATATTTGTCACAAATCTGCAAGCAATTAACTGTGCAACCATGTTTGGATCAATGCTACAGAAAGCTGGTGTAGTAGATGATATTTATGGGCTTTGTGATATTGACTTAAAAGATTTTAGCCTGCAAGGTATGCACAGAAGACATGAGAACTTATCTTCAATCTTTGCTTCATATTGGAATACTTTATAACTTTGTTTATTTTCCTTGGCATCATTCTCAAACTGGAACAGGTTTTGGGCAGCAAGGTTAGTTCCATTCCACCAACTTACTTGGTTTAATCCATGGATCTGCAGAGTGCTAACATCAATATTCCTTTTGTAGGCTGTCTACTTCGGAGCTTACCTACAGACATTGTGTTTGACAACGTTACGGGCATTAGCTTCACATGCGATTTGAGTGACAACATTGCAGCACCATGGCCGTCCTCGTCGTCTCTTCAATCCTTGTCGCTTTGTGCTCCAGGTGAGAAGGGGAACTTTTTTTCAATGGTCACAGAAATGACATGTGTCCACCTTTTTAAATTGTGAAGTTTTTATTCTATGGCATGGCCTTTGGATCAGCATTTAGAAAAATGCTGTTCTTTTTTTTTTTTTTGCGAGGATCCTACAGCAGTGGTTGTCTTTAATTACATTGCTCTTTTTCTCTCTTGGTTTCAGAAATGTCATTGCCTGCATTGCCCGTCTCGCCAACATCTCGAAGCTCAGGTACTTTATTCGCATTTTGTTGCTAATACAATCCTGTAGCTCTCTTTTTTCTTTTTTGTAGATCTTTACTGTGTTTGTCATGTATACCTTAGCTCCGGCCTTTTGTCAGCAAATTGAAATAACATCGTTAGGACATTTCCATGGCAGTAGGTATCTCCAGAACTGGAATCGGGATTATGCTGCCTGTTGTATTCCTCGCCATGACCATCTCCATCTGAGAACAAGCGTATTTTCTAGTGAGCCAGGAGCATTCTTACCCCCTGTCGTATTTTTTCCCCGCTGTGCAGGCCCACGTGTAAATTGAATTGCATTACATTCTTGTAAATGAGCCTTTCCCTTTTCTGTTCCTTTTTGTTCAGTGGATAGCGTTGTCGTTATGTGTTAGAGAGGACTGTTGTACCGTTTTGAGGTCTGAACTCTCGAAGTAAAATTCTAGACTTGGCTGGGCAGCTAAAAGAAACTCGAACTATAGTACCCTGTTCTTTTTAGTTTATTATTTATGTCTCCTCACGAACAAACAAATTAAATGGTTTCTCCGTTACTGTTTTGAAGCGGTTTATCATGATAGCTTTTTAGAATTGATTTATCGGTTTTTAGTTCGGTCGCATGAGCGCTCGTATATTGTTAAAAGTTATAAGCTGAAGCCGAAAAAAGTGCATCCACTAGTTATGGATTGCGAAATTGGTAATGTCGATCCGACAGTGACCATCAGGCCTGCTTAATCCAGTTGTAGAGCTCGTTCACCAAAATTCCGCACAAGCTGAATTGTGCCCGGGGGTTCTCACACAAGCTGAAATGTGCGATAACCAGCCAACGACTGATGGATAAGCATCGCCAAGACGTCGACAGATGTGCTGAGTACTACTACTGACAGAATGTGTAATTTACTACTACGCTAGAACGAACCAAAACATGCCTGCCAATACTATGGACCATGGCAGCACACCACTTCGTCGTCCAGCCATCAGGTTTGTCCGCACCGACCACACGCCCACCAGAAGGACCAAGTCATCGAGCTTCGAGCATTCAACTGCAGGAGCGGTACTCCAAATGGACGGCTCCAAAAACCCTACAAAATGTTCTACAACCTGGTGTGATTTCACTACGCACCCTAGCAAACTACCATGCATAGTAAGCAGTTTACTCGGTACAATTGTACAAAGCACAACGCTATCAGGTAAGCCTACTTAAAAGAGTAGAGGCAGCACATTTCAGGAACATCGGGTACTGTTAGTTTTTAGACCCTGTTGCGAATGCAGGAGTTTCACATAAATTTCATATGAAACAGTTCAATTCCTGTGAAAATAGGGAAAAATTATGGCATTCCGGACAGGACCTTGTACTCCAACCGCAAGGGCTACACCATGTAGATGCATACATGGGACTGCCGCTGAATGCTAGAAACAGCATGCAGCTAACATAAACAATGCAGTACGGCACAGCCTTTCACAGCTCATCTCAGCCTGAACTGCCTGGTGCGGAATCAGAAAGCAATAGAGCCAGCCAACACAACACAGATCAAAACATTTGCAGCGACCACTGGATCTTTACCCAGCTTTCAACAACGCCCACTGAACATTTAAACTGAGAAAACTGATCAAAGATATCGTGTGCAGTAGTATAAATAGGTCACCAACATGGCCACAAAACCAAGAGAGGCCACATTAATCAACAAGTCCACAGTTCTCTTCTGCAGAGCTTACCTTCTACTATAGTCAAGGAAGATGAGCAATTGTGCCACTGCCACCCGTCTTCCCTTCAGCAATGGTGAAAAATCAGGAGGAAGTACAAGACCCTTACCAAAGAGGGGGCAGATCAAAGCCAGGATAGTATCAGCTGCCATGCATTCCATCAGCTCATTACTTTTGAGAGCTCCAAAGCAACCACATCCTGGTCAGGAGTGCCTTCTACATGGGAGGCAAGAGTTTTCTTAGGTATCAGGGATCAGCACTCTGAGTGTTACGAAGATGGTTAAGGAACTAGTCAAGCTAGACGAGTGTTTTAACATTTCCTGTTTCCGGTTGCAAGACAATGTAAAGACGCATAGATTCATGCGTGAATAACATGCCATGTTTTTCTTTAACAAATATTGGCTATTGTTACACCACAGATTCAATTCAACGGTTGATACGTCTGCTGGGGCAGCGGCTACAACCGTGTTGATTGTTCTGTTGATTTTTGGCGCTGCAAGGGGGATCCATCATCAGCTTCCTGTGGAGGAGTTGACCCGCTCGAAGATGGTTTTGTGCCAGCTGAAATGATATTCTTGAACCAAGTTCCCTGGAAAGTAGGGCCGCCTCTGTTTTGGTTAGCCGGGGACTCTGGTGAAGCTTGAATTTTTGAAGCCAGGCCTGCCATAAATCTGTATGCTACTCTACTGGCATTGACAATTTCTGTTTTAGCCTGCCTGAACTGCAAAACATAAAGTCGCAACAAGAAAAAACATGCCAAGGAAAATAATCAACACAATACATATAAGATTAAAGCATAGAATCTCAATGAATCCTACTTCATCTCATTGGAATGCCTACCCATGGGCCTATAATAACATCACATAAACAAAACACCAATCTTTAATGCAAATGCATGCATCGTGCAGTATAAAAAATGTTAGATATGTATTATATAGCTGTGTATTTATCCTGCTATATAAGAGGTTTCCTACATATATACCATATTTGTATGTGTATATATATTTGTCCATTGACCTTATAATGAATATAAGCACTATTCATAACATGGTATCATAGCCATACCTAGGATTTTGCCGTGCTTGTCCAGTCGCCGCCACAGCTTGGAGCTTCTTATGTCGCTCTTCGGCCGCTCAGGTTCACTTCGCCTGCCTGCCTCTTCATTCGTCGTCGTCCTCTGTGCCGTCAACACCGCCAGATCTAGCCGGATCTGGCTCACCCACGTTGTTGCGCCGCCATAGGTTGTGTCACATCAGTTGATTCCGCCAGATCCGGTCGAATCGGGCTCGCTCGTGACAGGTGTTACCCCAATCCACCAACGCATGGAGACTCCTGCCCCGGCCATCTGCTGATGACACCCATTGCCAAGGAACGATAGGGGGATCAAAGGAAAGGTAACTGATAGGGGGAACGATAGGGGGATCAAAGGAAAGGTGGCGATTAGCGACAAAGCGCACGAATCGACTTAAATCAAGTCTACATGATTAACTACTAGTCTTGTAGACTAGGACGAACCCACCGCGGTCAAGGAGATTGTCGTCGCCACCACATGAGAATTAATTAGGCACAAGGTGAAATAACCCTCATTCGTTAATTAGCTATTAGGCGTGATTAGTAGTAATCGCAGGGGTTAATTAGTTATTATTTAGATAAGCTAAGCCGTTAGTTTAAACCTGCAATAGAAATAAATTCTTTTGTAATCTTGCACACAATAACACAAGGAGATTAATTAGAATCATTTCTCACTTTATTAAAACTTTGCATTTACATTAGAAGGAATTGTATTACATAAAAGACTCATCTCATACAATTGCATATGCATTAAAAACACGATACAACAATTATTTGCACTGTCACAAGGATACACCGTGGCACGCATGTTGCATCTCATACATCCACACATACACTAGATTTGTTGCACACATGCTAGTACACAGCTATAAAGACAGCAGTACACGTATTTCATTTCATACACTAGGAATCACCGTCGAGCCACACACCCCACCTTTTTCATTTGAGAGTAGCCAATAGATTAAATACCAAAAAAGACCGAACAAAAGTACAAAAGTACAAAAGCCAGTAGAAAAAGGAAGAATTTGCCGTCAGAGCCCTCGAGGTTATCTCGGGCGGGGCATTCCGTTCACGGAGATACCTGACCGTCCGGGGGCCAGTCGGCACCTCTCACAACCATAGGGTTCATCATCCGGATTTATAACGAACCTGTTTAGAGTTGCCAGCACTGCGGAAGGAAAACCAAGCCCAACCCATGTTCAAGCCATCAGTCCAGCATGGCCCTCCCACCTCAACACCACAAGTGTCAAGCCAGCAAGAGCCAGCAGTTCCAGGCCCCTCTCCCCAGCTCAGCAAGTGTCAGGAGCCAATCAAACCAGCAAGGTCCCCCAGCATAGCCATCGTAGCCAGCGGACAGCACAGACCCACGCAAGATATTTTGGCATAGCACAGCAACCGAATAGAGCAAAAGCAGGGCAGATACAACCCTCCCAAGCCAGAGCAGCCCCAAAAGATATCCAGAGACCCAGTCTTGAACCAACAGAAAGAGCACAAGCAGCTAGCCGAGAGGGGCAAGGAGGAAGCAACCAGCATCTTTCTTCCTCCCATCCTCACCCACAAACCCAAACCACAGCTCAGCCCCACCATCCAACCCGGGCCAACACAACCAGCAACCGATCGGAGCCCTGCCAGGAGCAAGAAGCAAGAAGCAAGAAGCAAAAGGGGACCGCAAGCCTCAAGCCAGAAGGAGGCCATCACTGGGACCGAGCCGCGCACAAACAACCACAAGCATCACCATCACCGCATCCAAGCCACCAAGCTCACCAGTGAAGGTAGCTCACATAAACCCCACAACACTAGCATGCATTTTCAGTATTCCCAATTTGTAGCAAATAATTTAGCAATGGAATAAAACCGTCCCACACATAGCATCCCAAAACCATTCTGAGCACCACCTCTGTTGAGCACCATCACACCACAAATCCATCACAATAGAGCACCACCATCACCATTTTGCTTGCACATCAGAGCATATAGGGTAAAAGAGAGGGGGTGGTACCACAGTTGGAGGTAGGCGGCGCTCTGGCGACTAGACCCGCGCCCCCGAACGCCACCCCACATTCCCCCGGCATGCGGGCGGCGCCGGTCACCGTCGCGTCTAGTCACGGCAACGCACACCCCGGCCATCCCCTGCATTTGGGCTAAGATCAAGTGAAATAATCAAGCATCAGTTTAAGAGCATGCACTAGAATTAAAGGGGAAGAGTAAATCGGGCCTAGCAGGGCCGGATCCGGCCGAAGGCCACGGATCCGGCGACGGTGTAGTCGGCGCGAGGGGGGAGGTTGGATCCGGGCTCCAGGCCCCGGATCGGGTCGGCGCACGGCAAGAAAGGAGAGAGGAAGGGGGGAGAGCAGGCGACGCGCGAGGAGAAGAGAGGCGGCGGCAGCATGCAGGGAGAAGAGGGGTAGCAAGCGCCGGCGCAGGGGGAAAAGGAGAGGAGGCGCGCGCAGAGAGAGAGAGAGAGAGCAGAGGCGGCGCGGGCGCGAACCAGAGGGGAGGCGGCTGGAGTAGAGGGGGAGAGAGAGAGGCGGTGCGGGCGGCGAACGAGAGAGGAGGAGGGAAGAAGGAGGAGAGAGGGTTTGGGGAGGAGCGGGAGGGGCGGTGAGGCAACCGAGCGAAAGAAGGGGAGCAGATAACCAGAGGCGGCGGCGCATTTTAGAGGTGAGGAAAGGGTGGGCCGGCGCAAGAGCATGAGTGGGCGGCCATTGAACTGTGCACATATATATATATATATATATATATATATATATATATATATATATATGTACATATATACATAGTCGTATATTTGTGCTTATGCATGTAGAGATATATAGCTAAATAAAAACAAAGTTTTATAAATAAATAAGTGATAAGAATATAGATTGTAAAAGCAAGAAATTTAGAAGTAGGAAATTATTCGTAACACCTGCATTTAGACTTCTTGCCGTATAAAAATAATATTAAAAATAATAAATGAAGATTTTATTAACGTGTCCGAGGACTTAGCTTAAATCGTATTGCATGAGTAAGTTTATTCTCCAATGTTGTTGCTCGGGTGTATTAGTATTATTAGTCGCCAGCCTAAAATTCTGTTACTCGTTAAATTAAATTATTAGGAATAGTACGTCGTAAGATAGCATTAGTTAACCTTTTCTTTGGTGGTTACTTTAATTATAGTATTTCAGCCCTTCAAAACCCGATAGCCACCAAACCCCAAAACCTAGGAGCCTCGCGGCATACTATCGCATCTGTGAGTTTAGTTCATTTTCTCGTCGAAACCGTGCATTATTTTAGTAGCCTCATATTCCTGCAGGAGGCAATCCGAACTCTCAGAGGAAAGAATACCTGGGTAGTGCGGAGGCTCAGGATCTTTTGTTGAACTCAGGCAAGCATCCCATTGATCAATTCCTCGAGTATTTTCGATATTTCTATATTTTGATATTATTTAATATCACCCTGCATTCAAATAAAAAGTATTTAAATCAAGGTCATTGAGAAAGAACGGTAGGCGACGGATGGAGCGATCGACCTTTGTAAATTAATAAAGGGGTGGGCAGAGGTTGCCTTGGCAGGTATCAGAAGGGCAGGTTTGGGACCTCTGCATAGGGTATAATCTAAGGAGTTAAACCACTTCATTTGTATGAAGGGACCGTATTCATACGTATCAACCACATTCCGTCTGAAGACGGCCAGGGCTAGTAGTTCTATCAGAGTTGTTATATTCTCCACATGGGTAAGTATTAATCAAAGGAAATGAACCCAAGATCGGTTGTGATCGCAAGGGGATCGAACCTCGTGCGAGACGATCGATATTCAGCGGGGTACGTAAATCACGATAACCCGAGACCGATCGATATTCAGCAGAAGTACGTGAATCGCAATAACCCGAGACCGATCGATATTCAGCGATGGGTACGCGAAGGCGATATATTACGCATGGAGTCTTTGGGTAGGGTTGAGCAAATCGGCCCGACCAACGGCTATGTCCTTTTGAGTGAGTTTGGGCGAGGTGATTCCGTCGGGCTACCAATGGAGAATAGTCGGTGGAGATATAATATACTTGATAGTTATGAAAATTCTGTCTTCTGATCTGGGCACCGCATCTTAGGAAATGCGGCAATCCGTACGTCATTAGGATCAGAATGGTGTTGGGTAAAGTGATACAAGCCTGCGCAGTGCTAACCAAACCATGAATTCATGCCTGTCTCGAGGAAAGGAGATTACGGGAACTTACGGAAGTTCTTCGCTGTTCATACAAATGTTCAGTAGCTTTCAAAATACTAAAAATCGAAATCCTTCCCAACCAAAAACCTTATTTTACCTATGAGCATAAAGTTTGGTAATTAAGCTTGAGAGCAAAGCAAAAGAGAAAGAAGAGATAGAGGCATTTGGTGCATATTTGTTTCATAAGCTTGCTGAGTACTCTGTACTCACCCTTGCTATTATTTCCTTTGTCTAGAGGATAGCTTTTACACTGCAGCCGCAGGAGATGAGACCAGGCAGGAAGGGCCCTACTCCACTGGAGAGGGCTATGGTTCGGAGGATGAGACGTATGGGGGTCGCCCCTCATACGATGACTGGGAGGATTAGAAGGGTTGGAGCAGTTCGGGCTCCACGTCTTAAGTATCTGTGCTGGCCATACATTGTATTTTGTACTCTCTTCTATTGTTTAATTAGAAACCTGTCAGACTTTTGTAATAGCCTTGTAATAGCTAGACTTATCTCGCTATATATAGACTTGTAGCCTTGCGTGGCAATGCAATTGGATGGATTGTATTATTTCTAATTATTGTTCTGCTGCAATACTCTGACAGGCTTATTACTCGTTAGAGCGGTGTTTTATCGGCTAAAGCGAGTAATAATCCGTTGACTAGCATGATTACCCCCTGGTAATTGTGCGGGTCGTTTCAGGTGGTATCAGAGCAATGGTTTGAGAACCACGCATATAATTAGTAATAATCCTTCCTTAAGTAGAAGTTTCTAATACTCCATTACTGTATTTAGTAATAACCTTTCCTTACATAGAGGTCTCTAATACCTTATTAGGTGCTCTTTACTATTCTCATCACCCTATAATCCCCTTACGGTACTAGTATAACACCCATTAGTTTTGCTTCTTTCCATCAGGTTTTAGTGGACTGCCAATTCTAAATAATATTTATTATATTCTCAGGGGATGACCCGTATTAGAATACTGTCATTAAGAATCCTATCAGTCCTGACGGGCAGGACTGACGTACTAATGTATTTATTATATGATTATGCAGGAGGCAGGGTAGTGAAATAACACTATTGGTATCCTCTTAAAAGAAATGTTTTATTGTTTCGCTAACTAATAGTAATTGCATGCATTTCATTATTCACCACTGCTTAAATAATTAATCTTGGGGAACAAAAACCTTACCATATGTATGTTTTTGTATTTGCATAACTTAATCCTCGTTAATGGTATAATTTTGTTTGGTTTATCAGCAACATAGGATAGAGCAAATCAGTTAGGAGAAATTAAAATAAGAGTAGATAGAAACCAATTCAGTGACCACTTATCTTTTCACTCCGACAATTAAATGAAGTTCACTGCCATCATTTTAAATTGAAGTAGAAGTATGTATGATAACCAAATTTAGCCCTTAAAGATGGCAGAGACGATACAAAAAAAAATGTCCTTACCTTATTCTGCACAAGAGATTTCTCGGACGAGTGGTCCGTGGCGCTCCCGAGCGCGTAAGTCTCGGGCGTACCCAGGAACGAAGTCTTGGGCGTACTCAGGAATGAGCCCTGAGCGTGGTCCCAACTGCGTAATTGTTGGGCGATCCCGAGAGCGAGTTCTCGGGCGTGCCTGGGTAAGGAGACCCAGGGTAGTGTAGGTTCGCACTCAGGGGCAAGCCCTGAGCGTGGTCCCAATCTAGCATGTCGTTGGGCGGTCTCGAGCGAGTTCTCGGCGTTGCTGGGCACGTAGCCCCAGAGTAGAATAGAAATTTGGATCTTTTTGCATCTCCTTGTTTCTTGGGATTTATTTGACTCTGTGATGTGATAGGAATGGCATCCGTTAGTTGTGTTGAAGTAACAAGGTTGAGAGGAACTAAGGCGAGATCAAAAAGTGAATTCACTTCTTACCTCAAAATTTGCTGAACCATAAAAACAAATTACCAACCTATTTTACACTTCAATCCAAACCCAAGAAAACCTTGTTTTGGAACTAGGATAGTTAGACCTAAGTAGGGTTAACCGAGTTGACTTGGTCTTATTACAGATGGAGCACCAAAGCGAAACCTATCCGATGAACCGAGGATTAGAGTCCGTGGAACACAACCAGTCAGAGGGCCATCACGGTCCGCCAACATAGTGCACCACCAGGCCAGGGTCAGCCACCGTCGGAAGGCAATCACCCATCAGGCCGTTACAGTGTGTTACTAGGTCAGGGCCAGCCGATAGACTCCTCAGGGGTAAGAAATGGACAACCAGAGGTTAGAAGTGAAACACCACCAGTTCCGAATAGTCCCCGCCAGCTTGGAGACACCAAGCAATATGGAAGCTCCACTCACCACTAGTAACACAGGAGATATCCTTAAATTTATGGAGAACTCCCGCAAGGAGGCACAAGAAAGTCGAACAAGTTTATGGAAGCCTTCTTCGACAAAGTAGTGCCCACAGTCGGCGCCACTAACATCGGAGTAAGTCTTGGGACTTTCTCCAAACTCGCCCACCTACCTTTTCTAAGGCGATGGATCCGATAGAAGCGGATGACTGGCTGCAAGAGATAGAAAAGAAACTAAATGTGGTAGGGTGCTCGGATGCGAGAAAAGTCCGATATGCATCCCATCAACCGATCGACCACCGCCACTTGGTGGTTGAACTTCCAATGGCCGAGGCACCGAACGCCCCATCACTTGGGCGGATTTCATGAAGAGTTTCAGTGCTCATCATGTGCCCCAAGGCGAGAAAGAAGTCAAGAAGCGGAGTTCCGAGCCACGACTCAAGGGAGTAAAAGCATCACCGAGTATTTGCATCTTTTAATGAGTTATCCGGATATGCACCGATGATGTGTCTACAGATGAGCGCAAGATAGATAGATTCAAGGCCAATATGGACCCCTATATCGATGCGATTGTCGTCTCATAAGATCATCGAATTTGAAGATCTAATAGATCGGGCTATCATTCGGAGAAGGAACATGCTAATCTCATGGAAGAACGGCGTAAGAAGGCAAGGTACGACCAACGCTTCAATAGCCCCAACCGCAACCGCCAAACGCATCCCAAGTGGTCCACCAATTATCAGTCACAGCAAAACATATCAAGACCCACCAAACAGCCGCAGACATTCAATCAGCTTCAATGCGGTAGGTGCAAAGGGAAGCACCTTACTAAGGATTGTTTCCGTGGTACGGGATGTTTTAACTGTGGGGAGGACGGGCATATTCGGGTTAATTGCCCTTATACTGCTAGAACCACAGGATCATCTGGACAACAAAACTCAACTTTTCGAACCTCTGATACGTCCCGGAGTTCAGTGGGAGGAAGAGGACAAGGAACACCAGGGAATTCAGCAAGGGAAAGCACCAAGGCAGGAAGTCAGACCAGAGGACAAACAAGACTCACTCATATCGCAGCCGAACCGCTGGGAGGGGCAACAAATGTGGTCGTAGGTAAACTCACTACTCCATCCTTAGTAGGCATTGTTATTGTTGATGCAGGTGCAACTATTCTTTTCTTTTCCGGGTGTGTACAGAAGATCTATGCAATACCTATCCGCATCTCTAGCAGTAAGACTCTGATTTCGAGGACGAAATCTTTTCTAAGGAGGGGAGGCTGAAATAACCCTCATTCGTTAATTAGCTATTAGGCGTGATTAGTAGTAATCGCAGGGGTTAATTAGTTATTATTTAGATAAGCTAAGCCGTTAGTTTAAACCTGCAATAGAAATAAATTCTTTTGTAATCTTGCACACAATAACACAAGGGAGATTAATTCTGAATCATTTCTCACTTTATTAAAACTTTGCATTTACATTAGAAGGAATTGTATTACATAAAAGACTCATCTCATACAATTGCATATGCATTAAAAACACGATACAACAATTATTTGCACTGTCACAAGGATACACCGTGGCACGCATGTTGCATCTCATACATCCACACATACACTAGATTTGTTGCACACATGCTAGTACACAGCTATAAAGACAGCAGTACACGTATTTCATTTCATACACTAGGAATCACCGTCGAGCCACACACCCCACCTTTTTCATTTGAGAGTAGCCAATAGATTAAATACCAAAAAGACCGAACAAAAGTACAAAAGTACAAAGCCGAGAAAAAGGAAGAATTTGCCGTCGAGCCCTCGAGGTTATCTCGGGCGGGCATTCCGTTCACGGAGATACCGACCGTCCGGGGGCCAGTCGGCACCTCTCACAACCATAGGGTTCATCATCCGGATTTATAACGAACCTGTTTAGAGTTGCCAGCACTGCGGAAGGAAAACCAAGCCCAACCCATGTTCAAGCCATCACCCAAAGATGGCCCTCCCACCTCAACACCACAAGTGTCAAGCCGGCCAAGAGCCGCCGCCTGTGCCCCCTCCCCACTCGGCCAAGTGTCGAGCCAATCAAACCAAAGAAGGTCCCCAAAGATAGCCATCGTAGCGGCGGACAACCTGAGACCCACGCAAGATATTTTGGCATAGCACAGCAACCGAATAGAGCAAAAGCAGGGCAGATACAACCCTCCCAAGCCAGAGCAGCCCCAAAAGATATCCAGAGACCCAGTCTTGAACCAACAGAAAGAGCACAAGCAGCTAGCCGAGAGGGGCAAGGAGGAAGCAACCAAATCTTTCTTCCTCCCATCCTCACCCACAAACCCAAACCACAGCTCAGCCCCACCATCCAACCCGGCCAACACAACCAAAGAACCGATCGGAGCCCTGCCAGGAGCAAGAAGCAAGAAGCAAGAAGCAAAAGGGGACCGCAAGCCTCAAGCCAGAAGGAGGCCATCACTGGGACCGAGCCGCGCACAAACAACCACAAGCATCACCATCACCGCATCCAAGCCACCAAGCTCACCAGTGAAGGTAGCTCACATAAACCCCACAACACTAGCATGCATTTTCAGTATTCCCAATTTGTAGCAAATAATTTAGCAATGGAATAAAACCGTCCCACACATAGCATCCCAAAACCATTCTGAGCACCACCTCTGTTGAGCACCATCACACCACAAATCCATCACAATAGAGCACCACCATCACCATTTTGCTTGCACATCAGAGCATATAGGGTAAAAGAGAGGGGGTGGTACCACAGTTGGAGGTAGGCGGCAGCGCGCTACCGGCGACTAGACCCGCGCCCCCGAACGCCACCCCACATTCCCAAGCATGCGGCGGCGCCGATCCACCGTCGCGTCTAGTCACGGCAACGCACACCCCGGCCATCCCCTGCATTTGGGCTAAGATCAAGTGAAATAATCAAGCATCAGTTTAAGAGCATGCACTAGAATTAAAGGGGAAGAGTAAATCGGGCCTAGCAGGGCCGGATCCGGCCGAAGGCCACGGATCCGGCGACGGTGTAGTTGGCGCGAGGGGGGAGGTTGGATCCGGGCTCCAGGCCCCGGATCGGGTCGGCGCACGGCAAGAAAGGAGAGAGGAAGGGGGGAGAGCAGGCGACGCGCGAGGAGAAGAGAGGCGGCGGCAGCATGCAGGGAGAAGAGGGGTAGCAAGCGGCGGCGCAGGGGGAAAAGGAGAGGAGGCGGCGCGACGCAGAGAGAGAGAGAGAGAGAGCAGAGGCGGCGCGGGCCGGCGAACCAGAGGGGGAGGCGGCGCTGGAGTAGAGGGGGGGAGAGAGAGCAGAGGCGGTGCGGGCCGGCGAACGAGAGGAGGAGGGGGAAGAAGGAGGAGAGAGGGTTTGGGGGAGGAGCAGGAGGGGCGGCGGTGAGGCAACCGAGCGAAAGAAGGGGGGGAGCAGATAACCAGAGGCGGCGGCGCATTTTAGAGGTGAGGAAAGGGTGGGCCGGCGCAAGAGCATGAGTGGGCCGGCCGGCTGGAACCGATGTGCACATATATATATATATATATATATATATATATATATATATATATATATATATATATATATGTACATATATACATAGTCGTATATTTGTGCTTATGCATGTAGAGATATATAGCTAAATAAAAACAAAGTTTTATAAATAAATAAGTGATAAGAATATAGATTGTAAAAGCAAGAAATTTAGAAGTAGGAAATTATTCGTAACACCTGCATTTAGACTTCTTGCCGTATAAAAATAATATTAAAAATAATAAATGAAGATTTTATTAACGTGTCCGAGGACTTAGCTTAAATCGTATTGCATGAGTAAGTTTATTCTCCAATGTTGTTGCTCGGTGTATTAGTATTATTAGTCGCCAGCCTAAAATTCTGTTACTCGTTAAATTAAATTATTAGGAATAGTACGTCGTAAGATAGCATTAGTTAACCTTTTCTTTGGTGGTTACTTTAATTATAGTATTTCAGCCCTTCAAAACCCGATAGCCACCAAACCCCAAAACCTAGGAGCCTCGCGGCATACTATCGCATCTGTGAGTTTAGTTCATTTTCTCGTCGAAACCGTGCATTATTTTAGTAGCCTCATATTCCTGCAGGAGGCAATCCGAACTCTCAGAGGAAAGAATACCTGGGTAGTGCGGAGGCTCAGGATCTTTTGTTGAACTCAGGCAAGCATCCCATTGATCAATTCCTCGAGTATTTTCGATATTTCTATATTTTGATATTATTTAATATCACCCTGCATTCAAATAAAAAGTATTTAAATCAAGGTCATTGAGAAAGAACGGTAGGCGACGGATGGAGCAGTCAGCCTTGTAAATTAATAAAGGGGTGGGCAGAGGTTGCCTTGGCAGGTATCAGAAGGGCAGGTTTGGGACCTCTGCATAGGGTATAATCTAAGGAGTTAAACCACTTCATTTGTATGAAGGGACCGTATTCATACGTATCAACCACATTCCGTCTGAAGACGGCCAGGGCTAGTAGTTCTATCAGAGTTGTTATATTCTCCACATGGGTAAGTATTAATCAAAGGAAATGAACCCAAGACTGGTTGTGATCAGCAAGGGGGGATCCGAACCTCGTACCCGAGACTGATCTGATATTCAGCAGGGGGTACGTAAATCACGATAACCCGAGACTGATCTGATATTCAGCAGGGGGGGTACGTGAATCGCAATAACCCGAGACTGATCTGATATTCAGCAGTGGGGTACGCGAAGGCGATATATTACGCAGTGGAGTGCTGGGTAGGGTTGAGCAAATCGGCCCAGCCAACGGCTATGTCCTTTTTGAGTGAGTTTGGGCGAGGGTGATTCCCGTCAGGCTACCAATGGAGAATAGTCGGGTGGAGATATAATATACTTGATAGTTATGAAAATTCTGTCTTCTGATCTGGGCACCGCATCTTAGGAAATGCGGCAATCCGTACGTCATTAGGATCAGAATGGTGTTGGGTAAAGTGATACAAGCCTGCGCAGTGCTAACCAAACCATGAATTCATGCCTGTCTCCAGGAAAGGAGATTACGGGAACTTACGGAAGTTCTTCGCTGTTCATACAAATGTTCAGTAGCTTTCAAAATACTAAAAATCGAAATCCTTCCCAACCAAAAACCTTATTTTACCTATGAGCATAAAGTTTGGTAATTAAGCTTGAGAGCAAAGCAAAAGAGAAAGAAGAGATAGAGGCATTTGGTGCATATTTGTTTCATAAGCTTGCTGAGTACTCTGTACTCACCCTTGCTATTATTTCCTTTGTCTAGAGGATAGCTTTTACACTGCAGCCGCAGGAGATGAGACCAGGCAGGAAGGGCCCTACTCCCCTGGAGAGGGCTATGGTTCGGAGGATGAGACGTATGGGGGTCGCCCCTCATACGATGACTGGGAGGATTAGAAGGGTTGGAGCAGTTCGGGCTCCACGTCTTAAGTATCTGTGCTGGCCATACATTGTATTTTGTACTCTCTTCTATTGTTTAATTAGAAACCTGTCAGACTTTTGTAATAGCCTTGTAATAGCTAGACTTATCTCGCTATATATAGACTTGTAGCCTTGCGTGGCAATGCAATTGGATGGATTGTATTATTTCTAATTATTGTTCTGCTGCAATACTCTGACAGGCTTATTACTCGTTAGAGCGGTGTTTTATCGGCTAAAGCGAGTAATAATCCGTTGACTAGCATGATTACCCCCTGGTAATTGTGCGGGTCGTTTCACAAGGCTTTAGAAAAGGGCTCTATAATCTATATAATTTAGGACTCTTTAGATTTTATGCGAACTATGGTCCTTTATATTCATATGGATATATGAATTGAGAGACCAGTTGAGGAGGATCAGACCCCTGGTCGCCCTCTCTCTCTATGCAATCACTTGAAGTCCTCATGTTTCACACAGATCTTTACTGTGAAGTGCTTAGCGAATATAATTAATGTACCGTGGCTTGCAGTTTGGAATCGTGAGTTCTTTACTGGAACTTAGGCACCGCTCAATTTAGTTTCTGACTTCTGGTTTCTGCTTTTTTCACTATTCATTAATTTCATCTTTTTTTTATTTTTTTTCTTTTTCAGGCTTTTTTCTTTTTTTTCCTGTATTCCTTTGCATTGTCTATAATGGGTTAACATTTTTTTATTTTTTAAAAAAATTTAATTATGTTAAATAAACTAACTCAAATACTACAAAAAAATAAATCAGTTATAATAAAAAAATCATAATCCAGTATCATTCTGAACACTACTTACCACACCGTGAAATGCAATGGCATCAATCACGACGGCTCCGTGCCTGCCAAGTGCCAAACGACTGAAACAGGCACTTCAAGTCAATTTGTCGCGAAGCCACCAATCACGTGCCACAGCCACAGGCTCCTGTTTGTTACTGCTAGTCGTTGGCACAGCAAGGGGTAAGTCCTGAATCCAATCTATTAAAGGTCGTGTGTGATACCTTTGTTTCTGATAGACCCACAGAAGGCCATTGTCGTGTACCACTGTGTCTTCACCCCACTCTCTTGGTAGATGATACGCACCACAGGTGTAGTCTTTTCTTTTGCTTTTTCTCCGGAGGAAAATGTTCTTGTTTAGACTCTGACATTGGAGAGATCGCGTTCAAGGAACTAACTTTGACAATTCCGAGGGGAAGACCGTAGAACATTTGTACAACCTTTCGTTCAGAGAGTTTTATATAACTCGACGGTGGAACTAGACCCAGGCCCCCAACTGAAGTGTATGTGCCATTCGGTGCTTTTGGGCCATTGGATTGAGCATCCAACGGTTCTAGTTGGGGCCGATGAGGTGATTAAATTTCTCACGAGATATTCTCCAAAACTTTAGTTTCTCTTTGCATTGACCCGGAGCGTTGATTCTTGATCCGATGGTTGTCTAAGGCCGTGCCTTCAGTGCATGGAGGCTCAGGGCAGCCGGCTTGTCTGGCAAGCAGTCAGGTGGACATTCATTGTTTTCTATTCGTTTTCTCTTTTCTAGATTGATCTCCACATTGGATTTATTTCATATTTGATGGTTGCGAACGTGAGTTTTAGTAAGACGTGCTAATTAAATGTATCCTCTCCGGTTGGTATAGATTTAGGGTAGTCCCAATGCTTGAAACTATGACTAGTTTCTAATCTTCTAAGACACTATGATACAAACTACAACTCTAATCCATGGTTTCTTCGTGTGGGACCAGATCGAATTGTGACCAATCATTTTCATCCCTTTCCTGCATATACATTGGCTGTTTCTTCTAAGACACTATGATAAGAAACTAAGTTCGCTGCAGCGCATATTTTGCTGGTTTCCTCGGCTTTGGACTTCGTGAAGAAATAGTTTCCTCATGAAGAAACTATTTCCTTATCTCTCCTCTTTAATTACTATGCTATGTCACCAAAATGCTTACATGACAAGTCTAATTAATGTAAGAAACTATAGCATTGGGACTGCCCTTATAGACCCACCGTTTATAGCCGGATTGGACAAGATACAGTTCCCAGATGACCATGGTAAGTTACCGTAACGGTACACACGCTGTCTTCACCCGTTTAGCAAGTGCCCTAAATTTTACGCAAGCACACAGGGACAGGTCGTTGCCCTGTTAAGTGGGGAAGATTCGGGTCTATTCTTTTTAGCTGTGGCTGATAGCTTTTGGTTGCGGCTGATGGTTTTTGGTTATTTGTGATAGAGATTGCGGAAAGAGAGATACTCGTTTGCGATTTGTGATGGTACAGATATTAGGTTTTTAACGTATACTACAATTAACTTGTAGAACTCGTTTTAAAAAAATACTTTGTTTAAAAGTTAGGTACTATAGCAGAAATCAAAAGACAAAAGCTAAAAAGAACAGAGCTTCTTGCTCCAACGTAGTACAGTTTGTATCATTCATCTCGTCCATATCCACCAGCTTGATGCCTATTTACTACTCCATAACCGAAGTTTCACAGCAACAGTCGTACCTGTCGAGCAACGTGCATACTACTGTGTTTCGTCCATGTCTCCGGCGTCCATTCATCTCCTTGCCCACCTAGCCGTGCTCTCCCTCCTTGCTCATTGCCCCCTCCCTTTTTCGGCCGCCGTCGACTTCATCTACAACGGCTTCCAGCACGCAGCCAACCTGAACCTAGACGGCTCGGCATCGGTCTTGCGCGGCGGCGCGCTCCAGCTCACCAACGACAGCAAAAATCTCATGGGCCACGCCTTCTTCTCCCAGCCGGTGCAAATGCTCAGGAACCAGGCCGTGGTCTCCTTTAGCACGGCCTTTGTCTTCGACATCGTGACCGTCGGCAGCGGCGGCGGCCATGGCCTGGCCTTCGTGGTCGCGGCTTCCAAGGTGCTCCCCGGGGCAACTGCCGAGCAGTACCTTGGCCTCCTCGGCAAGAACAACCTGGGCAACTCCTCCAACCACGTCTTCGCCGTCGAGTTCGACACAGTGGCGGCGCCCGGGCTCCTGAACGAGACGAACGGCAACCACGTCGGCGTCGACTTGAACAGCCTCGTGTCCAACGTGTCGGAGCCGGCCTCGTACTTCAAAGACGACGACGGCAGGAACGTCCCGGTGGAGCTCGAGAGCGCGCAGCGGATTCAGGCGTGGGTGGACTACGACGGCAGCGCCAAGGTCCTCAACGTCACCATCGCGCCCGTGTCCGTGCCGACTCGGCCTCACCGGCCGCTCATATCACACGCCATTGATCTCCTTCCGATCTTTAAGCAAGACATGTACGTCGGCTTCTCGGCGGCGACCGGGAAATTGGCGAGCTCGCATTACATTCTCGCTTGGAGCTTCCGTACCGACGGAGTTGCGCAACCCATCGATATCTCCCGGCTACCGAAGGTCCCAAAGACGCCGGCTCCTCCGCCTTCTACGTCCACCATCATCAAGATCGTTGCTCTGTCTTGCACGGCCACGCTCACCGTGATCGTCGCGGCGATCGGTGTCGCAATATGGCTGCGGCAAAGGGCGGCCCTCGCCGAGACGCTCGAGGAGTGGGAGCTGGACCACCCGCACAGGTTCCCATACAAAGAGCTCTACAAGGCGACCAAGGGTTTCAAGAACAGTGAGCTCCTCGGCGCAGGCGGCTTCGGCCAGGTGTACAAAGGCGTGCTCCCGCGATCCGGCGACGAGGTTGCCATCAAACGGATCTCGAGCAACGGGACGCAGGGGATGCGCGAATTCGTTGCGGAGGTCGCTAGCCTCGGGCGCATGCGGCACCGGAACCTGGTCGAGCTGCGCGGGTGGTGCAAGCGCGGGCAGGACCTGCTCCTGGTCTACGACTTCATGCCCAACGGCAGCCTCGACGCGCACCTGTTCGGCGGCCGCGCCGACAAGTCGCCAGCACCGCTCACGTGGGAGCAGCGCGTGAGTATCCTCAGGGGCGTCGCCTCGGGGCTGGTGTACCTGCATGAGGAGTGGGAGCAGGTGGTGGTGCACCGCGACGTGAAGGCCAGCAACGTGCTTCTTGGCGCGGACATGGGCCCGGCTCGGCGACTTCGGCCTCGCGCGCCTCTACGAGCACGGCGCGGACCCCACCATGACGCGCGTCGTCGGCACGCTGGGCTACATGGCGCCAGAGCTCACCGTGACCGGTAAGGCCACCAAAGCAACCGACGTGTTCGCCTTCGGCGCGCTGCTCCTCGAGGCGGCATGCGGGCGCCGGCCCATCGACCCCGTCACCGGCGTGAACCTCCTGCGTTGGGTCCGAGACCACGGCGTCAAGGGCGACCTCCTGCACGCCGTGGACGAGAGGCTTGACGGGTGCTACGACAAGGAGGCGAAGCTGGTGCTGTGGCTTGGTCTCATGTGCAGCCAGCAGCGGCCGGAAGCGCGGCCTAGCATGAGGCAGGTCTGCCAGTACCTCGACGGCTGTCGAGGAGGCCGTGCTCGTCTTCTCGGACGTTGATTCCATCGACTTCGGGTCGTTGCCGTCCCTGACATGGTCGTCGTGCGCGACATTGTCCGCGGGCTCGCTGCACGTCGGCCGGTGAATGCTTGGTCGCTTCTACGCATCAGTTTCTCCTCCTCTATCGCGCGTTTGTGTTGTTTGCACCCACTATGGATCGACTTGATCACCAAAGTTTGTCTGGATGGATCCCTTCATGTAATGATGTAAATAAGTTGATGAGATGGTTATGATAATTAGTGTGTACTGCGTACCTTTCATAATGGGACACCCTGGTATCAGTGAATGGAATTTCAGAGCAGACCTGGATTAGCAAATTCGATCTGAATAGTCGAAGAATGCAATATAACATGTCTGAGATAATACAACGAGAAGGAATGTCAGCTCAGATATACACGGGCTGTTTAAGTCATCGTCTACAAAATTACAAGCTTAGATACACAAGAACAGTTTACGCAATCAACCGGTATAATACATGCACAGGTGCGGGCCATCCGAAAAGGAATACAAAAGCTGTTTCTTTAGACAGGCCTTAAGAGAAATTGCTACTGCAACAATAATCCATGCCCATTCGCCCAACAAAGCGGGCTAAAATTAATAGATGCACAAGGCAGGGAAGTTCTGGCTTCGCTAGAGCTACAGATCTTCAAATGCCTTCAGCTGGTAAATTATTCTGTACTCACAAGGCCAAAGAAAAGGAACAGGTTAGGACTTAGGACTCAACATGAGGAACTGAAATGTACATATGTGGCAAATTAGCAATATGAATCCCTGGATACAGGTCTTAAAATCAAATAAACTAACATTCAAAATAATGAAGTGAGACAATGGAGAATTAACAAACAAGAAATTCATGGCAAACAAAATACAAAATAGCCTTCTGTCACGGACATGAGTTATTAACAGAATTTTACACGATGGTATGTTACGAGCATACAATCTTAGAGATCCAGACATTCCAAAAAGAAAAACAATCTCCCAGGATCTAAATTAGTCAAGATGGAAACATTGCAGAAAACTGAAAACTCTCAATAAAAAGTTTGTAAATATGTTTGCGGGGTACCATGATCTAGAGCAGTCCTCTACAACACATTGCGTTCTTAGATAATTGGTTCTTTAGAACAAACCATTCTCAACAAAAAGCATACAAACCTTAGCTCTTAGTAGGAAGGATCTGGGTTGAATCCTAATGATTCCCTCCAGATGAGTTCTTTTATATGTTCTTCTGTAAAGGATGGTTGTTCAAAATCAAAGCTGAAATGTGAAGGGCAAGTGGGTTCTTCATTGATGTCATGAAGAGAGGCCAAGTATGGGTGATGCAGAGCCTCGTCAACTGCATGGGAAAATAATTTGAGTTTATAGTAAAGCCAAGTTTATAGTAAAGCCAACACCAATAAAGTAGTTTGCTTAAGTCCACGTACCAGTGATCCGTCTGCTTGGATCAAACACCAGCATTCTCTCTAACAGATCGACTGCACCAGGAGACATGTTGCGGAAGCGCAAGCGGAAGTCCTGCCTTGGGTACTGCGGAAGTTGTTTCATGTATCTTCGTGCATTATCACTTCGAAGAAATCCCAGGCTTGAATCATCTGGTGACCCTATCAGCTTTTGAAGGGAAAAAAAGTCTGATTAATACTGATACCCCTTGGGTTCCAGGGACACGTTTCAAAAAGGCAAATAAGTATTTGTTAGGCGGTCGAATCTTGCTCTTGGTGTTAGCAAGATCCTTACTCTCATCGAGAGGATGACACTCTTGGAGATGGGGCAATTTTCTTGTTGTTATTTCCCACACAATGCCATACCAACCTGAGGGGTTGGGGATACAAATTTATAGGCCAAGATGGGCCAAGCATATGCTAAGAGCATCCTCTAAGATGCTGTCCTAGATGCTAGTCAAGATGCTAAAGCAAAAGCAAAAAGCAGATATTGTCCTAAAGAGATGCTAAAGCAAAAGCAAAAAGAACAACAAAGACTTATCCATCACTCTCCCCCTAAGTCTTGTGTGTCTCCTTGTGGGGAATCTGAGCCATCCCGATCCTGGCGCGAAGCTCCTGGAACTTGATCCGCCCAAGAGACTTGGTCAGGAAGTCGGCGAGCTGGTCTTGAGTGTTGATGTAGTTGGCCCGGACGCTCCCTTCATCCAGGCAGCTTCTGATGAAGTGATACCTCACCCGGATGTGCTTGCTGCGCTCATGGAAGACAGGGTTCTTCGCCAAGGCCAAGGCGGACTTGTCGTCCACCCCGAGCTCCACCGCCTCGCGTCTCGCCAAGGAGATCGCCAGCGGCCGAGCCACCACGAGCTGAGTAGAAGCGGTAGTGGCTGCAATGTACTCGCCTCGCAGCTAGACAAAGCCACCACCGCCGCTTGACCGATCGCCACCGATCGGACATTTGCCGAGGAAGTACAAAGATCCGTGGTGCTCTTGCTCGTGTCGATGTCGCCGCGTGGTCGCCATCGCATGCCGATGAAGTGCGCGCCGGGCACCTTGGGTACCGCAAGTCAGTAGTCGGAGGTGCCCGCGACGTAGCGGAGGATCCTTTCACGGCTGCTGGTGCTCCATCGTCGGTCGCCGCATGAACCGATCGACGTAGCCGACGGCGAACGCCAAGTCCGGCCGCGTGTGGACAAGGTAGCGGGCGCCCACAATACACCGCAGATCTGCGTCGCGTCCACCTCCTCCGCCGTACTCTCGACTCGGCTTGACCTCCTCCTCCATAGGAGTGTGGGTGGGTTGCGCGGTGAGGCCGCCGACCCACGATGCGCTTGGCGTGGCGATCTGGCGAAGAGAGATGCCGAGTGTCTCGGTGGACCTCGATCCCGAGGTAGAAGGAGAGGCCCGAGGTCGCTCATCTGGAAGGTGGCCTTCATCTCCGCCTTAAAAGCCTCGATCTCCTCTTTCTTGGTACCGGTGATCACAAGGTCATCGACGACGCGCCTATCGCCAGGCATTGCCTCCTTGCCCCGCCGGTGACCGCGGCCTCGTGAGCGCTCTGCGAAATCCCATTTGCTTGAGGTGGAGTCCACCATGGCGTTCCAAGCTCGCGGTGCTCGCCGCAAGCCGTAGAGGCCCTTGCGCAGCGAAGGACCTTACTCTCCTTGCCGGGATGATGAATCCGTGGTGTGGGCGTGAGACCTCCTCCTTCAAGTCGCCGTTGAGGAAGCGGACTTGACGTCCATGTGATGGACGCACCGACCTCTGGGCTGCGAGGGCAGGAGAAGACGCGCGGACTCCATCCGCGCAACAGCGCCGAAGGTATCGTCGAAGTCGACTCCTCCCGCCGAACGGCCACATGCCACGAGACGCGCCTTGTGCTTGATCACCTCTCCAGCCTCGTCTTTCTTGAGCTTGAAGACCCACTTGAGAGAGATGGCGTGGTGGCGGCTAGAAGATCGGCCACTCCCATGTCTTGTTTCGCTCGACGGCGTCCATCTCCTCTCGCATCGCGGCACGCCATGCCGCGTCTCTCTCCGCCTCGGCGAAGAACGAGGCTCGCCGTCGTCTGTCGCGAGTGCGGCTCGCCTCGGTCGCTACCGCGATCCGAGGACCGATCGCTCGCCGAGGAGGTCGCCCACGATGCGCAGATAGCGCAGGCTCGCCGCCGTGGTAGCGCCGATCGATCTCGTCGTTGGATAGCGGAGCGGCGAACTCCACCGCGGCGCTCATCGTGGGCCGGCCGCCGGTGCCAAACCCGAGGAGTAGGCGCCGGTGTAGGAGCGAGGCGTGGCGGCGGTCTTGGCGGTGGACTCGCCGAGCTCGTGGGCTTGCCGAGCCGCGGTGGCGCGCGGCGACTCGCCGGAGGTGGTGGCGAATGAGGTGGTGGGGTAGGCGAGCTCGGTGAAGACGAGCCGCGGCTCCCGCCTCCTCGAAGTGGGCGTGGTCGACGACGAAATCGGCGGTCGTCGAGTCGAGCCGCCATCCACCATCTTGCCCCACGCCCGCCGCCGTCGAACACGACGTCACGCGTGATGCGCACGCGCGCGTCGCAGGTCGAGGACGCGGTAGGCCTTGGCGCCATCCGCGTGGCCGATGAAGACCTGGCGTGCTCCGTCGCCGAGCTTGCCGATGTGGTTGAGCTCCTTGACGAAGGCGAGCACCAAGATACGGAGGTGGCTCACCGCGGGCTTGCGCCGTGCGTGCCTCGTATGGCGTCTTGCCGCCGAGGGCCTTGGTAGGGAGCGGTTGAGCAAGTGAACGGCGATCATCACCGCCTCCTCGATGAGAATGCCGCATCCTCTTTGCTTGAGGAGGCGCGGCGGTGGCAACCACCGCCCGCAGTTGCGCGCTTCGGCGATGCCGCTCTCTGCGGGTGTACGGCGCGGAGAAGCGACGATGGATCCCCGCGTCGGTGCAAGACGCCACAAACTCGGCCGCCGTGAACTCACCGCCGTTGTCCGTGCATAGGACCCGGCTTGCGGCGCGCTCGCTCGCAGCAGCCTGAAGGCGCTTGATGGCGCCGCCGCGGCCGCTTTGACGTCGGCGGGACAGCCCACATGTAGCGGGACATGTCATCGGCGAGGAGGAGGAAGTAGCACCGCCTCCGTGTGTAGCGGTGTCACGGGGCCACGAGGTCACCGTGTACGAGCTCCGCTTCTCCTTGGCGCGAAGCTCGCTGGCGAGAAGCGAGCCGCCGCAGCTTGGTGAGGACGCAGTGTCGCAGAATCGCTCCACGTGGTCGACGTCTTTGCATGCCCCGCACCATCTCGCTTCTGCCGAGCCGCCTCGGGGCCTCAAAGTTGAGGTGCCCAAAGCGCCGTGCCACCTCCAAGTGTCGCTCGTCGCGCAGTCGCAAGACATAGAGGTTGCGCCACTGCGCGTGCAAGACGTAGGCGGTTGCTCTGTTGACCTTGACGAGAGCCGCGCGATGATCCCAGATCGCGACACCGTGCTCGATCTCCACGCGCGATCCGTTCTCATCCACCGTCCCAAGGCGATGATGGAGTTCCTCAACACGGGGATGTAGTAGACACCGGTGGCGGCCGGTGCTCGCCGATCTTGGCGGCGAAGACGACAGAGCCGACGCCTTGATCTCCACGGCGGGCGTCGCCAACTTGACGGTTCCTCGAATGCCCGAGTCGAGCTCGAGAAGTACTCCCGCCGCCGGTCATGTGGTGGGTGGCGCGGTGTCGAGGCACCACCCGCCGGTCTTGTCGTTCTGCCGAATCGCCGCGGAGGCGTGTGCTTTTGGCTCGTCAAGGTGGAGGAGAGTCGCCGCGCGGCGGTGCCGCTGAGGTAGTTCCATGCTCGCATGAGCAATGAACAGAGCCGGCCGCTCCTCCTCCTCCGCTGCGCGACACGGGCTCGGCGCGTCGTGGCCGCCGACAATCCTTGGCCCAATGACCGGGCTTGCCGCAGCTTGTAGCAAGCGAAGTCTCGTCGGCCGCCTTTGCTTGCCAAAGATCGCCGCTGGCGCGCCCACGGTCATTACCCTCGGACGCCCTCGCGCCGCTGGCGTCTTTGCGCGCTTGCCGCGCTTGCCACGCACGCGCGCCGCTGTCGTGGAAGAAGGCTCCCTTCTTCCTCGTCACCTGGCCGTGACCACCGCTCCCGAGCGAGAGAAGCTTCCGCCAATGGTGACGGGTCCCGAGAGACGCCGTGGCTCATCGCTGTCAACGACCTTGAGGCGACCCAACGCCTCCTCGATCGTCATCATGGAGAGGTCCAGCAGAGACTCGATCGAGCGAGCCATCCGCTTGTACTTCTCGGGGCGCAGCGGAAGAGCTTTTCCACGCTCTCTCTCGCCGTAGGTGTCGTCGCCGAACGCACCAACTCGCAACAGAGTGTTGAGACGAGAGCAAAGTCATCAATGTCCTCACCGGCTTGAAGGCGGGTTCTCCCACTCTTGCGTAGTGCACGTAATGTAGACTTGCGGGCGCGGTCGCCGCCGATGCATCTTTGCGGCGATGGCGTCCCAAGCCTCCTTGGCGATCCGCTTGTTGATAAGCGAATCGCATCTCGGGCGGATCTGCGGCGATGAGAGCATCCAGTGCCGTCGATCCCGGTCGTAGTCGACGTCGCCGTCTTGGATCGCATCCCACATATGCCGCGCTGGAGCTTTACCTCATCACCGCAGCCCCGCTCGGCGTGGTTGGTCTTGGTGAGTGTGGGCCACCGCCGCCGGGCCGACGTCCTCGACGACGACTGGTACTCGTGGTGCCCACGGCATCAACCGGGAGAGAGCGCGTCGCTGCGGCGCCGCGCTCTCCGTCGACCCGTCGCCGCCGCCGTGCATGCCTCCTCCAGAGCGCGCCGCGCGCGTCCGCGCTGCTCTGGCTGCCGCGCGCTCGTGGCGTCGCGACTACCATCGCGCTTCCGCTCGCGCTGCCTCCTCTCCGCAGGCTCGAGTCCGCGTCGGCGTTGTCATCGCAGAGACGGAGCCGCTGCTGCTGCTGCGTAGAACCTCGACCTCCGCTGCCGCCGACGCGCCGCATCATCGCCGCCCTCGCTCGCGCCGCCGCCTTTGACGCCCTTTCGCGCCGCAGCTGCTGTGTCGCCGCTTCGCTCGCGTTCCTCTGCCGCAAAGAAGCTCGGCTTCTTCTGCGCCGCGCGTGCTCGAGGCGGCATCGAAGGCCGAGATCGCCTGCGGACATGGGCGCCACTGGGATCTAACTGCGTGGAGAGAGCGCCTCGATGAGCCGCCGCTCGTCACGAGCGGAGAGGAGGAGTGAGCGGAGGCAGCCAGAGCTGCTGCTAGTTGGGGCTGCTGCGAGGCTGGAAGCAACGCTGGAGAAGGGATTGAGCAGGAGATGCTCAGGCTACAGGATAACCTCGCTCTGATACCACTTGTTAGGCGGTCGAATCTTGATCTTGGTGTTAGAAAGATCCTTACTCTCATCGAGAGGATGACACTCTTGGAGATGGGGCAATTTTCTTGTTGTTATTTCCCACACAATGCCATACCAACCTGAGAGGTTGAGGATACAAATTTATAGGCCAAGATGGGCCAAGCATATGCTAAGAGCATCCTCTAAGATGCTGTCCTAGATGCTAGTCAAGATGCTAAAGCAAAAGCAAAAAGCAGATGCTGTCCTAAAGAGATGCTAAAGCAAAAGCAAAAGAGATGCTAAAACAAAAGTAAAAAGAACAACAAAGACTTATCCATCAGTATTCAGTGGTACTAAAAAAATGAGGTTAACATTGTATAGTACAATAACCAACAAGAAGTGCCATCAAAAAGAATGTATACTTTTAAATTTCGAAAAATATCATTAGAAGATAGGACAAGTCCACAGTAAAAAGTGACACTCTTATTCAAACACAAAGAAAAAAATGATTTGACAACAGTACAGTCAGGCGGGGAAGACAGGTCTTATTATCCCGTTGCTCCAGATAGACCAGTTGTCAAATTCTATTAACGAAGAAGTTAACACAAACAATCCCATCTTCACTGATCGACAGTTTTCAAATAGACAATAATATCACCTATGTAGACGCTATAAGTCGGCAAGCAATGGATGGGACAAACCTTACCTCAGTGATCAATTTTAATTGTTGGATGTAATCCCTTCCAGGAAACAGGGGTTGGCGAGTAACAATTTCACCAAGTATGCATCCAACTGACCAGACATCAATAGCAGCAGTATACTGAGAACAGTTCAAGAGCAACTCTGGTGCTCGGTACCAACGAGTGACCACATACTCTGTCATGAGATCAGTCTCCGAAGTGGTCCTTGCAAGCCCAAAGTCCGCAATCTTGAGATCACAATTTGCGTTTAGGAACAAATTGCTTGGCTTCAGATCACGGTGCAATACATTTGCTGAGTGCACATATTTTAGCCCTCGTAGCAACTGATACAAGAAGTACTGCAATGCAAAACATGTAACTTATGATTGTTGAACAGGATAGAGCAGAGAAAGCTAAGATGAAGTATAGAAAAGATGCAGAACACAATTATGAACAAGAGAACAAGACACATGACAGTCAATATCTAGATTTGCCACAAGCAAGATTTGTTTCAACTACAATTTCATTGAATGCAGAACAAGCTTGGCACAAGCTGGAGGCAACAAACCTGGCAATGGTCATCAGTCAATGGCTGATTTGAGCGTATAATCTGATGGAGATCCGTATCCATCAACTCAACAACAAGGTACACATCAGTAAAATTATCTCTTCTTGGGGGACGTATTATGTCCTTTAAGGCAATAATCTGTGATCCAATGTTAAAACCACAATCAGACTAAATAGATCATATAATGTGCGAGTAAGAGTGTATAACACGGTTCCAGCCCATGCACAAGACATTTGTAATGACAGGAAATGAAAACCCCACTCCAACTTCTAAAAATGTAAACAAAGGGAATAAATCACTAGCAGAAGCCTGCTTCAGACATTGGTGGACGCACACTCAACCCTGTGGGGTCAGATGACCAAAAGGTTTCTGGATGCTTCGTTAGTAAATACAAAAAAAAACTCCTCGTGTAGTGTCTAACCCAACAAGGTCAAATTCCTGGATCCAGCACTACTCTGACACTTTGTTCACTTTACATATTACTGATTAAAGGCCTAAGGCCCCGCTCAACTCAACTTTTTTTCAGCTTCAGCTTTTTTTTCACTATTCAGTAATTCGTCTTTTCTGATTTTTTTTAGATATTTTGGGCTTTTTTGTATTTTCTTTTTTTCCCGAATCCTTTTGCATTGTCCGTGATAAGCTAACATATTTTTTTTCTATTTTTACATTTTTTAAAATTTAATTATACCCAAAAAGACAACTCAGCTACAGTAAAGAAAAATATCTCTTTCCTATGTATAGCGATTCTTTATAAACAAAAGTACAAGACTGCTTACATCTGCTAGAATTCAATATTTCAAATAGTAACTAATAAGAGCAGTAATAGTTCATTTTTACAAGTTATGACAGAAAGGTCTGGATGTTGCAGCCACTTTTCTTAACATTGTGTTTACAATGGAAAAATGTCCTGCACAACAGTGAGCTTGCTATGAAAATGTAAAGCACACGCAATAAATTACATAGTAGTGGTAAGGCCAATTTCAATCAATAATCACTAGGAATGTCCAGAGACCACACGAAATTAAAACAAACGACTTACATTCTCATGATCCATGTGGCGAAGCAGCTTTATTTCTCTCAGCGTTCGCTTGGCATCAATGTGGTTGTCGAACGCATTGCCAATTTTCTTGATTGCAACCTCCTCTCTAGTCTCCGAGTTAACAGCGGCACTACACAGAGGGAACATAATAGGGAATTATAAACAATTAGAAGCACATCTACTGCAAGTCTTAACTTTTTGAGGAAATTGCACTTGACCACAGGTATGTTGTAACTTGTTTCAAAAAACCACAGGGTCTAGCAATACTTTAACATAACCACACATATTTTGACAACATGTTGCAGATTGCCCCCAACCTATGTAACGAAGGTAGAGCATGCAAAACGTCAGTTCACTTTCGTGGCCCTATGATCATAACACAAGATCTCTTTCTCTGGAACAGAACAGACGCCACGCTGCTCGTCTCTTTGAGCCCGAGTCCTAGGATCGAGCCGGAAAGCTGAGCAGCACTGAGCAGCACAGGTGGCTAAATTAATGTCCTGTGCACTTGTTTACATGTGTGTCTATGAAGTGAGGTGAACCCCTTTTCGGGGATACTAAAGCTTGTAAGAACTACTGACAAGTATGAATGCTGCTTTATCTAGGAATGGAACTTATGCATGAACGCGGTTCTTGCATGAATGGAAAAATTGAATGCAATTTCAGACAAATTTTCTGCCATTAGGAACATTATCAGGTTTGTGCGGTGCTGTTGCTGGTAACAACATCATCAAATGTTATCGGTTATGAACTTCTCAATAATGGAGCTAGAAGCATGTACAACGCAAGTGCTTAGAGAGGTGCTTAGCAATGAAAAACTGAATTTTCTTGCCACATAGGATAGATAAGGTGCTTATTTTGTAGCATGGATGATTAAGTAGGCACGGGTGCTTAACAGCTACTTATGTGCATAACTATATATAATTAATAGATAATATGACATTAACCACCCTTAAAAATATATGCTTGCATTGGAGGAAATACTTTTACATGGGTGCTCGATGACATGGTTATATTATCTCTCTTTAAGCACTCATGTATAACCATATTGAATTGTACATGCCCTAATAGTACAACAAACTCGAGCAACAGGAAGAAGTTGGTGGAATCTGAAACAAGGCGTCAAAATATATGTTATGTGAAACTATTGGTAAACCCTGTGGTTTTGTGAAACAAGAAACAACAAACCTATGGTAATTTCCTCTTTAACTTTTTTATGGAAAAAACTTATTTCCCCATAACTTTATGCCTAAAACGTCACAGGTGTACCAAATCTACACAAACACCACCGCACACCACGGCGTATATAGGACAAAGATAGCAACTTGGATTCGTTATTAACCGCCGAGTAGCGTGACATGCATCTAATCTGCGATTCGGGAGGGAGGGGGAGGGAACGCACCAGACAATGCCGTAGGCGCCGCGGCCGATGGGGCGGATGGGAGGGGCGTACTTGGAGGAGACCTCGAAGAGGTTGCCGTACACGTTGTACAGCACGTAGCGCCCGCCGTGCGTCGCCATCCCTTTGATCTGCGAACCCCCGCCGCCGCCGGAGGAATCCATGGCTTCTTCCTCGCCGCTCGCTCTGGGGGGGGGGGGGATCGGTCTAGAGGTTTGGTTCTAGGGTTGGGTTGACTAGTCGTTGATGGATTGGGGACTCCGGCGGAAGAAGCTTCCCCTCTTTTTCGACTCGGGCGGCGACCGCGGAATCAGGATGGGAGCACGCCGAGGAAGGTTATTATTCGCATATTCATCCCCCTCGTAATTCATTTTTTGTCTGTTATTATTCGCATTTCTTTTATACCGGCGCGTGATTTACTACGGTCTATGCCAGTGGACCCGTGATATATAACAATTCCACTGGCCCGCATATCATATAGAAAGAAACGCAGACACGTGTACGAAAAAAAGGCGGAAGGGAATAGGAAAGTCATGTTGTCACGGAGTAAAAGCCGGGAGTAATCAGTGAATGAATTGCATAGGTCGTGTGACGCTAACATTTACAGAAAAACAAAGCAAAGTGTATACCATTCTCATCATCCTCTTCTCTTTCTTACTCACTCTCTTTCGCTCGCTCTCACGCGACGGGCTCTCACGCGACGGCTGACAGGATGGTGCCGTCATCATCAATGGATTCACCGCACACCTCCCGTTGCAGAGAAAGGATGAGGCGGCGGTAGCCCAGCAGTGGGCGGCGTTGGCGGCCGGGTCGGCAAGACGAGGACCGATAGAATGTTAAGTTGGACAGAGTGTTATAAATAGGTCTATAAATTGAGATTTATTTTTTAATTCTAAAGTGTGTAAGGTTTAGTACTACATTGTTAAGGTGAGGTGGAGGAGACCAATTTATAAGGTGGAGTCCATACCACTCATTGAATTATGGATAGGACGACATAAAGAAAACTTTGGCTAATCACACGCGCACATGCACATATTCACGTATTTTTGCGTGAAAATCGTGTGACTTGTGAGTTTGACAACCATTAGTTTTATTGTGAATGAAGCTGATAAATGTGTATATTATCGTGTGGGGGATCAAGAAGTGATCTTGTATTTGTATATGAATAACATACTTATATTTAGAACAAACACTATCGTAATTGACAATATCAAATCTTTCTTATCTCGATACTTTGATATGAAAGACTTAAGAGAGACAGATGTTATTTTGAATATTAAATTGATTAAGAATGAGGATGGGATCACTTTGAACCAATTCCATTATACTGAGAAAATATTGAGCCGCTTCGGTTTTGAAAATTGTAAAGTTTTTCCAATATCCTATGATGCAGAGATTAAGCTTCGAAAGAACCAAGAGTTAGGAAAAGATCAATTGAGATATTCATAAATTATTGAGTTACTCATGTATTTAGTTGGTGCCATAAGACCTGACGTTTTATTTGCTATGAGCAAATTAAGTCGGTTTACTTCTAACTTATGAGAGTATCACTGGGAGGCATTTGAAAGAGTGTTGCACTACTTGAGAGGCACAACATCTTATGAAATTTATTATACTATATACGCTTCTATATTAGAAGGGTACAGTGACTCTAATTAGATCTCTGATGCGGATGAAATCAAAACTACAAGTGGTTATGTGTTTACTTTATCTGGTGTTCTAGTTTTATGGAGGTCTTGTAAACATACTGCATTAACGAGGTCAATCATAGAAGCACAACTTGTAGCACTTGACACAACCACTTTTAAGGCTGAATGGCTAAAAGAGCTTCTAATGGACTTGTCATTAGTTGAGAAACCAATACAGGCAATCCTGATGTACTATGGTAATAAAGATGTATTTGTCAAAGTCACAAGTACAAAAAATAATATGAAGTCCTCTAGACATGTGAAGCGTAAGCTTAAATCTGTCAGAAAATTGAGAAACTCCGGAGTGATAACTGTAAACTATATTAATACTGAGAAAAATCTGACAAACCCTTTTACAAATGGGTTAGCACAGAAAGCGATTTCCGTTGCTTCTATGAACATAGGAATAAGGCCCATCTAAGTTGCATCATAGTGGTAACCCATACTTTCTTAATTGGAGATCCTGTGACTTAGGTAATAAGATAAACAAATTGATATTGTAACAAGAGAATACATATTTATTATACCTATGTCCTAATAAATAAAATACTCTCGACTGTATGGAAGGTTGGCATCAAGTCTTAATGTATTCTGTTGTCTAAATGAGAAAAAGGTATTAGCTTGCAGGATACCTAGAAAGAATACACGTACTTAAGTTTAACTGTGTGATCGTAGTTCACGAGAACAAAGCATTCTCTAGAAAGTTCATGAGCAGATAAGCGAGCATGACCATATAACGCTCCGTTTAGGCTAGTTCATTGACATCTTAACACTAGTTAAGATTTCAAGTGAAATCTGATCACAAAAAGTTGTGAATTCAAGGTATAATCCATTCATTAGCTGTGAGAAGATGAATCTTATCATTTTAGATGTAAGTTTAACCCATATGAGACTTACATTAAAAGACTGGTATATTAACAATATTTCAACACAATATCTTTGATATTTTTTTGCTTTCTACTTTAGAATTGGTGGGGGATTGTTAGAAATAAGCCCATAGAATGAGATTTATTTTCTTAATTCCAAAACATACAAGATTTAGTACCATCTTGTTAAGTCAAGATGAGAGAGACTAATTTATAAAGTGGAGTCCATACCACTCTTTGAATTATGGATAGGATGGTATAAGGAAAGCTTTGGCTAATCACACATGCGCGTACGCACACGCGCGCGTGTATTCGCATATTTTCACGTGAAAATCGCGTGACTTGTGACTTACGACGTGCGACCATGTCGTGACGTAGCGCGCTACTTGGCATACTAAGTACACCTTTATTTTTGCTAAACTGTGCATTTCTCTCTCTGTTTGAATGAGATTCAAATGTTTGAATTGGAGTCTTATTGGATTTGATGACAGGCGATTACCAGTGGGTAAATGGTTGGTTAAATATATCAGTTACCAGTGGATAAATGAATGTTTTAATCATATCAGTCTATATATATATATATACATATTTATGAAGATGTCTAGAGTATATAGCCAACAATCTCTCTGCCACCATTCTTTTTCTCCTTGTGCAGTTGTGCTGTGCCATCTGAACCTCGTCAACTCTTTTTTCTGGCGTGCACTATGAAGAAGGGAGCGGTATCTTCGAGTCGTTACTGTCGTGAAGACCTACACGGAGCGACAATAGGTTTCTGAGCAGTGCACATCTGCGCAATCACTCATTGCACTGCGTCATCTACGTTTTGCACTTCATCGAGCCTGTGATGTTTTCTGTTCTTCATCAAGCCCAACAGTAAGTTGTTCGCGCTTTCGATCGGCTTTAATACTATAATTTCTTTCTGTTTTCTTTTCTGAACTACAATGAGCAGTCTGTTGTTAGATATATGTTTTGCATCACTAATTTATTGTATTTATCTTCTAGTAAAACTTAGAATTAAAATATTATATCCAACACAGAGTGCCTTACGACGCATCGAGGCTACGAGCTCACCCCCGGTCACAGGGGGTGGGGTGGAGGAGGAGGCGCGCAAAGCTACGATCGGCGTGGCAGTGGCCACGGTGACAGAGGAGAAAGGCAGCGGAGGGAAGAGAGGGGAGGGCAACCGGAGGAATAAGAGCTATGATGTTGGTATAGTGCTCTGTAGTACTTTTCTAGCATTTTATTGAGTGATAGATGATTTGAATTGAGAGTGCGGAGGATGCACTAAGTTAATTTTGTTGAAGTGTTGGTTAATCGATTTGAGTTGACTGGTTGATTCGTGTTGGTTTGAGACAACCCATAGATTGAGCCAGCCAGCCAATACTGATTGCAATATATGTACAGGAGTAGTGTATGACTATGTGAAAGCATAAGCTGAAGACCTGGAGGCTCCCCATGTCCTCCCCTTGCTCGGCTACGTCGTTGGATGCATGCCACTTTATTATTTTGGCTTTACATCAGTAGTATAACAAAGTTGGGGGACTCCCCGGCCGGGGGGCATGCTCATGTGTCCTTCGCAAAAAAGTCTCTCGAGTTTTTGTAATTATGTATAGGCCCCCGGTTCTTACAAAAAAGTTCCCTTTTTTTTTGGCAAAAAACCCCATTCACTTTTTTTGCTGGATAGCGCCCCGTGGTTTCCCATAATTACATACAAGCCCTTGGTTCTTTAAAAAAACCCTTGATTTTTTTCAAAGAACCCCTTCGCTCTCCTTTTATTGCGAAAAAGCTCTTGATTTTTTCCGAAAAAACCCTCCGCTTTCCTTTTGCTGCGAAATTTCGCCTCTTTTACTTCGGTCCATACGGTGGCTAGCGCGATGTGGCGCTGCACCTATGTGGCTAGTTGCTCTAACTGGTGATCGAATCCTCAAAGAAATGGTCACTCTTAAACTTCGCCCATATCGAGAACAAGCTGTCATTCTATCTCTAGAGTTATTCCTTAATTTTGTCCACCACAATAGTTATACCTTAGTTCTGTCTACCACGGTGGTCTGAGTAGTGATTGTGGGCCTGACTATTGGATAAAATTGCACTGTAATAGTTATTTTTTTAAATTATTTAATTAAAGAAAAATAAAAATGTTCTTATATCTTCACTGGTCATGCAAAGAAAAAAGCAAAAGCAAAGAAAACTAAAAAAAAATCAAAATCCGTCGTCGATGTGTTTCAAATGATTTGACTTAAAAAACTGAAAAAAAATAAAAATCGAAGGCAACGAAGCCTAATTAATCTGCTATACACAACGATACCTCCGTACACTACAACCAACTGATCTGCTGGACCATGAGAACTACTCAAACCTAACCATGATAATATCAAAGTCGGCATCAGTCTGGGATCGAGGTGTGTCACTACACTTGCAAAAGGCAACCTGTCAGCTGCTTGCCTTCATTTCTGGTAGTTGCTGGCATGATTTCTCTCCTTTAGGCACGTTTAGTTTAACGATGGCTATAGCTTTTTATTATAATTTATTTATTTTTATTATATTTGATATTAATTTATTTGATATAATTAAATTTTAAAAAAAATTAAAAATAGAAAAACACATGTTAACCTACCACAAATAATACAAAGAAAAACAAAAAAACAAAAAAATTAAAGAATAGCGAATTAAAAACTAAAAGTAAACGAGCGGGGTTATCCATTTCTTCGGTTACCTCTGACATGCATTATCATGAACCACACATTTCTTCCAAGGTCACCTTCACACGACGCTTAGCGCTTTGTGTGAAAGCGCTAATGGCTGAACTCTCAAGTAATCTGAAACCTCGGCGTGGACCTTGGATCCATCAGTCAGGAAGAAATGCGTAGCTTCATCTGACATTGACAGGTCGTCGTACGGGCTGGGCGGCAAAATCTGAGCCGTGCATGATGTCCATCCACGCCGCGGATTACTATCGGTAGGTCAGAAGCACAAAAGCTATATACATATAAAAAAAACTAGTACATGTCAATAGCTCTTCTTAAAAAAAAACATGCCTCTTAAAGAAATATCGCATGGCAAGCGTGCTGATTAATCTCTGGTTTAAGCTGATATCATCGCACCACGTCGTTTGGGATTGTTGATTGGCAGCTTTGCAAATTCGTACGAGAAGACTCGCTGTCGATGAGGTGATAGTGCTGGAAGTTTAGTGTATACAAGTCAAACCCAATGAAATTATTGGGTAGTAATGCGAGATTCAAGCCCATAAGGCCCACAGATGCAGGGATTTTTTTCAGGCCCTAGTAGCGGGCCTCCATCTTCGAATCGTCTTTTATACTGTTTCTCTCAAAAGAAAAAAACAACAACACAAAGTAGTACATGTGAATGCGATGCTCTTCTCCAAGAGCGTACTCCACAAGAGAAGCATGGACTGATTGTTCTTTGCAGAGCCAATATTAGCTGACCAACCATGGCATGGATCACCGTCTGGCTACCTAGTCGAGTCTCGTTTCAATCTATGGAAATAGAAAAGGCATGACAGGATTGAGGAAGAAGCAAACTAGGGCCACTTGTTATCGTTCCATTTTTATTTGGACTAAGATCTACTAGGGCGGATGGCGAGCTTTGCCGCACCCCGTATACCGTTGATTGTATAGTTGATGATCAAGCGTAGGCAAGTGAATAAGGATAGGATCGTAAATTGTAGCACATTAATATTGGCTTTTGACTTCAGCTTTATAAATAATAACTACTTATAGAGAAGCTTGTAAAAAGACACTTGCAAATGATATTGTAGCAGTTGTTAGCTGTTCCGAGTCATTCAGTTAAAAAATAAAGAAGAAAAAAAGCAAAAAAAAATTTCATGGACAATGCAAAAGAGAAAAATACCACATGTTCCAAACGGCTTTTAGTTTCTAAAAAACCAGAAGCTAAAAGTTATTTGCAACGAGAGCTTAGAAATGGTGGAAAATAAATTGGGCTCCAAATCCTAATAAGCAGTTGCCAACTTACTCCAACTTGATTGAACTACCAATAGACAACACATTATTGAGGAATTTTAATTTGGAAGGAGGTGAGGACCCCGTTTGACACCTCAGCTCTGCCCTGCCAGTACATTTTTGCCTTTAATTACACCGAGTTAGGCCTTATTTGGATAGGGGGCTTTGGATTTTGAATTCTTATGATTTAGCTCAAATTTAAATTTAATCCCAAAAATTCCAAACTTATACCCTCTATCTATTACTTAACCCTAACTTAGCTCTGCCCTGCCAGTACATTTTTGCCTTTAATTATACCGAGTTAGGCCTTATTTTGGGTAGGGTGCTTTGGATTTTGAATTCTTATGCTTTAGCTCAAATTTAAATTTAAAAATTATACGCTCTATCTATTACTTATGGGTGAAAGTGAAACCAAATCAAGATATTACTCCCTTCTCTGAAAAGGAAACTTCCTAAAAAAAACGGTTAAGAATTACTTACGGGTAAAAAGATTCTATAGTGTGTGGCTGCTGGGATTCGAGCCCAGGTCTCCACGGCCACAACGTGGAATTCTCACCACTAAACTACAGCCACGGTATGTGACAGACTCAAATCGAATCTAACAAGAGTCAATAGGAAGCTCAACATCTGTTCTTCAATAACCAGACTGAATCTTGCAATTGGAGAAGTACTGTTTTTCTATTTATAATTGCTTTTATCAAGATTCTTCCCAGTTTTGTACTAAAACCAAATGAACCGTCCATCTTTTACTAAACCGCACACTGAAAATGTGTACCTAGCTGCAGCTTCCAGTGGCAGTGCTACTGTGAGGGCAACGATCAAAAACGCAGTTATGGCAGCACGCTCTCTCAGTAGAATATGCAAACTAGTTATTATGTCCCTCAAGCAAATGCTCAATTATGTTTTTTCTTCTCCAGAAGTAAATCCTAAATGCCGTAGGTTGAAATCGACGAAGACCGCCTTCTGGTCTGCCTGGCAAGGACTTGAAGCATGAAACTTTGCATGCCTGGAGTTGCCGATACAAATACCAATACAACATACAGACTGCAGTCTGATCCTAAGCTTATCTGAAAACTCATGGAGCTGCTTTAGCTTTTTAGGTTCTGTGCTCCTTGAACCAAAGTATCTCCTTCAGAAGATGTCAGTCACTGAGCATGAGTTGCTTGATGCTACTAATACAATTATTTAGGCTGTCGCAGTTCCAAATGTATCAATATTGAACATAAGCTAAACAAAAAAATAAAATAAGCTACTTGTGCATCATTAATTACATAAACGTGTGAGAAATAAAACCAAGCAGCAGGAGATGCTTGATCACTGACCAGTGTCCACGGTGATAGTATACAGTGAAATTCTTCAACTACGACTACTTGGTCAGGGTTTTACATCTGTTCCTCCTAAGGTCCGCGCCCAGAGTTCTTCAGAATGTTCGGTAGCAGAAAGACGGGAGCTATTTTCGTTAGGCGGCTGACATAGCAACCAGGATGCACCCTGCCAATCTTGAGTTATGGGGCAGGAGTACAGATGTGCAGCAAAGTGTCACCCAGGAGGAGAGTTCTGGCATTGCAACTTTGGAACAATTCAAAGCATTGAGTTCACAGTTATGAACAGAAACAAATTATAATCGTGTTAAGGTGTTACACTGTTACCAGCACCACCATAGAAGTGGAAGGGCATTTGTAAGTGCACACATCGATTATAATTCTCCTTGATAGCACACATCATATTATTACGTACAAAAACACGGTATTGTGAGATCATATAGTGGGTTCAAACCTACGTACCAGTGAGACATTCAGACGTATACAGATGGCACGTGAAAAAGAAATTGCGATATATATCCTCCGGGCCGACACGCTGGGCCTGGGTTTCGGCCCAAACACGGCCCATAACATCATGCTATCCTAGTTCAATCCTTGCTTCTGTGCGTTGTGCCATGTCTAGGTCAGACTTCATGCCAGTCCGGTCGACACAACCCATTTGACCAGAACTAGTAATCTTAATGATCCTTTAGAAAACAAAAACGCGACACGCTTCACTGACCAACCGGCGGCGAAGAGTAGGAGACCAAGACTCCAAGAGATGGCGGTGTGGGGGCACAAGGTGATCGCAACGCTGCTTCAATTGGTGAAGCCGCTGCGCAGCGAGCCCATCTCCAACGCCCCGAGCTGGTGAAGTCTCTCGAGTAGTCGTCGGCATCTCTCCCGTCTGCTCAAGAGGCCGCTCATTTGAGCTGAATAAGTCAGCTTATAACTGATTTTTCATTATAGTTAGCTTATTTTGTATTATATTTTATAGTGGTTTATTTGGTATAATTAAATTTAAAAAATAAAATAGAAAAACATGTCAGCCAATCATGGACAATACAAACAAATACTGAAAAAAAGAAAAACCAAAAATCCAGAAAAAGTGAAATTTAGAAATAGTAAACTACAAACCAGAAGTTCAAACTGAAATGAGCGAAGACAAGCACAAGGTGTTCATGGACGCTTGGTTTGATTGGGATCAAACCATGTGAATTTCATCAGGAGAACCTTCTCGCTGCACGGAGTGATCAACCTCGTCGATGCCGTGCCCCCGAAGACCATCTTTTTTTAATTCTTTAGCTAATGCGGTTGATTTCTCCATATTACTCGAATCAGTTTCAGTTTATGACTTATGCTTAAAAAAGTTGAAAGCCGATTAAAATATATTGGCCTCTAAAAACGATTTCTCTAAAGCCGTTTTCAAAAGTGATTTCTTCATATCGCTTCCAAAAGCCTTTGGCCAACCTCCGTCGTCTTCTCCACGTCCGTGTCTTCCAAAAACCGCTTTTCAAATTCTATTCCAAAAGGTGCTTCTCCCAGCTATTACTTTTCTATTTCAGCTATCAACCAAAAGTTCCAAATAAAACCACCAGCTCTAAACGATTAAAACACTCCGTATTATTGCCTTTTTCCCCCTCCGCTCCGCTCCCCGACTCGGCGACTCCCCCCTCGGCCCCTCCGGCCTCCGCTCCCGGCTCGGCCCCCCAGATCCGGCCTCTTCGGCGCGTGGGCGGAGATCGGCAGAGTCGGCAGAGATGGCGGGGGGCGGTGCCGTGCCACCGCGGGCCGCGGCGGAGAGGAGGCGCCGAGGAGGGGGGAGGCGATGCGGCGTCATGGGCTCACGGGCGGCGGTGGGGGCCTGGGGCTGGCGGCGGCGGCGCGGCGCATCGCGCATGGTGGGAGCCTAGATTAGGGTTGGCCTCCTCTCGAGACGGCGATTGGCGAAGTGGCGAGACGGCACTCCTCTCGCGATTACCTCGGGCAGTCCGCGTTCAGGAGCCTCGGGCCGGTCGGGCGCTCGCACTATTATTTGCTGGGCCTCGGACCGTTGCCCAACCGGCCCGAGGCCCATCTCCGCCCCTGATCCCATTCCCCGACGAGAACAGCGCCTCCGGGGCCCAACTCGCGCGCAGCGCCACGCGGGGATGGATGCCATGGAGGAATGGCATGCGACGGCGGCTGCAGAACACGCGCTTCCGGTAGAAGACAAGGGTAATATGGTCTTATGTAGGGAAATATACATAAGAGTGGTATTTTTGTGAACAAGGTGACTCTGGAGTGGCATTTTTGTGAGGTGAAACTTTGCAGTGGTATTTCTCTAAAATGGTCACTTTGTAGTGGCATATATCTAAATTTTCCACACAAAAAAAACCACCAGCTCTAAACGGTTAAAACACTCCGTATTATTGCCCATTTTTTCCCCTTTTCTCCAACGGATTAAAACCAAAAGCTACAGACAAAAGAAATGTCTGCACATCATCTCGTCGTACTGCTACGGTGGTCTCTTTAATCTCTTGTCTCCTTGATGCCGCAGTGTCCTACGCGATCACTTTGAGTGCAGCCAAAGCTGCGGCTGAGTCATGGCCCCCGTGCATGCCATGCCATGCATACACGCGCATGGCTGTTCTGTTTGTCATCGGTGCTCCCCATGATTCGCACCAACCGGCGTACGCGCACGCTACTGTTTTCGAGTGTCTTGCGTTGCTTTAGCATCAAACCTAGTTTTGTCAAAAGGCCCATTTAAGATCGCACGGCCTTTCAGTCAATCAGATCTAGGCAGCCTGCCTCGCTGGTTTCTTGGACGTGCTTCAGTCGATCAGATGGAAGTTGGCCGAGTTATCACGAGCCAAAGTATAGTCTGAACTCCTGACGAACTGAGTCGAGAAGGAAGAAGGCAAAGTTGAAAAATGTAGGGATATATATAGCGTACGGCTGAACTTCAATCTATGCCTTGCTAGGAAATACGTCATACACACGAGATCCACACCAGGATTACGAAACCGGAGAGCATGTTCAAATTCATGTCTGTTTTTTTTTTTTTGTTCTTTAGCAGATCAAATTCAAGCTCATGTCGTGAGGTCAGGAAACTAAGGTTTGTGTGGCAAGCGGCTGTGGTCGCCAAGGACAACGTGCACGTAAACAGGAAGGCCAAGCGCCAACGGACCGCGCGCGTAAGGGTTCAGGACGGACGTCGCGACTTTCAATTTTGAACAGGTGTTTTTTGGATCGCGATACAAAAGGCTAGCGATCGTGCTGTTAGGCTGGCGGTTAGAGCGTCACGTAAGGCATCAAAGCTTCGTGGGTCATATCCAATTTATGCGACATCAGCACCGACACTTTTGGTCACAACATCACCAAACATCTCTGGCTAAGCAAAGACATAATACATGCCCCGCTTAGCGACGCGTTCGGCGTTAGCCTTGAGTTTTTTCTTTCACTATTTATTTTTTTATTTTTTTCTGTTTTTTTCATATTTCTTTTACATTATTCGTAATGGCTAATATTTTTTTTCTATTTTTATTTTTTTTAAAATTTAATTATGTCAAATAAGCTAACTTAGTTACAATACAAAATCAACCTATTACAGTAAAAAAATTATAAATTATTATTATTCTGAACGCTACTATAATCTGATTTTTTTTAAGCGGTTATTTTTTTTATCTAAGTTTGCTAGGGATCAGGCGCCTAGTTATGCCACAAAGTTCTATGCGCTACCACGCTTCGAGGTTCGTCTGAAACACCTCATGGTGAGGTTAGTATAGTGGGTTAAAACCTACGTGCCAGTGAGACATTCAGACGTATATAGAGGGCACATGAAAAAGAAATTGCGATCGATATATATTCCACAAAAGGCCTTCTTTGTGATGATTCCATGTAACTTCTCCAGCACGGTCAGATTCACGACCGTCAATCATTGAGATGTGCCGAGGAGGTCAACAGAAAACCAGCAAATCACCCATAAGCTGGCGAAACCCAATAGGGCCTGTTTTTTTGTGGCTGCGGCTGATGGCTTTTGGCTGTGGCTGATGGTTTTTTGGTTGTTTGTGACAGAGATTGCGGAAAGAGAGATACTCGCTTGTGATTTTTTATGATACAGATATTAGTTTTTTAACGTGTACTACAATTAACTTGTAGATCTTATCTTAAAAAAATACTCTGTTTAAAAGTTAGTTACTGTAGCAAAAGTCAAAAACCGCTTCTAGAAACCGCAAAGAAGTAAAAATCTGAAACGCGTTTGTACTCCAATCGGATGTGAGAAAGCAAGATACTTTGGAAGCAATGATGAGTCGTTTACACCTGACACCACGCCGAAAAGCTCGCTAGCATGCTGCTGGTGCCGCGAGGGATTTAGGTGGCGTTCAATCGGCCTCTAACTTTCGATTTTTAGTTGGAATTATATTATAATAGCAATTAATTATTTTAAGTTATTCAATTTAAAAATATAAAAATAAAAATACTAATATGTCTTCATAAATAATATAAAAAACAATAAAACGAAGGAGAAAAACAAAAAAAAGCCTTAACTAAGAAAACAACATGTACAACTTCTAGAAGTCCAAATGATCGGCCCAAACTCCAGCGACAGTTGGGTCCCACCAGAAGCAGGCAAATGCGAGCTTGAGGTACCTGATGGTTTACCCCGGAAAGAGATATATTTGGCGCTTGGGCTATAACATGTCAGTCTAGGCGTTCAAATCCGAAGTGTTCATGAGAACACTAACAGCTGCACATGGTGAACCCCTCTCACCTTACCATCTACCCTCCTTTCACGATTTGTCTTTGTGTTTCGATGTCGCAAACTAACGACGAGAGGGAATGACAAGGGGTCAGAGAAAAAGAAAAACCTAAAGCCTGCTGAAATATACACACCTGGATAAAACCAGTCCTCTTCCGGGAAAAAGAATCGAATCGATCTTGTTTTCGTTGTTTTTTTTTTACATACGCAAACAGACAGCTCCCTACGAATTAGCCCAAATTAATTCAGGAGCTGACCTATCGATTACATGCACAGCACAGGACGGTACTTAGCCGAAATAGTCGCTTGAAGTTGAGAACACTGCACACGGACCACCCAGCAGCAGAAAGTGTCAGCTCCCGGTCCCCATCTCGAAACGCACACTAATTAACGACCCCTATTAGACTCGCATCTGCATGCATGTGTGAGTGAGCCAACAAAACCGAGAAGCTTCCACGGCTCGCCGTCCGGGCGCGGCCTTGACCGCCGCACGAGCGCAGCCCATGGCCAACAGCCCCCCGCCGCCCGCCGCACGAGCGCGGCCTGTGGCCAAGAGCCCCCCGCCGCCCGCCGCACGAGCGCGGCCTGTGGCCAAGAGCACCCCGCCGCCCGCCGCACGAGCGCGGCCTGTAGCCAGGAGCCCCCCGCCGCCCGCCGCACGAGCGCGGCCGGTGGCAAAGAGCCCCCCGCTGCGCGCCGCACGAGCGGGGCCCGTGGACAGGAGCCCCCCGCCTCAGCCTCAGCCGCCGCCGCCGCCGCGCGACCATCTCCATGGGCAGCACGAGCAGCAGGGGGCGACGTCCGCGTGGAGGGTCGGCTCCCTGGGCGCCTGGCTCTCGCAGCGCACCTCCGTCCTCGGCCTCCGCGTCTGGGTCCTCGTCGCCGCCGCGGCCGTCCTCGCCGTCCTCCTCACCGTCTGCCTCTGCTGCCGGCGCCGGCGATGCCCCCACGTCGCCCCAAGCCTATCCCAAAGCAGCGGCATGTCTCACAAACATCGTCACGCGCGTCAGCCAATGCCGGCCAAGGACATCGAGGAGTCCGCTCGCTGGCATCCGCCGCCGTTTGAGCCGCCGTTCGAGCCACCGATAGCGGTCATCAAATCGGAGCAGAAGGCCCCGCTGATCCTGGTGGAGTCCGCGAGGACGAGCGGCGAGAGCGCGCGAGATTGGATTTGGAGCACCGCAAGCGGCGGCAGCGACGCGGAGCCCGAGGTGTCGCGGCGCGGGTGGGGCCGGCGGTACACGCGCCGTGAGCTGAAGGAGGCCACCAACGGGCTCGCCGCCGGGAACGTGATCGGGGAGGGCGGCTACGGGGTGGTTTACAAGGGCGTTCTCCGGGACTCCACCGCCGTCGCCATTAAGAATCTACACAACAAAGGGTAAATTTTGTTGGAAAGTGTTAAGGAGAACTTACTGTTTTTTTTTGTTAAGAGTATTTTAGAGCATTGGATTTTCATATAATAGATTCTTATATCCTCTAAAAAATAAAGTTAGGGTATTGAATCTCTATCTAGCGGACCCTTATACCCTTCTCTAAAAAAATATAAGTACTTCGAATCTGAGCTCTATCTAACGTCTAAAAAATTTGAATGCTTCTAACCTAAAATACACTCAAATGCTCCTAGACACCACCAACTTTGTTTGGGATTTCGAATTTGTCGGCCTATTTTCAGATCTATTTGAATTCAAAACATAGTTTAAGTCTTTTCGTTGGTTTTCTATATTTGAATTTGTTGCTAGATTCAAAATGCGAATGTATTTTAAACTCGAAACGCTATTTCCTTTTGAATTTGCTACGAGGCAATTTTAAAGCTTTCTGCTGTTTGTTCGTTTGAATTTGTGGTTGGATTCAAAATATGGATTGATCCCAAATGCAAAACTTCCATAGTTCTGGACTTCTGATCGTACCTTTCTGCTGTGAGTTCCTCTATATTTGCTGGATTTTATGCTGAAAAATCTCACATTTCCGTTGTTTTTGTGATCAGAGTAAAGTGTGTGTTTTCGCGTTAGTTGAGCGGAAGGACTTAAGCAGTGTTAGATTTGAAATTGGGTTCATGAGTAGTAACTGCTTCTCTTGGCCTACTGGGACCCAAGAAGTTTCAAACTGCGTCCTACCCGTTAGTGGCAGATGTCGCTTTACTTAATTCGTCTGCTTGCTCGTCCCATTTGGTCCTCGTTCCTGGTAGAAAAAGAACAGAAATTATCTGTTATGACCTTATTTAGACCATAACGGGTAAACACCACCGAGAGGATGGCCAGACGGCGCACGGCTTTGAGGAGAGGAGACCATATAATATGAGAATAGCTTTGTTCTTTCTTGTTTAATGAAAATAGATGACAATGCCGAGCTTATATAGAGCTGGACACCTAGCAAACAAAAATCTAAACCTTCCGACTAATAAAGATATTTGAAATTAGATAAGTAAAGTTATAACTACATACGGTAACTAATCAATTTATTCTTCTTAATTGGTGGGATTGCTGATGCTGGTAAGGATTCCTTGCAGCTGACCCACGGCCATAACATTATCACTGATTGTGCTGTGCTTCATCAGGGGCCAGGCCAAGAAAGATTTCAGGGTGGAGGTGGCGACGATCGGGCGTGTTCGACACAAGAATCTGGTCAGTTTACTGGGTTATTGCAGCGAGGGATCTCGCAGGTACGTACGGTGCAGTGGAATATGTTCATCAACTTATATGTTTAGGCCACATTTCTTCAGTTATCTTTGTTCACCCTGAATTGACAGCAGTTTGATCCATAGCATTGTTGTGGTTGGATATATAGGATGCTTGTCTACGAGTATATGGAGAACAGCAATCTTGATAAGTGGCTGCATCACGATGATGGTGAAGTGAGTCCACTGACATGGGATATCAGGATGCACATACTTCTTGGAACTGCTAAAGGGTAATGCTTCCTTTTGTTTCATCAACACTAATTTGAACACGCAATAATTCAGCAAAGACCGGACTGGATTAACTTGATTTATTTTGAGGAGAACTATGTTCTGTAAGCATTCACCATTGCTAGCTTGGCATGATTGTCAGTACTGCTTTGCTTAAACAGCGCATCACTGGAATACTGATTTATCTGGCATACCGACTATTCAGGTTGGCCTACCTTCATGAAGGGCTGGAACCCAAGATCGTTCACCGTGATGTCAAATCCAGCAACATCCTTCTTGACCGGCAGTGGAACGCCAAAGTGTCAGATTTCGGGCTTGCCAAGCTTCTATACTCGGAGAGGCCCTACGTTACCACTCGTGTCATGGGGACATTCGGGTCAGTCTTACTAGTTTTCTTGTCCTTTCAGAGAGTACTTATTCAACGCTGGCTACAACGTTTTGCTGTGTTGCAGATATGTGGCTCCTGAATACGCAAGAACCGGAATGCTAAACGAGAGCAGCGATGTTTACAGCTTTGGAGTGCTCATCATGGAGATGATAACAGGCAAAACTCCTGTGGATTACACTAGGCCAACTGCAGAGGTTAACCCTATTTGCCGTTTCTACGGCACTTGCTTGGCACATGCATGATTGGTTCATTTGTAGCAGAGCTAATTAAAGCCCTCCACGGCAATGCACTGCAAAATAAAATCCATGCTTCTTCTTCTTCAGGTGAACTTGGTTGAATGGCTGAAGCGCATGGTCGCCGAAAGGAGGGTGGAGGAGGTGGTGGACCCCAAGCTGCCGGGGATGCCCCCCTCCAAGGCGCTGAAGCGCGCCGTCCTCGCCGCGCTCCGGTGCGTCGATCCTGACGGCAGCCATAGACCAACAATGGGCCATGTTGTCCAAATGCTCGAAGACGACCTGAAATTCAGAGACGTACGTCGTAGTAGTAGGCCACATTACTCTGCAGCTGGTACTGTAACTCTCCCTTTGCCGTATTCTGATATTGTCGATTGCAATCACCTGCAGGAACTCCAGCTTGCGCGGGATTTGGCGTCTTGCGCGTCGGACAGTTACGAACGCGAGCAGTAAACGTGACGGATGAATGAATGGATGGCTCGTTCCAAGGCAGAGTTTGCATGAACCTCGCTGTTCGTTGCAGATTGCCATGTGGGGTACTGGGACACGCACCATGTTTTTCCTTTCTCAAAATTCAGGTCCATAACGGAATGCTCTTGTACAAGTCCATATATTCATCTTGTACGACGGTTGCATCCATTCCATGACAGCAATGGTTAATCATAGAGCAGGTATACGGCGGTAATATTGAAAACTTTTGTAAATATTACAGTATAAGCGTATATATTTATACTTAATTCTAATATATTTCATAAAGATAAAAACATGATATAACAAACATTTAAATGACTTAACTAACATATAACCATATGTACTCTTTAAGCCATTAAGAAAGAAACAAATGCTTCTACCATATATCACACAAAATTTAGAAATCAGCATATATAATTAAAAGGAATTATTCATCATATACCCTTCTCTTAGACTGAAATTCAGGATTTACCCTCCGGCCCGCATGTCAGTGACTCATCCCGACCCCACGTGTCAGTGACTCGGGAGGGTAAATCCTGAAACTCTCAAATGTGAGGAGGGTATATGACGAAGTTTCCCAATTGAAAATATCCATTTGTCAATGCCAATCTAACCATAAATAAAGAGATTTGTATCATTTTCATTGCTCTCAGAAGGCTACTTGCACAAGATTTATTCTTGGCTGTCTCCGCCATGACAAAATATAATTTTAATTATATATAACAACTTATAGACTAGATCTTGAGCTTAAATCAAACTTTGCTACGAAAATAAGCTAACAGATCATGAATATAATTTATTGATCAGCCAAAAGATTACCACTAATCAATCTATCAATTCAGATAACATAAATTATATTGATTATGATAGGATAGAGTTCGGGCATCAATTAGGATGATCAAATTTAATCATAAATCACATATATATGACTGCACAGTGAGCAGCAAGCAAGATGTACAATAGCATTCAATGATCAGAGCATACCAAATAGCAAGCCAATCGAAAGCTCAAGACCAATCTATAAACATAATCATATACAATTTCATTTAAATGTCATTTCATCATTGAGGAGTATCCACAATAACTTCTTTGCATTTGCCAACTCACATATCAGAGGAGTATATCACAGAATGCAAGAAATCAACAGCCGGTAAACTCACTGTAGCGGTGATACTCGAAATTACCGTGAAGACCGAAGGTGGCAAAGCACGCACGAAGCGCTAACCCAGAAAATCAAGCACTCTACTGTGCCGAGCAAGAGGATGAAGGCAATCAGAGATACAATGCCACACTCTCACTTTGAGGAACCAAGGTAGAAGTCGAGGGTTGGGTGGTTGCCGCACAAGCCGATAAGAGCTCCGGCCAAGAGCTCTCGGGAATACCAGTATCAAACCACAAGTTCTCCTCCAAACCTCAGTACAAAGCCCAATCAAATCCCCTTTTAGAGGCTAATCCCCACAAGCCCTTTCCCACTGGCAGATCCAAGGAAAAGACGCAACAACACCCTACGGGGAAAACCCTAGAACCGAGATTCGGCTACCCAATCGATAGGGATAATCCAACCAGCGATTTAAAACTCAAGTCTGAGGTCTACCAAGGAAGGAGAAGGAAGGGAACTCACCAAATCGGGGATGATATTCAAAGGGAAGAGACCCACCTTTTATAGAAGAGCGAGGAAGCGACGGGCTACGGCCAACGGCCGGCGACTGAAGCTGCCGGGTCGCTAGCACCTCTGACGTCACCACCAGCCCACAAGAATCGGTCGCCCGGAAGACGCGCTCAACAGAGCCGCCGCGAAGAATCGCCCGAGAAAACCGCTGCGGAGAGCGCGAGGAGTAACAGCACGGGGAAGCCGCGCACGGGAGAGGCTCCCTTATCTCTTCGCTCAGTCCATTGACACGTGGGCCTCACTTTTTTCGCCTTTTCAATTGAAAAATTACAAAAGAGCTTTTGGCATACAACAAAAACTACTCCAGTATGTATGGCCCCATTTAGGGGTACTTAGCATCATCTTTATGATGATTAACCCAACGAAAAAGTAGGTTTTGTCTTGCCTCTTCTCGAAGAAACTAGTGCCTCCATGTTGGATCTAGCCAACTGCTGCTGCATGGACACGAGCGATCACATGGCGCGGGTGTGTCGCGCTTGTGTACGGTTCTAGCCACTGAGGCTCTTCTCTTAATACCCCTATTAGTTGCTTCCTTTGGTTGTTGTTATGCTATAAAAATGCTCTTCATTCCAGCTCAATGCCTGCGTGGCTCCCATCATCTCTGGCCCCCACGGCCCGATCCTTCACAGCGTACTCACTACCCCAGTCCGTACGTATCGCCTTTCTTCGTCACTCATCGGCTAGCTTGGATCCTACCACGACCCGTGTTAATGATGTTAATCAATAGATTATTATTTGTTTAGCTGGTAAAATAATGTTTTAATAAGTAATAAGTCTATCAGAGTATTGCAACAGAGAAATAATTAGATATAGTACATTATTATTATAATACCATGCTACGAAGGCTTAATATCTCTAACAAAGTTTATCAGATACACGGCATTGTTACAGTTCTCTCTCATGGGGGCGCACCTAGCCTTACTCTTGGAGTGACGTAGCATCCGCTAACTCACATAGGTACATTACTAACATCCTCTACTCATCCCATCCTTCTTCAGAGGTATTCAGATGGTAAGTAGTATTTCCTAGGTCTATCACCTCCCAATCATCATAGTAGTAGTCATCCAATGAGTATTCTTTGCTCGGTTCAGTGGAATTATCAAATTGCCCTAGTTCTAACAAACGAGGGTTAATAGCAAGAGTGAGTACTACTCAGCAAGCATAGCACCAAATGCGTGTTTATGAATTTTGTGGCATCCCATTTTCTTCCCTAGCTTATTCTCCCCACTTTATGAAAATACACTTAGTTGAGAAAGATTATCCATTTTATGTCTCAAAATTTTGAGCATATTCGATGCTTGGTAAGCTTATGTCAGCACAAAATTTTCTTGTTGAAGTCTCTCTTTGGAATCGTTTATCTAGCAACCTTTATTTTTTCTGATAAAATTGAAACATTATGTTCTACAGGTTCAATAATGGAATATTAATATTTTTTCCTGTAACAAATCTTTCTTTTTGCCTGTATTAGTGGTTAAACTTTTAAAATTTGCTCACAGATGTTCTAGAGTAACATTGAACAGAGGTAGCGCACCTAGTACGTAGTGCTATCAACTTTTATAAGTGATGGTGTGGTCCACAGAACCAGTAATTCGCATTCAACATAACACGTTCCTTACCGGGATAAGCAACACCACACAAAGTTGACATTTTCTTGAACATGCATCTATGCAACATAACACCGGCCGCGTTCTGTTTGTCGCACACGGCTGGTGCAAAATGTTGGCATTAGCCATTGGTCCGGCCCATTTATCTAAGAGAAGTGCAAAAGGAAAGGAGATAGCAGCGCTAGTAAATTGGGCCAACAGGTGACTTGTTACTGATTCAGCTCCTGATGCGCGCGACGATTTTGGCCCATCACGGGCCGCGAGCAAATGTGCAGTTTCAGGGCCCTGAACTCTGATACCTGATCGGTCAATGTACAAGTTCTTTGTTATCCCCCACACTTTTTTGGAACGAAGCTTGAATGCAAGCATGTCAGAGACCAAGTGCTCCTAGAACCTTTTTCTTTTCACTTTCAGGTACGTTTCTACATGTGCTAGATTGCTCTAACCATCTCTTCTTCGTACATCAAACGATTTTTTTTAAAAAAAAACAGGGACATCAAACAGAAATTTTTATGCTTCATGGCGTTCAGAATAGTGTTGACTTATGACTTTTTTACTGTAGCTGACTTATTTTTGTTACTGTAGCTGAGTTGGCTTATTTAGATAATTAAATTTAAAAAATTTAAAAATAGAAAAAACATGTTAACCCATCACGGATAATGCAAAGGAATACGGGAAAAAAAAGAAAAGGCAAAAAAACCCCAAAAAATCTAAAAAATCTAGAAAAAGGCGAAATTATTGAATAGTGAAAAAACAGAAGGCAGAAACAGAAACTAACTTTAAGCTGAAATGAGCGGTGCCGAAACAACATCTATTCCTACAGGGGCTTGTTTGGCAACAAGGGAAAACTTCATCCCCACTTGGATTGGGTTGATCCCCATCCACCACCCAATCCAAGGGATAATCCCATGCTTAATTTGTTGGGATAGGAAATTGGGCAGGGATCTTCCATGTTTGAAAATTAGAAACAAAACAAGAAATTCAAATGCCAATTCAGAAAAATATGAGAAGATACGAAAATTCGAGGAAAAAAATAAAAATACGGACGCCAGCACCGGCGACGAGGACCCCCCACCGGCGCGGGGCGCAAGTTGGATCTAGGTGGATGTAGAAACTCCTACGAAACTTTGGTAAAGATTCTGCGTTCCAAAAGAGCTTGACTGGCAAGCAGACGCAACCAGTTCATGACTTCATTCTCTAGGATGTTCTCAAACCAAAACTTGATCAGTCAGTCCCCTTTTCACTTTTCAAGATCACATTGCTCCGTTTTTCCCAAACGACACATAGGTCTCACTCTTCTCATTTATGGCTTATACATTTTTTTAATTAAACATGCAGAACGAGTTTTTCATTATTTTTTGAAATGATTCATTAAAATAGTATTTTTGAAATAGTTTTTCAATATTTAGTTTATTTATATAAATACTTATGTTAAAATAAAAATATTAGGTATAGTTAGAAAAGAACCCAGTCCCCACCTTTACACGAAGAAGTGCAGGAGCAGAATTGCAGTGTCACATCTCCTCAAGCGTGGCGGCATTCTTCCTCCAATCGCTTGGATTTGGACAGATCCTCGTAGTACTACGTCTCGCCTTATTTCTCCACATTCTCTGGTCACGTCTACGTTTTCGGCGACGAAAACGATGCACACTCAAGAAGGGGTTGCACTTGCACCGATCGGATGTGCCGCTGAGAGGTTCACGTGTTCTTTAAGCAAATCGTTCTTTGCTCTAAATTCAAAAACGATTTGAAATATATTAATTTATTAACATAATTTTTCTCCTTCTCTTTCCTCTTTTATCCTTTATTCTTTGTGTTATATATGGATATATACTGGTGTTTTTATTTTTTCTATTTCTATTTATTTTTAACTGAATATCTTAAAAAAACTAACGATTATTACCGTGCTATTTCGGTTAAAAACTAAAAGCTACAATTAAAAATCAAAAGTCACTGTACTTTTAAACGGGACATTAATAGGTATCTTTGCGATGGACTAGGTTAACGTTTTTGATAAGTGGCGTCGATATTGATCTGATTGCGAGACCTTTGCGATGAATTAATGTTTTTTTAGCCAACCGAGCACATGTGGACAATACCTACTTTGTTGGCGATGCCCGCCGCATGCACACACGCTAGTACGAGAGCCTCACCCGGTACACTAATGGACAAGATAAGCCAACAGAGTACTTCTCATGGGAACAGCACAAAATGTGACGCTAGAAAAACAGGGAGTGAGTGAGCTGTGAAGAACTTCTCGTGACAGAGCTGAAATAGGAATGCACCTCTAATTGTTGTCTCGGAGGCACCATGAAAAACATATTTTCTGGAAATGTTGAAACGGAGAGAAGTGAGCTCACGTCAATGTGAAAGATGTAACGCCCCGTAGCTGAAGTTCCAAAAAGGTTAAGTGGATGGTAGACATGTGTGCACGATAACCGCGAATCTTGGGAACAATTCCAGAAAGTTGACCGAATTGTCTCGCCTTGGAAACGTCTTTGTCGTCCATATCCGGCCGAGTGCCCTCACGTAAAGTTATGCAGGGCCTGGACTAGTTGAAGTGTTGAACTCAACTAAGGTCTCGTTTATTTCAGTTTTTTTTAGTTTTAGTTTTTTCTTTACTATTCAGTAATTCGTCTCTTTCTGAATTTTTTTAGATTTTCTGGGTTTTTTAAAATTCTTCTTTTTTTCCCGTGTTTCTTTGCATTATCCGTGATGGGCTAATATATTTTTTCTATTTTTCTATTTTTAAATTTAATTATGCCCAAAAAGCCAAATCAGCTACAATAAAAAAAAGCCAGCTACAGTGAAATTTCAGCCAAAAGCCAGAAACCATCGCTAAAACGATCACCCCCTAAGGATTGGGATATGGGTAGGGTTTTTTTTAACTTTGTCCTATGTTTTTTTATTTAAAATTTACATTTTTGGTTGTTCGTAAAAGAAAATACGGCATATGATTTTGAGCGATATAGATAAATTCGGTACAGTGTTTACTATAATCAATTTGTAAACCCCGACTTAAAAAGACACGTGGTTTTAAAACTAGTTATAGTATAAATTAAAACCCATAAGCAGCAAACCCAAATGAACCAACCTAAGACATGCTACTCCTCTCCTGGCTCGTTTTGATTTCAATTTCTGTCTTTTAACTTCTAGTTCACTATTCCTTAATTTTGGACTTTTTGTTTTTTGTTTTTTCTCGTATTCCTTTGTATTATCCATGATGGGCTAACCAATTTTTTCTATTTATAATTTGTTTTCAAATTTAATTATGCCAAAACAACTGCCAGCAGCTATAGTTAAAAAAAAGTAGTACTAATCAAGGTTGTCAAGATCGCGATACCAGATAGATTGGTCTGACTGGATCAAATCGTAGAATCACGATTCTATCAAAATTTTAAAAGCGTATATATTTTATATAAAATTTGAGTTATATTTCTTAATATGCAAGTTTGTAGTAGATTTTTTAAATTTAATTTTATAATTTGAGTATACTTATTCATGTTATATTAAATTAAGGTTGATTTTTAAAATATATTTAATTATTTTAATAAATTAATAATATAAAAATACAGCATGTTAAAGATAATATCTTTTTTACCTTATAACAATATATAAACAACAAAACAAAATAAATTAATCTAGTGCAACTTAAGCTACCAATAGGTAATATCAAATTTTATATGCTAATATAGTTTATTGTTAGGATCACGATCCTACCCAATCCTAACGATTCTATAAGTAGGATCGTGATTCCACTACGATGCTACTTGATTCTAAACTATATTACGATCTATATTATCTATTTTCGATAGAATCGTAGGATTATATGATATTACAATATGTGTCACTATACTGATAACCTAAATACCTATACTACACTGTGAGTTTTGTACGTGTCAAAATCCAGTCCAAGCCTGATGGGTTTCCATGGGGAATTCTTTTCTCCTTTTCCACCACCTGACGAAAACGTGCGCGCATGTACTTACAAGCGCAGAGGACAATTCCTCGGCACATACGCCTGCAAGAGATGCAAACAAAACTCGAAACCGAATTCAATAATCCATCAGGCATTCGTAATGTAATTAACCGGCATAATCTATTGTGATAACAGAGAGGACGGGATCAAGAAACATCTTCAAAGTGCTTGATTAAACGTTGCATAATCTTTTTTTCCTTTGAGTGCAATCGTCGAGTACAATATTATGTTTCCATTTAAAATTGGACGATTAGGATTTACTCATACTCCGAGGTAGCACTCTGTCTAGGACACTCGTGGACTGATACTGCGCTCATTTGGATTTTTTATGGCCTATAGTTTATTTTTGTACCTAGTGATTTTTTTAACGTAATTAAAGTTAAAAAATTTAAAAAATAAAAAATATATTAACTCATTATAGACAGTGCAATGAAATATGGTAAAAAGAAGCAAAAATTCTAAAAAATAAAAAAAACAGAAGATAAAATTCAGAAGTTGGAGCTCAAACGAGCGAGACATACACATCTAAGCGGTAAACTCACAAAACAAGATTCACTGGTTATTGCGACTAAATTAACGAACGTATTGTACTGAGCACTGAAGAAACAGTAACCTACTGTCCTTCTACGTCCGTATCGTTGTTGACTTTTGTGAGGTAGTAGTAGTACGAATCAAGAGATACGCTCATACGCACAACGGTACAAGCAAGTACAGTGTGAGAAAAGAATGCATATCTGCTTGGCTGCTCGTGACATCAGCCGAATATGTACTCGTGCATTACTGTAGTACGTATGTGCACTCAAGCAAGTCAGCTCAGAAGTCACAAGCAGTGAATAGTCAACTGCTGCAACAAACTGCACTGCTCAAGGGTTTAAGGGGGTGATGTTTCGGCTTTTTTCAGTTTTAACTTCTAGTTTCAGCTTTTTTTTCACTATTCACTACACTATCCACTAACTCAGCTACAATGTTTTTTCAGCCAGCTACAGTGTTTTTTCAGCCAAAAGCTATCGCTATTCCGATCACCCCCTAAAATGCAAAATTTTCGCAATAATTATACAATTTTGATGACATTTTTTTATTAAATTTTCTAAATTAAAAAAACTGCTAGACCAATTGACTCCCTTTTCATTCCCCCCTAAAAAAGATATATTAATTAGTAGTTGCTCCTTTTCCCCCCTCCATTTCAACGGTAAACAGCTCCTGAAGACTAAGTGTTTGGTGTTCGTGGCACTGCTCACATTAGCTTTTATTTCTAGTTTTTGTTTAGAGAAATCAGAAGTTAACATAAATATCAGTCTTTTCGAAGTAGCTTCTTCACTTTTCTCATTCTCATCTCGTTTCGAGGATAAGTTAGGGGTCATAGGCGCATCACGTATCACATTCCTCTTACTCCCGTTTCGCGTGCGATTATCTCTCTCACACTTTTTTCACCACTCACTCTCCTTCTAAAAGACATTTCTTCCCATCATTACTATTTATTTTCAACCAAAAACCATTGATCACACCCAAAAACCATCAGAAAAAACCAATACGAATGCCTTTTTCACCGCTCGCTCTCTTCTAAAAGTTATTTCTTTCAGTCGTTAATATTTATTTTTAACCAAAAATCATAAATCATACCCAAAAGCCATAAGTAGAAACCAATACAAATGCCCCATATGCTACATCAACCATTTGACAAGGATTGAATAATTTATTAAATATAACTTTAATACATAAATAAGACTCTAAGCTAGTGTGGTCATAGATCACCTGGCAGCATTACCAAGTACCCTTGGTCGAAGAACTAATGTTTATATACTAGATCAGCTACCACTTAGAGGTTCTATAGGTCGATATGTGGGCTTATCTTCAGGTAACCCCTCATATGGTGAAATAGAGTACGTGTGCCTCTATCTCCTCTAACTACACCACGATTTGGCTCTATGCGTCTGATAATAACCGCTTCACGGTTATATCTACACTTTTCTTTTACTGACAATAACCAATCAACAGTTATTATTAGGTTTGTATCTGACAGCAACAGATTCCTCGATCGGACGTAAGGAATTGATAAGACACATATTCCTTCGGCGCTATTTAAATCTTATGAGAGAAGACGAACATAGGAGATCTCTCGATCAAACAGTAAACAACGGTGACAAAAAATAACAAAGTCAAGACTAGTAGTATCCCTTTATAATAACTCATCAAGAATAGGTTGTATTCCCAACGTAGCAATAAATATAATCATCTTTCTCCTCTTTAATCCTTCAGTTTGGCTTGAATTTTGAATTTTTCCTATATTTCGTAAGCTGGATCGTCGACAACCGTGCCAGTGGATGCTGGAACGACAAAAATCCTAAACTCCCGGTACAGTACAAATGGCAGTGTAAAATGGTGGCGGCGCACGGCTTCGTTCTGCACAGCGGGTGGATGTGGACTCGATTGGCCTTCTCGGCCTGGACGGGCCGGATCGAAAACAACCCATAAAGTTGCAAACTAATGCAGCCAATCCCTCACCACTATCTTGCACCACCACCCTCATCATGCCACATAAGGAAAAAAAGAAGGGAGAGAGACAGCAAAAAGGTGCTATCATTCGTCCATAAGTACCCGAGAACCAGTAGCTTCTTAAAATAAACAAGCTTATGATGCTTATTTAGACTTAAAAATTTTAGTTTATAATTTATTTTATATTGTAGTGGTTAAAAATATACTATAGCTGCTGATAGTTTTTTAGTATAATTAAATTAAAAATAAAAAATTATATCATTACGGACAATAAAAAGAAATAAACGAGAAAAAAAGGCAAAACAGCTAAAAAACCATATCAAGTAAAAAGATAGAAGTCAGAAGCTCAAATAAGCGGGGCCACTCCGTTTGATACCACGGTGGCCTTTCAAAAACATTTATTTTAGGAGGTGTCTAGGGGGATTTGAGTGTTTTTTTGTGGTCCGTATTATGTATGTAACATTTTTTGGCTATATATGCAACATTTTCTCCATGTATATAATATTTTTCCTATGTATGCAATATTTTATAACTAAGAAATATTGTATACATGGACGAAAAATATTACAAACATGGATGAAAATGTTAAATGCATGAAAAAAATCCTAAATGCTCTGAGTCAAGAAAAAAAATGCTCAAGTGTTATTTAGTAACTTCCTTTATTTTATTCTTTTTTTGGATATCACAGTTAGTCGAAAGCATTGTTTTGAACCATGGCAGAATAAAATCTTACTACCACCAGGAAGGCCCCGATCAGCGGCAGCGTCTAGTGTCAAACGCTTTCTTTTTTTTTTTGTCCTATTCATTTTTTCTATTTTATTTTTTTATTTTTTTTGTATTTCTTTATATTATCCGTGATGGACTAACATATTTTTCTATTTTTAAATATTTTTAAATTTAATTATATCAATTATTCAAATCAATTACAGTAAAAAAATTATAAGTCAACACTGTTCTGAACACCCCGTAAAGCTCGTATCAACTAACTACGTTCCACATCATAACATAGCGACCGCAAACTGGTCCTAAAACTAGCTTGCCACCATAAACCTTACAAGTCACAGACTAATCGCTTAGGTTTATCCCAGGACGGCAGCAAAAGTTTGGAAAAAAAAACATACTACACATTTAAGATGTTAATTGCAACTTACTGATGCATGAGCTTAAGCCAGGCCAAACATACCCAATTGGGAGGAAGAGAACAACCATTTGCCTTCTTGTTGCGTGAGACACCCGTTCGCTACAGCTTTATTTACGGCTTCTCCTAGTGGTGTTCCACCCGCCCTCTCCGCCATTGCTTTTCTGCCATTCTCATTGCGACCGTCGACACATCGCCGGCGGTATCATTCCCTCCTATCCGTTCCACCCGCATCCTGCCGGGATCTTCGTTCGCGGCCGCCGGCCGGTGCTCGCGCTTCGGAGTAGACATGTCGAAGGTGAGACGTGCTCGTGCATGATTTCTTTAGTTATTCCATACGTGTGCGCAAAGCTGGTCACCTTTCCACGGGCATGGGGTTCTTCTCGTCAGGATCTTGCTTTAGAATCCAAGAACAAAATTCCTTCCTTTTTATGCTGTTTTGTACTCTGCTTTTGCCCCTGTTCGAGCTCTGCTCAGCACAAATAAAGCAGCCGATCGGTAACCGCACTGTTCAATTTCGCTGCAGAAAATCGTGGTGAAGCTGGACTTGCACGACAACAGGGACAAGCAGAAGGCCATGAAGGCCGTCTCGGCGCTCGTCGGTACAGTACAAAACAATACTAGTTTCTGTTTTTCTTGATCTGTTCATCGTACGTGCATCAAAGAAGAAGCTAGATGCGAGCACTGCATATATCTGTGTTTCCGTTCTGCTTGCAGGCATCGACGGGCTGTCCATCGACATGGCGACCCAAAAGATGACGGTGATCGGCATGGTGGATCCGGTGGACGTGGTGAGCAAGCTGCGCAAGTCGTGGGTGGCGTCCATCGACTCGGTCGGCCCGGCCAAGGAGCCGGAGAAGAAGGACGGGGACGGCAAGAAGGAAGGCGAGGGGGAGAAGAAGGACGTTGAGAAGAAGCCGGCGCCGCCGACGGAGCAGCAGCTCATCGCCGAGCTCATCAACCAGTACCGGGCGTACAACCCGTACTACGTCGTGCAAAGCATGGAGGAGAACCCCAACTCCTGCGCCATCTGCTGAGCGCGCGCGCCGCATGAGGTAATCAAGCATGTGTACTGTGCGCATGTATCGCGTACGTACGTACGTACGACCTACGAGACGAACAACTTGAGAAGATAGCGGTGAACCATGCATATTTGTGACATAATGAAGCCAGTGGTTCTGCTGATGTGGTGATGATTTAATTTCTGTGGAGGTTAGCATAAGTCAGGGATAAGGAGGATATGCACTGTTTCGTCTCTGTATATAATACACGCATAAGCAGGGAGGATACGTTGAAACTTTGCTGTCTGGGACAATTATAACTGCAATGATATTTAGCTACAGTTTTGGTTTTGTCTATGTGAATATTATGGGATTTACTAGGGATCGGACGTTCTATCCCTAGCTAAAACTTTGGACGCTCGACTGCAACATTTTGCGACTATATTTACAATATTTTTTTATCTATATTTGCAATATTTTTTGTCTATATTTTTTTGCAACATTTTTTACTTCGTACATGTAACATCGACTTTTGTATCAGGCATTTTTGTTGTATACGGTGATTAAAAATATTACACATATTATCTAAAAATATTACATGGGAACGTATTATCTGAATATTCGCATCGTTCTTTCTTTTTGTGGTGTTGCATATATAACTGAGAAATATTGTAGACATAAACAAGAAATATTGCTAATGAGGTTACATGTTTTTATTTTTTATTGTAAAGATGGATAAAAAATATTATAAATATAGTCAATAAATATTACAGCCAAACGTCCAGAGTTTTAGCCAAGAATCGGCCGTTCGAACGCTACCAATACCTGAATATTATTGATACATGCGTCATATGTGTGAATGAACTAATTTGCTGTTTGTGGCTTCAAACTTCAAAAAAGATGATTAGCACAGCAACACTGCAAGAAAAATGCGGTACGGACAAGTACGGCCTACGACCACATGTCTGTGATACACAAATTCACAGGATATTTATAGTGTTATGGGGCAATTTGCCAGAATTCTAAAATCGCATTTTTTTGTTATTTTCAATGTCATTATTTACGGCTACTAAGGTGCTAACAGAGGCCTGATTTCAAGCCTTGTGAACTTTTTTTCTTCCAGTGAGTGTAGGATTAAAGAGACTACTTTGTGAACAATGTGTTTTGTTTTTCTATGCTCCTTCGCATACGTGGCGACCGAGGTTTCAAAGGGGGCATAGTATTTCAAAATCGGTAAAATCCTAAATGAACCCATCTTTATCTCTAAACTCCCACTCTCTCCCATCTCTAATATCTCTTTTCTCATCTAATCTAAGTTAATCTCTCTCTCTCTGTGTGTCTCTTCCCATGAGGCAGGTAGCGGCCTTGCCACGACGGGTTGCGGCGGCGGCAATCTGCGGGCCACAGAAGGTGGCGGTGGTAGCCCGCGCCGCCACAACAAGAGGCGGTGACAGTATACACCACCAAGGCTGGCAGTGGCCTTGCTGCGGCAAATGACGGTGGTAGTTCACGCCGCCACGACAGGCGGTGGTGGCGAGCTATGTCGCCATGGCAAGCGGTAGGCGGCTATTATACTGTGCCATCACGGTTCGGCTGACCAGGACATGGCCAAACTAGAATTTGCACGGGGGTTTGGCTTGGCCGCATCGGACCTAAGCCGTCACCGCTCCACCTTGTAGGTTCGCACGTAGTTGTTAAAGGAACGTTTGGGCAGTTATGCACCTCTGATCCCACGTGTAGCAAGTAATATATATTAACAATTGTTAATTTAATTAATAATCACTTATCATGTAATAAAACTTAGTTGATTGTCAACTCTTGTGCAAGTTATGTTATAATATCTCTTTTAGAATAATTCATAGACCGTTGTCGCCACGTTATCATTTCACATCACCATCTATCGAGATCTAGTGCTTCCCTATTTCAAACCTTTAGCGAATTCTTTCACTTATTATATTTTTATCTTCACCATCTCTTAGTTGTCTTAAATTCACATTATTTATTTACTTGCCTATAATGTAATAGTTACCTCAACACCATATTATCACTTCACATTACCCTATAGGGTATTATGCTTTTCTATCCTAACTTTAGTAAATTCTTTCACTTCTCATAACCTCACCTTAGCCTTCTCTTAGTTCTCTTAAATGCATCCCAGATAAACTCAATAATGAAAACAACGGTCACCTAGCCCGAGGTTACCCACATGTAGGGGAGATTTCCACCCATCTAGTAACATACGAGGGGCCGTACACTTTCGTTACTCAGGATGTTACACTCCGTCTGCAGTTATATAGTCGAGGACAAGGACATGCTTAACTACTCTCGAATGACCGAGTATGTGAGAAATAATCGCCGGTGCCCTTGCCATAACTTGTTATATAACAAATATCATTATTTCCATGGTTCCTATTATCTATATTTACGATCGGCATTAGTATTTCTAATAAACTAGTTTCATTACAATTAACCTGTGTCAATTACTTGCTTGCAATACTTGTCATTTACTCACCGCATTGCGACCATTATTGGGTACTTACTGAGATTTTCAAATCTCACACTTGCTCTTTTCATTCTCAGGTAAAAGATCAGTAGAGTGATAGCATCATGCATTGGTGGGAGCATTCGAGTTTTCAGCATCGTGGTTTACCACTATTTTGTTATTTCATTTGTTCTTCATTGGTTAGAAGTGGACCGGTCCTATGTTTCAAATATTTATTTTAACTTCTGCTGGTTCTCTAATAAAGTACTTTTAAAAGTTTTAATTTCTCTACGACTTCTATTATTGTTTTTATTTATTCTTACTTTGACGATGACATTACATAGTAGTATCTTATATTGGTATGTGAGGTGCTATAGCTTAGTCATGTTAGGTCATGATATTTATAACTACCCTACAAATGGAGTGCCGAATCATAAAATGCCATATAATGACAACCAAGAAAGATTTTTCACTGATCTCTCTACCTATGACATGAGAGCAAGAATGTAAGTTGATAATCAAGACAAAAATAATTACAAAGACATAGCCGACACTATTGACACATCTCACTCATGGATAAGCGAAGCTAGCCATCTAGATATCACATACTGATCAAACAGGACAGCATGGCACCAGCCAATATCTCCTGTCCAGGTACGATCAAATAGGATTAAGTAATTAACCACATCCAATCCAAGTAGCATTAGACTATTAGTGAGCTAATACTCCATTTAGCACACTCATTTGGAGACATTTTCACATTCCACAGGAATGCTCCGCCCAAAGTTTTCAACGAGAAAGCTCGCTCACACCGTCACACATATGCATTATTGCTTAAAAATCACCCATCGTAACTGTATTTTAAACGGCAAAACCAGGGAGTTGCATCGATACGTCAGCCGCCACTCGCAACCTACTGCTTCTTTACAGACAGAAATCCATGAAATCACCAGGCCTTTAGACGTCAGGTTGAACACATCTGAAGAAAAGGAGTGAAGTTTTTTAATATCCATCTTGGGCACACCTTCGGGTAAGGATCGTCTGACGTTAAAGAGCAAAGTCAGTAGCAACAGTAGCATTTGATTTGATCCGTCCATCTTAGATGCTTGTAATCATCTAAAATTGTAATACTGTTCACTCTGACGTTGAAAATATGACTTCTGTTTTCAACGTCAGAGAATTCTCTTCCCTAACCTTCGTCTGTAGCGGTTGACCATTGTGATTTTCTGAAGAATCAAATAAGGATACTTACAAGAGCGCAACTGTTCTTGTTGTAGATCCTATAGTTAGCACTGTGTGTTTTAGAATTCAGATTGCTACGAGCCTATGAAATGATGACTGCGCATGACTATTCGAATGTCTTCAGTAATCCTTCGTGCCATTGAAATATTTCTTCCGTTAGGACGTCTCCTGCACAGCATCTGTTTGATGCGACAACAGGTGAACATAAATCTGTTTCCAACAGTTAAAAATATCAGTTTTGCTACTAGTACAGCAGGCAACACGCCAAACTCCATTTTCTGTCCTAAGATATGTCTATAGTTTGTCAGGTTAGCCTAGCCCATAATTTGATGCAGGCTGCACGATATGTCAATAGTGAGAGGCTCGAAGAACCAGAGGAAGGAACGCGGATTCCCTTTTTTTTCTCTTTATCTCTCTCTTTTCTTATCACATAGTAAAGATCTAGAGCATCGGAATATAAGAGGATATGAAGAATGCTCTGAATCTTTGTCATGTCGATAAAAATACGAGAGGGACAACCAGGGGCGGATCGAGAGAAGGATAAATGGGGGCCGAGGCCCCCACTCAATTTTAAATTTGTAGTGAAGTAATCAAATGTTTTAGTACTTAGCCCCCACTCGAGTGACTTCGTGGCCCCCACTCGAGTGACTTCGATGTTTAGATCTACTACGGTGTGGGTTGAGTGCCCCCACTCAGTTTTTGTGCTGGGTCCGCCCCTGGGGACAACGAGAGAAGAACAAGAAAGCCGGAGAAAGATGCTTAGCCCATGTACAAAGGTTATTCATTTTTAAGAAGGCCCACCATGTACAGTATTGTTTCCTGCAACTGTCCCCACGGCCGAGGTGACCATCTCGAGGATTGAAGTGCATGTTTAAAAATACATGAATTTCATATAAATTAGCTTAATTTTTACAGAAATTTTAGAAAAGTCCTGCGTTTCCAAACGAGACCGAAACGTCTACGCAATGGGTACATAAAAAACGGCTTGAATGCAACGATCTAACGAGTTCCGCGTTCGTTCTCTTCGTATCAGGCCGGTGAGGCGGTGTTCCTGTTCTGTGATCGCTCTCTTCTTACCAGTGTTGCTCTGCTGACGACGGACGTTCATTCAATCCTGTTCCTCCACTTAACCACGAGTAGCCTATGCATGATTTTTCTCATCGATCAAGTGAGGTAGCGTTAATCCATTGCCATCTTTTCCGCGTTGCTTATTAGCAAGACATATCCCGCGCGCATCACTGTCACTTCGTACTGGCCGATTCACTCACTCTGAAAGCCTGGAGCCTATGCGAGGTCATCAGATCCTTCCTCTTCGTCTAGCCGGGTGCTCGATCCCTTCGTGAGACCGTGACGCATAGCGCTGTCTCCCTTCTGCATAAGGTGATAAAACGAGACATCAAGAAGTTCACTTCTCTGATCCAAAATGGCTGTCTCCCTACTCGAATCACTGTACACATCACGGTTTAGGAGTTTGGTATGTCGACACCAAAATGCAGGCGCACGATTGCAGGCGAAGGCAACAGTTACTACTGGTAGAGAATAGAATCAGGGGAAGTATATATAACTAACAGTTTGGCCGCAACGGCGATCGTCCCGATCACACCAAACAATGAAGACATTGTCAAAATCTACATCAACTGTTCCTTTATTCTCCTGTTAATTGATCATTCCGATCACATCAAACAACAACTGTAGTAAAAAGTAAAACCCCAGCAAAAGTAGCTAGAAAAAAGCAATGAAGACGTACGAAGCTAGAACGTGGCAATGCACAAGCGTGTTATACTTATTGCCTATGGATCATCTCTCGGGACTCCCGCGTCGACGGGCAGCGGCTGTGGCTGCGGCTCGGACAGGGCCACGGCGCCGCGGAGGCGGCGGGAGGCGCCGGAGGTGAAGATGGAGAGCCAGGCGACGACGGGCGTGCCGAGCATTACGGGGCCTGAGGGCACCATCCACAGCTGCTCGTCCGCCGGGTGGAACGCCACCGCCCACCACACCAGCAGCCCGGCCCCCGCGAGTCCCAGCGCCCCCACGCCCGCGTCACGCCGCACCTCCCCCCCCGGCGAGGGGTACAGCTGCGGCTGTCTCTCGCATGACGGCTTCTTGGTCTGCGCGTGACGGTGCTGTCCTTCTTGCGCCATGGGCACCGAGAAGCATGCAGTGAACTAGTGAAGGCGACGAGACGGGATGTGCGCAACTGAGCAGGTGTGCGTGGGTCAATGCACGTCGTGGGATGGATGGGAGGGGAGGGAGCATGTGGCCGGGGTTATCTGGTGATGGACGCACGCATGCATGCGTTGTTTGGAGGGAGAAAGAGAACGGCTTTAGTGTCTGAAATTTTTTTATCTTTTAGTCACTTAAAGTTATATGATACTAATTCTTTCTCTTTTTAAAAAAATCATCCCTCAAAAAAGGGCTGTTGAAGGATATTTATCTAATAGATAAAAAAAACTAAAAATGAAGGAAAAAAGTTGTCAGTGCAATAGTCGGTCTCGAAAGAGAAACGACGCGCTGTCAGTGGCTGATGGCAACTAACTCTGAATGCCTGATTCATACATGCAACGATATACTATCTGAGGACTCGGCAGAGACACATGCAGTAATATAATGGCATGTAATATATGTCATGCCACCAATGGTGGAGCCTTAAATTACAACAAGAGGGCTTATATACATTAGAGAATTACTAGTCCTCAGATGTACAATCCAAACGGTAGCATTCTATCGTATGTGAATAATTGGATTAAAATACAACTTGATGATATCCTTTATCCGATTCCCATCATAATTAGCACAAACAAAGACTGACATATTGCAACAAAAAAATTAGATCGCAACACACTCTTCGGCTCCTCTCCTTGCCTTTTCCTCTTGTGCACATTCGTGGAGGTGGTCTTCAACAACGTCCAGGGCATCACCACTACCTTGATTTATCCCTCCTCCGATGGTTCACTTGATTCATAAAATTGAGAATCCACACCTTCAAATCATCCATCAGCAACAAAAACAATTCTCACCTTGTGCAACAACAATTTTTGATGGTGCAAAAAAAATAAATATCCCTTACAACAATTCAAAAGGTCTAGTGAAACAATACTCCAACAAAAGCAAGGTGCAAAAAAATCTCAGTTGCAACATTTAAATATACCTAATGCAACAAAAAAGAAATATTGGCATAACAAATCAACAAATATCTGCAAACAAAATGAAGGCTTCCTGCAACAATAGAGAGGGCCTATTGCAACAAAGAAAATTACTTGTTCCAGCAAATTGATTTGAGACAGAACTCGAAGGAGTACGACGAGGCGGCCGACTAGTGCCTCGTCATCAAGGGTCGCACGGCCTCAGACGTAGAGCCTCCAATGGCGAGATCTCGGCTGCTAACAAGCCATTGGAGGGGAAATAGCTACGTAACTATAGATGGACTTGGAGTGAGAAGGAGGTGGAGCTTGGGAGTGTAAGAGGACATGTATTTAGGATTTTGGGCAAGATGCAGCAGGGAGGAACTGATGGCTCCATACACAGCCGCATGATGACAGAGAGGGCTTGACGGCGGACCGACTGGCTAAAGCTCACCGAGGCACTTCTATGGACAGACAGCCGAGGAAAAAGTGAGAATGAGGCCTTTCTGATGACAAGCAGAGATAGAGACTTATGTGTGGGTAAGCAGAGGGACAGCAAAAGAAGCTACGTAGAGTTCCTCATCCGATAAGAAAGCTACACGTCGAACGTCTGGCGTGTAGCATTATCCTATACATTGTCATAGATTTGCTATGCTAATACATATTAAGAAATTTTAACAACGGAACATATCTCTTTGCCGCTAGATGATGACCTGAAAAAAGCAACCCTTTGGCCTTCCGGAAACTGTCCAAATAGAGGGCACATCCCAAGCTCCTGATCTAGCAAAAAGTTCTATGTCATCAGTGCTAAGCAAGACTATATGGCACCACCCTTAGGATGCGAACACGTGGCAAGCACCGATCTTTATGCATCTCACCCTCTAACCCCACTCGTCGTTAGGGTGAAACGAATCGACTTGGCGCCGGCGGCGCGAGGACGGCTGCTGCGCGCGTTTGGTTCCTCGCGTCATCGAGCGGCATGTAGGAGGGCCGTGCGAGCGTTCCTCACATCTTCCTGGCCTCATCAAGCGGCCGGCCGGACGTCGAAGGGACGTGCAAGCTGTCGCCGAAGCGAAGAACCACGTTTCAGCAGTTTGCGGCAGCAAGCAGACCACTCGAACGGTGGTGGCACCAAAGTCATTAGCGAGCTGCAAGATTAATTAATTAGCTATCATGCTACAGCTACAGTGCGATGCTGTTTAATGATGTTGGGCTTCAAGTAGCTTCAGTACTTATTCATGGCAGCCGCTGCATTCCTACAGCTTCTCGGATCTTGACTTTAAGCTTAGGAACAACAGCAGGGATGGCACCACCACATCGATAGGGGTACAATTTTTTCTATGCAACTCGTCAATCAGCACAAAAACTTAAATACACTAGTACCATATACGTATACAATGGTTCTTCAAGCATCACGTTCAATAGTTTGCCCTGAACGCTATGCCTCAAGATTTACAAAGTTGCACTGACAGAAAATGTCAAAATACAAAGCAGTTTGTGAAACGACCTTGCAAAGTAATCCTAACATAACCGCTCGTTTCGGCTTTTTTTCGACTTCTGCTTCTAACTTCTATTTTTTTTCACTATTCAGTATTTCGTCTTTTTCTGAATTTTTTTTAGATATTTTAGGCTTTTTTGTATTTTCTTTTTTCCCCATGTTCCTTTATATTGTCCCTAATGGATTAACATGTTTTTTCTATTTTTACATTTTTTAAAATTAATTATGTCCAAAAAGCCAAATCACTACAGTAAAAAAAGCCAGTTACAGTGAAATTTCAGCTAGAAGCTATCGCTAAAACAAGCGCCTCCACCCTAATTTTTTTTCCTTCTTTGATGCATCTCACCCATTCAGTCTCGGTGTGCCCGTGTCTTCATCCAACATTCGAGAAGTCGATAAAGTTGTAGCTCCTATCTGACCTTGTAACAACAGATTTGTAATTTCTCAGACAGCAGGGGGATGGCTTAAAAGTATCTCCAATAGGTACAGTATTTGTCATAGTTGGTACTATTTCATCGTCAATAGTATTTGATTGGTTATTTTCCTGCACCTATAGAAGCGGAAAAAAAAGATGTTAAGGTACTATAATTGCTGGAAGATAGTGTAGAACTTGGTTTGTTGATCTCACAGTGCTCAATTGTGAAGGTCCAGCTACATCGATATTTTCTGATTGCCTTCTACTTCCTGCTGCAAAGAGTTCCAGAAAAAATAGATGGTGAGGTACTACTACTTGTGCGTATGTATAGAGGAAGTATAAATTGGTTCACTGACCTCTTTTTCTTGTATTCTTAGTCGTGTTCTTGTTTCCTTTCTCAAGTATGTTTTTTATTTCCTCTTAAGCATTGGACCCTTTACTTGTGAAGGTACTCTAAATGACACAAGTGTCTTTGCAACATCTTCAGTACACTCGAGAGAACGATCTCATCATCCAAGTTTACTAGGCTTAGTAAATTTTCTACCTCCGAAGCCCACTTGTCAAAACTATCTTCCATGTATTCAACGTCCTTTTCTGAATTTGACCACTTTAATTAAAAGTAGCTGTGGGTGGAGCCTAGTCGTAAGAGTAGCTTATATTATTTTAGGGTGGGGTTTTATGAAACTTTAAAAGTAATAATACCTGTGGATATACGTTATATGCTAAAAATTCTATTGTTTTCCGTAACTTAGATCACAAGACCTTGGGTTTTGTGGAAATGTACTCTTTTGGGGGGTTAATTCGTTGATTTTTGCGTCACAGTCCCCGGTCAAACCTACCTTTCAAAACATTCAGGATATTCATGTTTTTTAGGAGTCTTGAAAAAAGGGTTCCTGTGGCATTACCAAAACAATGGTTGTCTCTCATTGGTTGATCAACATTTTACCGAAATGGAATTTACTACATAGGCAGATGTTAACTATTGACTGTTGTCTTGCCAAAGAAAAAAAATATTGGTCATTGGAGTGTTGATCAAGCAGGAGCGACGCTAATGCACGTCCACGCGTCGGGCCAAGAGCGAGCTAAGCGACGTGCGTGGCACGGAGGAGAAGCCAGAGTTCCCCAGGTTTAAATATAGGGCGGATTTCCAAATTGAAATTGGAGAGACAGATCTGCTTCCTTGCACGCAACATATTATACATGTATGGATCACATGCGAGCTAGCTCTAGGACCGTTTCACCCATTGATTTTCCAAATCCTGCAACTAGCACACACTACTGCAATCCTGTACGCATGTAGTACTCCTACACAGTCAGCTCACCAACACCAACACTGTCTCTTTCAACCAATGACTCTGGCGCCAACTGCTGCATGCGAGAAAAGGCAACCGCTACCTAAACCCAGGAATAGTTTGATGCCAATGTGAGCTTTTCCATCGCCGGATACGTACTGAATACACAAACATATCAAGGGCTCTGAATTCCAGCACCCGCTCACCTGCACGAGCTGCTCCTCTCGGCTCAGCTCACCTAAACCAGCGACCACATCACGTGACACCAAGCTAGCTTGTCGTAACAGTTGGTACTCTTAAACCTTCAGACCGAGTACTCGTCGCCTGATATGGGGCTTACGACCGGCGAAAACGCTTGTAATCTTCTCTAGATTTGTGAGCCGCTTAGCGTGTTCGACCGCGTTGGAATTTGATTCGTTTCTTCTGCTGACGCGATCGGAGAGGTGCCGATTGCTTTGGGGACAAGGGACGGTCCTGTATTTAACGCGAGCGTATGACGCCTGGAATTTGTCACTGCACCATACAGCCACCGGTGCATCCGTACCGTTACGCTACGAGGACGCATATTTAATCGTATGCGATTTGGTCAGGGATCGAATCTAGTGCTCGTACAGTCGCCCTCCACTACGAGCTTGTAGGGATCGAATCTGGTTGGGGTCCAGGGAAATTTAGGTGGCGTTTAGTATAATGATAGCTTTTGATTTTTGTTGAAATTTTATTGTAACTGATTGATTTTTTTACTATAGTTGAGTTGGTTTATTAGACATAATTAAATTAAAAAATATAAAAATAAAAGCGGTATACTAATCTAGAGCGGACGATGTAAAGGAATACGAAAAAAATAAAACACAAAAATACAAAAAAAACAAAAAAATGAATAAAGCCAAAAGTACGATAGTGTTTTCGTCGCTTGCTACAGTGTTCTGATCGCTGAGCGTGGCTTCTCATCGCAATGCTAAATGCAGCCTTAGGCTATGGTGGGTATAGTGAGTGTAGACGGAGTTTTAGTAGGCTGACAGAGGTGTGTATTGGATTGGACAGATTTATATATTTTTATATAAATATGTAGTATTTTAGCTAATTAAGAGTATGTATGTGTAATATACCTAGTATATAATGTATTTTTTTTTGTAGAAAAGTAATGGAGGGTCCGCCCCTGTGCTGATGAGTTTTTGTACGAAGGATTGGATCATGTATGATTCACGCAGGAACATTGGCTGGTGGAATGAAGAACGCTCTGGAAGCCTACCTGAAGTTTCTTCTCGTACCCCTGGTCCTTGCATAGCTCGACTATATATAAAGAACATATATGTTGCCCAGTTCCGGAAACATATTCTTCGTGTAAACGTGCATAACGCTGTAGGTAGAACGCTAAATGCTCCACCATGTACACTGATAAGTGTATGTATCCACTGGAAAATAACTCTCCATTCCTGAAGACAGAAAAGGTCCAAGTCTGCGATCATGTGCTCGTGCCGTGTTTAGAAGTCGTGAATTCGTAAGTCAGGCAGGCAGCTAGGCCTCACCAGTAACTATATACGAACTATGTAACCCGATTTGTCCTGTAATTTTTGTGGCTGCAGAGAGGTTGCATTGCACGGGTGTACACTTGTTTGCAGTGAAACAAACAACAGCTGTAGTTGGGAGCACCGAAATATACGAGGTCACCGCAAAATGAAACTAACTACTACCGTAATGCTTATCTTAAAAGGAGTCCTGTCCAATAGAAAATAGTGTAGGATCGAAATGGCGACAGATGGGGGGTGAATGTCGTTCTACAATAAAAAATTTACCCCTGAAAATTTGTACACTGATTTTTCAACAGGATGTAGAATAAAGCAACTTACAGAAAATTAAATTTGGACTGCATGCAAAAGACGAAAAGATTGGAACGCATACGATACTAAAAAATTCATCATAAATCAGAGATTAACCAGTAAAAATTTCAGTTGAAAATAACACCGTCTGGATCACATGCAAAATGATTAAAAACAGGAAAAGAAAATAAAAGAGAAACACTAGAAGGAGATAAAGTGCTGTTCAGAGAAAAGCAAGGCATCACACCAAACAACTGAAACCAGAAATTAAAGAAGACAAGAACTGGAAAGGGCAGCTGGCTAAATAAACTAACGTGAGTACTTCCTGCTGGCTGAAACTACAACATGCAGATTACAAAAAGTACTCGCCGACCAAACACAGAGAGCATCAACCAAAAAACAGACAAGGGAGGCTGCACTTGATCCTGCCGAACAACACCTGGACTGCAGGTAGACAGCTGGCCGAACACTGCATGCAACTGCTGCATAAAACCGAATAATTGTTGACTGCTGCTACCAAAAATATCTGCTATGCTAACAGACCGAAACTACTGCAGATTAAGTGGACAGCAGTGCAACAACCGAAAGAAGAAGGGACTGCTAAAGGCCTGATAAAACTGATTGCTTAGCAGATTTTCACCAGACCGAAAAGAGTAATTGCACCCTCTTTCTGACAAAGACTAGTAGCAGATTTTAACAAGGTTTCTTGCTGCCAAGAACTGAGAAGGAACAAGACAACCAAGAGATTGAGAACTGCTAGTAAACTAGATGAACAGCAAGTTGGTAAATTGCTCTTATGAATTTGCTAGCCAAGTGGCGTTGAGAAAGTATTCATTGTTCAGAGCAATAAAATTTCTGCAAGTGAAAAGGAAAGAGGAGATCAATGAAACCAAAATTGAAGGATTGCTTTCGGGATGAACTAGCCAAAGCGCTATGAGATAAATTCCCGTTCAAAGCATATATATATATATATATATATATATATATATATATATATATATATATATATCTAGAACAAGAACATTAAATTAAAAAGAAAGCAAGCAAATGGCACGAGATATAACACAAAAACTTCATATTTGAGACGAAGAGTGATAAATGATTAATATAACATATGAATGTTTACATCAACTCTTCCATGTCTCATCCAAGAACACACACAAGGAGAGAAACACATAGAACCATTAAAACTTGCATACAAAATTTCTCTCCCAAGAGCACAAGCATTAGGAAACCCTAATACTCATACCCATTTCTCTTTCTCTCTCTCTCAAGTGCACTTCTCCACCTAGAGAGCACCTCTATTTATAGCCTCCACTAATGGGTTTACAAGCCTACTTTACCCATTATTTCACACCAACTCTTCACTAATGGGTTTACACACTATTTTACCCATTAGGTTACAACATCTCTCCACTAATGGATCATTCCTTATCCAAATTCGCTTCCTTTTGTGCAGCTCTGCGCATTTACCAAAATGCCCCTCCTGCACCTTCCGGGAATCTTCCTCGTTTCTTGCCGCGTACGCCTCGCAGCCACTTCGAGTCCTCGCCGTCTTCGACACATCCCGACCGCTCTGACCTCAGCACCGCCTGTGCCTAGTCCGGTCACCCGTGTCTCGCCACGACTCTGTCTCAAAGTCCTGCAGTCATCACCGACAGGAAAACACATTACACAGCACCGCACCAGATGATATAATTAAATATCCGCATCAGTAATTATCATAAAAATGCCCGGAACAAACTCAGACTTTATAGGACACGAGTCAATTACTCATCACACAACTGGAGTTACCTCCACATGGTCTCTCAATCTCCCCCTTGATGAGTATATTGACAAACACAGAAAAAGCATAAAGTTGAGTTTAAGAGTCAAATATGGTCTAAAAGAAAAATCAAGGTAACTAAGACCATATCGACAAAAGAGAAAACTGGAGCAGAAACTGAGAGAGCAAATTTTTCTGGCTTTTTCCCCAAACTTCTCCCCCTTTTGGCAATAAAATCATCAAAATACACGAGAGAATGAAATGACTGTGTGTTCTTTATTTTAAGCATTCGGAGCCATAAAGATTATCCTTAATGATTTTTCGAATATTACACCAAACCATAATTCATAAGAATGCTATCAAGATCATGATGATTCTTGTATAGTCTAGCTAAACCAAATAAAACATAATCTGAAAATTGATCCAATTTCTTAGCATGTCGAGTCAAACATGATTTTAGTCTAGCTAAAGGTATCCAAGGATGATGCAAGCCATGTCAAATAATCTAAGTTAAATCAAGAAGCTAATATTGAGCCGGTTTAGAGGGTTACAAGTTCTTTTTTTTAAGTACTTGGTCTTTTCGTGAATAAGCAAATTTAGCACAAATGACTTTTGCTGAAAATCATTTTTGATTTTATCTTAGTAAAGTAAGTCCTGGACTAGGAGCCATCCACAACTGCCTCCTAAGCTTCAACCATTTTCATAGATTTATTTTCTTAGCCATGTGCTAGATCTCAAGCCTTATGCGACCACTCCAAGCAATAAGCTTAAGGAAGTGATCTTGGTCATCCAAAACTCCCCCTGAGTTCATGCCTAGTGCAATGGCAAGCAGTCTCATAAGAAAGAATTGGTGAGATCAGTTTTTTTGCACAAGAGATCTTTTTTGCTTTTGCTAATTTTAGTTGAAGTACAAGAATTAACTCATGTTTCACAGAAGAACGAGCATAGCTCAATCTAAAGCTCAATAAAGATTCAAGACTCAACTCATCCTATTTGACATGGCGTGAATCATAAAAGGATAACTAAAGACAGACTAGTCTCAAAAGCTACCATGATATGAATTAATTCAAGTTGTGCAGTTTTTAATCAACTCATCATGGCAAAGACTAGACTACACATATAAAGTCATGATAAATCTAGCCATTAAGTACAGATCATAGCAAGATGTAATGCATTGTAAACAGATCATAATTGGATAATAATCAAGGCTCCATATAGTTATCTTACAATGCAGCATGAAGAAATGCAAGAAAATCCAGCTCCCCCTCAGCATGAGATGCACGTTTTAGTTCAAGTGAAGTTATGACAAAATTAAATTCTAGCAAACCCAAATGAACTCCCCCTGAACCAAAGCAATAAGATGAGAAGCTGGCAAAAAAATTCAGAAAGACAGTCCTTAAAACATAGACAAGATATAGAGGATACGATAGCTCAGACTGACTCTCATCTACCCCATATAACTCTAGGAGTATCAGCTGGTCTTCTAACATAATAGGGAGTACACACGTTCCCTGTCTACCTAAGGGTGGTCCAACCCTTGCTAGACCTATAAGAAGTGAGTGAACTCAACCTAGTGAGAAGAGAGACAGCTAATAAGCAGCATCCTAGTGTCACAAGATGAGAGGAAGAAGACTGAGCAACTAGACGAGAGAAACACTCTAATCTATGTTGAAAGGACTAACCCGAAAGCACCCTTAGCAACTCACAACAGTCCATAAGGACAGACCACCCCAAGCTCTCCTCGTAAGGCTGAAAATCTAGAGCTATCCAAAGGCTTGATAAAGATATCAGCCAACTGGTGGTCACTCTCCACAAACTGGAGCACTATGTCACCCTTCTCAACATGGTCCCTCAGGAAGTGATACCTGATATCAATGTGCTTGGTCCGAGAGTACTGCACTGGGTTCTTGGCAATGTTAATAGCAGAAGTGTTATCACAAAAGAGTGAAACACTGTCTATAACTAACCTAAAGTCTCGCAAGGTCGAAGCCATCCAAAGTACCTGGCTGCAACAATTGGCAGCAGCAACGTACTCGGCCTCTGCGGTGGACTGTGCAACACCGGACTGCTTCCTAGAAGATCAAGAAACAAGAGAAGTGCCAATGAACTGGCAGGTGCTAGAAGTGCTCTTCCTGTCTATCCTACAACCAGCAAAGTCTGCATCGGAGTAGACTCTGAGGGAAAGACAGGAAGACAAAGAGTACCAGATACCATAGTCAATGGTAGTTCGAAGGTACCGAAAGATGCGCTTCACCGCTTGACGGTGAGATACGCGAGGAGAAGTCTGAAAACGAGCGCACAGACACACAGAAAAATGTATGTCCGGTCTCGAGGCAGTGAGGTACAAGAGGGAACCGATCATGCTTCTGAATTCCTTCTGATCAACTGGCTCGCCATCCTCATCTGGATCAAGTGAAGTCGTTGTCGCCATCGGAGTAGATACTGGCTTGCCATCACTCATGTCAAAGCGCTTCAGGTGGTCTCGGGTGTACTTGCCCTGATGCAAGAAGGTACCCTCCCGAGTCTACTTGATCTGGAAGCCAAGAAAGAAGCTCAACTCGCCCATCATGCTCATCTCAAACTCCGAGCCCATGACATCGGAAAACTGATAAACGAGAGCATGTGAGGAACCGCCAAAGATAATGTCATCCACATAAATCTGGACGAGCAGGAGGTCAGAGCCATACCGGCGGATGAACAAAGTCTTGTCTACTTTACCCATATCAATACCATGACTTAACAAGTAGGACTTAAGCCTCTAATACCAAGCTCTAGGAGCTTGCTTAAGTCCATACAAAGTTTTGAAAAACTTGAAAACATGATTTAGATATTTGGGGTTTTCGAAACCAGGAGGCTGTCGGACGTAGACCTCTTCCTCAATAAAGCCATTGAGAAAGGCACTCTTAACGTCCATCTGGTAAAGCTTGAAACTCTTAGAAGCTGCAAAGGCAAGCAGGATTCTAATGGCTTCAAGTCTAGCTACAGGGGCAAAGGTCTCCTCAAAATCTAGACCCTCAACCTGAGAGAACCCCTGAGCTACCAGTCTAGCCTTGTTCCGAATAACCACTCCATTCTCGCTCTGCTTGTTCTTGAACACCCACTTAGTCCCAATAACATTGTGACCTTGCGGAGGCTCGACAAGCGACCTCGGCAAGCGACTAGACCTTGTTTCTCTCAAAATTTTCTAGCTCCTCATGCATTACATTGACCCAAGACTCATCAGATAGAGTATGACTAACACCCTTGGGTTCGAAAGTAGCAACAAATGCAGAGTATAAGCAGAAAAGAGATAAGCCAGATTTTGAGTGCGTGACTCGCTCATTAAGATCTCCTATCATCTGCTCAGAAGGATGACGACGCTGAATGTGTTGGGGAGGTCCTAGATGAGAAGAAGAAGTGGCCTCTACCTCTTGAGCTGATGAGGTAGGAACAGAGCCACTAGCTCCTGAGGATGCGGAAGGAATGGGCTGATCTCCTTTAGGTGCGGTGGAAGAAGTAGGCACCTCAAGAGGAGGAGAAACTGGATCGGGTGGACAACTCTCATCGTCATCCTCCTCATCATTCACAAAGATGGGCTTGGACTGCTCTACTGAATCTGAGATATCGGGCCTAGTCCCCGGACTGGCCTCATCGAAGGTCACCTCGCAGGTCTCTACCATTTTGCTAGACTCGCAGTTCCAGACCCTATACGCCCACGAAGAAGTCGAGTAATCTAGAAAAATCCCATCACAGGAACGTGACTCGAACTTATCTAGGTTCCCAGACTTTAAAATAAAATACTTGCAACCAAACACGCGAAAATGCGAGACGCTAGGCTTTCGCCCATATCTCAACTCATAAGAAGTGCGATGCAAGTGTGCCCTCAGAAAAACTCTATTTGAAACATGGCACGCGGTGGCTATCGCTTGAGCCCAAAACTTCCTAGGTGTAGAATATTCATTAAGCATTGTCCTGACCATCTCAACCAAGGTACGGTTCTTCCTCTCCACAACGCCATTTTGCTGGGGGACGTATGGAGAAGAGAACTGATGCTCTACACCTGTCTCATCGCAAAACCTCTCAAAATAGGAATTTTTGAACTCCGTGCCATTTTCACTGAGGATCGCTCGTAAGGCACCCGGAAGCTCAACAGAAAGCCTACTGAACAAACCTCGAAAATGTGTAAACGTCTCGTCCTTCGAGGCTAAGAAAAACACCCAAGAGTAACTCGAGAAGTCATCGACTACGACAAGAACATACCACTTCCCTCCTGCTGACTGCACTCTAGCTGGTCCAACTGTGTCCATGTGGAGCAATGTCCCGGCATCGGTCATCGTGGATCGTGGACCGGAGGATGGGAAGCGGCAACCATCTTGTCGTGCCGGCAAGGAGCACAAACAAGATATTTGACCATCTTGAGCTTCGGCAGACCATGAATGTGATTGTGGCCGCTAACTCGGGTCAAATGGTCAAATCCAATATGACCAAGTCTCCTATGCCAGAAAGAAAGATCGCGGTACTCAGAAGCAACTAAACACCTGAGAGGATCACCAGAAGACTCAGGGAAATCAGCACGAAAGATACTCCCAAAATAAGAAATCCCGCAAACCAGACTACCCGAAGAATCAAGAATTTTGCAATTGTTTTTTCTTAAAGCTCACCTCAAAGTCGTCATCGGTAAGCTGGAAAACTGAAAGCAAGTTGTACTGCAGCTTACTAACCAAAGCAACATCTTTTAAAATGAAAGAATCAGTAATACGCACTGTACCTTTGGCAATGACACGCCCAGATGAAGCATATCCGAAGGTGATCGTCTCATCACCTGGAGCATGGGCAAAGGAAGAAAACCAACAGGAGTCTCCGGTCATATGACGTGAATACCCGGAGTCTATGAGCCAAACCTTTCCCTTCCCTGCCCGGCGAACCTGAATCAAACAGAGAGTAAAATCTCAGTACTGGGTAAATCAATAATGATTTTGGCACCCAATACTGAATAACACGTTGAGCAGATGAAGTAGTCAAACATGACTGACCTCTATCTACCCTACGTTCTCTGTCACTCAAAGAATCCGATGGTCTTAGTGAAGACCTGAAGCTGTTATTGGGTCCGACTGCTACGGGAGAGCGAGTCGGAGTACTAACAACACGCTGATCTCGCCGCGGGTGGCTATCTCGATGGAAACGAGATCTACCCTCAGGACGACAGATATCATGACCCGGGACAAATCGAGGACGAAAATCAGATGAACCAGAAAAACCAAGTCCTCGATGCTGCCCAAAAGCATCAATAGTAGCAAACCTAAACCTTGTGTTGGTCTTATGTGCACTTAAGGTCTAGGGCTGACCCTGAATACGCCTAAGAGCTGCAACACGGTCTCTCTGCGCGATTCTGGCGCGCCTGAAGCATCGATCAATCGTATGTCCATCCTTCTGACAGAAGGTGCAATGATACTTCGCCTTCTGAGAGGCCGAAATTGCAGGTGGAATCACCTTACTGTCAGAAATTCCTTGGACAAAGCCCACAGACTTAAATTGGATTTTCTCAGTCCTGGACTTAGTCTCGATCACACCTGGTGCTATGGGTCTGAGCACGGCAGGTGGATGCTTCCTCATGTCCTCATAGAAATCATATCCTAGACCCTGATTAAATCTGCAGATCTTAGATTGGTCTAGAATAAGATTTAGCTTCTTCTTGCCTCCTACAAATCTCTCGAGAGTGTTCATAAGATATTGACACTCCCGAAAGAGAGAGGTGCAAGAAGAGCAGGGGGAAGGAGAGACACCAGAAGATAAGGAAGTAGAAGAAGAACCAACAACAGAGGAACGAATGGCATGTGCACACACAGCTGCCTCAGAAGGGACAGTCCTACTGCTAGCCATTTGGTTCACGTCTCTAGGCGTCTCTACCTTATCCTTGGACTTCTCCCCCACACCGTCACACACATCACAACAAGATTATGGCTTCTCTAGTAAGTCCTTAGTTTCACATATTTTTCTTCCAGAGCAATAAGTCAGATTTTAGTTTATCACAATTTTTGCATGGTGAGCTAACGAGGTCCTTACAAGCATATTTAGCCATTTTTTGTTATAATCAATCATTTCTTGAAACTGTTTTGAAACAGATTCAAGTTCAGCAGTTAATTTGGGACAATTCAAACATGAACCAATTGGCTCAAGCAAAGAAGCATGCAATTCAGCAATTTTATGATCTGTACTTTTTAAGTTCATTTTCAAGTTATTGCAATTTTCACAAGACTCGGGCAGATCAAGAAGCATGGCATAAGGTCGTCTAGCAGCAATGTCCTTAACCTCACATGAGGTGGGAGAAGCAGTCTCATCAGTAGTAAGTAGGGTAATAGCTATCCTACTTAGTTCTAACTCGGCAAGCAGACTAACATTTTCCACCTTAACAATATCAAGTTTGGAGGACAAACTATCATACGAGGTCCTTAATTTCTCCATATCGTCTAACAGAGCACAGCATGTATCACAATCATCACGGGAGGGAGCAGATGTAAGTGAAGTAAGCTCCCGTGATAGTCTATCTACTTCCTTCTCTAACTCAGTACACCTAGCCTTAGCTCTAGCATGAAAACCACCTAGCTTAAGAAAAGCATGATTGAGCTGAGCGTAGGTGGGGCATACCTCGTCCGAGTCGGAGTACAGCTCGCTGTCGCTCACTTCGCCCTCGAGGGCCATGAAGCACATGCCAGAGAAGTCATCGCCGCTCTTGGGGTCTTGGTCACCCGTTCTGTTGTCGTTGCTCCATCCCTCCACCTCACTGAGGTCGAGTTCGTTGAACGCGGCGAGTACGCGGTGGAAGAGCTTCTTGGCCTTCCCGAAGTCGCGGAACTTCTTCTTGCCTTGTGGATGCGCTGGAGGCTTCTTGTTGCGGTTCTTGTCGGTGTAGTCGTTCTTGCTCGAACCGCCGAAGTCAGCTTTGCCCTTCTCCAGCTTGGGGTAATTTGCCCGAATGTGGTTGGGGCCACCACACTCGAAGTAAATCACAGGTCCTCCCCTCTTTCTGTCCCTCCTCCTCTTGTAAGCATGGGAAAACTTCCGAGCTAGGAGGGCCAGTTGGTTATCCTCGAGCTGCTCTAACTGATCATCAGTTACATCACAGAGAGCAGCAAGGGAGAAACCACACAGCAAATCGATTTAAAGACCGTGGCGAACTAGGATCGGTGACTAGGGCCATCGACTGTGACTTCGACTTGCGAGAGACAATGTCAATCTCGTGAGTCTTGAGACGCGAGTACAACGCATCAAGAGTCAAAGTCGAGAGATCCGTGGTGTCCTTGATGGTAGTCACTTTCATCTCCCAAACACGCAGATCGAGTGCAGTGAGCATCTGTCGAGCGTTATGCCAGTCGGAGTATGTGAGACCGACCGCTCGAAGATTGCTCAGAATCCTGTGAAAATGCGCAAAACACTCATCAAGGGACTTGCCAGCGAGCATTTCAAACTTGTTATACTCTCGCTTGAACTGGTCTTGCCGTACCGTCTTTATTTGGGTGGTGTCCTCATGGTAAGCATCAAGGGTCTCCCAAATATCGAAGGCGGACGAAAGATGAGATATGCGATCAAACTCACTACGACTCAGGCCCTGGATGATGATGTTCCTTGCCTTTGCATTCGCCTCAACATCAGCCATATTCCCGGCATTGATGTTCTCATCGGCAGTAACAACAAACCGGACCTTGACCTTGCGCCAGATGGCGTATCCCTGGGCCTGGATGTATGTCTCCATTCGGCTCTTTCAGAATGGGTAATCGATGCCATCGAAAACGAGCGGCTTGATCGAGTATTTGTCTATCGCCGTGGCTCTTGAGACCGATTAAGATCTATTGAAAAGAGCTAACCGGCTCTGATACAATTGTAGGACCGAAATGGCGATAGAGGGGGGTGAATGTCGTTCTACAATAAAAAATCCACCCCTGAAAATTTGTACACTGATTTTTCAACAGGATGCAGAATAAAGCAACTTACAGAAAATTAAATTAGGACTGCATGCAAAAAAACGAAAAGATTAGAATGCATGCAATACTAAAAAATTCAGCATAAATCAGATATTAACCAGTAAAAATTTCAGCTGAAAATAACACCGTCTGGATCGCATGCAAAATGATTAAAAACAGGAAAAGAAAATAAAAGAGAAACACTAGAAGGAGATGAAGTGCTGTTCGGAGAAAAGCAAGGCAGCACACCAAACAACTGAAACCAGAAATTAAAGAAGACAAGAACTGGAAAGGGCAGCTGGCTAAATAAACTAACGTGAGTACTTCCTGCTGGCTGAAACTACAACATGCAGATTACAAAAAGTACTCGCCGACCAAACACAGAGAGCATCAACCAAAAAACAGACAAGGGAGGCTGCACTTGATCCTGCCGAACAGCACCTGGACTGCAGGTAGACAGCTGGCCGAACACTACATGCAACTGCTGCATAAAACCGAATAATTGTTGACTGCTGCTACCAAAAATATCTGCTATGCTAACAGACCGAAACTACTGCAGATTAAGTGGACAGCAGTGCAACAACCGAAAGAAGAAGGGACTGTTAAAGGCCTGATAAAACCGATTGCTTAGCAGATTTTCACCAGACCGAAAAGAGTAATTGCACCCTCTTTCTGACAAAGACTAGTAGCAAATTTTAACAAGGTTTCTTGCTGCCAAGAACTGAGAAGAAACAAGACAACCTAGAGATTGAGAACGGCTAGTAAACTAGATGAACAGCAAGTTGGTAAATTGATCTTATGAATTTGCTAGCCAAGTGGCTTTGAGGAAGTATTCATTGTTTAGAGCAATAAAATTTTTGCAAGTGAAAAGGAAAGAGGAGATCAACGAAACCAAAATTGAAGGATTGCTTTCGGGATGAACTAGCCAAAGCGCTATGAGATAAATTCCCGTTCAAAGCAAATATATATATATATATATATATATATATATATATATAGTAGTATCTAGAACAAGAACATTAAATTAAAAAGAAAGCAAGCAAATGGCACGAGATATAACACAAGAACTTCATATTTGAGACGAAGAGTGATAAATGATTAATATAACATATGAATGTTTACATCAACTCTTCCATGTCTCATCCAAGAACACACACAAGGAGAGAAACACATAGAACCCTTAAAACTTGCATACAAAATTTCGCTCCCAAGAGCACAAGCATTAGGAAACCCTAATACTCATACCCATTTCTCTTTCTCTCTCTCTCAAGTGCACTTCTCCACCTAGAGAGCACCTCTATTTATAGCCTCCACTAATGGGTTTACAAGCCTACTTTACCCATTAGGTCACACCAATTCTCTACTAATGGGTTTACACACCATTTTACCCATTAGGTTACAACACCTCTCTACTAATGGATCATTTCTTATCCAAATTCGCTTCCTTTTGTGCAGCTCTGCGTATTTACCAAAATGTCCCTCCTGCACCTTCCGGGAAGCTTCCTCGTTTCTTGCCGCGTACGCCTCGCAACCACTTTGAGTCCTCGCCGTCTTCGAAACATCCCGACCGCTCTGACCTCAGCACCGCCTGTGCCTAGTCCGGTCACCCGTGTCTCGCCACGACTCTGTCTTAAAGTCCTGCAGTCATCACCGACAAGAAAACACATTACATAGCACCGCACCAGATGATATAATTAAATATCTGCTTCAGTAATTATCATAAAAATACCCGGAACAAACTCAGACTTTATAGGACACGAGTCAATTACTCATCACACAACTGGGGTTACCTTTACATGATCTCTCAAATAGAAACATGTGTTGTTTGCGCCTTGTGACTGCTGCTCATGGAGCGCAAGTGAATGTACTTGATTAGGCAAACAATGGCTAATTATGGTAAGAAAATCGCGTGCTAGCTTGTGCTTTCACCGTCCAGTCTCCTTGGACCTGGCCTCCAATTTCTAGGTGAAGAAGCAAGTGGAAATCTACAAACATGGCATGTTACCTCAAACACTCTACTCCATTAATCAATCAATATTCCATTATATTATCTGCGATGAGTTAACATGTTTTTTCTATTTTTAAATTTTTTAAATTTAATTACACAAAAAAACTAATATAAATTATAGTATAAATTTAATTACATCTGTCATTACTATTTATTAGACTAATAAATTGTAACAAAAACTAAAAGTAATTATTATTTATTAAACTAATAAATTATAACAAAAACTATAAACTATAGTATAGAAGAAAACGCTATTACTGGTGCACGGAGGACCGTGTGGTCCATGCATTGAAAAAGTACAGATGCAGGCTACTGCTCCACTAAGGTTTCTTGGGCTGCTTGGTCCAAAGCCCAACTGGCGCGGCAAGGCAAGGCAGGCACGCACCAGTCGGCCGTGTCAGCGGTGTTAGCCCTGAGGAGTTCAACTACCACCAACCCTGGCGCTTTAACGCACCCATCAATCAATTCAGTCACTTGTCACTCGTCCGCCTCGCAGCAGCAGCAGCAGCTGCTGCTGCTTCTTCTACTTCACCGGCACCACCCTCCGCCTCTTGCTTTGCTAGCTAGCTCGATCTTGGCGTCGGCAGTGTAGATGGCCGTGGCGCGGTCGGCATTGGCGCGTGCCGGCCGTGCGGCGAACGAGGCCGTGAGCTTCGTGGTGTTCGTGCTGCTGGACGTGCTCGAGGTGCTGCTCTGCATTGTTTACAAGGTGGCCGACTACATGGTCGAGGGCGCGTGGCGGCCGTGCTACTGCTCGTCGTCGTCGGCCGCGGCGTCGGGGAAGATCGTCGTGTCGGAGCGCGGCGGGTCCAAGGTGGTCAGCATGCTGTCGTCCACCAAGCTGCACCTGGAGGACATCTCTGACACGCTCTACACGCGCCCGTCCGTGCTCGCCGGCGCCGCCTCGTCGTCGGCCCGGCCGCGCTCCTCCCGCCGCAACGTGAGGGCGCCGTCCGTGTCCTCGTCGGCCACCACGCTCACCGTGCACTCCGCCATCGTGCAGATGCTGCGGAGCAAGATCGGCGTCGGCGACGGCAAGCACAAGCCGTACCCCTCGCCGAGGTGGTCTGACTGCCACTGCACCAACTGCAACCCGGCCGACACCGACCGCCTCTTCGTCCACGTCGAGGGCCCCCCAGGTACGCAAGGCAACCGTGTCCATATATATACATCCTCCATTAATACGGAAACAAGATTCGCTTCTCTAGCTCACTGCATTGCTCCAACTTGTGCGCATCAAAGACGGCAGTGCGACGGAGGAGGACGTGCTCTTCATCCACGGGTTCATATCGTCGTCGGGGTTCTGGACGGAGACGGTGCTGCCGAACGTGAGCCGGGAGGCGCGCGCGCGGCGGCGGCTGTTCGCCGTGGACCTCCTCGGGTTCGGGCGCAGCCCCAAGCCGGCCGACTCGCTGTACACGCTCCGGGAGCACGTGGAGATGATCGAGCGCTCCGTCATCGAGCGGTACGAGGTCAGGTCGTTCCACATTGTCGCGCACTCGCTCGGCTCCATCCTCGCGCTCGCCCTCGCCGTCAAATACCCCGCCGCCGTCAGGTCCCTCACGCTCGTCGCGCCGGTACGCACTCGCCGCCTGATCTAACGATTTCCTGCCTGTCTCCACGCTGCGTTGTTATTAAACGTTTCGAGTTCTGCCTGCGTGCGCGCGGTGCGGTGCGGTGCAGCCTTACTTCCCGGTGCCGAGGGGGCAGATCGGGACGCAGTACGTGCTGCGGACGGTGGCGCCGCGGCGGGTGTGGCCGACGATCGCGTTCGGGGCGTCGGTGGCGTGCTGGTACGAGCACCTCAGCCGCACCGTCAGCATCGTGCTCTGCAAGCACCACCGACTATGGGAGCTCGCCTTCCGGGTCTTCACCTTGTACAGGTAAACCGAAGTAAATCCGGCACTTGCCACCATGTATTACTCCTTTTTTTACCCTAGGAAATGACACCATCTGCAAAGAAAAGACCGATTTAGTGGTAGTCACAGAACAGATCAACGCTTCTGAACAAAGAACCATACAGTACTATGTTTCCTACCAACTTCCGTAGAAAAATTTTCTGTGCAACTGGGTGGTGAAAATTAGGTCAGCGACCGGCTCAACAACATCTCTTGCATCAGCATATCCAGGGGCTTGGGGATGGGTTTGCCGCTTGACCATCTTGCATTGGGTGGTTGCATTAACCAATTGAATTTAAGCAAGCTCGTCCTAGAGAAGTTCCTTCATCAATAGTTCTTCCCGTCGAGCCGATGCAGAGATACGACGGAGTTGCAGCATTTATTAATGCCGGACCGGTCCACCACCACCGGCCATCTGCGAACTGTTCATGCACCGTAGTCACCTTTATTAAAATTTGGTATTTTTGCAAATCTAGCTCTTTTCGCAAATTTGACAGCCAAATTATTTATGACCGCGCTTAACTTGGCTTCGAAAAGCCGCGTTCGGCGATGAAATTACTGTGCACAAGATGCATTATTTTGTCATTTTTTTTGTTTTTTCGAATTTGTGTTTTTTTCTTGTATTCCTTTGCATTGTCCGTAATAGGTTAGCTTGCCTCTTTTATTTTTATATTTTTTTTAAATTTAATTATACTACAGTGAAATTTTAACCAGAAATTATCACTATTCCGAACGCCCCCTACATAAATAGCATTATATCTTTTTTTAATGTGACATCCGAATACCCATTTTAAAAGTCTAGCACTTTCCTTGAAACTCGGTAGTCGCGGTAGGCTATACATATCGCATGCTACGCTACAGAACAGTTGCTTAGTAGCAGCAGCTACCGAGCCCCCCTGTGCGGCAGCAAAAGCTGCCGAGCTCCCTTACAGGGCAACAAATTAGTGACCAAGATTAGCATTAATTAAATCATACACAATATTTGATAAGTGGATGGTGTAATTAGCACTAATTACATATAATTAGTATTAATTAATTTTGAAAAATCGAACGTCCATTGACCAAAAATGAAAAAAGCTATAGGGCCATCTGTGTAAAGGGGTGATCGTTTTAGCGATGGCTTTTGGTTTTTGGTTGAAATTTCACTGTAGTTGGTTTTTTTACTGTAGCTGAATTAGTGAATAGTGAAAAAAAGCTGAAGCTAGAAGCTGAAGACGAAAAAAAGTCAAACCTATCACCCCCTAACTGCATCCCTGCAAGCTGATGTGATCGATGGGAGTAATTACGAGTCATATGTACTGAGTTTGACCCCGGTCAACCATTTTCAATGCTTGGTGCAGCGATATGCGACCGTCTACTGTTCCACTGCCGGCCACCCACCGGTGAACGACCAGCCCGACCACGGACCACCCACTGCACCGGCTACTCGACTGACTGACCACTAACCTGCCTAGCCCAACCCCCTAGTATCCGTCCATGAAGCAATTCAGGCTACAATCCTGGCTGAGGTCAAGCAGGATGATTTTGCTGGGCTTTCTGCTTAGCTGCACGATGTACACTAACCAAAAAAGGTTTTAGACGGTCAGTCTCTAGAACAAAGCTTCCTAAAACTCAAGATTCAAGCAATCCTTTGCAGTGTGCCTATTCGTAATTCCACAACGTACGATGGAGTATCACATCAAGCTGTCATGTTCTTGCTCAGCACCAACATTGTATCACGCCACTTTTGCACTCTTTATTGAGAATGAATCTTTAGACGTTTTTCAGAAAAACAAAAGGAATATTGGGATTGGGTACAACATGGCGTTAATGTAAGCTCATGCTGCAGCATTAGAAAGGGGACAAGATAATTAAATTTCTGATAGGCGAAACTTAGTTAGAATTGACAGATTTTGGCTAATTATCCATCGTCATACTCCAACGGGCAGGGTCAGGACATACCTAATGGACGGCTTCTTCTGCCACACGCACATCGCTTCATGGCATACCCTTCACAACATCATCTGTGGCAGCGCCGGCAAGATCGACAGATGCCTTGAGATAGTCAGGGATCAGCTTACCTGCGATGTTACCATCTACCATGGCAGGGACGATGAGCTCCTCCCTGTGCAATGCAGTTACGCAGTGCAGTCGAAAATCCCGCGTGCCCGCGTTAAGGTGATCGACGGCAAGGATCATGTCACCATTGTTGTCCGACGTCAGAAAGAACTGGCCAGGGAGCTGGAGGAGATCTGGAACACAAAACGGTGACATCGTCATCAGGAGTGATACATAGGATAAAGCAGAGAGGGTGTCGAAAGGGCACCTGGGATTAACAAAAGGCGGGTCTCGGAGAAGAGCAAGACTGCAGCGAAGTGAACACCGCATTTCTGAATGCAGCAAGCAGCACAAGGGCTCGAGAGAAATGTGAAGACTACCTGATATCAACTTTTACCCCTTTTTTTGTTTTCCTTCTAAAGTTTTCATATTGAAGGTTGAGAAAATCTTGCCTCATCCTGTGTGTAATTATGATAAATGATGAGTCGTTTCGGTCGTAAAGTTGTGGACAGAATGTGATATGATCAGCTTGTGGAGCTTGCAGTCATGTACCCTTCTGTTTCTCTGTTTTCTAGTCCAATGTTCTTTTTTTCATAGTCATTCTTGTTCTACGTTTCAGTATACCGAAATATCTACTAAAAGTGTACAACTGAACACCCTTGGGCTCGCCTTTCTTCCATGCTGGATGTTTTCAGCTTGCCATCTCGTATCTTACAAAGAATCTGGCCAATGGGAAGAAGATCCAAAGAACATCAATAGAAAGGGATTCTTTGATTGTACACTCACCTTATCCCCATGCCGTGACTGTGTGCCTGTGGAGTGGTCGAACTCCAATCTGGACTCCACGAGATAAATTCTACGGCACTGCAAAGACTTAAAGCGAAGTCACGGTATCACACCTGCATGTCTCGAGTCTCATGGCTCTGCAGTAATCACAATGGCGCCCATAAATGGCTCGTTTGCATGTCTCATGACTTGCATGGGTCCACGCGCCCACGGCACAAGAAAATCAATCCCTGTCCACCGCCCTCCATACCATTCAACAGTTTCATCGATTTCATTTCTTGGTGGAAATAACCCAAGACAATAAAAATGCACAGCCCCCCAGCCAGGGACACAGCTTACCGTACGTTCATAGAGTAATTACAGTTGCCTGAAGAACAGAACTAATCAAATCTAACCGCAGTGTTAGAATCATTCATCAATCACTTGTGTTTATGTATCCCTTCCCCTACAGCTCAAGAATTGGTCAGGATCTTATCTTTAAACTTCTTAACATCCAGTGATAACTAGCAGTAACTGCTAACAACCAGTCTAACAAAACATGACTGAACTGACTTGCCAATTGAAATGACTGGTGCAAGATTTGTGATGTGCTACGATGACCTGAAATCTCCACATTCAATAAAGTACTCTCCATTGGCAGTGTTCCTTTAACCCTCCCCTGCACAAGAACACAGATGAAAGTGAACAATGCTGGCTAGTGCCTCTAGGAGAGCAATTAAAATTTGGACCCCATGCATGCCACTTGCTGCTACTGCTTTAGTAGAGATGTTTATTGTGTTGTGCCAGATTTACACGGCCATTAGGCAGGGTCGCAGGGAGACTGGTGCCTGCAGCAGCTCAGGGGACCCATGGACTACATGGCATTTAGAACAGCCATGCTTGAACACGAGACATCCTTAAAAGCGCTATCGGTTTGCCTCCTGGGTTGTGCGTAGAAACGGAAATTTGGCTATTTGCGGTTAATTAGTCCGGTGATTACCAGCTACCAGATCAAGATTTGTTTACTGCTCACGAGGCTAGATTTTGCGGTGGTAAATATGGTGGTGAAACTAGCATTTCGAGGTGGGAAAGAACAAAAGAAATTTACCAGGACCATTTACGGCACATGAACGGTATAGTAACTAGGTCTAACTGGCAACTACTGCTAAAAGGCACGGGTTCAGGTCAGGATACAACACACCGTTTGGACGCTGACATGTGAAAATTGGGCAGAAAGTAAAAGGAGAATTTTGGAGGCAAAACATAAGTTTTCTTTTGCCATCATTTCGCACTCCGCAGTCATAAAGGAGGCTCACTATAAGCACAAAGGATATACAAAAGGAGGCTCTCTCTCTCTTTTGTAATCCCTCCTCCTATCACCTCCCATCCTCAATCCTAGCCGCTAGGCCCACCACCCCGCTGTCGCCCGACTCCTCCTTCTAAATTGCGTTCGGGATTCTCTGACTTAAGTCAGGCCGTAACTTAGACAATCTGGACCGTCCATCTCTGTATGGACAGTCCAGATTATTTCTAGTTTTTTTTTTAAAAAAACTAAAAATAATCTGGACCGTCCATACAGAGATGGACGGCTCAGATCGGCTAAGTCACGGGTGACTTACCTTCCCGATCGGTGGGGGTTCAGGTGGATCCAAACCCTAAACCAAGTGAATTTGAACTCTAAATCTTAGAAATTTGTAGCTGGAGAAGGCGCTCGTCAGCAGAGATAGATCCGAGTGCTCTCAACAAAAAAAAAACTAATACTCCTTAGCAATTTCCTTATTATATTTAGAAGTAGAAAGATGCGAGTGCATTTGAAAAACCGTCGCAATGCTAGACAGAGTCTTAGTGTGGCATCTTTGCCTATCATCCCCCGTTACTAGTTTTAAATAACCCATGTAGGCAGTTTGCATGATTTATTTAAAAGGATGTAGCATGCTAGCGTGATGATGCAAATAACGAAAATTGATATCGACTCCTGGGTGCTCACATTCGTATGGCCGCTCCCTACCACATGATTGTGCCAAAACTTGTACACAGTTTTGACAGGCCCGGTTTGGAGAATCTATTGGGCCTTCAAGGCTGTTAGCAGGCTAAGAATGGAAGCTTAATTTCGGTCGACAAAAGCCGAACGCAGCCTAGTCGACCCAACCCAGGAGGCAAGTAAAGAGTTGGTGGCGGCGTCTCTGCAAGCCTCCCGATCAATCCGGCGATCCCAGCGCCCTCTTCCTCCTCCCGTCGCCGCCACCTCCTCCAGTCCTCGCGCCGAAGCGCCTCCCCATGCAGCACCTCTTCGCCGCTGTGCCCGTTTGTCCCGGTCTCCATAGTTGAATGCGATATCCCTTTGCTGCCGGCGCCACCAGCTCCAAACCTCCTCCTGCCTGCAAGCTCAACCACGCGAGCGGAGAGCCGGCGAGGACAGCGCGCACTGTGTCCGAGGCCACATCGGCAGGCGGCAGCATGCAGAGGGGCGCGCGACTGAACGCTCCACGCGCATGCGTACGAACTCAGCCTCTCCAGCCGCAGGTGCGATACACGACGTACTTGGCCTGTCTTTGTACTGTGCGAGAGATGGCGCGCACGCACGACCTACACATGCTTCTGCTTCACAGATCGAGATCTATTGCATTTGCATGCTGCATTACACCGTTCTATTCCTTAATATTGTGAAGCACTAGCTAGTACTACTGTAGCAAAGTTGAAAACCTCCCATCGGAAACCAAATTAAATCCCGTTTAAACCAAAAGACAGTGCGCTGAAACGCATGCATGTGTAGGACACAAACATACGAGGGAGAGATGATGAGATGAGAGAGGTCTTGCCTGAGGCGGGCCGTTCCAGTCGGTCTTGTGCCCGTTGGGCGCCCTCACCTTGTAGAACACGACCGTTTTTCTCATGCCGATGAGCCGGCTCTTGTCGTGCACAGCATTGTCCCTCCCCGTCGCCTTCCAGAACCCCGTCGTCGTCGCCCTGTTCGTCCGCGTCCCCGTCGGGTACTTCCGGTCCTTGTAGCTGAAGAAGTACCAGTCGCTCTGCTCCTCGTACCAGATACTACAATGCTCTTCGTCTCCACACACAAACAAATTAAGACAGGCAACAGGATGAGTACAGCCATTATGTAGTAATTTCCACTATAGCTAGCTCATCTCAAGGAGCTAGGCTAGCTAAGACTGAACAAGTGGCCATGATCAGCTGCATGCTGCAAACCTTGGAGATCCCATGGCTCGATGCGGTAGAGGTCGATGTCGCAGATGACGTCCAGATCAATCTTCTGCGAGGCCACCTTCTTCATGAGGTAGTACCCAACGAGCTCCTCGTCCGTGGGGTGAAACCTAAAGCCAGGAGGCACACATGACTCCATGATCACCGTATGCTTGCTTGATCACCAGTTCACCACCACCTGCGCGCATCAAATTCAGCAACACCTCAATCTTTCTGCAAACAGGCGCAGCAAGTGGCTGAATAATCATTTGAAGATATATCTATATGCATCTTGCATGCAGGCCTGCATTTTTTATGAGCTAAAGCTAGGGTGAGCTCAGCTGCAGGAGACATGCATGCAACGCTTGACTACTGGTTGGATTTCACAACTGTGCAAGAGCCCAGTGTGTATATGCGCGCGTATGGGTTTCAGTGCTTTTGGAAAAGTTTAACGCAGGTGCAATGCTGGGTTAATCCTTCTTTTCTGGTCTCTAGGTCAGTTAGTACAAAGTGTTGAAAATGTAGGTAATATTTTAATTTTAAATTTTACTAAGAGACAAATATAATAAAAAACTAGTGATGCAACACTCACAACTAACAGTAGACTATACATTATACTTTAGAAAATATGCAAGAAAAAATAGCATCAAAGTCGATTGAACGCGTGAACGACTTACTATTGGACTACTAAGGACAAAGGGGTAATTTTCCAATTTGATGAAAAAAAGGAAAAGAGGGTTCTACCTGTCGGTGGGACCGAGGGAGAGGAGATAAGGCCTTTCAGCTGTTTCTTCCATACACATGAAGGGATCAGCTTGACTGCTTCCTGGCGATCTGTTCGTGCGAAGTTGGCAGTGGCGCCGGTCGGTGGCTGTAGCCCGCCATTGGCCTTCCTGCTCCTCTATAAGAGGGATCCTCCCTCTCCTTTGAGCCGAGCAATACAGTAAGTCCTCTTCTCTTCTCCCGATCTCCTTTTCCTCTCGGTCTAGTCCCGATTTGAGGGTGGAAGTAGCTGCTCTGCCGTGTTCTTCATCGGCAACGGTGACTGTGAAGGCTGAATCGCCTTCACTAGGATCTTCTCGTGCGGTTCCGTTTTGTCTTTTTCCTTCGAGATCTGACATAGAGGGATTTTGGGGATTTTCGATTTGGGATTGGATTTGGTTTGTGCCGAGTGGAAAAGGAGAAGGTAAGGTTTGGTCTTGGTATTCACGAGTGTTCTTGGCTGGAGCTCTTGACAGTCTTGTGTGGCATCCCCTCCGACCCTCGTCTTCAGGCTTTGGTGATCCGATGCTTGGAGAGCGGTATTGTATCTCCGTCTACCTTCGCCTCATTGCGTGGCATAGCGAGGCGCTTGGTTTTTTAGGACAGCATTACGTGTGTGCCTTACCTCTTTCAGTTTCATCTTGGTGATTTCGAGTATCACCGGTGAGTTTTCGGCTGTTTAATTTTTGCAATTTTGTGATATTTTTCATACATTTGTGATTCATCACTGTCTGAAAAATTGCAAAGAAGTTTCAGTGGGCTAATTGCTCGGTGATGAAATAACATAAAACTGAAGATTATATATGATCTCATGTAGATTTGGTCTGGAGTTGTCGGTTGGTTTGCTATTTGTCATAATCTGATCATTGATATTCTCGTATATAACTTGTTGCTCATTTTTCTTACACTCTGTAATCCTTTGTTCGATCACTGCAATTGATCTCCTAGCTGTGCCATGCTGAAGTAATCATTTTTTGTTCCTATCCAGTGGATGTTAGATTGATTATTGAAACCTTATTTAATGTCTAGCTGTAATCATGATCTGTTAGTAATTGTAATAGCAAAATTTTGATTTAAGCTAAAGATCGAATCTATAAGTTGTCATATGTAATTAAAATTGCGTTTTGTCATGGCGAAGACTGTCAAGAGTAAACTTTGTGCAACTAGCCTTCTGAGAGCAATATATACATTCAAAATCTTGATAACATGTTGAATTTGGTCATACATGTTATATTCATATTGTTATCAGTATTCAGTTGATATGATTTAATTTGTTTACATGTGTATATATATGCTGATTCTAAACTCTTATATAATATATATGTTGGGCATATGTTACTATTTTAATGGTTTAAAGAGTTCATATGTTTATATGTTGATTAAGTCATTTATATGCTCTTTATATCATGCTTGTGTCATTATTAAATATATTAGAATTAAAACTAAATATGTGGTTATACCGCATTATTTACAGCATAAAGCTAGGGTCACGGGAGTATCACACACCCACTTCTTGAGCTCTCGTCTCGCATACGCGTCTCTTCCTTAATTTTTTCACTACTTATTTCTTTATTCTAAAAGATATTTTTTAACCATTATTATATATTTTCAGCTAAAAATAATTAGTTGTAGCTAATACAAACACCCCTAGGTTCCGGTGTGCTTGAACTTTGAAGGGGTGTGCTTGTGGCCATCGGAATATCGGATCATGCATCGGACGGTCCAGATTGGCCTGAATGGTCTTGATCCGAGCCGCCCCGACGGCCCTACGGCCATGATGACCTGCCGACACCATCGCTCGTTGGAAATTAACGTTCCATGTGCATAATTCCTGTCCATTGATGGTGCCATGGTGATGTGCACTCGGGAGACGGGTATGATTTCAACCAGGCAACTCATACGAGTAAAAAAAATCTGAGGAGGCGTTGTACTTCGGTCGGTGTGGACCGTGTGGTCAAGGCGGCCGGTGTAGCAGGCCTGAAACTGCCCAAGCTCTGTCTATGTTGACTGCTGTGTTCGTGGTTGAGGCGTTGAATTTTGTTCAGTTTTGTTTTGCTTCATTAGAAACTGATGTATAATTGCATACTGGCGCACTAATTTTAGAGGACGTTGTATTGACTTCCGGTTATGTTTTTTTGGTTGTGGTTAAAAATAAATAGTAACAGTTAAAAGAAATTTTTAGAAGGAAAACGTAAATGTTGCAAAAAGTAAAAAAGGTATGTGCATAAAACGTGAGCGAGAGAAATATGATATATGATGTGTCTATAATTTTTTGATCTATTCTCCTCGAAGTAAGATAGGAACAAAATAAAAAGTAAAGAAATCGTTTAAAAAAATTAGATGTTTAGCCAGTACAAAAGCCTTAATATACTCGCTGAGTCGCAGCCAAGCTTCTGCTGATGCGTTCTCGAAAAAAAAATCGGATGAGGCTAAGGGGTGATCGGAATAGCGATGGCTTTTGGCTGAAAAAATACTGTAGCTGACTGAAAAAATACTGTAGCTGAGTTAGTAGATAGTGTAATGAATAATGAAAAAAAAAACTGAAGCTAAAAGTTGAAACCAAAAAAAATCAAAACGATCAGGATCTCAATGTCGCCGGAGGGAACAAAATAAGGAACCTTTTTCGTCAAAATTTAAGCCGCTCGCGCTAGCCAGCCATGCAACGACTGACCCTTTCGGCCGACACGTACACGGGCACATCAGAGAAGCTGCACGCCGTGTGGTTCCCCTAAATGGGCAACAGTAGCAACCTGTCCCACGGCCACGGACGGATCGAGTCGCCGGACGTCCGACGACCGTCCCGCCCCCGTCCGTCCGTCCCTGACAAATGAACAAATCTTCGTCCCGTCGCGTGCTCGCGCCGTCTCATCGCCGTCGCTGTCCATACGGGTGCTCTTCATGAGGACGGTCTAGCCCGGTCTCTCCTCTACCCTATCGTCTTATTCAAAAGTAGATCTAAAATTTTATCATATCTTAAATTTGAGAGAGTTAGCTGCTATTATTACCTGAGTTGAAAAAAACAAAAGTTACTCATTTGATTTACTTAAATTTATCTATATTTTACACTGATAAATATCATATACTTCAGGTTGAATCTTATGCTGTTTGGGATGTAGATCCGCCTCTTCATCGCCCTACCGAAGGCCGCCACGTGACCCGCGCAGGCAGGCACGCACGCACGCGCCAATGCACCGTAGCGTGCGCGTTCCGCTCCGTCGTCGCAACATATGGCAGGGTGAAATTCCTTCAGCGACAACGCGACGTCCATCGATCGGCCGAGCCGTGTCGGGCTCGTGCCGCCTCGATTTATGGCGATAAGTCTACAACGCGCGTCGCTGTCTTGCTTTTGGGCTCGCTGGGGGGGGTGTGATCCGCGAGCAGTGGAGGCGGCGTCGCTAACACCGCCATTCGCGGGGAGGGGGGGTTCGTCTCGTCCGCTCGTGCCTGCCGACCTGTTGTCCGAGGTGAAGAAACCGTCCGGCGGATGGCCCGCCTAAAAGACGTTCCGGACATGTGCCGGAGGCCTAATTTGTCCTCGCTCGCGTCGCGTCGGCCGGGCCGAGACCGCAAGGCGGCACGGGATGGCACGGCACGGCACGGCGCCTACTATACGCCAACGCACCATATCTCATCGTTTTGATCGACCGCTCCTTCTAGACTCTAGAACGTTCTGCGCCATCGGCCAGTCGGGCTATCAGTGCACGAAAACATCCGTACGTTTTCGGATATAGAATGGTTGGATGGAGAGGGTATTGCAGCTAGGTTGAGCGCCTTAGGCTGAGGCTCCGTTTGATTCAAAAGCACTTTATCTTGTTTTCACTTTTAGAAATTAGTTAAAAGCAGACATTTTTCGAAAATAAGTATTTCAGAACTATAAAAATTTACTAGAAAAATTAGAGTTATGAAAAATAAGCTTAACATTAAGGTGAACTTATTCCAAACTAAACTTAATATTGTTATTCATAATGATGAATACTACCTCATATTATTATATTGTGCATTCTCAGATTTGTCAAATAGAAGATATTAGAACTGAGAGGGAGGAGATGGAGGCCGAGGCCAACGCAATGGAGAGGCAAAAGGAAGAGGATAACCATATTTGGTGTCAAAGATATAAAGTAATAGCCCACATAGCTGGTTGGAGCACACAAGAGAAAGATCTATGTGAATGGAGAGAAAAAAGCTTATGTGGTGGGAGAGCAAAAAGGGGAACCCAAGAACTTACAGTACAAGTTTTGGATAAGATTTTCAAGTCCAGTTCGGACCTTCCACAAGCTTAATCGAATTCAAACTCCGATTCTAACTCAGAACTCCATTCGAATTCGATTCAGGATAGCTCAACAGACGATTACTAAAAAGATCATAACTTTTACAAACAGAGTCCGATACGAACGTTTTTGTGCTTGTTGGAAAGCTTATTTCAATACCTATGCAATGGATAAGGCCTCATCTTCAAATACATCACAAATCATCAGCTATGACTATAACAATGTGATGACTGTAAATTCTAGTTTCTTTTTTGTGCGAGTTCAAGTGTAAAACAATATAGAGATAAGTTGTATTCGGTTTGGGAACCATATGGACGTTCCACGAGCTTTTAGGGCTCAGACTACCTTTGATAGAAATCAATTTACTAAAAGTTTTTGTTCGAGTTCTTTGTGATTGCCGAAATTCTAAGAAGAATTAGGCATGTTTTTTCAATCAAGATCGTTCAGCTTTTCGCTGGGAATTGGGTGCATGATAGATTTTCGCTTGGTAATCGGCGAAATCAACGCGAGCATGTTTTGATGGATTAAAGAGTATTCATCCCTTGCACTGGTATTGAAGGATCATTACGATTCATCAAGACTCCCGTGAGTATTTATCCTATGTCAAGAAGATCAGACAATCTCGTATCAAATGGAATTATGAAATGATATCTGCTCAATGCTTAACTCCAAAAATATATTTGCTCGTGCCAAAGCACCAGAGTAGGATCTTCAGGGAGGCCTCGGACCATCTAGTAGTGCTGCCAATCGAGCATCTTGAGGCAACGCAGCTGGTCCATCACGTTGAAATCATTCTAGAAAAAATAATAACCTAGTGGACAAATTTTAATAGGAATTCACAGAGGGGTGGGCATCAGGATGCTAATGAATAATCATATGGTAGACAAGTTAGTTTAAAAAAAAATAAAATTCTATACCTTTGTGAGGCATTTTATCAAACACATAGTAGGCAAATTAGTTGAACACATGTTTGAAGCTCCTACCTGCGCCCTGTCCCAATTTGGACTCCTAAGCCGAGCCCTTCCAAGCCGCCTCACTCACCTGTGCTGTGTTGTCCACTGTAATGCTGCAAAATGCATGTCCCACTGCCTGCGCCGCATCGCTTGCTACTATGCTAGCTCGTTTCTGCAATGTGGCCGCACGCACGCAACTATGGATACCTGAGGTTGCATTGGGGGTAACCGGTGCTCATGCCCTGGGTGCCACATGGTGGGTTCGCCACATCCCACATCGAGTTTTTTGCAATCTTGGAGGATTTTGAAAGAGAAATAGAAAAGGAGCTGTTTAGAATGGCTAGAATTGAAATAGAACAAGGGCTGGGCATGAATCAGACTGGATGCAATGCTCGAGTTCAAATAGAGTTTTTATACAAATAAATTCCCCACCTAGATGTCCATCTATCCCTCATCTCTCTCCTTGTTAACATGACCGTCTTCGCCTCTTGATCTACTCGGAGAACACACGGTACATGTGCCAAAGACAACAGCTATGCCCCGTGAGCTCCCACTACCATCTCCTCCCCATTGCCGACCGGTTCCAAGCTACCCGCCTCCGAATCCCGTCAAAAGCGGCGACTCTCGTCAGAAGGTGAAGGCATGATGGGCGGTTGGGTTTTGGGAGATGTGAGGAGGGAGGATGTGGGGAAGACAGTTGAAATCGACTTGAGGGGAGGGGATAGAAGGTGGATTGGTATGACGGATTTGAGGAGAGAAGTTGCGAGCGAACCAGAGGAGGGCCGATGATGTGGGTCTCAGTGTGTATTGAAGAGAGGTAGTGAACAGATAAACTCTCTTTTTATATTAGTACTTGGCCAAAGGGGGTAATTTGTCTGGTATAGATAGGGTAATTTGCCTGGTAGTTAAGAGGTGTCAAATGCATGGTTTTGTAGTTGATTGATTTTTAGACTCGAGCAAGAGTTTAGGGGGCACAAAAGGGACTTAATCCTAACAACAATTAACCATGACAAATACCAGTGAGCACGCTGTACCACCTAGTTCCCTTCTATATGAATCGATTCTCAGCCGTACGTGTTCCCTACTCGTTGATGCTGGACGCGGCACTGAGCCGGAAGCAATGCTAACAACGTGAATTCGCGAAAAGGAACATGTAAAGGTAAATCACCCGTCGTCAAACACTCCGTGCGTGCGTGCATATGGCTGGCAGGTTGCATACTCCAATCGATTCTCAAATTCGTCATGGGGCCCATGACGAATTTGCGCAGATTTGTTTCGTACCAGCACTGGTTTCAAAACTTCTCAGGATTCAGGGGGAAATGACTTTTGTCCCTTTTGAATGGAATATCATCGACCTAGACAAGAGGAACACTGAGTATCGCTGTACAATATCTGTAGACCATAGTGAGAGTTGGGGAAAGAACTGTACATGTTGGTCGGCCTTAACGCTGCTTTCGCCGGCTCGACTCCTGCAAGAAAAAAAAATCGACATCACGCAGAGGTTCCTGCTGCTCCATTTGAACCGCGCACGAGCCTGCACGCTGATTCCGCATCATGCCAAAGAGCCAATGACGCTGCTTCTAGCTACCTTCTCAGAATTTTGCTCCGACAACTGCGCGCCTTAAAAAAAATATATACTTTCAAAGTACGAGTGAACTCCGCATTTAGAATAGGTACGAGTGAATTCGTCGTAAAAATACTTTCAAAATATTGTACTTTTACAACTTTTTTCAGAAAAGTGTACTAAGGAATATTTTACTAACTTTGAAAAGTAAAAAAACGTCGGTCTTCTTCGACGGGAGGAGCAGTTGCCTAGGTTTTAACAGATTGATATGTACGTAGTTGAGTAGCTAAGGTGGTCAACCAGAACCGATGAGGCTATCTCATTTTGTTCAAGTCCATGGCTTTTGCTTTAGCAGCCAAGCAGGGCTCATCTGGACCGGACGATTTCCTACAAAATTTCTGATTCCAAACAGTTTGTACTCGCCCTAGTGATTATTGTGGATTTGATCAACACGAGCCATGCATGTACGTGAGTTCACCATTGAACATATGACAAGACCTTCACGCCATCCCCTCTCATCCGCATAAGCTCTCTTTGACCACACTTACGAGCCTTGGACGCATAAACACCTGCATGATTGAAGTATCCCTGCATGCATGGGCCCCACACGGTTTTCCAAAGTCATTTTTCGGAGGTCTAGCTTTTCCAACCATGAAAGTACCTTCCACACCGAGCACCTGCTTCGCTTCCTTTCGAGCTCCCTGATCCATGCATGTGGCATGCACTCGTTCTTCACGGTTGTAGCACCACACATACGTACCAATATACGATATTACCATAGAATATCATCGCTAAATAAAGAATAAATAGAAGCACAATAAAAATTACAAAGAAATTAAAACTTTATTAAGGAATTAGCGGAAGCTGCAAATAAATATTTGAAGTATAGAACCAGTCCACTTTTAACCCAAAAAAAGAGTAATAAGATAAAAGAAATGGTGGCAAGCCACGGTGCTGAAAACTCGAGTGCTCCTACCCATGCATGTTGCAATCACTCTATTGGCCTTTTACCTAAGAACGGAGAGAGCAAACAAGACATTTGAAAATATCAACAAGTACCCAACAACGGTCCTAAGAAAAGTAAGCAAAGATTAAGCAATTCTAATAAGTAATTGGCACAGATTAAGTGCAATGTAATTACGTTATAGGGAACACCGATAAAGGTTAGAGATAGAAATAATAGAAACGGTGAATTAAATATAATTATAAGTAAGTTATAGTAATGACACTAGCAATTACTTTCCCACATATCCAATTATACGAAAATAGCCAGGTACGTCATTGTCCTCGACTGTATAACCACAGATGGGGTGCAATATCTGAGTAACGAAAATGTACAACCCTCCGTACGTTACCAGGTGAGTAGAAATCTCTCCTATATGTGGATAACTTTGGGCCAGGTAACTGTTACGTTATTATCAAATTATATGGTATGAAATAAAGGAATCATGGAGTGGCCTAAGGTCAGGAAGGATTCGATAAAGGATTGAAATGGAGAGCATTAGATCACGATAAAAGGTGAAGTAATATATAATGTGGCGATAGAGGTCTAGAAATTATTATAATAGAGGTAATATACTAGTTTACACAAAGGTTGACAACCAACCAAGTTTTACTACGTGATGAGTGATTATTAGTCAAATTCTCAGTTATTGATATGTAACAGTCATTACCAACACAGATAATCATACAAGTAATGAATCATGATATCAGAAAGATTAAACATGGTAAATTTAATGTTATAGATTATTGATGTTTTTAACCTAAGCCTATAAGATATTCTTATGTTGCCCCATTATTAATTTTCACATGTAAACTAAAATACTAACAACTGAGTATTCTAATAACATAGAAGCATGCAAAACAAGATAACCTAATAATACTATAATTTGATTATATTATTAAAAAGACAATGACTAGTCCAGCAATGGTAATGTAGTAAATGTAATCAGGCAATAGCGATAGATAATCGTGGACGATGTATTGTACGGAACGGAAAGGTTGACAATCGCGAGGTACTTGCCTTGAGTACGATCGTTAGACTCGCTGCACAAAGGGTTTGAGATGTGCAACTGCCTGCAAGTTCTCTCAAAGGCCGCGTGTGAACCTACACGATAAAATGGAGGTGGATTAGATACGGCTAAGATAACATTGACAAAAAACAGAAAGATATTTGCGTGGTCAAAAAAGAATGGGTTCGCTAGGTCTTTATCGTGCGAATCGATGTTCTGCTGAGCGAACAACTCATTCAGCCAAGTGAACAATGTTTCACTGCACAAGCTAACAGAACCCCACGCGAAACACGATTTGGTCGTGCCCTAGCTGGTCAAACCATGTCGGTGATGTGCGTCGGCGACACCGCGTCGCTGCCCGGCTGTGCCGTAGCCCGGCCACATTGCCGCCCGGCTGCGCGTCAATGCCTGCTCCCCGCGCTCGACCTGCACACGCCTGGCCGCCACCTTGGCTGCGCCACCACCTGGCCATGCCGCCTTGACCATGCCACCGCTTGGCCGCGCCGCTCGACACAAGGGCAAGAGAGAGAGATGAGAGAGAGAAAGAAGAGGATGGACCTGCTGTTGAGAGAAGCCAACACATAGAAAAAGGTGAAAAGAGGAAGGCCTTTAATTAGCCCCTCAAGCTCGGTTTACAAGGTAATCAATCCCCCATATTAATGCTAATAATGACAATCAATGAAAAATAAAATATTGGGATCGCTTTTCCAATTTCAAGGTGCTACAACGGTATGTATAAATCCTGTTTTTTTTATCTTATGATTTGTAATTTATAGTTTATAGTTTCCATCAAATAAATAAAGGGACGATTTCTTCATTGTTTTTTCGAAGTGGCTTATCGAGATAGTCTTTTCGAAGTTGCTTACCAGAATTTGGTTCGTTCACATAAATACTCGCTCTACAACTATAAACCATCAGCTGTAGCAAAAAAAAAAAAAGAAGCCCATATTCTCTCAAACAAGCTCAACACTGTGCGGTGAGATGACCCATCTCAGCCATCTCTTATTTGCTTAAGCATGAAGCCTAGAGTAGAGACTATCATTGTGTAATCTCGATCGGATGCTCGCATGGCTCTTTTCTTTTCAGCTCTATCGATCACGCGGCATTCTGCGATGTGCTAATAGTACGGCACCATCTGGGCCTGGCACGTGATGTGTCGCTCAGGAGCACCGAGAAAAGCGAGGCCAAACAAGGTGCTTTGACTTGTCGACCAGGAAAAGCGAAAAAGAGGATGCAACAATCGCCTTCCAAAGCTTCCAAGTAGTTTGCTGGAGAACATACTATGCTAATAGGAGAAAAGAAACAAAGCATTAATGAAGATCACTAGCAGTAAACAACAGTTTATTTGCAACTTATCTACGCCAGTGATCCCAACGGGGGCAGTATCGGACTGCCGGTAGCTTGTCTGTGCAAGTGATTTATCGCACCAAGACTTATGAAGCAAAATCAGTACCCTACGCACTGCCCAACTGTATTTGTCAGCTGAAGACATTGCCCCACCAATGGCAAAAACATGAATATTTTTGCATTTGTGGCTCCCTTGCGTCTGTTTTTTTTTGGGAAAATCTTGCCTCTGGTAATTTTTTTTCAATTTGGCATCTTTCCAAACGCGAAAGAAGGGATACTCGACACGTGGCGCATCCCACAACCTCAGAGCGTGGAAGGCAGGGGCGAGTGCAGGAGGATGCCAGGCATAATCGGTGATGGGGGCCATAGTTTTTCATGCCATCGGAGCGCATGAAGTACTTCATGCACTCCGGTGGCGTGAAAGGTAGGCGGGCTCGGTACCAGCCGTGCTCGAGTGCCCTTCTACGTTCTAGGTCTACGAGATACGTCACATGTTGAGCTCTCATTTTTTTCGCACTTAGGAGGAGGTTAAATATGCAAAAATAAAATCATGGAACTAAATTTAAAAAAAAGATCAAAGAGGATCACAAAAGCAAAAAAATCCAAAAACTTCAGTACCTGATACAGTAAGTACCAAGTACAAACACGACCTCTCATTCTGACATACGCAAACCATATGATAGCTCACATTTAAGCATGGGACTAGTTTGTACGAACAAATTTTCCACTGATTGGATGCGCAGTGTACGGTGCCCAGTATCTACCACTTCTTCCGATCCAGCCGTATACCAAATTAACCCTAACATCGTAAAAACAGCTCTTCCAAAGGGTTCTTTGATTCAGTAATTTTACACAAAACAGTTTAATTCACCTAGAAAACAATCCCACAAATAGGAAAAAAAACGATTTTGCTATTTTTTTTATCTCTTAGGCATCTAAATTTATATAGTACTATTCTACTGCTCGCTAGGCGGGCAGACCGAAGATGATGCTGGCGCTGCCGGCTGGCGGCGGAATCCAGAAAGAAATGCGTCTCCACCCCACCGAGCCGGCCGGAAAGCATCTTCAGCCTTCACCACGCAACGATTAAATACCCTCGAAACCGCGTGGTACTCCGAGCGGAACAAACACGAACGCCACCACCGCGCGCATCCACCTCGTCCCCAATACAACACAACGAGCTAGCGCGGCCGGCGCGACAACCTATCTAGACATGAACACCACGAACGAGCTGATGCGACACCACGTCCAGGCGACAGTGCCATTGCCCACGCCCTTCGCGGCGGCGGCCGGCAGGGGCATGCCGCCGGCGCCGGGGCAGCCGGGAAGTAAGCAGCGGGTGGGTCTGCCACCGACGCCGCCCGCGGGGGCCAGCTCCCACTCCTTGCACACGGACGTGTGCATGGTCGACGACTCGGCGCGAGCGCCGGGCGGCCTGCCGCCGCGCAAGGCGCACCGCCGCTCCCGCAGCGACGTCCCGTCCGGGTACTTCCAGCCGCTGCCACCACCGTCGCCCAAGATGGAGGCCGGCTGGGGCCTCCCCGGCGCGGGCGCCGGTGACGACCTACTCAATGCGTACATGAGCATGGAGGGCATGGACGGGCTGAACAACTCCGACGGCGACAGCCGCGGGAGCAGCATGCGGACGAACGGCGCCGACAGCAGCGAGAACGAGTCCGAGGGCTACGTCGGCGCCGGCAGTCAGGTCTTTCTCTGGGGCGATGCCGGCAAGAAGAGGGAGGGCATCAAGAGGAACGCCGCCGGGGAGCCGGCGGCTCGGCACGCGAGGAGCCTGTCGATGGACAGCCTCATGGGGAAGCTGAGCTTCTCGGCCAATGGGGAGCCCAGCAAGTTCAGCCTGGAGTTCGGCAGCGGCGAGTTCACCCCGGCGGAGATGAAGCGGATCATGGCCGACGAGAAGCTCGCCGAGATGGCTCACGCCGACCCAAAGCGCGTAAAGAGGTAGGCTCGGTTACAAACTAGTACAAACGCAACAAATTAACACAATGCACATCAATGCACTGAACGGAGCTGTTAAATTCTGCTTGTTCTTCCGTGTGCGCAGGGTGCTCGCCAATAGGCAGTCGGCGGCGCGGTCCAAGGAGCGGCGGATGCGGTACACTGCGGAGCTGGAGCAGAAGGTGCGGATCCTGCAGATGGAGACCACAACTCTCTCCGCGCAGCTGACTCTTTTACAGGTACATCTATGCACTGTGCAGGCAATGTTCTTGTTTGGTGGTTAATTACTCGAGGATTCATAGTTTGGTGTGTCAAATTTTTGGATACTTTTTGCGGCAGCGCGATTCGTCAGGACTGGCCACGCAGAACAGCGAGCTCAAGTTCCGGCTACAGGCCATGGAGCAGAAGGAGCAGCTGCGCGACGGTGAGCAATGAGTTTCGCATTCTTGGATAGACATGGCACAACATTCAGAACAACACTGTTCAACTTACAGTCTTGATGCCGTTTTGCTTGTTCCTATCTTCAAGAATAAGGACTCTGTATTGTTGGTCGTCGTAGGGGCATTGGAGTGGTTGCCCTGGATGTGGCATTTGGCAGTTTAGTCGTTTTATCATGTAGTGTGATATGATTAGCAACTCTCCCAAGAATAGCCTTCTTAATCGAGACGTTTTCTTCCGATGCTGTTAGTTGCCAGCTTGTAGTTGGAAGCAATTTAGAATGTGCTGGAATAATCAAATTCCGAGGCGACTTTGTCAGACATTGTCTTTGTCGCCATTTTTTGGCTTCTAGCCCTGTCACAAGAGGCGGGCAGTCTTAAGATAAGTAGTGCAATCATCTTTTAGACTGATATTCTAAACAGTACTTGTGCGATGAGCTCTTATAATTGCTTCGTTAAATGCTGCTAATTGCAAATTCCACATTTGTGGGAGCACTGACTAGAACTCCATTATGGAAAACCGGTCCAAATCAACGGACTGTAGGAGCACATGTGCGCCAAGCATCATACATGTTAGCAACCGATTTGTTCTAATAACCACCGTTTTTGTTTCAGCATTAAACGAGGCACTGACAGCTGAAGTCCAACGCCTGAAGCTCGCGGCGACGGAGCTCGGCGACACGAGCTCGTCCAGCAATCTAGCCCAGCAAATCCAGCTCCGCTGTCAGAACCAGATGCTTGACCTGCACAAGCAACAGCAGACTGAGCAGATACCGTTCTATCAACTGGAGCAGCCAGAGCAGAATGGCGCAGCGACGAATCCGAATAGTGAGTCCAAATGGTGATCCGGGAGAGCGTATATCTCGCTGCTCGCTGCCATACGGAGAAGTCTTGGTCATTTAGACGGTCCGAACTTACTTTTCCTAACCCATATGTTTTGAACTTATTCTCGTCTGTAATTGCTTGCGTAGTTGTGTTCGTCCAAGCAAGGACCCGGCAATAATTTTTCTGAATACTTTTCTTCCTTTCAGAAACCACGATTGTCGATCACTGGAGTTACCATAAGTAGTAAATAATGTAACGAATTGAAATTCTTTTGTAGTATCAATTCATTTCAGTGTCATATCTAGTTGAACAGTGTGGCACTACTTTCTTAAGGCTTGCTCTACTGAAATTTTGTACCGACGTATGAGGCAGGCAAACTCTGCAGACACAAGTTACTTACTCCATGCAGGCAATATGGAAACGGATTGAACACAAATCGAATAGTCTTAAATATAAATACGAATCTATATTTTTAAACGAATACAGATATAGATTCAAACATTCTTGAATACGAATACGAATCGAATATTTACTTGATTCGGCCGAATACGAATATTCTAAAACTTTTATAACAAGTCTTGGTAGAATAAATCTATGTAACATGACTGCACGTCTACACAAGTTAGCAGTGTAATGCATAGAATTAGAAATTATGCAAAGTAGTTTTGACTTCCTGACTGTGAATCTTGGTTCATTAGAAACTTGCTTCATACAATCATACTCAGGGAGATTGGCAGGGATGAAAACAGATCAAATACGAATCAAATAATTTCGAATACAAATACGAACATTCTTAGATATGAATATAAATATTCTCAAATATGGATACGAATATTTCTAAATATAAATTTTACTTACTATATTCATGTTTTCTTTGATATAAATATCGGATAAAATAAATTATCATTTACTATTTTTCATCCCAACACGCAGGCCAGAAAAATCGTAGGCTTTTTCTTGAGTAAGGTGAGCGATGCCCGGCCCAACTTGGTAGCGAGTGTCTTCGGCGCGACAAGTTCAACTAAACTCAGACGTACGGCCCAAGATGAATCAATGACGCTTGAGTGCGTCGCGTTCCCTTTTCGGTCAGCTCATTTGATTACGGCCTTTTTTTCACCTTCTAGAAACTGTATTTCATTTTTTCTATAGTAATTAATTTTTAAATAAAGTATTTTTTAAAGATAGAGTATACAAATTGATTGTAGTACGTATTATAGTAACTTTATTTATATATGTTAAAATCGCACATAAATTTCTATCGTTCTATACTCTCTCTCACGAACAGTACAAAAGTAATAAACCAAAGAAAAAAACAGACCTCTAAATAAAATTACTACAATATGTAATATAATAAATTTATAAACTCACCTTAAACATTATAAACAATTTGTAGTACTAACACAACTAGGACGAAACAACGAACAGCTGGTCAACTTGTGTGATGCTGTGTACCAGCATAGACGATCGACGAGTCGAAGTTTTGGTAACTAGGGCGCTTTCGTGTGTTCAAGACCCCCTCGGACGCAGGACAAGCTGCTTGGTTGGTAGAGGTGCTAATGGGCTTGGCCCCAAAAGTGCAATGGACAATATTCTTTTTTAGGCTAGATTTGGGCTTTGGATTAGACTATCCTATGGGCCTAAGTTTTTGTATTAGAAGGCAGAGTTCAGATGGGATACACTTACCTGTTCGAGGCTTCTCGGTTCCTCCTGAGAGGTTGCGAGTTCACGACTCGGCGAGGAAAGAACCCTCACACCGCCGCCATCTGCTTCCATTGACCATCGTTCGTTGCTTTCCCCGTCGCTCGCAAGCTCGCCTCTGCACCCTCACGCCGCCACAGTCCGCCTCCGTCGTCAGGCCGCCAACAGAAACCCCTCGTGCCGCCGTCAATGGAACCCGGCACTGCTATGTCTTCGTCACCATGTCTGGCCGTGGGAAGCAGCAGAAGAAGGTAATATGAACAACTAGTTATTGATTTGATTCGGATTTGGTCGGCCTGTCACGATTTCTCATGCATGGATTTACCTCTTCTCACTCGTTCTTGATTCGCCGGTGGGAAGCAGAAGAAGGCCGCTCTCTAGCTCCGCCTTCGCCTCCATCATTTGAATCACGGTCGCGACCTCCTTGCTCTCCTGCGAGGACGCCGGGAGTATGTCAGTGGCAACCGAGAAACCGAAGCCGACGAGCGATAGAGCTCAATTCATTTGTTCGGCCCAAATTGAGAATGAAGCCTATTTTTGGGCTCAGATTAGACTTAGGCTGCTTTGTGTTGGATCAGGCTGAGATTGGATGAAAGAAAAATAATTTTGGGCTTAGACCATGTTAGTGCTAGGCAGCCCATTAGCACCCCTATTGGTCGGCCATGCGTTTCCTCGTCCTGGGCGACAAAATTATTGCATCCGACTCCCGTCTCCTAGCATCGGAGCACAATAACTTCCAACGGTTGGGCGGCGCCTCACGCCAGGTTGGGCCAATAAAGCCCGCATTCAATAGCCAACCGTCCTACGTAAACTTAGTTCTTTTAAGTTTATAGTTTGGAATTTTGAATTCTGACCATTCGTTAACTATATGCAATTTTGATCAGTACAGATGAAATCGATACATTGTCTATTATAATCGATTTGTAAACTCTGTCTTAAAAAGTGTAAACTCCGTCTTAAAAAAATACACTGTTTGAAAATTAGTTATTGTAGAAAGTATAAAAGCTAAAGCCCTGCGGCTAAAAGCTAAAAGCCAAATCATTGCATTCTCAGCTGTTGATCGTCTGAAAATGGCAAAATGGTTCACTCCCGTCTCAGGTAGCAGTAGTAATGTGAGTACGACAGTCCACTTGACCGTGATTATCTTTTGCACGCTGTGATCACTCTCCCCGAGCTCGCTGCAGGTTGGTTCTCTGTCCCATAAACGTAAAGGCAAAGCGAGTAGCGACCCATTCGGCATTCAGGTTTGCAGGTGTGTCCACTTTGCTGAACAGCAAACGCATCAGAATTCAGAAAAAAAGCGATGAAGCTTGAAAGATAAGCCCTTCAGATCGCACTGCAGGCAGGCAGAGCGTACTGCAGCTTAGCTGCCAGCGAAGTGACACGGACTGTGAGTGGTGTGAGATTCGGATTCGACGTTCCCACCCCCCACACTTACTCCACACATGAAATTCCCACCAAGAAATGCGACTCAGAGATCACAGATCCCAGACGAACACGGCCATTGTCTAATCGCCACCTTAAATGCGGAACACCTGCCTAGGGGTGCCACCGGGGAGGGTATGGGTGACCCATATCCAAACCCATAAATTACCCATGCCCATACCCATGGACACCGGTTATTACCCAATGGGTTTGGATTCCCTTTGGGTAAAAGAGCAGAGTGGGAGAGTTGCTCTGAGGCCGACGACGAGCTCGGAGAGGTCAAATCGCTCGTTGGCGACCACTGTGAGATACTGATGACACCTGTCCAGATTTTCTGCGTTTTTTTGAGGAACCTTTCTAAAAAATTTCTATGTTATACCTCGGTGTATCACTTGCCAGTCTTATCTGGCTAGCAGTTAGACTTAGGACTCTGCTTTGGGCGTCTCTGTATGCTGAGCTCTGTAGTTGTCAACAAATTGATTTCAGTTATGCAATAGGCGTTGAATTTATCCCTTGTTCCGGAACAAGGGAGGGATAGAATGCATAGCCCTATTCAAGGAACATAGCAATACAAAACCGCAACAAAAAAAAAACGTTTTATTACGTAATAGAGTACTAAGAGTCTAAGATCGCGAAATCGCACAACAAACGAAAGTACAAATTCAGATGACCCTATTAACTAAGTGTTGCCGTTAGATTTTGGTACCAAAATAATTGGCAAAAATATTTTTCAAATTTAGTGTAATTATAAGAAAAGATCAAGTTTTATTAGAAATCAAGATCACACATCAACCGTACTAGGAAGTATTCAGAAGACACCGACTAAGTAAAGATAGATGCAAAGAGAAATATCGTTCATTTTAGCGATAGCTTTTAGTTTTTGGCTGAAATTTCACTGTAACTGGCTTTTTTTACTGTAGCTGATTTGACTTTTTAGGCATACTTAAATTTTTTTAAAAAATATAAAAATAGAAAAAATATGTTAGCACATTACGGACAATGGAAAGGAACACGGAAAAAAAAGAAAAATGCAAAAAGCCCAAAAAATTCAGAAAAGATAAATTACTGAATAGTGAAAAAAAAGCTGAAACTAGAAGCTGAAGCTAAAAAAAGCTGAAACGAGCGGGGCCTTAAAGCACAATTTAAGATTGAGTTGACTATGTTTTGGTCTATAAATAACATGTACCAGTTGATAAAAAAAATACATACATACTAATCTTTGCTACCTTTTTTTGTATCTACTTAACCTTCACTACCTTTTGCATTTACTTTTCTTGTAACTTAGGTGGTAGACCGTAGCTAGTATAATTGATTAATATTGCTTTTTATTAATATGTTGATTAATCTATGAGTTACACATATCCTCTATTTTGATATTTTCTTTCTGTTTGTTACTGCTTTGCATCAGCATTTCGTTCAGGTTTAACTGTTATGGATTTTGCCGAATTGTTAGAAAGTCGGCTGACACGTTATGTTATATATGTTGCTAGTGAACACCTTTCGTAGGAATACAGCGTAGCTGTCAGAAATTTTGCGAAGACAACACTAAGTAAACTAAATCAAGGATTCAAATGACACCATAATCATGATTATATCTGCTTTATTACATGAAGCATCTCCCATTGAATATTCGACAATCCAATGGTCCATACGACTTTAGACTGGAGCCCCTCTGAACCACTCACTTGGCAGGAGAGGCACCAGCCCAGTAAGCGTGAAGCCTCTTGGCGTACTCCACCGCCTTGTCCGCCTCCGGCACCACGGCCTTCGCCTCCTCAGCTTCCCCGAATCGCTCCGCCCACGCGGCCAAGAGCAGAGTCTTGCCCGTATCGATGATCGCCACGCCGAACATCTTGCGTAGCGCCTCGAGCCAGAACAGGTTGCTCCCGAGAGCGAGGTCGAGGTACCCGATGGAGTCGCCGGCGAAGAAGGCCTTCCCGTTCGAGCACTTGGCGAAGGCCTCCTCCAAGTTCCCGATCACCGCCAACGTCTCGTTAACCTTCTCTGCCCTCTCCTCCTCCGTCGCCGCCCTCATAATGCCTATCCAAGCAGGGAACAACTGCAAGAAAGACACCAACGCTTTGGCACCAGCTAGTCAAGCTCCAACAGCACGGAAGAAAAGCTCGGGAAAATACCACACCTTGTCGTCAACGTAGGCGGCCCAGAAGCGAGCAACGGCGCGCTCGTAGGGGTCGGCGGGGAGGATGGACGGGCTCGTGGTGCTCCAGACCTCGTCGACGTATTGCACGATGATCTGCGACTCGCAGATGGGCTTGCCGTCGTGGATGAGCACGGGTACCTTCTTGTGCACCGGGTTGGACTTGAGAAGGAGCTCGCTCTTGTCGAAGAGGTCCTGCTCGATGTACTCGTAGCTCACGCCCTTCATGTTCAGCGCCATGCGTACTCGGATAACGAATGGGCTCACCAGCAAGCCGAGCAGCTTCAGATCTCCTGCACCCGCCATTCTTCTCCTCTCTCCGTTCCTCTCGCTTGCTCTCTTTCTCTTGGGGTTATTCCTATTGTGCTCGTCTGTGGAAGCAATTTATCGGAGATGCTACGGATGCTAGAGCAATGAGGTCGTACCACGCGGCTATGTGCATCACCAGTGACGCAGCTCGTGGTCGGATTACAGTAATTACAGCTTGCGGTTGTCACAGCCTCTTCCAGATATTTCAGCTACTTATGGACATATTTTATTCAGTGTCTCCTGATCTCTACTTGTACTCTTCGTTGGATTGGAGGAGAAGAAAGCTTCTTTTCATGCAAGGAAATATGCAGCATGACTTGGCGTCACATGTGACGCTTGGTACAAGCTTGCGCTGGGATGCTCTGCAACTGTGATGCTCTGCAACTGTTTTTGGTATAGCTCTAAACGGCCTAAAAGCTTGGGTTCTAACTTGCTATTATCTTTTAGTTAAAATTATACTATAATGACTATTAGCTTTTTTAATCAAAAAAAGAAAAATAATAAATTTTTTTTGAAAAACACCGATATATCTTTGTGACAATGCAAAATAATAAGAAAAAAACCAAACAAGCTAAAAAAATTAAAAAGCTAAAAAGCGAAAATTAAGAAGCCGATGTGTTCTAAGAGCATATACAATAGTATAGACAACTACTGTGTATAATACCCTTCATGTTATTTATAGACGGCACTAAAGACAATAAATACAATGTGTTATCTTTTTTATATATCTCTATATACAGCTTTTTCATAACACAATATGTTTTATTTCTTCTGTTACAGTCGATTGTTGCAAGAGAGACACCTAATTCTCTATACTTGTTTTCCCTCCTCCACGTTCTCTCTCCTCCATAAGCTTTCAAACCGTTTAGACCTTTATTATTGCTGTGTCGGCCTCTGCGGTGAAGTGAATACAGGAGACGCTAGACAGACATGTGATGCGAAAGAGAGTGGGTTTGGACTTTTTGGTCAGGTGATCTCCACCAGAAAATTCTACCATCGTTTTCAGAAAATTGGTGAAAAAAAGCTGGAAAAATGGAAACGCATGCATATCAGTCGTGTGTTTTTTGTGTTGCGTTCTCCATCCACTGTATGTGGGCGCGAAATCGAAAATGAAACAACAAAATTCAGCGTAAAAATAAGAAACGCCCATACCATAGTGTTCTCAAAAAAAGAAAAAAAGAAAAACTCCTGGAAGACAAGAAGAAGCAGACAATAGCCGAACCCCACAAGCCACAGGCCCACAGCCGAGTGAGTGCCGTTTCAGCTTAGCGTGCGGGCCGACGGCTCAACTCGGCCCAGCCGGAAGGCACTATAATTTAACGAACGCTCCGCTTCTCAATTTTTGGCGGCCGCCCCATCAGCGTCGATGGCAGCCACCGTCTCGCCCAACCCCATGCAGCCACCACCTTCTCGGATCGACAGGGTCAGCCGGATCCAATGAGGACGTCATCAAGGACAACTAATTCCAGTGGCGCTGTAGACGAAGACGATAGGATAAGGCGGTGGCACGGACGACGATGGGCAGATCTAGGGGCGTCGTGGATGGGGATGGGCGGATCCAGCCTTCACCTTCAAAGAGCTGCCGTCGTAAATCGGTAATCATTCCCCTTCATCGACGCTGCCAACATCCCCCTCCCATCGAGGGTTTAAAAAATCACTTTTAAAATTTTAACCGGTAGGGGTTGGTATGACCGAAAATTGAAAAATTTTGAAGGATTTCGGGTTGAAATTTTCAAATAAAAAATGAATTAAAAAATCAGTTGATAACTAGCCAAAAATCAATGAAAAATGTTGACCGAACTTTTGTAAACAAATTTTGACAAAAAAAATCTTCTAAATTTGATACAATTCATGCAAAACGAATTTTTCGGAGCCGGTTTGGAATTCTATCGAGGGCCACCGATAATACTAGTTTTTCAGCCGGTAACTAGTCGAAAAAAATTTCCATGCTCCTAACGCATTGTCGTCTTCGCTGTGCCACCCCCTCTGACAGCAGTCTATGTATTTGGGCCTGCAAGACCCGTGTAGTGGCATGGTAGGCCCTACTGCGATACTGGGCCCGACTAGGATGTGGCTTGATGCTGTGCTGATACAGACTGTGACGGTAGTGAGGCAGCGACTCAGGTCAGCGTCGATGCGGGTTGTGCCACCAACTAGCTATATCGGTGTGGTTTCCACTACTGCTGTTCTTCGTTCCATCACAATGATTTCAAAATTTTGAAAGTGGAGCATTTTTTTCTTAAAATATAACACACAACTGAAAATTCAAAATGAGAGATGTTCGGTTTTCCTCCAATAAGAAGCTCATAGGAAGTCTTTTTAAAAAGACGATACAAGTAAAGACGATTTATGGTATAACAAGCGGTATTGATAGCTTTCACCTGAAAATTATCGAAAGTATTATATTCATTAGGCATTGTCAAAGCCATTTCAATCAATATTCATTTTTTTCCATTCTACTTCTTCATTTCGTTCTGGAGTGTAGGTGGAGAAAAATTTATATTTTATTCTAAGTTTATCACAAAAGTCTTCAAATTTAGTGTTCTTGAACTCGGAACCATTGTTACTACGGATTTGATGAGAACATGACCCTTATGGATACAACCATATTTATTATGCTTGCGATTACAATCACAAGAGCTCGTATACTTCACATAAATTATTAGGTGAGCTTATTTTTAGGAGTGCATTTATATTATATGAACTCTATGATGCTACCTAATGATGAATATGTATATTTGTGCAGCACCATGTCACTCTTGGACCAATTCAAGTAAGAGTTCAAGTAGAACATATTTTGAATTCCAATTTGACCTCTAGATCAATTCGGATTCAACCTGACAGATCTGACTTCAAATGTGCATAACTCTCACATACGGAGTTCGTTTGAGGTGTGTGAGTACTTGATGAAAAACTTATTTTGTTCTCTTTACAATGGATCTAGTCACACCTCTAAATTAATTCTGAGCACACCAAAATCACCAAAAAAGGTGCTGCATCACATGTTTAGGCTAAACTAGAACTTGTAATGCTTGGCCCCAAGGGAAAGGTGTCCCCCACCTCTTGACCCGAACTATTCATGATCGCACTATTCACATGAACTGATACGGGGTCGCTTGATCTTCTCGACGTAGGATCTGGATACTCGCGTGGATTTGATGAACTGTAGTGAACCCCCGTTGCCAATGCAAGAGTTAGCACTCTATAATTCGTCCAACCCCACGTGCTGAACTTCACGACCACCGATGAAGTTTTATCGTGCTCCTAATTTTCAGCGAAAAAGGTTGAACAATCTTGATTTCAGCGAACTCCCAATTCCCTTAAGTTGGTTCGGCCAACGGAAAGAACAAGAGTATTCTATTATCAAAAAGTGGTTCCCCTATTACAATGAGGGTCTACCCCTCAATATATAGCCTCAGCCTAAGACTATTCAACACTAAATTTTTCATGTGGTACTATTCACGCGCAAGCTTCAGAGAGCGATGCATGTTCACGGACGGCATCTTGTAGCGCGCATCGCTGACACTGCATCTTGTGTGCGCGAAACTATTCATGGGCTGGATATTGTAGCGTGTACTATTCTTGCGTGGCACTATTCATGGATCGATCATTGTTCATGCCGTGGACTTGTCTTTCCTTGGATGACGGCCACATATCCTTGATCTCCATCCATCGCTGACTTTTCAAATCTGAGCACAAGTAAAACATTATTTTTAGGTAGTATAAAATTCTCATTAAAATTAATGACATATTCATTAAGGAGCAGGTTCACCTGAGATTGTAGTTTCTTGACTCGTGCTCTTGTTATTGGTCCTGTTATTGAAGTCCCATTACTAGAGATATCCTCATCATGAACAGTCCCATGAACAGTACCCCCTTATTTCTTACTTATGTGCGATTTCCCCTCCCCTATTTAGGGAGGTCGCATCCCGCTAGTTTCCTTGAATTTTGTTTATATTTAGTTGCCCTTTGTTGCATTTTGTATCTTTTGTATGTGTCGACTAGACCATCCGGTCAATATCTTTATTTGAAATCCCATCTTATCAGAAATTCATATATATTTACAATTTTAGATTACTTATTATCTTGTTCTTACGTGTTCCTTATTACATGAAGCATCTCCCATTGAATATTCGACAATCCAATCAAGATTTACCAGAAATCAAGATCAAGCATCAACCACACTAAGAAGTATTCAGAAGACACCGACTAAATAAAGATAGACTAAGTAAAGATAGATGCAAATAAGGACATCGTCAACAAGAGATTGAAGATTATAAGATTTGAAGACAGACAGATATTCTAACAAAGAAAAGATTGTGCCGACACAAAGAGAGAGACTTCAAGCACAATTCAAAATTGAGTTCACTATTTTGGTCCATAAAAAACAAGTACCAGTTGACGAAAACATACAGACATACCAATCTTTACTACCTTTTTGCATCTACTTAACCTTCACTACCTTTTACATTTACTTTTTCTATGACTTAGGAGTAGGTTGTAGCTAGTATAATTGATCAGTATTACTTTTTATCAACGTGTTGATCAATCTGTGAGCCACACATATCCCCTATTTCGAGATTTCTTTTCTGTTCATTACTGCTCCACATCGACATTTCATTCAGGTTTAACTGTCGTCGACTTTGACGAATTGTTGGAAAGTCAGCTGACATGTTATATATACTGCTAGTGAGCACCCTTCATAGGAATATACTGTTGCTGTCAGAAATTTTCCGAAGACAACACTAAGAGCAACTCCAGCAGGGCCCCTACTTGAGCCCTCAAACTCAGATTTGAGAGCCAGAGCAAAAAACTGAGCTCCAACAGGGCCCCTACTTGTCTCTCAAAAATAGGAGGCCTTTCAAATGAGGTCTCCAAGCCCTCATTCCTAGGGAGCTCCTATTTGAGCCCTCAAACTTAGATTTATTTGTATTTGAATAAATACGTCCCTCATTGTGTGAATAAATTTGAATTTAAATTTGAATATTTGTATTTGAATTCATAAATTTAAATTCAGAACAAATTTGAATATTCGTATTTGAATTCATAAATTTAAACGTCCCTCATTGTGCTCTCAATTTAAATTTGAAACAAATTTAAATTTAAATTTAAATATTCGTATTTGAATTCATAAATTTAAATTCGGAACAAATTTGAATTTAAATTTGAATATTTGTATTTGAATTCATAAATTTAAATTCAGAATAAATTTGAATTTAAATTTGAATATTCACATTTGAATTCATAAATTTAAATTTGGAACAAATTTGAATTTAAATTTGAATATTCATATTTGAATCATAAATTTACATATTGTCCCTCATTGTGAAATCATAAATATTTTATTGTGTATTGTGCTTTTATCCCATACATATGCATATAATGTGTGAGGAAATAGAGTGAATTGAGAAGTAGAGGCCCAGTTTTGAGGGCTCCTGCTGGAGTGCAGCCCAGAAAACAGGGCCCTCAAAAGTAGGGGGAGCCCTCAAATGAAAAGTAGGAGTCCTGTTTTGAGAGCTACTGCTGGAGTTGCTCAAAGTAAACTAAAGGCCTATTCTTTTTGGCTGCGGCTGATAGCTTTTTGGCTGTTTGCGATAGACATTACGAAAAGATAGATTATCGCTTATGATTTTTAATGGTACAGATATTAGTCTTTTAACGTGTACTTACAATTAACTTGTAGACTCCATCTTAAAAAAATATTCCGATTGAAAGTTAGGTACTGTAGCAGAAGTCAAAAGCGGTTTTTAAAAGCCAAAAGCAAACACGCCCTAAATCAAAGATTCAAATGACACCATAATCATGGTCATGTCTGCTTTATTACAGGAAGCATCTCCCATTGAATATTCGACAATCCAATGGTCCATACAACTTTAGACTGGTGCCCCTCTGAACCACTCACTCGGCAGGAGAGGCACCAGCCCATTTAGCGCGAAGCCTCTTGGCGTGCTCCACCGCCTTGTCCGCCTCCGGCACCACGGCCTTCGCTTCCTCAGCTTCCCCGAACCGCTCTGCCCACGCGGCCAAGAGCGGAGTCTTGCCCGCATCGATAACCACCACGGCGAACATCTTGCGCAGCCCCTCGACCCAGAACAGGTTGCTCCCGAGAGCGAGGTCGAGGTACCCGATGGAGTCGCCGTCGAAGAAGGCCTTCCCGTTCGAGCACTTGGCGAAGGCCTCCTCCAAGTTCCCGATCACCGCCAACGTCTCGTTAACCTTCTCCGCCCTCTCCTCCTCCGTCGCCGCCCTCATGATGCCTACCCAAGCAGGGAACAACTGCAAGAAAGGCACCAACGCTTTGGCACCAGCTAGTCAAGCTCCAATAGGACGGAAGAAAAGCTCGGGAAAATACACACACCTTGTCGTCAACGTAGGCGGCCCGGAAGCGAGCAACGGCGCGCTCGTAGGGGTCGGCGGGGAGGATGGACGGGCTCGTGGTGCTCCAGACCTCGTCGACGTATTGCATGATGATCTGCGACTCGCAGATGGGTTTGCCGTCGTGGATGAGCACGGGCACCTTCTTGTGCACCAGGTTGGACTTGAGGAGCAGCTCGCTCTTGTCGAAGAGGTCCTGCTCGATGTACTCGTAGCTTACGCCCTTCATGTTCAGCGCCATGCGTACTCGGATAACGAATGGGCTCACCAGCACGCCGAGCAGCTTCAGATCTCCTGCACCCGCCATTGTTCTCCTCTCTCCGTTCCTCTCCCTTGCTCTCTTTCTCTTGGGGGTATTCCTATTGTGCTCGTCTGTGCAAGCAATTTATCGGAGATGCTACGGATGCTAGAGCAATGAGGTCGTACCACGCAGCTATGTCATATGTGCATCACCAGTGACGCAGCTTGCAGTCGGATTATAGTAATTAGTTAATCTTTTTTCCCCCGTGGAAATGCTGAGATAACAGTGGCTGATGCTGTCACAGTCTGATGTTGGAGGATAAGAAAGCTTCTTTTCATGCAAGGAAAATGTGCAGCATGACTTGGCGTCGCACGTGACGCTTGGTACAGGCAGGGGCGGAGAGAGGGGGGCCTGGCACCTCTCAACCTCAGGCTCGCACCCCCCTTCTTCCCCTCCGCAGTCCGCCCCCCGGCCGCCCCTCTCCTCCCCCTCGCTCTCCCCCCACCGCCGCCTCGTCCCTCCCCCCGCCGCCCCCAGCTCCCCGGCTCCCCCTCCCCCCGCACCGTCGCCGCCCTCTTCGCCTCCCCAGCCCTCCCCTTCCCCTCCACGTCCTCCACCTCCTGCTCCTGCCGCTTCCGTCCCGTCGTCGCCTGCGTGCCGCGCACCCGCCCGGCCGCCGCCTGCTTCAGCACTTCGACGAGGTGCGTGCTTGCTTGTTCGCGGCGTGTGCCCGGAATGGTCAAGGAGGTGCGGTGCTGACAGGTTGGTTTTGTGGGGGTTCGCAGGTAGAGGGAGTGTTGAAAAAGCGGCGAGGCATCGGCGGCGGCGGCGGGGGGTCGCATGCGTCGTCGCGTAGAGATAGAGGGCTCGCCGTTGACTTCAAGGAGCCGTAGGTGCGAGGCACGGCGAACTGTTATGTTCTGGGTTGTGCAAATTGTGCAGTGCATGCTTAGATGCTAGGAGCTTGAATGCTTGATGTGAACTAGAGTTGGATTAACTGATGATTCCAATAGGCTGCGAGGAGGTAATTTTAGTTGGTTTGGGGGTTAGATTCCGATTAGCTGTTGCTTCGGTAAGCATACAGTTTTTGGTTTTGGTGGGTGCTTTGGACTACAATTTGGTATGCTACATTGTCTTTTGCATGGGTAGTATGTTTTTTTGGAATACGTCTGTTGAAAACTATAATATGAATTGTTCAATTCTCCATTTGAGGTGGCTGTATTTTGTTTTCTTTGGCATGGAAATTCACCACTCTATCAATACATCATGCTCTTATTTTTACTCTGAATTGATCAATTATCCTTTTATGCTTCGGCAGCTTTGAGATCCGCAGTGTGTTAACCTTCACATGATGGTATTTCCAGAGTGTTTCATCATCTACTTAACCACTTCTTGTGCATATTAGCTACGATTACTAATCCACACACCACTACCTTCACTATCCATGTATGTTCACTATACATGTATGTTACGCTTAGGCGTCGAGCTATGAAGCCGCAGAGTCCAGACTGGTGACGCCCCCCCCATATCCAATTTCTGGCTCCGCCCCTGGGTACAGGCTCACACTGGGATGCTCTGCAACAGTTTTTATTGCTGTGTCGGCCTCTGCAGTGAAGTGAATACAGGAGACGCTAGGCACACACAAGGCTCGATTAGTCGCTTGGCCCAGGAAATGCTGCCGGATCAAATGGGGGAACTCCTATTACCTCTGCATGGATGTGATGCGAAAGAGAGTAGTTTTGGACTTTGGTCAGGTGATCTCCACCAGAAAAATCTACCATATTTTTTAGAAGATTTGGTGCAAAAAAGCTGGTAAAATGGAAACACACGCATATCAGTCGTGTGTTTTTCGTGTTGCGTTCTCCATGCACTGTATGTGGACGCGAAATCGAAAATGAAACAACAAAATTCAGCCTAAAAATAAGAAAAGCCCATATAGGCCACCGGCCCACAGCCGTGTGAGTGCCGTTTTAGCTTAGCGTGCGGGCCGACGGCTCAACTGGGCCCAGCCGAAAGGCACTCAAATTTAACAATTTGGCGGCCGCCCCGTCGACGTGGATGGCAGCCACCGCCTGCTCTCCCCATGCAGCCGCGCTTCTCGGATCGACGGGGACAGTCAGATCCAATAAGGACGTCGTCAGGGACGACTAATTCTAGTGGCGCCGTGGACGGAGATAGACGGATCCGACCTTCACCTTCACAGCGCTGCCGCCGTAAATTAGTAATCATCCCCCTCGTCGACGCCGCCACCATCCTCCTCCTACCTCATCGTCCTCCTCGCTGCTCCACCCACTATGACGGCGGTTTGTGGATTAGGGCTCGCAAGACCGGTGTAGTGCGCGTGGTAGGCCCTCGGACGATACCGGGTGCCGGCTAGGACGTGACTTGATGCGGCGCCACCGATGCAAATCGGGACGGTAGTGAGGCCATGGCTCAGGTCAGCGCCGATGCGGGTTGTGCTGGCAGCTAGCTATATCGACATGGTCTCCACTGTCGCTGTTCTTGTTAGACCATGTGGTCAGATCTAGATTATTTTAGATGATAAATAATTGACAACGTTGGTTATGATATTACTTATGGTGTGTTGAACGTGTGCGGATTGACTTGAGTCAAGTCGTGAACTTGTACTCGTACGCGGTTGCGTGTTTATTCATATACAGGTGTTGCTTGAGGCGGAACATGGTCGATGCGAGACTGAAACTAGGTTCGGGTAGAACTAAGGTTTCGGGATTAAGTTCAGGGTGGAACTGAGATCCTATTGGTCAAGGATGTCATGTGGGATGTTCAGGCTAGAGAACAATACGCATGAAGATGATGCGTGAAGAAGATACAGAGGTGCGATCTTGAAGACTTCGACACGTAGAAGGCTGGAGAAATCGGAAACGAGCAACGTGAGGCAACAAAAAAAAAAGGGGTAGTGCACGGAGGTTGTTTTCCGGCCGTAATTTTCTTGAGTAAAAGAAAAAAGCTACGGCTTGCGTGTTGTGATTTTTCACGGAAGATAGAGAAGGAGGTCTGCGGCTTCGTTCCGATTGCATCGCTGGGGGCTTCGTTCCGTGCGGAGGAAAAGAAGAAAAAGTGGCGGCGCGGCTTTGATCTGAAAAAAAGTTAGAATTTTGTGGCTTGCGTGATGGCGTCGTTGGTTGTTGCATGCATGCATACGAGGAGTAAATTTTCTAGTTGATTAATGCCTGGTTGATGCTTGATGGCCATAAGTCAGTTGACTTCATGCATGTTTATTATCTTTATTTTTTTTGATCTGATGACTACAAGCAATTGCTTTTCTGTTGATCTCGTGACTTTCTAGTCATGCATGGTTATAACTTTCTAGTCATGCATATACACAATCGAGATCGAATGGTTCATATCGTCATTAGCATCTTAGCACCAAAATAGCCATTAACACTAGATATGCTCCCCACACACACACACACACACACACACACACACACACACATATATATATATATATATATATATATATATATATATATATATATATATATATATATATATATATATATATATATATAGACACACACACATACATATGTTTATTTGAAAGTATACTTGTTTTTATTATACAACTCTGATTCTCATGATTTAAATATATAGTTGGATTTGTTATACGGCTGTGACAACTCTAAAATAGATCTAATTGATTTGGATCCACCAAAATCGGTAGATTTTTTTTCTTTTTTAACTGATTAACGTGATAATTTCTAGATACGAGAGCAAATATGGTGATCTCTTTTTCTGTGGTAGTGCCCTACAACTAATTTTCCCTGTAAAAGTAACCTTTGCTATTGTTTCATTTAGGTATGCCTTGCCTGCATATTCGTCCATTATTTCTAATTCCACTATTATATTGGGCCTGTTTTTTTTTTTTTGCTGCGGCTTTTGGCTAAATTTTTTGAATTTTAGCTGTTTGCGGTAAAGATTACGGAGAGAGATATTCGCTTGAAATTTTAGATGGTATAGATATTAGGCTTGTAGACTCCGTCTTAAAAAAATACTCTACTTGAAAGTTAGGTACTATAGTAAAAGCTAAAAACTGTTTTGAGAAGCTAAAAAAACAGGTCTATTATCAGTTTGATGCTTCTGTATTTATCACTCGTCACCAAGAAACTGCCTCGGGAACATTTATTCAAGGAAATAACGATGTGGAAGCATACAAGACACGTCACACACGGACTGCACAAGTTGCACAATCTTGCGTCGTGCGGCATGCATGTGATGCAGGACGTAGAACGAATAACAAGCACTTGAGACAAACATGCAGGCACATACTTATTTCGATCGACCAAATGGGAGTTGCAGGCCGGTTCAGTTGATTGCCGCCGCAGCGTCAGTTTCGGCCTGCCTCATCTTGGCATACTCGACCAGCCTGCCGAACTCCGGTATGGCCGCCTTCGCCGCGTCCAGCGCGACGAAGCGCTCCGCCCACGCCACCAGCTGCGGTGTCTTGGCGGCGTCGAAGAACTTGATCCCGGACAGCTCCTCGGACGCGTGCATCCATCCGAGGAGGCCCCCGAGCGCGACGTCCACGTACCCGACGCTGTCGCCGCCAAAGAAGGGCTTCCCCTTGGAGCACTCCTTGAAAGCCCCCTCCATGATCGCCGCCGCCGCGAACGCCTTCTCCAGCCCCTGTCCCCTCTCCTCGCTCGTCTTGCCCCTGAACACCTCGAACCACGAGGCCACTAGCTGCACACGCGTGCACCGCATGCGAATACATGATGAGAAACATCACGAGATCGATCAAATGCTTTCTGGTGCAAATATATAGGACGGGATACTGTTAAATGTTACCGTTTGGTCGATGTAGTCGGCCCAGAAGCGAGCAATGGCGCGTTCGTAGGGATCGGCGGGGAGGAAGGACGGTCCGACGCCAGCGAAGGCCTCCTCGATGAACTGGACGATGATCATGGACTCGCAGATGGGCTTGCCCTTGACGAAGAGCACGGGAACCTTCTTGTGCACGGGGTTGCTCTTGAGGAGGAGCTCGCTCTTGTTCTTGAGGGTCTCCTCCTCGATGTACTCGTAGCTGAGGCCCTTGCTGTAGAGCACGAATTGCACTCTGGAGGCGAACGGGCTAAACCAAGTGGTCAGAAGCTTCAGCTCAGCTCCTCCTCCGGCCATTTCGATCAGCTCCTTCCCGCTAGCTAGTCGTGCCTGGAGATCTGAACTGCTTCCTTTTTTTGCTTGTGCTTTGTTGCGTTGTTGATCACAGTGAGTGGAGCGGTATATAAAGTTTATTGGGCGGCATCACTGCGTCATCACCTTTAAAAAACTGGCATCGCCCGATGTTGAACAAGAGAGAGACTTCCCGAGGGCAGCGCGGTGGTTGTCAGATTACAGGGGCGGCGCTCGTCAACCACCGAAAACTGCGTGCGTGGTCCGGCAATAAAAGGGGTGTGGCGGCGCAGGTTGACCTGAGCTACGTACGACGCGACGGTTTCTCCACAGGCAAGTTTGTTCAATCTATTTACCAGCTCCAAAGTACTAACTGCAGTCAAGAACAGGGCACCCTCTTTTTGTCGCGATTTTACATAACTATTTAAGGGGTGTTGCTCGCTTCTGCTTATGCTTAGAGGGGTCAATATAAATATCTAACTTCTCAAATTATCTTTTTTACTTCTCTCGCTTTCGTTTCGTTTCGAGTATAAGACAGAGGTTATGGACGCACTCCTATTGCTCCTGTCTCGCACATATAACTCTCTCTTTTTCACCACTTATTCTCCTTTTAAAAACTATTTTTAATCACTACTATTTATTTTCGATTAAAATTGGATCGCAGTCACAACCAGGATGTACGTGGCTATATATGCCAAGAGGCCTATGAAAATAAAGAACATGCAATATTTGCGCGGATTGCTTATAATAACTAGCTAGGGATTTGCTAACTTTGTACTACCAGCATGTAGTACTTTTACCGGGTATTGACTAACTTTGTAATACTAGCGTGTACCTCGATCATGCACTACCAGTAGCGCATTTCTTGTCGTACTTGGACTGGAGTGTAGCGTGAACGCGTTGATTATGCATGGGATGCATGCTGCAGCCATGCACAGCTGATTAGACGATGTGGACCCATTGCTTGATTAGCTGATCGATTACGGTGTCCAGCTAAATCGATCCACTGTGCAGAGATGTTCCTGTGCTAGTTCATCCAACATACATACATACATATATACGAGCAAATTTCAAAAACTCCTACGCTTTATGGTCCATATGGTAGAAAACCACAGAGATTTTGGCATGTGATAAAAAATCACAGGTATTATGATTTTATAGTTTCATAAAACTCCACCCCCTAGTAATCACCGTCGTCAATGGCACCCCCCTTACCGTTGCAGTCACCATCACAATCGTCGGTTACATCACTGCTGCTCATGGCCTCACCCATGCCCCTTCTCCTACTCCCCTGACCACTGTGTCATGGATGCCTAGCTGAGCCCGCGTCTGGCTAGGACCCTATTGCAGCCGTGTTTGGGTTCATGAGCGTACAGGTGTTGCTACTGGAACGTGACATGGGGAAGATTATGGTGGGGTTGATGACAATAGGAGCTTATCGGATTCGACAAATTCAGTGATAGCGACATTGTGACAAAGATAGATGTGATTTCAGCGAATGGCTATGAGAAAATTAAATTAAATTAGAGGAGTGATGGACAAAGCTCGGAATACGAGGTGATATGAAGTTGGAGTCCACAGAAACTCACCTGAGATGGAGATCAAAGTGGTGGAGCGACGGTTAGAGCTCAAAAAGAAGAAGACAATGATGCTAGATGTGGGGTTTTGTGAAACTACAAAATCATAATACTTGACGTTTTTTTGCTATAAATAAAAAAATAAAAAATACATTAACCTATCATAAATAATACAAAAGAATACAAAAAAAAGAAAAACCAAAAATACAAAAAACAAAAAAAACAAAAAATATGAACAGTAAAAAAAGTAAACGCCCACCACCCATCGCGTTGCTGAGCACGGCAAGCTCCTCTTCCCATCCTCGACGGATCAGCTCCAAGGACCTCCGCCGCCACCCTCCTCCTTCCTCTCCTCGTCCGTTGGGAAGGACTCCATTCGAGGATCTAATAGAACCGGGCAATTCGGTACTGCCTGCGGTTGCCCTCTGGAAAGAGCCTCAAATTCGTCAAGTGGATTTCTGACCCTTTTTTGCTTTGCTGCTGCAGACTGCCATCGGCCACATGTACGTTTGGCTAGGACGCATGTTTGCAGAGATCGGAGACTCCCTGTGTTCACTACGGTACACTACTCAATCCTAATTTAAAGTTTCGTCAGCGAGTTTTCCCTTGGATTAATCAATCATAGAATGATTAGTTGATTTGATAATACTGTAATGCTTACATGACATAGGAAAACATAAATAGAGGCTTGTGTTTTTCTCTACCACTTCAGGAGGCAACTCTCCAGCCGTGTGTCCTCTGGATATATCTTCAACATGTAAGTTCTGTTCACTTTCTTTTTTTAAAAAAAAAAAACTTTTTTGGTTTAGTTGTTTGTTAGTTGGTTCATGATTTGATTGTGCTTGAGGTAATTGTTTGCAGATTAGTGCGTCACGATGAGGGTTGCAGTAGGGGAATTTGATTATCAACAAATGTGTCCTGAGGAATATTTGTGCAATCATGCGAATGCCGCGTTTGATAAAAAGCCTAAGAGTGCTAGCATCATTATATGTTGCCGTTGCCGATGCAGGCACATCGTGAGGCATGTCGGGCTTCAGCACTCTTGATTTTTCTGTCATTGCTCGACCACGTATATAGCCGTCCCTAAATTCAATTACAATTAGCCCTTTTCTTCTTCAATATATAGGTTTAGACATTGGTTATTGATTACTAATGTCCTGTTCATTTAGAATTCAGTAAAATTGGGATAATTTTACTTAGAAATGCATCACAGAAATAGCCTCTCCTGCTTCAATATATATGTTTAGACATTGATTACTGATTATTGATGTCATGTTCGTTTAGTGCTTCGGTGTACTATTTATCTTTTGTGTGTCTATTTCCTGGGTAATGCAGGCATTGTGAGAAGCTAGAGGATGTTGACAATGCTTTATTTCACTGTCTCCTGGCATCATGGTGGTGGTGCCTAATACATGATACCCTTCCGCCTGGAGGCTGAAAATGCTCCCCTGTATGAACCTTTTGCTCATGCCTGCTTATCTTTCTATATTGATTTTCATGTACTGCAGATGTTTACTTGCATAAATAACTGTAGCATCACATCCTGATTCCTAGAGGTATCCATCTAGTACAAATACAAAAGGGAGCTAAAAACACCCCACTATGCATGCGTTTCTGTTCGTCTCAAACAAACCAAACTATAGATAAGCGTCAAACTGTTCACACCTTAGTTTTCAAAAAGAAAAAACCGTTCACATCTCTTAGGGGTCGTCCTAACCTGCGTTGGGCAGCCAAAATAAACGGACTGATTTCTTGCAGCGGTCACTGTCGCTACCGCCCCTACCCTATCGCCTCCGCCACTGCTGCCTCCACCTCTGCCCTTGCCGCCGCCTGTCCCCGCCACCTCAGCCCTTGCCGTCACCGGCCTCTGCCCCTGGCACCTTCGTCCCACCCTCCACCTCCTCCCTTGCCTCTGCCCATCTGCTGCCTCCATGTCGCCCTTCACTTCCGCCCTCTGCCTTGGCCCCTACCCTCGCTGCTGCTACCACCACCACCCATCGTCTTCATCCAGCACCGCTTCCAATCACTGCCACCCTTTTGCCTTGGCCATACCGGCGTCACCTGATAAATTTGGTTTCGTTTTCCTTTCTTTTCTTGTTTCATTCAACTTCTTTCTTTCTTCCATGTCCATTTAATCATTTTCAATTTACACCATATTTTTCCCCAAATTATCTTAACCAAAAGCTGAACTAAATGCTCTTACTTTCAGCCGATGCAGTGATATTTTAACCAAAAATCAAAGGCCGCAGCTGAATTAAACAGACCCTTAATTGAGACTGGAGAGTCTCAAGTCACACCCAGCATACCACCATATACACGTTGAAGGAAGCACCGAGAGATTGATGCGATACAATGCATCTTTATCGGGCACGCGGTGAGCACATGTCGTACATCTTAGTATAGCATTTTTCCTTACGCTTTCAGTAGTCCTTGAGATTGGTTCGTCAACCTAATCGCATTCAAACTTGTGGCCTGTGGCCCTGTGGGTGTAAGGTTGGTCCTCAATTAAACCGTGGCTCAAAGGCTCATGGCTTAATTATTTGAGATTTGTTCACCAGTCCAAATCTATGGCTTGGACATTTGAGAATGCTTGGCCAATCTAGAACTTTTGAATCGATGGCAGACAGAAGAATGACATTCCAACATACTACTGCATGAAACTTGTGTCTTGACGATAGATTGGTCAATGGTCTGCGGAGCAATACCTGTGGCTTGAAAATTACGGCTTGACGTCGTGAGATCTCCCGGTGGCCCAGTGGCGGTGGTGTCCTGGAGGCCCAATCTTAGGCCGACTCGATCCAAGACTGCCTCCCGCGTGCAGACGCTGAGCCCAGACAGCGCCGCGCCCAGTTTCGGCCCGGGTCCACGCGGACCAACAAACCAAGAAAAAAAAGAGGACGGATCTCTGCTCCAGAGCCCTTAAGGCCTTAACCCGGGTGAGAAGGCACGGACGCCGCTGCCTGGCCACCCCAGACACAACCGGAAGCCTATCTGGTATCCTGGAGTACCAAAAGAACGTGGCTCTCTTCTTCTTCTTCTTCTAATAAACATGCTATTATCCTTTATTTTCCTTTTCTTCCGTGCAACATTTAGCTGAGAAACGCCCGGATAATGGTTACGATAATACTAGAGGTAAATACTACATCGTAGCATTTGAATTACACTTGAGTTTGGAGTCAAGAAGCATGCATTCACTAATGTTCTGTGCAGTTTGGGTGGGCCGGATTTGGATAGGATACCTTCCCATTAGTGGCGGACCTATGACTAAATTTTAGGTATGACAGAGCCCATACGTACGTAAAATAAAATGAATCTATACACGGCTCGATTAGTCGCTTGGCCCAGGAAATGCTGCCGGATCAAATGGGGGAACTCCTATTACCTCTGCATGGATGTGATGCGAAAGAGAGTAGTTTTGGACTTTGGTCAGGTGATCTCCACCAGAAAAATCTACCATATTTTTTAGAAGATTTGGTGCAAAAAAGCTGGTAAAATGGAAACACACGCATATCAGTCGTGTGTTTTTCGTGTTGCGTTCTCCATGCACTGTATGTGGACACGAAATCGAAAATGAAACAACAAAATTCAGCCTAAAAATAAGAAAAGCCCATATAGGCCACCGGCCCACAGCCGTGTGAGTGCCGTTTTAGCTTAGCGTGCGGGCCGACGGCTCAACTGGGCCCAGCCGAAAGGCACTCAAATTTAACAATTTGGCGGCCGCCCCGTCGACGTGGATGGCAGCCACCGCCTGCTCTCCCCCATGCAGCCGCTGCCTTCTCGGATCGACGGGGACAGTCAGATCCAATAAGGACGTCGTCAGGGACGACTAATTCTAGTGGCGCCGTGGACGGAGATAGACGGATCCGACCTTCACCTTCACAGTGCTGCTGCCGTAAATTAGTAATCATCCCCCTCGTCGACGCCGCCACCATCCTCCTCCTACCTCATCGTCCTCCTCGCTGCTCCACCCACTATGACGGCGGTTTGTGGATTAGGGCTCGCAAGACCGGTGTAGTGCGCGTGGTAGGCCCTCGGACGATACCGGGTGCCGGCTAGGACGTGACTTGATGCGGCGCCACCGATGCAAATCGGGACGGTAGTGAGGCCATGGCTCAGGTCAGCGCCGATGCGGGTTGTGCTGGCAGCTAGCTATATCGACATGGTCTCCACTGTCGCTGTTCTTGTTAGACCATGTGGTCAGATCTAGATTATTTTAGATGATAAATAATTGACAATGTTGGTTATGATATTACTTATGGTGTGTTGAACGTGTGCGGATTGACTTGAGTCAAGTCGTGAACTTGTACTCGTACGCGGTTGCGTGTTTATTCATATACAGGTGTTGCTTGAGGCGGAACATGGTCGATCACGAGATGAAACTAGGTTCGGGTAGAACTAAGGTTTCGGGATTAAGTTCAGGGTGGAACTGAGATCCTATTGGTCAAGGATGTTATGTGGGATGTTCAGGCTAGAGAACAATACGCATGAAGATGATGCGTGAAGAAGATACAGGAGGTGCGATCTTGAAGACTTCGACACGTAGAAGGCTGGAGAAATCGGAAACGAGCAACGTGAGGCAACAAAAAAAAAGGTAGTGCACGGAGGTTGTTTTCCGGCCGTAATTTTCTTGAGTAAAAGAAAAAAGCTACGGCTTGCGTGTTGTGATTTTTCACGGAAGATAGAGAAGGAGGTCTGCGGCTTCGTTCCGATTGCATCGCTGGGGGCTTCGTTCCGTGCGGAGGAAAAGAAGAAAAAGTGGCGGCGCGGCTTTGATCTGAAAAAAAAGTTAGGATTTTGTGGCTTGCGTGATGGCGTCGTTGGTTGTTGCATGCATGCATACGAGGAGTAACTTTTCTAGTTGATTAATGCCTGGTTGATGCTTGATGGCCATAAGTCAGTTGACTTCATGCATATTTATTATCTTTATTTTTTTGATCTGATGACTGCAAGCAATTGCTTTTCTGTTGATCTCGTGACTTTCTAGTCATGCATGGTTATGACTTTCTAGTCATGCATATACACAATCTAGATCGAATGGTTCATATCGTCATTAGCATTTTAGCACCGAAATAGTCATTAACATTAGATATGCTCCCACACACACATATATATATATATACACACACATACATATGTTTATTTGAAAGTATACTTGTTTTTATTATACAACTCTGATTCTCATGATTTAAATATATAGTTGGATTTGTTATACGGCTGTGACAACTCTAAAATAGATCTAATTGATTTGGATCCACCAAAATCGGTAGATTTTTTTCTTTTTTAACTGATTAACGTGATAATTTCTAGATACGAGAGCAAATATGGTGATCTCTTTTTCTGTGGTAGTGCCCTACAACTAATTTTCCCTGTAAAAGTAACCTTTGCTATTGTTTCATTTAGGTATGCCTTGCCTGCATATTCGTCCATGATTTCTAATTCCACTATTATATTGGGCCTGTTTTTTTTTTTTGCTGCGGCTTTTGGCTAAAATTTTTGAATTTTAGCTGTTTGCGGTAAAGATTACGGAGAGAGATATTCGCTTGAAATTTTAGATGGTATAGATATTAGGTTTGTAGACTCCGTCTTAAAAAAATACTCCATTTAAAAGTGAGGTACTATAATAAAAGCCAAAAACTGTTTTAAAAAGCTAAAAAAACAGGCCTATTGTCAGTTTGATGCTTCTGTATTTATCACTCGTCACCAAGAAACTGCCTCGGGAACATTTATTCAAGGAAATAACGATGTGGAAGCATACAAGACACGTCACACACGGACTGCACAAGTTGCACAATCTTGCGTCGTGCGGCATGCATGTGATGCAGGACGTAGAACGAATAACAAGCACTTGAGACAAACATGCAGGCACATACTTATTTCGATCGACCAAATGGGAGTTGCAGGCCGGTTCAGTTGATTGCCGCCGCAGCGTCAGTTTCGGCCTGCCTCATCTTGGCATACTCGACCAGCCTGCCGAACTCCGGTATGGCCGCCTTCGCCGCGTCCAGCGCGACGAAGCGCTCCGCCCACGCCACCAGCTGCGGTGTCTTGGCGGCGTCGAAGAACTTGATCCCGGACAGCTCCTCGGACGCGTGCATCCATCCGAGGAGGCCCCCGAGCGCGACGTCCACGTACCCGACGCTGTCGCCGCCAAAGAAGGGCTTCCTTGGAGCACTCCTGAAAGCCCTCCATGATCGCCGCCGCCGCGAACGCCTTCTCCAGCCCCTGTCCCCTCTCCTCGCTCGTCTTGCCCCTGAACACCTCGAACCACGAGGCCACTAGCTGCACACGCGTGCACCGCATGCGAATACATGATGAGAAACATCACGAGATCGATCAAATGCTTTCTGGTGCAAATATATAGGACGGGATACTGTTAAATGTTACCGTTTGGTCGATGTAGTCGGCCCAGAAGCGAGCAATGGCGCGTTCGTAGGGATCGGCGGGGAGGAAGGACGGTCCGACGCCAGCGAAGGCCTCCTCGATGAACTGGACGATGATCATGGACTCGCAGATGGGCTTGCCCTTGACGAAGAGCACGGGAACCTTCTTGTGCACGGGGTTGCTCTTGAGGAGGAGCTCGCTCTTGTTCTTGAGGGTCTCCTCCTCGATGTACTCGTAGCTGAGGCCCTTGCTGTAGAGCACGAATTGCACTCTGGAGGCGAACGGGCTAAACCAAGTGGTCAGAAGCTTCAGCTCAGCTCCTCCTCCGGCCATTTCGATCAGCTCCTTCCCGCTAGCTAGCCGTGCCTTCAGATCTGAACTGCTTCCTTTTTTTGCTTGTGCTTTGTTGCGTTGTTGATCACAGTGAGTGGAGCGGTATATAAAGTTTATTGGGCGGCATCACTGCGTCATCACCTTTAAAAAACTGGCATCTCCCGATGTTGAACAAGAGAGAGACTTCCCGAGGGCAGCGCGGTGGTTGTCAGATTACAGGGGCGGCGCTCGTCAACCACCAAAAACTGCGTGCGTGGTCCGGCAATAAAAGGGGTGTGGCGGCGCAGGTTGACCTGAGCTACGTACGACGCGACGGTTTCTCCACAGGCAAGTTTGTTCAATCTATTTACCAGCTCCAAAGTACTAACTGCAGTCAAGAACAGGGCACCCTCTTTTTGTCGCGATTTTACATAACTATTTAAGGGGTGTTGCTCGCTTCTGCTTATGCTTAGAGGGGTCAATATAAATATCTAACTTCTCAAATTATCTTTTTTACTTCTCTCGCTTTCGTTTCGTTTCGAGTATAAGACAGAGGTTATGGACGCACTCCTATTGCTCCTGTCTCGCACATATAACTCTCTCTATTTTTCACCACTTATTCTCCTTTTAAAAACTATTTTTTAATCACTACTATTTATTTTCAGTTAAAATTGGATCGCAGTCACAACCAGATGTACGTGGCTATATATGCCAAGAGGCCTATGAAAATAAAGAACATGCAATATTTGCGCGGATTGCTTATAATAACTAGCTAGGGATTTGCTAACTTTGTACTACCAGCATGTAGTACTTTTACCGGGTATTGACTAACTTTGTAATACTAGCGTGTACCTCGATCATGCACTACCAGTAGCGCATTTCTTGTCGTACTTGGACTGGAGTGTAGCGTGAACGCGTTGATTATGCATGGGATGCATGCTGCAGCCATGCACAGCTGATTAGACGATGTGGACCCATTGCTTGATTAGCTGATCGATTACGGTGTCCAGCTAAATCGATCCACTGTGCAGAGATGTTCCTGTGCTAGTTCATCCAACATACATACATACATATATACGAGCAAATTTCAAAAACTCCTACGCTTTATGGTCCATATGGTAGAAAACCACAGAGATTTTGGCATGTGATAAAAAATCACAGGTATTATGATTTTATAGTTTCATAAAACTCCACCCCCTAGTAATCACCGTCGTCAATGGCACCCCCCTTACCGTTGCAGTCACCATCACAATCGTCGGTTACATCACTGCTGCTCATGGCCTCACCCATGCCCCTTCTCCTACTCCCCTGACCACTGTGTCATGGATGCCTAGCTGAGCCCGCGTCTGGCTAGGACCCTATTGCAGCCGTGTTTGGGTTCATGAGCGTACAGGTGTTGCTACTGGAACGTGACATGGGGAAGATTATGGTGGGGTTGATGACAATAGGAGCTTATCGGATTCGACAAATTCAGTGATAGCGACATTGTGACAAAGATAGATGTGATTTCAGCGAATGGCTATGAGAAAATTAAATTAAATTAGAGGAGTGATGGACAAAGCTCGGGAATACGAGGTGATATGAAGTTGGAGTCCACAGAAACTCACCTGAGATGGAGATCAAAGTGGTGGAGCGACGGTTAGAGCTCAAAAAGAAGAAGACAATGATGCTAGATGTGGGGTTTTGTGAAACTACAAAATCATAATACTTGACGTTTTTTTGCTATAAATAAAAAAATAAAAAATACATTAACCTATCATAAATAATACAAAAGAATACAAAAAAAAGAAAAACCAAAAATACAAAAAACAAAAAAAACAAAAAATATGAACAGTAAAAAAAGTAAACGCCCACCACCCATCGCGTTGCTGAGCACGGCAAGCTCCTCTTCCCATCCTCGACGGATCAGCTCCAAGGACCTCCGCCGCCACCCCTCCTCCTTCCTCTCCTCGTCCGTTGGGAAGGACTCCATTCGAGGATCTAATAGAACCGGGCAATTCGGTACTGCCTGCGGTTGCCCTCTGGAAAGAGCCTCAAATTCGTCAAGTGGATTTCTGACCCTTTTTTGCTTTGCTGCTGCAGACTGCCATCGGCCACATGTACGTTTGGCTAGGACGCATGTTTGCAGAGATCGGAGACTCCCTGTGTTCACTACGGTACACTACTCAATCCTAATTTAAAGTTTCGTCAGCGAGTTTTCCCTTGGATTAATCAATCATAGAATGATTAGTTGATTTGATAATACTGTAATGCTTACATGACATAGGAAAACATAAATAGAGGCTTGTGTTTTTCTCTACCACTTCAGGAGGCAACTCTCCAGCCGTGTGTCCTCTGGATATATCTTCAACATGTAAGTTCTGTTCACTTTCTTTTTTTAAAAAAAAAAAACTTTTTTGGTTTAGTTGTTTGTTAGTTGGTTCATGATTTGATTGTGCTTGAGGTAATTGTTTGCAGATTAGTGCGTCACGATGAGGGTTGCAGTAGGGAATTTGATTATCAACAAATGTGTCCTGAGGAATATTTGTGCAATCATGCGAATGCCGCGTTTGATAAAAAGCCTAAGAGTGCTAGCATCATTATATGTTGCCGTTGCCGATGCAGGCACATCGTGAGGCATGTCGGGCTTCAGCACTCTTGATTTTTCTGTCATTGCTCGACCACGTATATAGCCGTCCCTAAATTCAATTACAATTAGCCCTTTTCTTCTTCAATATATAGGTTTAGACATTGGTTATTGATTACTAATGTCCTGTTCATTTAGAATTCAGTAAAATTGGGATAATTTTACTTAGAAATGCATCACAGAAATAGCCTCTCCTGCTTCAATATATATGTTTAGACATTGATTACTGATTATTGATGTCATGTTCGTTTAGTGCTTCGGTGTACTATTTATCTTTTGTGTGTCTATTTCCTGGGTAATGCAGGCATTGTGAGAAGCTAGAGGATGTTGACAATGCTTTATTTCACTGTCTCCTGGCATCATGGTGGTGGTGCCTAATACATGATACCCTTCCGCCTGGAGGCTGAAAATGCTCCCCTGTATGAACCTTTTGCTCATGCCTGCTTATCTTTCTATATTGATTTTCATGTACTGCAGATGTTTACTTGCATAAATAACTGTAGCATCACATCCTGATTCCTAGAGGTATCCATCTAGTACAAATACAAAAGGGAGCTAAAAACACCCCACTATGCATGCGTTTCTGTTCGTCTCAAACAAACCAAACTATAGATAAGCGTCAAACTGTTCACACCTTAGTTTTCAAAAAGAAAAAACCGTTCACATCTCTTAGGGGTCGTCCTAACCTGCGTTGGGCAGCCAAAATAAACGGACTGATTTCTTGCAGCGGTCACTGCCGCTACGCCCCTACCCTATCGCCTCCGCCATCGCCTCCTCCACCTCTGCCCTTGCGCCTTTGTCCCGCCACTCAGCCCTTGCCGTCACCGGCCTCTGCCCCTGGCACCTTCGTCCCACCCTCCACCTCCTCCCTTGCCTCTGCCCATCTGCTGCCTCCATGTCGCCCTTCACTTCCGCCCTCTGCCTTGGCCCCTACCCTCGCTGCTGCTACCACCACCACCCATCGTCTTCATCCAAAGACCGCTTCCAATCACTGCCACCCTTTTGCCTTGGCCATACCGGCGTCACCTGATAAATTTGGTTTCGTTTTCCTTTCTTTTCTTGTTTCATTCAACTTCTTTCTTTCTTCCATGTCCATTTAATCATTTTCAATTTACACCATATTTTTCCCCAAATTATCTTAACCAAAAGCTGAACTAAATGCTCTTACTTTCAGCCGATGCAGTGATATTTTAACCAAAAATCAAAGGCCGCAGCTGAATTAAACAGACCCTTAATTGAGACTGGAGAGTCTCAAGTCACACCCAGCATACCACCATATACACGTTGAAGGAAGCACCGAGAGATTGATGCGATACAATGCATCTTTATCGGGCACGCGGTGAGCACATGTCGTACATCTTAGTATAGCATTTTTCCTTACGCTTTCAGTAGTCCTTGAGATTGGTTCGTCAACCTAATCGCATTCAAACTTGTGGCCTGTGGCCCTGTGGGTGTAAGGTTGGTCCTCAATTAAACCGTGGCTCAAAGGCTCATGGCTTAATTATTTGAGATTTGTTCACCAGTCCAAATCTATGGCTTGGACATTTGAGAATGCTTGGCCAATCTAGAACTTTTGAATCGATGGCAGACAGAAGAATGACATTCCAACATACTACTGCATGAAACTTGTGTCTTGACGATAGATTGGTCAATGGTCTGCGGAGCAATACCTGTGGCTTGAAAATTACGGCTTGACGTCGTGAGATCTCCCGGTGGCCCAGTGGCGGTGGTGTCCTGGAGGCCCAATCTTAGGCCGACTCGATCCAAGACTGCCTCCCGCGTGCAGACGCTGAGCCCAGACAGCGCCGCGCCCAGTTTCGGCCCGGGTCCACGCGGACCAACAAACCAAGAAAAAAAAGAGGACGGATCTCTGCTCCAGAGCCCTTAAGGCCTTAACCCGGGTGAGAAGGCACGGACGCCGCTGCCTGGCCACCCCAGACACAACCGGAAGCCTATCTGGTATCCTGGAGTACCAAAAGAACGTGGCTCTCTTCTTCTTCTTCTTCTAATAAACATGCTATTATCCTTTATTTTCCTTTTCTTCCGTGCAACATTTAGCTGAGAAACGCCCGGATAATGGTTACGATAATACTAGAGGTAAATACTACATCGTAGCATTTGAATTACACTTGAGTTTGGAGTCAAGAAGCATGCATTCACTAATGTTCTGTGCAGTTTGGGTGGGCCGGATTTGGATAGGATACCTTCCCATTAGTGGCGGACCTATGACTAAATTTTAGGTATGACAGAGCCCATACGTACGTAAAATAAAATGAATCTATACATAAACTATATTGCAATGGCACTAATACAAGTATATGATACTAAATAGAATCAACAACTACCATACGCATGCAAACATGTGAAGATGAAGGTAGGATATCAGAAAATACCTCACAAATAAAGCTTACCTAATAATTTGCCACTAAGTTATTGAACAGTGGTTGTACAGCCTCTAGTTCTTATGGTTGTGGAGCCTCTTATTCTTGTTCTTGTAGTTACACAGCCTCTTCCTCTAATTAGACTTGATGTTGGTCTAATTGGACTTCAAGTTGAGATTGTGCTTGTGTGGCTGCCGTTCCGTTTGCATAACTATACTAAAATACCTGTTCAATCTATATACCAAATTAAACAAGCAATAAATGATAATACATTGCAATACTCCATTTAATTTTGACAAGTGAAGGATAAAGACTAAAGCTTATCACGTAGGCACTTACCATTGAAGCTTGATGCCTTGCTTGCTCATTCTGATAAGCCCCTGGCCTCTGCTCTTGCAGTCTTGCTTGCAAGCAGCACGCCAATTGCCAGCACGGCCTCTGCTCGCCACTGCGCTTGCACGCTCACGACCCACGTCCTCTGACCTCGGTTTACCTCTCCTCGCAGTCACTGAGCCACACTATGCGCCTTCATCCCCGACCACTGCTCGTAGCCATGCGGCGCACACCTGGCCACTGCGACACCATGCGCCCATGCCCCCGGCCGGCCATGCTTGCCGCTTTGGTCGTCGCCGTCGCCACCCGGCCCGCCTAAGCATCGCGGTTAAAAAAAAGAGTTCAGCGGCCGAACCTCTTTGTACTTCGTACGGACCAAGGCAGTGTCTATCAGTTATCAGAGAGAAGCAAGGTTGGAACTTGGAAGTGGTTCTTTTCTACCCTTTTTTAGAAAGAAATCAAGCTAGCATAATTTCACTGTCTTGAGCATGTTCATTGTCCTACAGTTGATCACCAACATTTGAATTTCTTCAGAAATTTTATCCTTTTATTGAAAGAAAGGGGTACAAGTATATGCTAGACGCTCCAACTAGAAGAACACGGCGACTGCATGTGATACATGTTGGAGTACAGGTATTCCCCTACATTATTACATCAATCAGATGACACAAGATACAACCAGCGGCATTGTTTGATGTCTAATCTGCAGTAGATAATTTTCTACGGACCTGCCGGATCCACGTCGCCTTGTTGGTTTAGCTAGCTGTTTGCGGCCGTGCCTGAACCATCTTGCCGTACTCAACCAACCTGTCGACGTCCTGCAGGATCTCCTTGGCGGCGGCGAGCTCGTTGAAGCGCTCCATCCACGCCGCCAGGAGCGGGGCCTTGGCGGCGTCGAAGAGCTTGACACCGGAGAGCTTCTCGGTCGCGTGCACCCACGGGATAGAACACCCCAGCACGACGTCGACGTACCCGATGCTGTCGCCGCCGAAGAAAGCCTTCCCCTTGGAGCACTCCTTCAGGCCTCCCTCCAGACCATCCACCGCCGCGAGCGTCTTCTTCAGCCACTCGGCCCTCTCCTCGTCCGTCTTGACCCTGAACACCCGCTGCCACGGCGCCTCCAGCTGCACACACCGCATCAGTGATTCCATAGTTAATTGAGACGCTCGAAATGCAAATTGATACACGACAGGGTCACCGTATGAGAAAGGTGATAATAAGCACCTTGTCTTCAATGTAGGCGGCCCAGAAGCGAGCGACGGCGCGCTCGTAGGGATCGGCGGGGAGGAGGGATGGGCCGGCGGCGCCGAAGGCCTCGTCGACGTACTGCACGATGATCTGCGACTCGCAGATGGGCTTGCCGTTGTGGATAAGCACGGGCACCGTCTTGTGCACCGGGTTGGAGCCGAGTAGGAGCTCGCTCTTGTTGCGGAGGTCTTCCTCTACGTACTCGTAGCTCACGCCCTTGAGGTGGAGTGCAAGTTTCGCTCTGGTGACGAACGGGCTCGCCCACATGCCGACCAGCTTCAGCTCATCTCCTCCTTCCATCTCCTACCTACTACGGCGGTGTCCAGTTCTAGAACAGTAGAACCTCTTTGTACTACGCCTCGTATGGCAAATCTCTCTCTATATAACATCACTTGCTTATGAATGAAGGAACAAAAATGGATTTTCCACACACCCGGATTATCAAACGTGCACGGTACACACAGCGGGCTTGTAACAGAGCACTGACGCATAAAATCCTCCGCTGATGCAAGTTCAACGTTTGACTATGGTGGCTTGCTAATTAATTAATTAATTTACTTTTCCTATTTGCTTTGGCAATATGATAGCAACATTGGAACTACACAAGAAGCCTAGGAGTCAAACTGATTAGGTCGTTTGATCGAGCTAATATTTAGTGACTTATTACTAAAATTATATTATAGCTGGTTGAAATTATACTTTAATTTACGGTGGTTTATTTGGCGTAATTAATTTAAAATTTTAAAAATAGAAAAAATATATTATCCCATCACGTATAATGCAAACGAATACGAAAAAAGAACCGGTAAAAAAGCTCAAAAAATACCGAAAAGTCAAAAATAAAATAAAATTATGAATAGTAAAAAATAAGTCAGAAGCCAAAAGTCCAAGCTCAAATAAGTGGGGCCTAAGGGGGTGATCGGAATAGCGATGGCTTTTGGCTGAAAAAATACTGTAGCTGAGTTAGTGGATAGTGTAGTGAATAGTGAAAAAAAAGCTGAAGCTAGAGGCTGAAGCTGAAAAAAGCCGAAACAATCACCCCCTAATGTGATTGATTGTCGCAAGCCGATCAGTGATGTCAAACTGACCCATGTGATTGATTCCCTCCTAGTCAATGTGGCTCATTTGGTTTTTGAAAACAATCTGTGTGTGATAATGTTAGACCATGTGGCCAAATCTAGGTTAGATGATGAATAATTGACAACGTTGGTTATGATTGGTTATTCGGATTGTCATATGTTGCATGATACGCTCGTGTGAGGTATTGTACGGATTGACTTGAGTCAAGTCGTGGACTTGTGCTCGTACGAGGTTGTGTGTTTATTCATGTGCAGGTGTTGCTTGAGGCGGAACGTGGTCGATGACGGGACTGAAACTAGGTTCGGGTGGAACTGAGGTTTCGGGACTAAGTTCAGAGAGGAACTGAGGTCCTATCGGTCAAGGATGTCATGCGAGATGTTCAGGCTAGAGAACAATGCGCGTGGAGAAGATACAGGAAGTGTGGTCCTGGAGGCTTCGACACGTGGAAGGCTGGAAAAATCGGAAGCGTAAAAACCCATGTTAGAAAGGGTTTTGGGTCCCTTGAAAAGTAGTGGGCCAAAAAGTCTAGTTGAGGCAAAAAGGCCCAGGAAGAGTTGTATTAGGGTTGCTAACGTATTGGAGTAGGTTGAGGAGTTTAGGAGTATAAATAGAGGTGTGCACGGGACGGTTGGTGGGCTGTGTTTTTGGAGATAGACAAAAGAAATATCAATTGAGTGCTTGCGGCTTTGAATTTGGCCGAAGCTTTTTGGAAGAGACTTTTTGACTGGAGATACAAAGAGGCGGCTGGTCTTTTCTCATGTGCATATTGTTTTCGCCGTGACTGTCGGTAGAAAAAGGAGATGCGACGGCGGGTGTTCTCGCGAGAAACAAGAGATTGAATATTGATTGAAGCAACGACTAGATATTGAATTTGTGCTGCGTCGGTTGTTCTTTGTGAGTCGTGGCTTGTGAAGAGAAGAAGACAGAGGGCAGGTCGGCCGGCTTTTGGAAAGAAAAATTGCAGCACAGCGGCGGAAGAATACGTACGCGGTTGTGGCCGGACGGCGTTTGTTTCGATCTGTTATTTACCACCACATCTATTAATTCTTCCATCTATCTATTGGCCGGCGGTTTTCGTTTTTTCCGTGCGTGGTGCTGGAAGGAACAACAGGCGACACTGAGTTGATTCTTGGCCGAAAAAAAAAGGGGTGCAGAGGCTGCTGTTTTGTGCTTGCGGGCTGTGCGAGGTAGAAGCAAAGAAGAGACGTGCGCCGTGAGAAAAAGAAGGAGGCTTGTCCCTGTGACTTGGACGTGAGGTTAGTTATGTTTTATATAGTACAATGCTTTTTCTAGTTGACAGGAAGCAAACATGTTCTCTCCAGAAGGATCATGCGTAATGCATCACTAGATATGCCATGTTTCTTGTTGAGTTGGTATTGCTAAATAAACAATTAAAGTGACTTTTGGATGGTATGGCTGGATAGATAGTTAGGTGAGATATTTGATAGTTTGAAGCAATTAGCAATTAAAGGGCAGGTTACGTGCAGATTTTTTTTGTTGCTATTGCTCTCCAACTGCAGGTATTAATACGTGAGAAGCAGCCATAAGAACGTGATTTTTTGGTCTTGGTCGTGCGTGTCTTCTTTCATCAGTCGCCGTCCATTGTTCTGGGCAGATAAAAGTAGCTGCATGTTTATTCCAATACTCACGTGCAAGACAGGCATCAGGTGCCCTGTAGACCGAGCAAACTGAAGGTGACTTGAGAGCGATCCATCCCTCGGTAATCCATATATATCTATATACATATATATATATATATATATATATATATATATATATATATATATATATATATCGTTTTCTTTTAGACAATAAAAAGGAGAGAATTTTAAACGAGGCTTAAATAGGTTTTGTGTTTAGGGGGATTTTTAAAATTTATTTTTAGCTTCCGCAATCATTCACCCCCCCTCTGATTGCCTATCTTAATGTGAATCGATCCTACAGATAAATTCATATATCACAAATAATTTTTACTATTAATCATCTATAATATAGTATAGACAGTTTTTGTAATGAATCGTCTGTAATAAGTAGATCATCACATATGATTTTTACTATTAGTTGCAATATAGATGATCACACTAGTAAAATCGTCCGAAATAGCTATGTTTGGCGATTTGTATGCATCACAACTTCCATTATGTCACGACCAAGGTAAGCTAGGCAGATAGCTACTAGCTAACCTGATGGTATACTAGAGGCCTGTTCTTTTTAGCTACGGTTTTTGGCTAAAATTTTTGAATTTTAGTTGTTTGCGACAGAAATTATGGAGAGAGAGATATTTGCTTGCGATTTTGGATGGTACAGATATTAGACTTTTAACGTATACTATAATTAACTTGTAGACTCTATCTTAAAAAAATACTTTTTTTGAAAATTAGATATTATAGTAAAAAATTAAAAGCTATTTTGAGAAGCTGAAAAGAATAACCCCGTATTGATTACTGAGAAATGACAACCGGCAAATTTGATGAGCAATGCGCATGGGTCGAGAATAGGACAGAACAGTCTCCACCACTTGATGGCTGTGCAGGGAGGACCTTTTAAATTTTCTTTTTTTTCCCACATAAAATACCATACTGAATACTAAATACCAATCAAAGCTTTGATCGGTTCGGTACAGTAGGAAAATAAACGGCCCTAGTTTCTTGCCTTCCTCATTGATGGTTGTGTCATGCATTGAGAAGGAACAAAGCAACACAAAGTTGTTGCCTTGGCGGTTCGAGGCTAGAGAAAGCAATGAAGGGCCTCTTTTCTCAATTCCTCATTTGTGGTGATGTTGTTCAAATAGTTACTGTATAATACTAGTAAATAGTTTGGGCATGTCACTATCTATATATAGATATTATAGTTGCAACAGAGTTGTCTATTTGTAAGGTGGCTGAAATTTTTTTAAGCATAAGTTAAATTTCATAGATAGATTGCTTCCTATTCCCTGTTGGATGACGATTTGATTCGTCTTTTTCGTTGTACAAGTCATGAACTCCCTGTACATGTAACTATATATTGTGAAGCAATTCAATGAATCAAGGTGTGTGATTGCATATCAATCTTTCATTTTTTTAATCAATATACAATATATATGGTACATCAATCTCTATATAAATACAATGATCACTCAAATTTAGACATAGGCCCCGTTCAACGATTAAATGCGCGTGCTCGCGGTGGCTTCCGCGCATCAGAGTAGGTACTGTAGCTACAATGACTGCCACAAGAAAAATTTTGTTTTCGTTTTTTTTCTCATGTTCCTTTGCATCGTCCGCTCTAGATTAGTGTATCATTTTTATTTTAAAATTTTTTAAAATTTAATTATACCTAATAAACCAACTCAGCTACAGTAAAATAAGTCAGTTACAGTGTTTTTTCAGCAAAAATAAAAAAACTATCGCTATTTCGAACACCCCTTAGATTTAAGAATTTTTCAATAGACTTTTAGAAAGAGAAATGCAAGTCCACATATGCATTTGCATCCATGTACTATCATATCCATTAAAAGTACACTGAGGTTTGTGCCAGAACATTGGAAGATATGATGTTGATTTGAATTTTAAAAGTTTGCATCAATCTCGAGGCATATTTAATGGTAATCATTATACATGGACGTTTATGTATATGTGGAGAAAACTATTCTCCACTTAGAAATAGCAGATCTGTAAATATAATTAAACCTTCAATCATAGATATTGGTGTCGCATAACAATGTAAAGGTTTTTTTTTTTGAAGTGCAAGTCTTCAGCCGCAAATATCCATATTTTTCGTCGGACCCATTGGCCACCACGTCACCATGCCGGCTTAGGGGGTGATCGGAACGGCTTCTAAAAGCTTCAGTTTCTAGTTTCAACTTTTTTTTTCACTATTCACTACACTATCCACTAACTCAGCTACAGTGTTTTTTCAGCCAGGTATAGTATTTTTTCAGCCAAAAGTCAAAAACTATCGCTATTTCGATCACCCCTTAGCTGTTTGCGGTGGCGGCAGCCTGTGCCTGCCTCATCTTGGCGTACTCGACCAGCCTGTCGACGTCCGGCAGGACAGCCTTGGCCGCGTCAAGCGCTCCGAAGCGCTCCACCCACGCCGCCAGGAGCGGGCTCTTGGCGTCATCGAAGAGCCGCATACCATACAGCGCCGCGCCCGCGTGCACCCACGGCACCAGGCCCCCGAGAGTGACGTCCAAGTACCCGACGCTGTCGCCGCCGAAGAAGGGCTTCCCCTTGGAGCACTCCTTGAAGGCCGCTTCTAGGTTCTCGACCGCCACGAACGTCTGCTTCAGTGCCTCCGCCTTCGCCTCCTCCGTCTTGCCCCTGGCCGCCTGCAACCACGACGCCAAGAGCTGCGCACCCACGCATCTTGTCAGTTAACAATTATAATCTATTAAGTTTTTTTTTGCGAGGAATTAGAATCTATATTGATGGATGCAAATACAACACAGGACCCTGTGACTAAGCTGTCGACCTTGTCGTCGATGTAGGCGGCCCAGAAACGGGCAACGGCGCGTTCGTAGGGGTCAGCGGGGAGCAGAGATTGTCCGGTGCCGCCGAAGGCCTCGTCGATGTACTGCACGATGATCTACGACTCGCAGACGGGCTTGCCGTTGTGGATGAGCACGGGCACCTTCTTGTGCACCGGGTTGGAGCTGAGGAGGAGCTCGCTCTTGTTGCCGAGATCCTCCTCGACGTCCTCGAAGCTCAGACCCTTGAAGCTGAGCGCAAGTTTCACTCGCAGAACGAACGCGCTCGCCCACAAGCCGAGCAGCTTAAGCTCGTCTCCTGCTCCCCCCATTTTCTACTAGTGACTGTGTATGAAGGTGTCAACCCTTTTTAGGTTGTGTTTTGCTGTGCTCTTAATCAGAGCGTGCAAGAGGGACTGTACATATATGGTGCTTGGAGTTGGATTATTGCCTTGGGTATGGAGGCATCAATGCGTCATCCATGACGATATAGCTTGCATGTGCCGATGTTTGATGGATAGGATTTTCCACAACCACTTAATAGCATGTGCGCATGCAATCAAACGGTGGTGTTCGTTTGAGCTTAAGTTTTTAACTTCTAATTTATTATTTTGTTTTTTTCTAGTTCTTTTAACTTTTTGTATTTTATTTTTTTATTCTTTGCATTGTTAATGATAATATGATCTTTTTAAGTTTTTAAAAATTAATTACGTTAAAAAAATTACAAACAGTTACAGTACAAAAAAATTACTCAGTTTAATAACAAATACATATCATTTTGGTATATATATAGTTATACTTTTAAAACTTAGCCTATCATTATCTTTTTAAATATTTAGATTAGATATATAAAAATCACATATATATAGATTTTTATTGAAAAGTACTAATTTGTTTTGGGATATACGAAGCAGTACTAATTTGTTTTTCTGACTAGTTGTGAAATTGTTTAAGCAACATTGGTACCGTCGAGATGCTTCTGCCTTGGAGAAGAAGCCTAGGAAAGTGTGCCATGTGAATGCGATGACTCAACCCGTCCATATTCTTGGCGTTGCTCCCGGCGGCATAGCATCGTTTTGCTTTATCAAATAGGCGCGTACAACGTTTACTTTGACCGCTGGAGGGCCGAGCAAAGATATTTGACATTGATACATATACGAGCCGATTGGTGTTTGCTCCCTCCGTTTTCTATTGCTTGGCATTTTTGACCGCTGCACACGTATTTAGACAATCATTTTTTTACTACATTATGACAAAAATGTCCCTAGCAACTACTAGTAACTACACTGATAACAACAACCGCAAGGAGTAGTAAAAGCCATGTATTATTGCAATCTGTGCAAGCACATGGATCCTGAAGACGACGTCAGAAGAGCAATGAGCGAGGACAACATAAACGTCTCTCGACATCAAGATCGTGGTCCAGGAGTTCTGCGAGATGTTGATCTGAATGTGATCCCATAACAAGAAACAGAGCCAGGAACTACTGATCAAGATTATGGCCGAAGCGTTCTGCGAGATGTTGATCTGAATGTGATCCCATAACAAGAAACAGAGGCAGCGCAGCATACACATTCCATTCAAGGATCGACACCCTCAAGTGGTTAGCTCCCCTTGCTATCTATTTGTACGTGTCTTGTGCTCTTTAGAGTTTAGTATATGGAAATGTTGCATGTTGTTGAGCCATATAAAATTATTGTAGTTTCTATTTCATCGTTCAATCCTCTAGCTAGTAACTTATGAAGCTGCTCAAAGGACAAACAAGAATCAGGTGGCGGGGACCTCAGAGATAAAGCCTATTAGATCTATTACGAAAGAAGTGATGCGGTCCTTTATGATCTAGAAGGTTCTTCCTGCAGTTCGAGCAAAGTGGCCAAGTGAAGATGCAAGGAAACCAATATTCATCCAGCAAGATAATGCCCGCCCTCACATCGACCAAGACGATCCTTTATTTCATGAAGCAGCACGGCAAGAGGGATTCAAAATTCGAAGTAATTTGTCAACCAACGAATTCGCCAGATTTTAATATCCTTGATTTGGGTTTCTTTTCATCTATTCAGTCCATTCCATATAAGAAGCCTGCTAGGACAGTGCCTGAACTTGTTGCCTCTGTTGAAGAAGCCTTCAAAGAATATTCACCAATAACGTCAAATCGGATATTCGCAACATTGCAGCTCGTCATGATAGAGGCTATGAAAGCTGGGGGAGGCAACAACTATAAGATCCCTCATGTTAACAAAGATGGGTTAGAGAGAGAGAGAGGGCAGACTTCCAATGCAATTGAAGTGTGAGCTCAATTTGGTACAGGAGGTGTGTAGGCAGATAAACGAATGAGCTAGTATTTTCCTTTTCTTTATCTCTGCTAATAAATGCTTTTTTTTTAACAAAGCTGTTTTTGGTCTATGTGATGTTCAAAAGTCTGTACTATTTTGCTTAAAAAGATGTCCATGTGCAGATATTCCAGTGAAGAGAAGTCTTTCAGTCCATGCAAATATAAGTACTCAATTAAGCTTTAGGTGTCCGTAAAGAGAAGTCTTTTCGTCCCAGTAAATACATAATCTCTGTTAAGAGAAGTCTTTTGGTCCATGTAAACATCATACTCTGTTATGATAAATAGTATTCAAGAGTAACTTACAATACCTTGTTTGAATCGTCCCATCCGGTCAAGGCGGTGGTTGTTGTCATAAAAAGATTTGATAATAATTGATCTCCATTATTGTTAGTAGGAGATAATCGTATAGATAATTGCATGACGGTTGTTGTCAGAGACGTAAGTCCAAATTCTCATGCTATTTGGAGCAAATAAAGCACATGCTTTATTCACTACACAAGAGAAATTCCTTGGGCACGGGTCCTTATACCAGTTCATGATATCTCCGAGTGGTTTACTGGTCGAGTAAAATGTATAATAATTCTTTGACCAGGGGTACTCGGGTAATTGCCTTTGGAACCTTATGACCGCATGGGTCTTGAAGTCTTAATTGAATATTAAAGCTGCATTTAATGGATTATTTAATCCTCATCAGATCATTCTCGCTAGACATGTAGTGTGGTGGAAGAAGAGTTGAAGTAGTTCAGTTCCATGTAACGTGTGTCGGTGCAGTAGAAGTAGTTAATCTCCACAAGTCAATTGTCTCCTCCTTGTGATCATCCTGATCAATGTTGTAGTCACATAAACATCTCTACTAGAGTCCATAGGTCTAAGGAGGAACACCATACATCAGTGTGCTAGCATCTATGCGCAAAGTAGGACTTGTGAGAGGTGGCGGCTAGAGTTTTGGTGGATGTGTACAAGGTATATCCCTCAACCCACATCTCTCCTAATACAACCCCTTAGTGGAACCCTATGTTTGGGGCCAAACAAGGTGCAAAGCCCACTTAGACCATTAGTAACGGATCTAATCCAAATTGATGTGTTCCAACTTGTTAAGTGTTGGACCCTATATGTTCATATATATTCGGCTATTGCCTGAGAACTCCTTTTCGATCCACAAGTCGGTAGTGGTCTTTAGCGGGATATATTGATTTTCAAATATGCATAAAAATCATATCAGACAAACCTATATAGTTGCTTGATCCGGAGTCGCTCAAGGAACTCTCCTTCGGCTAGAGTTGTGGTTTGGGGACCGACGTGACCTATCGTCATGTCGATCCCCATGAGGTGAGTTCTGTGAATGACTAGATGCGGTTGTACTTATCCGACTCGTGGAGTTACGCCGATGAGGCCGCTTGAGTTGAACCATCATGCTATAGAGTCTTCACGCAATTCCTTCGGTGAGGTGGTCAAATCCTGGTGTCCGAGCAAGCTCTCGAGTTGGGTTCTCAAGCAATTTGTTAATGCATTGAATCTCTAGAGCCTCTTTAGACTGGTGCTGAACGCGCCTAGGCAAAGACCTCTGGGCAACCAATCGTCTCCTCTGGGCGGTCTCTAGATCCTCAACATTTGAGGCTGGCTGCTGTCGCCTCAAAGGAAAGTGATTATTTTTTGAATTTCTCCCACGCTTATTAGAGAGCTGATCTCGCTCATCACTGGAGGAGAAGCCATCCTTGCGAGAGGAGGGAGGGTGTGCTCGGTGGAGAGCATCCTGAGGGCTTCTTCCGGGAGAGTGATCAGGATTTGTGGGGAGGGCCAAAACCTCCTGTCTAGAATCTCCACTTCCGGTGGTGGACCTCTCATTTGAAGAATCCTCTAGCGAGAGCGGATCGTGAATTGGAGTAAACCCTACCAAGAAGAGGAATTCAGGTTATAACTGTCTTCGGTTGGATCTGTACTTTGCGACAGGATGCACGAACTTGTAGGGTGCCTATCCAATCTCTTTGTAGGTTCCACCGGAGAGTTACGACCACCAGATGACGCTGATTTTCTAGAATGCAGGATTCCAGACTCGCTGAGCTCGAGCGACGGTCGTTGGGGGACTTAAACGCTTAGGGCAGCACACGTTGTTCCCCCATGTGTGGGGGCTGGGCAGGTACAACAATTGGCTGCACGACATGCTCCACGTGAAATGTACGTTTCACCTCTTCATATTTGTTCGCGTTGATATATTGCATGAATAAACAATATCCGTCCTACAAGTATCGCGACCTACCCCGGAGTTCAACTATCCCCTCATGAGGATCCCCTAGTGGACATGAGCGACTTCCTCGCAGGTGACCTGGTGGAGGTCAGGGGAGCACGTGAGCCTGCATCCGTCGAGGTTCTTTCCGTGTCGCAGCTAAGCGGTGCCCCAGTACCCACGCAGGCGTAAGTGGAGTCAACCCCGGGGCCTTAGGAGCACAGGTTAGCAGAGCTCCTGACCGCCTTGCCCTATTAAGGTGCTAACACCTCGCCGTGATGAAGGCCAAGTAGGGTCGTACTAGTGGGCACCGACCAGGGGTAGGACGTGGCGACGATAGAGGAGGTGCTACGGGTGGTGTGGTGGGCAGTACGTAGGGGCATTCCTGTACTTGCATTCATTGTGTACATATTTTACTTCGCAATTACTATGGTATGATTGTGTATGAATTCTCTCATGCATCACAATTCATTTTTCTTCGTACTTACAAATTATTGTGACCTCAATCGGCCTCACAAAATTCTTTAGAAATTTATCGTACTACAACAACATACGACAATCATAAAATAGAGTTTGGACCTCTTTTCTCAATTCCTCATTGGTGGTAATGTTGTTCAAATAGTTACTGTATCATACTAGTAAATAGTTTGGGCATGTCACTATCTATATATAGATATTATAGTTACAATAGAGTTGTCTATTTGTAAGGTGGTTGAAATTTTCTTAAGCATAAGTTCCATTTCATAGAGAGATTGCTTCCTATTCCTGTTGGATGACGATTTGATTCGTCTTTTTCGCTGTACAAGTCATGAACTCCCTGTACATGTAACTATATATTGTGAAGCAATTCAATGAATCAAGGTGTGTGATTGCATATCAATCTTTCATTTTTTTTAATCAATATGCCATATATATGGTACATCAATCTCTATATAAATACAATGGTCACTCAAATTTAGACTTCGACCAAAGAATTTTTCAAGAGACTTAGAGAAATGCAAGTCCGTATATGCATTTGCATCCATGTACTATCCTATCCATTAAAAGTACACTGAGGTTTGTGCAAGAACATTGGAATTATTAGAAGATATAATGTTGATTTGAATTTTAAAAGTTTGTGTCAATCTCGAGGCATATTTAATGGTAATCATTATATAGACGTTTATGTATATATGTGGAGACAACTATAGAAATAGCAGATCCGTAAATATAATTAAATCTTCAATCATAGATATTGGTGTCGCATAACAATGTAAAGTTTTTTTTTTTGAAGTGTTCAGCCGCAAATATCCATATTTTTCGTCGGACCCATTGGCCACCACGTCGCCATGCCGGCTTAGCTGTTTGCGGTCGCGGCGGCAGCTTGTGCCTGCCTCATCTTGGCGTACTCGACCAGCCTGTCGACGTCCGGCAGGACAGCCTTGGCCGCGTCAAGCGCGCCGAAACGCTCCACCCACGCCGCCAGGAGCGGGCTCTTGGCGTCATCGAAGAGCCGCATACCATGCAGCGCCGCGCGGCCCGCGCCCGCGTGCACCCACGCCACCAGGCCCCCGAGCGTGACGTCCAAGTACCCGACGCTGTCGCCGCCGAAGAAGGGCTTCCCCTTGGAGCACTCCTTGAAGGCCGCCTCTAGGTTCTCGACCGCCACGAACGTCTGCTTCAGTGCCTCCGCCTTCGCCTCCTCCGTCTTGCCCCTGGCCGCCTGCAACCACGACGCCAAGAGCTGCGCACCCACGCATCGTGTCAGTTAACAATTATAATCTATTAAGTTTTCTTTGCGAGGAATTAGAATCTATACTGATGGATGCAGATACAACACAGGACCCTGTGACTAAGCTGTCGACCTTGTCGTCGATGTAGGCGGCCCAGAAACGAGCAACGGCGCGTTCGTAGGGGTCAGCGGGGAGCAGAGATTGGCCGGTGCCGCCGAAGGCCTCGTCGATGTACTGCACGATGATCTGCGACTCGCAGACGGGCTTGCCGTTGTGGATGAGCACGGGCACCTTCTTGTGCACCGGGTTGGAGCTGAGGAGGAGCTCGCTCTTGTTGCCGAGATCCTCCTCGACGTCCTCGAAGCTCAGACCCTTGAAGCTGAGCGCAAGTTTCACTCGCAGAACGAACGGGCTCGCCCACATGCCGAGCAGCTTAAGCTCGTCTCCTGCTCCCCCCATTTTCTACTAGTGATTGTGTACGAAGGTGGGTTGTGTTTTGCTGTGCTCTTAACCAGCGCATGCAAGAGGGACTGTACATATATGGTGCTTGGATTATTGGGTATGGATGCATCAATGCATCATCCATGACGATAGATTGGATGTGCCGATGTTTGATGGATAGGATTTTCCACAACCACTTAAGGTATCTTCAATGATCCTAACTAACAACCAATTAGAAGACATCTACATATTTATATAGTACACACTAAAAGTTAGCATTTCAAAGAACTATCTATAAGGATAGCTATTTGATGTTTACATATACACATAGAAAAGGACTATCATTTATAGAGGCTGCCTCGTTTTGTGTTATAGACTAGCTCTTAAGGAAGAGTTAACTCAGTTTTTTTTACATAATCTTTTTCCTCCACATAAGATTTATGTTAATGTGTATATGCAAATAGCTAGCTGAGTCAAACCATTAGAGATGCCCTTAATAGCATATGCGCATGCAATCAGACGAAGGTGCGCATTTGACCTTAAGCTTTTAGCCTCTAACTTCTTAATTTTATTTTTTCTAGTTTTTTTTTGCTTTTTAGTTTTTTATATTTTTCTTTTTTTCTTATTTCTTTGCATTTTTCATGATAATATAATATTTTATTTTTTAAAAAAATTATTATGTGAAAAACTACCAATAATTATAGTGAAAAAAGCTACTACATTAGTAAAAAAGCTGAAAGCTTGAGTTTCAAAAACTCAAACAAGCATCCCGTGGTCACTTAATTTGTCCCCAACAAAATCAAATGTGCTGGAAATCCTCCGTTGATATGGTAGCTCTAATGTTTGACTTTATTGATTGCTTACTTGGTTGCAAATCATTACTTACTTTAATAACATATATATATATATATATATATATATATATATATATATATATATATATATATATATATATATATGTGTGTGTGTGTGTGTGTGTGTGTGTGTAGCTATACTTTTAAAACTTAGACTATCATTATCTTCTTAAATATTTAGATTAGATACATAAAAATCGTGTATATATAGATTTTTATCGAAAAGTACTATCATAATATTATATTTTGTTTAGATTTTATAAATATATTACGATATAAATTAGTAGTCAAAGTTCTATTTTAGAACTATATTAATGCATAAAATAATATGTAATTTTGAATGAAACAGTACTAATTTGTTTTTCTGACTAGTTACGAAATTGTGTAAGCAACACTGGGACTGTCGAGATGCTTCTGCCTTGAAGAAGAAGCCTAGGAAAGTGTGCCATGTGAAAGCGATGACTCAACCCGTCCACATTCTTGGGCGGCATAGCATCGGTTTGCTTTATCAAATAGGCGCGTACAACGTTGACTTTGACCGCTGGAGGGCCGAGCAAAGATATTTGACATTGATACAACATATACACACACGAGCCGGTTGGTGTTTGCTCCCTCCGTTTTCTATTACTTGGCATTTTTGACCGCTGCACACGTATTTAGACAATCATTTTTTTACTACATTATGACAAAAATGTCCCTAGCAACTACTATTACTAGCCGGTTGGTTCATAGTCATTTTATTACTCCAATCTGATTTTGGGAGAAAAAGTTTCTTTACATCCTAGAGAAAAAATATTTAGGTGGATAGAGTAGAATGACACAAATAATGAGGAGATACATAGTAAGGGCAAAATAAGAAAATTTGTATTGGAAATAGCAAAGTGCCAAGTATTCGTGCAAAAAAAATTAGGTCAAAAATGCCAAGTAAACAAACGGAGGGAGTATGTACTGGGGCACAAATCATGAGCAGAGCAGTAGTGCTAAAATGCTTTTTTAGGGTTAGCTTGTAAGGACTTCGACCCGGTTCTTTTGGGTTTTTTTTTTCTTTTGCTTTTAGTTTCTTTAAAAGTTAAAATAAACAGAGTGATTTCTTAAAATAATTTTTTCTAAACGGCTTTCCAAACTAAAGCTATGTGCGTCGTATATGTTGGTGTTTCTGCTGTCCGACATCATCTTGAAAAGCGTAGACAAAAATTATCAGATATAACTAAAAATCATCAGACATAGCTCAAAAGAATAGGGTATAGACAAGGGGGAGGGGATCGATTTTCACTGTTAGGTGGAAATGAGTCTCAATTAAGATGTGTTCGTGGCCTTGTGCATCCGTCATTGCACCGAGGAAAGTTTGATTAAAGATGTCCTACTCTGTGTTGATCTCTTTGACCTTGTCCTTACATCGTTTATGTAGTAACAAGTTTTCGGATTACCTGCTTGGTGGTTCGTGTGTGATTCGCTCGCAATCCACATGTTACGGATTTAAATCCCAAGTAAAATCGTAGTGGAAATTCACACAAATAATTTATCTACCTGTGCAGTTGATGGGAATAAAACTCAGGTCTTCAGACAAGAGAGGCAAGGGGCTACACCGACGTGTTATACGGCGGTTGGAATAAAATGGAAGTACTTGTATGCATGCTTTTCTCAAATGTAACGTGACTGCATAACCAAAATAATTAAAGCACAATGTGCTTAACACTGTCGCCCTAGCCATTTGACACGTGGCATTTTTTTTTTTTTTTGGTTTGTAAAGCTACCTGTAGGATTATTGCCCTTTCTCGAAAAAAAGGAATTATCGCTCTTCGGTGAAACAAATGGATGTAAAAAACTCACAAGACACGCCAACGGCAAGAACGAAACGACTTCACAAGTTGCGAAGACTACACTATGCAATAGGACGTGCAAAACAAAGGCCATCTACCTTAATTATTCCTTACATTATTACATCGAGCAGCTGACACAAATGACAAAACAACGTACAATCAAAGATACTACAAACAACAATCAAAGATTATTGATTACTGTACGGTAACCAATCTGTATTCTGATTTCTGCAACAAATATGCATTTTTTCTCCGATCCGACGGGAGACACTTCTGATCTATTCCGGCTTAGTTGTTTGAAGCGGCAGCGGCAGCCTGCGCCTGCCTCATCTTGGCGTACTCGACCACCCTGTCGACGTCCGGCAGGATCTGCTTGGCGGCGTCGTGCTCGCTGAAGCGCTCCATCCACGCGGCCAGGAGTGGGGTCTTGGCTGCGTCCAAGAGCTGGGCACCAGAAATCACCTCGGTTGCCTTCAGCCACGAGATCAGACTCCCCAGCGAGACGTCCACGAGACCGACGTTGTCCCCGCCGAAGAAACCCTTCCCCTTGGAGCACTCCTTCAGGGCTCCGTCCAGGATCTCCACCGCCGCGAACGTCTGCTTCATCCCCTCGGCCTTCTCCTCGTCCGTCTTGCCCATGAACGACTGCGCCCACGGGGCCACGAGCTGCACACCCGCAAATCGCACGAGTGTTCAGTTAAATCAGCATCCAAAATTCCAAATGCTCGAACTGTCTTGATGCAAAAGCACAGCGCGCGGGACACTGCTGCCAGTGTGAGCGGAAGATAATACCTTGTCGTCGACGTAGGCGGCCCAGAAGAGAGCAATGGCGCGTTCGTAGGGGTCGGTGGGGAGGATTGACGGGCCGGTGCCGGCGAACACCTCGTCGATGTACTGCACGATGATTAGCGACTCACAGATGGGCTGGCCGTTGTGGATCAGCACGGGCACCTTCTTGTGCACGGGGTTGGAGTTGAGGAGAAGCTCGCTCTTGTTCGAGAGGTCTTCCTCGACGTTCTCGTAGCTCAGGCCCTTGAGTCTGAGCGCAAGTTCCACTCTCATAACAAATGGACTTGGCCATGCGCCGAGCAGCTTCAGTTCATCTCCTCCGGCCATCTCCTACAAGATGTGTGCCTGTGTCTGTGTGTGCGAAACTCTTTTTAGCTTGTGCTGTGTGTTTCGTCGGGTTCGTGATCAGAGCAGACAGGAACCGTATATATGGTGCCTGGGGTTGGTGTATGGAGGCGCCAATGCATCATCCATGATGCTTGCAATGTGTTTGAGGGATAGGATTTTCCACAACCACTAAGTACAAATACCGAGAAATCGAATGGTCGCTTCAGTCCTTAGAGATATTGAATGGCCCTCCTTTTAAAAAAAAGCGCTTTCGCATAGGACTTTCACTTTTTATTTGTTTTTACTTACTAGCTCTCTCTCAAGTGGCTCATGTTCTTTAGCTTCTCTATTTCTCTGTCCTAAAGGAGAATGGTATCCTTGCACTCATTGTTTTGTTTCATGGCTACAACAGCACATCCAATGGGCTACAGGCGCAGAAAATCCTCCGCTGACATTGAAACTCCAATGTTTATTTGACTACTAGATCGGTTGCTTCCTAGTATTTTTTTCCTGATAGGTTTTGCGAAGCTGCATCGAACTGTCGAGATACGTCTGTCTTGGAGAAGAAGCCTAGGAAGTGAAGGGGCACATGCGATTTCCCAAGCTGACCGTTCATGGCTTCGCTCCCGTCCAAGCATCACTTCCTCCGGAAAAAGAAAGCACCATTATGCTTTATCTAATATGCTTACTTTGATTCCTTGAGCCATCTAGATGGGAGGAACAAGGAGAAAGAATGGATGGGTCGTTAGCCATAGCATTGATGCTAAGATTAAAAAATGCTACTCAGATGGGACCACCCCACTTCCGTCGGTTCCTTGGTATCCCCTGTTCTCGGTGCTTGGCCACATCACAAATTTTCGCAATGGGTGGGCCCCAAACTCCTCATCAACTGTGCATCTACTTCCCACGTGATGACACCATGAAAAACTATACTGAGAATATTTTTAATTCATGTGCATTAAATAATTAATAATCGTGTCGAGTTAAATTTTATATTTGTGACAGCTTGTATTTTACCTTTTGTTTCTTTTGCTAAGAGCGGTCAGACTGATCTAGAGCTGACGGTTAGATTGGCCGGACGTGGTAGTCTCAGATTAGGTTGGTGGTCGGACCGGGGTTGTGGTACAAAGCCTAGTTTGTAGTAGCTATTTTTCAGAGGGGTAGACTCATGAGTGAGTTTGATAAGATACACATAAGTCAGTTTGACATCACCGACCGGCTTGCGACAGTCAATCACATGAGTCAGTTTGACTCCTAGGCTTCTTCTGCAAGACATACATATCTACACAGTTCCAATGTTGCTATCATATTGCCAAAACTAATAGGAAAAGTAAATCAATTAATTAATTAGCAAGCCACCAATTTAGTCAAACGTTGAACTTGTATCAGATGAGGATTTTATGCGTCAGTGCTCTGTAACAAGCCAGTTGTGTGTGTACCGTGCACGTTTGATAATCCGGGTGTGTGGAAAATCCAATTTTGTTCCTTCATTCATAAGCAAGTGATGTTATATAGAGATTTGCCATACGAGGCGTAGTACAAAGAGGTTCTAGAACTGGACACCTCCGTAGTACGTAGGAGATGGAGGGAGGAGATGAGCTGAAGCTGGTCGGACAGTGGGCGAGCCCGTTCGTCACCAGAGCGAAACTTGCACTCCACCTCAAGGGCGTGAGCTACGAGTACGTCGAGGAAGACCTCCGCAACAAGAGCGAGCTCCTACTCGGCTCCAACCCGGTGCACAAGGCGGTGCCCGTGCTTATCCACAACGGTAAGCCCATCTGCGAGTCGCAGATCATCGTGCAGTACCTCACGAGGCCTTCGGCGCCGCCAGCCTATCCCTCCTCCCCGCCGACCCCTACGAGCGCGCCGTCGCTCGCTTCTGGGCCGCCTACATTGAAGACAAGGTGCTTATTATCACCTTTCTCATGCGGTGTCCTTGTTGTGTATCAATTTGCATTTCGAGCGTTTCGATGCTGAATTAACTATGGAATCACTGATGCGATATGTGCAGCTGGAGGCGCCCTGGGACCGGGTGTTCAGGGTCAGGATGGACGAGGACAGGGCTGAGTTGCTGAAGAAGATGCTCGCGGCGGTGGATGGTCTGGAGGGAGGCCTGAAGGAGTGCTCCAAGGGGAAGGCTTTCTTCGGCGGCGACAGCATCGGGTACGTCGACGTCGTGCTGGGGTGTTCTATCCCGTGGGTGCACGCGACCGGGAAGCTCTTCGGTGTCAAGCTCTTCGACGCCGCCAAGGCCCCGCTCCTGGCGGCGTGGATGGAGCGCTTCAGCGAGCTCGCCGCCGCCAAAGAGATCCTGCAGGACGTCGACAGGTTGGTTGAGTACGGCAAGATGGTGCTGGCACGGCCGCAAACAGCTAATTAAACCAACAAGGCGACGTGGATCCGGCAGGTCCGGAGAAAATTATCTACTGCAGATTAGACATTATACAATGCCGCTGGTTGTATCTTGTGTCATCTGATTGATGTAATAATGTAGGGGAATACCTGCACTCCAACATGTATCACATGCAGTCGTCGTGTTCTTCTAGTTGGAGTGTCTAGCATATACTTGTATCCGTTTCTTTCAATAAACGGATAATATTTCTGAAGAAGTTCAAATGTTGGTGATCAACTGTAGGACAATGAATATGCTCAAGACAGTGAAATTATGCTAGGTTGATTTCTTTCTAAAAAATGGTAGAAAAGAGCCTTTGTAACTATTTTCCCTGCTCTTAATAGAATGGGTTGCAGTTCTCGTGCGACCACTTCGGAAGAAAAAAAAATCAACGCCTCATGTGTTTCAAAACCTTTTTTTTAATGAAAGTTTCAAACGCCATTATAAGTACTACAATACGATTTTCATCGAGCACCACCTAATGCATCACAAATCGATCGATTAAACAATGTAGTGACAGTGCAAAGATCATCAGGGTTTCGTACAAGTTTGTTTCACATGCCCTGTTGCTCTACCCATGACTTGTGCCGCAATACATAGACACTAGAGGGTTGCTCGATCGTTGAATCGACGGCAACTTTCTTTATTCCAGTCTCCCCTGAAGTCAAAATAAAAATGCGTCGATGATGTCCAGCTCTACGAGTCTGTTTACTTCCCAGACTTCTTCTCCAAGACAGACGTTTGTCCATAGTTCCATACATTGCAAAACTAATTATTAAAGTAGGAACAAATTTGTATAGTGTCCAAGTAGACACATACACCGACTTTGATTTGGTTTTCTTCTTTGTTAGGAACTCTTATTTTTTAGCTCATATATATACCTATGTAGTCGCACAGTTAAGATACGCCGAACCTTCCCGTACTTGTAATCTCTTCTCATATAGTGATTTCCTCCTTTATGCATTTGTGTTTTTTTTTCTGAAAGTGTTTTCCACGTTAAATCCTTGTCTCCTGTTCTCTTGATCTTCTGTTTCTACCATGTATTTTATAACAAGTGGTATTAGAGCTCTGGATTCGAAACCCTAGCCATTGCCTCCAAAGGAGCAATCTCAACTCCCAGCCTCCCAGGGGTGGCTATCGCACGACATTGAGGGTGGCCATCGTGCATGGTCAAGGCAGGAATGATTTCGGTTCGGCGGATCAAGTCAAGCCTTTGTTGCACCGATGATGGCAATCAAAGTGGATGAATAATTGTGAAAGCTTTTTCAAATCCCCAAGTATTATAAATCTCTATTCAAATGACTATGAGAGCCATCAAGCTCAGATAATACATCCTACAAGAGAATCACAGAAATATAAAATCAATAAGAGCCAACAACCAAACTTTGCCTGCTGGTTCGATAGTACCGCTTTTAGCACGCTAGTATGATCATGCCAGTACTATCGTCAACTTGGGGCCGGTATGACCGCTTTGTGGTACAGTCACTCAGGAAGACCGATACTACCACTTACCCTTATCCTGAGGCAAACCCCTAGGGACAAAAACTAAATTTGAGGATCTTGAGCAAATTAAGAAACACAAGCTTCTTAGACTTGGATCCTTCTAATTTGGAAGAATTGCTTTCTAGATCATAAGATCACATTAAACCCTAAAATCTAAATTACCTTTTACTCGTGAGGATCTTAGCCATGATACTTTCCAGATCATCTCTCACATGTCTTAGCAAGATAATATAGTCACAATTTTATGCTAGAAAGGTCACGATCACGAAGTCACAAATATGGGTCAACACAAGGCTAAAACCGGATAAGATCTTGATTCTTGCTATAAAGTGATCTAGCTGGGCAAAGAATAATTCTAAGGATCTACTAATATGAGTAGTCTGGCACTAGTACAGACACCAAGCCACACCGAATCACTGGAGAAGAAAAGAGAGACAAGCTCCCAAACCATGACGCACGCGAGGAGGTACGTCGAAGCCATTAAGATAGTATGAGTGGGTTTTTTTCCTTGCAGCGGATGGATTAAGGGGGTGATCGTTTTAGCGATGACTTCTGGCTTTTGACTGAAATTTCACTGTAGCTGGCTTTTTTTTACTGTAGCTGATTTAGCCTTTTGGGCATAAATAAATTTAAAAAATGTAAAAATAAAAAAATATGTTAGCCCATCACGGACAATGCAAAGAAACACGAGAAAAAAAAGAAAAAATGCAAAAAAGTTTAAAAAATCTAAAAAAAACTTCAGAAAAAGACAAATTACTGAATAGTGAAAAAAAGCTGAAACTAGAAGCTGAAGCTGAAAAAAAACTGAAACGAGCGGGGCCTAAAGCTATCGTTGATAGTTTTTTATTCTAATATAAGTATTTGTGTCCATGAATCAATTACTGATAAATCATTTTAAAAAGATTGTATCAATATGTCGTCTAGTTTATGTGTTCGGAGGAAATCATAAACTTAAAAAATGAGGCTATAGCAAAAAAAAAAAAAAGAAATCTGTGAACACACCGGAAGCAGCAACCACCTCAGTCCTCACAGCGGCAACACACAATTTGATAGGCTACCGCCTACCGGGTACTCCGGTGAACGAACTGTTCTGCTTTCTACCGCCTGATAGGCTACCGGGTTCTCCAGTATGTAATTGTCGTGATCTCGTATGCCCCTGTGTACTATGGCCGTTACTCAATGGAGTAAGAATAAGTGATGAGCTAGCTTTCGGTGTAATGTGCCCCTCAATTAAATCTAGGATTAGTCATGGGGATCTTGATATACTCTATGTCAGACTTGCACGTACCGTATGCTGCTGTTCTAAAGTGAAATCAACAGAGTCGCATTCCTGGATGCGCTCTAGTCAACAGTAAATTGTGTGGAGTTAAAATTTATATATATGAAAGCTTGTATGTTACCTTTTATTTCTTTTGCTAAGAGCGGTCAAACTGGTCTAGAGCTGACGGTTAGACTGACCAGGCATGGTAGTCTCATATTAGGTTGGCGGTCGGATTGAGGTTGCGGTACAGAGTCTAGTTTGTGGTAGCTATTTTCCAGAGGGATGCTTGTGTGCGCGAGAAAATTTGGGAGCGATTTGAACAACCACAATGCGACAGTCTGATTGGAGCTGGCAGAGTGGTTAGACCGGTCTCTAGGTGACGGTCAAACCGGCTCCCTACTTACCGAGGGTTGATTGGTTTTAGGTCATGTTCAAGTTGGCTTAAAGACAATTTCTGCTTCTGACTTCTACTTTTTTTTTTCACTATTCAGTAATTTTGTCTTTTCTAGTTTTTAAAGAATTTTTGGGCATTTTTGCCTTTTTTCATATTGTTTTGCATTGTTTATTATGGGCTAACATGTTTTTTTCTATTTTTTTATTTTTTAAATTTAATTATGTCAAATAAGATAACTCAGTTACAGTAAAAAATAAGCCAGCTACAGTTAAAAAAATTATAAACCAACATTAAACTGAGTGCTACTTAGCGCTCCCATTAGTTTATCCTATCATCCTTGAGGACCTTCACCATGCTTCACTGAAAAAAATGGATCCGAAGAAATTAATGTGCTCAAGTAAGGGGGTGTTCGGAATAGCGATGGCTTTTGCTGAAAAAACACTGTAGCTGGCTTATTTTTTACTGTAGTTGAGTTGGTTTATTGAGTATAATTAAATTTAAAAAATATAAAAATTAAAATGACATATTAATCTAGAGCGGACGATGCAAAGGAATACGAGAAAAAAATGAAAAAAATGAAATCTTTTTACTGTAGCATGCACAATGCGCGTTACAGTATTTCGACAGCAAAAGCCGATCGCTGGAGTTGACGAAAAGCCAACTTGAGCGCTGCCAAGACCGGCGACCCGTCCACGTCAAAGGCAGGATAACTAAAATGTGCCAGCTGACGATTAGTTTAGGCCTTGGAATTGCAATGTCTAACTACTGCAATCCATGCCAATCAATGGTCCATGGTATGGTGATAATTCAGTAGAAAACCCTAATCAAGTGTCATGTTTATGGAAACTAACGGCTTGATTATGTGCGGAGATTTTGTTAGATTTTAAACTTAATGAAAGGAACTGTGGCATATGCAAAGCGAGGAATGATAGTGAGACTAGTAGAGATCTATCGCATACCCGAGCAATCGGACGGCTAGTGATGTGGCTAATTCTTATATGAGATTTAGATGTAGCTATCGCAGTTTGTGGGTGTCATTTGCTTGGGCTGGGATGTGCGGTTTGGGCTTAGGTAAACAATACAATGCGAACTAAAATAGCCTAATTTTACAACATTAGCGTCAATACAGACACCTATGTCTAATCTATACCTCTCAATACTATCCAAACATCGAAATTTAAAAACAAGATGATATAGCTGCATGAGGTATGAGATAATTAGGTCTTGCTCCAAACGACTTCAATTTCTACCTCTTAATTTTGTCTTTTTGGCTTTTAGGAGAGCTTTTGTTTGCTTTTTCTTTTTCCCTTTTTAGGGTTTCTTTATTTTTTTTCTTTTATTCCTTTGCATTATCCATAATGATATAATTTTTTCTTTTTTAAAATTTAATTACTCAGAAAAAACTAACAGCTATTATACTAAAAAAACCAAAAACTATATTTATAAACCACATTGCGCAGAGGATTGCATGAGTGAGTTTGATAAGGTACACATATGAGTCAGTTTGACATCACCGACCGGCTTGTGACAATCAATCACATGAGGGCCTGTTCTTTCATTTGCAATTGGTGGCTTTTGGTCATGGTGATGATTTTTGGTATTTCTGACAGAGATTGCGGAAAGAGGGATACTCGCTTGCAATTTTTGATGATACAGATATTAGTTTTTTAATGTGTACTACAATTAACTTGTAGACTCTATCTTAAAAAATACTCTGTTTAAAAGTTAGTTACTATAGCAAAAATCAAAAGCAATTTTTAGAACCCGCAAAGAACAGAGCCTGAGTCAGTTTGACTCCTAGGCTTCTACTGCAAGATATACATATCTACACAGTTCCAACATTGCTATCATATTGCCAAAACAAATAGGAAAAGTAAATTAATTAATTAATTAATTAATTAATTAGCCACCAATTTAGTCAAACGTTGAACTTGTATCAGCGGAGGATTTTATGCGGCAGTGCTCTGTAACAAGCCGGCTGTGTACCGTGCACGTTTGATAATCCGGGTGTGTGGAAAATCCATTTTTGTTCCTTCATTCATAAGCAAGTGATGTTATATAGAGATTTGCCATACGAGGCGTAGTACAAAGAGGTTCTACTGTTCTAGAACTGGACACCTCCGTAGTACGTAGGAGATGGAAGGAGATGATGAGCTGAAGCTGGTCGGACAGTGGGCGAGCGTGTTCGTCACCAGAGCGAAGCTTGCACTCCACCTCAAGGGCGTGAGCTACGAGTACGCCGAGGAAGATCTCCGCAACAAGAGCGAGCTCCTACTCGGCTCCAACCCGGTGCACAAGGCGGTGCCCGTGCTTATCCACAACGGCAAGCCCATCTGCGAGTCGCAGATCATCGTGCAGTACCTCGACGAGGCCTTCGGCGCCGCCGGCCCATCCCTCCTCCCCGCCGATCCCTACGAGCGCGCCGTCGCTCGCTTCTGGGCCGCCTACATTGAAGACAAGGTTCTTATTATCACCTTTCTCATACGGTGTCCTTGTCGTGTATCAATTTGCATTTCGAGCGTTTCGATGCTGAATTAACTATGGAATCACTGATGCGATGTGTGCAGCTGGTGGCGCCGTGGGACCGGGTGTTCAGGGTCAAGACGGACGAGGGCAGGGCCGATTGGCTGAAGAAGACGCTCGCGGCGGTGGATGGTCTGGAGGGAGGCCTGAATGAGTGCTCCAAGGGGAAGGCTTTCTTCGGCGGCGACAGCATCGGGTACGTCGACGTCGTGCTGGGAGCTGCGGTCCCGTGGGTGCACGCGACCGAGAAGCTCTACGGTGTCAAGCTCTTCGACGCTGCCAAGGCCCCGCTCCTGGCGGCGTGGATGGAGCGCTTCAGCGAGCTCGCCGCCGCCAAGGAAATCCTGCAGGACGTCGACAAGTTGGTTGAGTACGGCAAGACGTTGCCGACACGGCGGCAAACAGCTAATTAAACCGGCAAGGCGACGTGAATCCGGCAGGTCCGGAGAAAATTATCTACTGCAGATTAGACATTATACAATGCCGCTGGTTGTATCTTGTGTCATCTGATTGATGTAATAATGTAGGGGAATACCTGTATTCCAACATGTATCACATGCAGTCGTCGTGTTCTTGTAGTTGGAGTGTATAGCATATACTTGTATCCCTATCTTTCAGTAAAAGGATAATATTTCTTAAGAAATTCAAATGTTGGTGATCAACTGTAGGACAATGAACATGCTCAAGACAGTGAAATTATGCTAGCTTGATTTCTTTCTAAAAAAAAGTAGAAAAGAACCACTTCCAAGTTCCAACCTTGTTTCTCTCTGATAACTGATAGAAACTGCCTTGGTCCGTACCGAAGTTGGCCATCTGGTTTGGCCTATCAAGTCCGCGTCTACGTGTTGTATTGATCGAGACGGCCTAAAGCTGGTCCTAGAGGACACATGGCCTTCAAATCTGAATTTAAATATTGTAATAAATATTAATTTGAATTAAATATCTACTTAACTCGATTGGATCGATATATCCTCATAACCTATGTTGTATGAAGATATTAATGATATTTTATCTTCATACAAACATGCTTAATTATTTTAAGGCAACGCTCAATTTAACTTCTGACTTTTGCTTTTGACTATTGATTAATTTCGTCTTTTTTAGGTTTTTTTTATTTTTTGGGCTATTTTCTTTTTCTTTTCTTATATTCCTTTGCATTGTCTGTGATAGGTTAACATATTTTTTCTATTTTTATTTTTTAGTATTTAATTATATCAAATAAGCCAACTCAGGTATAGTAAAAATTAAACCAATTATAGTACTAGTAAATCATTTTAGCTATCCAACCTAATTACTATCCATCTATACGATGCTTGATTACCCATACTGATCATAGCAAGGTTGTCAATGTGAATATGGCCTTAAAAAATATGATGGCTTTTCGGTGGTAGGATCTAATAATTCATCATGTCATTCAAACTATTATTTTTATGTAAACAAAAGTGCATAAATAACATAAATGAAAATAAAGATATTTAAGTAATAAGGTATCAGTATGATCGAAATCAGTATGATCGAATACATGTGACTTGTCTTTCTATATGTAGTCTTCGACTGGAACTACTTTTTAGTGTCTTGATTAGCTCCTTTGGCGGTTTACACAATGAATCCAGGTGCTATCATAAAGAAAATAAATCAAATAAGTCCATACTCAAAAGAAAGCAAGTTGGGAATAAACTAAAAAGAGAAAAAAAAGGAAAAAATGATTAAACATTGAAGGGTTTTGTGGTTAGGGTCTAAACGGTGCTTGGATGGGTTGAACAGAGTTTAAAATAGGTTAGATAGGCTTAAGACGGTCAAAATAAATATAAATAAGTTTGACGGGTTTTAAATGAATAATAATGGATCAGGTGAACAATGTCGGTTCAATACTATTCCTAGTGGATTGGATTTGGTGAACAGTACGGGTTAGGGTGAAACTAATGGGCTGTGAGTGAATAGTATTAGTCTGTGCTATACATAGTATTGGGTTGCATAATGTAGGCTAGCCTATTTGGCCAATTGGGGCAAAGGATGGCTTGGGCTAGCTTTGCTAGAACACTCTGTGGCCCAAAGAGTTTGGAGCCCAGCTCACTCATGTCCACCGGGATAGAGAAAACGGTGACAGCGCGAAATTTGTCCACGGCGACGAGCGGTGGTGTGGCGAGTACCAACATAACACAAGCAATCCATTTTAGACGCACACGCAGGTGGTGGCGGCTGGCGACGGCGATACTTGGCCGGAACAGGGGAGTACATTAGAGAACACATTTGACATACTTTATCTATGATCTTTAAAACCATATAACGCTTGACACGCTTGTTAGGCCTCCGCGACGGAGGGGAATACACACTTCTAATGAGCGAGAGTTCCAAAAAGGAAGGGGCACCGGCCGACATCCGATCCCCCGGCCGATCCAGCTATCCCCAGGCGGACCGGACCCCGAACAGCAGTCAGCAGAGGCACGGCGATCCATTCGGACGCGGGCACAGTACGACGACGACCCCTCACCGATGCAATGCAGCGCCACTGCCCTCCAGCTCACTGCCAGTGCCAGTAGCCAGTGCTCGCTCATCAAATCCCGTCTCACACATTGCACCAGAGACTTCAGCTGCAGCTGCCACCCTATATTGGATTCTTTTATGGAAAATTGATTATTTGCTACCACGAATGCTACCACCTTAAGAACAAACAGACACAGCCATCTAGCTCTCCATGATCGATCTTCTTTCTTCCCAAATCACATACCTGTGAAAAACTTGTTTTCGACTCTGATGGTGTTCCAGGATGGCCACTGGAAGACGGCGTGTGAGAATTTGAAGCATGGAGCAACTGGGCGTCTAGGCCGCTTGACATCCACGACTCTCCTTTGGGCGCAGATCGTGAAGGATCCTAAGCGACTCGCCATAGTTCTTGTGCTCTCGGTAACATTCGTGTGCCTGCTCTACCCTCCCTCATCCCCAATGCCCTTCCTCTGTATTGAGATGGAGGGTGGGGAGGGCATTTTGGACTTTTCACATGCATCTCAGTCCAAATGAAATTGAAAAATGCTAAAATACAGAGAGCGGCAAACCTAACTATTTTATGCATTGAGCGGCATACTACGAAAGGCAATCTTATGGTGGTACTCGCTCTGATCACAAATACACGTCGTTTTGAATATGAACAGTCTTAAAACACACAACTTTAATCACTAAATTCTATTATAATATATTTATAAAACATACTAAAATTATAATACTATGATAGTACCTTTTGAGATAAAACTACACATATAACTTTTATGTATCCAATTTAAATATTTTATAAACATTGATAGTAAAAGTTTTGAAAGTTTGACTGCACCAATGTATCCAATTTAAATATTTTATAAACTTTGAGTTTTAGAAATGCATTTCGAGATTCAAATATGAAACTCACGTTGAGGTTTGATGTTTCAGTTTTGAAACTCTTTAAAACATGAATTTTAGTTTTGAAACATGAAACTTACTTTGAGATTTGATATTTTAGTTTTGAAACTCTTTTAAACATGAGTGAAACTCTTAAGAAACCTGGGCAAAACTTTATCCGAAACATAAAACTGGACTGAAACTTGTTGAGTTGCTGTACCAATGGAAACTACTTTGTAATTTGAAACTGTCATATGTTTCAGTTTGCATAGGTTTCAATTACTTTCCTAATCCTAAAACTTTGATATGTTTCAGTTTCTAAAACCTTTTATAGTCCAGAGTGGTGGAGACAGTAACTAGCTCGATGGGGTGTTGTGCGCGTGGATAGTGACAGGTTCATACGTACGTGGAAGAGGACAATGAATGGCTCCCTTGCGTGAGGAGGATGTCGACGGAATTCACCAAATCGTGCAGGAAGCCGGTAACGCCATACTGTGCTGCTGCAAGAGTCATTCGGTGCGCGCTCCCATGCGCTCAGCCACAAGACGACGGTGAGGCATCACACACCACAGAGGAAAAACCGGAGGAGGTGGACGACGAGGCAAGGTGTCAAGGAGCCCGCAACGGAAGACGGTGTATGCGAGTGGACGTTGGAAGCGAATGTTGTTTGCGAGTCGAGGTGAGTTGTGGATTGTCCAATGAAATACGATCCAATGACAGGATGCTATCCTGTCGCGCTAGTCGCACTCAATTTTAAAAAGCAAGTCAAAATTGATTATTTTACTTCATGCTGTTATGACTATTCCATGTGTGATAAAACACTAAGGTCCGCTCGTTTCAATTTTTTTTTCAGCTTCACCTTCTAGTTTCAGCTTTTTTTTCACTATTTAGTAATTTGTCTTTTTCTGAATTTTTTTAGATTTTTTGAGCTTTTTGTATTTTTCTTTTTTTCCCGTGTCCCTTTGCATTGTCCGTGATGGGCTAACATATTTTTTCTATTTATATATTTTTTAAAATTTAATTATGCCTAAAAAGCTAAATCAGCTATAGTAAAAAAAGCAAGCTACAGTAAAATTTCAGCTAAAAATCAGAAATCATCGTTAAAACGATCACCCCTTAAATAAGCCAATACCAAGTACTTGTACGTAGAAGTGAAATATGCTGGTGTACAGTGTACTCGTGCCAAAACAAGCATGCATACAGTATACGCGCCATTAATCCTTGAGGATTATTATTGAAGTCGTTTAATATCTAGGTGGTTAGCCTCCTTTTTACTCTACTAAATTACATCTTTCACTGATAAGAGCAATTCCAATAGCTTGTAGTATCTAGAAGGAGAGAGAAGTGTTGAATGAATTTTTAGATACAAATAGCTTGTCATTCAATTGCTGCTTAAATATCTTATCTCTAAATAGTGTTTTTTTTATACAAGGTGTATTGTATTGTTGGAATACTTACCACTGACAGATGGGTGTACCTTAAAAGAGCTCCCTATAAAATCTCGAGCAAATCGCCTCATCGTTGCCACCCACCTCAGCTTCATTCCCCTCTCTCCCTCACCGGCATTGCCCGGCTAGCTCAGACACTAGCTTGTACAACGCCACTCATGGAGTCCCGGTGGTTTCTCGCCTTCCTGTTCCTGTCCCTGCCGCTCCTCAGCGCGTCGTACCTGCAGGAGAGGAAGAACTACATCGTGCACCTCGAGCCGAGGGACGGCGTCGTCGACTCCGTCGAGGAGTGGCACCGCTCGTTCCTTCCGCGGGCGGCTGCGCTCGACTCGGCGGACGGCGGAGGCGACGACGGCCCGCGTATTATATACTCGTACAGCGACGTATTCACCGGCTTCGCCGCGCGGCTCACGGACGAGGAGGCCGAGGAGCTGCGTGGCACGGAGGGGTGCCTCAGGCTGTACCCGGAGGAGTTCTTGATGCTGGCCACCACCCGCTCGCCGGGGTTCCTCGGGCTCCACCGGAACGAGGGATTCTGGAGTCGGACCGGGTTTGGCCGGGGGGTGGTGATTGGGATCTTGGACACGGGGATACTGCCCAGCCACCCTTCGTTCGGCGACGACGGCCTCCAGCCGCCGCTGATGAGCTGGAAGGGCACGTGCGAGTTCAAGGCGATCGCCGGGGGTGGATGCAACAACAAGATCATCGGGGCGCGCGCGTTCGGGAGCGCGGCGGTGAACTCGACGGCGCCGCCGGTGGACGACGCGGGGCACGGCACGCACACGGCGAGCACGGCCGCGGGCAACTTCGTGGAGAACGCCAACATCTGGGGCAACGCGGACGGCACGGCCTCCGGGATGGCGCCGCACGCGCACCTGGCGATATACAAGGTGTGCACAAGCAGCCGCTGCTCCATCATGGACATCATCGCCGGGCTGGACGCCGCCGTGAAGGACGGCGTCGACGTGTTGTCCATCTCCATCGGCGCGTCCTCCGGCACGCAGTTCAACTACGACCCCATAGCCATCGCCGCGTTCAAGGCCATGGAGCGCGGCATTGTCGTCAGCTGCGCGGCGGGTAACGCGGGTCCGGAGCCCGGGACGGTCGGCAACGGGGCGCCGTGGATGCTCACCGTCGCGGCCGGCACGATGGACCGGGCGATACGCACCACCGTGAGGCTAGGCAACGGCGAGGAGTTCGACGGCGAGTCCCTGTTCCAGCCATGGAACAACTCAGCCGCGAAGCCGCTCCCGCTCGTGTACCCCGGCGCTGATGGCTCCAACACAAGCCGCGATTGCAGCGTGCTGCGCGGCGCCGACGTGAGCGGCAAGGTGGTGCTATGCGAGAGCAGGGGCCTAAACGGCCGCACCGAGGCTGGCCAGACCGTGGCGGCGTACGGCGGTGTGGGCATGATCGTGATGAACAAAGCAGCCGAGGGATACACCACCTTCGCCGACGCGCACGTGCTCCCGGCGTCGCACGTGAGCTACGAGGCCGGGACCAAGATCGCGTCCTACGTGAACTCCACGGCCAACCCGACGACGAGCCTCGCGTTCAAGGGGACGGTCATCGGCTTGTCCCCGTCGCCGGTCGTCACGTTCTTCTCGTCCCGCGGGCCAAACAAGGCCAGCCCGGGCATTCTGAAGCCGGACATCACCGGGCCCGGTATGAACATCCTCGCGGCGTGGGCGCCGAGCGAGTCGCACAAGTTCTCCGACGGCGTCGGCCTCTCTTTCTTCGTAGAGTCCGGCACGTCCATGTCGACGCCGCATCTGAGCGGCATTGCCGCTCTTCTCAAGGGCCTGCACCCGGACTGGTCCCCTGCGGCGATCAAGTCGGCGATCATGACGACGTCAGACGCGATGGACCGCACCGGCGTGCCCATCAAGGACGAGCAGTACCGCCACGCCACCTTCTACGCCATGGGCGCGGGCTATGTCAACCCCGCGCTCGCCGTTGATCCCGGCCTAGTCTACGACCTCCACGCCGACGACTACATCCCCTACCTCTGCGGGCTGGGGATCGGGGACGACGGCGTGAAAGAGATAGCCCACCGCCCCGTCGCCTGCGCAAACCTCAAGGTCATCACCGAAGCAGAGCTGAATTACCCATCCCTCATCGTTAACTTACTAGCCCAACCGATCACGGTGAACCGTACGGTGACCAACGTCGGGAAGCCAAACTCCGTGTACACAGCCGTCTTGGACATGCCCAAAGGAGTGTCGGTGATCGTGCAGCCGCCAATGCTGCGCTTCACGAAGCTGAAAGAGAAGCAGAACTTCACGGTGACGGTGCGGTGGGCCGGCGAGCCGGACGTTGCCGGCGCAGAGGGCAACCTGAAGTGGGTCTCCGACGATCACATTGTGAGGAGCCCCATTGTGATTCCAGCCAAGGCCGCGTAGTACGCGAGCAGCGGCCGGGAGGTCTCTGCTTGCGCTCAAAGGCTAGTAATTTTGCAACTGTAGTGAGTACAGCGTCACTACTCACTTAGGGGGTGATCGTTTCAGCTTCTAAAAGCTTCAGCTTCTAGCTTCAGCTTTTTTTTCACTATTCACTACACTATCCACTAACTCATTTCTGATGTTTTTCAGCCATTCTGATGTTTTTTTTCAGCCAAAAGCCAAAAGCCATCGCTATTCCGATCACCCCCTTAGGCCACTGCACTTCTATTGTTTGGCTTAGTTTTTTCAGACTTTGACTAACTTTTAAATGAAATATTTTTTTAAAATAGAGCCTACAAATTAATTATAGTATCTGTCCTGACTTCATATATATCGGTCAAAATTGTACGTAAATATATCTTTTTGTACTTTTTCTTGCGAATAAACATAATTAAAAATTTTAAACCAAAACCCATAAACTAAAAAAACCCACCATTTATATAGATTGCAAAACTGGAGTATTTCCCGCCTTATGTATGTGATCTCAGCTACAATTCTGTTCTGTCAATAGTGCAGATCAATAAAGATATGTCTTTGGAACATCAACGCGCATTTGACTGTTTATGCTGGCTTTTTATGCCAGTATACGCGTCTGGCTTGTTTGTACTGTAGTGGTTGTTAAATTTTTCTAAGTAGTTAAATTAAAAAATAAAAAATGTTATATTATCATATATAATACAAAGAAATAAAGATAAAAAAGGTTAAAAAGCAAAAAAAACAAAATAAAAAAACCAAACACCTTACTGTACTATTTCTGAACTCCGGCAAATGTTTTGTCTATCTTTGACCTGTGTTATGTAAGGACAAGATTTCTGAAGAACATGACTAGTGACGATTACTAATTTGTTTTCCAACGTGTCCAGTAGCAACAAACATGGTCTTTTCATTACCTTTTCTTCGATCGCAACTACTGTACTACGGGAAAGCGATGATTCAATGCTTCCGGAAACACAATCATTAGATAGCTCAGAGGGTACTGGTTGCGTTGCTTCTTGAAAAATTGCTTTCGTTTGGCGTAAGGATGGGTAATAACTTTTTTTATAATAGACAGTAATCTTTATAGTGCTAAAAAGTTATTGACGTCTCTGAATTAAATTATCATTAGTAGCGAGTGAAGTTAAATCCTAGAGGTGACGATCGAACCAGTCCAATCAGCTGAGACGGAACGATCATACCCGTCTAAGCAGCAGAGGAGACGATCGAACGGGGTGATCGGACCAGTCTGAACTACAAAAGGAGATGATCGAACAGATCCAATTGCTAACTAGAAGCAGTTCGGATTGGTCCAAACAGTAGCCGATACAGTTAACATCGTTCGGAAGAAAGTTACTACCCTCCATGCATTAAGTTACCATCTATACAACATAAAGTTGCAACCATCTATAGCCGGTGCGGTCAATATCGTTCAAGAGAAAAGTTATTAGCCTCCACGCATCAAGTTACCATCTATACAACATGAAATTACCACTATTTGTAACCAGTGCAGTTAACATCGTTCGGGAGAAAAGTTATTAGCCCCTGCACGTAAAGTTACCACCTATACAATATGGAGTTACCACCATTTGTAGCCGGTGCACTCATTATGTAACCGCATGTAATTACTGCCCTGGATTAGTGAACGTAATTAGCAGATGTCGGTTATGGCAACAACGATATCATGCGCGGGAGAACTGTAAGTAACTTCATGCATTATAGATAATAACTTGATGCATGTATGAGAATAACTTTTTATAAATTAATAAACGCTATCGCTCCACTAGTAGGGGTCTAACGCATGCAGAATTGTAAATAACTTCATGCAATTTCGATGATAATTTTATGTGTAAGTGATAGTAACTTTGCCATATTTAATAATTGCTATAACTTCACTAGTAACTGTTCACATGGTGGGTTGGTGGGGCGACTTACTGATTAATTTGAGGGGGCACACGCTTATTCTACTCGTAGACGCTGGTTAGTGTTTCTATATTAGATAATATAAAATAAAGTTAGATATTTATTAGGATTATAGAGATAATATCACACTAATTTTACATTAAAATATAAAATACCCTTTATATTTATAAACAGTACTATTCAAAAATTACGTCCTATATTATTGGATGCAGGGAGTACTCATTACTATACTACGCATTTGTGGTGCATTTGGGAAGCGCGAAATGCAAGGGGGCTTGAAAGCATGTGAGGTTGGGCCCTCCGAGCATGGCGTGTCATTTAACTTCGATTTCATTAACCAGCTCCTAAAACCATCCCTAAAAACCAGATTTTATAGTATTATTTTCATTACTCCTCGTTATATACGTGCAAGTTTTACCTTTTTAGATTGTTCGTATTGGTTTCTATTTAGAAAAGGTAAAAGTTAATACAAACATCCAGTTTCTTAAAACGGATTCTTCGCTCCTCTTGCTATCATCTCGCTTTGGGGATAAAACAGAGGGTCATGAGTGTATCACGTATCCTACTTTTCTTGCTCCAGTAATGCGCGCGTATCTCTTTTTCATTTTTTGCACTGCTCGTTTTAAGCCACATCTTTCAGATATTACTATTTATATTTAGCCAAAAGTTATAGCTAAAAGCCATCTATAAAAGCCAATATAAACGCCCTCTTGTTGCAATGACGTGCAAGTCTTTTGTATGTTCTCTATGAAAACCCTATTGTACAAAATTCTTTTGAACTGCACCGATGAGCCTGTGCCAACTGTCTCATGGCTTCAGCTTATGGCTTAAACTTTTGGTTTATGTCTGAAATTGCACTGTAATAGTTATTAGCTTTTTTTGAGAAAAATAAGAAAAAAACATTGAAAAAACATTGAAAAAATCCGTTATATAATTACGGACAATGCAATGGAATAAGGGAGATAAAAGAAAAGCTAAAAAGATAAAAAAAAATCAAAATAAGTTAAAATTAGAAATTGATATGTTTTAAGTGGCTTCTGATTAAAACAAATCAAAAGTCAGAATAAACGAAAAGTTGAAGACGTTTAGAGCGGCGCTATGTACTGCGTGCATCCGTATGAGACAATTTTGTGGCTTACTCTTCTGTGATGCCAACTGCCGTTGGAACTTTCAGCGTTTTCATCTGAAGTTGAAAATCGCAGAAATTGTGCTGAAATGCAGACCTAGACCCTAGTGTCTATGCATTGCAGTGCCTTGCCTCTGCATTGCCCATAATCAAATTTCAGAAAATAGACAAAAGTTATGGCTGGGGAAAACAAAGACTGATCCAAAGTGAGTGTTCTGTGGTACAGTTCTTTTTAGGAATAGAAGTACAAGTTCAAATGACACTGATAGTGGTTTCTATTTCCCTGTCTTCATAAAGAAAATAGTTTGTTGTCTGCAGCAATGTGATGCAGTATCTTCAGCAGATCTACGGTGTCCACCCCTTGAATAATGTACAGAAACAGAGACTCTTAGGAAACAGGAATGACTGCAACAAACGTGGGTGTTCAGACAATCAAATTACTATTTCCGAACGTACCTGAACAGCAACATCTTTGAGAAGTCTCAAAGAACACGCAAACGCTCTATTCTTTTTAGTTTTTAGTGTTTGCTTTTAGCTTCTCTAAATATTAAAAAATCAAATATCAAAATAGGATAATTTTTTAAAATAGATTCTCTAAATGACTTTTCGAGTCTAAAATCATATGAAAAAGTATAAATAAAAATTATTTATAAATATTCAGGGCTGTCAAAAGACCGAAATCTTCAGGAAGATATTAACATCAGCTTGATCTTTCTCTGTGGTGATACACTGGTGTACAAAACTGAATGACTGATAACCTTTTCCTGAATAATGTAGGTGAATCAAGTGATGAGGAAAACACCAATGCACATCATAGCGTTCTATATAAGCGGTCCTTGCCAGTTACATCAAGTTCCATTCCAGTAACAGGTTTTTCGGAAAGAGACAGCAATGGTCCTGATACTGACCTTAGTAAAGAGGCGAGGACATCGAACATGACAGCATCAGAGTAAATGATATTTAGACTTGAAGATCTACGGGTAAGCTATGCAAGTAAAATTTTAAAAATTCTACCATGTAAAAGGAACCTCCTCTAGTAATAGATCACGGGATTACCACTAGACGCGCAGATTCGTAGCGGAAGTAGAGTCAATGTAGCGCGTTGATGCAGTTGTAGTCGTTCTAGCAGAACGTCTCCTCCTTCAGGTCCTTGCGATCGTCACAAGTTGCAGATCGTCCTAGTGTTGAAGCTTCACATCAACACCTCCAAGGTATCTACACGTACGGGGCAGGAACACCACGCGCCGGAGTGCTAGCGCCGGCGGCGCGGTATTAGATGAGGAAGGTGTTGCAACTAGGGTTTCGGGAATTCCGAATTCTCTTGGCCAACCCTATGCCACATCTCCTCTATTTATAGGCATCCATCATAATGAATCTCGAACTGGAGGCCCATTAGGAACTCATGGCCCATAAGAATTCGGATCACTATCCGAATTAAGTCCTAGCCCTTTAAGTGTGCGACCCTATAGGTTCACATACACTTAGACATAGCCCGAGTACTCCTACTCGTCCATTAATCGGCAGCGGCCCCTTAGCAAGACATGCCGACTCCTAAGTATATGCAAAGATCATATCGGACGAACCTCAACAAAACTTATGCATTTCTCTTTGCCTCACGATATCGGTTAAACTCAAGGCGAGTACGTGTCATCCTTGTTTGGTTAGCTCAACCACTCTTTCTCGATTATGTGACTTGAATTCCCGACTACGGTTAACTCTTTAACCGTGAATAGCATGGCCATGCATTTCTGGAATCCAATCACTCGAGAGGCCTAGAGATATCTCTCCTGTTGCTTGGAGGGGCAAATCCTATCTTGATCGACCATACCTCAATGCATGCATCATAACAAAATCCGAAAGCTACCTTTATGACTACCCAGTTACGGAGTAGTGTTTGGCAACCCCTAAGTCAGTCATTATGCATCTTGAGTACGTGCGACGATCTCAAGTCTTAAGGACATAGCATACGCTTTGTGAATGAAACCAACTGATGACGGTAAGAATGCAACATTCTCGAAGTGTTTCATGGTGGGTCGATCCAACCCCATGTTTGCTAACATGTGTCCATATTATTGGTTTAATATCTTTATATCTATGACCTGTGAAACATGGTCATCAACCAATACATATGCTAGTCTATTAATATGTGTCCTCATATGTTTGACTAGGGATCATCTAAGAATAATCATTGCAGCAATATAGAGTTTCACAATCAAGTCACACACTTGATAATAAATATTGACGATGTTATTCAAGGAACAAGATAAATTATCCAATAATTCATGAACATAATAAACAGAATCATCTCTATGATTGTCTCTAGGACATATCTCCATCAAGACTCGTATCTAGCTTTTCAATTTGAAAAGTTATGTTATAAGTAGTTTTAAATCAATCCTAATAGAATTATGATTTCTATTTTCTTTTAGAGTAAAATTCTTACTTTATTTTAGAGAAAGACTAGTGGGACTATATAAGATCATAAGAGATGGTTTCTAAGTACTAAATCAACAAAGGAAAGAAACCACTCGTGAGGTAGATGTGTATAAAAGGATTAAAAACTAGATTATTTTTTTAGCAGATTCTTATATAACACAAGGATCCGAGGTTTCTAAAAGATTCGAGAGGGTTATAAGAAAACGACAATCATTTGTACTCTTTTGAGATTGTCCTTGAGAAATTTGCGGTCAACTTCACCAAATTATCTCTCTCTCATCGTGGTTACTTCAACGTTATTATTTTGGATCTCTTTATGTGGAACCAAGCATGTGGTACTGATGAGCAAGTGGAGCTTGGAGGCGGTACAAACCTGTGACATGGAGGACTATAGGAATAGAAGATGTGTTTAACCAAATTGCATAAGGAAAGAGCTTTCGGGGTGGAGGGTCTGAACGGCCAAGCCTAGACACTGACACATATACTGCGGTGATGTACATGAGCCCCTATAGTAGGGGCACTCTTTCATGTGGCGAGGGCACTTCTAAAGGTAGGAGGAAAAACAAAAAATATAAAGTCGACTTAGAGCGAGTTCTTATATGAGTATAATGACTTCAATGGATAATAATCAATGTGGAGATTGTTAAGTATAGTGACTAATATCCTAATCTTCTAGGATTTAGAAATATGTGCTATAAGTAATCATAGGTGAATCATAATAGAATTAGTATTCTTACTTTCTTTGGAGTAGAATCTCTACTTCACTTTGGAGGAGGGCTAAGAAGACTATATAAAGTCATAAGTGATGGTTATAGAGAACCCAAGCAATAAAATAAAGAAGCCACTTATCTAAAGGTAGAGGTGTGTCGACGATCAAATCATCGATCTTACAAAATAAAATGAGAACGATGGCTAAAATTCTTGGGAGAGAATAGGAATGCTCTTTATTACTATGAACTGGTTACATGGTGCTCTTAATAGGGCGTGAGACTAGCCCTAATTACACTAAATTGAATGAGAATGAATCCTCTGATTGATTCATCTGGGATTGCTTTTGGATTTGTCTCCTTGTCTTCTGTCTTCTCTCATATAGTCTTAAATGCCAATTATCCACCAGGAAAGACGCCTTGTAGAACCAGCGCGTCTAGTCAGGGAGGCAGTTATTGTCAGAAATAGAATGCCTGATGGAGATGAACATGGGCAACAACCACATGGCATTTGTTGTCAGAGACTCAGGATTGAAGATGTCGTACTATTTGGAGTGAATAAAGTACATGTTCTATCTATCGTACAGAAAGAATATCCTAGAATAGGGTCCAGGTACCAGTTCATAAAATATCAGAGTAGTCATCCGGTCAGACAACAAGCACAGTGTTTCTCCAACCAAGATACTCGGAGAGCAACCTCTATAGGTTTACGATCATGGGATCCCTTGGCTTTAATTAAATATTAAAGCCGTATTTATGGATTTATTCAATCCTCATCAAAGTGCATGAAAAGATTAGAGGCTAGTTTATTCTTTAACATTATATTCTTTGTAAGGAACCGAGTGTCCTAAAAGATTGAAGAGGGTTATAAAAGAGCGACAATCCTTTGTATTCTTTTGAGGTTATGCTTAAGGAATTTGGAACCGAGTGTCCTAAAAGATTGAAGAGGGTTGTAAGAGAGCGATAATCTCTTGTAATCTTTTAAGGCTGTATTTAAGAAATTTGTTGTCAGCTTTGCTAAATCTTTTCTCTCTCATCGTGGTTACTTTAATATTGTTATTTTGGTTCTCTCTATAAGATCCATTTTCTTCGTTCTTAATACCATGCACGCTCATACCGTATCTCACAAACTTTGATCTGATCCGAGAACTACTGCGTATAAAAAGAGATATCAGTGTATAACACTTTCTATATGGCATTTTTGGTATCGATGAATTCAGATATTGGTGTAGCTCAAAGCAACACGCTTTAGCAGGGAGAATGATAAAAGCTTCAAAAGAAAAGGTCAGATACCATCAACTAGTACTATTTTGCTTCCTATCTTCAGCAAGCATGGAAGACATAGGAAAGCTTAAAAGCATTCAGAGAAAGGCACACTCTTTCGCTGATGGCAGCTGCCAAAAGTCACCAATTATAGCAGGGACCCAGATCCAACATGCTGATTCGCCTACAAATTGCCACAATCTATCATCTAGTGTACAGACAAGTTGTTCCAGCAACCGTGTTCCTACTGGGCTACTACACTGCATCTGTGTCCTGGATGTCGAGTCTAGTTCCCTTTTGTTCTTACCTCCAAAATGAATCAATCAACTATTTCTGAGGTGATCAAGAGAACTGTTACAGGTCAGACAAAAGGATTAGCCGACGCTTGTTTGCCATGGACATGTAAACTGGTTCATTGATTAGCACGAGTTTACATTGGTCAGTCATCATGTGCAGCTATGAACACGATCGCTTGGAGAACTGTAGGGAAGGATCACGTACAGATATGGATCCTCGAAGCAACCCAAGGCAATGGATGAGAACAAGGAGATCCCTCATATCTATCGTTCTATCATCTCTCCGGAGAATTCAGATATCAACTTGTCAGGAAGGCTGGCTCACAGCGACTTTAAGAATATACTTGCGGTTTACAGCCATCAATCTGCGAAAACTGTAAAGGAAAATCTGGGGACACGATGAATCTAGAATATGGTGAATCCGGGCAAATATAGCTACATGACGACATATAAATCTCTCCAATCCAGGCAAGACAAAGCTATAAATTGACATAGATAATAAATTATGCATCGAAAGCTTGTAAGTTGAGAATTAGCCCAAAATTCGCCCACTGAGGCCAAGAATGCAAGTAGAGAATTTAGTTGGATGCTCATAAATTGACGACACCAAAAATAAAGCAAACAATCCAAGCAAAAATAACATACACTTGACTCTCAATTAGCAAAACACATGTATAGACCTACACCATGACTCACACTACATGAAAACTTCATAACTAACACTTGCATAAATACACCACGACTAATATAGCAAAATAACCCAAAAACAACTCAACTCAAACAGCCTCTCGGCACAGGGGCTGGTCTGACCGCAACCACCAAGCCGGTTGAACCACCCTAACATCCACACCGGTTAGATCGTCATGCAATGGCTGGTCAGACCGTCGATCAGTCTGACTGCCATCCAGAGGTCGGTTAGACTGCAAGCTGGTTATACTGTCAACCAATCAGACCGTCAGCCCAAGGCCAATCAGACCGTCGTCACACTGATAGGAGAAATCAGAGGATTCAAAAGCACAAAATCAAACTTAACCAATTGGCAGCACATCAAAAGTAAGATCAAATACTCATCATCATCATGGAACTATTATCATATGGTCATTGATGAGGATATAATAATTCTCTATTTATTACGTTATCATATTCTCAGAATATACCTCTTAAGGTAAGGGAGAAATTTCGTAGAGTAGTCATAAGTCTTACTGCGAGTACTCCGTAGTCGTAAGTTCTGCTACGACTACCTAGTCGTAAGTTATGTTATGACTTTCTAATTATTCTCTTATGTTCGACTAACCTACCCTCACAGCGGGTCTATATGATAAGGCAGTTAGAACGTGCATGTATACTCAATAACCGCATATGATCTTTCTCTCTCTCTCTGACAACAACCGTCCTATGGTGAACGATTACCTACGTCTCTCTGACAATAACAACCATCCAGCAGTTAATTTTCGAAGTGTCAAGGCATCTTCTGGCAAGAAACAATTGCCACTACTTCATCGCGATATAAGGGTTAATGTTAGAAAAGGGGGGCAATCAGTTCTGAAATAGGTGCTAGACTTTTTGCACTATTTACATTTGTAATTTTTCCTCGATAATAGCAACACAGGACGTAGGGTTGTTATTCTCTCAGAAGAAACTCCGAACCTATATAAAAATTCATGTATCTTTACTCTGCATGATCATACGAGAGTCTTGAGATCTTTCCCCTCCCCTGAATCCAATAAATTATACGTAAGATTGATATTAAAACATCGACAGTCATTTATTACACAAACGTGCTGTCACGGCCAAAATCTGCAAGTTAAAAAAGTGGATGACATGGGAAATCTTAGCAGCATAGCAGTCGTAATGCTTAGCCACTAAGACATGGGAAGTCAACTATTCAAATATGCAAGAAAACTACATTTACCTATATATGTTTGGTACACATTTGTTCATGTGAAAGAATGCAACACATTTTTCGGTGAATGAATAGTCACTCATGATATACAGAAGCTGTGTTGCCGGAATTGTTGTCTCGCTAGCAGTTTGCAGGGGGACAATAGTACTACATGCATGCCATGTCCCTACTAAACAACACTGAAATCATTTAGAAGCTACCAGTTGTGTGCCAAGTTTAGGAAACGTATCTTATAACTAGAGGAATTATATCATCTACCAAAGCACTTAAAGAAAGAAATCTATTAGCGGGTCAACGATTCCACCGTGTTCATCGCCATTGCCAATTCAGCCCATTAAGACCTTTCATATTGCTAATATGAATACCCGACGTCTCGAAATGACTTCTTTATTTCTCACTCTTATCTCACTTTGAAGATAAAGGCAGGAGGTCATGGACACATCACGTACCTCACTTCTCTCACTTCCCATCTTACGCACACATCTCTCTCACTTTCTCCACCGCTCGTATCCTTCTTCTAAAAGGCACTATTTTCAGCCACTACAATTTATTGGGGGAGACTAGTGACCGAATGTCCGATGAGAGAAAAAACATCAGATGCCCAAGTGCAACATTCCGCAATAACATCTGCAATAAATCTAAATAACAGGTGCAACAACAAATATGCAATTTGAAGAAAATTTTGAATAAAATCTCATTCGAAGTGCAACATAGAAAAAGAATGATGATCTTGCAACAAACCATCCACCATGGTGCTAAAAACACCTATTGCAAAATAAAACAATCGGAGAAAACAACTACAAATATTTTGTCTTGTGACAACAATTGAACAACTATAGGAACAAAAACTGCAACAATTACGATAAGCTACCGCCACATTTGAAACTCATTGACACAACAATGAAACCAACATATTGCAACAAATCCCTAGGAATGGTGGTAGTGGTGGCTTGGTCCCCGGATGTGCATGGTCACTGGAGGTGCTTAGCCATAGCTCGTACGTCATCAAGGCTGAAGCTTAGCGGGAGCATACCGAAGTAAGAGCAACGAGGCAGAGTTCGGGCTCTTCAGATGTAGAGGTAGGTCGGATGAATCTCGTCGGAGGAGGAGGTGTATCGATCAAATCTAGCCGGATGCAAAGACGATGTAGTCGGAGCTCTTGGCGATAAGCTCCACCAAAGCTCTTGTGCACAAGAGAGAGAGAGAGAGAGCAGACTGTGCGACAATGGAGTCGGCAGAGCTGCTAATTGGAGCTCATTGTAGCTGGTGGTATGGATACCTAAGGATTGAGACGAGATCTGGAGAGGAAGCAAGTGCTTGATTTAGGGGAGGTCAGAATGGTGTGAAAACTGGAGTGGAGTGGACGAGGGATTAATTTGGGGGAGAGGAGAGTGTGAATACGCAAAGCATTTTTGTTATATCCCTTTGCGACTGCTGAAGCAACTATTGGACTATCCATTGCTTGAGCGAAGCGTCTGATGCTTCGGATGTATGTCCCATAGTATTATCTTAATTTATTTTTAACTAAAAGACATTAGTCGCAGCTAAAATACTTATTCTTTAGACTGCGATGGATAAATTTGATAAATAATACTGACCGATAAAAATTAATTTTTGAAAAAAAATACTAAAAACCGAAAACAACAGAAGCAAAGCCATCCGCTACGGTCAATGCGAACAGGCTTTCGGTAGCGAACCCTGACTAACAAAACAATCTTCCACGCGCGCACTTCCACCTCCCGTTGAGGATGACACGCCGACCCCACGTGGATATCTTGCATCCTTCAAGGCTGGAACGTGAGGGTCGACCAACCGGTCAGCGACCGCGACCCACCTGGGCGTGTGGAATCCAATCGGCCGCCGCGCCGGGCCGGGCCTACCCCACCCCAACCACCGCCCCTCTGATTTCTCCTCCTCGTCCTCCCCGATCCCATCTCGACACCGTCGTGGTCGCCTCGCCGCCCACGACTCTTCCATTCCACCAGACCACCACCACCCCGCGTACAGCTGCCGCCCGCTACCACTCCCCCCGTTTCAAACCCGCGAGAGCGAGAAAAATAAGCGGATCCACTACCCCACGAAAGCTTTGGACGGAGGCGGCCGACAATGGAGGGCAGCAACCACGGCTGGCAAGGGCAGTACCCACCCTACCAGCACCCGTACCCTTCCCCTTACCATTACCAGTACCCGCCGCCGCCGGCGTCCGCCGCGCCGGCCTACCCCTACCTCGCGCCGTCGCCCTCCTTCCCGGGGTACTCCCCCGCCCCGCCCCCGCCGCAGCAATTCACGCACCACTCCGGCCCGCTCCAGCCCTACCCGCCGCCGCCGCACCAGCAGCACGCGTACCCGCCGCCGCTTCCCTCGTCGTACCGGTACGACCCCTACCCCGCCGCGTACTCCTCCTACCCGAGCCCCAACCTCTCCCCTAGCTCCAGCCTCCACGAACAGCCTGCGGCCTCGGCTCCCCAATCCCCCTCGCCCTCCGCGCCGTCCTACCCCATCGCCGATGTGCTCGCCACCATGCGCCTCTCGGACGGCCCCGACTACGCGCCGGTGGCCGTGTCGTCCCCGTCCGTGCCGCCGCCTTCTACCTCCTTCTCGAGCGGCGGGAGCAGCCACGGCGGCGGCGGGATGCAGATGGTGCCACACGGTGCCGCGGCGGGAGGGTCGCAGCACGGCGGCGTGAGGCCGTCGCTGAAGGTGGTGCTGCTCCACGGCAGCCTCGACATCTGGGTGCACGACGCGCGGAGCCTCCCCAACAAGGACATGTTCTCCAAGAGGATCAGCGACCTCCTCGGTCCGCGAATCACCGGCGCCGTCGGCAGCAAGATGTCCAACGCCAACATGACCAGCGACCCCTACGTCACCATCCAGGTATCCTACGCCACTGTCGCGCGCACCTACGTTGTTCCCAACAGCGAAAACCCCGTCTGGGAGCAGAACTTCCTCGTGCCCGTCGGGCACGAAGCCGCCGAGGTCCAGTTTGTTGTCAAGGACAGCGACATCTTCGGCGCTCAGCTCATCGGCACCGTGGCCATCCCTGCTGAGAAGCTTCTTTCTGGGGAGAGGATCGAGGGCGTCTACCCCGTTCTCGAGCCTAATGGCAAGCCATGCGCTCTGGGTGCTGTATTGCGGTTGTCCATACAGTACATCCCAGTGGCTCACCTCACAATGTACCACCATGGTGTCATTGCTGGCCCGGACTGCCTTGGGGTGCCCAATACTTACTTCCCTCTGCGGCGTGGCATGAGGGTGACCCTGTATCAGGATGCACATGTGCCCGACGGTTGTCTCCCAGATATCTGGCTTGACCATGGAGTGCGCTACCAGCATGGGCAGTGCTGGAACGACATTTACAATGCTATTTGCCAGGCACGGCGGTTGATTTACATCGTGGGGTGGTCAGTGTTCCACACGATCCACCTCGTGAGGGATGGAGCTGAGAAGGTGCCATCACTCGGGGACCTGTTGAAAATGAAGTCACAGGAAGGCGTGAGGGTTCTGCTGCTTGTATGGGATGATCCAACATCAAGGAGCATTCTCGGATTTCAGATGGTATGAATTATTCATTGTGTCCAAAACTGCTATGTTGAGGTCTTTACACTACATGAGAAACATACTTTTGCATCCAACCTGCAAATCTATAATGCCACCTATGTTCAAATAGTTATGATACATTTTCAAATATTTAGCTGCTAAGTAGATGGAGTGTGGCACCACTGATCTTCGTTTGTAATATAATTTGCTACACAAATTGCATGATTGATATATGCTGCAAATTTACCATGATACGTGTGGTTATCAAGTCAAAGGATTTGCATAAATATCTAGCTGTCATCTGGATAATACTGAGAAGATATTCCTCAACTTGGTGTCGAATTTTCTATTATACAATTTAGTAGCTTGCTCGTTAGATATGTGCACCACATTTGGTCTCATATTTCATGATGTTTAAGAATTGAAGTACACCGTGCTTATCAAAAGTTTACTTATAGGATGGTTTCATGGGCACACGAGATGAGGAGACACGTAGATTTTTCAAGCACTCTTCGGTTCAAGTATTGCTTTGCCCACGATCTGCTGGGAAACGACACAGCTGGGTGAAACAGCAGGTTATCTCTATTGTGATGGCACACAAACTTATCCATTATGATTAATCATTTGTTGCTGGTCACTGAATGTATTATATTCAGTTCGGTGTGCCACGTGTGAATGTGAATGGCTTCAATTAATCTGCCATTCATGCTTTATGCATCCTTCAATTAATCTTCAATTAATCTTTAGAATGGCAGTTCCTACTATTTGACCAAGAAAAGAATTTATATAGCTTCACAAGGCACATTCATTATCATATATCATCTATGAACTTAAACCCAACAGTTGTTCCCCCAAAGGAAAACAACTATGCCCGCTTATTTATTTATTTATTTATCTAGTGATCTTGTATTTTATCAATTCTTTAGTACCTTCTATTTATCATATGAAGGTGTTGGAAACCAGGAAACAGGAACCATTTTTACTCATCATCAGAAAACAGTTATTGTGGATGCTGATGCTGGCAATTATAGGAGAAAAATAATTGCTTTTGTCGGAGGCCTTGATTTATGTGGTGGGCGATATGATACACCTTGGCATCCTCTGTTTCAGACTCTTCAGACTGTGCACAAGGAAGATTATTACAACCCAAACTTTGCCGTAAGTATCTGATTTCCTTGTCATAAACTTGTGTGTTGATACAATTTTCTTGTGTTACAACTACTGGAATCTTCTTAATTTTGACATGGGTAGGAGCTTTATGTTGTGTTTGGTTCTTAATCATGAGAATAAAACTATCATATTATAGGTAGAATAGTTGCATCTTGCCTTATTCTCAGTGCTCATTTTGTGGCTGTTCTAAAAGGTAATTCTCCTTTGTCATTTGTTTGCAGGCAGTTGATGCTCGTGGCCCAAGGGAACCATGGCATGACTTGCATTCCAAGATTGATGGTCCAGCTGCTTATGATGTTTTGCAAAACTTTCAGGAGCGTTGGTTAAAGGCATCCAAACGCCATGGTATTAAAAAGTTGGCAAAATCATATGATGATGCACTTCTCAGGATTGAAAGAATACATGATATCATAAGCATTAATGATGCAATATATTTTAGCGACAATGATCCAGAGACATGGCATGCTCAGGTATTTATAGCATTCTGTAGTTGGAGAATCAAAGTTTGTACTTGTTTCCACTTTTGTGCATTGAGCCCTCTCACTTTGATATTTAGGTGTTTCGGTCTATTGATTCAAACTCTGCCAAGGGATTTCCTAAGGATCCACGAGGAGCAACCATGAAGGTACCTGAAATATAGTTACCATCTATCAACATTACATTCTGTGGTTGTTGGTTTTGTGCTTTTGACTAACACTTCTTCTGCTTTGGATAACAGAATCTTGTTTGTGGGAAGAATGTACTCATTGATATGAGCATACATACAGCTTATGTGAATGCTATCCGGGCAGCCCAACACTTTATTTATATTGAGAATCAGTACTTCATTGGTTCTTCATTTAATTGGGATTCAAACAAAGATATTGGTAAGCATGTAGTGTAAAGTTTTACTTTTGTCATGCTTCCAGAAAAAATAGTGCACAGTCCAATTTTGTTTCATTCCTTGATTCACTAGCCATCTAATGACAAAGCAGATTATACCAAATTCCTTAATTGATAGCTTGATGCTAACTCAGGATTTCAAATTTGTGAATTGTGATCTTTCAGGGGCTAATAATTTAATACCAATCGAAATTGCTCTCAAAATTGCAAACAAGATAAAGGCAAACGAGAGATTTTCTGCATATATAGTAATTCCTATGTGGCCTGAGGGTAATCCAACTGGTGCTCCTACACAAAGAATTCTTTACTGGCAGGTTAGTTTTAACATCTCTGCCAGTGCCTTGTGTCTTGTACTTTTGTTTAATGTGTTTCTGTAGATTATATCACCAGTTTGTCCGTGGTTTAATCACATCTTGTTTTTTCACATTGTAGAAAAAAACAATGCAAATGATGTACGAGACAATATATAGGGCCTTGAAAGAAGTAGGTCTGGATGATGTATACGAGCCTCAGGATTATTTGAACTTCTTTTGTCTTGGCAATCGTGAAGTTGCTGACAGCCCTAGCACTTCAAATGCGTCAAATTCATCAAATAACCCTCAGGTGAGGCTTCTGTCTTGTTTTTATTTCAATAAACTGTGCTAGGGAAGTGGGGATCCCTGACATTTTTTGTTTTTTCCGGCAAGGTTGTGTTGTTTTAGTTTTCAGATATAATAGTAAATAGAGTAGTTAACGACATGTTGAATCTGTGTAACCATTACGTGGACTGAGTTTGACAGTTCTCTGTTTGTCTAAGCAAACCACTGACATGGCTTTGTTAGCCCTGTATGATGCACCACAATGTCAAATCTTCAAACCTTTCTGCCTCTGCAGATGAATTTTACTAGGAATGGCCATATCATACTAATTCTCAACGTACCGGAAGGCCAAATGGCCAATGACATCCACTTGAGTTTCTGTGTTAGAGGTTACTTGAGAATTAAAGTTTTGTGCTCAAGTATTTTGTTTAAAGGGAAGCCTTTGGATCAATGATTGGATGATTTGGTTCACAAGCTCAGTTGTGTAGATGCTCTACCAAAGAGTTGCATCTTGTATGGATACTATTGAGCATTTGAGCTTTTCAACTGTATCAAAATTACCATTAGATATTAGGTGTACTAGATATCGTGCAATCTCTTGACCCTTGACATGATTTTTTTAACATGCTGTGATTTTTTCCCCAAACTTGCCCTGTATGCAAGCTCAGTCATCCATTTTTGCACTTACTATTCAGGAACAAGCTAGGAAAAATAGGAGGTTCATGGTCTATGTACATTCAAAAGGCATGATTGTGGATGATGAATATGTGATCATTGGATCAGCTAATATTAACCAGAGGTCCATGGAAGGAATCAGAGATACGGAGATTGCAATGGGAGCATATCAACCACAGTATACGTGGGCAAATAAGATTTCTGCCCCCCGTGGACAGGTAATTCCTCATGTCTCAAGCTCACTAATAGCTCACATTTCTTGAGACCTACAACACTGAGATGTCCTCACAAGCTCGTATTTTGATATTTTACCAGTAGCTATTGTACCTTCATGTTTGTGTTGCGCTGCTGTTGATTGTTGCTCACCGCTACTACTTAGTGCTGTATATGTTGCATCTCATTTTTAGGGGATGAAGTCGATCGGTGGAATGGGGAATTGTTTTCTTGATATTTTCTCCTCATACAGAATACATACAAGTGTATATGGGCCCAAATGGGCCGAAACTCACATTTAGTCCAACACTCCCCCTCAAAATGGGTGATAGATATCTATCATTCCCATCTTGTTACATGCTAATATACACTCTCTAACACTAAACCTTTTGCTAGACAATAATCTACTTGTTCTCCAGATATTACAAAGCTCAACTTTAGTGTTCCTTCATCCAATCTCTCTTTGATAAAGAAACGATCTATCTCTACATGTTTTGTCCGATCATATTGGACTGGATTATTAGCAATGTTTATCGCTAACTTGTTATCACACCATAACTTCATAGGAGTATCCTTCAGCAACTTCAACTTAGATAGAAGATATCTCATCCATAACATCTCACTCAAACTTATTGACATTGTTTTGTATTCCGCTTCAATAGTAGAGCGAGATACCACTGGTTACTTCTTACTCCTCTAGGATACCAAATTACCACCTATAAACACAAAGTGGTCTGAAGTTGACCTCCTGTCATCAGGACAACTAGCCCGGTCCATATCATAGTATCCTTCCACATTTAGGTGTCCATTCTTCTTGAACCATAACCTGTTTCCTGGGCTTCCCATCAAGAATCTTAGGATTCTAAGTGCAACTTCCAAATGACCACTTCTATGATCATGCTTGTATCAACCTACCACACTCACAGCGTAGGCTATATCTGGCCTGGTGTGACATAAATAAATCAACCGTCCCACAAGCCTCTGATATCTCTCTTTATGTACTGGATATCCTTTTTTTTTTCTCGAACACGCAGGAGAACTGCGCATCTTTATATTAAGGAGAGAAAAGCTTTACAAACTCACCCCTTTACAAACTCACCCCCCAAAACACACGCACACGCTTACTCGCCTATGTTACAGAAAACAGGGTCGACCTCTACCAGAGATATGATCTAAACCAAGGCCTGTGGCTGAGCAGTTAGGTATGAAATACCCTTTGCTCCGGCCAGTCCCCATATCCTCAATTCTTCAGTAACAGATGACAACAGAGCCCTAACATCCGGTGCAGTCCCATCAAAGACACAACGATTGCGGAGATTCCAAAGAGACCATGCCCCTAGAATGATGATGGAGTTGAGGCCTTGCCGCACTGCCATCCACCGCATTGTCCTTCTCGGTACCACCAATCTTGAAGGAGGGTTCACCCTACCGAGGTGAGAGATTCAAGCCGCACCTTTTGTAGCATTCAACCAAAATTGTCGGGCAACCACACAAGATACCGTGAGGTGGTTAATGGTTTCCTCCTCCGATCGCAAAGCAGCGATGGGAATGGTGGTGTAATCCTCGGCGTGCGACGATCCACATCCAACACTTATCATGTGCACCAACCACATAAAGAAGCGACATTTATTTGGGGCCCAAGTTTTCCAGATTCGCTCCGTGGGCTGAACACAATGCCCCCCTGAAAGTAGCCTTCGTAAGCTGATTTTGCCGAGTATCTTCCATTGGCAGTGAAGCGCCATATGTGTTTATCTTCTGTAGCAGGTTGCAGCACCACCTGTGATAGGAGGTCCCAAAGATCCATAAATTCAGCGATTACCTAATCGACATTGCTCCTAACATATCCGCAATCCAGTTGTGATTCGTGATTGCCTCCCTTACCGTGCGCTTATTGACACATCTCTTGGAAACCAATGCGAAAAGACGGGGTGCAAGATCCGCAATCCTTTGCCCATGTATCCATCTATCCTTCCAGAATAGGGTGCGAGAGCCATTACCGACCTCTGTGCTTGTCGCTGTAGAGAAGAAAGATCGAATGCAGTGGTGAACTTGGATCCGGAAGGAGGACCATGGTTTGTCGTGTTCGATCTTACGAAGCGAGCCATCTCATTCGAAGGGCCCATCCCATTCGGCCGGAGATCGGTGATGCCAAGGCCACCGAGTTCCCTTGGTCGCGGTTTTGACCCATGACACAAGGCGTTGACCTCCTTAATGTCTTTTCTCGCTCTCCACGAAATTTCCTACTGATTTTGTCTATCTCTTTGATAGCCCACGGGAAGGTCAATCGCCATGGCCAAATAGACCACCATAGAGGTTAGCACATATTGCACCAATGTTCTTCTACCGCCCTTGTTAACAACTCGACTTTCCATCCGGAAGACGATTGGCGATCCGATCAACAATAGGTTGCACTTCGATCTTGTAAGTCGTCGAGGGAGAGGGCACCCCAAGATACTTACAAGGGAAATTTAGCACTTCACATGGGAGATGCTCCGCACTATGTCAATCTCGTCTCGAGCCTTTGGATGAGGAAGATGTTACTCTTTTGCATATTAGTTTTAAGTCCGAAGCTTCACCAAAGAGACTAAGGATGTCCATAGTGACCTCCAAATCCATGGAGCTCGGCCTAAGGAAGACGACCACATCATCGGCATAAAGGAAATCCTATGTTGCAAAGCTCGTGAAGAGAGAGGTGCAACAAACCTTCACTTGATGCTTGAGAGAACAAATTGCTTAAGACATCCATTACAAGAATGAATAACATCGGGAAAGGATCCCCCTTGCCTCAATCCACGCTTGTGCAAAATGACCTCACGGGGATTCCATTGAGGAGAACTTGTGATGAAGATGTGCCCAGACCCACAAACCATATCACACCAAATGGGTCCAAAACCTAACTTCCTCAAAACCTCAAGGAGAAACGGCCAAGAGACCGAATCAAAAGCTTTTGTGATGTCTAGCTTGAGGAGGATACGAGGTCGTCTTTGTTGATGCAGAACCTAGCCATCTGTTGTACCAAAGATGAAATTATCTGAATAGACCTCCCTTTTATGAAGGCGCTCTGATTTGGAGTTACTATCTGGTGGAGCCATGCAGCAAATCTATTGGCAAGGATTTTGGTGATCAATTTAGCAAAGCTGTGTACCAAGCTTATGGGTCGGAAATCCTTGACGTGCATTGCCTCATCTTTCTTAGGTATTAATACGATGTAAGCTGAATTGAGCATCCCCAGATTAGCTGACTTTCTACTCCACACTGCTGAAACGGCTGCCATAATATCAGTTTTCAAAATAGGCCAACAAGATTTATAGAAACGACCTGTGAAACCATCTGGTCCTGGTGCTTTATCCGATGGAAGTTGACAAATGGTTTTCCAAACCTCCTCCACAGAGAACGGGCTCTCAAGAGCTGCAAGGTCATGAGACTCGATGTCCATTTCCTCCAGATTAATGGTGTGTTCTCTGTCCAGGCTCAATCCAAGGAGCTGGATATCCTGACTGGGCACATCTTGTGGTTCGGTTTAATAAGAGTTGAAGCTGGGCGACATCCCAGCATACCTGTATCATTAAGTAGATCCAACACATATTTTCATCGTGAAAGAACTATCCCCCTAGGGCATCTTGCAATCTCAATGCCAAAAAAATATTCGAGTTGACCTAGATCCTTGACTTCAAACTCCCTACTTAGATTCTCCTTCAGTTGAGCTATATCCTAAGCACCATCCCCTGTAATAATCATATCATCCACATACATAGCAAGAATAGTGATATGCCTTTCAGAATGGTGGTAAAACATTGTATGATCTCCATTACAATTGCCTATACCCCAAACCACACATTACACGTCTGAATCGATCAAACCATGCCCTTGATGACTGCTTGAGATCATACAAAGATTTCTTTAATCTCAGTATTTTTCCCTTAGCTTGTGAGGTGGCAAACCTAGGTGGAATTTTCATATACACTTCCTCTTGGAGGTCTCCATATAGAAACGCATCCTTAACATCTAGTTGATGCAATGGCCAATCAAAGTTAGCTGCACAAGGTACTAATGTCCTTACTGTGCTCGTTTTGCCACCAGTGCAAAGGTTTCATCATAGTCAATTCCATATATTTGGTTGTATCCCTTTGCCACAAGCCTCACTTTGTACCTCTCTACTTTCCCATCAGGATTTTGCTTCACAGTGTACACCCACTTGCAGCTACCCACCTTCTTCCTAACTGGGAAAAGGTACAAGATCCCAGGTCTTGTTTTTCTCATGACCTGCCAACTCCTCCAACATGACCTCGTACCACTTTGGATCATGTTTTGCTTCTATCCAATCCTTTAGAATCACTGCTGATTGTAATGATGCAATAAAGGCCTTGTAGGCAGGAGATAGAGACACATATTAGACATAGTTAGCTATGTTATCTCGTTACCATCTTTGGTAGTGATATCTTCAAAGCCATATCTTGATGGAGGTTTTCCTGCGGAGCTTCTCTTTCCCTTTCTTATAGCAATAGGCAAGTTAGATTCCTCTCCCCCTATTTCAGACTCTTCTCCCCTTGTATCAGAGGACAACTGCATAAAGTTTGAAGAGTCAGATGACTGATCTTCCACCTCAACAATAGCTTGAGACCACTGCTGCTCCATTGGTTGCACTACTGAAGTTTTTGATTTTCTCCTTGTGTAAACCTACAAATCTCCTTCGATCGGTCTTCTCCATTTCTACCCACATATGGATTCACTCATAGGACATGGAATTGAGCCAATCACCATCTTTAATTGCTTATCCTCTTCATTGTCTAGCATCTCATCATCCTTCTCTTGACGATCATCACATACATCAGTGGGGTCATGCTCACTAAATAAGGCACTCAGATCTGTCTACCTTCCGTAAAATGGGATGGACTCTCTGAAGGTCACATCCTTTCTCACAAATGTACGCCTTTCAGATGGACTCCAACATCGGTACCCGTTTGTCCAGATGAATAGCCTATAAAGACACACTTGATAGCTTGAGGATCTAGCTTTCCTACTGAATCTATGATCTCTAACAAAACAAGTGCATCCAAAATCCTGTGGAGAAACAATAAATTCATTCTTCCCAAACACAATTTCACAAGGAGCTTGTATCCCAAGTATACGTGATGGCATGCGATTGATAAGATATGTAGCAGTCATAACTGCTTCACTCCATAGGAATTTTGGCACACTCATTGTATACATAAGTGATCGAGCTACCTCCAAGAGATAATGATTCTTCCTTTTAGCCACTCCATTTTGAGGAGGTGTATTAGGACACGAAGTTTGTTGTAGTATTCCTTATGTTGAGACAAAACTACCAAATTCATTGTTCACATACCCTATCCCATTATCAGTTTTGATTATTCGAACACGTGTATTGAATCGGTTTCTAACATAAGCATAGAAGTCTTGAAAGCATTTAATCACCTCATTCTTATGTTTCATAAGATATATCTAAGTCACAAAGTGCTTCATTCCACTCACAGACATAACAGGAGTCAGGAGAGGTTCACACTTCAGAGTGAATTAATACAAAGGGTGATATACTTCAAAGCCCCCTACTCACATATGATGTCCTCGTATGTTTTCCAAACTCGCATGCATCACATACTAATGTATGTTTATCTACCTTACTCATGAGTCCTTTCATTAGGAAATATTTTGGTAATAGTCTGAAAAGATACATGTCCCAACCAATAATGCAAAAGTATTACCCTAGCCTCCTCCGCACTTGCAACAGCTATCGATGCAAGACACACTGCTTCACTTGTTACCCTTCGATCTAAGTACCAAAGTCCATCACGCCTGACTCCAATCCCAAGTCTCTTCCCTGAAAGTCTCTCCTGAATTAAACAATTCTCACGATCAAGGGAAACCCAACAGTCCATATGATCAACTAAAGCATTTATTGAGATTAAATTAACTGGGAAGGAGGGAACATATAACACTGATGATAATACGATAGGAGTGCATTGTATTGTACCAACGCCTCTAATGGGGCAAGATGTTCCATTAGCAATTTGGACTGTTTCACTGTGTGTATATGGGTGTGGTATATGATTTAAATTCATTGAACATACCCGTGACATGTCGAGATGCACTTGAATCCAGTATCCAGTTCGAATGCAAATCTGAATGAGCAAGATTAGCAACATTGTCAACAGTAGTTGTCGCCCCTTTGTCTTTACTCCTTGAATCTTCTAATTCAACCACTACCACATTAGCTCTATGATTACTCCTTTATCCACGGCCCCTACCTCCCTTGGTCCACCTCTATCACTGTCTCTTCCCCTTCCACAATTAGATTTGTGTGGGGCACGACAATCGTAAATCAAGTGCCCTTTTTCATCGTAGTTGAAACACACTCTAGTTTCAACTACTTCAAAAGTAGGAGGGATTGGTGGCTCTGATGTTTGAACTAGACAACACTTTCAATCTAGTCTCCTCTTGTGCAATAGCTTCCTCTAAAGAAGGAAGTTAAGGCTGATGAAACATAGTAGCAAGCCTTCCATCGAATTCTGGGTTCAGCCCCTTCAGGAATTCTATCACCCTTGTGTGTTCAATACACTTCTTAACAGTGGTTACACATTCTTAATGTGTCAATCCAAGAGGATCATAGTGATCTAGGTCAGCCCACAACATTTGTAATTCTGCAATATACTCCATCACCGAACGCTTCCCCTGTTTCAGATCACTGATTCTCTTATGTGTTTCCACCATCAGCATCACATTAACCTCTCCTAAGTACAATTTTGATAAAGTTTTCCATACCTCAACGATGTTTGAGATGGTCTCTACTATTGCAGCAATGGTCGGAGAAAAGCTCAACAACCAGGCAATGACCAGTGAATTGGTAGTGCTCCATGTTTTCCATTCAACACTCGACTTGTCGATTGGCTCCACTACCTTCCCTTCTACAAAGCCTTCCAGACACTTTGTCTTCAAGATTAGCAATGCCTTCTAAGACCAACCAAAATAATTTTTGATACCCTCCAATTTGATGTCATTGAACATCAATTCCACCTTCTAGATTGGCTTCACATGTGCAACAATGACTTAGCTTGATGTTGTCTCACTTGCCTTCGCAGTGAACAATTAAACCAGTTTCTCGAGCACCTGCTTAATACCATGACTTTCCTCTCATTGTGTGTGTGGAAATTTCACTAACCTAAGCTTCACTTCAAGAAGTCTCCTCGCCGCCACGCACGCCTACAAACACGCTGATGAAGCCGCCACGCCGGCGGAGCCACTTAATGGGGTGCCTCTGCCTCCACCGCTAAGCCCGCTGAATAGGGTACCACCAAAACGGCTAAATCCACCACCAAAACTTCGGGAGCGTCGCCCGTATCCACTGCCTTCACGACTAAATCCTCTGCATCCCTGAATCACTACCTTCACGATTAAATCCTCTGCCTCCCTGAATCAGGAGTCACCGAAACCACCAGGTCCACCACCACCACTCACCTCTTCCTTCTTCCCCGCCACCCCTCGCAGTTGTCCTCGCCTACACCTTGCTGCCGCCGTTGCCCCTCGACACCTTCATCGTGTGCTCCTCCTCACTGCAGCCGGACGGCGCCGTGCCCCGCTGTGCCCTCGGCAGCCGGTCCTTCTCCGTGGCCCACTACGGCGCCAGCCACCGTCGCTCCCCTGTCGTCAGCTTTGGTGCCTCGTTCACCCCCGCCGTGATATGGTGCCGCCTCACCGGAAATCAGCTTGGATTTCACTGGTCGCCTCGCCCATCGCCCATGGCTCTGATACCATGAAGTTGATTGGTGGAATGGGGAATTGTTTTCTTGATATTTTCTCCTCACTCTCATACGGAATGCATACAAGTGCACATGGGCCCAAATGGGCCGAAACTCACATTCAGTCCAATAGGGGAATAATCCATTGTATGATGCAACTGATATTTCTCCAACCATAATGTAAATCATATTTTGTGATTTCATGTGTAGATTTACGGCTACAGAATGTCCCTCTGGGCTGAGCATATTGGAGCTATTGAGGAAGACTTTAACCATCCAGAGAGCCTGGAATGCATGAGACGAGTTCGGTATCTTGGGGAAGAGAACTGGAAGCAGTTCATTGCTAATGAGGTGACTGAGATGAGAGGTCACCTCCTGAAGTACCCTGTAAGTGTTGACCGTAAAGGCAAGGTGAAACCCTTGCCAGGATGTACGACATTCCCAGACATGGGCGGGAACATTTGTGGCTCATTTCTGGCCATCCAAGAAAACCTCACAATATGAAATTTGGTTATGTAAGTATATAATTGCTAGCGACTTCTGGGGTATTCTGGACAACAGTGATGGCAATTAGGCACCTGCTTCCTGAGAACATAGATATGGTGAAAAATTTGCAAGCAATATAGGTTGCAGGCAAGTAGGGCAAATGTTTAGAAGATTTTCCCCCTCATTTTTTTGTTCTTTTAGTGGCTTTTTCTATTTAGTGCATATACCTCCATCTTAACCAGTCATACTTTTTTTAAACATGTATTTGATCCATGTATAGATGATCAAGAATGTTATATGCCAGATCCCTCTGTAGCGTTTGTAGCATGTAACAACCACCAACAGATTTGTATGTGACATGTAAAGCCAGGAAATGAAGTGTCTATTGTAAATGGATCCTGCAGAGAGCATTCTGAAGTAATGTTGAACCTTGATTTGGTGGTTTTTCATCTACTGTTCTTATCAGTTGAAATTGGGAGGTAGAATATGGCCTTCGACCTCTAAAAAAATTCTGAATTATTGTTGCTCGAATCATTATCCTGTGTTCTGAAATGTCACTTCATTTATTTCTTCATAATGCCTTAGCAACACAGGTTTTCCTTTTTTTTCTTTAGCAATGCTGAGCAATGCATCTCAAGGGATGTCAGGGATTCAGAATCAACAAGCAGATACTACGTGTAGAGGAGTAAAATCTAGGGGTGGGGGGGCAAAACCTATTCTAAAGCAGGTACCCAATTACAATATTTTTTTGCCTGAATTACATGCATTTTTTGGCGCCTAGACCATTCTGAAATCTCTCGATCATTTCCTCCATCTCTCGGCCTGAATCTTCACACCCATATACCTGTATAGATTCAAAATAGTACTGTTACTCGTCCCATACACGGTCATGTGCAAGAGTTCAAATCAGCATAACCTCCTCATGGTGCTACAGAAGCAAAGCCATTCCAGTTACCTGCCGAGCATCATGACGGTGGCCTGCGGGTTCGTGCCGGGGGAGTACTTGAACGTGGAGCTGTCGATCACCCTGAGACCCTGCACACCGAACACCCGGTAATCGTCGTCGACGACGGCGCCGACGTGGCAGCCGCCGTGGTAGTGCCAGATGGTCATGACGGTGTCCCTGCAGTACTGCTCCGGCGAACGCGAGTCGTTTACGTGCCGCGGCAGCAGGTTGACGGGGAAGTTGGCGGAGTCGCTGAAGATGGACTCCACGGACGCGTTGGCGTAGGTGAAGTTGGAGAAGGCGCGCGACTGGATGACCCGCTCGATCGTCTCGATGCCGCGGACGCAGCGCTCCAGGTCCTCGGCCTCCTGGAAGTAGTTGAACGTCACGGCCGGGTTCGCGCGCGGGTCGGTGGTGCGCAGCTCGATGTGGCCCGACGACACCGGGCCGAGGATCTTCTCCAGGATGAAGCCGCCCCGGAACGCCCTCCTGTCCAGCCGCCGCATCGCCTCCGCCGCGCGCTGCAGCGCCTCCGGCGTCCTCTGCTTCGGCGGCAACGTGCCGAGCTGCCCGGTCTGTCGTACACCGGCGGGTGATCAGTACTCAGTACATGGCAGCAACAAAGGTAAGGAAAGACCGGCTGATCATACCTGAGGAGAGAACATGCCGAAGTTGCGGGCTAGGCGGCGGGCGCCGTCGGAGACGGTGATGCCGAACTCGGAGCCGCTGACGCCCTCGATGAAGCTGCCGGACCGGGTGATTCCGACGACCTGCACGAGGGAGAGCCCGACGGGCACGGGAGACGGGATGAAGACCGAGTTCATGGGGTTGTCGGCGACGCCCTGCCCGACCATGGGCTGGTCGACCAGCACCTGGATGCCGTGCGCCTCCAGGTGCGCCTGCGGGCCGACGCCGCTCAGCATCAGCAGCTGCGGGCTCCCCAGCGTCCCCGCCGACAGTATAACCTCGTTCTTCGCGCCGTCCCGGAGGTACACCCGGTGCTGCCCTCCCAGCGGGTCGGTGAACACCACCCCGTACGCCACGGGATACGGCACCCCCTCTGTCACGTTAAAATTTGTAAGACTTTCTTCAGAACGGATGATCTGATCTGCACAGATCGAGGAAAAAGAAGGCAAGAAATGGTATGTACGTACGTACCTTGGCGTCTGAAGAGGATTCTTGACACGGTGGCGTAGAGGAGCACGGTGAGCCCCCTCGGCCGCGCGTGCCGGAGGAAGTCAGCAGCGGTGTGCCGCTGCCCGCTGTTGTCGAAGATGGTGCCGCCGATCTTCGTCCCGGTGACGTGGTCGAAGGTGAACCCGTTGTCCGGCGTGACGCCGGCCTCGAGCAGCGCGTCGCGGAGCGCGGCCTGCCACGGCGGCACCTCGGGGCGGAACACCAGCGCGCGCTCCACCCACCGGTAGGACGAGTTCACCAGCCGCGCGTCCCACCCCGCGGCTCGCACGTACTCGTTGCTGGCCCGCGTGTAGAACCCCGCGTTGAGGCAGCTGCCGCCGCCCAGCACCCGCGCGCGCGCGTTCACCACGCCGTCCTCGGAGATGAACCGCTGCGCGGGCGACGCCAGGGACGTGTCGGCCAGCGCGTCCGTGAAGTGCTGCTGGTTCGACATGTTGCGGTAGGGGAGCCCGCCGCGCTCCAGCAGCAGCACGCGCGAGTGCTCCGACAGCGTCGCGGCGAGCGGGCAACCCGCCGTGCCGCCGCCGATCACAATGTAGTTGTAGTGCGACACGAGGGGCGCGTCCTGCGCGTGCCGCACGAACCGCAGGTTCTCCAGTTGCTCTGCACAGCACCCAAGCACGTCTCATCGCTGAGCATGGCACGACACACCTAGTCGCCGTGCCAAACCCAAAATATACAGAAGAACAAGTGAGCACACGCACCTTCCTCCGAGAGCGCGACGAGACAGAACGAGCCAAGAACGGCGGCTAGCACCAGCGCCACTGAGCCCGCAAGCCCAACCGCCATTTTCGCAGGCTAATTCTGCAATCCTTGTGTTTCGCCGAGGTGAAAAGTTCGGTTTGTTTATATAACCGGGGTTAGCACGCAGGTAGCTCGAGAGTAGATGTGCAGAATAATGTGAGGCTGTTCTGAGGTGCAGAGACGAGCTGCGAGGAGCCCACGAAATGGTGCTAGTACATGCAGAAATGATGAGCGTTTTAAACAGAGGTAAATGATTATACCAAATGCGAGGGCGTGGTGGTGGGCAGCAAGCAGGAGAGTTTACTGCCCAATCTTGAGATTGTTTTGCACGTGCATGATTTTTTAATGCATATTCAAATCTTTCTCGGGTTATTTTTCTCTTACGAGGCCGACGGAACAGGCTGAACTACACGGGGATTTTTTTTAATAGAAAAAGGCGTAATTAAACTTTGAGCTGGGTCATGCCTTGATTGCACAATTTAATTGGGTCAGTTTTTAGCGATCTAATGGCCCTTAGCCGAAACGTAATAACGGCCCAATCTATTTCGAAAAAGATGGAAGTCAATGCCCCCTGCCCTTGTTTAGATAGCAATTAGGACAGCTGAAGTTGTTGTGTTGTTTTCCCTAAAAAACCTATAGTTTGTTTAGATAGCAATTTGCATACAGGGCATATTATATTGTGTTGTGTCGTAAGGGTATTTTGGTAATTTCTTAATTGATAAAGAAATAAAAGGAAAAAGAGAGAATGGTCCCACCTATCAGTGGGCCAGCCCAAAGGGATAAGTCCCCGGACGGCGCCGCATTTGGATGTGGACTTGGTCCTGGCTGCTCTTCGGCTGGCGAAATTGGTGGTAATTGGAGAGACAGCTACTGGAGAGGCGGCGACGGAGGCGCGGGCTGACCCAGGCTCTTCGGAGCCGACCACTCACAGCCATCACACCGCAGTCCCCTGCCTCTTCTATTTAAACAGCCGACGAAGATTACAAGTGGCTATGTATTCACTTTAACAGGTGGGCCTGTTTTGTGGAAGTCTTCTAAACATATTATCCTTACATGATCCACCATGGAGGCTGAATTAATACATGATCCACACCATGGAGGCTAAACATATTATCCCAGTCGAAGCATACTTCTCTACTCCCCATGGCTTCCACATTCTTCTCTCTCTCCAATTGTTTTCCATTGGCAATCCATTTTCTTCTCCCTCCCGATGCCTTGTCTACTCTCCTCTATTTCCTCCTCCTCCTCCTCTTCCAAATGCTCCCCCATGGCTCAGTTCTTGCTCTGGCCACTCGGCCCCCATGGCACCCTGAGTTTCCTTCGGCTCAGCTCAGGCACAATGCCTTCTGGAATTGGGGAAGGAGATGGTGCGGTGAGCTCTTGTGAGGGGAAGTGAAGAGTATGCCTAGGAACACATTTTGACGTGGAAGGATCGGTGAGGAGCTCACCAGGTCGACTAGAACAGCGAGGCGAAGGCGGTGGCCGGCACAGGCGTGGTGTGTTTTTGAGCCCATTTGGCTCGGGGAGGAAGGAGATAGAGGGGAAGTGGAGGAGGTGATGGCGTCCTAAATGGCCGGTGCGGGCGGTTGTGGCGCTATGTGCGGCAATTGGGAACCAGTGTGAGGCATGGGCACGGCGTGAGCGATAGCGTGGCAGTGTGAGGGCGTCACGGGCGTTGACGCAGCTGGAGCGGTGAGCTGACGGGAGTAGGTGCGGCCGCGGCATGGCAAGGGTGCGCATGGGTTCGTCGGCGCCGGCGCAACTGACATGCATGGGTCAGGGAGCGGCGGCCGTAGCGTGAGCGCACAGGCATGCAGCGTGGTGCGGCGCAAGTCGCGGTGTGCGGCTGGCGTAGGCAAGGGAGGCTCTGTGTGGCGTAGCCCGAGTCGGGGTGTTGGCAGACACGGCCGAGCGTGCGGCGAACCCGGCCAGTTTAGCCAGAGAACAAAGAGAGATGGAGAGAGAGAAAAGGAGATTGGGCTCGTGGGCCGACTAGACCGGGAAGAGAAAAGAAAGGAGGGGAAAAATGGGCCAACAGAAATTGGACTTTTGATTTTACTTCTGATTTGAATTTGATTTCGGTTTTGGTTTTGGTTTTGAACTTAAATTTGAATTTCATTCTTCTTAATGCTTTCAATTTCTCAGGGAATTTATCCTAGATTTAAATTTGGCTATTCTCTCATTATTATTATTATTATTATTATTATTATTGCTATTCTTTTATTTATCTTTCCATTCTGTTTTCAGATTATGAATTCAATCAAAGCTCGGCAATTCAATTCAATTTTTTCGTTTGTTTTTTTTCAATTACATGTCTCTTAGTCATAGGTTTTGTTTTTATTTACTTATTTGGTTAATCACGAAATACAATAAAAAATCTCAAACGAAAATCTAGATAAAAAAAGGTACGCCAAAACACATCAAAAAGGTTTATTTTCTTATATTTTCAAACATCCAAATTTTAGGATGTCACACAAGCACCGCGGATACGTCGTCCGTTAATCAGAATTCTTTCGGAGTAGAACAAGAAATCTCTCTGCCATCAGCGAAACACTAGACGGATCTCCTCGAGCAATTTCTTATTTCTATTCAGAGTCGCATGTGAATCCGGTTCAGATATACAGACAGCCAAGCTTGAAAATAATCAAGAGGCATTCTAGGTTGCCCTGAGTTTGTTCTGTCGAATGCATGATTCGAACAAGGCGTACAGGACTACAGGCGCGTTGGGATATATGTACTGTACAGAGCTACAGATCGAGCAACAGGATGATACGTTCACTTGGGGCTGGAATTGGAGTTGGCGGCGCGCGGCGTGATCTTGATGACTAGTCCGGGGAAGACGTCGTCGGGATCGTGGACGTGGGAGTTCTGCTCCAGGATGTAGGGGTCGCCGCACTTGTCGCTGATGCTGTGCAGCGTCTCCCCCTCCCCCACCACGTATATCTCCTCGCACGGCCGCGCCGCCAGCCGCGCCCCGCGCACCTCCTCGCCGGCGCCGAGCGACCCCACCAGCAGCAGCGCCACCAGCGCCAGACCGCAGCACCACGACGCCGCGTCCGCCACCCCCGACGACCGCCTCCGCTCTCCCGCCATCACTGCTAGTGCCTAGCTATTACAGTGCGCGTGATTGCAGCAAATCAACAACGAGAACGAGACAGAGTTGTGGCAACGTGCAATGTGTCTGTTCTTTTGTCTTTGCTCTGCTCTGCTTGGTGTGTGTGGAGTAGCCGAGTTGCGAGTAGGGCTTTATATAGATGAAGGATGGAGGTGGGGTTAAGCCTTGTAAGGAGGGGAAGCAGGTGAGACGCTTATGCTGAGATGGTTTCATGAGAGCGAAGCTGCAGTAGAGAGATGGATATATACTGGATTGTTGTTATGTGCTAAGTGCCCATTACCGACCAACATCTTTCTTGAAAAAAGATAAAATGGGGTTTTTTTTTGAGTGGGCAATTGAGGTTGAGCTTATCTGTTCTGGCCATCTTTTTTTTCCAGGAGGGTTCAGACTTCAGTATAGCTAGCATCGACAATTGCTTTCTTCAGAGAGAACACGATCCATAAATAGAGTAACAAGCTGGACACTTGCATTGCTTTGTACAGCCACATGAGTTACAATGAACCTTTTTTAGGAGCTGCAATGATTTTTGGGAGGTTAACCATATAGTACAACATAAAACTAGGTATTAGGTATTGAATTACCTACCTCAAATGCAGCAATCAGCGATTCTCCTCCTTGAGTAATTAACTGAGAGAGATCTTTAAACGTGCAACAGGAAAAGAGAGAGTACTATTAGACACGTCACAGAGACAGCTAATTCAACAAAGCACGCATGTTGAATTGTTGCGACTTGCGAGTGCGTCGGAAAGCGCCATAAAAGGCCCACAGGCTCTCAATCATGTAATGTGAATCCATGTCATCCAAACATTCGTGAACAATGTGTCTGAACAGGCAGATCTGCCATGATCTCAAAAAAGTCTAACAAAGCAGCTTCTTTTGGTGAGTTGGTGCTGTCCTTCGTGGCCATGGAGACAAAGGCTGCAATTTGTTATTGCTCACGATCACTGGCCGCCTCCCAAATATTCCTCCCCTTAGCTAGGGAACCTGTGGATCCGTCCATGAGCCGGATAAACCAGCTGTTTACCGGTAGATTTTATGATTTGTAGAATAGAACGAACAGATAAATCTGAGTATGCGTCTACCTAAATTGTTTCAGATCTCTAGGCTGCAGCTTCCCAACCTGTAGAACACTTGCCTCCATTAGGCTTTGTGATGGCTAAGGTTCAGTTCGTGGTTGTCGTCCCGTGCTGTACCGCAGGATCAAGTTGGTTACTAGAGTTTTCACTCATTAGAATAAGATTTCATTGTTATCTCCTTGTGTGCTGGAAAGCTGTAGTTGTTCTTTCGGCCACGGCGGCGGCCAGTTTCGGCCGGGCCACTAGGCCTAACGGTTGATGGCAAGATTCTCCCGGCCCATTCATACTGTCGAGCCCAAAGTCGACACATAAAAATGATCCAGCTCACATGCTGACACAAATCGAAAGTTGGGCCGTCTTGGAATACTTCCATCTTTTAGTCCAAACAGAAACCAGCCCAAGAAAAAGGTATTAGGGTATTTTGACACGGAGGTAGTAATATCTTGCTGTAATCTGTGAAGATTTCATCGTCGAGTATATCCTGACAAATGGTCCCCTTGTTTGTTTGGAAATTTGACCATAAGCTAACAAAAGGGTAGGTATGTGGATTAGAGCACCGTGTGTGCGGGGCGCTTCGATGAATAGAGCAGCACTCGTTTCCTCCCCTGGATTTGCACTATATTTAAATCCAAGTGAGGTTGTCAGATATAGACAAATAATTTAATTGTACAATCAACCAAGACCCGGTTTTCGAATTATGATCCTTGGTTTAAAGGTTGTGAATGTGAAATTCCTGGGTTTTTTTTTCAAACAGGGAGCCTGAATACAAATGAAAAAAGGTTAGCTGAATGTTCACAAGAGCATACTTACGTAAGAACAGTAGTCAGTAGGGCACGTTATATTTGGGAATGGGATGGAAGTAGTATAGGCTCTGTTTTTTTTTGTTTTGGGTTCAGCTTTTTTTCAAAAGTTAAAATAAATAGAACGATTTTTTCAAGAGGTTTTTCGAAACCACTTCTCTAAAGAGACGCTCAGAATGATGATAACGTATAGTTTTTTTCACTGTACCTGAGGTGATTTATGTAGCGTAATTAAATTTTTTTAAAAAATAAAAATAGAAAAAACATGTTAGCCCATCGTGGATAATGCAAAGGAATATAGAAAAAAGGCAAAAAAATCCTAAAAATTTAAAAAAAAAATTAGAAAAAGACGAAATTAAAGAATAGTGAAATAAAAGTAAAAGTTAAAAACCATTGCCAAAATGAGCGGAGCCTAAATGATTTCTCTAACTCCAAAACCGTATAAATTATCTGCTATCTTAAAAAATATAGTCAAAATCTATCTATGCAGTCCTAAAGAACTGGGCTATTAGCGGACGATTGAATTCAAGCAAAAATTAAGTGCTTCACTGCTTGTTTTCCCCACTAGGCCCCCTCGAAAATACTCTTCTGATATCATGTGAGCCTCGTCGTGGTGCCTTGGTGCAGAAAAACAAACCCGGGACACAAAAACAAGAGCACGCATCCCACAGAGAAATCCCACAGCCACATCTACTGGCGATCCCCTCCCGGGTACGACGACCTGCGATTCCCGCAGCTCGTCGCAGGTCTCCCCTACCTTACGGCTCGGCTCGCTACCAGTTCCCGTCGTGCAGTTCTTGGACTTCGCCGATCCGTGGATCTCCTCTTTCCACCTCGCGTTTAAGCCTACTCGAATTGGGAGGAGGCGGGGGAGGAGGAGATGGGACTTGGCCGGGGGACGCCCTGGCTGACGCTGCTCGTCGGCCTCGTAGCCGCCGCCGCGGCGGCCTCCTCCGAGGGCGACGCCGATCCGCTCTATAGGTAGGTTTGTTCCTGTGGGTTCTTGTTCAGTGTCGTTTTCTTGCTCGCAAGATTCGGTGGTTTGGTAAGACCCTGGGGCTCTGTTTCGTTTTGGTTTGAGGAGTTGATCACCTTGTGCGGTGGAATTAGCGCTATTGTGGCGATAGATGTTTGTAGGCATTTGCGCGAACACTCTGTGGTCGTTTGGCCGTGGAGCGCGAGGTTTGGTTTCGCGTCGAAGCACGATGCGCCCGGATCACTCTGTGTGCACATCGATCATATGGTATTGTGGTGATAGATTTGGTTAAGTACTTCTGACGTTGCACCCGTGCACCATCTTATGTAAAGATTGCAAAAATTGCAGTATTGCACCAAGAAAGATATGCCTTTTAGAAGAAGCCGCCAATGCGTGTGCCCTTTTAGAAGAAGCTGCCAATGCGTGTGCCCTTTTAGAAGAAGCTGCCAATGCGTGTGCTGTTCTTTTGGTAATCTATCCATGATCATGTATTCATGTATGGAGGAACAAAGCTTTGTTGGGTATTGAGGGTTTTTTGAGTCAGGGATTTTGTTGCTTTGATGAGCAATTAACAAGCTAATTGAACGGATTTTTCCTACTTTTAACAGAGCTTGTGTTGAAGGATGCGAAAAGACGGGTTCCCTCAAAGAGACCTCTATTAAGCACTGTCAGGTTCCAACTGATAACCAGCCTGCTGACAATTCATGGTACGCACACGAACCACTATACTTACAATGGAAAGAGTGGAACTGCAAGAGTGAGTGCAGATATCACTGCATGATGGAGAGGGAAAGTGAAAGGGAGCAACTTGGATTAGGACCAGTTAAGTATCATGGCAAATGGCCTTTGAAGCGTGCATCTGTGTTTCAGGTAGTTAACTGTTCCTTGAATCATGTACTGGTGAACTGCATTTCTTTTCACTTGAATTGTGTTAGGATCCTTGTTGCATTTGCACTCTCTTGTGGCCATCATATTATTATCGTCACCACATACCAACTTACCTTTTCTTCTCCCAGGATCCTATTTCTGCTGCTCTCTCTGCACTCGCTCTCCTTGTGCAATTTAATGGGTGGCTATCCTTTTTCCTCATTCTTTCTTACAAGCTTCCTCGTAGGCCCGAAACTCACAAGACATTCTATGAATACACGGGCTTATGGCACATTTACGGTCTCTTGTCCATGAATGCATGGTTTTGGCGTGCCATATATCATAGCTGGTAAGTCCAACCCACTGACAGACAGTATGATTCCAGTGTATGCGCTTGATTATAATTGGTTGACCTTGATTCTTCATCTGGTACAGCGATACATTTTGGACAGAAAAGTTATATTATTCATCAGTTGCTGCTTTCGTTGGGTACTCCCTTATTCTGGCGATATTGCGAACTTTAAATCTGAGGGACGAAGCCTCCAGAGTGATGGTTGCAGCTCCAATTCTGGCATTCACAACAACTCATATTTTGTATCTCAATTTCTATGAACTTGACAAAGGTAAATTTTAGCAGGACAATAGATATCAAACTTGGCGAAACCTGTTTAACTTATAGTTTTTGGATGTTGATTGCATCCTTCCTGCGGATAATTGCAATACTGGAGTGCTGGACAATGTGTTTCTTTTGTTGGCACTACTTTCTTACTTGCTCTATTAGTCCTAGCAATCTAGCATGCCCCCAGTACTGGAGTTCAGAGTAGGTAGCGCAGTGCTGTATTTCAATCTGTTACTTTGTAGCTTAATTTTCCATTGCTACAATTTGTTGCATAATGTTAATCCTTAATCCTTAGGGAGCCAACTAGGTAAAATGTAGGTTGTACGACAACATTTCATTGCGTTTGTGTTAAATGGCTATACCGGTACACATCATTTTAGCACGAAATTGGTAAGTAACATTTATCCACCATTCATTATGCTTTAAAAATTGTGCAATGAAAAAAGCATAGAAGCATCTCCCTTTACATATATGTATTTTGTTCTCTGCAGATCTGAACACAAAGGTTTGTACAGCTGCTAGCGTTGCTCAGTTCCTCCTATGGGCAATTTGGGCTGTCTTGACGAAACATCCTTCATGTTCTAAGGTCATGTTTGTCACTATGGGAAGTGTAATTTCAATGGTCTTGGAAGCCTATGACATCCCTCCACGCTGGGGATATGTAGATGGTCATGCAATCTGCCTAGCTGTCTCTATTCCTCTCACATATCTCTGGTGGAGATTTGCCAAGGAAGACGCTGAGATGCGCACTTCAGCAATCATCAAGAAGACAAGGTAGTGTGTTCCGCACAAGCGAATGGCACAAGGGTTTGCACCTATGTGAAATGGTATGCCTCGGATCCATTCTCACCTTGTAAAGTTAATTTTTGTCATGTTCTTTTCTAGGCAACTTGTGAGTTACGGTTTATTGTTTCATCCCTTTTTGCCTCAGCTTAGAAGGTTTAGGGCGAACGCTTAGGGTGTGACTAGCCTGGTATATTCGTTTACTTGTAATCCGACAGTGTAACACGGTATGTTGTAGCCGTGTTAACACGGGAGCTTAGTTTTGAAGCTTTGTGGATGTATCATTATGACACGATAAATTTTGTTCATGGCAAGCATGGGATGCTTTATGGATTCATGTGCCTTGTTGGCCCCTGCTTTGCCTTTTTCCTGTTCTGTAGAGTCGTGGGTTATCTCTTTCTGAACTGAAGGATATCTCATGCAACTGTTAAGCGAATGTTTTTCCCGTGTATACGAATTGAAAGGTCGCTCAAGATTTGTGTTGAACTGGTGATCCAGCCAGAGAAGAATTTTGTAATGGGCCGCCCTTATCCCCATTGTCGTGGGACGGGCCGGGTTTTCACGCATAACCTGAGAGGCAATAGTTAACGTGTCGCAGATTGAAGGCCTGGTAGGTTCCCATAGCACTCTAAAAAATTGTACATTCATACCCGGCCCCACTATTCGAGAACACATTCATTTAGCCGGGAACAAATGTTATTTCATTTTGTAGTCAATACTTTGTTATATATTGTATGTTGTATGCATGTTATAGCCTCTATGCTTTACCTCTCTAGTGACCTAGAACGAATGTAGTATACCAGTATGCGGTACATTGTCACTTGAAAAACAGTGGTTTATTATGATCCAAGTTGCCGTTGTTCTCATGTTATATAAATATGTTCTACCTAAATGATATTTGCATCTATCCAAATTGAGTAGATATTCAATTTGAATTTGTATTCGTATTCTAGAATATTTGAATTCAAATTTGAATTCATATTCAGTTAAAAATACAAATATGGTAAAACACTATTTGATTCATATTCGATCCGTTTCTATCCCTACTGAAGAAAATCAAATTTTTAGACAACTGTAATTTAGCAATACCGTAAACCTAAACAAATCTATTCCTCCGCACATTAACATTCAAGCTGGGTTCAAGACGGTTTTTGCCTATTGCTTATGTACAGATGAACAGTAACTAATTCAAAATTTGTATGTTTTTTAAAGCAGGGTTTAAAGATAAATTATAATACAAATTGTATCGAGTTCAGCTGTACTGGTCAAAATCACATACAACTATTTTTCTATGCATACTACTTCTTACGAACAAATTAAAGTTCAAAAGCTACAGTGATAAGTTATAAATCTCATCATATAAGAACTCACCCTCAAGTTAACATTCGAACTAGTACACTTTCCTTTTCCCAAACCTACACAACCAGATCCCTCGCCAGCTCATCCACCAGCTCGTCAATCAGCAAGCCCGCCGCAGCCACGCCGACCTCGCGCCCCTCCTCGCCGACGCACATCCACCGCCGGCTCCGCTCCATCTCCGCCACGAGGTCCTCCCGGCGGCAAAGCACGTCTTTCAGGCCCCACCGAGCCCCCGTGCCTTCCAGCCATCTCTTAGCCAGTCTCACTGCCTCACCATTCCTCAGCAGGTTAAGCTTCTCGGCCCGACCGATCGGTGCATGAAACGCAATAAATGCAGAACGTTGTCTCGTCTCGACAAAGAAGTCGAGGAGGAGCCGCTCCGAGACGTGATCCACGCCGACCGAAACGGTGTCCGTTAGTAGCTCCGGAAGGCTGCACCCGTCGGCCTCTTCGTGGACGTCGACGCTTCGGCGACCGACGCTCGGACGTGGCGGTGCTGTTGCGTCGGCGCAGCACTGCAGCCGCTGTACTGGGACGTTGCCGAGGACGTCGGAGTCGGAGGCGGCGAAGCGCGCCTCGGGATCCACGGGGCCCAGCTCCCCGGTGCCCCCGAACCGTCGGATCTTGTTCTGCAGCTGCATCTTTCTTCCTGTTCCATGACAAAAGTGAGTTACTAGTGAGCATTAACATCAACCGATTCTGGCGCCAATAATTGCGATAGTCAAACTGCGGTCCAGTAATCCAGATGCGTCAGTTCAGTTCAGTTCAGTTCAGTTCATTGCCCTTTTCCGACCGTCACTGCTCGTGTGGGTCCAGTAGGATCTTTAAACGATCCGGGCCTTTTGCCTTTTTCCGGGGGCCCAAATGAGCAGTAGAGCAGTTGGCACGGCTCGTACATTCTGGAGATAGGATTTGATAGTGTTTTGTGGACTAACAGTACTAGGGATGTACTAACAGAACCGACAGTTAGTGACCCTTATATTTATCTTTGCATATGTGATGGTGTATATATTTCTGCGTTGAGTTTAGTACCAGATGCCATTTCAGAAGCGATGGTAAGTTTCTCTGCTATATTCAGTACATTTTCTTCAAACCGACAGGATACGCTTTACTCTGTGACCTCAACTTCTACCGTGGATCAGGAGATTCTGAACTAGATTGGGTACAGGTCCACTGCCACATAATTATACGATCACCGTACCTTCGAACTTCAGCTGTACTTTCTTTTTTCTTTCTGTATATGATCGTTTCCCAGGATTGTCCATGCATATACACACATAAAACTGTTAGGTATGTGATCTCAGGCCAATCGGCCAAAACGAGAAAGAGAGATTTCAGCGCCCTGATCGGGGGAACTTTCCATATTTTGGTTACGGTCCCCCGTTGCAATAGCGCAATATAAAGAAGGGGCTCCGGCCTCTCACGAATATACGTACGTTTTCCGTGAGAGCCAAAAGCCCCGTACAATACTAAAGACGCCCGATCTATTGCGCGCTGCTAGCAACGGGAAGGCCGTCGCCGTCGCCACCACCGCAGGACCTCGCCGGCGACAGCCCTCTGCACCAACTCTTCCTCACGCCGCATCACGCAGCACGGTCTCGCTTTTCGCTCATGGCGTTCATCGGCGACAATGAGTTCTCGATCTCCCTCCCCTCTAGGTGTTCTAGTGATAGAACTAGCAGATTGACAACATATGCATAAGGATCAAGCTCCCACATTTGGTATCAGAGCGACTGCTAGCTCTTCCTAGAACCTTAGATTAATTTCGGTTTAGAAATTAGAAGGAGGGGAGAAACCACGAATCATGATGAACCCTAAAGTTTTTTCCCCAAATCCCTAAAGAAATCCCACCCAAAGCCTCTGCCAAAAAAAAAAGGTGAAAGGGGGCTCACGCGGGCCGCCGCCAGGGCCTTCTGGCCGGCTCTTGCGCGAGCGCCTCCCGTCTTGGCGCTGCGCTTCAGCCTGCGCGCGTGCGCCGGTCCGCTTCGGCGGCTGCCGCCGGCGCTCTGCGCCGCGCGCCGCTGCCGGTCCGCCCGGCGGCCGCCCTGGCGCGCTCTGCGCGCGCGCCTCGCCCGGCTCGTGCGCGCCCTACCGTGCTCCTTTCTGCCAGATCCGAAAAACAAGCAAGTGTGGCGGCTGGCTATGGGCTGGCTGAGGAATTAGGGTTATGCCCTTGCCACGCGATCTCGTCCATCCATCTTGATCCGACGGTGTGCGTTAATGGCATGGCTTAATGTTTTTGGGCCTATGTTTCTTGGGCCGTTTTCTTGTGGGCTGCGCGCAGGGATTTTGACCAGCAATATCTTATGAACAATCTCATGTATTTTCAGTATATATATGTATATATATATTATGCAGGATATATATACATGAAATTGTTTTATGGTATGCGTTTCACGCTGTTAAGTTTTGTTTTTCATGTATTCATTTATGGTATATATATATATATATATATATATATATATATATATATATATATATATATATTTCATGTATATTTATGATATACCTCATGTTTTGATTAATGATAATATAATGCCTCTGATGAAATTATTACTAAATAATGTTGCTAAGCTGAATTTTATTATTATTATTATGCTCTTTTTCCGCTGCATGATGTCCTCCCCTAATTGAATGGAACCAACGAGAAATTCAATTAGAGGGGTATAATTAATTTTTACGTGCTATTACTTTTGGGCCAACGTTAATTGTAATAGCATGTTGTCGATTATGTTTCTTTTGATATGTCTTTTTGGCCATGCTATTACTTTTGACCAACGTCAATTGTAATAGCATGCCTTAAATTATGTTAAATTTTTCGTCATCTGCCCAACGGTGATACGAAAAATTATTATGAGCATGTTGTTAATCATACCAACGTAAGATTAATTTTCATGCAAATCAATTATGTATTTTCCTAATGTAAAATTTTTAAATTTTTTCAGCTGCTGCTTCTGTTACGGCTCAAGTTAATGCAATTGAGCCACTTAATGGCAGCAACTTCTAGAAATGAAAGTTCACCCTTATGACGACTTTCCAGCTCTTGGACCTAGACTATGCGTTTAGGTTCGATGAGCCTGTCGCTCCTAATGAAGGAGATGACAATTTTGATGATAAAATGAAGGAATACAAACTTAATGTTGAAAAGTGTGAGCGGTCTAACCGCGTTTCACTTGCTGTCATGAAAAACTCCATCAGTGAGGCTATTAGGGGAGCAATCCCTGAAAAGGAAAGGGTGAAGGATTACTTGTCCTCCATCGAGGATCATTTTAAAGGATCCTCTAAGGTTTATGCTACCACACTGATGCACAGGCTCATGAACACAAAGTACAATGGTACTGGAAATGTCCGTGAGCACATCATGACCATAATCAACATTGCTGCCAGACTTAAGACAATGGACATGGCAATTTCCGACGGTTTTGTTGTCCATTATATTATGATGTCTCTTCCTAAGCAATTTGAAGCTTTCAAGGTGAACTACAACACCATTAAAGACAAGTGGACAATGAGCGAGTTAATCGCCAATGTTTCTCAAGAGGAAGAGAGGCTCAAGGCTGAAGGAGGTGATGATGTTGTGAATCACATCAACTCCTCAAACAGAGCTGGCTCCTCTAGAAATAGAGGAGGCTATAAAGGAAATGGTAAGAAGGAGCAAACATACTCCCCTTATAATAAAAGGCCACAGCATCCACAGCGTCCTCAAGCGCCTAAACACGCTTCAGGTCCTGGGAGCTCAAATGGACAAAAGAAAAATGATGAGTGTCATTTTTGTCAGTCCAAGGACCATTTCAAAGATAACTGTCCTGGATGGCTAAAATGGCTCGCCAAGAAAGGTACTTATAAAATTACTTTCGTTGATGAAGCATTTTATGCTGATTTTCCTGTAAATTCTTGGTGGATTGATTCTGGTGCCACTGTGCACGTTACGAATTCCTTGTAGGGATTCCATATGTTGAGAAATCTCATAGGGGAAAGAAGCCTAAGAGTGGCTAATGGAATGGAAGCTGAAATTAAAGCCATTGGATCAATTTCTTTAGTTTTGAATAAAGGTTTTGTAATAGACCTTAATGATGTTCTTTATGTTCCCTCGATGAGAAGAAACTTAATTTCTGTCTCATTATTAGATAATGATGGATATTCATGTAATTTTGGACACGGACAGTGTCTTGTTTACTTCAATAATAATAATGTTGGTCGTGCCATCCGACACGACAAGCTTTATATGTTATCCCTGCAAGATTCTCCTATATCCATGAATGTATGTGATGTGAATAAAAAGCGCAAGCGAATTGATGAGACTTCGTCGAAATTGTGGCACTGTCGTTTGGGCCACATTTCGAGGGGGAGAATTGAACGTCTCATTAAAGATGAAATTCTCCACCCTTTAGATTTTAATGATTCGGATGATCATTGTCTTGATTGTATCAAAGGCAAGTATGTAAAGCAAATAAAGAAAGGTGCTACTCGAAGCACAGGGATTTTGGAATTAATCCATACTGACATATGTGGTCCTTTCCCTGTGACATCAGTGGATGGTTATAATTCTTTCATTACATTCACTGATGATTACTCACGTTATGGCTGCATCTATCCCATTAAAGAGATATCGGAAGCACTAGATAAATTTAAGATATTTAAGGCTGAAGTTGAAAATCAGCACAATCTAAAGATGAAAGTAGTGCGTTCGGATCGCGAGGGAGAGTATTATGGACGACACGCAACTTATGGACAGGTTCCTGGTCCTTTTGCCAGGTTCCTACAAGAAAATGGTATAATCGCCATACTCAATGCCCGTGATCCCAAAAAATGGAGTAGCGGAAAGAAGAAACCGCACACTTATGGACATGGTTCGAAGTATGTTGAGCTACTCCACCTTGCCAGTAAAGTTATGGATGGAAGCATTAAAGACCGCTGCACACATACTCAATCGGGTTCCCAGTAAATCAGTGCCTAAAACACCCTATGAATTATGGACTGGGAGAAAACCAAGTTTGAATTACCTACATGTGTGGGGTTGTGCAGCTGAAGCTAAATTATTTAACCCACAGATTGGGAAATTAGACCCCAAGACGTGAGTTGCCATTTTATTGGCTACCTCGACAGTCTAAAGGGTACCGATTCTCTTTGTCCGGATCGTACCACAAAATTTGTAGAAACAAGACACGCAGTGTTCTTGGAAAATGATGGGATCAGTGGGAACTTGGAGCCTAGGAAAATTGATCTTGAGGAGAAGCGGATTTATGTCCCTTCACCGCTAATCCGACAAACTGATTTTTCTATGCCCCAAATGGTTGTACCCCAAGCGGTTGTACCCAAGTGGTTGTGCCCACAGTTGACCCTGTTGTTGCAACTCCTGTTGCATCTCCAGTTAATCCTGTGGCCACTCCTCCTGTTGAGGGCTCTGAAAATGCTAGTGCTGTACCTAATGATGAGCTTTCACGACCCTCTGTGATGCTTAATGAACAGCCTAATGAGCCTACTATTGTACCTGTCAGGAGATCAGAACGAGTAAGGAGATCTGCTATCCCAAGTGATTATGAGGTTTACTTGAATGAAGATGATCTTGGGAAGCTGGAAGATCCTAACTCTTATAAAGAAGCTATGAAGAGTAAAGATTCATCTAAGTGGCTAAATGCCATGAAAGATGAAATTAAGTCTATGGGCGATAATGATGTATGGAACTTAGTAGAAATTCCTAACGGAGCCAAAACAGTAGGCTGCAAGTGGGTCTACAAAACAAAACGTGACTCTAAAGGGAATATCGAAAGGTTCAAAGCGAGACTTGTAGCAAAAGGGTTTACACAAAGAGAAGGCATTGACTATAATGAAACCTTTTCTCCTGTTTCGACTAAAGATACTTTTAGAATCATAATGGCGCTCACAACACATTTTGATTTAGAGTTGCACCAAATGGATGTTAAGACTGCATTCCTAAATGGAGACTTGTATGAGGACGTTTACATGACACAACCGGAATGTTTTGTTGTGGAAGGCGAGGAACATTTAGGATGCAAGTTAAAGAAATCCATATATGGCCTGAAGCAAGCTTCTAGGCAATGGTATCTTAAGTTCGATGAAGTCATAAGGAATTTTGGATTTAAGGAGAATAATGTTGACAATTGTACATATGTTAAATTCAGGGGGAGTAATTACACCTTCTTAATCCTTTATGTGGACGATATATTATTGGCCAGCAGCAGTGTGGACATCTCATGGAAACTAAAAGATTCCTCTCGTCCAATTTTGATATGAAGGATCTCGGTGAAGCATCTTATGTTCTTGGTATTGAAATTCACCGAGATAGGTCCAAAGGAACATTAGGTTTATCACAAAAGGCATACATTGACAGAGTACTAAAGAGATATAATATGCATAAATGCTCTGCCTCGCCTGCTCCTATTGTTAAGGGCGATAAGTTTGGAAAATTTCAATGCCCAAAGAATGACTATGAATCTGATCAGATGAACGCTATACCTTACGCCTCATTGCCGGAAGTATTATGTATGCTCAAGTATGTACACGCCCTGATTTAGCTTTTGTTACCAGGATGCTTGGCAGATATCAATCAAATCCAAGACCGGACCACTGGAAAGCCGTTAAGAAAGTCCTACGCTATATGCAAGGCACTAAAGGTCATATGCTCACATATAGAAAATGCGATAACCTTGAGGTTGTCGGTTATTCTGATGCTGATTTTGCGGGGTGTAAAGACACTAAGAAGTCCACATCAGGTTATATTTTCACCCTCGCAGGAGCAGCAATATCATGGAAAAGTGTAAAGCAAACACTTACTGCATCGTCGACAATGCAGGCTGAATTTGTGGCATGTTATGAAGCTACCGGGCAGGCTGTATGGCTAAAGAACTTTATCCCGGGATTAAGAGTGGTAGACAGCATTTCTAGACCACTCACTTTGTATTGCGATAATGAACCGGCAGCTTCTATTCGAGTAACAACAAGTCAAGTGCGGCTGCCAAGCACATTGACATAAAGTATCATGTTGTGAAAGATAGAGTTCAGGATCAAACAATTAAGGTTGAGCATATTGGAACTAAATTTATGCTCGCGGATCCGCTCACAAAAGGCTTACCACCCAATAATTTTCGTGATCATGTTGCCGGCATGGGTTTATTGGAGAGCCTGTGATCCTGGAATAAGAGGACCAAATAAAGTAACCAACTCCCATTAAGTGTTATGTTATCCGATCGAGATAGAATGGAGCACTATAAGTACTGATGTCCAGCGATACTTAATTGATTGTTGTGATGCACTACTTTGGTGTGAATTTTTATTGAGAGAGGGCTTATGATGTTTAGCCTTACGATCAAGGGGGAGAATGTTAGGTATGTGATCTCAGGCCAATCGGCCAAAACGAGAAAGAGAGATTTCAGCGCCCTGATCGGGGGAACTTTCCATATTTTGGTTACGGTCCCCCGTTGCAACAGCGCAATATAAAGAAGGGGCTCCGGCCTCTCACGAATATACGTACGTTTTCCGTGAGAGCCAAAAGCCCCGTACAATACTAAAGACGCCCGATCTATTGTGCGCTGCTAGCAACGGGAAGGCCGTCGCCACCACCGCAGGACCTCGCCGGCGACAGCCCTCTGCACCAACTCTTCCTCACGCCTGCATCACGCAGGCACGGATCTTCGCTTTTTCGCTCATGGCGTTCATCGGCGACAGTGAGTTCTCGATCTCCCTCCCCTCTAGGTGTTCTAGTGATAGAACTAGCAGATTGACAACATATGCATAAGGATCAAGCTCCCACAACTACTTCATAATTCTCTTTTTGTTTAGTGTGATTCAGAAGATGACACTTACTCTGGAGCTGTGCGAGGCTGTCGCTGAAAGAAGGCGAACACGCACTATCGGCGTCCTTTTCTTCCTCCTCTACGTCGTCGTCGTCGAACGGGAAGTCCATGACGCCCACCGGGCTGAGCTGTTCCTCGGGTACCCTCTTCATCTCCTGCATCGCACGTTAACCACGTACGTTAGCTCGCTACTAACTGTGGTTAGGGGTGATCGGAATAGCGATGGTTTTTGGCTGAAAAAACATTGTAGCTGGCTGAAAAAACACTGTAGCTGAGTTAGTGGATAGTGTAGTGAATAGTGAAAAAAAGCTGAAGCTAGAAGCTGAAGCCGAAAAAAACCAAGTTGAGCGCCCCCTTAAGCTAGCTCCGAGCAAGTTAACTATCACACGACAACGGGCGGCCGCGCGACCTCGCAACAGTCCACCAACGAGGAGAAGAGTACGGAGCAGCGAGCGGAAAGGACGCACGCGTGGTCTCCTCGGTGTCCGGCTAACTTCCCGGCCGTTTTGTGCCGGTGCCGTTCTTAACTCTTCCCCAGAAGACGAACGCAGATCAAACAAAGCAAGACACAGCGTCTGGCTCGAGCAGAACGTGCGGCGGCTTAATTAGTGAGCGCCTTTGCTGCTTAACTGATGAGTTAATTCGGCCATTGAACCACGTGGCCACGGCACATGCGATGGTTGCAGGCAAAGGCGGACAGGGCGAGCTTGGTAGCAGCGGTTGGTGAGCGTATGCTCGCAGCTCAATAATGCAACGTGGCAATGGCAGAAACCAGTGACCGGCGGATGGAGCAACCGGCCGGAACAGTACAAGCCATTACTGGCCATTTCTCTGAGCGGAAGCTACGCCTATCCTGCTCGGAGAGATAGCACTGTGCTGGCCATTTCTTTAGGTTTTTTTAACACGGCTTTTTTCCCCTCTTTTTTCTTTATTTTATCTGTAGAGATATAATAGGTTTCTTTATTTTTACTTCCTTTTTATATTCTCGTAGTTGAATGTTTCAGCTAAAAAGCGAACAGCCAAATGCAGTTTGGATCGAAACCTTATTTTTTTTCACAGCAATTAACTATGCATCGGCCTGCTGCAGGTCTGCAGCTACTGCCTTTTGTCCACAGCCCAAGTAAACGTGCGCGGGAGGATTTATGCTTTTGCAGCTACTGCCTTTTGGTCCACAGCCCACGTAGACGTGAGCAGGACATTGGGCAGTGAACAGGATCGTCCGGCAGGCTGAACGTGGAGCTCGACGCAGATACCTCTAGTTGGAGTAGTGCCGTAGTACCACCGCTGCTGCATGTTTCACCAACCTAATAAAAGAGCGTTTATCTTGAGAAAGGGGCACTGGCACCACACTAATTTAGCGTGTACCTTGCAGTAAAGACTGGCCCGTTTGTTTGGATTTTAACTTTTGATTTTTAATCTTTTAACTTTTTAATTTTATTTTTTTAACTTTATAATTTTTTGGGGTTTTTATCTTTTCTTTTTCTGTATTTCTTTGTATTATCTATGATGAATTAACCTTTTTAATTTTAATCTTTTTAAATTAAGTTACGTTAAAAAACTACTAACGATTGCAGTATAAAATAAAAATTAAACAGTGTCATAAGCCGAAATGAGTAGCACTGTACTCACAACTTCAAGGCACAAATCTCATTGCACCGACCATTTGCAAAACACTGTGTTATCTCCGTAGTTTTGGTCGTGAAGTGTGCTAATGAGTCGGTTAAAAGGAGTGCAGTACTACTGCAAACTCCATTACAAGTACTACCACTACGCTTCGAACAAATTCCAACAGGAGAGCGACCAACAGTAGGGCACGTAAACGGTACCCTAAATTTAGCTAGAAATTCTAGACCGGTCTTTTCCATCAATCAATCACCACAATTGGAGCGAAGGAGTACGTACGTAGTGGCACTTGCAGTATCATGCAGGCTACACAAATTACTGTACTCTGTACAAATAGTAGGATTATGTTGCCTATGCTCATCAATGTCGTAGCTTCCCTTGGATACTTGTGCATGCACAATTCGAAGGCTCTATTATTTTTTAGTGGTGTTACTCAAGTATTTTTTATGACCAGAAACACTCAAATATTTTTAATATTTTTAGAAAAAAAATATGAAAAATATATTGGATCAAGATCTAATATCTTATATTATCTTTTTAGAGGGGTATGTCGATGTGTTAGATGAAGATCCAACACTTAAGAATCTGAGTGCTCCTAAAACCAAAAATACTCTAGTGCTCCTTAGCACTTCTCTATTTTTTATTACGGAAGATAGTTTTTATCATAGTTTTTATCCATTTTTTTAAGATGATAGTGGACGATAGAAATATCAGCACGAATGATGTACATAGCTTTAAGTTTAAAAAGTTATTTAGAGACTATACTTCAAGAAGTCGCTCAGTTTCGATGTTTGGCTTTTTAATTTTTGAAGAAATCAAAAAACAAAAAAAAAAACCTCCCTCAAAAGCTAGTTAGGGTATGCCTCATAGCGGATACTGCCAGTGCGCTTTGGTTGCGACATTAATAGGTGGGCTTTCTTCCGGTTTCACGGCTAATCCACTTCGATCCAGAGCTTAGGCGAATAATGCAACTAACCAAATGAAGCTAGTGGGGGCGAGACGCCCCAACTGAATTAACGCCCAATTACTGAAGCATCACTGTCGAATCAAATTAAGCGAGAGAGAACGCTAATTACCTCGCGCTTATCTCCCGCCGCGGCGGCGGACACACCGGCGTGCACGCTCTCCGAGTTCGCGGACGAGATGTCGGAGTCGGACTGGGATGACTTCCTCTCGGTCGAATTACTAGACTCCGACGTCTCCGAGTCGGAGTTGCAGCCACAGCTGCTCACGGCGGCCACCGGCGAGCCCGCCGCGGCTTCCTCCTCCTCGCGGCGCCTCCAGAAGCCTCCCCTGAGCCGGCGCGACAGGCTCCTCGAGAGGTGTGACAGCTTGGGGCGCAGGGAGGGCGATCGGCCGAAGTGGAGAGCCTCGGCCTCCAGCAGGTGGCGCATTGGCGACGACGCGGTAGCCGCGCCCGCAGCGCCGGCGACGCACAGGAGGCGCGGGTAGCAGCGGAAGCCGGCGGCGCTGCACGAGTCGCAGTCCAGCTCCAGGAGATCCTTCAGCCTCAGCGGCTTACCCACACCCTCCATTTCCATCCGTCACCGGCGTCACGTCTCCCACTCACGCACTGCTCGCCTCGGATCTCAGGTGAAGTGAGAAACGGGCTGGCGAGCGTACGCGTGGCCACCGTGTGTTGAACTGCTAAGCACTGCTCAGCTAGAACTCAAGTGCGTGTGATTTAAGGGAGAAGCGAGAGGCCTGGTGTCATCGCTATACTAGAGATAATCATAAAGGGAGGATTAGTCAGAGGTTATGGTTAGAGGCTTTCTGAGTAGGATACGATCTCTACTCGTATTAGATATAGATCTAGTCAAAGTCTTATATAAAGAGGTGCATGGGCTGTGGGTTAATTGCATGTGTATAAGATATCCATTGAAATCCTAGTCACCACCTCTAATAGACACTGTTGTATATGTTGGTGCTAGTACACCAGTGCACGACGTTTCATCCTTGGACATGTGGATTTTGATAGAGACATTGCTGCGACCGCGGTGCTGATCGGGACGATTACGAGGAGGAGACGATAACCTTGTGAAGATCAAGTATTGCTTGTGAACGATTGACTACTTCCACTATATGGATGTGTGATGCGTTAAATCAGGCAGCTTCAACTCTTCTTTCACTACATCACGTGTCTTGTGGTAACAATGTATGACCTTTTACTTATATAGCTTTTTAGTTTATATGATAAAAAATTTTAAAATTATATTGGTGTAGTCTAACCGTATCCTATCTCCAGAAAGCGCCAAGCGAGCGTGCGGCAACTTCCCGGGGTACCTACGCGTTGAAGCTTATTTTTTGATGCACGCGAGAGGCAGGTGCTTTTGGCCTAACCAAAACTCATCAACTCCAGCTGATTAAAATACCCCCTGAGATACACGGGTGAGTATATAGTTGATGCACCAGTAGTAGTGAACAGATTCTAAGCCAAATAGCCAATGTAGAACTTCTTTGCATTGCTGGAACGAATGCAAGTAAGATACGAAAATAAGATTTATGCAGAACTAGCGGTAAAGTGGTGGTACGTACGAGTGCTGCTACTATGTTGTACTCCATAATTTCTGGGACTGATCACGTAGGATAGAAAAGGCTGCTCTGCTCCGGCCTCTCGGGCGACCAGGATGGCGGGGAGGGTGGCTGCTAAGCTAGCATGCCTCTAGCAAGAGCAGCAGGAGTTCAAAATTCTTGAACCGGTCTCAACCAATCCCCGAAAGCCACGTGGTGGATTCGGTGAACCAAGGCTGCGAGTAGCGTCGGGAGCGTAGTGCGCGCGTGCCTACGTGGCGTTTTATGCCGGTGACGTGTCACGCGTAGCATGCGCAGATCGAACGCCACCTCAAAGCATCTCGTCCTCCACCGGTGATTCTTTATTTCTTTTAATTAAATGACTAAAAAAACTAATAACTATTATAGTATAATTTTAATCAGCAGCCAAAAGGCAGAGCATATGAGTCAAGCTCCAGCTGTGCCGTTTGATACTCTCTGCCTGCTCGATGCTACAGGGGCAGTGCTTACCGCCAGTCTCCTCCGTGATGTCGTCCAATTAGGAAGAGAAAAACATTGCCTGCCCCGATCTATATACCCAACAAGATGAATTTGTTGTAGTATATGCGGTATAAGTATAGATATCAATATAACTCCAATATAATTATGTAAATACAAGAATGATATCAAGACATATATAAATGATGTAACATGCATATAATCATATGAATTGACCATACCTCGTGTATAATAACATATATTCATTAAAGAAAGTAGCAAACTTCTAAATGCGAATATGTGTGACAATGTAAAGGACATTGAGCAATTAAAATTAGCAAAAAGCTCAAGTTTTAATTGTAATTTGTGCTCTCAGATTGTAGGGTTGCACATGATTATTGCTTGGCCGTCCCACTACTAAAGTCATATGCTCTTCATTAATTGGTTATGTCATACAAGATTTCAATCTTTGAGCTCTAAAACTAATTCAACTTCTTCAAAGTTCAGAATATATTCAACATATATGCATTCAGCCAACAGCAAAACAGTCAAGTGGATGACTCAATTAAAGCAAATCTAATCTCATTCAAACTTACTTTCTCACAAATAAATTAATATCCAAATTGCCAAGCTTTCAGCAGTCATATACTATGAATGAGATTTTGCTATAATCTAATTACAGCATGAACCAAATAACATATGAACAATATATCTCTATTTGAAGATTAACTTCCAGGACACAAATTAATATCAATAACAAAGGTAAATGTGACTAGAGCTCAAAACATTAGAACACCAATCTCAGTATATGACTTTCTTCATCGAGCAACTTAATCCCACAAATTCTTTGCAATCACAAATATTTGAATGAACTGTAAACTACAAAGAAACAAGCTTTATACTCATAAAACTGGCGATATTCGAAATCACCATAAAGATCTCAGAGCTAGGCACGCTGGTTAGTGCTGTTCCAGAAAACCTATTGCCCCTTCACACCACCGTGCGAGAGGGCAGTAAGCAACGAAGATATAAAGCCCCCTTTGCCGTAGCGTGAACACCAACCAGCAAAGATGAGGTCAGGGGAATGCCGCACAAGCCCACGGCAGGAGTAGGCCGAACCCCTCGCCGTCGAGCTCCACAGAGGACTGAAGTCGGTGTCGGATGTCAAGTAACCACCACAACCGAAGCCGCACACACCACAGGCAAAGTCGGGACTCAATGAGGAAGGAAGAGGACTCACTCGGTTTCGGGATACACAGAGAAGAGAACCAAGTCTCTTTTTATAGCCGAGCAAGAGGAGGAAGGGGAAGAGCACTCGGAGCCGGGTCACCAACAGCCTAGACCGGGTCTCTTAGGCCACCACCTCAGCTCCTCCCCTCCCTACCAACTGGATCTGGGCGCGGGTCGCACGGGAGAGAGCCAAACGAGGAGACCGGGCCGCACGGGTAAGAGGGACGACCGGGTCTCCGAGTGGGGCCTGCGGCCAGACGCATCGCTGCTGGGGCCGACAGAGCCGCCGCCCTTGTCGCCGCTCACCCTAGTCGCCCGAGCCACCCCCTGCCCTCTGCTCTCTGGAGAAAATGGGGATGAGTCCTCCCTCCTTATCCAACCTCTGGCCCACCGAGCCCACCGACAGGTGGGTTCCTCTTCCTTTTTTTTCTTTTAACAATTGTGAAATTACTCTTTTGCCCTTAGCATATACAGAATTCAATTCACATGAACCATTTCAATTTCGAATGCGTACGTGCGCAAGTGATGAACAAATTAACCAAAGCCGAATGGGCGGCACCAAGCGATCGAATCAATCAATGAAGCTCGCACGAGAAACAGCACGGGGGACAGAAGTACAGAACCATGATACGCGTGCTCTGGTGTCGCCACTACCACTTGCCGCCTCCTCCACGGGCCATTGCAGACGGCTCAGCAATCCGGCTGTGCAAGTGAGTGACTAGGCAGGCAGCAGTACAATTAGGTTACTGTAAGAAGATTACCCTATGATATGTGATGAATATTCGACTTGGTTGTGCTGCAAGAGTCGTTGAAGTTTGAGTGCTTGCTGAAGTGTAGTGTTGCTGTTAAGTTTGAGGAATCTTTGAAAAGACTAAAGCAATTACCTATTTGATCGCGAGCTATGAAGCTAGGATGACCCGTTACTGCCATCGCCCACCGCGGAGGCAATCGCGTCGGGGTAGCCGGGGGCATTGGCATTGGCGAAGATCCCCTCACCCACTCCATATGCTGGCGGCTGGCCTAAGCCACATGTTCGTTGTGCCCTCGCCTGGGCCGTCCGATGGCCTAGCGTTGGCCTGTGCGGCTGGGCAACACACTGGCCTCGGTGTGGCCTGGGCCACGGGGGGTGCGGGAGAAAGCCCAGAGGGACTAAGTGGCTGTAGCTGAGCTGGGCTGTAAGTACTATAGAGATGTGGGGCAGTGATTTTAGGTATGTGAGGGTACATTTGTGTAAATTTAGGCTCTGATCAAGAAAAATTGAAATCGGCCTGGTCTATACCCGCATGTCTCATCGTTTTAGCTTTTGAAAGTTTCAGCTTCTAACTTTAATTTTTTTTCACTATTCACTAACTCAGCTACAGTAAAAAAAGTCAGCTACAGTAAAATAAAACTAAAAGTCAAAAATCATCACTAAAAGATCATCCCGATTCGCCCATGCGACCTACACAGTGTCGCGGTTACACGTCGTTGTTAGCTGTGAAAATCGCGGGAAGCATCCTTGTAACCAACTTGGGAGACGGGACGGGTGAAAATAGTGCGCGTGGGTGGGAGCGGGGCGGCAACTCGCCGGTCTCGGCGTGTCGCGCTACAAGCGTGGACCGGGTGAAATTGGTTGATGGCTGACCCTTGAAGAGAGTGAGCTCGCGCATGCTCATTACATTTTCGGCCTTTTATGTCATGCTGGGCCACTAGGCTTGGTGGGTCGTCCCGGTCCACTTTAGGGTATGGAACCTTTCCGCAGAAAGCACCGGCCAGGAGGGCTGGCAAAAAAGCTAATCAAAATTGTTTTAACTACAGTAGTAATGGTTCAAAATTAAAATGAGTTCATTTAGAGTAAAAAGGGTTAACGAGGTTTGGCTCGATAGTGGCTTGTTAGTTTAAATTTAAAATAACCACTTAAATGATAAATAAAATGATTGTACGACGAACTATGTTAATTTCGAAGGAAACTCGATAATAGCTTGTTAAGATGGATAGCTAGCCGCGGCAGTACGCAGCCCCGGTAGGCCCCGATAGAAAGCAGTCAGGAAGGTACAGGAGTTATGCAGGGATTACCAGCTTACAATTAGACTCAACATCAAAAGGAAACATGACAAATAAGAGAAACAAACCCTGACAAAGCTCCAAAACACCGAGATGACCAAAACAGAGATAAAATGGGCACAGCTCCAAACTAACTACAAAGGTCTTCTGAGTAGCACTCTAGATCAGCCATTCCCTGTTCGCACCCTTCTCCCCTCCTGTTTGATCTTGTTATTTTGTCTTTTGCACGCAGCATTGAGTTGTCCCACCTTCAGTTGAGGTCCCTCCTTCAAAAGCACTTTCCATTGCTGCAAGAAATGTAAAAGTTTGAACACAATCTGAGAAGGATGCATCATGATTTTACCTTTTATAGCCATTTTGTTCCTAGTAACCCACAGAGTCCAGCAAACTGCTGCTAGACAGAACCAAACCACTCTCCTCTGACTAATAATCACTTATCACACTATAAAGTTTGGATGATTGATAACTCTTGCGTGAACTATGCTTTTATACTCCTTTAGAATAATTCCTAGATCTTGATCACCATATTATCATTCCACATTACTCCATATCGAGGACTTCGTCTTCTGTTTTCAACCTTAGCAAATCATTTCACCTATTGTAACCTTATCCTCACCTTTCCTTAGTTATCTTAATTTCTTCCCATATAATCTGTTAATAATATAACGATTATCTGACATAGAGTTACCCATATATAGGGGATATTGCCACCCACTTAGTAATGTACGGGAGCATACACTTTTGTTACTCTGGATATTACACCTCGTCTGCGGTTATACAGTCGAGAACAGTGACATGCATGACTATTCTCGTATAATCGGATATGTGAGAAGTAATTATCGGTGCCATTGTCATAATTTGCTAAATAACAATATCTTAATTTTCACCATTCCTGTTATCTCTATCTCTAAGTTCCATTAGTGTTTCCGGTAACCTAATTTCATTGCCTTGACTTGTGTCAATTACTTGCTTGTATTACTTATCCTTTACACATTTGCTTGTGATCATTGTTGGGTACTTCTTGAGATTTCTAATTCTCACGCTTACTATTTCTATTCTTAGATAAAAGGCCAGTTGAGTGATAGCATCATACATTGGTGAGAGTACTCGAGTTTTCAGCACCGTAGCTTGCCACTATTTATGTCATTTTATTTATTCTTCATTTAGTTAGAAGTGGACCGGTTTCATATTTCAAACATTTGTTTCAGTTTCCGCTGGTTCTCTAATAAAGTACTCTTAAAGTTTAATTTTCTTGCAATTTTTGCTGTTGCTTTTATTATTTATTCCTTACTTTGGCGATGACATTTTATAGTAGTATCTCATATTGATATGTGTGGTGCTACAGAAGAGGAGGTCGACGTGGAAGTCGCTGATGTCACCGCTCTTGCCTGCTCAAGCCACCAAGGTTGCCACCGAGGTCACCCGCTTGTCTGCTTCTGCACTCGATGCGCACGCAAACACGCGACTATGCGACATAGGCGATGGCAATGGAGGGGGTACACAATGGCAATTGCAGGTAAATAATCCAAACTTCCAGGGGTTCTTACGCTGTGGGTATGCTGGCTCTCTACAAGAATCCACTGCAAGATCATTTCTCCTTGCCAGTTCATTTTCCATCCCGCTCTTCATGAAAATTAGAATCTAATTGTTTTCAGAAGCTGGGTGTTTGGCATAACTCCACTAGATCCGAATGAGAAACTGGGAGCAGGAGCTCTACCAAATAGGGCCTTATGTGCATGCCAAAGATGACACATTTTGTCTTGTAAATGTATCACAAAGTGGAGAAGAATGGCAAGGCAAAGACAAATGTAAATTTATATGCAACTAGGCTTTGTGGATAATGACCTGCAGCAAACCATAAGGCTCCGCAGTGCAAATGAGGCAACACTGAAATAGTCGTTTGTGTTGCTTGACCATGGAACCAACTTAAGGAATTCAGAACTTAATTTGTCAAATTCTATTCTCTTCTGCCACTTGTTAATACTTATGTTATCACTTAAGATCCACTCCTCGGGTTATATATAGAGAGAGAGAGATAGAGAAAGGACTTAACAATCCTATTCTAAACAAAGGTACTAGATTTGATTGAAACTTCTGAATATACCGATGCAAGTGTGTTACTAAAACGACACAAATAGTCAGCCAGCACTCTGCAGGTAAAAACAGTTCTACCTAGACCATCTCAATATGCTTATAATATCCCGGCCCTTAATATGCTTGTAATACCTTGGCCCGGTAGTGTGTTGGCATATGTGGAGTTGTGGTGGTGAAATTAGCCCCATATTGCTTGTTTAAAGTGAGTTATAGTAATATATAGTATCTGTTAGATCCAAACGTTATACTTTCGAATTACCTTTTTACATAAAGCGAAGACAAAAATATAAACAGTGTGCTATGTGCGTAGATCCGCCGCTTGGGTGGGCTAGGCATTAAGTGGATTTTGGGGCAGGTGTTACCATGCTAGTATTGAATTAGGGTACATATCTACCTAAATAACAAGCATAATACTATGTGTAATTAACATATAACGTCTACTCGCGCTGATATTTGTGCTTTCCTTTTTGTTTTCCTTTCATAAGTTTCTTTCAGAAACTGAAGACATATACCAACTACGTGAACAATCGATCCTCCTAAGCTAGACATATGAAAGAACCGTCCCTAGCTACTCATTTAGCGTTAGGTCTTGATAAGTCTATTGAATTCAATACGCAACATATTCAGTGCTTGATTCTATCGGCGTAAGTACGTATACAACAAGGGCGCAAGCATGTCCTAAAAAATAGTAGTCCTCATATGGATAGAATTAGCTGGTATTGCCTATCATAGTACAATGTGAATGAATAAAAAAGAGTTCGGAGAAGAAGATATGGTATTTGTCTCGGTTTGCCATTGGTTATCATAGATGTGAATTTATGATTACGATGGCTTGTGGTGTCATCTGTCTCCATCGCTATATAAATACAGGGTTTTTTTTCTTAGTCAACCAATTTTTTTTCTTAGTCAACCAATTATAGATAGGAGATAGCAGGTTGATTAACAACTATGAGAAACAGATGGTCAATGGGCATGCTAGAAGTCGTCAGAAACTCAACATCTCTCATGAATGATATGCATGTTAAGTCAGAAACTCATAAAATCTCTCATGAATGCTATGCATGTTAAGTTTTCTTCTATATAACCTTGTTTTCAAACTTCATCTATTATAAATTAAACGCTCTTGATCGAACTATTTGGAGCCATAATTCGACACAAATAATATGTTATGACACAATGCATGTTGCCCATGAGCTAGGTTTGTTGGCTTCAATGCAGTGTTGAAACCAAACAAACCCTGAAGGATCACGAAGAATGTGCATAATAGTCGATTTGCCGGCAGATGGCCGTGTTCGTGTGGTTTGCCTCCTTTTGGGGGAGTGGAGGCCATGAATGCCAATGCCGACCCAGTTTATTGTTTAATTATATTTTTATTCTAAATTACATAAATATATTTGTGTAAAATTTTTTTACAAGAATGACCTCCAGTTGCCTAACCGTTAGGCGACTGGAACGTGTCGCCCAACAGCCACGTGACACGCAGCCAGTCCGTGGGCGATTAGGCGACAGGCTGCAGTCATCCCACCGTTGGGTGACTGAGAACTGTCGCCGAACCATTGGGCGACTGAGGGTCCAGTTGTCCGACCGTTCAGTGACTACAATTTCAGCTGATTTTTGCGCAAGTGGCCCCTCGACTTGTGCGTGGGGGTAAATGACAATTGTTGTAGGTAATTAACATTGATCAAATTTTATGTGTGATTTGTATTTTTTGAGAAAAATAACGGAGGGCAATATCGGTTGATCTATCTGTGATTTTGGTAGATTATGAATGGTATAAAATTTGTTAGATTCGTAATAACTTTTTGCAATCGTCGTATGTTGTTATAGTGCAAGAAATTTTATGAAAAATATTTTAAGGATAATTGAGATAGCAACAATTGTTAAGTACGATGATAAGTGATATTGTGATGTAACTGAGAATTCATATATGGAGGGGACATGGAGGTGAACTTGTTTTTTCATGTTGTTAGATGCCTTACTACACAAAGAATTGAATACAAAAAGATAAGGAGATATGCTTTTACGAAATAAAATAAACTTTATAATAAAACTGAGAATAGCACGACGTGCAAACTTTGGTTATATGAGTAAGAAAGAGCATCATGCACGATGCAACAAATCAAACTACTCCTACGATACATATACGCCATTTTGGAATGGAAATAACTTTGAGCTTGGGGGACTAGTGCGGAACGGGCTAACCTACTGCGTGAATCGATGCCATTTTCTCTTTCTTGCGAGTTCGGCGTTGAACTCCTCGGTGGGCTCTTTGGCCTTGGCCGCCATTTTCATCTTTTTCCTGTGCTCTCTCTTGTGAGCCTCGCGCTCCTTGTGCATGCACGCCTCAAAATGTGCTTTCATCTTCCAACGTATACGCTCAGTTTACTCTTCGTTGCGCTGCTCCTCCTCCTGAATCTCACAGGCTCTTTTGACATTCCACTCCTCGAAGTCAATAGTCCACTGGTCATGTGGGTAGATCTCTAGGTTGATCCACCTACAGTAGCCACACAGTGGTTCCGAGGACTGTGGGTAGACGGGAGAGTGTGTTAGTGCGTATTTTGAAAGAAAAATAGCAGCGAAAAAACACACCATAACTGGTTCTTACCGGCTGTTGATAACTGCTCGTGTCCTGACGACGGTCGGGATAGTCACATGAGTAGTTTGCGCAATCCCAGTAACGAATGCTTAGGCTAACTTGCTGCTTAGACTTGAAGAATCTTTTGCACCAAGCAAACTATTTACTGCATATAGAAATATTTACTAATTTTTTTAACTATAATTTTATACGGATGCTAATTTCATACATAATATTGACTAAATTTTTCACAGCTACGATTTTCTACATACGTTAATTTTCTACAATTATAATTTTCTACGGATACAAATTTTCTACAACTATATTGACTAAATTTTATATAACTATAATATTGACTAAATGTTAATTTTCTATAACTATTTACTTCATATTAAATTTTGTATGGATCCTATTTTGACACGAAATAAACTATTTACTTCATACAAAAAAATTAACTAAAATAAATAAAATATTTTACCCTACGAAAGTAGCAGAATCTCTTTTTCTTTCTTCTCCTCCCCCTCTCCATCTCCTCTCCTTTCTTCTTCTTTCTTTCCCCCTCCTTTTCTCTATGCGGCGTCGGTGGCTCAAATGCCCAGGGGCTCGGCCACGCAGCCGACTATATACTAGGCGCAGTCGCCGGATGATTGGGCGACTGAACTGCCAGTCGCCCAACGGTTGGGCGATAGGTCCCAGTCACCTCCACCATTAGGCGACTACAATTATGTCGCCTAACGGTCTACCGATTGCATGCGTGTCGTGCAGCCGTTGGGGGATAAGATCCAGTCGTCCAACGATTGGACGACTGGAGACTATTCCTGGAAAAAATTTATGTAATTTAGAATAAAAATAAATTATTTAAAAAACATTAATTGTGTGCCTTTCAGATGGCTTGCAATTATTCTACATTGTGTATGGCTCATATATTCAAAGAAAGGGACTGTGTTCAAAAAAGCATAGTGTTATTTTTCTGGACACAACCTTACAGGAGAAGGAAATACATTTTTATATAAGGTATGATTTTTATATAAGGTATGAAATATTGTGGTCCGCAGGGTGCAGAGGGTGAAATCCTCCGCGGTACGGACTGTGTCCTAGTCGAATATGTAACCGGAGTATAAATATATACCATCGATCTTTTGTAACTCTAATCATGAAAAAAAAACTCTTCATGCGAACAGAGCCATCATGATTCTCCTAGTCAACCAATATAAATAGGACTAACTATAATCAATAATTAACTATCCTGAAACATCAAAATGCATGTCAACGTGCTTACCAGATAAGCATAGACACCATTTTTTAAAAGCTTCTCGATCGAAAGCGCCAGGTTTTAGTACATCTGAATTTGCTCGTTGCACTTCAAGAGGGCCAAAAAAAACTAGGTCTGCACTTGATGTATGGTAAATTAATTCAACACCGGCCAATCTCTTCGGAGCTCGAAAGGCAATGCGACACATCAGAACGCATGACAGGATAGTACTACCTCTGTTCTTTAATCCTTTGCAGTTGTTGCACTGATGGATCGATGCAAGCCTTTACAGACCAATGAAACTGAAGCAGGATCCCATTCTAAAGATCGATCGATTTGCTGCAGTTGCCCCTCTGCATTCAGTTAGCTCTTTTTGGGCATCAGAGGGCACGCGTGCCAGCTCTGATCTGCTGATTTTTTCGACTACGATTGATATTTTATGACTGTGGTTAATGTCTTTTGATCATAGCGTGAACGTTTGTATAAACGAATCGAATATCGATAAATCATTTTAATAAGTTGTTTTGAAAAAACGATACAGAAATTATCTAATTTATTTATTTAGAAAAACTATAGGATATAAGTTTAAAAAAAGACCTCTAGCATAGCTTAATGTACTTTTCAGATGGAGGAAGACATCAACAGAGATAATAGATTTACTGTTCGTCTACTTGAGGACGGCACGAACCGATAAAAAAAATGATTTCACCCGCACTACACTGCTGGTTAAACTCTGCACGCGACATTTGTCGAAACAAGCGCTTCCAGTGCCATTTTATTTGACTAGTTAGCTTTCTGCAGGCCCGATTATCTTTTACCTTGGACAGGTGAAACTGAAGTTTGTCCAGATAGTTCAATGGCGGATATGATACCTTTTGAATTTCACCTTGGGTGCTAATTAAGCTCAGGGTTAGTTACGGCTGCTCAATGCTCAAAGAAGTTTTCAGTCGTACGTGTGCATATAATGATATACATAGCGTACCAATTAACACAGAGCTGCACCCTGAGGTGCCTTCGGTTCAGAAACTACCAGCTAATTCATCAAGTTGCTCTCCGTAATTAAGTGTGCATGCTTCGGCATCGTGTGTGTGTAAAATCGAAAGATCTACTTCCAACCTAACCTTACATCCGTTTATTTATCATAACTAAGTCCTCGAAGGGAAAACGACTGATGCTGACATGCATTGGAAAGCTTGACAGTTAACAAAATGAAATAATGGAATTAAGAACGGAATCCTTTTCCTTACCTAAGTACGATATGGAGTATAGTAGCTAGATTCTTTGTCAAACTAAACGAAAAGGTAACAATTGGGCAGTTGTGAATTAGATCACAGCCAGGCCCGTGAAAATGATGGGACGATGTACGGTATAACTCTCCATATGGCGATCTAACGTTGTGTGCTAACTGCTGACCAATACTTTTATATATGCATATGGGAACATATCAGATGAGAACTCAACTCAAAATTGGATGATGCGAACGACCTATTTGAGCCGTCTGATCATGCGAAAGAAAATTTTTGCGTGCTGATCGAATTGCTCGTTGTCAGCTTCCGTGTGAAAGCAATCCCAAGGAGGACACCGTGACACCATGTGAAGGACTACGTGGGGAGGTTCGGGATAGTGTTGTGATGAACCATTGTAAATTTTATAGAGTGGTATTTGATTTTGTAAAGATTGCATTTTACCTAGATCAATTTTAGAATTTTCAAGCAAACCGGTATGATCGCATTCCAAAGGCAATAGTACTGTCCCAGGTGGAAATTCTTGGATTTTCGAAAAATTGAGCCACTTATTGATTTGGGTTAACCTAAGTTAGTGTATCAATGTTGTGTGAAATATGTTTTGATTAACACGAGTCAAGTTGTAAAGAATTTGTATCCGAAAATGATTTCTTGGTTTTTGGATATGCAGGTCGTTTAGAGTCAACTATAGTTAACGGTGAAGAATGCTCATTGAGTAGCCGAGGTCTAGAACGATCAAGGATGCTAGGTGAGATGGCTGAACTAAGCATGGCTCATGAAAGGTGGAAAATAATGAAATGAAGTTTGAGCGATGGGTTACACCATATGGTTTGGTTTTTACTGTTCGTCGGGCTGAATTCATTCTTTGGATTTCTAGTTTTTTGGTTTGCTGCCTTTTGTATTGGCTTTCCATCCTAAATCTTTATAACTCTATAACTATTAAAATAAGAAATTAATGAATATTTAGGAAAAAAATTGAATATATCATTATCCCTTTGTTAACGTATCGATCCTACACCATGCGCCTCCTGGCCCCCATCCCCACCCACATGTGAGGGTGTTCGCTCGCTAGCAAACGGGAACAAATAGATACGATTGATTCTAGTACTGTCCTACATTAAGATGAGTTCTCACTTGATACGTTTGTATGTAACACATACTGTTTTCCAGGGGCAAAGGATCTCCTTCGTTCAGAAGAAGATCCTATGCCTTTCAAGATGAAGCATAACATACCTTTCTCGTAATCCCAACCATTTGATCGAGGAAGCAATGGCCGAGATCAACTGCTATGTTAACTGTGCTGAAGTCGAAAACTGCTGCTGTGAATGATACAGTGTCCAAATCGACTCAGCCCTACTTTCTTTATCCAATGCCCAAGAAGTAAAATAAATAAATAGTGGTACTGTAGCACTGTGCCTTTGCTACACAACTGTAGGCCGTCATTTTCGATACACATGCATATACTACGTACATATGCAGGTATAGCTAGCGATGCCATGTCGACACTGTCGTGCGTTCAGCAAGCTAGTGACGGTGAGGTAGCTTCTGTTTCTCGCGCTAGTGTGAATACGATGGCCCACATGTCATTGCCAGCAAGCAGCTGACACCATGAGGCACGATGGAGTCATGCTCGCGCATGGGTACGTAAACGATGAAGGCCTCGTTTATTACAGCTTTTTTTCAGCTTTAACTTTTAGTTTCAGTTTTTTTTCACTATTCAGTAATTCGTCTCTTTTTGAATTTTTTTAGATTTTTTAGACTTTTTAAAATTTTTCTTTTTTTCCCGTGTTCCTTTGCATTATTCGTGATAGGCTAACATATTTTTTTCTATTTTTACATTTTTTAAATTTAATTATATCTAAAAAACCAAATCAACTACAGTAAAAAAATCAGCTACAGTAAAATTTCAACCAAAAATCAAAGCCATCGCTAAAAATTACCCCCGAAGGCTAGCTAGCGCCCGTGCGCGGTAGGCTTGGTGCGCGCGTAGTCAGCTTGCAGACTGGTTCCGACGACGGCGGAGGAGGTATGGGAATTTACCCGCACCGTTCTCACCTGCGCCGCGAGAGGTGCCGGCGGTCGGGGCGGCAGCCTCGGTTCACCGCCGGCTGACATGCCGCAGGGGACAGCGACATGCGCGTAATCTACCAAGGTCATCAAATTAACTCACCGGCTTGACGTGCGTAAACGCGTACGTTTTAATCACGCTGTGGCCTGTAAGAACGGGTCCAACCATCGTTACGAGCTTAGGTTTGTACGGCGTTGGTATTAGATTTTATTGATAGTTTTTTTTTGCTGAAAATGAATAACAATGGTTAAAAAAGTGGTTTTTAGAAGGATAGGATGAGCGGTACAAAAACTAAAAGAGAGATACGTACGCGTGACGAAAACAAGAGAGAAGTGGGTGGGTGATGCACGTATGGTCTTACCTTATCCCTAAAGTGAGATGGTAGAGAGAGAAGCAGAGAAACCGTTTTGAGAAGTTAAATATTTATATTAGCTTTTAATTTTTTCTAAGCAGAAATCAATATGAATAAGTCAGGTGTGCACTAGCTAGCTACTTGCTGACTTTTGCTTCATATCCACGTGACAAATTAGCATCTGAGTCTAAACGGGTGGTACATTTGGAGACGTATGTTGTAATTCCCCAGCTGGTTGTTTTGTATATCGGTATAGTCTCTTAAATATAATTTTGATTATTAATATCTATTATAATATAATTATAAAACTCAAACAAACTTATAACATTACGAAATTATTTTTTGAGACAAATAAATCCATATAATTTCTATATATTTAATTTAAATATTTAGAAAGATATTAATAGACAAAGTTTTAAAATTTTAACTGTTCGTGTCCTAAAGCAACATTTTTTTGGTGGCCAGAGGGAGTATGTAATTTAAAGAACAACAGCTAAGGATGCTCAAAAAATCAAGCAAGAAGTTTCATTGAAGAATATATTCTCAATGTTACGTGTACATGTATAGTATACAACCGGTGAAACAAATAGTAGAAGTTACAAAAATATACGAGCCATCAGGCCACCTAAAAGTGAAATAAAGTTACAGATTAGTTCACTCAACATACCTAATTAAAACCATGTAATTACAGAAAAGACACAGCTCTTTTACGTCAAAGCTCCAGGTGTTTTTCCGCAATAACGTGGCACGTATATATACGTGCACTTACCAACTCATATGAAATCCCCAAAAATTGTTGACTGAAAAGCTATCTGCTTCACACGCACTACTAGCTAGTTACCGTGATTCATACGTAGACGGCCGTCGTTGTCAAGTCGTAATGCCGGTCAGCCGTGCATACTGATGAGCAAGCTCGAGTCCTCGTCGCCATAGCGCGCCGCAACCTTGACGCGCGCACCCGCGTCTTTCCCACCGTCTCCGTTCACATCGCCGCGTCCGGCGAGCACCATCGCGAGCTCGGCCTGTCTGGCCCAGTCCGTGCGCCCGATCACCACGAGCATCACCGCCACACACGCCACCTGCGCGGTGAGGAGCCCGAGCCAGAGGCCCTTGAAGTCCATGCCGGCCCAGAACGCCAGCCCGACGGCGACGGGCATGCCGATGCCGTAGAACGCGCCGAGGTTGATGTGCGCCCCGTCCTTGGGCCGCGCGCTCCCGCGGAGCACGCCGCAGCCTGTGGTCTGAGGGCAGTTGCCGAGCTCGCACAGCCCGAGGATGGGCAGCACCGACGCCGTGAGCGTGAGGATGGCCGCGTCCGACGTGAACGTGCGCGCCCACACGTTGCGCACGGCCACGGCGAACAAGAAGGAGATGAGGCCCTGGAGTGCGCTTAACACGAGTCCCGCACTGGCCGCGGAGCGCGCCGCGGCCGGCCGGTTCGCGCCGAGCTCATTGCTGACCCGCGTCGAGACGCCGAAGCTGAGCGACGACGGGAAGATGTAGAGCAGAGACGTCGTTTGTATGAGCACGCCCATGGACGCGACGGTGGCCTTGGGGTTGACCAGGAGGCCGCAGAGAAGAATCATGATCTCGTACCACCACCACTCGAGGCAGACGCTGGCGCAGCTCTCAACGGCGAGCCAGACCAGCCGCACCCACCCGGCGACGTCCTTGAAGAGCTTGTCAGACAGCGAGAATCCGCCGGTGGCATGGTGCACGCCGGAGACGTAGATGTAGGCGAGGAGGAGAAGCACGAGGTTGAGGTTGGCCGAGGCAGAGGCGAGAGCGACGCCTTCGACACCGAGCCCGAGGACGGAGACAAGCAGGTAGTTAATGGGCAGGTGGATGGCGACGGCGAGCGTGGCGCAGGCGGTGATCGGGAGGTTGATGGACTGCGTGCGGAGGTAGATGCGGAGTGGTTGGAGGAACGACTGGAAGAGGAGGTCGGGGAGGCAGAAGAGAATGTAGCGCTGCGCCGCGGCGGAGATGGCCGCGTCCTGGCCGCACAGCATGAGGAGCGGCTCCATGTGCGCCCAGAGAAAGGCGACGGGCACCGACACGGCGAGGAGGAGGAGCACCATGCGCTGCATGGTTGCGCCGACGAGGGGGAGGTTCTTGGCGCCGACGGCCTGGCCGCACACCGGCTCCATGCCCATGGCGAGGCCGGACAGGACCGAGTATCCTGTGATGTTGGCGAAGCCGATGGCGAGGGACCCGCCGGCCAGGGCGAGCTCGCCGAGCCGGCCGAGGAAGAGCATGGAGATCATCGGCCGGACGTAGAGTATGAGCCCCGTCATGATCATCGGCAATGACAGCCGCAAGATCGACACGGCCTCGTTCACCGCTTCCCTGATCAACGACGGCTTGTCGGCCAGGACCGGCGGCTCGCACGTCGTCAAGGTCGAGTTGGTCACAACAACGACGGTGACGTCAGGAGAGTCGACGACCACGCCGAGCTGACCGTCGCCGACGCCGCCGTTCTTGGCATTGCACCGGCACGGCGGAAAGGGCTGGTCAATAACGAGCCCCTCACGCATGGCAGCTGTATCGAAGCTAGCTTCTTCTGTTGCACGTGTGTGCAGCTAGCTTTGGGAGGGAAACCAGAAGGGGGGGCGGGGTTCAAACTTCAAACCCTAGCAAAGCCACTAGATTTAAAGGCGGAAGTGGACATGATCAGTCGATGCAAAAGAGAAGCAAGAAACCAAGAAACGAAGCGTGAAGATTCGGAGATAGGTTAATTTAGAGCGAAGCAGCCGTCATCTTGTTGCGAAGTGGCTACCTCCCATGCCGGTCTCGGCCGGCCCTGCAAATCAAGACGCGCGCACGGGGCGCCGTTGTCGTATCGCGCGGCTCGCAGCTTGATTTGGCCGCGCTCGACGAGGCTTCACGTACGTTCGTGCTCTGCTTTGTTGGATCGCCTCTGGGTGTCCGTATGGAAGGGAACAAATTGAGGAAGAAGGTGAATGGGACGAGGAGAAGAGGGGCAGAACGGGAGGGTTATTTATACACGCAGATTCGAGCCCATGCACGGCTGCAAAATCGCTTAATTTATCCGCATTATGAAATTTGTTGGCCAATCATGCGTCATGTATATGTGGATTTAGAAGTCCCTGCCAGCTTGGGGTTTTGAAATAATTTTGCTGTCGGGTTTACCAAGACAATGCCTGATTTTTTTCTTTTCTTTTTAATCATTCCATCCTAATTGAATTGTTAAGGTGGAAAAATATTAGTTGAAAAGTTCGATTTGTTTTCAGGCTTTGATATACTAGTAATTGGTGGTTGGACTTTGGGCGGTTCAGGGTTGCTGTACGTTCTGAGTTTCTTTTTTCTACCTCGGCAACAACATATTAATATCTGCCTCAATTTATGGGTCAAGGCGGATAAAAGTAAACTATTGCATGCTTGGCCTTCTCGAAGAATTGATTTTTCGGTAAGAGGTTAACGTGCAAGTAAAAAAAGCATGGATGAAGCTTGCATGCCGTTGAAGATCTTTTTGTGTGTGTTTCAACTCCGGCTTTGCAATGCTACGGTACTCTCTCCGTCTCTCCGTTCATTTGATGTTAGTGACTTTTCACGGTTTTTAAGATGCCACTTTGAGCTTCTTATATCTTTATAACTTTATATCAGTCAAACGAAATAAAACTGTAATATAATGAAAATACTTTAAAGACAAAATTTAGTGATATAGTTTTCTGGCCAATATATATAGTTTTAAACATGTTAATGGTTAACATTGATTAAGGCGGGTGATATCAGTTGTCTATAACCTTGCGATCTTGCCACGTAAGATTTCTGATGATATGACTGAGAGAGAACAAGGAGCGAGAATGAAGCAGTCTAGTATGCAACAAACGGTCTTTAAGGCTCACACGTGTTTTGTGGATGGCACATACAAATTTCGAGATCCTATTTAGCCTATCACGGATAATGTAAAGGAATATGAGGAAAAAAACAGAAAAATTCAAAAGAAATTAAAAAAATCAGAAAAAGATAAAATTAAGAAATAGTAAAAAAAGAGCAAAATTTAGAAGTCATCGCTTACTTGAGCAGAGCCTATTCAATAGTACATTTTTCTCTATGGATGATTTGAATACTTTCTTTTCTTCCGACTTAATTAGCTTGGTATACGGTAGTCAACAAATATTTTGCATAGCAGACTAGCTAGCTTCTAATGTTAGGAGCTGACAATATGTAGTGATCGTATCCAAACCAATTAATATGATTGATCAAGACATAATTAACAACCAAATCAAAATGTCAACTATTTCTTAGTAAGAAGAAGGTCAGCTAAATTCATTTTGTAGTATTGCGTACCAGTCACTACGCTAAGCGTACGTGCCTCACATGTCTACAAAGGGACTGGATACTCATCGTTGGATCACCACACAACGAGCAAAAAGGAAGCTACTGATAGTGTACCTACAGAAAACTTAGCCAAAGTTCAATTTTGGAGAGCATACAAGATAAACCAGAGCCTTACAGCTGTACTTATTTTGGATTAAAATCATCTTCTACTTCTAACTTTTACTTTTTTTCACTATTAAGTAATTTCGTCTTTTTCTGATTTTTTTTTATTGTTTGATCTTTTTGCCTTTTTTTTCTCGTATTCCTTTGTATTGTCCGTGATGAGCTAATATATTTTTTTTTCTATTTTTTAAATTTAATTATATCAAATAAGCTAATTTACTATAGTAAAAAAATCAATTATAGTATAAAAAAAATCATAAATCAAAATCAATCTGAGCGCTACCATACATCTCGAAGCAAATGGCGCAATAGTACTAGAATTTTTTTTTATTCGGAGAGCAAGTACTAGAGACCCTGTCAGGTAAAACGGAGCCTTACCAGGAGGAGTAGTTCTACTAGTTGTGTGTTGTCTTTCTTTCTTTCTATTTGAGAGGAAGTAGTACTAGCACTAGTGGTGAACTGCGTCAAAGCGGCCCTGGAAGGCGGCCCATGGGCTCCCGTAAAACTTGAAGGGTGAATGGAGCGGACGCCGATCGACGGCGGAGTACACGCAAGAAAGATCTAGCGATTGGTTTGACTTTGCGAGTAATTGTCAACCATTTGACTTTGGCGATCACAAAGGAAAGAAACAAAGGGCATGCAGGCTGACCATGACCTGCCTCGCTAGTTTTGCTTTGTAACTAGCAGAGTGACTCAACGGATCTCAAATTTTAAATAGAAGAACTTTCTTACGAGGATCTCAAACCATTCTATTGACTAATTGCCCGATTTTCTGTCGATTATAAGTCGATTGTCTTGGCCTTTGGATTAGCTTTTAAGACACGTGCATCCAATTATGATTATAAAAGTATTAGGGGAGTGATTCCCATTTTAGCCCAATTAGCCTATGATGCCAGTAGGATAGTCAATCAGCCTAGTAAAAACCTATAGACTCAGTGAAATGGCATATATATCCTTATAAGTGTAGGTCTATATATGAATATTTATGTAACTCTGAGTAGGGAAAATTGCATGTCTATCCTTATAAGGACACACCATAATAGGGGTGTTTATCTAACAGGCCTCATAGTTATAAATATGTGTCTGAATGCATCATGGGAAGAGAGAGCTCTTTTTTTAGATAAATTCAGATAGCACAGACTTCTAGTAAAATCTTCATGATTTGTAAGGTTCTGAGCAGCCCATACGAGACCTCCCAGCAGCCCCTTCGGTTTACTATTTGGTCTATAATTATAATAGAAATAATGTTAAAAAATACATGTAATTTAAAAAGCATATAAATAGACATCCCTTTCTTAGAATCCGTCATATACTAATTCCAGTTTGAGTAGATGTTCAATGCAGGTACATGTAAATGCAACATGCATGCTGCACCTTGTCAAATCTCAAAGGTCAACTTAAATTTAATGATGATTCATCTTGTGCATTTTCAAGAAGCATTGCAAGTCTTTCATACTGAAAGCTGACCTGTGCATGTATTTATCCCTATGCAGTGCCATTAGGTGCTTAAATAACAACTGTTTATGTATTTGTCTTTATTATGTAGCTATGTAAACAGAGTACCTCAACACCTGCCATGCATTGACTTTGTTAGGCTGAGACCAAGGAAATTTCTACCGCCAAAGGTCGGAGGTCGTGCGCAGCAATCCCCAGGGCATCGCACACACGTTAATGCGTGGGCCCCCACGGTTGCCGAAGCACAGAGGTTGTGCTGCTACGTATGCGCGGTGATACGCTGCGCTGGTTACCAAGTAGATCGGAATAAAAGAGATAAAAATCTAGATCTCTCTGAAAAAAATCAAGGATCCGTGCGTAATTTTAAAGAAACTGTGGGATGTTATCCAGCGAAAAAAGAGCGGAGGGGTTTTTTTTCGCAAAAAACCAGTGGAGGGGTTTTTTCGTAAAAAACCGAGAGTCTTTTCAAAAGAACCGAGGGCCTGTACGTAATTACGGAAAACCACGGAGCGTTATCCAGCGAAAAAAAGCGAAGGGACTTTTTCATAAAAAACAAGGGACCTTTTCATAAAAACTGAGAGCCTATACGTAATTTCGAAAATTCGAAGGGTATTTTCGTGGAGGCTGACACGTGGATACGGTGGGGGGAGGGGGCGGAATCCCCCCACCTTTGTATAGTGTATGATATAGCCCCAGGAACATACACGCAGCACGCTCTACCTCCACCAGCAATAACACTGCAAACAAACTGGATTAGCTGTAGCAAAAACAATGTGGGCCAATGATATTGCTAGAGCGCATAACAAATTACCGGGGCCCATATGCTTAATCAGCATCGTTAGCGAGAGGCGGATGCCATCCACTCGAGTAGGGCTCGTCCGCACCTCCCATCAACGAGTCAGCGGGGACAAGCAGAGCATACAAAACTCTTCGACACAATCACGCATTTTAAGCCGAAGGGCAACATCATGAAGCCTCTAGGGTCGTGTCTCGTCATCGTGGTCGAGCACCACAAGGTGAGATTGGACAAAGTCCATGAGGCGGCCAGTGAAGCAGAGGCTACTATCATATTCAATTTTATGATAGAATTAGCGCTCCATCCAATTGGACTCCCACTTCGCTCGCGTTGAGTTGGAGGGGAAGTCTTTCAAAGAAGGGCTACGAAGTTGAGAACTGGCCAGGCCCGAGGCACTTCAATTGGCAACTTGTGTCATGAAGGGACGTGAAGACCACTGCGCGAGGCTGGGTGCCCTCCGAGCGGGTTGCCCAGGAGTATACGGCCAAGCGCGAGATGGCATTTGGCATCTGTTGCTGGAGCTCCAGTTCATATAGTCATAGCAAGTCATCAACGAAGCACGCGGAAGGAATGCGGAGCGCCGGAGCCCGGCATTGAAGTACGTGGTGAACACGATGATCTCAGCCTCCCATGGCTGCCTCTCGACCTCCTCGCCTCTAGGAAGGCTCACGGCTTCACGAGAGACAATTTTGTCGTTACGAACAGACCCAACATGTTCACGTACGCACTGCTGGACTTCCCTGACACCTTCCACCGCTTGCTGATGGCCACCTCCGTACGCTCCTCCCCACCAGCCCAGCTACTCGACAGAACCGATGCCACCTATGGCCACGATGGTCACCCGCACGCACCATTCCAGCGATGCAAACTGAAAAACCAACCATCGCCACGTGTGCCTGACAGCTGTCACCATGCTTGATCATGTCTCATGGATTAAGCACGACGGCCTACTCAGCACACCTTTGGCAGGAATCCATACTAATGGCTTTCGAATGGGCCGAAGGGACAGAGGGGGACCAAGAGGCATCAGGTATGGTCTCAGCCCACAAAAAGCATGGTATCTCAACCATGAGGGGCTAATGGTAGGGGAGTGGCTCCTACCTTGGCTCAGCCAGTAAGATTGTAGATAGGGATACTTATGTAATTCCAAGTAGAAAAAATGGCATATTTATCTCTATAAGGGCACACTCGAGTAAAGGTGCTTGTGTAACAGGCCTCATTGCTATAAATATATATCTAAGTGCGCCATAGAGAAGGGAAATATCTCCTTTTTAGACAAATTCATATAGCATAGATTTCTAGCAAGGTCTCTATGACTTGTAAGACTCTAGGCAGCCCCTGCGAGGCCTCTCCGGCAACTCTCTCAGTTTACTGTTTAGTCTGTAAACTCAACAAAAATAATGTTAAAAAAAATACATGTAGTTTAAAAAGCGTATAAATAGACGTCCCTTTCTTAGAAGCCGTCATATACTTAGGGGGTGATCGGAACAGCGATGGCTTTTGGTTTTTGCTGAAAAAACACTGTAGCTGGCTGAAAAAACACTGTAGCTGAATTGGTTTATTAGGCATAATAAAATTTTAAAAAATGTAAAAATAAAAATAGCACGTTAATCTAGAGCGGACGATGCAAAGGAATACGAGAAAAAAAAATAAAACACAAAAAAAACCAAAAATACAAAAAATAATCAAATAAAAACAAAAACGTTACAGTGATGCACAGTACTCCCATCGCGCAGCCCGTCGCGAAGCCAAGTTGATCGCGCCCTAATTCCAGTTTGAGTAGATGTTCGATGCAGCTACATGCACATGCATGCGGCACATTGTCAAATCTCAAACGTCAACTTAAATTTAATGATGATCAATATTGTGCATTTTCAAGAAGCATTGCAACTTGCAAGTCTTTCATACTGAAAGCTGACCTGTGCATCAGTGCATGTATTTATCTCTATGCAGTGCCATTTGGTGCTTAAATAACAACTGTTTATGTATTTGTCTTTAGCTCCGCTTGTTTTGGTCATAACTTTTGATTTCTATTTTTATTTTACTATTCTTTATTTTTGTCTTTTTTCTGGTTTTTTTTTGTTTTTAGGGCTTTTTTGTCTTTTCTTTTTTTTCGTATTCCTTTGTATTGTCTGTGATGGAATAACCTGTTTTTTCTATTTTTAAATTTTTTAAAATTTAATTACGCTAAATAAGTCATCTCAGCTACAGTAAAAAAATAAGTCAACTGTAATGAAAAAATTATAAACCATCGCCATTCTAAACGCCCCATTTATTATGTAGCTATGTAAACAGAGTACCTCAACACCTGCCATGTATTGACCTCTTTGTTGGGCTGATACCAGGGAAATTTCTACCGCCAAATTCGTGGGTACGTTAAAATTTTGTACTGATTACAAAAATTTTGGATTCATCAAAATTCAACTAAAAAATTAGATAAAAACATTCAAAATTGTCTGAAAATTTTAAAAATTCCAGTAACCAATAGTTGCTAGTTATATGGCTGCCCTCCGATATAATTTTCAAACCAATACAGACTTGGCTGCACTTTAATCTGTCATCTCAACTTGACCATTCAACTAGTCTTCAGTCTTCGCCAAATTTAAGAGCTTTCGCAGGGAGTGGTGGCTAATCAACTGACACAACTCAACCCACGAGCTGAAGCTTTTAAGCTTGATTTTGACCGTTCCGATCAAGTCTTGCGTGCTGCCTACGAGCTAACTGGTTAGCTTCTGAACGGATCTCGCTGTTTTCAGACCAAGTGATATCCATCCACACCTGTCTTGGAGACGCATGTAGGATCCCGTCCCCTCTAGTCAGTCAGTATAGTGAAAACACCTGACGATCTAGACGGAGGTGATCGATGCCTACCACTCGTAAACCTTCTAGATGTCGTCTAGTGGATGCTGTGTTGGCCGTGTTCGTCAGGTATGAACAAGCCGGGATACTTGATTTATCCTTGTCAAGAAAGAGATGGATGGTCAGGAATCACTTGCCTCCCAAGGGGCAAGCTAGCAGAATTTATTATGCGAGGTCGTCAAGAATACTAGTCCAAACTCCACAGATCGAAGGCGGCTGAAGCTCAGGAGATCGATGTCGAAGAGTGGTGCGACAAATTGAGCATCGAGCGCACGCCATTACACCTCTTGACTCTTGTCTACATCTCGAAGACATCAGACAGGGAGAAGGCCAGTGCCGGAATGTGCTGTTGAACTCGAGTCCGCTGTATATTCTTTGCTCTATCAAAACTAGTAGTCCGAAACATGTTTATATTCACGTTGTGGTTGTGATTCTCGGCATAAAAATAGGAAATAAGTTTAGTCTTTGTTTTGTATTTTGATCCTATAAATCATAGAAGAAAACTAAGAAAAGTAGCACCAGTTGAGCAGCACAAATCCCTGTGTTTCCCTGAGTGTCATGTGTTTCCCTGAGTGTTATATCCGAGCACGACTTCATTGTCGTAATCGAGTATGTGGTCGAAAATCGAAGCCAAACTTGTAGTCGTGGTCGAAATCGACTACCGAGTACCTGTGACAACGATTAGTCATAAACGACTTCAAGGTTGTAAGCGGCTTCGTGTGGTTGTAACGAGTACCAGGTGCTCGTGGCTGTTTACGACGGTTGCGACTTCCGCTCCAACAAGTGGTATTAGAGCGGTGCAGAGATCCTGTCGATAATGTCAGGCAACGGATCAGAGTCTCCTTCGAGGTCCCTCACTCCATCGAGGATCCGCGAAAGCAACAGGACAAGGGTGCGTGGCCGCGAGGTGGTGGTGCAGCAGATGACAAGGGAGAGCGGAGGGACAGTGATCTATCCCATACTGACGCGCACGAACTACTCTGACTAGGCTCTCGTCATGAGAGTCAACCTGCAAGCGCAAGGCCTATAGCGAGTGATTAAGCCGGGCGATGCTGACTTCCGCGACGATCGGATGGCGCTATCCGCAATCCTCCATGCGGTGCCGCTTGACATGCTGTCAACACTCGCCATGAAGGACACGACAAAACAGGCATGGGATGCTGTGAAGGTGCAGTGGATGGGCGTCGACTACGTGCGTGAGGCGAATGCGCAAAAGCTCCGTAAGAAGTTCAAGTACATCGTCTTCAAGGACGATGAGACTGTCGACGAGTTCTCGATGCGGATCATCGGCCTCGTCAACAATCTTTGCATCCTCGGTGACACAATTGAGGAATCCAAGGTTGTGAAGAAGTTTATACGAGTCGTACCCTCGCGGTATGCGCAGGTAGCCATCCCCATCGAGAAGCTTCTCGATTTGAGCACTCTCTCGATTGACGAGCTCACTGGGTGGCTCTGTGTTGCGGAGGAGCAGTACGAGCATGATAATAAAGGCTGCTTAGGAGGACATCTACTCCTCACTGAGGAGGAGTGGCTTGCATGTGCTAAGAAGCGGCTCCTCAGGTGGAGAGTTTAACTCCATCGAGTTTCACGACTACTGTGACGAGCTCGGCATCAAGCACTGTACCACAGCACCATATTCGCCACAGCAGAACAAAGTCGTCAAGCGCTGTAACCAGACTATGATAGAGATGGCGCGCTATCTATTGAATACCATGGGTGTGCCGGTGACATTCTAGGGTGAGGCAGTGAAAACTGCAGTCTACAACCTCAACAAGGCACCGATAGGAGTCTCAACAGCAAAACACCATACGAGGCGTGGCACAAGCGGAAGCCGAAGCCGAAGGTTCATCATCTCCAAGTATTTGGGTGTATCACGCATGTCAGGAATGTCAAGTCAGGTGTGAACAAGCTAGAAGACTGCTGAATACCATCACCGCTCAACACCGATGGTGTTCATCGGCTATGAGGAAGGAGTGAAGGCGTATAGAGTGTACGATCCAGCGATGAAGAAGCTTCATGTAACTCACGATGCTATGTTCGAGGAACACAAGCGATGGGACTAAGAGTCAGGCGAATGCAGTGCTGGACCGTGCCCAACTGCCACATTCACCGTGACATACACCACGGAGCAAGATGTGGCGAACATCGACACTAGAGAGGCAACAGCATCGACAACCGAAGCAGATTCTGTGGCACCGCAGGCGGCGAAGCCACAGACGACACCTCCACCGACATTACCGAGAGTCGAGTGGGCGACACCACCAACCCATGATGACGCGCTTGACACCAACACTGGGCCGCATCGCTACCGGGAGTTGTCAAACGTCTACGACACTACAGAAGAAGTCGATGTCGAGCAGAGCGGGTCCTACTTTCTAACTACCAAGGAGCCAACCAATGTCAACAAAGAGCTCAAAGAAGCGTGTTGGAAATAGGCGATGGAGTTGGAACTGGCTGTCATCCAAAATAATGGTACCTGGGAGCTCATCACACTTCCAGTCGGACACAGGGCCATCGAGCTTAAATGGGTGTTCAAGGTGAAGAAGGACCCTGCAAGCAATGTGGTGAGGCACAAGGCGCGTCTAGTCACTAAAGGGTTCGTTCAATGGTAGGGGTGGATTTCGACAAGATCCTCACCCTGGTGGCGCGGATGGAGACGATGCGGCTCCTATTGGCACTTGCTACGGACAGTAGACAGGAGGTGCATCACATGGACGTCAAGTCGGTATTTTTGAATGGCAATCTTGCTGAGGAGGTCTATGTGCACCAACCGCCTAGCTTCGTCGACCCCAACAACGAGCACAGAGTGCTCAAGCTGCATAAGGCTCTGTACGGTCTTTACTAGGCGCCGTGGGCGTAGAATGCCAAGATGGACACATCGCTCGTCTCCCTCAGCTTTGAGCGTAGCTCTTTGGAATATGTCGTGTACCGGAGGACCAGTGGCACGTCATCATTGTTGATAGGCATTTACGTCGATGACTTGATCATCACCGGCAATAGCGTCGACGATATTGCCACATTCAAAGACCAGATGCGCAACCTATTCGAGATGAGCGACCTCGGTCTCCTAAGTTACTACTTGGGAATCAAGGTCAAGCAAGACACTAGCAAGATCATGCTCTGCCAAAGTGCTTATGCTAGCAAGATTTTGGAGTCATCTGGCATGGCAGGATGCAATTCATGTCACACGCCGATGGAGAATCATTTGAAGCTGAGTAAGAAGGACATCGGTGTCATTGTGGATGCAACACGGTATAAGAGCATCGTCAGGAGTCTGCGATACCTTTGCAATACGAGGCCCGACATCGCTTACGCAATAGGGATTGTGAGAAGGTTCATGGAGGCACTGGCTGCATCGCATTAGGCGATGGTGAAGCAGATCTTGCGCTACATCAGTGGCACTACGAGCTATGGGTGTTGCTACAAGAAGGCAGAAACACAAGAATATCAACAACCGGTGGCATCGACGATCGCAAAAGCACTACTGGGATTGTGTTCTTCCTCGGCACTCGGCACGAGTGTGATCACTTGGACATCCTAGAAGTAGAAGGTCGTCACGCTTTTGTCCTGTGAAGCGGAATACATCGCGGTGGCAATGGCAACATGCTAGGGTGTTTGGTTAAGCCACTTGTATGGCGAGCTGGTTGGGCGAGCACCAAAGATGGTAAAGCTTCTGATGGATAACAAATCAGCCATCGCGCTAAGAAAGAACCTAGTGCATCACAAACGGAGTAAGCATATCGACACTCATTTTCACTTTATTCGTGAATGCGTTGAAAATGGCAAGGTAGACGTTGACCATGTCGGTTTGGATAGACAACTCGACGATATACTCACCAAGGTGCTTAGACGAGTCAAGTTCATCAAGATGAGATAGAAGCTCGACGTTGTTGAGGCGAATCTTGCGCAATAGGCTTAGGGGGTGATTTGTTGGACTTAAGCCCGTTTCATAGTCTTTACTCTATCAAAACTAGTGGCCTGAAACGTGCTCTTGTTCACACCGTGACCGTGATTCTCGGATAGTCTGTTAATTAGTGGAGTTGTGTTTATGCTAAACGTGGGATAGCACGGCTAAAGTGGATCATGATGTAAGAATAGAAAATAAGTTTAGTCTTGCTTTGTATTCTGATCCTATAAAGTAGAGAAGAAAGCTGAGAAAAGTAGCACCGGTTTAGCAGCACAAATCCCCGTGTTTCCTTGAGTATCGTGTGTGTTTCCCTGAGTGTTATATCCGAGCACGACTTCAATATCGTAATCGAGTACGTGGTCGGAAGTCGAAGCCGGGCTTGTAGTCATGGTCGAAACCGACTACCAGGTACCTGCGACAAGGAGTAGTCATAAACAACTTCGAGGTCGTAAGCGGCTTTGTGTGGTCGTAATAAGTACCAGATGCTCGTGGCTGTTTACGACTGCTGCGACTTCCGCTTCAACACGTGCGCCACATGTTTGTCTCCTCGCTGCCCTGCGTATCCACATTGCGTGCCGAGCTGCTTGCTGACGATCTGCTCTCGGCGGATGGCCATCGGCATGACCGGTCGTCGTGATGGCGTTAGGTATCCAGAAAAGCGCCGTCGTCTCAGCACCGGGGCCATGCATGTCGATCCAGTTCACACAAGCAGCTCTCTGTAGATCCAATTCACATCGTAGAGTGGCAGCCTGGTAGGTGGCTACTGCGACCAGGAGTGCCGGTGAAAGCTGCCGACTTGACTAGGCCAAGGCACCTTTTGTTGACAGCAGTGCCAGATGCGTCACGCTCACGGAGTCACGGTGGCCGAAATGTCCTACGGCGCGGCGGTCGTCACGAAAATCAGCACCTTGCAGCAAGCATCCGCCGCGTCGCGTGGATGACGCCAATGGCGTGGCGTGTTACCTGTTGTAACCGGTGATCACCCTAGATTCTACCATATCCACTTCTCAATCTTTTCTTTCTTAAATAGACTATACCCCCTACGCACTAAACCTATAGACTGCCCACTAGTAAACCCTCCAAACAACAACCCTATAAGTGGTATTATGCTTCTTCCCTCCAAAAGACTAATCTGATGGATGGAGATTTCTTCACACTTATAAGTTGTACTTTTTTCTCAACTATAATCCATATAGGACTATTATTTTTCTAACAATCTTCTCCTCACATATGAATTGTGCACACTGCACTTCTGGGAAACTCCCCTCCATATGAATTTGTGCACACCACACCTTAGGAGATGTTAGGTCTCTGACTACAAAATGTTGGAACCGGCGACCACCCTAGGTCCTACCGGATCCACTCCTCGTTCTTAAATAGGCTATGCTCCCTGCGCACTAAGCCCACGGGTTGCCCACTAGCAAGCCCTCCAAGCAACAACCTTATAAGTGGTATTGAGCCTCTTCCCCCCAAAAGACTAGTCTGATGAGTGAAAATTCACTTACACTTATAAGTTGTACTTTTTTCTCTCCCATAATCTATATGGGACTATTATTTTCCTAACATTATCGTGTACTCGAGCCTTGGGCGAAAGACTTCTACCCACGGCTAGCTAAATCGCTTCCAAACATAGACGGGTAGCACTGAAAGACCATGTTATTTTAGACTATTACCGATAGCTTTTTGATTATGACTAATGGTTTTTATCTGTGATTTTTGAAATGACAACAGATGACGGAGACGTTAAAGATGCACACAATTTTAAACTTAAGAAGACGTTTGGAAAAATCTGCTATAAAAAGTCATCCCGTTATTTCAACGTTCGGAGAAACCAAAAACTAAAAGAGACTAAAGTATAATACTTGTTACTCGTTGCCATGCCGGAACGGAATTCAGTCAATGTAAGCTTTACACATGTAATGACGGAGGGCTATTTGTACGTAGCACTTAACCGCTCTTTTATATAGTCGCCGCTCCTGATTGGTGGAAACATGAAAAGGTGTCAAATTTCAAAAAGCATGAGAAGCAACTATGGAGTATACACGAAGAACTGGTAGAATGCAGGGCTAAGAGAAGAGGACCTCGGTGGAGATTCCTCGCTGCAACAACTTTCCAAGCACTGCACCACTAGATCAGGTGTCGGATCGAGAAAGAAAGCCACCTGATATATTTCAAAACTAGTGTCAAACAGATGTACCGGACTGACCCTAATATTATTATTGAGTTGTATACACTAGCTAGTTTACACAAAAGCTTAAGTTTTTACGTGAATTGGTTGATATATGAAACTCAATATGGTATTAGAGTCAAAATGGCTTGAGTTCAAGACCTAGCTGACGTAATTAAAAAATAATAATTGCAGCTCACTTTTATTTCCACGTCTTAGGTCTAATGGAGTCTACACGTGAGAAGGAGTGTTTAAGTATAAGTGAATTGCCCGTCTTTCCTTATCAGTTTAAGTTTTTGGGCGAACTGACTGGTGCATGCAACTCAATATGGTATTATTTGGTTGGTGCATGAAACTTAATATGGTATCAGAACCAAGAGGTCTTGAGTTCGAGACCCGGTTGGCGCAATTAAAAAATAATAATTGCAGCCCACTTCTATTCCACGTCTTAGACCTGAGGACGCCTGCACGTGAGGGGAAGTGTTGAAGTATAAGTGGTGTCTGTCCTAATCTCTCTCTACTATTCTACAATTATGCATGCAATTTACCGGCTGAAATGCTACTTCTATATCTCAATGGTGGCGGTTTTCCAGTGAAAAAAGGACTATGAGACTTCCTAGAGTGAAATGCTGTAAACAGAACTAGATGCGAGATGAAATCCCTTAAGTAGGAAATTCTGAAATCAGTACTTAGTATAATCACAGAATATCGCTCTTTACCAACTGCGACAACACGATGCAGTGTAGATCTGCAAGTTACAGCGAAAGTGTAGTGTAACAATCAAAAGCTCATATACAAGGTTTGTCTTTCGTAGAGATGAATTAGAACAGAAGTGCATAAGACATAATAAAAATAGAACTCCAAAGAACCTTCTAATAAAATTTCAGAAACTAACCTGTCATATTTTAACTTGTTCCAAATGCTACCTAAGAAACATGTTCATGATGTTGACAAACTAAAAACAACTTATTTTCAAGAAATGCATTGTATCTTTCATCATATTTAGCCATGTAGAGCTGCAAAAAATTTGTTCTCCAGGTGCAAGTACTCACAATTGTTACTGCTTTTCTTAGGAACGACTGTGATGCTAATACAGAGATGACGGCTCCCACACAACCACAGAATGGAGCAATACAGGTAAGAAAGGATGGTACCTGAAAACACAATTCGTCCACCTTTCTAGCAAATCGCCAATGATAACAATAAGGGCCCTACAAGTACACAATAATTGGTAAGATACTAAGATCATATCATACCTGCAAGTTATGATCTAAAGAGCATGTAAAACAGGTGTCCAGCAAGTTAACAGAACAAAAGCAATAAGCGAAGATAGAATTAGAAGGCACAATAAATTTCTAAAATATATTCACTACAAAGGGCACCAGAGTAAATTGAAATTCATGGAAATCATGAAAGAAGTATTTACCCATCAATGTGATGAACATCTTCCCAGAGCTGGGGATGCTTATCCTTCTCCCTGCATATCTGTACAATCACAAGAGTGCAAGAATCCAGCATATAAATGCAAACACAATGAAGCCACTATTTCTATTTTTCTAAAACAAGAGTTTTTGTTTCTTTTGAAAGTGGAAAAAGGTGGGCCGGGCACATAATCCCCTGCTCAACCAAACACTTCTGAATATATATTGTTTACATGAGTGATTTGCTGCAAAAGAGAACAGATCTTAAGTTGATGGATTAAAGATAGCATACCTACAAGCCAGGAGTGCCATCTGTTGCTAGAATGGTTATCATTCCATAATCTGAATGAGCTGATGCACCACAATTTCCATTATCAGACTCATTTACTTCACCTACATTGAATTGATCAAATATTATTTTCCACTACGACAAAACCAAGAAATACTATGTAAGGAAATAAAACAGAGTTGCTTTACTGGCGCCGCAATAACAAGGGTCAGTTCATCAAAACAAAAGCTCCTAGAAGGAAATCGAAGATGCTCTGTGATCCTTATGTTTATATCTCCTTCTGGTATAAAAACTGGTAAGCAAAGCAGTGCAGAAAACAAAGCTATCCAAGGAGCTTCTATACTTTACATTCATATCGCTTAGGAGAGTTTCCAATCATAATCATAGGCTATGCTCCATTATACAGCAGCAAGAAAATTACTTTGAACTATTAACAAGAAATATTGCCAAGATCTACAATTCTACATAGCCTTTGCTGGCATAAATTAACCATTAATTTGTTCTTATAAATTAAAAGTGATCTTAAGTGCAATGTTTAAGAAATAATTACACTCGAGATCATGCAAGTATAAATCTGCAATTTGCTTTTTTCACTAAACATTTGCTGGACAGATTAGTAATGCTTCCCATCCCCCAACCCACCCAAGCCACATCAAATAGGAGGATGCAAAGATCTTCATTCTGTAGAATGACATATATTGCATCCATTCATGTTCAAATAAAGCAGAAATTTGTTGAGCATTTAAGAAAAAAATATGTATTTCCATTTTTAAAATTTATGGGAGCATGACATATGCATAAATAAGTGCCAAAGAAGCCATCTAAGCAACTATCAGCAATCATGAAATGATAAGAAGCAAACAAACAAGCAACATCAAGCATGTATTTAGCACTCCATTGCATACCATTACAATAGAACTTTTGATTCTTTTGTATGATATGTGTAAGGAAATACAATAATGTAACCTGGGTAATACTATCTACTCTCTTGTATACTCTTTGTTTTCGTTATCTGTAATGGAAAATGGGAATGTTCCCGGGTTGGGGGAAAAAGAAATACAGTAGTGTAACCTGGGTAGTGCAATAACCGAAGAAATGCTGAAGGGCAATTGAATGCACCAATGCTATGAAAGAATTCAGCATTGAGACCCAAACCCAGAGCAATTAGAGAGAGTATCCTTTTGCCAGTCGCCCTGGTAGGGAATAAGTGGCAATATTGATTATTGAAATAAACACTTCTGTAAATGCAATGTGAAACAATTGTGGTTGTAGTACATTTGATGAATTCTGTATGCTGAGACATGCAAAACAAAAACTTACAGTGCAGTTGCATGGTACAGCTTCATGGTCTCCTTCCAAGAAGGAAAGTGCTCTGCAGATATTTTAGCCAGACAAAGATACAAATATCTTTTATATTTTGAAAAAGAAAAAGCACAAAAAGGAGATCTGATGACATGAATGATATCCATCATATATAATGCTAGATGACACTTAACAAACTTATCAGTTCTTAAGAGATGACAAGACAGCAGATAAGTTGTAAGTACCTTCAGAAGGCCATTAGTTAACATCATTCTGCAAATCTCCGTCTCCGATAGGCCCAATTTTGAAACTCTCATTGAGGTATCCTACATCAGTAATCACTAATCACAGTCGTAGATCTCAACTATATTATTGCAACACCAGTAATGTAAATGATAAAATCTACAAAATTCAGTTGTTGTCTCGAACTATAGGCAGCGAGGATTTGGCGAATGGATTCTTCTTCAACATTTGCCTGCTCCCTCTGGAAAATATCCTTTCCCTACTACATCTGGCTCCAAGGGTCACGCACAACCTAAACAAAGTAACTGAAACACGATGCGACCTACCAATTGAAGATCCCCCGACACTTCTAGCTACCACCAGGGCTCAAAAAAACAAGCAGTGAATTGACCTATTGCTGCTAAAACAGGTCGACTGAACTAGAACAGATGACTCTAGTTCAGTTCTAAATATCACAAGTTCAACACCAGCGGGTCATTCTAAAGAATATTCACCAAATTATCATGTGCTATTATTAAAGTAACCTGTCATGTCCTATCAGTCATAGTATCGACTTAATTCCAAATAACATTATAATGTTACTTAACACTGCCACTGCCAACAGCAAACCCTCCGAGATCTTTTTTATTCCCTTGTCGTTAAAGAACATAATTACCAACTTATATCACGTGCTAGTATTAAAGTAACCTGGCATGTGCCTTTCAGCCATAGTTTAGACTTCAATTCCACACAGCGGGCAGTGCAAAGTGCAAAGGAGTAGTCGGCCAGATCAGAAATTCAACCTCGGAATTTGGATGACGCGTCGAGCTTCTCTGCGTAGGGCGGCGTGTAGCCCCGGTGGGTGCTGCTGCCTGCTGTTCCTCTGCAGCGCCATCTTCTCCTCCAGCGGCAGCTCGAAGAACTTCTTGCTCTCCGCAAGCACCACCTCCAGCAGGCCGCCCTCGATCCCGTGGTTGGACACGTAGAAGAACCCGCACTCCACGCATGCCTACCAAACCAAATCACATGTAACCAGTATTACCTGTGCTGCGTCCACAAAGCAAAGACTCGCAGAAGTTTTTACAAGGAAAGGTCAAGAAAGAAGAGCATAATCTGGAATCAGGCAAGCACCTTTCGGATGAATTTGGCGTCGGCTTCGAGGTCGGAGGACGCGAGGTCCACCACGCGGGGGTCCAGGCTCCCGGCGACCATCTCCGGCTCGCCGGCCGTTGTCGCCCTCCGGTCCAACATCCAAAAGAAGTGTCGGTGGAGACAGAAGAGAGATACACACTTCACACAAATTGTTTTTTTTTTTTTTTGCGCTGTATTTCCCCCCACAATGTGCACCAATCTTAAAGCGCATCGAAGGACACCGCATGTGCATGGATATGTGGTTTTGCTTTTCCGGATGCAATACTAGATATTGTCTACCACAATTCCAATAAATATTGTGTATTTGATATTTGTAGCAAGAAAACCTTAAGGTTAGACGGCAAGCTCACCTTTCCCTCCTCTGTACTCCGACCAGACTTGTCCGCCTATCACCCCCTTTGTTGTTTATTGCACGTAGCTAGTAACTATTAACGCATTACTTTCTAGTTAAAAGACCAATCAACACCTTTGTAATTTAGTGCTCACACAATTTACGGATTAAGAAGACATAACACTTGGTGGTGGTGTGAGTGAGGTATGTGTTGAATGTATGCGTCTGACTTGTATTCTCTAAAAAATTAAATCTGTAGATCTTTCTATACAATTAAATGTACACGAAACCACACATGTTTCACCATACTACCCACAGAATACCCTAAAATATGTACAAAACCACAAAGTGGTTTTCCCATATATGCCTGGATGTACATGCCATTCCTCATGGTTGAGTGTTCCAACATTGGTGGAATCTCTAGATCCGACGAGGGTAAGGTCAGGTCCACCCAACAGCCATGGCGGCGACGGAGAGCACCTAGCAGGCGGGCCATGGAGCACTTCGCCAAAGTTTTTGATTCTATGATTTTTCTCGTTTTCTTGTGATTCTTCTTCATGACAAAATCCGAAAATACAACTTGTTGCAATTTCTTGAAGATAAGATCCGAAAGTTTATGCCGCATTTTTTTTCTTGTATTTTCTTCAAGATGGAATCCTTTCTTGTATTTTCTTGAAAGATGGAATCATTTCTTGCATTTTCTTGACAATTGAATCCAAAAATACAGTTTATTGACCACCGCCACAGCTCGCCATCCACCAGTGTCCAGTGACCACCCAACCGTCGGTCTGATTAGAGTAGACTTGCGCCTGACCACTCACTGCTCACCGGCCGGTGAGCAGTGGCTGCACATGACACCGCCTGCATGGCTATATGCCTATATCCAATAATGCATTAGCCTACATATTAGTAGTATCAATCAGTATGACTTGACACACACTACACATTAGTATCAAACGATATCTTAGGTTCTAAACTGCAGTGGCGCTTCTAAGGAAAAGTGGTTTGCTTTGTTCTCGGCTGTAAATTTGCTCACACGCCTCCATCACTCTTACGTCGTCAGGTCAGTCACACAAGCTGCTGCTCCATGGGAGAAGGGAGAACGAGGAAGGGAAACAGAGACATGAGCGTCAGATGTCACACGATCTTCCCGAATCGACCTGGAGCCGGAGGCCACATGCCTGCCGCTTCCAGAACGATACGGTGCTCGTGTTCAGTAACGGAGCCTTCGGAAAAAAAGGGGGCTTAAGTTATCGTGCCTCTTCCAGAGAAGCGCTACCTGACGATGATTCCCTCCCAGCACCTGTATGATGTAAAAAGAAAGCGCCCAATTGTGCAATTGTATTATCAAGTACAATACAACCCGACCTGACAAAATGGAGACGGTGTGATTTCATTCCAGATTAGTGGCGGATCAGAATGTGCAGAAAGAGACAGGGGCGTAGCCAGCCAGCGGCTGGGCCTTAGGCCCAATCTACTAAAATTAACCACTAAAGTGCTCAGTCTACTGTGATCTATAGTATCATAGGTAAACAAATTTGATCTAGGTATCGAGCTATTGCCCAGCTCCGCCCCTAGAAAGAGACATGTGCTTGGCTAATCAGGGAGAGCCTTCCCAACTACACTAGCACTTACAGTAACAACTAGGGAGCTACTAACATCCGAACGTACGATAGGAGCATTCCTATTGTGAGCTCCTCCCAGCCGTCAGATCTTATTTAGATGAATTTCGGCCATCTGATTTGGTGCAAATAAAAAATCGTAAAAACTTCGTCTCAGGCGGTTATCTCTGGCAGTCGCTAACTTGTCGGAGGAGGACGAGGCAGTGGTGGATGACCTCCCTCGAGCACGAGTGGCTTCTAAGGGCTTGGAGGCATAGGGTGAGAGAGAAACTCGTCTCTGGTAGCAATCTTCGAATACCACTGGCTCACCGAAGCTCTAAATTGGTAGAGGAGTAGGGAGGAAGAAGGAGGATCTGGATGGTAGTATGTCCAATTGGGCACAACAAAAAAAATCATGAACCATAACAATTAGTTCCCATGGTTACAACAAAATTATCATTCGATGCAACAAACACAAACACAAACTAAATTTATGCAACAAATTAGAATTATTGTGGCAATAAATACAAGAATCTATTGCAACAAAATAGAAACATTATTGCAAAAAAAAAACCTCTAAATCAGGCCCAATATTTTGATGATAGTGTTGCAACATTTGAAAATAACTACTACAATAATTTGACTTACTAGTACCATCTTTTTAGATGGGCTCAAACCAGGAGGAGAAGGACAACCCATATGCCACCATGTCGTCCGTCGAATCTAGCAGTCCCAACACCACATCCTTGTCACCGTGACCTTGACAGTGCCACTGCTGAGTTCGGCCTCAACAGTGAGTGACGTATGATTGTTGTTATCGTGATCATATGCAACAATGTCTACCAGAGGAGGAGGGCATATAAGTGGCGGCGACGGTGGCTAATCTGGTGCCTCATCTCTACCCCACAACATTGCCTCGTCATCGGCCATACATTCATCATCGGCCTCCCCACCTCCTCTGGCCTCAACCTCGCCACATCTGGCGAGCTCCAGTCGCTTCTCGCAAGGGGAGCCTCCCACACGAGCTCCGATTGTGGTGGATGGCCTCATCAAGCACGAGTGGCGACGAGCTCTGATCGACGGCGACGGCCGAGCTTGGGACATCAGGGCAGAAGCAGGAGTAGAACAACTCATCATGGTTGAAACGGCTCGGCCGAAACATGTAAGGAGGGGGGAGAGAGAGAGAGATAGAGAGAGAAGAATGGATGGTTGGGACAAGACTCTTAGCAGGAATGAATGGATAAGATTGATGGTGGCTAGTTAATTTTGTAGTTGAAAAGTGAATAGTTGTAATAGTAAAGTGATAGAAGGAGTGGGAGCGTACGATGTGATGTATGGTCTCTACCATAGCCGTAACACTTAAGTGTGATTCACGCAAATCAAAAGGGAAAAGCCGAAAAGGTACAGAAAGGGATGTGTTCTCTACGTTTACTGCACCAACCCTCAGTGGGCATAAAGTCCCCACAGATCAGAGACTCCATCAAGCAAATAGAGATACTTAAGAGAGTTTTAGGAAGACAGGGATCAGAATGTGCGTACACTTGTTTGCATAGAGCCAATCACATTATTCACATACAGTGGACGTGTGGATGCATGTTCTTTGCTGAGCACTTCGATCTCAGGAGCAAGGACCATCTTGCTGTTTCTGTTGCCTGGCCACGATGCAAACAACGGTCAGAAATCAAGCTAGCAAAAGCACAGGGTGTAGAAAGTGAAAAAGTTGCCTTTAATTAATTGAGATCTAGCGGTGCCTCCCGATCAAACTTCTCTTTTAAGAAGAACCGCATATGAACTCCTCGCTTGCGTCCCTTTCTACAGAATGTGAAACCACGCAAGGTATTCCATCAGACAAAGGAGCCGTGCTTAATTAGCACAAATTGTCACTTTTGGGGTTGCTTCTTTGTGTAAGCATACTGCTATACTAACAATTGCATCAAGGTAGAATGGTAGATACAGGACAGTGACTCTGAACGAAACAAAGATCAGATGTGTACGTTGCTAAATGGCCGCGGCAAGCAGAAAGGACGGTGGATGTTAGTTCAGACCTCCTGAAACAGTGAAAAGCCAAACCAGCTGTCGACACTCGATGGCCTTTTTACCGATTTCAGATCTCATGACAAGTGGAGAGTAACCCCACAGGCTAGCTGTTAAAGCTAATGTAAGCAAATGCAGCTGCTGTAGATGGCGTACATATCAGACTTACCAGATCAAGATGACTAGAACAAATATGTACCTTTCTGATTGTCCATCTCAACATTCTATTTCTCACTGAAGTTCACCGGCGAGCCCAAAAGGTTACCTGCCATGGACATCCATCCATGTGCGATGAAAGCTAGTAGACGACAGCATAAAAATCTGCGATCCTCGCAACGGAAAGTAACCCGGGCTTGCTCCACTTGCATACAGTGAAATGGGTCCCGTAGATAGCTCCAATAAATTAAGGTGGATGGCCTGCCCTCTACTAAGAGATCACAGGAAGCAGCGCTGGGTGAGAGCAAAGCACACTCCAAACATTTGCAGAGCCATCGGTGAGGGGGAGGCAAATTATGCTGCTGGTGGAGTTAGGCGTATGGCTCATCCCACTGACCCTCGTCCTCGTCCCATGCCGGCGAATTGTTCTCCTCCTATCGAGGCTTCAGGAGCTTCACCGGAGCTTAACGCAAGGTTCACCGGAGCTTCACCGGAGCTTAACACAGCCAAGGTTCACCTCGCCGGACATGTGGAGCCGCTTGGCCAGGCTTAACTCCATGGCTTTCATGCTGTGACGGTATATGGCTGCTTCTTAGCCGTTTCCTCATTTGGTGTTGAGTGCTAAGTTGTTCTAGCTTTGGTTTTTCCATCTTCTTTATGTGCAATAAGCTCCAGTAGTTGGGACGTAGATGGCTTAGTTTAGAACTTGTCGTAATATGTATATTGTTGGTACAGGCGGATGAAACTTCAGGGGTTCAGGGTTCATCTGACAGAATTTCCTGGACTTGCTTTTAATATGTATATACTGCTCTGTATGTGTATATACTGCTCCTGTATGTGTACTTCTTATCAACCTGACGATTTTCTGCATGATCCATCTTTCAAAAAAAAAAACCTGCATCTTGTTTCTATGGCCCTGTTCTTTGCGGTTTCTAAAAGTCGTTTTTAGCTTTTGCTACAGTAACTAATTTTTAAACGGGGTATTTTTTTAAGATGAGGTCTACAAGTTAATTGTAGTACACATTAAAAATCTAATATCTGTACCATCAAAAATCGCAAGCGAGTGTCTCTTTTTCCACAATCTTTATCGCAAACAGCTAAAAAGCCATCAGCCGCAGCCAAAATCCATCAGCTGCAGCCAAAAAGAACAGACCCTATGTCACCTACTAAATAGTGGCAGAGCCACATGTTCCACGGAGAGGGATAAAAATTACATTTGTAAAGCATGAACAAGAGGAAACTCTAAGAAGAAAGATCAAAAGAATCAATTTGGTGATTTTTCAAAAAATATGCTACACTGTTAATGATATACCAACAATTAAACGCTGAATCCAGTTGTTGTAAACCAGATCAGTGTACTGAAATAATAAGTTTCTTTAACCTTTTCAAGCCAACCAATGTCATCGATAATATTTATTTCCTATGATTTACTTTAATGGGTTGTCTGCCTTGTCCACACAAAAAATATATAATGTTGCCATCATTTAGGTCCAACCGAGCACATGGTCCACAAAGCAATGCCTAGAGTATGCTCATTACGAATATAAGATGCCACACTAGGTACCATAAATAATAAGGTATACTAGGCTTTGTGCAATCACTCCTATGCTAGGGGAAACACTAGCAGCATAAATAATAAGCTATACTAGGCTTTGTGCAGTCACTCCTATGCTAGGGGGAAACACTAGCAGTGACGTGCTTTTGGGCCCTATTTGTATTTGTATTGATTTCTATTTCTAATTTTTGCTTAGAAAAACAAAAGGCAAATATAAATATCTAATTTCTTGAAGTGATTTCTCTACTTCTCTCGCAATTGTCTCGCTTCGAAAATAAGAGAGGTCATGGGTGTGTCACGCACTCCGCTCCTCTTGCTCCCGTCACGAGCATGTATCTCTCCCCTACTTTTTCCACCACTCGTTCACTCATTCTAAAAGCCACTTCTTTCGACCATTATTATTTATTTTTATGAGTCTAAATATATTAGTCCCTAGCACATATATATGAATCATGTGTTATGATCATATTGTTTACGAGATTAATTCCAATCTAATCATATGGGTTAACAGCTTGTAGAGCCGATCCTGTAAAATAAACCTAGATATTCCGCCCTGTGTTGTACCCAAGTTAAACATATACATGCATATTAAATTCCAGTAGACTCAATCTCAATAAATATGTTTACCGTATTCTAGCACAACTGTTCTTCGCACCTCGAGTATTAATTCCTCAAGTTAAATTTCACATTAAATTATTTCCTATCACATACATTAATAATATGAACAATTTCATATTGAGTTAAACTGACAATAATTACAATAAATATTGAAAGCCATATAAAATCCTACTATCTCCCACTTGGCTGAAACATTTCAATCAACAAACTAAAGTCTCATATCTTTTAACATACTTAAAAAATAATCCTTAAGCTTAGTTAGTTGATCTGCAACCATATTAATGCTAAGCAAATAAACTAAATGAACAAACTTGAGTATATTTATTACATCGAGAATATAGTGATACATTCCTTCAATATGTTTATTTTTTATTATAAAATTTAGGATCCTTCAAGACCTTGATCACTACCTCATTATCACAAAAATAGTGACAGGTTATGATGCTCATTCTATGACTTAAAGCGATGTAAGAAGTTCCTCCAACCATACATCTTCCTTTGCTACTTTAAATGCAATAATATATTCAGCTTTCATGGAGAAAAGAGTAAGTAAATCTTGTTTTGTGTTGCACTAAGAAATAGCACCTCCTGCCAAAGTAAATGGATAATCATAAATTAATTTTCAGTCCTCCAAATCTCCTTGCCAATCAGTATCAGTATAACCCTACAGCTAAAGATTATGACCATTAAAATATAATGAATAATTCATAGTTCCTTTGACATAACATAATACATATTTGTTTTGTTATCAATGCTCTTCCCCAAAATTATTTTGACATCTACTGAGAATTCCAATAGCATAGCTAAGATCAAGTCGTATGAATAACGTAGCATACATAAAACATCCTAAAGCTGAAGAATAAGGAATTCTATTCATTCTAGCTTTTTCCTCATGAGTGTTTGTACATAATTCCTCACTGAGTTTAGTTACCTTCATAATAGATACATTAACAGATTTGCTGTTTTCCATAGAATTGTTTTAAAGCATTTCGATGGTATGCCTTTTGGAACAACCTAAGAATCATTTTATTCCAATCTCTATGTATTTTCACTCCTAAAATATAAAAAGCGTCTCTCATCTTTCATATCAAATTTAGACTCACTTTTACCAATATATTTCTATCATTAGAAACAATAAGAATATCATCAACATATAAAGACAGTAAGACAAAATATTAACCCAACTTTTGTATATATGCAATAATCACCTTCCATCATTAAAAAAACCACATGATATGATAGCATTATAAAAAAGAATATACCATTGATGTAAAACTTGTTTAAGACTATAAATTGATCTATTTAATTTGAAAATCTTATTTTTATTTCCTTTTTCTCCAAAACCTTCCAGTTGTTTCATATATATTTTCTCCTCCAAAAGACCATTAAGAAAATTAGTTTTAATATCTATTTAGTGGAGTTCAAGATCATAATAAACCATTAAAGGACTAATAATATGAATTAAAGTAAATTTTGCATCAACAGAAAAAGTTTACACAAAATCAATACCTTCTCTTTGTTTAAAGCCTTTAGCAACAAGCCTAGCATTATATTTTTTCACTAAAATTGCTGCATTTAATTTTCTTTTAAAAATCTATTTACAATGTATGAGCTTACAATTATTTGGTAGATCAATAAGTTCCCAAACTTTATTCCTTTTCATCGAGTTTAATTCTTTCCGTATTGATTCCACACATAGTTTCAATTGTGAGCAGTGTATTGCTTCTTTATAATTCTTTGCTTCTTTCTCTAAATGTAAAATTTTAGAGTGAACTGCCCTCAAGAATAAATAATAATCATTTAGATATTATGGTGTACTTAAATTTTTCCCACTTCTCCTAAGCATGTTTATGTTGAGAGTTTGATTTGTATTTTTTTCAGGAGTTGAACCTCCTCCAGTATGAGAATTAATACCAGATGTATCTATTTGTGTTTTCGGTGGAGTTACCAATAATTCCACCCTCGTCTGCTTAGCACGACAAGGTATGTTTTGATCTAAAAATATTGCATATGCTTTCCACTAGTTTATCTTTTTCTGGATCATAAAACTTGTACCTTTTTTATTCCAAAGAATAATCAATAAAAATTTTTGGCATGCTTTTATGTTACAATTTTATACTATTTTGGTTTGGCACTCTATTTTGTGAATTACAACCTTAAACAGCTAAGTAGCGAAGTGAGGATTTCCTTCCAGTCCACAACTCGTAAGGAGTGACTGTTACAACCTTAGATGGCGAGTAATTCGATAAATAAATAATAGTATATAAAGCTTCACCCTAAAAAGACAAAAGAAAGAAAGATCCAATCTGATGATGTGGGGTCAATAACCTGCAGAGTCGATCCTGCAAAATAAACCTAGTCATTCCACCATATGTTGTACCTAGGTTGAACATATACATACATAATAAATTTTAGCAAACTCGATCTCGATAAATATGTCTACCATATTCCAGCACAGCCGTCCTCGACATCTCGAGTATTAATTTCTCGAGTTAAATTCCGCATCAAATTATTCGCTATCACATACATTAATAATGTGAACAATTTTACATTAAGTTAAACTAACATTAACCATAATAAATATTAAAAGCAACGTAAAAACCCCAACACTTACAACATATCAAGCTAATTTAATTGATGTCATGTTGTCAGTTTAAATAAATCAATCAAACTGTTAGTTTGCAAGTCTCCCAAACAGGTATGTAAGAAACAGAAGCCCATGATTGCACGTGACAGGAGAGATGATCAATAAAATCACCGGTCTAAATCGTACAGTACCAATCGCACTCTTGCAGTTTAGGCAGATACCTGATTCAATGGGACGGAACAATAATTAGTGCCCTATCTTTTCATCCAATAAACACTTTGAATTCCTGGAATGAAAAATCCCATGAAAAGAAAAGCGCACTACTAGAAAAGTTGGATGAGCCCACTACCATGTATACCTATTTTTATATAATTTGTAGCATGATCCAAGGGGAACTTCACAGCCAGATTTTTCATGCAATAAACCAATTTCAGGGTCATGCCATTGAAAAAGGTTGAAAATGACCATTAGAGCTTATCTACACTTCATTTTCATCCAACTGTTGTTATCATAATAATGGTAGAATTCAGCAACTGGGCGCATAACAGATGGTGCACTGTCACTACACTACCAAAATTGTCTATCCATAGCTACCTCTGAGTCTATGGAGTAACACATCGATGCTGCAGCTCACAGGTTTTGCATGATCAGAATAGTAAGTGAAAGCCGATATGTACTGACAAGAAAAAAGAACAGCAAGCCTCTCAATTTCGTTCCTCCATCCAATAGATCACAAGTTGCACATCCATGTGCTATGCATGGGCATAACTGACACAAGAGAAATGTTTATTCCATTAAGACGTGAGATAATCAATTTATATGCCAAATGCATGTTATTATTAACAATTATGAAGATATATATGATACATCAAATTTGCACAATCCAGTACCTGTGGATAGTGGATGACATATTTGACTCATCCTAGTTATGCAGCAGAGGCTTCTAGATTGAGGCACTTTCAAGGAATTCTTAAAAACAAAACATTGCTATGAACTTCCAATGCTCTATCTTCTTTATGTACATAGTATCGTCTGCAACATATAAAGCCTCCGAGATTGCATTTGAAGCAAGTTGGATGAGTTAAACTGAAGAGAGTTGGGGGTGATGGAAGAAGCATGTAATCATAACTTGAATTCATGGCATTACTGTTGCATATGAGTTAATTCACAAAATAAAGTCTTATCTAAAGTAAGTATCACGAGGCTCTACAATGAGTGCACGAAGTGACAAATCATGGACATTCTATTAGCAACTAAATCACATGATGCAGATCACTGAGTTGCAAAGTTGTGCACACCCAGGCCCAGCCCATGCAAAGTTGTGGTTGAAGATCACATGATGTAGATCACAGGTTTTGTTTATTTCATTTTGACTACAAATGCATGATGTTTCAGTTCACTTTGCTTTAATCCTATACATCTCATTTTGTTTTAGAGTATTTTTGCTTTAGTCCGATACGAGGCAACAGATGCCTCTAACTTCTCACCAAGGAAGGAAAATACAGACTACAGACACACTGTTCAGACATGGAAAAGGCTGCAGAACTAATGGTCTGAATTTCAGAGCCAAGGGCAACTCATAGAATCAATAACACAAGTACAGTATGTCCATAAATAAGTTCAAATTGTAAGATCAGTTGTGGCAAAATATGAAAAAATGTCTAAAAAAACAAAACATAAAAAGAGAAAAGATGAAACCAGTGTAATATCAAGATCTTCTAGAATCGTGGCTGACTTGAGACTCACGTTCATTCATATCGATGATATGTTTTTGGCTTTCCAAAAAACCTGTCACTCAATTCAACCATATGAGAAGAAAAAAAACTTCTTCAGTCCGACCTGAATTACAGTACTGGAATTGCCTTCAGTAATTAGCAGTACAGCCTTGTACACTTGGTAAAACTATTTTTGGGCAACCTGTAGACATTGTTCCTTTCGGTAAAATCATTAAACTGAAGCACTTCATTAAATTAGTCTTAATCTTGTCTCTTTCGGAAATAAAGTAATGTCTGGTTATTAAGATAATAATAGATGCCTAAAAATCAACCTTATTAAGATAATAATAGATGCCTAAAAATCAACCAAGCATCTTCAGAATACGACACCCTATGCAGCATATTCTGTTCAAACAGCTGAACAATTGGATTATATGACGTGCTAACCAAAAAAACAACAGTGATCAGAATGGAAACAGGAGTATAGGACAAAATAGGCTAATAGCCCTTGGATGTGAACTGTACAATCTAAACCAACATCCAAATCTTTGCACACCCAGGGAATAATGATATATCATATGAGAGCCCCGTGTCATTATTCTCAGAACATGACACCGGACAAAAGATTACTATTTTCTAATCCCAACGAATTAGAGAACAATAAGCCTTACCAAAGTTGCGCAATGCTTGTAATTTATTTACTTCTAGTTGCAAAATTCATATTATGTAATTATTCAAGTGTTGTAATAAATTTATTTTGTATGCAAGAATAGTGTTTAAATTGATGTAGTTCACTGTGTTGTAGATAATTTAATTGTTCTTTAATTACTATTAATTAAGTTAATTTCACTATTAGCGTTAGTTAAAAGTTTAGGCTAGTTCATCATAGATGTCGGTCTCTAACTTTAAGCTATGACTGATACTATACACACCAAGCTTTTACCAACATCCAGGCCTCTTCTTTTCAGCTTCAGTTTCTAGTTTTTCTACAGTAACTAGCTTTTCTACAATACCTAATTTAATGCGGTGTCTATAAGTCGATTGCAATAAACATGTAGCAACTTTATCTAGATCCGTTAAAATCGCACGTGAGTGTCTCTCTCCGTATAGCTTCTCTGCAAATTGTTACTATTTATCAGCCGCAGCCAAAAACCATAAACCATAGCAAAAAAGATCAGGCCCTCCTTGTCATTTAATAGTGAGCAATGGCTTCTCAGCATCAAGTAGCAGGCTCATGATAGCACTTCTTCACTTGTAAGTATTGCCATTTCGCACTCAATCTAATCGGTGGACGCAAATCCTCAAATGCTCGAATCATTTGGACACTGAAAAGCAAAGCAGGTAAAAATGAATCTGGACCACCAAATTACGGGAGAACAAGCCCACAGGCAACAACAATGTCATTGCTGCAGTTCCTTGCGCGGCGCCTCATCACCACCACCTCCAAATTGTACTCATCAGATCATCTCTCGCTAATTTCAGACAGTAAAACAAAGAATCCTCCTCAAATGGCCCAACCGAACACCGGGGTTCGAATTGACCAATCGATCGATCGCCACAAGCAATCGAAGAAGAAAAAAAGCGAACACAAATCGTCTGAGAGTACGGGCAGGCCCATCCGTACTAGAATCCAATCCACCATCGGAGACGAATCGCTAAACCAATTTAGCCTACAACTAAGGAACCGCATAATCCAAACTAGAAATTTCGAATTGGGGCAAGTCACTAGGCGTAATGGGAGAGAAGAAGAAAAGAGGAGACTTCGATTTACCCATGGATGGGGACAGAACTCGCTGAAGCTTCGTTTCTCCGTCGGCTACTCGCCTTGCCGTGGCGGGAGGGAGCACGGCACGGGCACGGTGGTGTGCTCGCCGACGATGTAACACCGGCAAATCGGAGAAGGAGGCGCTTTGGGGACCTCGAAGGCGCATTTCGCGTTGGTGACGACGCATTTCGGAGCGCGCCCCTAGTTTTTTTTCTATTTTTAATTAAACAGAAAACGCACACCACACTCATAATACACATCTCACACATATACATATGTGCAACGTATTAAAACATATGTTAAAACTTAAACGAAGATTGCTAAATAAATTCTAAATTTATTGAGTACCTTATAGAGTACGATCATATACTTTCTTATTAAACATACATACGGATATAAGATGAGACACCCAGAATTAATCATAAATCAAATTGGACAGGCACCTCATACGACAGCAAGCTTGCCAACCGAGCGTTCCTCCCTTAATTTTTAGCTGATGTGGGTAAATCAGTCATGCCCAAACCGCCATGGGTGAGTGGACCTTCCTACATTACGGCCCGTTTGACAGAAACGGCCCATAGAGCAGCAATGTCGCGGTCCCTCCTAAAAATACCAAGTGAAATTGGCCAGCTTCAGCATGTGGCCCTGATCAGACAGATCCAGCCCATGAAAACACAGTGGTGGAAGACGTTTCGAGAAATAAATTCAGGAGAAATTTGCGCTTGCGAGTGACCATGGTGCACATGAGAATGTCTATTATAAACTTTACATGCATTTTTTTCCCACCACCAACTAAGAGCAACTCCAGCAAGGCCCCTACTTGAGCCTCTAAACTCATATTTGAGAATCAGAGCAAAAAATTGAACTCCAGCAGGACCCCTACTTGAGCCTTCAAAAATAGGAGCCTCTCAAATGAGGCCTCCAAGCCCTCATTCCTAGGGGCCCCCTACTTGAGCCCCTAAACTCAAATTTATTCGTATTTGAATAAATACGTCCCTCATTCGGAACAAATTTGAATTTAAATTTGAATATTCGTATTTGAATTCATAAATTTAAATGTCCCTCATTGTACTTTCAATTTAAATTCAGAACAAATTTGAATTTAAATTTGAATATTCGTATTTGAATTCATAAATTTAAACGTCCCTCATTGTGCTTTCAATTTAAATTCGGAACAAATTTGAATTTAAATTTGAATATTCGTATTTGAATTCATAAATTTAAATTCGGAATAAATTTGAATTTAAATTTAAATATTCGTATTTGAATTCATAAATTTACATATTGTCCCTCATTGTGAAATCATAAATATTTTATTGTGTATTGTGCTTTTGTCCCATATATATGTATATAGTGTGTGAGGAAATAGAAAGAATTGAGAAGTAGGGGCTCTGTTTTGAGAGCTCCTACTGGAGTGCAGTCCAGAAAACAGGGCCCTCAAAAATAGGGGGAGCCCTCAAATGAAAAGTAGGGGCCCTGTTTTGAGGGCTACTGCTGGAGTTGCTCTAATCATCCTATAAGTGGGAATGATGGGAGTGAGAAAGATTTAGAGGAGCAACAGGTTACAGCCTTTTTGTAACTAAAAGTTGTATATATTGTAGCTATCTTTTCACATTTACCTTGTAATCTTGCAAGGTTTCACCACGTTACCCCCTTAAACTTGCAAATTAAATTCCCACTCCCTTAAACTTGTAAAGTTTTATCACTTGACTCTGATCTTCCAAATTAATCCTTCGATGAGGAGTGGCTGCTCGACCGCTGAATCAGCAAAGCCCGGACCAAGATCGCAGCTTAGGGGGTGATCGTTTTAGCGATGACTTCTGGCTTTTGGCTGAAATTTCACTGTAGTTGGCATTCCTACGCGCGCGTGCATCCAGGACCAGGGCACATCTCTTCCAGTCGTCCCCCCTCATACCGCAGTAAGAGACCGCTCAGTTGAACTTTTTAAACTGTTTTATGGTTAAATCTGTATTGTAACTAGCTTATTTTGTATTTAATTTGATGATAGTTTATTTGACATAATTAAATATAAAAAATTAAAAATAAAAATAATATATTAGCCTATCACAAATAATACAAACGAATACGATAGAGAACAACGAACAAAAAACTCAAAATAAATAAATAAAATTTAAAAAATAAAAAAATTAAAGCCAAAAAGCTCAAGAATAAGCATGCCTAGAGCGTTCACAGCACGGTCTGTCGCTGCAAGTACGGAAAGAATCAAACCAAGCTTTTAGCACAGAGCAACAAGGATTATGTCCTGTCCGGCACCAGCGTCACTTAGGTCCTGATCGTTTCGGCTTTTTTCGGCTTCAGCTTTTTTTTCACTATTCACTACACTATCCACTAACTCAGCTACAGTGTTTTTTCAGCCAGCTACAGTGTTTTTTTCAGCCAAAAGCCAAAAACCATCGTTATTCCGATCACCCCCTTAGTCATCATCACTTCATCAATCTGATCCATCAGAATCAATCAACACAAGAACAAGACCAGATAGTAATAATGATTGTCCGAGGCTGACCGTTTTGCTACCAGATGGTTCCGACGATCACCCCTGCTCGACCATCTGCATCTGAAGGCTTGACGCAGATTTCCTTCGATCAGGCTGTCTGTATCTACAGTGAAAGAAAGGCCAGCGTCACCTAAGCAAACTTGTCGCAATTTTGTTCAATGAAAAATATCACTTTTGAGCATGTTATAAAACACACGATAAGAGATAAATCAATAAAAAAAAACATAACACAAAAAATTAACATACAAAACCTTACGAAAAAAGCATAGACACACAGTCTGTAAACTACTGTATGGAGAAGTTAGAGAATGCTATTGACGTATAACATGTGTAGATAACTTGAAGCACGTCATCTGTCATGAGACTTACACGAGAAAAAAATACTCTTAGGAGCAAGAGTACTAGACGAGAAAGAAACATAGTTCTAGTCGGTAGTGGAAACAAGACATACTCAAAAACTAAACAATAACCTGCTCGAAAATAGGAACAATACTCCGCTCGAAGACGAAACAGAGTCTCATAAAATAATGGTGAAGAGTTGTAGTAAAAAAATGCCTCGAGTAGCAGTGTCTGACTTTAGTCGGTGCAAACACTTTTGGACACCACATCTAGTGCAAGTCGGTGCAGAACCTATCACGAACACGAAGATGGTCTCAATCATAACCTCCAACTAGTTCGCATTACCGACCAGTTTACTAATCGAAATATATCATTTTGAGCAAAACCAGATTGGACTTTTCAAGTGGTCAGACTTGATCAGATTCAAATCACAAAATACAACAATCACCATATTGAATCAAATTCCTCCTGTAGCAAAAAAAAAAGACCAAAGAACTTCTCAAATAGCTCATAAAATACTTCTTGTATGTCAAACGTCCGAAAGGACTAATGAGTAATATTGACCAAATTTGAACAAAGTTCAAATTTAGTAATAGGATCTGGCTTTGTCATTAAAACAGTTAGATTATCATGAGTACTGATCTTACAAACCTTAACATTGTCTTGAGAAATAACTCATCGGATAAAGTGATACCTAATATCAATGTGTTTTATTCTCTCATAAAATATTTGATCTTTTGTAAGGAAATAGCACTCTGACTATCATAGTGAATATTGATAGAAGATGTACTTCCACAAAGCTTACTATACAGACTTCTTAGCCAAACAACTTTTTTATAGGCTTTTGAAATAATCATATACTCAGCTTTAGTGATTAAAATAGAAACAATAGTTTGTAGAGAAGCTTTTTCAACTTACGACACAGGACATAGCCTCCAACAGTGAATATATGACCGATAAGAGATCTCTTATATAAATCCCAACACAGTCAAAATCTACATATCCAATTAGTCCATCAATGACATTTTCAAACTACAAACAAGCATTAAAAGTGCCTCTCAAATATTTGAAGATTTACTGAACTACTCTCTAGTGGTCTTTTTCTGAATTGGCCATATATCTATAGACAACATATCATTTTAAGCAAAATTTGATCGGATTTTTTAAGTAATTAGACCCGACTAGATCTGAATCACAAAAAATAACAACACAAGACATGGCAAAAAGCAGAAGATTTTAGTTTGTTTGATACCAAAAGACGATTTCAGTTTGTTTGATACTAACAGCAGCCTGTGTGATGGTAGTTCTTCATCTGTAGCTGTTGCAGAGTGAAGGGTGCCAATTACCAACTGGTAAACACTCACGGAGTGCAATCGAATCTCCTACTCAATAATGGTAATCACTGGCTACCCATCACCTAGGACCAGATGGCAATGGCATTTGAATTGAAGAGACCACTCGATTAGGCTGAAATATAATAGTACACTAGTAAGGTGCCAGTGCGTTGCAATGGAAAACCAAATAAAAGTGATGCATACTATCAAATATCTCAAACTGAATAATAAATATCAACTTTTTCTTACGTCATCATGTATGCATATACAGGGCTCATGTTATTGTTTGCATATCAACACAAATATCAATTATTTGGCTCATTGGAAAATTAAAAATATTTGTAGTCCATGTAATTGTTCACTTAATGTTTATAAAAGCATTTTTAGACAAAACACAGGAGATAGCAGAATTCAGTTGCCTTGTAGCGCATCGTAGTTCCTAAAAAGAACATCGGAATACAAATGGGTTAACAACTACTAATGAACTACGAATGTATGCAATGCCTATATAGCAATACATGCCACATGCAAATTCCAAATATTAACCAAGGTTCCAAATTTATTAACAAATCTTATTATCACTTACTTTTCCTCTTGCAAGTTTGCAGAACCTTGAACATCTCTTCTTCAGCCACAGGACAGACCTGATAGGATATAAATCGTGACAATATTTAGTCAATGTAGGAAACAACCGACTGAAATAAGTAGGCAATAATAGTGTGCATTGATAATTACCTTTGGCAAAAGAACATCCCATTTGTCAGCTTTTTTCCTTTCTCTTTTACTTTATTGTGTTGTGGAGAACCTAGATTTCACGAGTCTATTAATGATCAATGCAACACGAAGTGTCGTGTATCACAAATTCACAATTAGTTGGCAGGAACAAGCATTTACCTTGGCACGTTGCGTCTGATCACGATCAAGTAGATACGGAGGAAGAGCACCCTCTTGAACATCATCATTGACCTTTTGTCGAGAAGTTGACTCATCGTGCATTTTTAGGCTGCAAAGAAACAATTGACAATAAGGCCCCATAAATCATTCGCAACCAAAAAGGCAGAATCTACACTGCAAGGAAAACTTAATTTTCATGCTCACATCCCCTACTCAAAGTATCAATGCATAGACTAAAGGAGCAACACAACTGTGAACATGTTGAGCAGGGCGGAAAATCTACCTAGCCTACACAGGTAAATGGTAATATGACAGGGATGAGAAGCTAAACAGCAAATGTTGATAGGTTATGTGATTAGTGGTATCTATGAGTGATTAAAATTTGAACCTTATAGCACAACACTATATAGCCTGTCATAGAATCATGTATATGACAATCTTGATGCATTTCATTTTTACCATGAGCATGAACCCATGTATCTACTTCAACAGTATCAGGGCTGAAGGAGTAAGAAACTAATTCAAAACCTATAAAAGTATGCATGTACTACCTAGGGTTCATGAAGGGTTTCAGAGTATGCATGTAGAGGATGTCTGTCAAACATTGGCTACAAATAAGCGTTATTCCTGAAATAATATCTAGCTCCTACCGCGAACTCAATTCAAGCAATGGAATACTATTATGCGAATGTTCTTTGTTGCTCTGCAGGGAATCTGGTAGAGAATTTCGCGTACTCAGGGAATCGGAAACCTCGATACAAAGCATAAGCTTGAAGTTATGCATCGACAAAGAAGAAGTTACAGGACACTCGGGTTCACCTACTCCCACAATCTACGCCATATAGTGCACCTTTGCATATAGGGCATCGATTTTAATTCAACAAACAAAAATTCCTAAACAAGAGCATCCGGATGAAACAACCTCAAAGCAAGCAAAATTTTGTTGTTTTGTTTATCATACGTAACTAATATGAATCAAGAAACACAAAGCAAAGCAATCGATCTTAACTTACCTAACAATAGTCGATTATCTTGACTCAAGGCAATACAAAGAACACTTCCTATGAAGCAATCCAACAAACAGATAGCATGCCAAGTGAATAGGAAAGAATTACCATTGAGATGAACCAGATTAGGGCAAAGGAGGCGTCGAGGTGACTGAGTCCGTTAGGCTGCTGCGCCAATACTCGGGCGCATGCCATGAGATGATCGTAACGAGAAGGAAATCAAGGAATGCCGGGGCAAGAGAATGGAGCGCGTCTTGTCTCGGTACCGGCAATCACCGCCGCTTGGCATCTGACCTCGTCGGTGCCCTTGCGCATTTCGCGCCACCTCTGTTGGCCTCCTCCTCGATGTCGGCGCGCGTCCGGCAAGACCGGCCGGATCCAAGTAGGCAGGACGGATCGCCATCGCCATCCTCTCCCGTGCAGGCATTCCGCCGTCCGTCGTTCGGATCTGCAACGTGCGAACGAGGACAAGGCCCGAGCTGCTTGGGTCGGGAGAGGAGGCGAGGGAGAAGAATGGTGACGATTCGAATCGGGAGGAAATCACGATGTGGTGGGGAGGAGGGCCCCTACACTCCCTTGTAGAAGAGCTCGTCGCTGGGCAAAGCTGCGCGCCGGCCGGCTGCGAGGAAGGGGCGCGGGGAGGGGAGGAGGGTGGCGGGGGGCGCGGGGGAGGAGTAGGGGCGGCGGAGGGGAGGGGAGGAGGGGGCAGCGGGAGAGGGAGGAGGCGCCGGGGCGGATCTGCGGAGGGGAGGAGGCGGCGGGGAAAGGCCGGGAGGGGATGGGGTCGCGGGCGGCGGGGGGGAGGGGAGGCGGGTGTGCGCAGTGGGGACTGGGAGGACCGGGAGAGAGGAGCGGCGCTCGTGGGGAGGAGGAGGCGGGGCGCGGAGGGAGATCGAGGCGGCGGCGCGGGGGGGAGGAGGGAGGCGGGCGGAGGAGAGCGAGCGGCGGGGGGAGCGAGGGGAGGCGGGGCGGCGGCACGGGGGGGGGGGGAGGAGGCCGCGGGCGCGCGGGAGAGCGAGGGGAGGCGTAGGGGCGCGGGAGGAAGAGCGAGGAGGAGTGGGGCGGGCGGGGAAGAGCGAGGGTAGGCGTGAGGCGGAGGGGTGATGTTGGGATTTTAGGGTTTAATCAGATCGTGTGGCTGAGAAGAGAGGAGAAAGATCGAATGGTTAAGAAGTGAGGGAGGGTGGACGTGACGGCAACCACCAACTCATTCTTTTTAAATAGTAAAGATATTTAAAATTATATTATAGTTGATTGAAATTATACTGTAGTTGACAGTAGCTTATTTAATATAATTAATTTAAGAAATCTAAAAAAATTAACCCATCACGTATAATACAAACAAATACAAAAAAACTAATAAAACAAAAATTATAAAAAATAAAAATAAACTAAAAATCAAAAGTCCAAATCCAAACGAGCAAGCCGAAAACCCACGCGCGCGTGCAGTGCAATGCAAGCCCCTACTTGCGATTTGTCATCTGTCCCATCATGCTCCAACAACTCGAGGCACAAGTAGCGGATGCTGCTGCCATTAACAGTGATAACAAAATCAGCGTGATTTTATACGGTTGCACGGGCATGCAGCTTAAAATTATCCAAGAACCGATACCCTTATTCCTGAAAGATTGAACGATGGTCGAACAGATGATCTTGCCTGAACAGCTTTTATTGGCATTAGGACTAGACATCAGGCCATTCATTTTGGTTTTTTTTAAGGCTTCTTGCTAAAATTTTATAGTAACAATTGTTAACTTTTTTAGTTATTTAACTAAAAATAGAGAGAAAAAAATGAGAAAACAAAACACCGTTTGTCTCCACGGGCAATAATGAGAAATTTTTTTTAAAAATAACGTTTATCTTCATGAACAATACAAAGAAAAAAAGAAAATGTCAAAAAGAAAAACAAATAAAAACCAGCAAAAAAGGTGAGATGAAGAAGCCAACGTGCGTTCTTTTTGGCCAGGAGTCATAAGCCGCCGAAGCCAAATAAACAGGGCTCAACTCAGCTTTAAGTTAGGAACTAATGAACTGCCTAACATACACGTTAGCCAGAGATCATAATACAACGAGATATATGTTCAGTTCACATGACACCAGTACCCTCTGCACTGCACGTCTGCACTACACCCCACCCCACTTCATAGAGTACGAAACAGTACGGGATTTTTATACAGGTTACGGCAAAAAAAAACACTGCCCAAGGTAGTAACACCTCTTGGGTTGCAGCTTCTGCTACTTCCGACTGAAGAGGTTGCGCAGCTTGCCGCGCTCCAGCTTCTCGAGCAGCTTCTTGGCGCCGGCGACGTCCATCTCGGAGAGCTTCTTCAGGTACCCGATGGCGCCGTGCGCGATCATCAGCTTCTTGCAGCGCTTGCTTGCCGAGAGCGACAGGAGGCAGGAGACGGCGTACTTCTTGGCCGTGTTCTCGGGGCTCGGGTCCAGCAGCTGCACCAGGTTGGGCACGCTCTTCTCGTCCTTCTTAATGTCCCTGGCGTTCGGATGGCAGCTCATGAGGCTCGCCACCGCCTGCGCGGCCACCTCGCGCGCGCCGTTCGACTTGGCCTCCAGCAAGCGCATGAGCAGCGGCATGCAGCCGTGCTCGCCGACCAGGTGCTTCATGTCTTCGGAGCTCGAGATCTTGCAGATGGCTGCCGCGGCAGCCTGCTGCGCGCCGACGGAACCTTCCCGGAGCACGTGGACAAGACGCGGGAGCACGCCAAGTGACACGAGGCTGTCCGGCGAGACAGCGCGTACGAGGTTGCGGAGCGCGCCCACTGCGGATTCCTGTGGCAACGGGCCGTCGAGATAGGTGAGCAAGCTGCGCAGGCCGCCCTCGGACACGACGGCGCGCCGCAGGTTGTCGTTGCTTGATGTGAGGTTCTGCAGGCACTCGGCGGCGTACTCCTTGGAGCCGAGCAAGACGCCGCAATCGAGCAGGTTGATCATGACGCGTACGATGCATTCCTCGGCCAAGGCTTGTCGGACTTCCGGCACCGCCGAGAGGTTCTTGAGCGTGCCGGCCGCGGCGGACTGCGAGATGGAGTCCCCGGTCTGGCAGATGTCGATGAGTGGGCGGACGCCGCTGTGGCCAACGATTGCGCGGGCAATGTCCGGTGACATGGACAGCCGCTGCAGCGTGATGACGGCCTTCTCGCGGCCGACAAGGCTGCCGGACTCGGCCAGCTGGATGAGCGGCGGCAGCGCGCCTTCTGACACAAGCAAGCCCTCGCAGCTGCCGGACTCGGCGAGCAAGCAGAGAACTGTGGCCGCCTTCTCCCTGATCTTGGGCGCCGTCGCGGTGAGCAACTGCACCAGCGCGGCCACGTTGCCACGGCCGAGCGCCGACAACACGCTCTTCTCGTCCTCGCGCAGCGCATCGAGAAGCCCATCCACCGTCTGGTTCTTCGCCTCGGCATGCCCGATCCGCAGCCTAGCAAGCAGCTCTCGCACGTCCGTCTGCGCGGCCGCAGCCGCCGCCTCAGCAGGAGGCGCCGGAACCGTCGCATCGGACAGCACACCAGTCTTGACAAGAAGCGCGCAGTCCCGGAGGTTAAGGTCCAGCTTGCCGGCGAGCGCGTCGAGGTCGCTCTGCATCTGCAGCTTCCCAGCACTCGGCGGCTCGAGGCAGCGTGCGCCGAGCTCCGCGGCCTCGGCAAGCGTGGTGGACACCGACTGCAGCAGCTCCCGGCAGAGCGAGTTCTTGGAGAAGCAGGGGTGGCTGGACAGGTCCGACAGGCACGGCGGCACCCTCTCTAGCCTCGCCGCAATGGCCTTCCACCGCCCACCGAAGGCGGTCGCCGCGCGCGCCGCGTCCAGCGCGGCCGGCACCAGCCCCCGAGCCCGCTCCAGCAGCTCCTCCGCCGTCCCGGCCGGCGCGTCCCCGGCCGCGGCCGGACAGCTCTGCAAGCTCATTTCTTGGTCGCAGCTACAACACCCCACCTCGTGATCTGCAGTATGCACACTAGATCAGTGCTCACCCCTCAGCACAGAAACAAGCAGACAAGTCTTGGAAATGGAAACAGCGAAGAAGAAGCTGCTACTCATCCCGATCTTTTCTAGCTTTCGCTGGACGAAATGTGAAATCCAGCTGCGTAAATGCTGCGATGACACCCAAAATTACGAGCTGGTACGGAGGTCCTATCAAAATTCCCGAACTTTTCTGGCTGGTTTCAATGCTGTGTTAATCGAATAAATTCGAACTATTTCAGAGGAATGAAACGATGGGCAAGGTGGTGACGAGTGAATGAGAACGAAGAAAAAGAAAAAGAAACACACTAGTGGCAGAAATCACCAAGTGGCGCGAGTGGAATGGAATACTGCACATTTAGCATTTGGTTCTGCAGGTTACTTCACATCTAAACAGATTGGCCCATGCACTGGACTTATTGTAAGAAAACCTATCTGAAAGAAAATTGCCATTTGCTTTGCATCAAGAAAGGCAGTGATCTAAAGCGATAGTTTGTGTGTTTTTAAGACAAACCGCTTTGCAAAAGGGACAAGATTTGGGTGCTCATAATCTTCACATTACTTTCTTGTATTCTAATCCAAAGATGTCGCGCTTTCTTTCTTAACACAAAAGAATCATGGCGAAATAATTGCGTGGGGCGACGTATCGTAAACGAACCGAGCCTTCAGGCGCTCAGAACAAATTTTTTTATTATAGCTAAGATAACTTATTTAATATAATTAAATTTAAAAGATTTTAAAAATAAAAAAATAACCCATCACAAAAAATACAAAAGAAAAGAAAACTAGAGAAAACAAAATAAAAAAATAAAAAATAGAAGCGAAAAGCCATGTTAACTAGAACGAGGCCTCCAAAGACTGGATGCGATAAATCTCCACGGTGCTTTCCCATATTTTATCATGGCCCGAACCTACCACGCGTGCCAAAAAAAAAAGGCTCAAAACATTTTGCCTTGACTCGAGATTAACAATCGACGTTAGCTGTGGGCACCCTTGCATCTCTAATCTTAAACTAGTAGTAGTATAGCCCAAAGCTAACCATGTTGTTACAAAAGCCACGCGGTCCCACACGTCATAGACAGCAGCAGCGCGCATGCGGGCTGCGTTACACGACACCTTTTCGTGTGGCACAAACCGCTCTTCGCACGAATTAAAGGTCGTGTCGTGTGGGCTCGTGGCAACTGGCGGGTGCGAAGGTGACATGGCTCGCGACCGGACCGCATCATGAGCCGAATCGGCGACCCGGGGAATCCAACAAACCGACCGAGCCCAAAGCACACCGTCTCGGGCTCCCGGATCCGAACGCACAGCACAGGTGGCGCTCGTGCGGGCCCCACCTTACCTCCTTCCATAGCAGCATCCAAAGCACAGCCCGATCTGCAGGGCCCACGTGTCACTAGCAGCGGCCAGCCTAGTGGATACAGCTATGAGCCATCCTTTTAAAATAATACTTTTATAATATTATATAAATATATTATCGCTAAAAAATTACATAAGTAATATTTTGTTGCCATTTGAATTTAAGATAGAGCTTCTAAGAGCTCTATCATTAAACGAATAGATGACAGAGTACCGCATCAGTGCCACGGCATTTGTTGCAGAACTGTATGGTTTCAGCGTGATTGGATCATTCAACTGCCATCCCAAGTACGAGTAGAAGAAGTGGGTCCCCGACATTTACAGGCTCAAGGGATGAATTGGCCGTCCATAGACCCAACGTATACTCCATTTGTAAGCAGATTGGTCATACCTTCAAATATTGTCCTCACTGGAGAGGCTAGCAGGAAGGAGAAGTCCCCAGGGACTAGGTGTCTGGGACCTCCATCGATGGTGGTAGTCACTAGACTGTTGGCGTTATTTGAACTTATATTATGACGTTTGTTATGGTATCTGCTATGTATGAAATACATGGTATTAGTAGAGTGGTTCATATGTTCGTAGTTGTTGTATGATTTATGCCTTAGTTATAACCTATTTATGAACTATGTTGTGTTATTTTACTATGATATATGCCTTATGTGTAATCTACATTACTTTATTTGCATATTTACATTTTGTTTTGTCACTTTACTTACATATTTATCTTATGTTATGTTACTTTACTTGCGTATTTACCTTTGTTATGTTACTATACTTATATGTTTATCCTGTGATCTGTTACTTTCTGTCCTACTAACATCCTATTGTTTTTTGAACAAGTATAGAAGCCAATGCAGTAGCTACGGAGTAGTGTTACAAGCTGCTCAATCCAACCATCGAGCTTGGTGACTGCTTTGCCTCAGCATGGCAAGGCACCCATTGAGCTTGCTTTGTTGCGTACCCCCATGAGGGCACGGAGGATCAATCCTCATTAGATTATTACATATATGAGTCAAGTAAACTTTTGCTTTGGCACATGCTTTGTGTTCTTCAGCTGCACTATCATTTTTCAATTATTTGCACACAGGGTGAGGCCCTCAGACTACTCCCCCTTGCTAGAATAATAGAGGCCACAGTCGAGGATGCCCAAGACAAGCGCAATGTGTCTAGGATGTTCCTGTACGACAGATCTACTCATTGCGCTTTTTGACCATCTACAACCCGAGATATACCTCACTAGTCTCCCTTGCATGTGGGATGCACTGGTGCTAGCGGACATAGTCCGAACTGGCGCCCTCATCTACTTGTGAGGTTGTAGGGGGTGCTACCGGCGTACTAACCAGTACCTGCTATTATTTTTTAGCCAACAAGGATGGCGCTCGATACAGGGGATTACATTGTGATGCAGCACTTGGAGACTTACCCCGCTTTGGTTCTTCAATTGGGTCATGTTCTGCTTGTCCGATGGGGGACAGCGTAGACAAACACATAATCTAGTACATCAGGTAGATAGCAGACGCAGAGTTGAACGATATCCCACAACACGTTTGTGGCTCAACCGTACTGGCTACTATATACCACGGGCTTTGTAACTGGTGTTGGAGGACGACGGAGAACTCTAAACTCTCTAGATGCCCACTTCCAGATCGATCATCCACATATCAAGCTAGATCTCTAAGGCTCGTCCTTCTACGCAGTACCAGCTAACAATGTGGATCATATTCCACATTGCATATTGCACATATCACCAATGGATATTACCGTGTTAGTAAATGTCACGTATTCACATTCCACATTGCATATTGCATCACATATCACTAACTTTCTCTGTAGATAATGGCAGTCATCAGAGCGTTACTACTTTCTTCCGATGGATCGACGGTTCGAAGAAGTACAACAGGGCATTTATCTAGCAAAAATACATGTCCAACTACGCAGTGGCAGTCGAGAACTTCACTCGTTAAAAACCTTACACTCTGGAGGACAAAGGAAAGGACGAGAGGGAGGAAGACAAGGGAAAGGCACCGATTGCCCCTCCTAAACATGAGGTTATTTTGGACTCGACAAGCTTGCGGACCGAAAGACGAATATTGAGTTTTCGTGTACGAGGATCGATGGAGGAAGGCCAAAGCTTGTGCCTATAAGGGAGAGAAAAGAAATGCACCGATGAACCCTAAATCACTAATGCATAGGATATATAACCATAAGCTTGGTTTTTTTTCTATCCCTTAGTGTTTTCGATTCTAATAGATGTATATGTATATTAGGTGTAGTTCAGGTTGATGATTCGAGTAAGTTACCATTTGTAGCGTAGAAGTAGTGAGATAAACATATGCATTTAACCAAATCATACGCGTCGTGTATTTTGTACATTCATTGTAAAGTATTATATCAGGCTTAAAATAGTTTATTTAAACAAAACTCATTAATACAGCCTAAGATGCACTAGTCAAATTTTCTCTTTAATAATTAGCTATTATTTTAAAACTACTAAAATCAAAAAATAGTAACAAAACTTCTATCGTCAATTGAAATAACAACATAGGTTATGTAGCCAATTGGATTCACGATATGGCTCTGCCATTAAATTATTATTTGGTGATAGAGACTTGCTGATTGCCACGTAGGGTTACACGTAGAATTGTCGCTATTTTAAATGGCAACAGAAGGTTAGTTATATAAGTCTTTAGCGATTATACATTTATATAGTATTAATAAAAATATATTATTTAAAATAATTCATAGCTATCGCGCTTGCATATCAGGGAATGAGGGTAGTTTGGTCATTTTACAGCAGTGCCGTGCAAAAATCCGGCGTGGACACCGTCGGCGGCTCGGATGGGGACGGGATTTATTGCATGTGGCCCTAGGCTTTTCTCGAAATTGTAGAAACACCCCTCGAAAAGGAACCTTTGTGTAATTGTTTTTCAACAAACAAAGGTCTTGCAATTTTCAAATCACCCAGACTCCCTCGACCAAAGGTTCATGTGCCACGATAATAATTTGTAAAAAGCTCGAGGGATCTCCTGCAAATAGCACGCAAAACACGGCGGAGAAAGGAAAGGCAGGAGCCAGGAGCGGAGCAAGAAAAGCGGAGGCTTAGCTTGGAAGCCCACCAACCGAGCACGGGAAAGCGCAGCGCGCGCGAGAAAGGAAGGCAAGACGCGAAACCAGAAGTCACATGCAAAAGGCAAAGGTCTAGCTCGGTTACCTCTTCCTCCGATCCGCTCCCCCCGGACGCGCCTCCTCGAGGAAGACAAGGGAAAGGCACCGATTGCCCCTCCTAAACATGAGGTTATTTTGGACTCGACAAGCTTGCGGACCGAAAGACGAATATTGAGTTTTCGTGTACGAGGATCGATGGAGGAAGGCCAAAGCTTGTGCCTATAAGGGAGAGAAAAGAAATGCACCGATGAACCCTAAATCACTAATGCATAGGATATATAACCATAAGCTTGGTTTTTTTTCTATCCCTTAGTGTTTTCGATTCTAATAGATGTATATGTATATTAGGTGTAGTTCAGGTTGATGATTCGAGTAAGTTACCATTTGTAGCGTAGAAGTAGTGAGATAAACATATGCATTTAACCAAATCATACGTGTCGTGTATTTTGTACATTCATTGTAAAGTATTATATCAGGCTTAAAATAGTTTATTTAAACAAAACTCATTAATACAGCCTAAGATGCACTAGTCAAATTTTCTCTTTAATAATTAGCTATTATTTTAAAACTACTAAAATCAAAAAATAGTAACAAAACTTCTATCGTCAATTGAAATAACAACATAGGTTATGTAGCCAATTGGATTCACGATATGGCTCTGCCATTAAATTATTATTTGGTGATAGAGACTTGCTGATTGCCACGTAGGGTTACACGTAGAATTATCGCTATTTTAAATGGCAACAGAAGGTTAGTTATATAAGTCTTTAGCGATTATACATTTATATAGTATTAATAAAAATATATTATTTAAAATAATTCATAGCTATCGCGCTTGCATATCAGGGAATGAGGGTAGTTTGGTCATTTTACAGCAGTGCCGTGCAAAAATCCGGCGTGGACACCGTCGGCGGCTCGGATGGGGACGGGATTTATTGCATGTGGCCCTAGGCTTTTCTCGAAATTGTAGAAACACCCCTCGAAAAGGAACCTTTGTGTAATTGTTTTTCAACAAACAAAGGTCTTGCAATTTTCAAATCACCCAGACTCCCTCGACCAAAGGTTCATGTGCCACGATAATAATTTGTAAAAAGCTCGAGGGATCTCCTGCAAATAGCACGCAAAACACGGCGGAGAAAGGAAAGGCAGGAGCCAGGAGCGGAGCAAGAAAAGCGGAGGCTTAGCTTGGAAGCCCACCAACCGAGCACGGGAAAGCGCAGCGCGCGCGAGAAAGGAAGGCAAGACGCGAAACCAGAAGTCACATGCAAAAGGCAAAGGTCTAGCTCGGTTACCTCTTCCTCCGATCCGCTCCCCCCGGACGCGCCTCCTCCTCCCCCTCTCGACCACCTCGCGGCGCCGACCGCCACCACGCGGAGACCGACCAGAGCTAGAGCCGCTGCGATCAAAGACGTCCGAGGGAGAAGAGAGGTGGGGAGCGAAGGATTGGGGAACCACTGCGCTCACCGACACGGCCTCCTCCTCCGCCTAGCTGCGCCCGTCAGGTCCCTCTGCTGTCGCGTCGGGCAGTTTCGAGCGAGTTGTTGGGGATGGTTTCGGGATTTATTCAGGTGGCGGTGGTGGTGGACGTGCGAAAGGGCAAAGCATTGGCAGCGTGATTTCAATGTTTCTGTACCATCCGACCAGCAAAAAGAACGGCCGCTACTATATGCTAGTATGCTACAGTGGCTGATACACTGATTTGCACTTTCTCCTCACTGTTTACCACTGTGCTCCAGTGCTCCAGTGTTCCGTCGCTGTGCTGCCACACGGCGACTTTTTTTTTTACAGCTTTTGCCTGACACCCGGTGCAGTCAGAGACAAGACAGCGGAGTTCCTTGGTTAGGAGGATTATAAAAACGTAGAAATAAAAAACGTATGATTGAAGTATAATTGAAATATCACGATTTGTTGAGTTATGTAGGAAATAAAATCATAGAAATTGCTCAGAAGATGTGTTTGTTCGACTAACAGGAAAATACATGGATTTTGAGATTAAATGTTAATTCATTATAGAGAATGGAGAGAGAGAGAGAAAGAGTGTGTTGGAACCTTGTCTTTTCGTTTTTGTTTTGAATGTAGCATCGAAACGATGCCATTTCAGGTTTGTCATAGCGGATCTCCAGATTCAGGACACACGTCGGTGAACGCAATAGCATGCGAGAAATGTGAAATACGTAAAAAGTTGAGCCCGTTTGGATCTAAGAAAATTTTAATGAAATTCTTGTGTCGACAGACCGCGATTTTCATGGACTTTAGCCTGCTCATTTCGATTTTTTTTCTATTTTTACTTCTAGTTTCTGCTTTTTTTTTTCACTATTCAGTATTTCATCTTTTTCTTAATTTTTTAGATATTTTAGGTTTTTTGTATTTTCTTTTTTCCGTGTTCCTTTGTATTGTCCCTAATGTGTTAACATGTTTTTTCTATTTTTACATTTTTTAAAATTAATTATATCCAAAAACCAAATCAGCTACAGTAAAAAAATCAACTACAATAAAATTTCAACCAAAAGTTAAAAATCACCGCTAAAACGAGCGCCCCTAGACATCTGGAGTTTACCCGTCAATCTCATTGACCTCAGTACAAAATGGGATTATTTGTCACTGTTGAAACAGAGCCCATGTTATTACAATTTACGTGTGCGTCCCAGATCCGGTTCGAACATCAGTGCTCTGGATAAAAGTACTTAAGTCACCGTCAAGCTAATTTTAACCACCTGATTTTCAATCACACAAGCGGAGGACTCGGTTGTGCCGTTTGAACCGTTTACATAAATAGTATTATAGCTACTTTTTTTTTCAAATTTAGCATCCAGGTATATATTTTTATAAATCTAGTCTCCCTTTGTTCATATCGAGTTACAGTAGCTCAGCAAGTCGCCGGCCATAATTACTATGTGTACTTAATTAGTGTTAATTATATTTAATTAACTCTAATTATAAGCCATTAATTTACTACCTCTTTTGGGCTCTGCAGCTCAGCTGTAGCTCTGGTCGTCTGTCGTGATTGTTGAGGTTAGTAGTAATAGATGCATGCAGCAACGTAGTAGTAGATGCATTTGGCGTTAAGACTTTGGAGTGAAATTAATGTGAACCTTGAGAACACAGCAGAGAGGGCTCCTGCAAGCAGTGGTGGAACCACCGCTAGGGCAAGCCGGGGTGGCTGCCCCGGGTCTCCCGGGCCGGGCAAGCCCCCCCCCCCCCGCCCCCCCGGCGACCACCGTCCACCGTCGGCGCCCGTGCCGCCCCACCCCGGCAGAATGAAGATTGAAGAAGGCAGCAAGCTTGGCGCCGTCGCGGATGGGCCTCGCCGCCTCGGCCATGGGCCGTGCCTGTGCGTCGTGCAGCGGCCCAATCCAGTGGACAGTGGCCTAATCCCCAGACCCGGAGACCCCGATGGCGCGATGTATTCCCCAATCCGCCGAAATCCCTAACCCACTTACCTCCAGATCCAAAATCCCCATCGCATCGCGCGGCGGTCGGCGGCGAGGCGACTCCGTCGGCTCCGCGCCTTGGGCCCTCGGCGACTCCGCCCTCCGCCGGCTCCGCGGCTCGGGCCCTCGGCGACTCCGCCCTCCGCCGTGCGCGGTGCGGCCGTGTGGCCGTGCGAGCTTGAGGCCGCCGTCCCCACTGCGCTGCCCGACTGGCGACTGCCCGTCTGCCCGTGAGCCGTGAGGAGTGAGTGAGGACTGAGCCACTGAGGTGAGGGGGTTGAGCCAAGTGAGGATAAATTTGTTTTGATTTTTGAACTTTTGAGTATTGTATATGAGGCATATGAGTAAATTTGTATTTTTTTTTGTAGGAATTGTATAAGAAAATGAAATCAATACAGAATTATTTTAGAACCGCAACAATTGATGACAATTGCCAAATAGAAGCGGTTCAAACATCTAATGCCGTTGCCAAATAGAAACGAGTGGTGCAGCGGTCGGCGACGACTCCGCGGCTCCGTACCTCTACCAGGTTCGTCCCAGCTCTCTTCAATTTCTGGTTTCGCCACTGCCTGCAAGGGAGGCTCGGATGCACCTGAGGCTACAGGGCAAGTGATTTAAAGCCGCACAGAGAGTTCACAAGAAAACGAAGACAGCTCAGCTCGGGTCACAGGACGATAACGCAGTAGGAACGGCTGACTTGAACCACCCCTGATCTGGTTCAGACATGCTTCGGCTGGAAAAGAATGGCCAGTGTTCTGTTCGACAGGTAAATGGCTTCGAAGAGGCCGGTTAAACTTTTGTCCTGGATGATTGATTCACCACTTGTGAGCTCTGCCTCCACTTCTGAAGATGTTACCATTAGACCTGTAGTGTAGCGAAAATATAATTAAAGTGGCTGATTTAATGAAGCGTGTATCATGCAGTGGAAGTGGTCGATCATTTTCTAACCAACCATCTCCAACTTGCGATCGTTTCGATTTGTGCCTCAGTCACAGCAGCACCTCCACCAAGATTTATACGTCTAAGAATGGAACATCGTGTATCGTTGTGCTAGCACTAGCGTGCACTATAGGGGTTATGACAGATGACGGCTAGGATTTCGATAGGTGTGTTTTAGGATACCCCCTCAACCCTGCACCTTCCTTTATATAGCTTCTAATCAAATTCTTATCCGATACGATCACACATCATATGCAACTCGGAAAGCCTTAAGTTGAATCGTTATCTAATATAAGTAGAGATTATATTCTACTAGGAGAACCTCCAACTGGATCCAATATGAGTAGAGATTGTATCACACACGGAGTCTATCATCCGGACCCTTATCGTTCTAACCCGTTAAGTGTATAACCCTATAAGTTTATATATATTTAGACATAGAGCAAAAACTCCTTTCGAGTCTATAAGTCAGCAACGGTTCTTAGTATGACATAACGACTCTCAAACATACATAAAAATCATATCAGACGAATCTATATAGTATTTATGTACCAATACCTTTACCCCATGATACTAGATCGAACTCAGAGCGAAAAGCATGCCATCCTATGACGGCTTGATCCTTTACTTGAACATGTATTAGATTACTCAGTTGTGGTTGACTCCTCAACCACATTCGGTATGGACATATACTTCCTTAATTTAACCACATCGAGGAGTTTAAAGATATCTCTCCCGTTATATTAGAGGGGTAAGTTTTATATTAATCGCTCATATTTCTCTGTGTGTTTTATAGTAAATTAGAAAGCTACATTTATGGTCATCCAGTTACAAAGTAGTGTTTACGACCCCTAAGTAAATTATTATATATGTAGAAAATCGTGACGATTTTAGGTCTAAGGATACTATATACACTATGTATAAGACAAACTGATGACACTTAAGAATATAATAATTCTTGCAGTACCTCATGGTAGGTCAATCCAATACCATGTTCTCTAATATGTGTCTACATTATTGATTTGATATCTCTATATCCATGATCTGTAAAACATGATCTCAATCAATACATGTGTTGATATATAAATCATAATTGCTCTACATAATGATATATGATCAAGGATTATTTAAAATAATATCAAAACATAAATAAAAAATTCATGAACAAATCACATACTTATTGATCAATATGAAGAACATTTATTAAAGAGACAAGATAACATACTATTCAAAAAAATCATAAACATAGAAGTGATATAATCATCTCCATAATTTTCTCTAGGACATATCACTAGCACATTACATTCTAGGTCCGAATAGGGGCCAGTGGGATGAGTTCGTTTGTACCCGTACATGCACCAATGTAGATCAAACTTGTGATTAGAATCATGAAGAACGAGTTGATATACTTGCCGACATATAGAACAATATACCAAATTTGTGATTAAAATCAAGAAGAACGGGTTTGCCAACGTATAGAACGACATAGCCGATAAGCGATGAAGAGCGGTCGAAGCTGACAATGCATTGCGATTTGGTAGTCATGGCGGTACTGACGTATAGATCAATCGCACAAGTATGAACACAATGAATACAATTTGGAGACACATGTGAGAGAGCAAGTGAAGAACTCTTTATTGATGCCATCATCGGTATCTTATCCTTTACAGCAAATGCCCTCTATTTATAGACTAAAACCCATCTAAGGTATTTTCGGTATTAGCTCAAACAGCCCTATTCATAGACACTAGTATGAACGTAATACGCGCATCACCGTCGATGATCCATCTCACGTGCTAGTGCTATACAACAAGGCATAGTTTTTGGGTGAGTTCTTTTGAGCTGTGATTGTTTTTTGGGTGAGTTCTATTAAGTTGTGGTTTATGGTTTAAATTTTTGAATTCTGACTATTTACGAGAGACATTATACAGAGGAAAATAGTCACATGTAATTTTGGCTGGTATAGCTGAACTCAGTACACTTTTTATCACAATCTTTCTGTCGACTTTACCTTAAAAAATACACAGTTTGAAAGTAGTTATTGTAGTATAAGTCATAAACCATAAGTGAAAAAGAAGAGAATTTTTTTTTTACCTCAACATGGCATAGTTGGATGTGCAGAAGTGCAGGTCATGGCGCCGAGATAAATGATTGGGTTCTTTTGGGTTTGTTGTCTATAGTTTTTGGTTTTTACCATAGGAACTAGTTTTCAAACGGTAGACAGGGTCTGTAATTTAATTGTAGTAGATATTGTACCAACTTTAGCTATACTAACCAAAATCATATGCGATCATCTCTTTTTGTATTTTCTCTCGTAAACAAGTGGAATTCAAAAGTTACAAAGGTACCGAAAAAAATAACATACTTTTTTTTTCTGCACCCGTGTGTATGTGTATCCGATGGATCGAGGTCGCAGACGACCGTCTGGCCGGGTACAGCTGCGGAGCTCGACGGTGATGGGAACGTGACACCAACGCCACAAGCTGCTGAGCAGCAGCGGAACGATAGGCACGGACCGGACCGTCAGTGACGTAGGCCGCGGGTGACGAGACGACGCACAGTTGTGAACTTGTGATAGATAAGGTGGCGTGCGAGCACACGTGTGCGCACGGCCTTACTTCAGCGGTGAGCTCCGGCTGCCTGGACGCGTCAGGACTCAGGAAGAGTTTCATGTGACGTGGAGGTCAGCAGAGTCGTACTACTAGATAGTACAGGTTGAAAAGAAAAGAGAGGTCCAGAAGGCAAAAGAAACTGGTGTCCGCACCGTGCAAGTCTGCCAAGTTCAATTATAGTAGCCTGTCTTCAGTTCTAGCCAGCGCTGGCCCATGGGCTACAACAATGTCGTAATTGTTCATGGGCCTTGGTGTACTCTGCGTTGTATCTTGCCCTGCGAATAGCCTGGCCCGGCCTACACCAATCCGGCCTATGTTTAAATTTTTGATTTCTCACTGTTTGCTTGGGAGTATACACCTGATATAGATAAATTAAATATAGTATCTACTACAATTAATTTATAGATCTTATATTGAAAAAATATATCGTTTGAAAACTAGTTACTATAACATAAGTCCAAAAGAAGTCAAATCTTAGATTCTTTCGCCACTTCAGACTTGCGGAGTAATCAAATAAGAAAAGTAAATTTACACATCATAATCCTGCTAAAGTACTTATGTTAACCATCGATTAACGCTCTGATACCCTGTTAATTGAAGCCTACACCATATAAAACCTTCGATTCGTTATTTATTGCACCACCCTCCCTCGAAAGCCACCTATACATACGTATCAACAAATCCTCTTCCATTTCCTCTGCTCGAGTACTCGTCCTCCCTTTGCCGGCCATGGCGAACACCGGCTCGCCAAGCAACCGTGCCGTCGCGGTAAGGAAGTGGGGCAGACTCACGCGTGGCGACCTCCTTGCCGTTGCCCTCGCTGCGATGCTCTGCTCGGCGTCCTACTGCCTGTCGATATGGCACAACAGCCGCGGCGCGGCGGACAGCAGCGTCCTCGGCCCGGACACCGACGTCGTCGGCGCCACGTTATGCGGCCCCGACGACGAACTCGACTTCGAGGCGCACCACACCGCCGAGAAGGCCGGGCTCTCCGTGTCGATGGCGGCAACGACGAGCGCGAGGCGGGCATTGCGCGGGGAAGCGCCCATGGGCACGGGGTACCGCAGGCCGTTCCCGTGGCCGGCCAGCCGCGGGTTGGTGTGGGCGGGGAACTCGGCCCGCGGCGCGGAGGCCGCCGACGGCAAGGGGTGAACTCGTCCCGCCGTCCGTGTGCACCGCTCTCGACGTCGGAGCCATGGTGAGTCCCCCTGCGCGCTCGCGGTTCGTGGTCGTTTGTCCCGTTTCCATGGTAGTATGTTTTTAGTTTTAGCCCTTGGGGGTTCTTTTTGTTTGAATGGAAAATATTTGGGGGTTGTTTTGCGAACCATCTTTGTACTGATAGGGACTTCGTGGAATTTAGGTGATCTCACCGAGGAGTGGTTCGGATATTTCTTGTCGTCTGGTGCGTATATTCGGACGGCAGCTTTGCACTCTAGTGGGCGACCACATCAAAGAAAGGTCGCAGGCAAAGGTAGCAAGTGACGTCGTCAACCAAAAAGAGTTGACTTGAAATTTTCTTTCGTCAGATTAATGGAGAAAAACACGGTATCACACAAAAACACGTCAATTTGCAGCAACACGTACAGAAACGTGTCGTTTTCTTGTGAGCTGTTGTGGTCATCGTATCATGTTGTATCTCGTTCAGTTCAGACTAAAAAAGCATGTTGCTACTCTGCTCCAATTCAAATTTGATCGAATATAGCAGATAAATCCTATTGGACACCTGATCCTATCTGATGTGATATTGTACAATAGTGGTTAGATTCTACCAATCCCACGGGATAAGGAATCAAAAGAGTTAGAGAGAGTCAGTAGTGGAAGAGAGAGAGAGAGGCTAGTGAGCAAAGTAAATATGTCCCCCTTGCCTTATACCATTTGGGGGTTTACATACATTAACAGACACATGATAGGAATTTTTTTATCCCATCACTCAATAATTACAGAAGATAAAGATATATAGGTACATTCCTTTATATAGGCCACACTATGCTATTTGATCTACTCTAAGATTCACCAGCTAACCCTAACGGCCCGAGAGGCTGGGCACCCCACAGTAGTACTCCTTCGACAGTAAGCTCCGAGGTTTGGGAGGGGGGCCGAGCTGATGCAACTAATTGCCTTAACCCCTCAGGGACCTAGATACTCCAAACCTCCAGGAACAAGTCTACTTTCATCGGCGAAGTTGTAGTCACCCCGTCTCCGGAGCATACGTTGTGTAGAGGTGGAGCCATCACAATAGGGTCACCCTGTCAAGGCAATGCCTTCGAAGTAGGCGATGAAGTCGTGGTCATCCCGTTGAGGCCGTGCCTCGGAGACGGGCGACATGTAGGGGCAGAGCCACCGACGTAGGGCCGCCCTACCAAGACAATGCCTTCAAGGCAGGAAGCGAAGTTGTGGTTGTCCCGTCGAAGCCATGCCTCAGAGACGAGAGACACATAGGGGCGGAGCCAACAAGGTAGGGCCAGGCGACGAAGTCCCGTCAAGGCCGTGCCCTGAGACTTCATGGTTGTAGAAGTGCATAAACAATGTGAGGGGAAGAATGTTAATAGTTCTATATTGTTTATGAGAAAGAAAAAAGCACAACTTATAAGTGTGAGGGAGACATCACATATTAGATTAGTCTTTCGGGGAGGAGAAGACCAAGTACCACTTATAACAACGCGTTGTTACTTTAGGATTTACATATGGCAACCCGTATGCTTAGGTGCTCAACTCATTTGGACATATGGCTCAGATAGTGAAACTCGATTGGATCTAGGCATACGGCAATAATCCAACCTATCAGATATTGAATCGCTCCGATAGTGTCATCCTCCAATATGTACCCACTACTCGGTGTCGAGTGGGTAGACTCTTGGAGATGATGCTCAGCGCTGGGCCAAGCCACGCAGGTGCGAAGGCTTGTTAGATCTAACCCTGGCCGCATGCCTAGGTTCAACCAGGTTTACTTCCCGAGCCACAGGTCTAAATGAGCTGAACACAATTAAACCCATAGAGCAACACACTTATAAGTGGTATTGGATTTTCTCCCTTCAAAAGACTACTCCAATAGGTGGAGGCTCCCTCACACTTAAAAGTTATATTTTCTCCTCTCCCACAACCAATGTGGGATTATTCCTAACAATCTCCCCCTCACACATTGATTGGACACTTATGCAACCATGAGGTCTAAGGAGATACTAGGCGTCTAGACTCTGATACCATTTATTGAGTTGCATGCACCAACCAATTCACCTAAAAGTTTAAGCTGATAAGGAAAGGTGGATAATTCACTTATACTTCAACACTCCCCCTCACGTGTAAGTTCTCTTAGGCTTAAGACGTGGAATAGAAGTGGGATGCAATTATTTTTTTAATTGCGCCAACCGGATTTCGAACTTATGATCTCTTGGCTCTGATACCATATTAAGTTGTATGCACCAACCATTCACCCAAAAGCTCAATTCACTTATACTTCAATAGACGGAGCCATGATCGGCGAAGGTCATCGCGGTCGGCACAGATTCCATTGAAGCGGAAGCGAGGGCCGAGGGCTCCGTTGCGGAGGCGGAGCCATGGTTGACAAAGGTCGCTGAGGCTGGCTCGGACTCCAGTGCTAGTACATTGACGTGGCTGACGGCTGTAGGAGACATCGTGATGTCCTCAACGTCGCAAACTGTGTGGCAGTGTCATCCGCGTAGGCATGCATACCATACCGATGCATACTTGCATGAATACGTACATGCACCAGCCATGCATGCATGCATGAGTACACACTGCCATTTGCTACGTGCCTGATTGCATGCACGTGTTGTTCAGCCATTGAGGGATCAAGTAGTGCACACGGAGGCGGACGCGTTGTTAGCGGGGCTCAGCGCGGTTCGCATGGACTCCGGCGAAGCGAAGGCCGAGGGCGTCGTCGTGGAGACAGAGCCGCTGCAAAGGTCGGTACGGCCGGCTCGGACTCTTGCAAAGCGGAGACGAAGGCCGGGGTGTCATCACGGAGGCAGCGCCGCTGCGAAGGTTGGAGTGACCGGCTCAGACTCCAGCGAAGCAGAGGCCAAGGCCGAGGGCGCCGTCGCGGAGGCCGGCGCGTGCGATTGTGCGAAGCCACGGCCGTCGAGCGCGAGGCCAGCAGAGGCCGCGAGCGGAGGTCGGAGCAAAGCCGAGCGGCGGTGGAGGTCTCCGCCACTTCAGGTGCTGAGACGCCCCAGCTTTCGCCCAAGTTTGTCGATACATACGCACCTCAGCATACACACACCACACGCAAGTGAGAAGCAACCACACGCCTAGGCGTTAAGCGCTACTGTTCTAGGCGTTAAGCACCACACAGTAGCTTACACAGTAGATGTGATAGACACAGTGCCTACGGAGAAAAAAAAGAAAAAAATGCAAAAAAGAGAAAAAAGCAAAAGCATGAACAGTAAAAAAGAAACAAACGCTCACCGCCCATCGCATAGCTAAAGCCATACGGAGCACAACCTTAGGCTATGCGACCCAGAGCACCCTTTTACTATTTTCTTACCTTCGAAGCTCGAAGCTGTGCCTCCATCCAAGTCGGAGGCGAAATCCAATGCATTGAGATGTGCCCTTGCCTGGCAGTGGAGCAAATCTCCCACGTGGTGCTGACCTTGACAGCCCTTCCTCACATGGCTTCTCGTACGATTCCGACAAACAACACCAACTATAGCTATCTAAATGGCCGTACCTTAGCAGAGCAGTCTGAGGCCTGTCATGGTAGATTTGATCTAAGTATGGCATAGCTTATTTAGATGATAGGTTGTGCCGATATAGTCTGGTGGACCGTGTCATACCTGGACTGAACTACCGACATAACATGATTTTGTATAATTTTTTTGCAGTTTTTTTCTTAAGTTTCTATATTTTTCTACGATTTTTTGAATTTTTTCTTCTTTTCTAGACTAAACAGTCCAACCGTGCCGGCACAGCCTGTTTAACCCTAATAATGCCCGTGCCGGTACACGGGCATCGGCACGGTCACGGGCTATACTTGGGCTCGGTCCTCGGTCCATTTATTATTCATACCTAAACGGGCTTTACCTGTCCCAGGCCTATGCCATGCCGGCCTAGCATGGCCCGTTGGCCAGGTCTGCCATCAACTACTATGGTATTAACCACAACAAATAGATTATACCATTTTCCCCTTTAAATAAGGAGCCAAAAGAGATAAGAAGAACCAGTAGTGAGAAAGAGAGCTAGTATGTAAAATAAATTCATCCCTCTTGCCTCTTACTTTGTTGGTGGTTTATATATATGAACAGTGCAGGATGAAAATTTCTTATCCTGTCCCTAATAATTGCAAAGGATAAATGTGTATTTATACATTCCTTTAGATAAAATTACACTATGCTATTGGGCTTAGTCTATCCCACTCCTCTGCTGTCCCAGCCGTGCGCCCGGAAGTGCTAACAGGCCAAAACCCAGCCAAGTCTACTCCAAACCCAAATTTTTGTTACTTTGATTCAATCTAATCTAAGCCTAAAACTAAGAAGTTTATATCCAATCCAAGCCCAAATAAAGGCTTGAACCTTGATCCAAGCCATTTACATGAACAGCTGACCATAGCATATTTGATCTATTCAATCTACTAATTCTATGTTCAACCTCTTGAATGATGTCTTGTGAATATGACATGCTATACCCATCAGATTACACCACCCGATAGCTCAGAAAAGATGGGACAAGAATAAATGCATAACTGCCGCAGATTTCCAACCCTGCAAAGCCGCACGCACAATAGCTAGAGCTGTCGGAGCACAAGACAGCAAGTGCGTCGCTGCAAACTGGGTATGCAATTCAACAATCTTAAGAGGAATCATCAGCCTTCATCAGCTCGCAGGTGCGCCAAGCGTTCTTTGTACACTTCAAAGTCATCAGGAGTCCAGCGGCAGACAAGGTACAATCGGAATGTTGCCATCTGCGTCCCAAGCAAGCGCTGCGAGACAGAAATTAATGGGGCATCAATGCAAAGAAACAGACTGGGCACAACGTAGGCAGATAAATTTCCGCTGTAGTAGAAATGGTACTCCTAGTAGAATACACAGAGATTAATACTATGCTACAGCATACATTTCTGGAGCATGGATTATTATAAAACTTTCAAGCATTATAAGAAAAACAACAAAAACCTCAGAGAGCAAAGGTTGAATTTCTTCAGCTAAGGCTTCAATCTGTTCCTTTACTAACATTTAACTTGATGCATATGACATTTAACTGCACAAGTAGTGTCCAACAAAATTATCTACTTTTCACAAACAAAATAAGATTCACAAAACTTTGTATATGGAGGAAGCACCACCCACCGCCCTCTTTTCCAAAAGTCGGTTCATCTCTATAAAGAAAAATAGTAATTCATTTTAAAGACATCAATGGAGCAAAAAACATAAACATTATATTGGACTTTTGCACTGTAAAGGGGTCCATATAAAATTGAGAAGGCAATAATGATATATTGTTTGATACAAATAAGACAAGTAATTTGGCTGATATAAAAAAAGATGTTGTTGCTCTGTACCTTCACTTACCAACTCAATCCGAAGAAGAAATTGCCCCTTTCTTAAACCAATCTTTCGTACAGATTAGTGCCTCAATAGTATCGGAACCAAGAGAGCTCCGATGTTGGTTAATGATCCACTTCGCTGTAGAGAACGTAGACTCAGAAGGCACAGAAGATTACCTGAACTGCCAAAATATCGCGTGCCATCCGGGACAGCGTAGGATAAGTCTCACGGTTGGCCTTCCACCAACCCAAAATGTCAAAGATGCCATTCCCATCTGAAACAACATCCTTATCCAAGTAACTATCCAACTCAGACTTCTTTTGCCGAATAACCCTATTTTGAGATCGATATTGACCAAAATCAATCTCAAGTTTCCGTTTACCTAGCCTTGGAGAACTGCAAGTAGACAAGACTTGATTTTCCAAATTGTGGGCAACCCTTGATGTGCCACTCATTTGATCTAGTTTCACATATTCAGAGTAGAACATTCCCAAGCAAGACTTAATATTTTCGAGCTTAGCTTTGGCTTCATCTCCATAAGCTTGTAAATAGCAAAAGTCCAGAACAAGCTTGGATCTTGGGTCCAGTACAAAAGCAAGTGCTAGCACCATATTTGGTTCATTCCAATATTTCTGATACTTGGTTTGCATTTGAGTAGATCACGCAGCTGCTTCATTGCGTTATTCACAAAGATCATGCAGACAACCAGACTTATGAAGCATATTTGAGCACTAGCATTGTTATGATGACCCTATTTTCAAAATAACTAACCAATCATTTAGCCACTTATTGCAGATCAAGCCATGCTGATGCCATGCAGTGTTCTACACATAGCAGCTAGTACAAACAGCAAAGCCTAGCCTCTCATGTTATAAATACTACCTGGTAGCTCTATAGTCTATATATTGAAGTACAAAGTAAAAAAGATTACAGAAGCAAACTAAAGCAAAGAAAGAAAAGGACGATAAAAACAAAAGTTAAAAGAATAAAGCAGCAATTCAGCAACTCAACAAATGTTTCAAATAACATGTGCATTTGTCCTACGCTATTGAACTTCATAGATCGACTAAGCACTGAAGCCAAACAGATCCATCAGACAAAGTACTAAATTTCCCCAAATCCCGCTTACATATCCATGTTGACCAGTTAATCTAAATCTAGACTTCAGTTTTGATACACCAAACAACAGAACAAAGCTAACACCTCATTCATCAACATATCTGTCATATTACATATATGCTCTCAGCTGCAATATACTTCTTATATGCTATGCTTCTTTGAAGATTACTAGCCCTGCTTGATTCTTCCAAAAGCCAAACAAATTACTTGATCAACAGCTAAGCTACTAATGTATGCCCAAATTTTAGCCACTAAATATAATAACTCAACACAATTTTTGTTGATCAATAACTCAAACTAAAGCTATGCGATGCATCAAACTTCTACCAAATCAATGCTCGGCCGTTGTCCAACACGACAGAAACTTTCATTACAAACCATCTGCTAGAGAGGCAGGGCTAGAGAGCGGCCTTGATAGAGATTACCTGTCATGGTGTCCTTGGAGGAGAGGAAGGAGGCGGCGCCCGTGATAGAAACGACGGAGGCGGAGGCAGAGCATGAGAAATCTTATTTTGTGGGGTTTTTTTGGATTTTTAAAATTTTTTGTCTCTTCTTTCGTATTCCTTTATATTATTCGTAAAGGGCTAACATGTTTTTTCTATTTTTATTTTTTTAAATTTAATTATGCTAAATAGCTAACTCAGCTACAGCTACAGTAAAAAAAACCATAAACTAATGCCATTCTAAACACCCCATCAAGCCACAGGCGTGACAACAACCAAGCATATGCTTAGGGAACTGTGGCACGATTAAAATTAGGTATGGTAAAGTTAGCATCAAACCAAATACCTCCTAAGCGGTGATCTCCAGTGTATACCTACTAGTTTTTTCTCTCTTTCATCTTCTTTTTTTTCCATAAAGAACTGTTTTTAAGGGGATTTTGAGAAAGAACTAGGTTGTATATAAACAAGTTGTTTCAATAAGTAGCCGAACCAGCTTGGCCCAATAACAAACAACCGAGTCAAGGAGTTAAGAAATAGGAAAAGAAAAACGCTTTGCTACTCAGAATACTGCTAAAAAAGAACAATGCCAAAAATTGAGGATTGAAAACAAGCCAGCGACTAAGAAATTTGCTAGTAGCATAAAAAAGGGGGCTCTAGAGGGATAGCAACCTTCCACCATGCAAAGCATAATATTATGGGGATTTCATATGGGAATTCCTGCTGCCTAAACAGTTACAACAGGAATTTCATCCAAGTTGCTCTTTCACATAGACCTAGCTTCAAGCTCACTTCTTGTTCCTCCTCAAAAAACGCATATACCCAGGCAGCTTGTGCCAGAGAATAAGCTTCAAGCTCACTGCTGATTGGTCACTGTTGACAATCGACACTGCCGACTCTGACAATCGACAAATCTGCATTCGTCGTTGTTATGATTGGTCACTGATGGTTTTGCGGTTCTGTGTTCAGACGGGCAGTTATTGTGGAGATTGACCGTGTGCTCTGGCCGGGCGGCTACTGGTTCCACTCCGACGCGCCGAGGAATGGCACCCAGGAGCGAGCTGGCATCGAGAGCGCCGTGACAAGCATGTGCTGTAGGAAGGTCGTGGACCAAAAGGGCATCACCGTTTGGAAGAAACCGGCTAGTCTCATCAGTTGCAACGACCGCGAAACCACCACCCGATATCCACGGACGATCCAAGAAGTTGCTGCGCCGAGAAAACCTACGGCAGAGATGCTCACGCAGGACGCCGAGACGTGGAAGAAGAGGGTGGTGCACTTCAGGACGGTGGTCACCCAGCTGGGGCAGTACCGGAACCTGCTCGACATGATCGCGCAGCTCGGCGGATTCGCCGCGGCGTTGGCCGACGATCCCGTCTGGGTCTTGAATGTCGTCTCGGCGGCGGCGAGTGGGGACACGAACACGCTCGGGGCAATCTACGAGCGCGGCGTCATCGGCGCCTATCATGACTGGTCTGCACGAAACCACCGAAACTCTTCAGAACGCGATTTACTTATCTCACTGTCTTTGAACAGTATTGCATTGCCATTGCAGGTGTGAGCCAATGCCAACGCCAACTCTCCCCATGAGCTACGACCTCCTGCATGCTGACTCCTTGTTCAGTTTGTACAAAGACAGGTTCTAGCCCTCGCCACGGAGACGGAGTTGCCAAAATCCGATGCATAACTTTAGTTTCACTCCTCTGATTCAGATGCCGCATGGAGGGCACCTTGCTGGAGATGGACAGGATCCTGCGACCCGACCGTTCCGTGATCATCCGCGACGACGTCAACGTTCTCGTAAAACTTTTGCGGCTTCAGAGGGGCCCAGCTGCCCATCTTGAATGATGTTACTCATTAGTAAAAATGTCGACTTAACATCTTTTCCTTTGCGTTAACTCGATGAGAGGACATTTGTTGCCGTTGCTGTGTATGTTGGCGTGTTACCACCCAGTGGGCTTGATGTCTGGCGTGCATCCATGTGGCTTCGTGGGTATCTGTTACAGATCTTAGTACAATTTCACTCTATACGAATAATGATGAATTAGCATCTTCTTCTCGATGAAGAACACAAGGATCAGGGGCAATGAGCAGTAGATGCTTACTCACTATTGGTGTGTACATCATTGTGTTGCCTCTCATGGGCCTATTATTTGGCATGTGCCGATGCAGCTTCAAAGGGCCCAATTGCCCATATTTGAATGATTTCATTGCATAGAAGAAATAAGGACTTAACACTTTTACTTTAGAGACTTAACACTTTTACTTTGGCCAAATTCTACAAGACATATATTCACTACTTGCGTGTACATTAGGGTGTTACCATCCGATGGACCTAACTTCTAGAGTGCACCTACGTGGCTTTACCTGGGCTTAGTTACGCATCTTAGGATGGTTCCACCATGTATGAATAATTACGAATTAGCATCTTCTCCTCGATGAAGAGCTTGAGGATCGGGGGCGGCGAGCACTAAGCATTTATTCATTACTAGCATGTATATCGGCGTGTTACCACCCGATAGGCTTGATGCCTGGCGTGCAACCATGCAGCTTCATTGTGGCCTAGTTACGCATCTTAGCGCAATGAGTAGTAGGTGTTTATTCACTACTGTGTACGTCAGCGTGTTACCACCTGGTGGACTTGGCGTCTAGTGTGCAACCATGCGGCTTCACCGAGGCCTAGTTCTGCATCTTAGTGTGGCTCCGTACTATACAAGGTGTGAACATTTGCGTGTTACCACCCGATGGATCTAGAGGATTAAAGTAGGCTCATTTTTATTTTTGTCTTTCTCTTTGCGACACTGAGATTAATTTTTTGAGCAAATTGGCTGCGAAAGAAATTACATAACAGGTTACTTGTTGTTTTGCTGTTTGTGTGTCGAGACGGGTATCATGAAGTTAAAAAACGTATCATGAAGTACGGGTGGGCCTAATCTGAGATGCTAAGAAGTTGTTGGCGGTGATGAACGAGTTACGCCTCGTCAAGGTTAAAAGATACATCAAAATAGTGCATCACATGAGTTAGCCCAACATATTATATGTGTCAATAGCACAGCTGTTTGCCCGTACGAGTTACCAGTGGCGGATCCAAGATTAATTTTTTGGTTGGTGGTACAAAACACTAGTATTATCCAATAGAAAATCAAGATATACACAACTGACATTGCAATCACACTAATAAAAGCATCAGACACTAAGTGGTTGTTTGATCATGTGGATTAGAAATAGTTTTTTTTAGAAAATTGGTTTACTAGGAATTTTAGGAAAAATGGTTTTGAATTGTTATTCCGTTAACATGAGTTTATCGAATATTTTGCTAATATCTTGTTTGATTGAGACCATCATAAAAAACATCTAATCATTAATATTAGAAAACTACGAAACGAGTACAACGTATGCACATTTTGTTTTGATAAATAAAACGTCTCATAGTTTTTTGTCAAAACACAGAATTTTGGGTTTCAAGATAGCTGGTTTTGATCAAACTCATGTTAATTGGGTTAGAGCTAGAGAAGAGACAACTAGTCTGGTCTCACTATCTACTCCTTTCGCATGGGTAGATGAGGTAGTCACTAGTGGGCTAGGTCTCACACAGCTAGCAGCCCAAGAGATGCCAGGCCTAGTAGCCATTGCCTCCTGGCTTCTTCTTTCTCGAGATGGAGATAGCGGCCAAGTCTGGTGCCAGGCCATGGCGGGAGAAGGGAGGGTGGGGGTGTACCACGGACAAGATACCTTATGTGGTTGCACAAGCTTGTCCTATTGCTGGGTTCATCCCTGTGAGTTCGTTGTATCATACATTTGTGCTTGAAGATTGTAATGCTTCCATATTAAAAACATATCTTTCCCTTGAAAAAAAGACGATCTAAAAACATAAGTACTCGATTTAAAATTGTTCAGATTACATTGAGATCCAGCGTAATTTCCCTATCGGTATGTACTTTGATTGAATCTCCTTCAAATTCAACAGCGCATAATAACCCACCCGATCAAACCAACATCCGTGATCACTCAATAACGCAGCCGAGTCTTTAAGTCACGCAAACCGGCGCACACCTAGCCAAACTCCCTTTTGACCCGATTAGATCCACACCAAATCGAACCAAAGCACGAGCCGATCGGCCCTAACCCACTCGCGCCACACCACTACCTCTTCTTTCTTCATACCACTACCACTTGTATCGATATAGTTAAACTCAGTATACTTTTTACTATAATTTTCTTGTTAACTCCGTCCTGAAAAAGCAGCCATATTCATACCCTGGTCTCCTGTCTATTAAGGGTATTAGAAATATAATAGGATTGCTTTAGTTATTTCCTTATATGTCTGGGTTTCCTTATCCGATATGGCATACTTCTTTGTAACACCCCATTGTACTCCTTATATATATTGTCCATTGGGCCTCTCCAATATACACACAATATTTATAACATGGTATCAGAGCGAAAGTTAAAATCCTAATATCGATTTCGATCTACTTCCGCTGCTGCTGCCCCCAGAAGAATCGATCTCCGCTTCCAGGGACGGCCACCTTGTTGGGACGCATTGATCTCCGTCAGTAGCTGCCCCGTGCCACTCCAGCAGGCACCCACCTCCATCGTCTTCCGCTGTGGCCACACCGAGGACTCCATTCGATCCTTCCTCACTACGGCCTCCCTTGCCTTCGCCGTCTCCTGCCACGGAGGTACCAGTGCCACAGCTGGTCGTCGCCGCCTCTACCGGATTTGACCGCCGACGGCTTCTCTGACCGGCCGCCCCAGGCTCGGATCTCGCTGCTGCCAGATCTAGCTTCCTTTTCAGGCGACAACTTCTTACCGCTGCTCTTCGTCAGATCCGACCATATTGGTGCTGGTGTGACTGCTGCTATTAGTGTCTGCTGATTACGTTCTTTTCTTTTAAGTTTTTCGTTGCGTTCATCCTAAATTCCTAACTTCTACCTTTCAGTTTGTCTAAGCCATACGGGTTCACAAATTTATTGTCAGTTAAAAAGCATAAGAATTTTGTTTTACATGACAACAGCCGCCGCTCTTCTCTCTGAGCAGTGTGCCGATTGTAGAAGTCATTATGATGCCGCCGCTTCTTTAGCCGTCGCCCCAAGGTTCTAGGGCTGCCACGCTTCTTCTGCACCTTGTGTACTACGCCGCCGCCGTCTTGGACTTCGATCCCCACCGTTATACTTCTATCTATTCCTCTTCAAGTTGATTTAACGGTATTTTTCAAAAACTACACGCTACGACGATATTATTAAAACTCGGACTTCGGGTTTTTTCTATTTAAATGACAACACTTTTTAAATACAATGCTATTACATACACTTTGCATTTTAAGGGAGGTGTTAAGGGTATTAGAGATATAATATGATTGCTTTAGTTATTTCCTTATATACCTAGATTTCCTTATCTGATATAGCAGATTTCTCTGTAATACCTCTTGAACTCTCTGTATATATATTACCATTGGACCTCTCCATCATACGCAATTCATAAAACTGTCCAGATCGCGAAAAAAAATTCATACCTCCGCAATCCGGTGTAACGTTCCCGCCTAGCGGCGAGAGCGAGCGAGAGAGAGGGCGCCCCCCAGATCTGCGCGGTCGCCGGAGATGACGTGCATCAAGAGCGCGCAGAGGGCGGCGCTGACGGCGCCGGCGCCGGAGGCGCCGTACCTCGCCGCCGGCACTACGAACGGCGCCGTCGACATGCTCTTCTCCGCGTCGGCCAACATCGAGATCTTCCGCCTCGACTTCCAGTGCGACTCCCCCGACCTCCCCCTCCTCGCCTCTGCCCCCTCCCCCGACCGCTTCAACCGCCTCTCCTGGTCCCGCCCGGGCGCCGCCGAGGGCGACTCCTTCTCCCTCGGCCTCCTCGCCGGCGGCCTCAGCGACGGCTCCGTCGCCGTGTGGAACCCGCTGAGCATGATCAGGTTCGGATCCGCCTCCCCCGCCCATCCCACCCTCGAGATCTGGTCGTGCCCTGATCTAATTGTCGCTGTTGCAGCTCCGAGGGGCAAGCAGAGGACGCCATGGTCGCGCGGCTCGAGAAGCACACCGGGCCGGTGAGTGGTGCCGGGCTGGTTGGTTGGAATTGCGTGTCCGTGGTTCTGATGGTGTGTTGATTGCGTTTGTTTGGTTTGTCAGGTTTGCGGGTTGGAGTTTAGCGAGCTCACGCCGAATTGGCTCGCTTCAGGGGCTGACGAGGGGGAGCTTTGCATCTGGGATCTCAAGAACCCTTGCGAGCCAGTCGTGTTCCCGCCACACAAGGTATCGGCAGTCTGGCTCATAGCTTGTTGTCATAGAAGAGGATTGTGACCTTATTGTTAACCTTTGTAATGCATAATTTCTGCAATTTTTCTGCTTGCATTGATGTAATGGCCCTTTTTTTGTGTGCAAGGCATGATGTTGTGTTATGTATTTGTGTGTGTCCTAGCATGATTTATGACTATGCCAAATTCAGATGGGCATTTCTTTTGTTGAACCGCTGTTGAATACAGCATTTTTGTTGGACAGCTATTAGGTGTAAAGCACCATTCTCATTTTCAACTCGTGTTCCACACTACCTGATGCAGGGCTTAAAAATAGCTAGCTGATATGCCATTTGTAGTTTTTGTAGCCAGGAAATTGCGTCTGGCTTGGGCAAATTGTGTGTTAAGACCAAACAGGTCTTTCTAAAGATTCTTAATGTTTGCTTGTTGCAAACAGATCGTGCACTTCTCACCCCCTTTCCATCAGCATGCATTTTATTTCCACACGTTTGATGGGGGATGTTAATTTGACTGGAAATAAACGCCATCGGAATCCCGATCCTTTGTTTGGTGTGGGTGGATTAAGGAATGATTCAAATAAACATTTGAAAGAAAATCTGTAAGTCCAAGGTGTTTAGAATACAATAGGAATACATTCATGACCTGCCAGTAAGTTAGTTATGGAGATTCAGATATGTGTTTGAGGTCCTCCATTCTTGGATCAGGTCCTGCATTCTTGGATCATTTGAACCTGTATGCGAGACCAACTGATGAAGGTCAGCGCTAGCAAAACATTTTTCATCATGTTGCATATGGTTTAGTTATGTATGGGGATCCATCTCTCAGGTGTTATTTTGATCGTTCAGTTTCTCACCATTTTTTATCTACTTTATTTTGCTCAACTTGTGTGAATGGTTAATGATTCTTGTAATTTTCTACAGAGTGTTGGCTCCAGTGCTCAAGCTGAAATATCCTATTTAACCTGGAATCCCAAGTTTCAACATATAATAGCGACCACTTCTAGTAATGGGATGACAGGTAAAGGACACTTTGGTTGCTTGTGTAATAGTTTTCCAGTTTTCCTATCTATTACCAGCAATTTTTACTGGTTTATCTCACTGTTTTGAATTTATTACTCTGCAGCTGTTTGGGATTTTAGAAACGAGAAACCATTGATTAGGTAATTGATTTAGCTACCCAAGTTACATCTGCACTTTCTTGATCTATTTACCATTAAATACCGATGCCATTTATTATTTGTGTTACTAAATTTCGACCTGCTGTTTAAATAGCTTTGCAGATTCAAATAGAAGGAAATGTTCTGTTCTCCAATGGAATCCAGACATGTCCACACAGCTAATTGTTGCATCAGATGATGATAACTTTCCAGCTTTGAGAGTAATGACCATTTTTCTCTATTTTATTATTCTTTGCTTTTCTATTTTTTTTAGTTTACTTGCCTTCTCTGTATGCAGCACATAGCTAGAATAGATGAAACAAATTTGTTTCCTCATTTTATTGATGAAAGTGTCGTAGTTCTAATTGTGCTACTGCTTTTGAATAAAAGGGTAGCAGTACAGCTGCTGGTCCTTCATTTTAATCTACATTAGGAACTTTTTTATGTGGATATTTTCTATTTATATCAATAACTTTGCTCATATATCCTTTCCTAGGTTTGGGATGTGAGGAAAGCCATTTCACCAGTACGAGAATTTGTGGGACATTCAAAAGGTTTCGTTTCTCTTGCTGTTCTCCTATTCTTTTCCATCAAGTGAATGTTGATATTACTCAAATTGAACTTAGTGGTAATCTACATTCTTATATTCTATTTGCTATTCTTCTGTTTACCAGGTGTAATTGCTATGTCGTGGTGCCCCTATGATAGTTCATTCTTGCTTACTTGTTCTAAAGACAATAGAACAATATGCTGGGATACTGTTAGTGGAGAGGTATATTACGACTTTTAACATCTGAAAGCTAAAATAGGAAGATATATTGTTTTGCAGATATGCTATCTTTTCTTGGAGGGAGTTCTAATTCTGCCCTGTTCCTCGCATTATTTGTTACAGATTATCAGTGAGCTACCGACAAGCTCTAATGGGAACTTTGACATCCACTGGTACCGAAAAACTCCAGGTGTCATAGCAGCATCCTCATTTGATGTGAAAATTGGCATATACAACTTGGAGGTAATATGTGATGTGGGAGTTGATGCTTATGCGTGAAAATTGGCATTAGAGTGTGAAGGCTAAATTTTGTTTTAATTGGCTTTATCTTAGAGATATATAAACAATTATGTGTTACTCCACTCATTATTGTACTGCAAGAAAGTAAGCCCTTGTTATATAGCAACTTGAATTTTAGTTTAATCTAACTGGACTCAACAAAGTATGCTCTCTTTGAAGGCAATTAAATATGATGGTTGTTCTGGATGAGCGATCCTCCTAGAACATCTGATTATCATTGTACATTTCACTTCATGCTTATCATTAGTTCTCCACGAGGTAAAAGTTAACGAATTCCCGCCTTTCATCCTATAAAGATCACTCAGAGGGTTGTAGCTCACAAAATATGGTTTCCAGGATAGGTTGGGGATAAAAAAGTTTATGTTGAATTGTTCATTGGATGCACCAGGTTTTATATTATCCACTACATTGTTATCAGAAGGACTTGACTTCATGATGTATCACTCATGGTATGTGCAGGTCCCTGTGATCTGCCAGTGCCAGTACTTTGATGTTTGGCATACAAAGCTAATTAGTTCTCTGAAATTCTTATTTCTTTACAGTTCTCTGGCCTTTATGCAGCTGGTGAAAGTGCTGTTGGTGCCCCAGGTAAATTAGAATACTGCCTCGTTTAACTTTCTGAAACAATAAATATTTAGTAAGTTTAGATTGCCTTTGATCTTGTATGATTAAATATTCAGTAAGTTTAGATTGCCTTTGGTCTTGTATGTTTACAGTCGTCACATCAGCTGAAAGAAATTTTCAACCATGTAGATGCTTATCCTTCATTTTACCACAAAAACTGAATGCCATGTGTCTATATTAAGTTTAATGTCAAATACTCAAATGTCATGTATCTACATTCAGAAATGTAATTTATTAATTATTGACGGCTTTGTTTCCCCCACTATGTTGTGCTAACTGCTCAGTACTCCTATTGCTTATTTTGTCTCCGCTGAGAAACAAACTGTACAACTTGATTTGATTGAGAAAAGTTGTTCATGTGACTTAAGGCATATGCCTTTAGATCTAGTGGGGCAATTCCTTATTTGCCATCGAAAGTTTGCATCATCCCTTGTATGCCACTCATGTCACTGATATGTGGGCCCAGACCCCACATGTCGGTGACACGATCAGGGATTTTGGAAATTTCCAGTGGCATGTAAGGAATTAACCGATATATCTATAAACAATAAACATGGAAGGCAAAGCACCTATTTATTTAGTCTGCCAAGCACCAACTTAACACCTTAGGTTTTTTGTTGTCACTAATTATGTAAGTGCACATAATTTTTGTGGCAATTTATTCCTCTAATGACAAATAAAATAATATTTAGCATGTCCAAGAGCTCCAGCTCCAAAATGGTTGAAATGCTCCACTGGTGCATCTTTCGGCTTCGGGGGTAAACTTGTTTCTTTCCATCCGGCAATGCCTACCCAAGGCGCACAAGTGACTACTTCTGAGGTTGGTTTACTTGGTCTTTGCCATGCTGTACGCTTCCCTTCAAGTTCCTCTGTGTTAAGGCATTTGTTCCTTTTATAGGTGCATGTACATTATTTGGTGATTGAACAGAGTCTAGTAAGCCGGTCAACTGAATTTGAAGCTGCTATACAGAATGGGGACAAAAGTTCACTGCGCGCTCTGTGTGACAAAAAATCACAAGAATCTTTGTATGTTCTTTCCCATGAGTGGAACACTTCCGATTTTTTGCCTGCCAACTAACTCTATTCTATAAATGTTTGAGTAGATCTGATGAGGAGAGAGAAACATGGGGCTTCTTAAGGGTTATGTTCGAGGATGGGGATATCGCCCGGACAAAATTGCTTGCTCATCTTGGCTTCAATCCACCTCAAGAACCGACTGTGAATTCAACCGATGAACTGAGCAAAACATTGGCAGGCACACTTGATCATGGCACACTGACTGATAATACGGATGCTCAATTTCTTGTTGATAATGGGGAGGATTTTTTCAACAATCCTCAACCTTCGGAGACTACTTTGGCTGAGGAATCAACATCTACAAATGGTCAACAGATAGAGCAGGAAATGCCTGGAAGTGTTGTGCCATCTGATCCATCCATTGACAAAAGTATTCAACATGCATTGGTAGTTGGAGACTACAAAGGGGCAGTTAATCAGTGCCTTGCTGCAAATCGTATGGCTGATGCTCTGGTTATTGCTCATGCTGGTGGTTCTGCTCTATGGGAAAGCACTAGAATTCATTATCTTAAGAACAGTATCTCACCCTATCTAAAGGTATTCTTGCATTCTCGGTTTATTGAATATCTGTGCTTTATTATTTCTGACTACAATATTTCTGCTTGTATTACCCTGATTTATCTTTCCATTGGTTCAAACTCAGGTTGTTTCTGCTATGGTGGGCAATGATTTAATGAGTTTTGTGAGTACTTGGCCACTAAATGCATGGAAGGAAACACTTGCACTACTGTGCACAGTAAGTATCTTTGTTACATTATGTATTGTAATTCATTTTTCTTGTTCAATCAGCTTGCCTGTTTTGTTATTTATTATTTAGCGCAAATCTGAGATATCAGATATGATCTCTTTCCATGTACAAGAATTACCCCATGGTGCTTTCAGGCTTTCAGCTATTGGCCTATATTGGCATTACATTTCATTTATTATTATCTCGCATTTATTCACTGAACTGATATAGAGCCTAACTTTTCTTATGTGTGTCACCTTCATGTTGGTAGCATATAGTCCTAGCTATGAAAACCGGACCAGAGGAGAGGTTCGACCGGGAAAGAAAACGGAAATGATGCCCAGTCCGGCCTGATTCGTGTGGTCGGATTTCACATGTAATGGGACTGCCTCAAACCAGAGCTGCAGCAACTAAACTGGCTGTGGTCAAATCAGTGAGCCACACCTGAGGAATAATCACCTAAAATTTTGTTTCTAGTGGGGTTCGAAACCCATGTCGTGGGGCTCCCAGAGGAAAGGTGGGCTGGTTACCAGCCCATCTAAATATTTTTTATTGTGTCCAAACCAAGGATCGAAATACCGGAACCGGGGCAAATCCCGGCCGCCGGGCGGTATCGGTAACCGGCCGGTTACCGCCCGGTAACCGGAAATCCCGGATAAAAACCGGATAAAATTGGGCAAATGAATTTTGTGGGCGGGGCGGGAGGAGACCGGTAACCGGTCGGTTACCGGAAAAACAAGTGAAAAAACCGGAAAAACCGGAAAAACCGGTGCAATTAAGACCCAAAGATGTAAGTCAAAGCTATTTAGCTCTCTTCTCTATCATAACTATTTAGACTTGTATTAGAAAAGAGTTTTTACACTTGATAATCCGATCCCTAGTTACATCTAAAATAATAAAAAATACAAGTTAATAGTAATGAATGCTAACTTGAGTAGTATACTAAAAAGTGAAAACACTAATGGAGGATCAATTCGTACCAATACATTGTGCTCCAACGCGAAGGTTGTGCAATGTACTCATTGTTATCATTGAGGACAAGTCCTTCAGAATGAGCCAGGTGGTAAAGAGGATAAGAGATGTCCGAGGACGAATGAGAATCATCAGCAGAAGATAGTAAGTTGGCATCTCGACACTCATAAGTCGGCAAAAAGTATGAGCTACCATATGATGCGTAGGAAGAAGAGTCTTGTGGTTGAGGATGATATCGTTGGCGGTTCTTAGCCCTTTTGTAGGTTTTTTGATTACTTTTAATTCATGACAACCATAGTCTTCATCCTGAGTAGCATGTGAAAGTTTTGTCACAGGTGAATTCCAATGGTTGACATGTGTCTTGTTGGCCTTGTACCCCATCATGAGATGTCCCACCATCAGCACCATCATCAGATGACGAAGAGGAACTATCGTCAGACTCTTGGTACTCTCGGCGAGCCCATTCCATCTGCTTTTTCTCATCATCATCAAATACATCTTCACGTGATGGACCACGCGCTACACGCTCTGAAACAACTTGCTCCATTCTCAGGCGCTCATCTCTAATAGATTTCTTCTTGACCTTTGTTTCTTCTATACTTGCTAGCATGAGCCTTCTCACTTCCGCCGGAACCCCACTGCAAGGAATAACATCCCCGTGCTTCCCAGCAAGATGTTCTTTCAGGCGTGTTACACCTTCGCCTGACTTCGTAAGCTTACAATATCTGCACTTTCAACCAGCACCTCCTAGTCTCTCTCCATGGTCCCAAACATTGATAATTTTACCAGCCATCACTACAATATCATGCAGCAACAAACATCAGGCAAAGAGGAGGATTGAACAAAATTTGTAGAATAAAATATAGGAGCATTAACTAACTCCTGACCGCTGCTGCTGCTCTGCCGCCGCTGCTGGCTGCTGCTGCTGCTCTCTCCTCTCCCTCCTGCTTTCCTGCTGCTCTCTTTCTTGCTGCTGCTGCTTTCCTGCTAACTTTTCTCCCCTCATATGCAGAGAACAATTTTCTTCACATGCAACAAAAAAAAGGACTACTTTCTCATGTCCATGTGCCCAACATGTTCCTAAACAGATTCTTAAGTATCTAATGTAGCTACAATACCCCCTGGAACCCATTCAAACATCTACAAATTCAATTTTTTGAAATTTGAATCTCGGCCGGTTTTTTTCATCCTGGGATTTTCGGTAATCGGCGGTTACCAGCCGCCGGGATTTCTATCCTTGGTCCAAACTACACACCTTGTATTAAACAAACAATAGTTATCTATAATTCTATATCATACATTTTAATACTTTATCATTTTTTATAGGACTCTGACGTTTCAATCTGTGACTGGTCCGGTTTCAAAAACTATGGTATAGTCGGTGTGATCTTGTCTTCATAAGCTAACATAAGTTGTAACTTGTAACCTTGCAACAGTTTGCCCGGAAAGAGGAATGGAATGTTTTATGCGATACTCTTGCATCTAGACTTCTGAGTGTTGGAGACACGCTAGCTGCGACCCTCTGTTATATTTGTGCTCGAAATATTGACAAAGCTGTGGAAATATGGTCTCGCAACTTGAAGTCTGAAGATGGCGGGAAGACTTATGTTGATCTTCTCCAGGTACAAATGGACAATAGAAGCTAATTATTCTATGGCAAGCTGGCAAACAGTCCTAATTGATTAGTGTGTAAGTGCAGGATTTGATGGAAAAGACCATTGCTCTCGCCCTTGGTACAGAGCATAAGAGATTTAATGCATCGCTATCTAAGCTTGTTGAGAGCTATGCTGAGTTGTTGGCCAGTCAAGGCCTTCTTAAAACTGCGATGGAGTACTTAAAGCTTTTGGTATCAGATGTTCATTCACATGAACTGGCAATACTGAGAGATCGAATTGCATTTTCTACAGAAGGTTGCTACAAACTTATATGACTTAGTATTGTTGTTATGTGTATTGTGTGCTGTCTTCTATTGATTTAAAGTTTTTCTATGCATTTTGAACTGGTTTATGCTGTTATGCTGTGACGGCAGCTATTTCAGACTTACTACTTGTGTGCTTAACATTTGAAGTTATATACTTATATTGTAGAGCTGAGCAAGTTTTGCTCATTTTTGTTGTCATGCATTCTCCGCAAGCATATTAAATAGCATTGGCCATCTTTTGGCCAGCATTTGTTTCCCACTTACACTATAACATTAATCTTAAGTATTGGAGCCTGTTCTTTTGTATTTCTTTTGCTATCAAATGTTTCAATAGTTCATTCAGCTTTCAGCTAGCCTTTTGTTGCCAGAACTTTTAAGTAGCTTAAACTTGCATATCAGCATTATTACATTACATTTTCTTCACTTTTCCTTTCTTTTTTCTTTTTCTGGTGTGCAACATGCTACAGGAAGTGGTTAAAAGGCTGGATGTGACAAAATTTTCACTTTTGCTTATGTTCCTTACTTCTTTTACCATTATGGAACTCTTGCTCGGTTGAAAGTTGGTGGAGCAACGTTCTTTCAAACCTTTATGCATGTGACTTGTGATGATTCATAATTGAACATAAAAATATTGCCTTTTTTAAAAACCTCTTGTTATATACATAGTAAAATCATATTTCTCCATGCTGTCATGCTGATATCTTCATGTTTTAGCAAGTTAACTACTTAATTAATTAGACTTGAAAATTTATATCATAGTATTGATTAGAAGTATGTTTTCCAGAGAATGATACTGCCAGAAGTTCGGCTCCTGAGATCAGTGGCAACATCTCCCCGTACCTCACAAATCAATTGAGCTATAGCACCCCAGACCCTTCTCAGAATCATTACCAGGTTTCCCCTTATACATTCTTTCCAACTCCAAACTTTATCCCACATAATTTATGTCCTGTAATATTTGTAAAAATAACATGGAGTAAATTGCATTTTGAACCAGGTAAATTGTCCTAAGTTTCACTTTGCACCTGGTTTTGCAAATAGTTTCACTTTGCACCATCCTGTATGCAATATTGTGGCAGAAAACACCAGGTTCCGTCGTATCTTGTTGCTTCTAACGGAGCACAGCAAGGGCCCCACATGTCATCCCTCTCAACTCTCTCTTCCTTAGTGTCACACCACCTAGCCTCTACTAACCGCCTTCATAGTCAATCACACCACCACGTTGCGGAATTGTTCATCATATACCCTCTTCTTAGACTGAAATTCAGGATTTACCCTCCGACCCACATATCAGTGACTCATTCCGACCCCACGTGTCAGTGACTCGGGAGGGTAAATCCTGAAACTCTCAAATGTGAGGAGGGTATATGACAAAGTTTCCCCCACGTTGCCATCCAACCGCAACACCGGTGCATGCTTGCACCCCCTTCAACCTCTTACACCGAAGATGGAGCAGAGGAGGAGGTCGTCATTGCTGTTGGGATGAACGGAGTTCATGAAGAAAATGTGAGATGGAGGGACAAACCGAAGAGGGTGGATAAGGAAGGAGAAGGGGGGAGAGGAGTTTGGCAGCTGGTCAGCGGCGGCGGGCGGCATTGGGGCGGCTCGCCGGCAGCAGTGAGCAAGATTTGAGGATGCGGTGGGCGGTGGCTCAACGGCATGGTGGAGTGAGACAGCAGAGACGTCCCAGATCTCGCCGGAGAAGCTGGAGATAGCATGCTTCGTTGTGCAGCCCCACCGCCGATCTGCTGCTCCATCCACTCCAACGCATCGCTCACCTCCTCGTTTGCCATGTCTCGTCATTTGCATCGAATCAGAGGGGATGGGGAGTGAACAGAAGAGGTTGGAGGGGATGAGAGATTAAGAGAGAGCATTTCACTTGTGGGACCCACCAAGGACAAAATTGTTGATATTCTCACTGATATGTGGGGCCAGTTGGACAGATTCCATCTAAGATGACGGAGAATAGAGAGAGCATTTCACTTGTGGGGCCCACTAAAGACAAAATTGTTGATATTCTCACTGATACGTGGGGCTAGTTGAACAGATTCCGTCTAAGATGACGGAGAATAACGGGAGGTGGTGTTTTCCACAACAAACTTTTCGTAAAGTTGGTGTTATGTGAAACTATTTGTAAAACCTGGTGCAAAGTGAAACTTAGGATAATTTATCTTGTCTAAAGTGCAATTTACTTAATAAAATAATATTTTTTGCTGTAGAGATGCATTTTGTTATTTTTGTTTCTGACTACCACGAACTGTAGGTGCCTCAACCATATAATGTGCCAAGTAATACATATCCAGAAGTTTACCAGCAACAACCTAATTCGTCCTTCGGAGGATACAGCAACACATATCAACCTCAACAACGAACCCAGATGTTTGTTCCACCAAACACACCAGCGAACTCCCAGGTATTTTATGATTCAGGAAGCCTTTTTTCTTTTTGTTCTTTTGCTCAAGTATTTTGTGTGAATTAGCCAAGGCCAATTGTGCGTGGGCGAAATGTTCCAACAATGAGGTATTCCGTAACTGGGATGTAGCAGAGAGTATTTAGTGTATCCATTCTGTGCTAGCATGGAAGATCTAAATATAAAATATATAATGTAGGATTATGATGTGTGATTTCTGAACAAATATTATTCCTTCATCTGTTTTGTATTTTTTTGCTTAAGTATCTGTTACATTTTACTACCTTACTTTCACCGTTAAACTTTGTGTGTTAACTTACGTGCGGTTAGTTCAGTGCTTTGTTTCCCCTCGTTTTAGTTAATTTTTGTTCTATCTTCATTTCTCTGGGGAAGCTTCAATATTTCTTTTCATTATTTGTTTTGTAATTTTTTCCTTGAACAGCCAAGTTCAACTCCAGTACCGGTGCCCCAGCAAACAGTGAAGACGTTTACTCCTACAAACTTACCGGGTCTCAACAACCCAGAGCAATATCAGCAACCAAATACCTTGGGATCCCAGCTTTATGCAGTATGTAGAATGGTAGTTTAAGTTTCACCTCATGTTTATGTAACATCATTTATAAAGTGATCTCTCTGCTCTAAACAGGATTATGTGAATCCACCATATGCTTCTTCTGGACCATCCACTCCATATCAAAGTGTACCTCCCACCACATACCATCAGCCTAGACCGCCTGCTCAATTCCAGACTGTTCCACTGGTCCCTTCTCTTGGTGGTAGTGCCTCTGTACCAGGAACAATTCCAAATCATATGTTTCCCCATGCTGTTGCAACAAGCTCAACATCCAGGTTTATGCCATCAAGCAACCAAGGTTTTGTTCAGAGGCCAGGTTTGAGTCCTGTACAAGCCTCAAGTCCAGCACAGGCACAGGCACAGGCACAGCCTGCTGTTGTCCCTCCTGCACCTCCCTCAACTGTACAGACAGCTGATACATCGAAGGTGTCTGGTATGTGGAATGCAGATGCAAGGCTTGGATCTGTTTTGTTGCTGATTAATTGATTTCTTGCTTCACTTGCCTTGTAAAGTGATACCGACAAAACATGTCAGTAATGTCTCCATTTTTAACAAGAAATATTTTACCTGATTTAAGAAATATTTTTTTTGCCACCCCTTGTGTGATTCACCTGATTTACATTTGAATTCTACCAAATATTTACTTATGGTGCCAGGAAGCAACTCTTTTATGTTCTCCTATTGTGTTGGTATCTGTCATACACTGGTGCTGACTTCTCTGGTCGTATTTTGCAGCTGAGCTGAGACCTGTTATTGCAACACTGACCAGACTATTTGATGAGACATCCAAAGTTCTGGGGGGATCTAAAAAGCGTGAAATTGAAGACAACTCAAGGAAGATTGGGGCATTATTTGCAAAACTCAATACTGGGGACATCTCTCCAAACGTTTCATCGAAGCTCATTCAGCTGTGCAGTGCACTTGATAATGGTGATTTTGCCACTGCGATGCAACTTCAGGTAGACTTCACTAATTTGTCGTATAGTTAGGGATGGTAATTGCAGCAGGGATTTCTTTTCCCATTTGGGCTGGGGATTTTGTGTGTGTGTGTGTGTGGGGGCTTACCTGTCCTCCGTGGTGCCCTGCTAATATTTTTAGAAAATCGTCCATGTTTTGGTGGAAGTTGCCGATTCTTGAGAAGTTACCGGATGTTGATTTTTTGGATCTGATGCTAACTATCAACATCTGTTCAATGGTGGCAGATTTCTCTGACAACGAGTGACTGGGATGAGTGCAACCTTTGGCTTGCAGCATTGAAGCGTATGATCAAGACAAGGCAGAACTTCAGAATGTAAAACCTGTGGCCGTCTGCTGCAGCCAGGGTACTAAATAGCGGACGTAGCAGGCACAATAGCGGAGATAGCGGGCACTACTGCGTTAGTAGCGGACTCTCGCTTTTGCAGCGGACGTTGTAGCGGTCAATATAGTGGTTTTAGCATTGTTTCAAGTCATATATACAAAATCGTTGCAATATATATGCTCTTTATGCTCATAATTTGGTATATGGTATCTATTTCATGTTAGTTTGATGCAAGACATAATTTAAATATGCACTTAAAACTCAAAATTATCACTATTATTTAGAATACGCTGTTGGAATATATCGTCTGCTATCTGATATCCGCTATACCGGAGTCTATCCGCTATTTAGAACCTTGGCTACAGCTAGTTCCGTATACACCTTTTCTGCATATCAAAATTGTTAAGTCTTGGCAATTTCGAGGGTTCGCCTGCACAGAGTTGTTATCCTACTTGTGTTATCGTCTGCCAATTCTGCCGAAGCTTGTTGATGAAAGTGGCCTGTTATTTGGTTGCGATTACTGTTGATGAAAGTTCTCTGATTGTTGGTTTTGAAAAATACTAATTGTACGAGGGCACTGTCTGTTATAGCTGGTCCATTTTCTTTAACCTTTTCTCAGATAGAATCAGTTTGGACACTCCGACGTACTCTAGATGATTAATACTAGGGACATTGGTTTGTTTATTGCAATGGCATGGATAGAAATCAATGAATTCCTGAAATTGAGATTTGTTGCATCGGTCGTACACGGGTGTTCTTCGAAGGCCATCCTCTGCTTTTAGAGGTTGTTCGGTTGACTTGAAATTTGATAGTTTATGATTAAAATTGTACTGTAGTTGGTTGAAATTACACTTCAACTTATCATGGTTTATTTGGTGTAATTAATTAAAAAATCTAAAAATAAAAAATGTTAGTCTATTATATATAATGCAAATGTATATGGGAAAAAAAGAATCGATAAAAAAGCTAAAAATAGTTAAAAAAATTAGAAAAAGATGAAAATTATAAATAGTAAAAAATAAATCAGAAGACTAAGTTTAAATGAGTGGGTCTTAATAATGACGGAATGTGCTTGGTCTCCTGGCCCATATGGAGTTTTCAGTTCTGGGCTTCTGGTTAGCAGCAGAGTTGGTTGAAGATAGTGTTGTGACCGTCGAGGCTAATATCATGTGAATGATTATTCTTCGTGACAATATAAGGCCCGTTTGGAACGCAGGAAATTGTTTGGAACGTTGGGAAATTATTACGAATTCTGCGGGAACTGAATGGCCTCCTTGCAGAGAGTTTGTCCATGCAATTCGGAGGACACGTACAGCTAACTCGTTAAGATTTTGGGCAATAACCCAATGCTTCAAAATGATCATTGTCACGTCCGGAAGCATACGGCCGTAAGGTTTGTTTCGGTTTGGCAGAGCTGGTGGTGTTTTCCCCTCTCTCTCTCTCTGACATTCCCGGACTTCTCTGCACATCCATTACCAAGCACATACCTCAGTCAGATTCCACCCATTGGACTTTCGGAGTTACAACATCGTTAGACTCACCAACGCGCTCCGATCAACTCGCGCGTTCTGACACCTCATTTCTCCCCACGGCACGACCACCTTCGCCTACCTTATCCACGGCCTCGCAAAACAGTACATCACCCGGAGGCCCAAACACCTAAAGAAAACTACGATGTTCCAGCACCAATACTAGATCCACTTCCCACAAATAGCGCAGCACACACCCTGTGGTTGTGAATATGATACACCAGTTTAGCATCTGCATCTCCCCTAGGATCATCACCTCTGTGTGTGTGTGTGTGCACTGCCAGTTCGATACTGAGCCAACTTGCTCCACTTAATCCTGCATTCTGCCTCCCTGCAGCCTAGATAATCTATGGATGCACTTGTGTTTAGATTAATGCCTGCAAATTCCCCTGCCCCATGAGGATGCCATCAGCCCATTTCCTATGTTTCCAAGCACAGCCGCTGCTTCTTCGCCTCAACGGTCATTGTTCATGCTGGTGTACCTGTGAAGGGAACATTGGTTTCTACCTAGTGTTTGTTATGGCACAAAAATATGCGGATACCTGTGTTGATGCAGATGGTGGTAGAGACAAGAGGGGCACACACTGATCAGAGAGCGAATCTTGCTTTGCTATATCCTCCACTGAATCTACATTAGTTTCCCCCTTTTTTCTGAAAACACGCAGGTGAAGTGCGTGTCTTTGCATTCGCACATACACTAGGTTCAATCGAATTACCAATAACTAAAGAAAATAATACTACTGTAAGTGCAACTAATTGTACACGTTTTTTTTTTTTGCATATTCCCTTTTCATATGTGCATTTTGATTGCTCAGTTGGACAGTTACAGAAACCTGAAGGCCAAAGAAGGCTGCTAAAAGGGAGAATAAGAATCTAGTACCGCCCGCAGACACCACACCAGTAGCCCCCACTGGAACAGAGAGCTGCCCGGTGGTTTTAACCGTCCTAACCTATCCAAAAGCTGGGGACCAAACAACTCCTACTCTATACTAATAACAACTTAAACACCCCAAGAACCACCACATAAACCACTAAATTATTCTGATTCCTAGCACTCATTATTTGAAGTTGATGCAATCCAATCTCTTCCAAGTCATGTACATGTAACACCCCGACCCACCATAGGGCCCAAAGTGCTACCACCTGTTCTGTGATACTACTAGTTCCAGCTTTTGCCACTAGACTTGTATAGTAACTCTTCTTATTCAATAGCACTCAGCGGCAAATGACAATCACTTGACATTAAGCGTAGCAGAGGTATGAAATTGCTAAATACCAAAATGTACTTGTGCTATACCAGGCTAAATATGACATCTGTAAGTGATATGTGAGTTACTGCTGTACGTGAGATAACTGTGCTACTCCCATCCATGCATGTTGCATTCACCATTTGCTTAAAAAAACAACAAAGTAAGGGTGAGTCCAAAGACCCCGTAAGCACATAATAAAATAATGATGACAACACAACAATTTCAATTGTCTAGGGAAGGCACAATCCTTATATCTATTAGTAAATCACTTATCTTGTACAACTGCAATATAAACTCAGCAACTATCTATAATCACTAGTTTCTTTCATGTAGTGCAACCCAATGCAATGCAATGCTATGTCCAAATGCAATCTCCGAGCTCATACCGATAAAGCTGAGTGTCCACCCGTCAATGACCCACTCGTGCCCCGCCCTCTTTCAGGTGGGCCACAAACTCCACTCCCGTGGAACGCCTACTGAAGTAGGTTCTACTGTGAGCACTCTGGATTAGTCATGTATCTTTCTCGCCTACTGAGGTCCCCGTATGAAAGAGGACAGGCAAAAGGTCCCCACATGAAAGAGGGCGGGCTTGAGTGAGTATCGACGGGTACTCACTCCGCTATACCGGTATAAGCTAAAGAATGGAAAGACATGTGCATGAGTATACGCATTTGCATGGCGACATATAAAGGTAAAGGGTGTGAAGGTTGATGAAAACGCGAGAAAGAATGTGTAAAATGAGTGGGAGTATTTGTGTTGGGTACAGAAGGTTATGCATATCTGTTACTGTTTACTTTGTACTTGCTAAGTCTTCAGACTCACTCTTACTTTGTTATTTCTCTTTTTAGGGCAATCTGGATTGACAACATGCACGGAATGGGCGTAGCTCTTTTGCACTGCACATATGCAACAACTGATTAGTCAAGAACTAATCGTTTATGTTTAATTCCTTGTTTAGTCTTTTGAGGCTCGTTGTTGGTGTAGTATATTCGCAGGCCGCAATGGTGGTAACCATGGTTGCGGATCTAGTAGTCTGTTTATATTATGGTTCTTGCAATAAAAAAAGTAGTTGGTTTTATCACAATTATCCTTTGTTTGTTTTATCGATTACCTCTTGTGGGTAGTCTTAAGATTGGAGGTGCTGCTAAGTTCTTTAGCGGCATTGATCTGAAATGGTAAGAGTGTAGTGGTAGCATCCTGGGCCCTGAGGAGGGTCGGGGTGTTACAGAATTACTTGCTCAAATGCAAGTCTAATGTTGAACAAGCTTTCCATAATTTTCAGAAACTTGTGACAGCTACATACCAAAATTCGTGTTGTCCAATCCGATTGGGGTGGTGAATATCGCCGACTTCACCAGTTTTTTGTGCAAACTGGTGTTTCTCATCGTGTCATTGTAGAAAACAGAGAAAGGATCGCAATGCCCAAAACTGAACAACACAGGGGAAAAGCTCTGTTGAAGATACAGCAAAGTAATGGAAATTGTATTGAACAACCAAACTGAATTCTCTCAGCTGTGTTACAAATAGACTCAACGAAAGTTGTTAAATATCCTCAGAATACTTCAAGGACAATACCTGAATGCTATATTTCCTAGCACCTAAATCGGATCACAGATCCATAATAAACGGGAAAACAGACTTCGTGCAACTGCACGTTATTGACTCACGCCTGTCCGCTTGCTGCGCATTCTCTGCATGTTAACTGAAGAACCAAACAAACCAGAAAACTGAAACGGCAACAAAGTAAAGCTTCAGAGGCTCACTACCTGGATTAGTCCAACATACTCCTCCCTAATCCTGGTGTGGACCAAGATCACGAACACCAAGCAAATGTCGCATTGTTGCCAACTTCACCGCCGACAATGCCTTCGTCAAAGCATCAGCTCTTTGTTCTTCAGTGCAAACTCGCTGAACCTCAATCCGTCCTCCTTCTATGCACTCTCTAATAAAGTGATATTTAGTGTCAATATGCTTACTTCTTCCATGGAAAACTGGATTTTTCATAAGCGCAATTGCTGAATTGTTATCAACATAAATTTTCACTGCCCTTTGCTCTTTTCCAGTAAGTTCTTCCAGCAAACTTTTGAGCCAAAGAGCTTGCATAGCTGCTGCCGTAGCTGCCATGAATTCAGCCTCACAAGATGAGAGTGCCATTGTTTTCTGCTTTTGTGAACACCAGGACACTAGGCTTTCATTGATATAGAAAGCCATTCCACCCGTGCTCTTCCTGTCGTCCAAGTCTCCAGCTAAATCGCTGTCAGTGTATCCTGTCAACACTTCTTCACCTCCTCCTCGGGTATACACCAGCCCAAGGTTGATAGTACCCTTCAGGTACCTAAGGATTTGCTTCACAGCTCTTAAGTGCAGCACTGTTGGCCTATCCATGAACTTGCTTGCAACTCCAACAGGAAATGATAAATCTGGCCGAGTGTGCAGTAAATACCTGAGGCAACCTATCACTCCCCGGTATTCCGTGGCATCCACTAGCTGACCATCAAGATCCTTGTGCAACCTTGCTCTCTGTTCCATAGGATACTTGGTGGCATTGCAGTCCAACATTCCGAACTGCTTTAGTACCTTCCGTGCATAGCTTGTTTGCTTGATTGTTAAACAATCCTTTTGCTGTGCCACCTCAATACCAAGGTAAAATGTCAAAAGACCCAAGTTAGACATTTCAAATTCAGTTGTCATTTGCTGTTTGAAAGCTTCAATCTCCTTTGGATCTCTCCCTGTGACAATGAGTCATCTACATATACCCCAAGTAAAATTTCAGCTCTTCCTTCCCCTCTTGTGTACACAGCTCGCTCTTGTATGCATCTCCTGAAACCAAAATCTTTTAGACTTCTATCCAGTCTTATATTCCAAGCCCGCGGCGCCTGCCGTAGACCATAAAGAGCTTTGCTCAACTTAAGCACCAGATGCTCCTTATTCTTCACAGAGTATCCTTCTGGCTGTGACACATATACTTCTTCTTCAAGTTCTCCATGCAAGAAGGCTGTTTTGACATCAAGATGATGCACTTCCCAAGCACGATTTGCAGCAAGGGCAAGAATCACCCGCACCGTGTCCAATCTGGCAACTGGCGCAAATACCTCATCAAAATCTATTCCCTGCCGCTGCACGTACCCTTTTGCCACTAACATCGCCTTGTGCTTGATCACTTGTCCTTCCGAGTTCTTCTTCAATTTGTAAACCCACTTAAGTCCAATGGGTTTGTGTCCTGCAGGCAGTGAGGTAAGTGTCCATGTTGCATTCTTCTCAATTGACTCTATCTCACTGTCCATTGCCTTCTCCCAGTCTGGATTCCCTGCTGCTTCTTTGTAGCAGGTTGGCTCTTCTGTTTGTGCAAGCAATGCCTCTCCATCTGAGTCATAATTGAGTGCAACCTCAGACGTGTTTTGGTAAATATCATGCAGACTACGATAACGGACTGGACCTTCATCTGAACTGTTGCTCTCAACTGAGTTGCTATACCCAGCCGAGCCAGGAGTCTCCTGCTCCATGACCGGCTCTGTCCCAGTCAGTGGCACATGCATGGGAGTGGCCTGCTGTGCTGAAGGAGTCCCCACTATTCGTCCCATGCGTGCAGCAGCCCGCGCTCTCGTCACTGCGCCCGGAGGTGACACTGATGCATCAGAGCCAAAACCATGCTGTTGTCCTGCACTTGCCGACCCATTCTTTGTCTTGAACCGCATCGTAACCAAGTTGCGTGCTGCCATGCTTTCAGAATGTAACCATCTTTGTCTTTCAGAAACACCGAACCTCCTTGCACAGCTGCTTGACCCCCAGCAGAAGTCCATACAGAGGGATTCACATAAGCATCTTCTTCCACATGGAACTCTGCCAACTCTTCTGTGCTCTCACTTGCAGTCCACTTCCACTTCTAGTCTTCTTCAAAAATTACATCACGACTTACAACAACCTTGCCGCGACGTGGGTCAAATAGACGATGCGCCTTGCACCCGTCCTCTACCCCAAAGTACACCATTTGTTGGCTTCGGTCGTCGAGTTTCTTCATGTGTGGTGCCGCCGTCTTGACGTGTGCCGTGCACCCGAACACCCGCAGGTGCCCCAAGTGCGGCTTCCTTCCGTTCCAAGCCTCGAACGGAGTGCGCTCTCCCATTGCTTTGGTCGGCAGCCGGTTCAAGAGATAAACCGCATGACGTACGGCTTCGCCCCAGTATCTCCCTGGGACGCTCATGCTCTTGAGCAAAGACCGCGCCATCGCCATGACGGTCCTGTTCCTGCGCTCCACCACACCATTCTGTTGTGGCGTGTAGGGCGCAGTGAAGTGCCTCTGGATGCCGGCCTCTTGACACGTCTTGGCAAACATCCCAGAGAGGAACTCTCCACCTCGGTCTGATCGAAGTGTTTTGATGCGGCGTCCAGAAGTGTTCTCAGCTTGTGCTTTGAACTTGATGAATCCAGTGCTTGCCTGATCCTTGGTCTTCAATCCATACACCCACATCCATCTTGAGAAATCATCAACTATCAACATAAAGTAGTTGTTACCGGCAACCGTCGTGGGAGTGATTGGTCCACAAAGATCGATGTGGAGTAGTTCGAGCGCCTCCTGCGCTCGGTAGCTTGACGTCGCCGGAAAAGGATGCCTGACCTGTTTCGCCACCATGCAGGCCTGGCACAACTGATTTGGGTGTGCTATCGTCGGCACACCCGCTGCCATCTCCTTATCAGCTAGCTTCTTCAACGCCTGGAAGTTGATGTGTCCCAAACGTGCGTGCCAAAGCCACGTCGGATCTTCCATGTTTGCTAAAAAAACTCACTGGTTTTGCAACCTGTAGCGTGATGCGGTAGAGCCGATTCAGCGAGCGCTTCACTTTCATGATCAGCCTTGGAGGACATTGATCGAACACCTTGAGCTCGCTGCCTTCCATCACCACTTTATAGCCGATCTCAGTGAGTTGTCCCAAGCTCACAAGATTGCTACGAAGTCTTGGAATGAAATAAACTTCTTGGAGCAGCCACTGATCTCCATTCTTGCAATCAAACAAAATAGAACCTTTGCCCATGATCTGCACAGTGGAATCATCCCCAAATCTCACCTTTCCGGTAATGGATTCATCCAGCTCCCGAAACTTCCCTCGATCTCCAGACATATGATTGCTAGCGCCGTTGTCGAGGTACCATATATTCCCCGCATCAACTCTTTCTCCGGCCAGATGCAGCTCCGGCCGCACATTGTCTTCATTGAGGAAAACAACACCATGAAGTCCCTTCTGTGCCTGCTCGGGGTTGAGGAATGTGGCGCCCAGATTTTCTTGCGCCTGGTCAGGACTCGCCTGCTCGGGATTGAAGGAGATGGCACCTAGATGCTCCTCCGGCGCTGGCTCCTCAAAGCCCCCTAGCCGCGCCTGCTCTAGGCCCGCCTCCTGCGCCTGCTTGGGGCTGAGGTTTGCGGCGCCAAGAGGTTCCACCCGCGCCTACTCGTGCGGCGCGGATCTGCTGCGCTGCTAGGGCGCTCGCTGCGCCCGCTGGGGAACTCCGCTGCGCTGCGGGGACTCCGCTGCGTCAACTCGGGCGCTCGCTGCGCCGCTGGGACTCCCAGCTGGGCTGCTCGGAGCCTCCCTGCGGCGCTAGCTCCAGGTGCACCTCCTGCGCCTGCTCGAGGCATCCCAGCTGCGCCCGCTCGGAACGGCTCTCCTGCGCCTCCTCAGTCGGCATCGGCTCCTCCTGCGCTTGCTCGAGCGGCGCCAGCTCCTCCGTTGCCGCGAGCATCAGCGCCCCTTCAACATCTTCAGCACGGGTGTGGTGTGCCTCCTCCCCTTTCTTTGGTTCCTGACAACGATTGGCATAGTGCCCACTTTTACCACAGTTAAAGCAAGTTAGGTGGCTTTTATCTCTCCCACGCCCAGGACTAGTAAAGCCACCACGCGCTGGGCTGGTATAATTTTCTTTGCCTGATGCCGTCCCACGTCCGCCACGGCCTCGCCATCGACTACGCCCTCTGCCGCGGCCGCCGGTCTTAGGTGATCTGCCTCTCGCCGAGGATTCACCCGCCGTCTTCTTCTGGCGTGCCTCCCACTCCGCCTGAGTGAGGAGGAGATGCCCGTCGGCTCTCGCGCCTTCGATTGCTTGTCGCGTGCGCTCGTCGAAGGCCTTCAGACGCCCCAGAGCTTCTTCGAACACCAGTACTCGGAGGTCGTAGAATTGCTCCACTCCTGCAATGACACCAATAAAACGAGCCGGCACTGTGTCGAAGAGCTTCTTCACCAAAGCAGCGTCGTCAAGTGTGCCACCCAGGTTGCTGTACCTGACGGACATGGCCGTGAGCTTGCCGGCGTACTGATCCAAAGTCTCGTCCTCCTTCATGCGCAGTGCGTCGAAATCGCCTTTCAACGTCTGCAGCCGCGCCTCCCTGACGCGTTCTGCGCCGACGAACCTCGTCTTGAGACATTCCCATACATCCTTCGCCGTCTTCTTGTTCGCCACTTGCATGAGGAGGTCCTCCGGGAGTGCTTGAAGAAGGTGCGACCGCGCCTTCTTGTCCTTTCTCGTGTCGACGACCGTCCCGGCCGCCGGCTCGATTGCCTCCCATACGCCTTGGTCCTCCATCATCGCCTGCACCCGAATCACCCAACTGGTGTAGTTCGTCGCCGTCAACTGCGGGTAGACGAACGATCCTCCGGAGATCTCCCTCGCGTTCTCCCGTGAGGTCTCTCCGGTGACGATCGACATTGGATTGAAACGGGGCAGTTTGGGCATTCAAACCTAAAGGCTCTGATACCAAATGTAGAAAACAGAGAAAGGATCGCAATGCCCAAAACTGAACAACACAGGGGAAAAGCTCTGTTGAAGATACGGCAAAGTAATGGAAATTGTATTGAACAACCAAACTGAATTCTCTCAGCTGTGTTACAAATAGACTCAACGAAAGTTGTTAAATATCCTCAGAATACTTCAAGGACAATACCTGAATGCTATATTTCCTAGCACCTAAACCGGATCACAGATCCATAATAAACGGGAAAACAGACTTCGTGCAACTGCACGTTATTGACTCATGCACTGTCCGCTTGCTGCGGCATTCTCTGCATGTTAACTGAAGAACCAAACAAACCAGAAAACTGAAACGGCAAGTCGGCAACAAAGTAAAGCTTCAGAGGCTCACTACCTGGATTAGTCCAACAGTCATGTCCCCACACGTCCTCACAAAACGGAGTAGCGGAACGGAAACATCGACACATTGTTGAGACCGGACTTGCGCTTCTTGCTTAAGCATCCCTTACCATTCGGTTCTGGGATGAGGCCTTCCTCACAGTCTGCTACTTGATAAACCAAATGCCCAGCCAGGTCCTTCAAAATTCCAACCCGCTTACTCATCTTCTTAATGTCAAGCTTGATTATGCTTTCCTTCGCATTTTTGGATGCTCTTGTTGGGCGAACTTGCATCCTTGTAACAATAACAATAGGAAGCTTGAGTTCCGTTCTACCCAGTGTGTTTTCTTGGGATACAGCTTTACGCACAAAGGGTACAAATGTTTGGATAGAGTCACTGGTCGCATCTACATCTCACGTGATGTCATTTTTTATGAATCCGTGTTCCCGTTTTCCACTTCTTCACAATCCAATGCCACACCACCTCACTTGATGCCCCCTTCTCAGTTTGAGCCGGTATTACACATTACTTTTATGCTTAATCATGACTTGTGTATTGTGCCATCTTGTTCTGATATTGCAGGGGTTTCAGCAGATAATCATACCACTGATCGTCAGACGGATGGTGAAAATCAAGGTTCACCTGCTGGCCTTCCTGCACCGAAAATGCAGACTCAAGATATATCCTCAGACCATAATGGTAGCAACTCTAAAGACAGCTTGACAGCTCCATATACTGTGATTGATACTACACTAGCATCATCCGTCAGTCAACATCCAATGCAAACTAGACTCAAGAGTCATATTTACAAGCCAAAGCAGTTCACTGATGGCACCGTTCGGTATTCACTACATCATCGACCTTTTGTGCCGAGCCAACATCTTCACAGGAAATCTTCGGTAGCGTGCTGCCATGGAGGCTGAGTTTGCTGCCCTTCTTTAGAACAAGACTTGGAGCCTTGTTCCCAAGCTAGCTGGACGTCGATGATGTTACTCATCTTGAATCGCCAACGGTATACATCATTCAAGATGGGCAGCTGGACTTGGACCGCACCTTGCTGGAGATAAATTTCCGCTGTAGCAGAAATGGCACTCCTAGTAGATTACATAGAGATTAATACTATGCTACAGTATACATTTCTGGAGTATGGCTTATTATAAAACTTTCAAGTATTAGAAGAAAAACAACATCAGAGAGCAAAGGTTGAATCTCTTCAGCTAAGGCTTCAACCTGTTCCTTTACTAACATTTAACTTGATGCATATGACATTTAACCGCACAAGTAGTGTCCAACCAAATTATCTATTTTTCACAGACAAAATAAGATTCACAAAACTGTGTATATGGAGGAAGCACCACCCACCGCCCTCTTTTCCAAAAGTCGGTTCATCTCTATAAAGAAAAACAGTAATTCATTTTAAAGACATCAATGGAGCAAAAAACATAAACATTATATTGGACTTTTGCACTGTAAAGGGACCCATATAAAATTGAGAAGGCAATAATGATATACTGTTTGATACATATAAGACAAGTAATTTGGCTGATATAAAAAAAAGATGTTGCTCTGTACCTTCACTTACCAATTCGATCTGAAGAAGAAATTGCCCCTTTCTTAAACCAATCTTTCGTACAGATTAGTGCCTCAATAGTATCGGAACCAAGAGAGCTCCAATGTTGGTTAATGATCCACTTCGCTGTAGAGAACGTAGACTCAGAAGGCACAGAAGATACCTGAACTGCCAAAATATCGCGTGCCATCCGAGACAGCGTAGGATAAGTTTCACAGTTGGCCTTCCACCAACCCAAAATGTCAAAATTGTCACTCCCATCTGAAACATCTTTATCCAAGTAACTATCCAACTCAGACTTCTTTTGCCGAATAACCCTATTTTGAGATCGATATTGACCAAAATCAATCTCAAGTTTCCGTTTACCTAGCCTTGGAGAACTGCTACTAGACAAGACTTGATTTTCCAAATAGTGGGCAGCCCTTGATGTGCCACTCATTTGATCTAGTTTCACATATTCAGAGTAGAACATTCCCAAGCAAGACTTAACATTTTCTAGCTTAGCTTTGGTTTCATCTCCATAAGCTTGTAAATAGCAGAAGTCCAGAAAAACAAGCTTGGATCTTGGGTCCAGTACAAAAGCAAGTGCTAGCACCATATTTGGTTCATTCCAATATTTCTGATAATCGTTTGCATTTGAGTAGATCACGCAGCTGCTTCATTGCGTTATTCACAAAGATCATGCAGACAACCAGACTTATGAAGCATATTTGAGCAATAGCATTGTTATGATGACCCTATTTTCAAAATAACTAACCAATCATTTAGCCACTTATTGCAGATGAAGCCATGCTGATGCCATGCAGTGTTCTGCACATAGCAGCTAGTACAAACAGCAAAGCCTAGCGGCAACATCTCATGTAGAGCTGGTTCGTGCTTCGGGCCGGTTCGTGCCGTGCCGGCTCGGCCCAGTCATCCCATCGTGCCGTGCCGTGCCGGCCCGCCTCACCTCCGGCCAGGCCCAAGCACGGCCCAAAGCCCGCCGTGCCGGCGTTCGTGCCGTGCCAGCCCAAGCCCGGCCCAAAGTTACTATGCACGACAAAGGCTGCGCGTCAATTGTGGTGACGTCCGTTATCTTACTTTCTCTCGCACCCGTCTCGTTGAAAATTAATTCAAGGTCTTAATGCGTGTAATTTTTTTGCTGGTTGCCTGGTTGGGGACATCGGCACGCCGTGGAGGAGGTCGTCAACTTCTTGGCGGAGCTCGTCGACGTGGAGGTGTAATGCAGTAGGAAGCTGAAGAGGCCGCTGACGCCAAGGGACGCGGCGGTAGGGGTTTCGGCCGGCAGCTCGGCCTCTCGGGTACGCTCCTTTCCTTCCCCTCTACCCCCTCTGCTGTGTGTGTGATACTGTGATTGTGATACTGGGATGGCGACGGGAGGTGGGGCGGGGGCGCGGGAGGGGAGCCGGGAGGCGGGGCGGGGGCGCGGGAGGAGCGCGGGAGGCGGGCGTCGCGGCCGTGCCCCGTGCCGCCCGAGCCCGCCGCGTCGCGCCGCGCCCAAGCACGGTCCGATCTACCGTGCCGTGCCGTGCCGTGCCGTGCCGCCCACCGTGCCGGATTTTGAGGCCCGGCACGGCCCACCCGTTCGTGCCGTGCCGGCACGGCCCGCCACGTGTCGGGCCGGGCCGTGCTTGGGCCGTGCCGTGCCGGCCGTGCTTCGGGCTGGCCCAAATAAGCCCGACCCAAGTCCCAGCTCTAATCTCATGTTATGAATACTACCTGGTAGCTCTATAGTTTATATATTGAAGTACAAAGTAAAAAAGATTACAGAAGCAAACTATAGCAAAGAAAGAAAAGGACGATAAAAACAAAAGTTAAAAGAATATAGCAGCAATTCAGCAACTCAACAAATGTGTCAAATAACAAAAGCGCTTTGCTACTCAGAATACTGCTAAAAAAGAACAATGCCAAAAATTGAGGATTGAAAACAAGCCAGCGACTAAGAAATTTGCTAGTAGCATCAAAAGGGGGCTCTAGAGGGATAGCAACCTTCTACAATGCAAAGCATAATATAATGGGGATTTCATATGGTAATTCCTGCAGCCTAAACAGTTACAACAGGAATTTCATCCAAGTTGCTCATTCACATAGACTTAGCTTCAAGCTCACTTCTTGTTCCTCCTCAAAAAACGCATATACCCAGGCAGCTTGTTCCAGAGAATAGGCTTCAAGCTCACTGCTGCTTCAGGAAAGGCATTTTAGGGCAATACCAGGAATACGGCCGCCAGTCCTCCTTGTGCGCTTGGGGACAGGGAATTTCCTCCAAAGCATCCGACTCCAAATCGAACACAATCGCCCAGTGCTTGTAGAAGGTTGGAGGCTGCACCACGTAGTATACGCAATTCCTCTTGATCGCAGGAAACTCCTCTGCAGAGAGGGCAAAGGCATCGCCACGGCCCACGAAGAGCGAGTAGCCGCCAAGGTCCGTCATCCTCTCGCCGAGCTCAGAGCCTTGACCCCGTGTCAACCACTCCGGCTTATAGACTTCGACGAACGACGGGTGGCGAGCGTGGAAGAGCAGGACAAGCAACAACTCGCCGTTGCAGGTCACGACATGCACACCGCGCGCGCCGTGGAAACGGTCGCACCTGCGGGTGCACGGCTGAGACAGCAGAGCAGGGGGAATCAACCTAGCCCGGAGAAGCACCGGGGGAGACGCCGTCCCGAGCTTGAGATCGTAGACGGCAATATTACGCACGTCGTCGATGCAGTATATCTTCCCCGCGTGGAACGCGACGCTCTGGATCATGCCAATACACCTCTCGCCCGGCCCGCTCCAGGCGGCGTCCCCAGGCCGCCAGAAGAAGAGGTTGTTCCCTGACACAGATTTGAGCCGGGTCGCGACAGCCATCCAGTCCGACGAGGCGAGCGGGTCACCGGAGAGGAAGACCTGGATGACGGGACCCGGGCAAGGGAGCGGGATCTCGGTGCCGGAGAGGGGCTCCCACAGCACGAGACGCGTGGGGGACCGGGCGTCGTCCGCCAGGGCGAGCCAGCCGCGCGGCGTGCCGCAGCAGCAGGGGAGCCCGGGCGGGGCTGCGACCAAGTAGACGCGCTGGACGCCGCGAGGGAGCCAGAGGGAGAACTCGCCGAGTGGGCCCCGTCCGTTCGACGACGGGCGGCCGGCGACGATGCGGTAGACGGCCGGAAGAGAGGTGGAAGATCGCCAGTGTGCGCAGACCTGGTGGGCGTGGAGCTGGTCGGCGTCGGAGGCCAGGCGGCCCGAGACCTGCTTTAGGAGATCGGCGGGGAGGGAGGCCCAACCGCCGGCCATCGCGAGAGGAAAGTTAAATTTGAGAGAGAGAGAGAGAGTTGGGGAGAACGCCACGCCCAGGCGCTGTCATTGTATTGATCTTATATATAGATTACGAGTGCTATACATGGCATGTGCTAAACTAGGTAAGAGATGATGCTGAAGGATATGGTTTCCAACAGATACAAGATCGCACTGCAATTTCAGCCCAAGTTTCTCCCCGTCTGCTCGGTGCCATCGCATGGCTCCCCGCAGCACGAAGGGCGGGTTTTCTTTTTTGGTTGAGGCGTCAAAACTGCTACCAGCAAGCACATGGCCGCGTGCACTCCAAATGGCACAGTCCGTGCGAAAGACACACTGTGATCTGACAGAAGCACTGGAGCGTGTTGGAGTGGACGAGGAGCACGGCGGAAGAAAAAAATGGGGCTGTCATGGCGGCGGCGGCGGCAACTGCCCGACGCGGGACGGCGGAGGGAGACGGCGAGTCGGCATCATGTGTATACAAGATTTGGTGCATGTGTACTAGTAGTTCTCACGCGAGCTCGGACAGGAAGAGGTCCTCGCACAGCGGCAGTCGATCGAAAGTCCATCGGCCGACCGGCGATGTGCAGCGTGCCGTGTTTGCACTCTCTCGTCACGATCAACGGCGGTGACTGGCGCTGCAATTATCACCGGTGTCCTAGGTGTAGCCGCCGCATCATTCTCTGATAGCAGGGAGCCGGCTTCTTCCCCCAATGATTGCCGGCGGTTTCGTCGCGCCGAATCATTGCCTGTGAGATTCACTCCGCCATGGACACGTTTTGACATGGTGTTTCAACGTTATCGCACGCCTCGACGATCGGGAACTATGGAGCTTCGGCGTGGAAGGTTCCTGGTCTCTTGTTTCCTATCAAAACATGTAGGGAAATGTAGGCGAAGCATCTCGCAAAATTCAGAGAAAAAAAACCATGGTTCTTGGAAGCTAAGGTCCCACTCATTTCGATTTTTTTTCGGTTTTTACTTTTAACTTCTGTTTTTTTTTCAAACAGAGTGTCTTTTTAAGACGAGGTCTACAAATTGATTGTACTACACACTGTAGTGATTTCATTTATATTGGCCAAAACTGTACATGAATTTCTGTTACTTTATAGTTTTTCTCACAAACAGACCAAAAACCGTAAACCACACCCATAAGCCGAAGCAAAAACTATATACCCTATTCCAGTTTGGAAGGAGACAACAATAACAAATGAGATAGAGGAGGTTGGTCTAGTTGGGCCGGCCGTGGACCAGACTTGCGGACCGGACCAGACGCCACACACGCTCCGACTTCGAGCCCAAATAGCGAGCGACCAGCACGAGAAAACCACGGCCCGGATATTCCGCATCGGTGGTAGTCTTGTAAATGCCACCTCTCCCTCCTCCTGGATGTCCGATCAATGAGCCTAGGAGATTGGATGGGTGATATGGGTAGAGAGCAGATGCACGGGGCCCAACCGTGGTGGCTAATGAGGACATGGCCCCTATAGATACAACCATATCTACTATGCTTGTTGTTTCAATTACAAGAGTTCCTACGCATCATTTAAATTATCATGCGAGCTTGTTTTAAGGAGTGCCCTTATATTATATGAACCATATAATACTACATAAGGATGAAAATATATATTTGTACAGCTATATAAGAAAGATTGAATCAACACTATGAGCCCTTGGTCGGGGTCTACCTAAAGGGAAGCCAATCGGTATATCAAGATCAAGTCGACGTCTTTCCCAACTCTTCCTCAAGGTTACCACGTTATTTTTGGATCAATTCAAACAAGAGTTCAAGTGGTATACGTTTTGGAATACAATTTAGCCTCCAGATCATTAGTCCATGGAGCGGTACACAGTACTAGGGTTTGCAGCATATGCAGGGCAGAGCTCAACATTCACACCATACTCAGGGTTTGGAGACTTTGGTGGGCAGAGTTCCTCTAGCTTCATTCCCACGTTGTACGGTCAAGGAAAGAGCTCCTTTGCACCACGGGAATTTCTAGAGTCCTTCGTCCACGACATTATTATTGGTGGCTCGCAGTTCGACATGTCTCAGCTGTAGGATATCGACCCTTACCGGTCTCAGCCTACTGTACCTTAGCCTACTGGACCATTGCCAACCACTCAACAAATAAAACAGTCTCTATACGTCCTCCGAACCGAGACACAATCTCTAGACCGGCTGACGTACACCACGGAACATGCTCATGCTCAATAGAAGACAAGGTTACGTATGGGGAGCCAGACGTGGCAAGGAGATAGCAGTGGCTCATATGATTGAGTCATATCGCATTCTGTATGCGTTTTTTTGTACTATTACATATACTTCTACAAATTTTTGTAATGTATGAAATTCTTGAAAAATTGACAATTACTACAACTATGTCAGCATGCTGCGAGGGGGGTGATATGGTAACACTGGTAAATTCGGAATACATGAAATTCTCAAGAATTATACAATTACTATGACTGTCGGCAGGTTTCACATAAAATTTTGTAATTTTTGGAGCTCGTTTGCTATATATAACAATTCCTACAAATATCAAAATTGTACATATTTCTAAGCAACATTTATAGCGGATAAAATTACCAAAAAAATTAGACAATGGAGTACGTTGTGTCGGAAAGCTGCACATAAAATTTCGTAATTTTTTAAACTCATTTGCTAGTTAGGCCACTGTCGTTTGCTGGTAGGGCGACAGGCTACCTGCCGTCCGGCGATAGGATGACAGGCAGCTTACTGGTCGGCGACCGGATGGCAGGAGCTATGTGTCAGCCCTCCAGCGCTACCGCCTGGTCATCGAACGACAAAAACGATATTTTTATCAATACATCAGCATATACAACTATTTATGTAAGTACAGTTATAAAACAGTATCAAATGTGCCAAAAATTCTGAAACATGTCGCACACGTACACGTACAGGTCTATGTATAGGAGGCAATTTAAACATTACAAGTGGATTATCTACCGTGGGGTTTGTTATTTATGGAAACATGCATTTGTTTTATTTTACGTATGGCATTGATATATTATTCAAAACAAATCTTAGCAAACTAAAGGCCTCGCTTGTTTGGGCTTCAAATTTTGGTTTCTGTCTTATAGTTTCTTATTTTCATTTTTTTTAGTTTTTTAGATTTTTTTCTCTATATTTCTTTGCAATGTTCGCGATGTGCTAATCTGTTTTTTCTATTTTATTTTTTAAAAATTTAATTACTTGAAAAAACCACTAACAGTTATAATACAATATAAGTTAGCCACAATACTAGATAGTAAAAAAGAAACTATAAATCATGAAAAACCCAAATGAGCCAATGTTTGCATAGAACTTCTGTGTTGAGACTCGAGAAATAATGACAAGATTGCACATCAGATATTTCAATGTTTGCTTAGGATTTCAGTGTTTCGAAAGGCCACTGCAATGTTACTGCAATCGCACCACGTTGCTTTACTACCTATTATAATATAAAACATTTTGAATTGATCTAAAGGTAATAAAAATAAACAGCACAAAGCTTAAGCATTATATAACTACAATATGGTAAGTGGTGATAACGAATACACGTCCGCGGTTCCCCATGCCCAGACTACCTGAACGTGGGGAGGTAAAACATTTGAAATCAAGGTCCTTCTTGCAAAATTATAGCAAGCAAAGGGGGCAGGGTGCAAAGATTTCCCAGCTTTGCCAATTTGGAGAGAGAGAGAGAGAGAGAGAGAGAGAGAGAGAGCGCCACAGAGCTAAAAAAAAAAGCACCGAGAAATCTAGTGGTGTAGCGGGCGAACCCCTCCCCTCCTCCCTCCCCTTCTTCCTCCATTTCCCACTCCAAAAAATTTTCACCTCACACCTCTCCTCTCCCCTGTACGCGACCCCCGAAGCTTCTAAGGTCTTCCCTCGCCGTCCCCCTCCCAGATCGCCGGCTCCGGTAGCGGCGAGGCTGCTTCGCGAGGGCGGAGGCGGAGCTGCACGGGGACGAGGGTGGGGCGAGGCTAGGGTTTCGGCTCGGCTCGGGGGTCGGGCTGCAGCAGCCGGCGCCCCGGGAGGAGGATGCATATGATGCGGCGGCTCAAGAGCATCGCATCCGGCCGCTCCTCCGTCTCCGACCCGGTGAGCTCGATCTCCCGCCCCCGACCAGCGATTTCGTGGCCCGACCTCTCGAGCAGCTGCATTTTCTGTAAATGACGTGAAACCAAACTGCGGGTTCGTTTTTGCGCGATTTTCTCAAATCTCGCTCGAGCAGCAGCGTCGTGGTTCATTCGTTGGTTTGCTTTATTGCTATTTTTTCTTTTAAAAAAATTGTGTAGCCTGTTGCGCTAGCAGGTGGCAAGTGTTGTACTTTGCTTTAGTTTAATTTGGCATTGATCTCCTTGCGCTTTTAAGGTGATAGCTTGTTTGCTTCTGCTGAGCTACTATTTATTTGTCCGGTTGGTTTAGAAGGATAACGTTTTTGTCTGTAATGCTGTAGCAATGTGAAACATTTATTTCCTAATATGCATGCTTCATGCATTTTGTAGGTTCATGTAGAGATTTGATTCTCCATTGTGATGGCCTAGTTGTCCAACATTTACTAGAAAAATGAAAAATTGTCAATTAATTCGTTGGCTTTAAGTTACTCACACGGAGATAATTTTTTCCTATGGATTAACCAGGAAATGGCTTAACATGTAGTATAACTCTTGCCATTGCTTTGCTTTGCTCGTGTCTTGTAATCTGAATCATGCTCTGTGGAGCAGCCTAAAAAGGCTTGTCGTGATTATATGCTTCATGAAGTGTTCGAAACTGAAGAACATTGAAAAGGAAAAATTGTACCCAGCAAGATTTTTTTTTAAAAAAAATATTGGGCAGTGAAATTGTGGATTGGTGGATAAGTTTGATGTACAAAGCTGTTGGTTATTGCTTGGGACTGCTAGAAAATGACTTCCCGTTTTGCAAGATCTAATCGATTCTGTGATTACCAAATTGAGGCCGCTTTTACTTTGTGCTCCTCCAGTTGTGAACATTGGTTTGAAAATTTACACAATTCTTGTCAGGGTGGTGACTCTGGCTCAAAAAGGCCAAAATTTGATCAGGATGGAGCGGGAGATATTGTCATTGAACCACATCTAACTGACAACAAACCTATGAGTATAGATCACGAATCATCATCATGTCATAGAGATGCTGAGGCAAGCACATCCACTAGTACGGATCCAGCTAGAACTGAAGAAACAGGTGCAGATCTTCTTCCAAAAGAAATGCATGATATGACAATAAGCGATGATAAAGTTGATGATCATAATGATAAGGTTATTTCAATTTCATTCCACCCATCACTTGCTGATTCAATGCATTTCTACTTTTGTTACTTATGACTTTTCTGATTATAGGAAACTGAAGGGGTTATTGTTAATGGGAATGGAACAGAAACAGGTCAGATCATTGTGACAACAATAGGGGGTCAAAATGGGAAGCCAAAGCAGGTGATGCATTAACCCATAGGTTCACTACTCTCTCTCTCATGTGTTCTTGCATTGGATGCTAAATACAGTGCATAATCATAGAAATTTTCTGCATGCTCCACAAGCAGGGAAGTTATTTTTTTCATTTTAAATATCCTCTAGGGCAAACATTTTGCGCTGTGATTCCTTTTATGGGTATGGGTAGCGATATTTCTTTGTGATAGCTGTGAATTATTGCTTTAAAAATTATTCTCTTAAATGTTTGTCCTACTACGTTCTTTCCTTAGAACATTCCACAGTCAAACACTGATACTAGTGCTATTTGTTTTACAGAAGGTCTCATACATGGCAGAACGTGTTGTTGGTACTGGTTCATTTGGTGTAGTTTTTCAGGTATGTTATTTGCTATCTTTATTCTTTAGCCCTCATATATCACTGTAATTTCTGTTAATGAAATTTTATAATGTTGGTGCCATAAAGTCATTGATCACATCTGGTACAACAGGCCAAGTGCTTGGAATCTGGGGAGACTGTTGCCATTAAGAAGGTGCTACAAGATAAGAGATATAAAAACAGAGAGCTCCAAACAATGCAATTACTTGACCATCCAAATGTAGTTCAGCTAAAGCATCACTTCTTTTCCACAACTGAGAGGGGTGAAGTCTACCTCAACCTTGTACTTGAATATGTCTCTGAGACAGTTTATCGTGTTGCCAAGTACTACAATCGGATGAACCAGCGTGTACCCATACTATATGTTAAGTTGTATACATATCAGGTTTGTGAAGATGTTTCATTTCACTTTGTAGATTGCCCCAAACAGTTGGATTTGAAGATTCTTAAGAAATTATTCGTTATTCCATCTTTTCATAGATGTGCCGTGCCCTTGCATATATCCATCGAGTTGTTGGTGTATGCCATCGAGACATTAAACCTCAAAATCTATTGGTAAGTTTCATGACACTTCTTTTTTCTTATGTAGTTACATGGGTGTTGGTTTTTCAGGTCTTTTCCCCTTTCTACTATTTGGATATCTTCTTGGTAATACAAGCTGTGCAGTATAAGTGCATGTTTGCCAGTTTTCTCATGTAAAAATGTGAATGCCTGCAATTTTAATTAATTTTTATTCTATTATAAGTAAACCTGCTTTATGAGCAATTATCTTACTGCAAATTAATCTGTCAGGTCAATCCTCATACACATCAACTTAAGCTTTGTGATTTTGGGAGTGCTAAGAAATTGGTATGCCTCTTTCATTTAGTATGTTACATTGTTGATGCTGTATTTCTCAATGTATTTTACAATGTAAACATTCCTTTTCAGGTCCCTGGAGAGCCTAACATATCATACATTTGTTCACGGTATTATAGGGCTCCAGAACTAATATTCGGAGCTACAGAGTATACCACAGCAATTGATATCTGGTCTGTTGGTTGTGTACTAGCTGAGCTTCTGATTGGTCAGGTATAGAATCTCATTCTGGAAGCTCAGTTTTCTTCCAGATTAGTTCATGAGCTGAGGTTACTTGAATAGTACCACTTGCTTTCCAAAAGAGAGATAATTTTGATTTATCATTGTAAAGTCTATTGACCTCCATTTATTGTTGAAATCATGATATTAAATTACAAAAACTTTGAACTTTCTGGACATTAGGGTCTGACAGCATCGTCTAGAAGGTCTCATATCATAGCCATTGACTTGTTTTAGATCAGTAAATACTGCACAAATCAAACTCTGTTAATTCACATATCTTTTTATCCAATTCATATGAAAGTTACTGCTTCGTTTTAGATGACTAGTACTTTTCATGGGGGAGAAAATCCAGTTGACAATGACTATCCTGTCGACAAACTCTTTCTGGTATCAACTGAAATTTTTGTTGACCTTTCCTTTTTCCCCCAATATGGACAATTGCAGCCTCTGTTCCCTGGAGAAAGTGGTGTTGATCAACTGGTGGAAATAATAAAGGTTCTATCTCCTGTCAAATCCAATCCAGCAATATAGATTTGTAGACTGAACCTTTATTTTTTTTCTCTCTCTATTCTAGATTTTGGGTACCCCAACAAGAGAAGAAATCAGGTGCATGAACCCAAACTACTCCGAATTTAAATTCCCTCAGATAAAAGCTCATCCATGGCACAAGGTTAGTGGATCTCTAATCTCTATGTCTGTTAGTTCTAGACTGCTGTAACCTACGGACCTAATTTTCTTCTGCATTCAGCTTTTTGGCAAGCGCATGCCACCTGAAGCTGTTGATCTTGTGTCAAGGCTACTTCAGTACTCACCAAATATGCGCTGCACAGCTGTAAGACTGATTTCAGATTTGAGTTATTAGAACCTATTATTGAATAAATTAGTATAGATGGATTGCTTACTAACGCTAAGTTCCTCATTTTTCCTTCAGTTAAAATATTATTGCTGATATAGTCTAAACTTATCTTCTTAACCATACTAAATTCGGTAATAAAGAGAAAACCTTTGAAACTTGAGTATTGCTCTGATGACCATATTTGATTATCTTCCAGGTCGATGCTTGTGCCCATCCATTCTTCGATGAACTGCGGGATCCCAAGACATGCTTGCCAAATGGACGACCATTACCACCTTTGTTCAACTTCACCACGACTGGTAACAATTCGCTGTACATCAATTGTTGAACTTCGCTGTACTTCAATTGTTGAACATCTTTTACACCCTTGTCTTATCCAACCATTGGAATGGCGGGATGCAGAATTAGAAGGCCTCCCTGTTGAGCTAGTCCACCGGATCATTCCTGAATATATGAGGAAGTGAAGTGAAGTGGCTGGAAAAAGAACACGGTTTCTCGCTGTTAGTACCGCGGAGAAGTGTCTGACGGGCAATGCAAACATCCATATCTTATGGATTGATCTGGAGTAGACTTACGGCTAGTCGCTGCCTTGCTAGACGTAAAGAGGGCAAAAAGTTTCATGTTGGTGCACCACCTAAGCGCGAGGGCAGTTATACAATCTGATGCAAACCCAATGGTAACGAGTGTGAGGTCGGCACGACGCCTCTCACGTCCTCATCCTGTGCCCCGAGACGTGTATCTACTAGGCTGTTGTATTATCAGGTTCGTGCTGAGTGTGCAGTTATTTGTAGACTATTGTTTCCTGAACAAGCGATAAGAGAATCCAGAGTGCTTGCTTTGCTAAGCTGGAAAGACCGGAATATGTCGATTTTGATTAATGCACGTCTCTCTTTCCGTTTCATTTGTGTTGGAGAAGTCTCAAATTCTGCCCAAATATGGCGAATCGCGTATGTTAGCTGATGATTTGTTCTGGTGCCTATTCCAATCGGATGGTTAATTATAAAATCACCTAAGGTGATACATACGTATCGGTAGGGATTCAAATTCGAAGCTCATCTCTAAATCTCTCTTTTCTCTCGTTTTCTGGAGATCTCTCAGGCCCCCTCTGATTCACAGGATTTTTTAGGGAAAATTTTCATCCACTCTTGGCAGATGTTCACTTTTCTCCAAAATCGCAGGAGTTCATCAGTATTCATATGAATTGCATCAGGTCGTTTTTTGCTAATCAAATGCATCAATAGTGGTCATTCCTATGGAATCCTGATTCCTACGATTTTCCTTCGAAAATCCCGTGGATTAAAAAGGGCCTAGAATTGGCTGTTTGATTCGCAGGAAGAGGGAGAAAAAAAGAGATGAGTGTGGATGTTGTTTTTCCTGTGGAATGGAGGTTGTAGGAAACTTTCCTCCGTTTTTCCATTGATCGATTCCTACAAATCAAACGGATAAACAGTGATCGAATTCCTTGGTTTTTCCTCTGAATCTGGCATGATTGATGCCGTTGACAAGTTGGCGACAGTTGCGTTTTCTCGCAGTGCTTCTCTGCAAGAGCAATACGACCAGATCTAGCATTGGCAAATTAGCTTCATTTAATAACAAGAACCTAGTCTACTTACATGTGCCTTCGTTACGACCTTATGAGCTAGAGATGCGAAGTGTTTGTTTGGCTAATCTCACTTTCCGGTCCATCCGATCTGGAAAGGAAAGAGGACAAGTAAGTAGCTCGACGAATCCTCACCAAATGCCCCAGAACATGCATGTCCTTTGTCCGGGAGACTTCACTTGGTCAGGTTGGTGCCTTGCTGACAAGTTGGGACGGTAGTGGCAGTGATATTTTCTTCTCTTTGTGTTAGATAACTGCATGTAAAGAGGACAGGGTAATACACTAGGAACTCCCCCTTTAATAGACCATAAGTCATCTTGCCATCCTTGCACTAAAGCCATCAGAGTTGGTGATGTGCTGAACTCACTCGGAAGATGCAAGTCAACAGTGAGCCATGCCTATCAGTGTGATGCAAGGAGTCACTCAGTTTTTAATATACAAACATGATGGAATGCCTACCTATGAACCATCAGCGACAATGACCTGTTTTCATTTAGAATTCCATTCGACGAGTGATCTCGGGTACAAGTTTTCAGCAGGCAGCAGGTGTCGTCAGTGTTCGTGTTCGTGAGAAGACATGCCCCAGCCGAAGGCAAGAATTTTTAAAAACTCTTGTCTTCAGCTCCGCATTCTTTGCTGCTTGGCCCCATTTCTCGTCAGGGGACAAACCCGCAGTCCATATCAAAACCTGTGATTTGCATACACGCCACGCAGACCCCACTCGCCTACCGCATTGGCCCTATTTTCGTTTCACACTGTAAACCATTTTGTCTCACCCAGAAAAGTTGGTTAATGGCTGAGTGCATTAGGCACATGTTCTTTTGAAGCTTTAGGGGTGATCGGAATAGCGATAGTTTTTAGTTTTTGCTGAAAAAACACTATAGCTAAGTTGGTTTATTGAGTATAATTAAATGTAGAAAAATATAAAAAAAAACGAAAAAAAAGTGTAACTACAATGCTGCTACAGTGAAAAAAAATTGAACGCCCAACGCAAAAGCTACACTGATCGGGGTCTTACACTAGGCACATGTAAATTTGGTGAGAGGAAAAGAGCAGGGTCATGTTGTCGAATGCTACGATTTCTCCGGCCCTTGGGGCCGAAAGATATTTGTAAAATCATTTTAAGTGTGTGTAGGTCGCGTACCTATTCATCAGTTTGTTGGATTTGCTAGGTGCTGATGGTTAGATGTCAATAACACCTTGGTGAAATTTGAAAAGATAAAAAGGAAGTGCAATGAAAGTTCGTAGAGTTTATGTGGCTTATGTTTTATACCCCTCGTTATCTTTTTTTTAAACGAAAAAGCAGGAGAACCGCTTTCATTTCATTGGAGTAGAATTATACCACTTGTTATCCAGCCAAAACTAAAAAAAAAAAGGTTGGCACGTGAGTGCTATCTTCTAAACCAACTCTGTCAGTTACTAAGCGCAATCACAATTCACGTGATGATGCCCACACAAGCTTTTACTCCTACCCCTACTATAGGACTATAATGACACGTGAGCCAAACTGAGGCGCCGTTTGAAACACGTGAATTTTTTCAATTTTTATAAGAATTAAACGGTTTTCAATGAAATTATTGTGAAATTTTTTATTCTGAACAAACCCTAAAAAGCCTGGTTAAGCCGGAGCTCCAATGAGCTTTAGGCTTTGGCTTATGGTTAAAATTACGCTGCAGTGGTCGTTAGTTTTTTTTAAATGAGAAAAATAAGGAATAAAAACCATTATATTATCATGGAAATGCAAAAGATTAAGGGAAAAAAGAAAGGAAAAAAACTTAAATAACTTAAAATTAGAAGTTAATGTATTTTATGTAATTTAGAATTAAATAAGCTGAAAGCTAAAAAAATATCAGAAACCGTTTAAAGCGAAATCCAAACATTTTAAACCAAGAATATATAAAGCGATAATAAAGCCTTCCTGCCTCATCCACCCCCTCGCTGGAGTTCGGAAAAATTTGAGACCCTAAAAGAAGACGCGAAGACCACCCACCACCACCCTAAATTCCCGCAATTACAAACACGCCCCTCGCCGCCGGCGGGCCCCGATCCTAAGCTCCGGCGATTTGTAGGGAGCGCGCACCGCTCGAGGCATTGGCTGCTCCGCTGCTCTGCTGTAATCTCGTGATTGCGGAGACGCCCCTCGCCGTCGCCGACGGCAAGCGGAGGCGATGGGCAACTCGCTGGGGTGCTCCGCCTCCGGCGAGCGGCTGGTCTCGGCGGCGCGCGACGGGGACGCCGTGGAGGCGCGCATGCTGCTGGAGCTCAGCCCGGCGCTCGCGCGCTACTCCACCTTCGGCGGCCTCAACACCCCCCTCCACTTCGCCGCCGCCAAGGGCCACCTCGACGTCCGTGCAATCCCTTGCAACGTTCTGTCTTTTGGCAGTTTCCCGTTCGATTTGATCGCGAATTGGTGTTTTGTTTGGTTCGTTCAGATTGTGACGCTGTTGCTGGAGAACGGTGCGGATGTGAACGCACGGAACTACTGCGGCCAGGTAGATCTTCGGGGATGTTCTGGGTTCAAAAGTTTTGATATTCGTGTTTGGTAGTCTTTCATGCGTAGAAATCTTCTGGGTTCAAAATTTTGATATTCGTGTTTGGTAGTTTTTCATGCGTAGAAATCGAACAAATGTAAGATCTGTCATGTAGATGTAATGAAATTGGCAGCTCTTGTGTCATGTTTCATGTATAAAAGTAGTGTGAAGATTCAGTTTTTAGGTGATTTCTTATCTTGCTTTGCTCAGCGATGGGATAAAAAGACTTGATTTTACAATCTGGAGCCGAACCAACGTTTGAATTTTTTAGTGCTTTGTGGCGTCCTGCTCCGTGCTTGGCCATAGGATAAGTTTTACATTTCTATTCATTTCTTCAATCTTTATCTGACTTACAACAATTGGTTGATTGTTTTGGTTTATTTGGATGGACGGATGAAGACTGCCTTGATGCATGCGTGTTGGCATGGGCACTGGGAGGTGGTTCAGATGCTTCTGCTCTTCAGATGCATTGTATGATTTTTGTAATATGGCGTTTCCGCTGTGTTCCATTTCTGTCCTGACACAAGGAATGTCCTGACTTCTGTGTGTTTGGGTTGCTTGGAAGGTTACCAGGGCAGATTATTTGAGTGGTCGAACGGCATTGCATTTTGCAGCACATGATGGACTTGTTCGGTGTGTAAGGCTTTTACTTGCGGACTTTGTCCCAAGTGTGCCCTTGGAGGATAGTGCCTCTTCGATGGCGGATGGCGGTGATTGTCAGATGAATAGCGGAAGCAGTCCCAGTTCTTCGTTGGGTCTGAAGTTTAATGAACCGTATGTATTGTCAATCGACTGATTGTTTTTTCTGTTTGAAATAACTAGCAATTAATAGTATAACGTGTTTGTTTTTAGTACTCGTGTGAGGTACATCAACAAGCCTACTGATGGTGGTGTTACAGCACTTCACATGGCGGCTTTGAACGGTCATTTCGATTGCATGCAATTGTTGATTGACTTAGGTGCGAATGTCTCAGCTGCCACATTTCCTTATGGTACTACGACAAATTTGATAGGCAAGTGGTAGTTCTTAGCTCATATGACATGTATTAAATAATGCTAATTTTCTTATCTCAAATGAGGTTTTAATTATACGATTATGGAGCAGGAGCTGGCAGTACTCCTTTGCATTACGCAGCCGGTGGGGGGAGTCTGGAGTGTTGCCAGGTAAGTTATTGCCATAAAGTAGCATCACTTTTTTGAACAAGTACTATTTTTAAGTTGTAGTTGTCGCATAATGAATTGATTTGTTTTTATATCTGGTGATGCCATTATTGCAGTTACTTCTGTCCAAAGGTGCTAGCAGGTTGACACTCAACTGCAATGGGTAAGAATCTGTTGTGTAATTGCTAATGCTAAGTGGTATTCCAAGATCTTGATTGACCTTATCACCATAATTATCGATTAAATTCACTTGATCGCTTTATTTTTATATTAACATCTTGTTGTTTAGGTGGCTTCCCATTGATGTTGCTAGGATATTTGGACGTCATTGCTTGGAGCCATTACTTTCTCCAAATTCACACTCAAGTATCCCTGTATTTCAGCCATCTAGTTATCTTGCCTTGCCACTCATGAGCATACTTAATATAGCCAGGTTAGCGCTTAACAACTTATCACTTGCTACTTATCGATTTTGTCTGTTGGAAGTAAAATATAATGACAATTCTTACTTTTCTGGACAACAATGAGTGCTGGCTTTTGATATGTGAATGTATGCTCTATGCTTTTTGAGAAAGTAAACAACGATGCAATGAAAGCAGTTTCATTCTGTATACCAGCTGATCTGGTATTTATAAACATTTGGGCCAATTTATGTGTCTGGTTGAATTGTAATGGTTTCAGAAATATCTTCACTCATCTTCTTGTGTTGGGTTGGGATCTTGTGTTGGGTTGGGTTCTTGTGTTAGGTAACTACTGAACAAGGCAACTACTGAACTACGTTCTTGTGTTGGGTTGGATATGAAGCAAATATCTTCATTCATCTTCTTGTCTTTTGTCACCTTCAATGCATAGTAATTGAAACCAGACCGGCAGCTGAACCATTGAAGCTTCTGGTTCGCGGATTCATCTGTCCAACAGGCGGCTGGGCAGTCAGACCACCAGTCCACTATGCCTTAAATAGATAGTTGTCAACTAAACACTGTTAGTCTTGTAAATAGTCTAGAGCCTAAGGGGCTATTTGCATATCTCACATATGTATTTGTATTGGTCTTGGGCCTCCTTTTCATATAAGCCACATTTGTAACATGGTATTAGAGCCCAGATTGGGTTAGGGCCTCTTTGGCCGCCGCCGCCCCCGGCCATGTGCCTTTCGCACGCGGGCCCCTCTCCATGCGTGCGCGCGCCAGCTGCCGCCTCCCCTCTCCAAGCCGCCCCCGCCCGCGTGTTTGCCTGCCGCCGCCACCTCCTGCGTATCGGACCAGCAAGGCGCCAGCCGTCTCCACGCCCACGCGCGCCCGCCCGGTGCGCCGCCATTCGTGTGCGGCCCAGATCCGGTTGGATCTGGCGGCCGCCCCCGGCCATGTGTCTGCCCGCCGCCGGCCGTGTCCATGCGCACGCATGCCCACCCACCGCGCCTTCATCTTCGTCGGAGTTTCCTTCCCACTTTTGTTGAGATACCACCCTTTCCTCTGCACTACTCTCGTCGTCCTCGACCTACTCCCGTCGAGCATCCGTCCTTGCTAGGCCCTGTTCCCAACTCTTCTCTATCTTCGCTAGGCCCCGCTCCGCCTTCTTCTAGATACAATCTTCGTGATCGTTACACTGTCAGGCCACCTGAGCGCTACGGCTTCGCAGCCGTTGCTTCGTCTGAGCCTATGACCTACCGTGAGGCTGCCTTTCACCCTGAGTGGTAGCTTGCGATGTTTGAGGAGATTGTTGTTTTAGAGCATACTAGCACTTAGGATCTTGTGCCCCTACCTGCACATGTCACTCCCATCGCGTGCAAGTGGGTGTACAAGATTAAGACCCGCTCAGATGATTCCCTTGTGCGCTACAAGTCTCGTCTTGTGACGCGTGGTTTTTAGTAGGAGCATGGCCATAACTACGATGAGACTTTTGCTCCTGTTGCTCACATTACCACCGTTTGCACTCTCCTTACTGTGGCCTCTATTCGACAGTGGCTCATCTCTCAGTTGGACGTTAAGAATGCCTTTCTTAACGGTGAGCTACGTGAGGTCCACATGTAGCCACTTCCTGTATATTCTGTTCCTGATGGTATGGTCTGTCGCCTTCATCGCACTATATGGGTTAAAATAAGCCCCTCGTGCTTGGTTTGCCCGGTTCTCTGTTGTCACTACCGCCGGCTTCTTCGCCAGTGATCACGACCTTGCCCTCTTTGTTCACCTCTTCTCGGGGTTGTACGCTTCTCTTCTATATGTCGACGATATGATCATTACTGGTGATGACTCCCAGTACATTGACTTTGTGAAGAAGCGTCTCCGTGAGTAGTTTCTGATGTCTGATTTGGGCCCTCTTCATTATTTTTTGGGATTAAGATCACTTTTACGTTTGAGGGCTACTATCTCACCCAGGAGCGTCACATTCAGGATATCCTTACTCGCGCCTGTCTCACCGATCAGCGTGTGGTGGATACTCCTATGGAGCTTGCTGCTCACCTTCGGCCTACCGATGGCGAGTCTCTTGAGGATCCCACTCACTACCACCATCTTGTTGGCAGACTTGTCTACCTTGGCATCACTCGCCCAGACATCTCTCACCCAGTTCACCTCCTGAGTCAGTTCGTCTTTGCTCCTACTCAGCTCCACTACAGTCACCTTATTCGTGTTCTGCGATATCTTCGCGGGACTATCACTTGTCGCCTTTTCTTTCGTTCCAGTTCTTTGCAGCTTCGGGCATATTCTAGTGCGACGTGGGCTAGCAATCCCTCTGATTGCTGGTCACTTTCTGCTTATTGTGTTTTCCTTGGTTTATCCTTGATTGCCCGGAAGATCAAAAAGCAGACTGTTGTTTCCTGTTCGAGTGCTGGGGTTGAGTTGAGAGTCATGGAGTCGTTGATAGCTGAGATCACTTGGCTTCGGTGGTTACTTGAGGATTTCGGTGTTTCTATTACTGCACCGACTCCTCTCTTCTCAGACAGTACTGGCGCAATCAGTATTGCTCGAGATCCCGTGAAGCATGAGCTCACCAAGTATATTGGGGTGGATGCTTCATACATACGATCGTACATGCAAGATTAAGTTATTGCTCTTCAGTATGTACCTTCGGAGCTTTAGTTAGCATATTTCTTTACCAAAGCGCAGACTAGAGTTCAGCATAGTTTCTACCTCTCCAAACTCAGTGTTGTTGATCAACCATTAGTTTGAGGGGGATGTTAGTCTTGTAAATAGTCTAGAGCCTAAGGGGCTATTTGCATATCTCACACGTGTATTTGTATTAGTCTTGGGCCTCGTTTTCATATAAGCCACTTTTTGTAACAAACGCAACAACAAACTTGCTCACGTGGTCAGCGGATGCAGTCCAAAGCCCACAATGCTCACGTCCTGGGTTCAAATCCCCTCCATGCCAAGTTTTTTAACTAATAACACTATACCTTGATGTTTGGTCCAACTGTCGCTGGTTCTCGAGCTGTCCAGGGCAAAGCTGACTGGTTAATTCTCCGATTCAGAGCAGCTCACATGCATGGGCGATCCAATAGCAAAACCGGTCCGGACTGAGCTTTGGTTCTGGTTTTTTGCGGTTGAACCGCCAGTCCAGTCCGGTTTTAATAACACTACTTCAATGAATTCAATCTTCATGGTGTAGTTAACCCTTTTTTTACAGAGGAATTGATTGTGTTTAGTTTCCAATTTCCTGAAATTAAGCATATTTGAGTTTAATTGAGTAGATTGAATTGAAAGTGCTTTTGTAGACTTACAATTCCAGCTTTGGTAACAAGTGCTTGGTGTTTTCTCACTGTATAATTGTACCAATCATAGACGCTTCATGTTAAAGATTCAAAATGGTAATGTACTTGTTGGAACTTTTGTTTATATATTTTCTTTTATGTGCATTTGCAGGGAATTTGGGTTGCAACACCCCATATCCTCTGTGGATGATAGCGACCTTTGTGCAGTTTGCCTGGAAAGGTCTTGCTCTGTAGCTGCTGAAGGTGGGGGCTGTGCTCACATTACATACTTGCATAAAACATTATTTCATTCCTTGGTTAAGGGTATAGGTTTATTATGCAGACTGCTCTATTGATGCTGAGTTGGATAACTTTTTTATTGATTGATTTTGTCAGGATATGGACATAGTCCATCTAATCTAATCTAAGCTCCTTTTGTTGTTTGTTTGGAAATGTTACATGTCTTCATATTTATTTTCTAAGTTTGAAGATGCACTAGCGCTTCATATTCTCTATAGCCTTACATTTTTTTTGTTTGAGAATAACGCTATGCAAGTATGCATTGTAGCGCTTGTATTTTAGTATTCTACCTGATAAGAATACCTGAACTGTTTATTCGATCACTAACTCAAAAATCCAAGTGTCAGGATTGCTTTGGCAAATAGACCTTGCTGTAATGATACCTCCAGGTGACCATTCAATGGCTTAGTGATCTGAAAAGGAAGTTCAAATTTCTATGTCCTTACAATTTGTTGTACGGTTGTACCCAGTAAAGGTTCACTGCATACGATGCCCACCCTTTTGTGAATTATCTTTATTTCACAAAATGTTAGAAAATAGTGATAATAACATAGAAAGTGAAAGCAAGATATCAAAATCTGATGACACTTGTATAACCTGAACCTTGCCTGTGTGGACTGTGGCGCACTTTGAAGATTTCATAAAGATAAGTGTTTTTTAATATGATTTCACCTATTATTTACATCACATTACAATATGCCACCATTTGAAAAATGTAATGTTGGTATCCTAACACTACATTCTATTCTTTCAGGTTGTGGCCATGAGTTCTGCATCAAATGTGCTCTCTATCTTTGCTCAACCAGCAACATCCGTGTCGAGTTCACAGGCCCACCTGGGTCGATCCCATGCCCTCTCTGTCGGAATGGAATAATGTCATTCACTAAGTTACCAGGCACACCAACGGAAGGGCTTAAATCAAGCTCAACACTCACATTCTGCAATCCATGCATGCTGAACACCCGATCTGTAGACTCACCAGCAACTGTCTGCAAAGCTGAAATCAGGCGCAACCGTGTCGCAGCTGTCTCTTCTGAGTTAGTCTGTCCACTCACCTGCAGCCCATTTCCCTCGTCCGCCCTCCCAACCTGCAGGTGCAGCGACGATGATCTATGTGGTGCTAGAGAAACACAGGATGGTTCCGAGGTGCAATCTTCTCAGCCCTCGCACAGCGCAAATATGGAGCTGGATAAGAGGGAAGAGCAGGATCTTGACCGGACCAGCTGCTCAGGCATGTTCTGGAGTCGAAGAAGCTGCCACAGGGAGCAGCAGTGTAATGCGGAAATCAATGCTTGATTCTTTTTCCTTTCTGGTCGTGAATATATTTGGTTTTATAGCAGCTCAATGCGGGAGATGAGCAGCGATTATTTTTTCCTCCCCAGCTGTGTTTCTGTCTCCTATTTACAGCCAAGATTTTCGTGATTGGTGATCCTGCAGCGTTGGCTGCCGTAATTTTTATTGTATTGTAACATTTTTGTTACAATTATTGTGTTATGTTCCTGTGAATCTAGATAGCTTGCAAATCACTAGTCAGTTACTGTTCTTTGTAGCTGTATGCAAATTACAGGGCTTGGATGGGATTGTTTTCTGATTCCAGTGATAAATTGATGTACAATGACATCAGATAACCCTCTAATGATATATAGAACTGCCATCATCTCATCAGTTTCCTTTGTACAGTACAGTAGTGGCTCTGCTGAGCTCACACAAAATGCTTTTCTTCAGCATTGCTTCTACAGTCTACATATAGCAGATCAGTCGTTCCTTCAAGATGCGGAGACGGGAGACGCGGCCGTCTTTGAGCTGTTACGCCGGCGCCGGCAGGAGTGAGCTGAAGATCCTGTCGCCGAGCCCGGGCACAGCCGCCAAGAAGTGCCCTACCCCGGCGAGCTCGTGGTAGTAGATCCATCCGAGCCGGCGGCATATGTGCCGCTGCAGCTGCACCGGCACGACGCCGTCCTCGTCGCCCTGGAACAGGTGCACCGGGAACGGCGGCTCCTCGAGGTCCGTCGGCTCGAACTCCCACCACCCGAACATCACCGCCATGTCCCGGTAGAACGACTCCTGCACCCCTTGCTGCGTCGCCAGCCTCGCCTTCTGCGCATTGCAAAACACACAATGTAAATAGGCACGGTCGATCTCTGCAAAGACGCAAGCGCATGGAATGACCAATGATGGAAGATTGGAAAGGAGGGGTTTGGGATGACGAACGAGCGAACGAACCTTCTGGAACATTCCGTTGGACAGGGCCATGACGCGGTTCTTCTCGTCGAGCTCGTTGGGGAAGGAGCCGGAGCCCTTGATGACGGTGGAGGTGGGCAGCCAGGTCCGGTTCATCCACCAGTGCAGCAGCCACGGCGCGTAGTAGGCGACCCTGAGCGACCACTGGTCGCCCAGCGGCTGCCTCCTGTACAGCTGCCTGGCCAGCCCCCTCGGCAGCCCCGACCACCGGTAGTTTATCACCGGCGCCATCATCGCTGCTCCAGCCAGCCTGCATAAATAGCCATTGCAAGTATATATAACCAATCAGTGTCCGTGACCATATAATTTTAGTCATCCTACCGTCTCTAAGATGCAACTTTCAAGAATAAATATACTGACTATACATAGATAGATCGTTTCACATTTCATAATTTCTAAGGACATATACAATGATATAGATAACTACTATTTATAATATTCTCTATTCTATTTATGAACGACACTAAAGACAGATCATATAATAACTTATCTTTTTATATATCTCTATAGACGGTTTAATTCTCTATATTACCTCTCCTCCACATCATCTTATGTCCTATATATTAAAGTTTATAGATACCGATATCATATCATTGTATATGACCTAATATATAACTTTGGCTGGTAAATCACACCCGTTCGGACACGACGGTTTACCTGTGTGGGATGTATTTGAAGGAGGCCCAGGCGGCGTGGCAGCCGAGGGAGGAGCAGATGAGGTGGAACTTGGGGCCGAGGTCGAGCGCGTCGGCGAGGTCCTGGATGTCCAGCGCCGCGCTCTCGAGCGACCGGTGGGGGTCCGGGTCGCTCTCGCCGTACCCGGCGCGGTCGAACGCGACCATGTACACGCCCAGCTCCTCCAGCAACGCCTGCGGCAAGCACGTAACCGGTCGAACAGCGCTCAATTGGTTAGTCGCCCGTCGTGGCACGCACCACACTCGCACGTAGTACAAAAGTTGATTAACGGAACACGTGTAGAATTTGTACAAGGGTACCTGTCTCAAAATGAACGAAACCATATATAGTATGAAGCAACGTACACGTTTCAGGCAGGAAAGACGGCGTGAATTTTTTTTGCCGGACGTTGACGCGAGAATGGATTACAAGGTGACGAGCCATCGATCGTACTGGGTGTGGGCACTGGTCGTACGCTTGCGTATCATCCCTGTTTTTTATTTTTTATTTTTTACTTTTCAGCCAGTTTCTTCAGCACACAAGTGACAGCACCACTTTTTTTTCCGATAAAATTCGTTCCTTGCCACCAAATAACTCTCCATTTCGCGATATGCCATCAATAACTTCGTATCCATTCTGTGCCATTAGATTTCGAATTTTCTTCGCAATATGCTATAGCCGTCGTCCACAACGGCGATTGCTTCCGGTTAAGTGTGCGCAAAGACCATTTTGCCCCGTGACACATGTCATTGTGTCATCTTGCTCTATCTCTGTCAGTGGAACCCACGTGTAAGAGCCTTCTACCTTAGACCCCCCCCCCCACCCCCCTCTCTTCTCATTTTTTTCATCGCTCCCGCCCCGGATGCGTTGCGCGCGCACACCTCCGCCATCTTCCAACCAGCAGCGCCCGGCTCCATCCGCATGCACAGGCGACCCTCACCTCCACCTCGCGACTCCCTGCCGCGCCCCATCCCATGCGGCAACAAGAAATTTTAAACTTTTGCGTGCTCAGAGTTCATACGATCTGTGCTTCTCTGCCCTGCTATTCTACTGCCCAACATCAAGGAACCGGACAATTTCCCAGACCAAATTTCAAACCCAGTTAAGCAAAACACAGAAATTAACCAACCAAAGAAATGATTTCCCCCTCTTATTATCCTAAACAGATCCTTTTCGAGACAACTCAAGTAGAGCTATACACGGAAGGAGAAAGAATAAAGCTTAAAAGGTTGTCTTCTTCATCTAAGCATCGCAGCCATCTTGTTCTTGTCAAGCTCGAGGCCGAAGATCATCCCCGCGTAGGTGGTGCCACCACACGGAGATGGGCGTGGTCGAGGTCGCCATCGCACGAAGAGGGAGCCCGTCGCCCCGTGGTCGCAGCCGAGCTCCCGTCCCCAACTCCATCATCGCACGGGCGACCCAACAGGACTCGCGTCCCCTCTCCTCAACAGCTTTGGCGCGTCCTCCAGCCTCGCAGAATGGCCGATGTCGAGTGGTGGCAGCGCCGGATGCGGGCGGCGCTGCACGAGAGAGAGAGAGAGATGCCAGTCTCTATTCAGCAGGCGGATGGCCGCGCGGAAGGCAAAGCTTCGTGGAGTCAGGGAAGAGAGGACAGAGATGGGGAACAGAGAAGGTAGGGGCATTTTTGGCCATTTCAGAAAATGACAAGGTTAACTGATAAGCGTGGACGACAAGGTGACCGTGATGATATATTGTGAAGAAAACTTAACGCCATGGTATAAAATGAAGTTAGACACTTGTGTTTTTTTTTGTGGTTGTGAGTATTTAGATTTCTAACCGTTAGATTAAATATTTAATAGACTTTTCTTAAAGGAGGAATTTTTGTGGAAAGAAAGAGAAATTCGCACGGATCTTCGCACATTTTTAAAGGTCAAAAATTCGAGTGCTCACAACAACAAAAAACACTCAAATACTATTTAGCACTTTTCTAAAATAAATACGTAGTTATTCGGTAGTATACTGTATAACTAAAACATATTCAGTGGCAATGAAGAAATCTGTTTTTTTTATATAAAAAAAAAGAATGGTTTTTGCAGGGCAAGTTGTCGTATTTCATTGAAGAAGCGGTTCGATCGGTAAGGACGTGCATACCTCCTCCTTAAATCCGTCATATCAACTTTAGGATGGATTATCATTGGATGGATATTGGAAACCTAATAGCGCTGAAGTCTCGTAACCATATTCAAATTCAATGCACATGATCTACTCTCATGTTGATCAAATATACTACAGATGTTATCAAATACGTTTTACATGGCTAACTCCTTAGAGATCACATTTTTTAGAGGCTTAATTTGATCACATATGTAAGGACGAAAAAGGCATAGGCTCGGAGACCAACCTGAGAAGCACGGGGCGAGTCCATGCGGCTGCCGGAGAAGCCGTGCGAGTACACGACCTTAAACCGCGCCCTGTCCCTGCTCAGCCCGGACTCCGCGTACGCCAAGAACCGCCCGTCCCGCATCCGCACTCTCGGCGCCGTCACCGGCGGTCCGCCCGTCGTCCCGCACGGCGTCGGCGGCGGCGGCCGGACCGCGTTCACGAACCACCCCACCACCAATGCCACCGCCAGCAGCACCAGCAGCCCCACCGGAGGGATCCCGTTCCCTGCCCAACCAATTGCACACCATGATCACCAAAACTGCTGCGTTTTCAGTTTTACATGTAGAGTTTGTGCGTGCAATTACCTGTGGAAGCGGCAGCCATTGGAGATGACGCTGGAGCTAGAGCTGGAAAAGAAACCGATAGGGTTGTGTGGTGTTGTTGGCACAGGAGGAGGACTGCTTGCGGGGAGGGTTCTTAATATGTGTTAGGTACTGAGCTATGCTAGTGCTTGCTGAATAGTGGTGACGCTTTGCTGAAATGCAGTGGTGGAGGAGGGGCAAGCCTTTCACCAACCTACCAACGTCCCTGTGTATATATGAACATTATCAATCACACTGGTGCGTGCTTTTGGTAATGCCAACTAGCTAGCTACCAAATGGGAAATCTCTTTCACCTACCACCCATTTGAAAGGGGTCCTCGCGCGCAATCCTACCGACAAGCTTTGTTTTCTCTGGAAAACTGGTTCATGCAAGTTTCTAACTAGATGTGGGTCATGTAAAACCTCGTATCCTCTGAAACAACACAAAATTTCAAAATTTTAAATTTATTTGAAGTTTGTTTGAATTTAGGAGTTTTTCCAAATTCAGAAAGTCCCCAAGACTAAACCGCTTTTCTCTTTTAGAAATACACTTTCTATGGGGTCCGATTAGACCGCATTGGCCGGTTCAACCGCCACACAGGTCGATCGTACTGCATGACCAAGAAACAGAAAAATAACTCTCTAAAAAAAGTAACCGGTGACCAAACCTGGTCATACTGCATGGTTGGTCAGACCACTCACATAGAGTCGGTTATATCGCTGGTCGGTACTGCCTAGTCATACCACCACACAATGGGTGGTCATACCATGCAGCCGATCCGACCACTCAAATAGAGCTAGTCGTACCGCCTTAAATTTTTCAGCAGAGACAAACTGCATGTACTTAAACACATTTGCAAAATAAATTCATAAATCGTAGTACCATGCAACTAAAGGTCAAAACATGATTCACAACAAATTGCAAAATACATTCACACACTTTAACATCATGACACAACGTTAAGGGACATAGACTCAAACCATTTGCAAAATACATTTACAAAAATATATTTGCAAACTTAAGCATCATGTCACAAGGAGTAGGTAACATAGACTTCTACTATTTGTAAAATATATTTGTAAATTCTAGTCACATGCAAAAATGATTGAATGCATAAGTCTCAAGTATTTACAAAACACATTCGCAAATACTAACATCATGCAACGTAGAGCTAAAGCAAGTGGAATTGAGCTATCAAGACATGATGCAACTCAAGCTAAACAAAACCCCTCTTAATAGTATGATAACATATACTAATAATCCGGTCTCTCAATCAAACATCAAGACCAGTAAAAGACTAAAAACACATCCTTAGCCTATACTAGTTATACATTTACCTTACGCATCCTTTTGAAGGTTAATGATGACATTTTTACTTTAAATTTGGATCCTTGTCTTAATGTACATCAATACATGATACATACTACCACTTACTCTTCATCAACATATGATGATCTTCACTTGACTTGATAATCAACTTATGGTCATCTCCTCTTGGGATCTTGACTTGATGCTTATTAACTCATGATGATCATCATTGTTTTTCGAACCTTAACTTGATAATGATTAAGACATGAAATCATCTAAAGTCATCATCATAGGATCTAACCTATTTCACTAGCTCATGAAAAATGTTAGTCCCATAAATGGTTGTTATCAATTGTCAAAACTCAATATTAGCACATAATGATGGTGCTAAATTCTTCAGCCTTTGCCATGAAGCTAACCCCTAGCTTCTTACTTGGCTTCACCGCCGCCCATGGCCACCATTGGCATCGCTAGCCCTCCTTAAACTATCCCGAGCCAAGCTAACACCACCACCGCACTCCCATCACTTCCTAGATGCTTAATCCATCACTAATTTGGTCGCATCGCCGCTGTAGCGCAACTGCACTATCCCTCTGTTCTGACCAAAATGAGCTGTTTGCATCTTATTGTTGCTCGTCGCACCGCCGTTGGCCACCATCCGTCATCACCGTCATCAAATTCGTATATCTATGATTTTTTCGTAAGAATTTTTCCCGTAATTTTTTTTATCTCCTATCTCCATATTCTTCTCTATTTTCGTAACAAGTTCTAGTCTTTTTGTGCTAGTGAGTAATGAAAACATTCTCTAGTGTCTAGCCATATAACATGTGGATGCTGCGTTGGAAGGATCATGGACTGCTCTTTAGCTTGGCTGTGATTTCGTACTCGAGAGCTTATGGAAATAGTGCAAATTTTTACGTACGTGGGGTTGCGTAGGCGATGATGTTATACAAAAAGCTACACCCACTGTTGCTTTTTCCTGATGTGGTGTCACCAAGAATCTACTTTTGCATTGTTTGATTTTTGGCTCTATTCTTTTGAACTCTTTACTTTTAAATTCTTTAAAAGTCAAAATAAATGAGATGATTTTTTAAAATAAATTCTCTAAACAGCTTATCAAATCTATAACATAGATAAAAATTATTATTTATAATAAAAAATTATCAATCTTAATCAAAAAAAAATGATGTGTCCTACTTTCTTTCCCAGTAGCCCTTGAAATCTTGTAGCTGGGGTAGGTGAAGTACGAATGGAGAACAATCTCTACCTTTTGTGGCATCTCACGTCAAAGCAGTACGTTTCAAGAATCTCCTCACCCAGTCCAAATGCTGACCTGTTGAGGGAGCCCGTAGGCTAATGACCAATGAGATGCAGTTAGCCTTCTATGCTGGGTCGGTCTGGGTCGGTAGTGATCTTGGTAGGTGAAGACTTGTCTTAGAAGTTCCTCGTTGTACACAATAATTTGTCAACGTATGTTCTGGTAAAAGTGCAGTAGTACATGACCTGTCTGCGTATTAGAATCTTTCTTTAGACTTGGCTAAGCCTTTGCTCATTTCGATTTAAATTTCAAATTTTTATCATATTTTTTATTTTTCTAAATTTTGTTTTTTTAGTTTTTTGAGTTTTTTACTGATTCTTTTTTTCTCATACTCATTTGTATTATACGTGATGGGATAACCTATTTTTATATATAATTTTTAAATTTTAATATATCAAATAAGACATCATCAACTACTATACAATTTCAGTCAATTACAGTGCAACTTCAGCCATAAATTCACCAAAAATAAACCCATATAAGCGGGCTGTAAATCCTTGTCTTATGCCAAATTCCCTTCTGTTTTCACGTCCAAATCTTTCTACTAGTATATAATCTACTTATGCCCATGAATACCAAGCTAGCAACGTCAATGAATCACTGACTCTGTCACGAACGGCGTGTTAACATTTCTGAGAGGCGAACGACACGGCGTTATCAATTCACTAGTTGTGAATTCTCTGAACTATTCTTTTTATCCTTGACCATATTTTGGGTCTTCCTGACGAAGAATTGCACAGTATACCACCAATGATATTGCCAATAACAAAAAAAAATAATCTTTGCCTGAAATCGAATGGCTAAGCAGTCCCAGTCCCTTTCTCTAAATGAAATGGAATCCCTTCATTTCTGCAATAACAATTTTAACAAACAGTGCCCGTCACCGTCTCAATTTATATGGCATTATCAGGTCATGAGTAAGATATCTCGATGGTGTTGGTGTTCCTCCGAGAACGATAGCCTACCGAATCCCAATTAATTGTTCAGAGGATCAAGAATGGACACGTAGTACCATATCCAAAAAATCGAGGATTGTACAGACAGAGAAGTGACAGTAAAAGAATCAGAAAGCTACAGTTTCACTATCCGATGAATTTTCTCTTTACAGGGCTTCTTGGCAGCATAATTTCATCACAAAAGAACGGAAGAAAAAAACAAAATTAATCTACATGCTGCCTCATGTCCCCATGTATAATGTAACCATGGACCAAATAAGCACTGCACTATATTTTGTGTTAGTGATATACTCTAGAGATAATCGTATCACTTCTATGTTTATAATCTTTTGAATAATATATTATTTTGTTTTTTGAATAAATATCTTTCATATTAATCAATAAGTATACGATTTGTTTGTGGAACTCTTTATTCATGTTTTGATATTTTTCTAGATTATTTCTGATCTTATATCATTATGTGGGATAATTATGATTTATAGATCAGCATATGTATTGATTGATGATCATATTTTACAGATTATAAATATGGGTATATTAAATCAATAATATAGACACATATTAGAGAATATAGTGCTAGATTGATATACCATGAGATATTACGAAAATTATTATATTCTTAAGTGTCATCGGTTGATTTCATACATAGTGTATATAGAATCCTTAGATCTGAGATCATCATAGTTTGTTTACATGTGTAATAGTTTACTTAAGGGTTACTAAATACTAATCTGTAACTGAGTGGTCATAAAGGTAGTTTTCGAGTTTACTATCAAACATAAGATCAAGATAGAATTTGCTCCTCCATAACAGGAGAGATATCTCTAGGCCTCTTAATGTGGCTAGATTAAGAAAATGTGTGGTCATGCCAAATGTGATTGAGGAGTCAATCACAACTAAGTAATTCACTACAGACTTAAGACAAGAATCAATCTATTATAGGATGGGATACTTCTCATCTTGAGTTCAATCTGGTATTGTGAGGCAAAGGGATCGACAAATGTTTTAAGAGGTGGCAGCTAGGCTTCCGATGGGTGTGTATCGGAATGCCTGCTTTAGCCCCATGCCTATCTTAATATATAATCTCCAATTAAATCCTTATCTGATACAACTAGATATCGTATCCAACTTATAAAGTCTCTGACTGAATTTTTATCTAATATGAGTACAGATCGTATCTCACTCGGAGAGCCTTCGACCAGATCCAATACGAGTAGAGATCGTACTCACTCAGAGTCTATCATTTGAAACTTTATTGTTCCAACCCATTAAATATGTGACTCTGTAATCCACCGACCAATTTAACTTTATTTTTGCTGTATTGCGCATTTAGTAATAACAATCTATAATCTCTTACTCATATAACTTTCTAATTGATGTGATAAAAAAATTTAATCTACGTTAGTTTAGTTAGTTGCATCCCAACACTTTGTATATCACGCCAAGCTTTGAGGCTCAGCCGAAAAGTGTCCGAAGAACGGTGGCTCCCAGCCCGGGAACGGCGGACAGGAGGTGGCCGGTGCCGGGGAGTTCGTGGTGGAGGGGGCAGCTTACCTCTGGGCCCGAACGGGGAGGGGGATCGGAGGTGGAGGAGGGAGAATGAGGAGGAGGCGGAGAGTGGGGAGAAGCAGATGTTAGCGGTGGGGGCAGAGCGGAGCGGGGAGAGGCGGGGGGAGAAGTCGAGGTGGGTGGCCGGGAGGAACTTTGCGGCGATGAAGGCCGTGGAGGCCATGGATGTCGGGAGGGGAGGAGGTCGGTGCGCTCGGCCGTGCGGGTGAAACGACGGCGGGGGAAGGCGAGATGGGCTCGATGGGTAAGGGCATTTTTGTCTAAAAACTAACAAAGTGCTAAATCTCAGAGCGAGTTGAACTTTTCGGTGGTAATTTCCGGAACCCAGTTCTTTCGGTGGTATTTTTCGAAAGCAGTGAACTTTCAGTGCTACGGAAAAAATTTTCCCTAACTTCAACAGATATGCTTTATTGATGGTTTCAGTACAAGAACTTGATTTCAAAATTTTGCAACTATACAGATATCAGAAATGAAATCTCAGATTTTTTTTTAGTACAGGAACTTGATTTCTGAATTTTTAGTACAATAACTTAGGGTCTGGTTGAGAGGGCTCCAAAGCATGCGAGTAGTATAATAAACCCATTAATTCACATTAGACCGGTCCGTTTCTAGTGATTAATGGAAGGCGTCGCTGGTTTTGACTAATCAGGTTGGTTGACACTTGACAGGCAGGCAGGTAGGTGAAGGATTGCAACATGGACTCGGCTGTACTGGGCTCTATTCATTCATTCTTCTGTTTCACGTGTCTATTCTACACTTCCAGAGTTTTAGTTGGTATGAGGAAAGAATGGTTCAGTTCAGGTATAGGGATCGGCGTTCCGCGTTCACAAACATGTATAAATACAAAAGTTTGCCTGGCACGATGTGTACTCCCTCAATTCTTTTTTGAGGTGTCGATGCGCGTGGTCAAAATTTAAAATTTTAACCACATTTGTCATTTCAAAATGATGTGAGTAGATTTTTCGTGAACAATGCTTTCATACCGTAATGTTTTTTTTTATAATTGTGCTAGAAAATAATCAGAAAAAAATAATGGTCAAGGTGTGTATTGGATACCACATCGATATCAAAAACAATAAGTTGAAAAGAACGGAGGTAGTACATAGGAATGTGCAAATGCAACCGGCTTCATGGCATGCAAGCTCTATCAAATTCGGATAAGATTGCCCTTTCATCTAACTATGCGCGTTACGTTTGGATCGCATTGATAATACGGATAAATGAATAACATGGTAGTGCTTCGGAACTATTTTAAAACAGATATATTATACCCGTTGATCCTGGAGAGAAAGAACTGAAACACAAATAAACAAGTGGTTCCTATACTCGCCGTCAGGTTGGCAAGGCTGTACCTTTCCACTTGTCGTTAGTTAAAAAAAACTTTAACATGACTAATGAAAACTAAAATAAAGCATACGACAAATAAAACAACATTGGCATTTGAGAATAACCGAAAAAAATTGGCTACGAGACATTGTTACTTTGTAACATTTGCTAAGGGACACTGAAGATTCGTGTCTTTACCAAAACACACTACAAAAATATGACATTTTGTTGTAGATCATTGCGCCTGTTATAATGTCATGTATACAAAGGTTATCCGGGAATGAGCAATCCGTTAGGTCCGGAAACACCATAAAGGCATAAGCATATCGTCACTGAAACATAAAATTGCCCACAATGTTTTAGTGGCTTCATGAACAAATCACAAGTGCAAGTGGAACAGATACTTAGGGATTGTTTTAGTATATACATCGATCTATGACTTTATTCGGGCGGACAACTGCTGCACATCACGAATTGGACTTTCACATAAGCGCAAGGGCAAGCGCGCGCACAAGATGCCAACGTAATCATCAAAATATCTAGAATCATACTAAGATTTTCCCACATTTCCCTCTACAACCGGAAGCATTTGGATACAAACAAATGTCACTTGAAGCCACTAGCTTACTGACAGCTGCTGCCACTAAACAAAGATATCTCTCGATAATTTGAACTATTTGTGTCACTGAACTACAACAGTTTACCCTCTGGTGTCAATGAGGCTATCCAGAACTCCAGAGCATGCAGTTAATCTCAATCCTTGGAAGACGAACACCAAGGTTAATTATCGTATGTTACTGAAGTTACATTTGTGTATACACTATTCTGTGTATCAAAATTATTCTGGCTTATTCACTACAAAAACAACAGCAGCCTCATATGATGAAGAAAGAATGACAACCACCTGATGCAAAATCTAATCTTAGCACCATACCAGGATAAATAAAATCTCCACCAACCCCAAGGCCAGAGGACACTTTGCTCATTTAGGACCCTGTGTGCCCCCGATTTACCTGCGTCGCCAAGATTTGCCTCTGGATTTCACCTTCTTTTCAAGATTTTTGACCCGATAGCCAAGAGAAGCAGCATCGGGTTGCTCCAAAGTAGATCGCTGGGCTCCCATGATTGCTAAAGGTGACTCTGCTGCAGGTATTGCCTTGGATCCACCAAACAAATTGAAGGTTGGCTTCTGTGCAGATGCAGGCTGAGCTACCAAAGCAGGAAGATTAAAATACTTCCTCACAGCCGGTCGCCGGATAACTGAACAACCAAAGTAACACACATTGTGAACTACTAGACCATGAAACAGAATAGAAGGTCCTATAGCAATATTGTCTTAATGCCTGGGACCATACTCACCAATACCATATACAAGGGAGAACATGTTTGACGTGATCCAGTAACAGAAAATTGCCTGGAGGAGAAGGAAAGGATAAGGAGTTTAGGACAATGACATGAATACTGTGAAGATGGAGGTATCTAGCTTACTTAACTAGTTGGAATAACCAGTGGTATTGTCTTAACGTTCCATTCTATCTTTGTTCACTATGCAGACTAATGGCATGTATCTTTGAAGATTTGTTATACGTAACATATCAAACAGTAGAATCCACCCAAGCCCTAAGAAAATAATATTTTAATTGGAAAGAAGATTTTGTGACTACTGACAAACTTAAAGTACTACCTCATGACCCTTACTACCTACTGTTTTCTTAGCTCCAATCTGGGCAATAGACTATAGTATCCGCTAACACCAAACTAAACCCCAAAAGCCAGGTGAGACAATCTGTCTTATATAGATATAGTAATTAATTTTCTCAGACAAATGAGACAATCTGTCTTTTATTGTCATTAATTTTCTCAGCCGCGTGAGAAAATCTGTCTTACATAGTCATTTATTTTCTCAATACACTTTCCTCTTGATGATGGGAGACCTGTTGACATTCACAGAATTCCTAACCCATAAAAGCAAATGCCAGAGCCAGACAAAACTTAACAGAAGATCATACTCAATATATGTCCACCCTAATGCTTGTCAATTAAGAAGTAACAACATATTCCTCAGATATTCCAAAATCTTGGTTGCTACACATTCCCAATGTATTCATTTAACTCATTGCTAATTATCACATATGATCAAATGTATGTACAAAAACTAAGAAAGCATAAGCAAATAGTAATATTGTCATACCTTCGCAAAATTCATTGTGAATGGGACTGTCATAACAGCCATTCCTCTAGAAAAGTTCTTCATTTTACCAGCCATGGCATTTCCCTCCATTCCTTCTTGCAAGTTAAGCTGAAATAGCACAATTGTTTTGCTAGATACGACTCCAGTATTCACAAACAAAATAGTCAACACAGTAGATGTTTCAAGTTACAAAAATTGACAGTTTGAAATTTTGGATGCTGAATAAGGGAAAAAGGTGCCCATGAAAGCAGAGTAGTTAACTAGGTGCTACACATAAAGAATATAATTACCTTCATAAATTTTACAAATGAATGCACAATTTGACAGTTATACATTCTTATGCGGACAAGATGGTATAAAATGGAAGTAAACTCAGGTCCAGATTATAAAAACAAATAATATGTTCACCTCACAAGGCCACAACTGCTTATGCCTTATGGGGACAGTTCTATCACACTACCATTATACCAATTAAGCATTTAAGCATATAAGCAAGAAGCAGCGGTACACCATGTTACTTGCACAATGTTGAACAGACACCACAATCGCACCAGACAAAGTGCATACCTCCACTGTAGCCAAGAAGGTCAGTGCTGTTAACACAGGAAAGATGTAAAGAGCATCAGGAGCTGTCAGATCAGTAAACCAAAATGCTCCACCTCCTTTGAACGAAGGGACTTTCTCAACCATGTTTGATATCTACAATGGGAAGAAAATAAGGATACCATTACAGAAACTAAGGTAAATAATGTACAAGAGAAGAATTGGGGCAGCTGTGTGTATAACTCACAGCAAAGAAAAAGCTCATGAATATTGGCCCTTGGATCAGGAGTCCTTTAAGTGGAGTAAATGGACTAACACCATGCCTAAAGGAAAAATACCAAGAAGTTAAGAGGAACTAGAGCAGAGGGCTGTATGTCTAATACATCATGGACCACAAAAGAAAAACTATCTTCGATAAAAATTTCATGATGAGTTCAATTGCAAGTACATAGAGTCATAGACAGAGGAGTAAGAAAGAAGGGAATGTGCACCGCCACATTTTAACATTCGGCCATTCACAAGAAAAGAATTCAAAACTCTTAATCCATCAGCAAGAAAAATCTAGTTAACAGATTTTGAAGCCATGGAGAGTATACCTCAGCATTTCATTGTCATTAAAAAAGAGAGAAGAACAATCTATTCAAAGTTACATACTTTTTGAAGAGTGCAGTCATTTTATCTTTCCCCTCTAACGCTGATTTTGGATCCATAGTCTGCAGGAAATAAACTTGAAAGGTTAAAGTATTAGCTATATGATACATTTAACTAAAAGTAATTAAATGAATGTTCTCCATGACCAATTCTCTCATAAGTACGTAGTATACTCTAGAAAAGCTAAGAATATAATCTCACATTCGTTCCCTCCTTAATGGCTTCCATCTCTGGTCTTATTGCCTGCAAAATGAACAAGTTTGAAAGCAGCAAAGAATCATCTGAGAAATTTACATGAAGGAAAATAATGTGTTACTTTCAAATAACTGTAGGAAGAGCAAACAACTAAATAGTAAAGGGGGTTTAGATCATATACCCTCCTCATAGTTAGGAAATTGAGGATTTACCCTTCCCACTCAATGACATGTGGGATCATCGTAGGTCACTGACACGTGGGCCAGGAGGGTAAATCCTCAATTTCCATCTAAGTGGAGGGTATATGATCAATAATTCCAATAGTAAATACAGTGATCTCAAGTAACTTGCTACAGATGTCAGTTAGGTGATTGCAATCCTGGAGTTAGAACCAAGGAACCATTCTCCAGATCAAGGTATTTGGATTTTCACTTAACCACTTGATGTGCTAAAATCAGGAATTTCAATCAAATTTCAACTGTTTTTCCAACCATGAACCAAATGTCACCTGATGGTAATGTAATCCAACATTAAGTGCCCTTAAGCATGCCACTATGCTTGAAACCAGTCTTTTGAATCAAGGCCACTCAAGCAACATTTGTAAGCGCAAAAGGCATTAGAGGTAGGTCCACACTCCCCCCCCCCTTGCTGGCTGCTACACCAGTCCGTTGTGTCCACGCGCGCAAGCGTGTGCGTGTGTGGGTTTTTGGGTTTTTGCTTACGTGTTGGTCATGCAGGGAATATAGTGGTCACATTTTCCCAAATGACACTAGTTACATGGAGCACATGTGTTTTCTGTTATTTGGTGTATGAAATGTATAGGTAAATTTAAGTTTTAGAATACCTCTTTTTTGTTTTAATGCATATATCACCAATGTTTATCGCATATCACATAACAATATACATAAATTCATCTTTTTTTGTATAATAGTTGAACCACATAAAAGGCTGCATACGGCAAGGCGGGGTGACCGCTCCCTTACTGCTTACCACTATTCAGAACACTTTCAAGAGAACAATACCACCAGTCAGTCAGCGCTTAAAGCAGGACAGTGTCGTCGGCTCTTTGTAACACATACCACACAAGGAAAATTACAAACCACAAGAAAACAATGGAACTCTATGTTGCTAGCAGTATCAGTTTATCACCATATGACACAAGGATTCCACGAGAAGCTTTTGACCCACACATGCATTAAAACATCAAGCAAACACTAAGGCAAGACAAGGCTAGTTGAGTCGCATCAAGAGCACTTTACATTTAGCTTCACCGTGGCCCTCAACTGGTTCATCAGCAGCGGGATCGTCGCGCTCCGGATCAGCACTGTCGTCAGCGCAATACAGGCCCACCTAACGACACCCCGCATGAGAACCGAACAGATAGCAAAACAAGCATACGACCCAACGAAACAGATCCCAAACCTCAAAAGCTGCATCACGAAGCTTACCAGTTGAGCCCGGTGAAGGTATGGACGGCATCGATGAGGTGCTGCAGCGCGGCGACGGGGAAGAAGGAGTCGGCGGCCGCGGCGGCCACCTCGCCCGGGAACGGCGCCGGCACTGACGCAGTCGCCGCCTCTGCGGCGTCGACGAGGACGCCCGCAGCAGCATCAACCTCACCGGATGGGGCGGCGTCCGTGGCGGGGGCGGAGGAGGAGAAGCTGCGGCGTGATGGCCCCGCGAGTTGGAGGGAGAAGGGGAGGAAGCTTAGGGTTCTGGAAGTGTGCGGAAGCGGGGAGCGGAATGGTGGGAGTGGGGGTGACGGCGAGGGGTTCGGGGGCTCGTCGTGGGAGTGGGAGGTGAGGAGGTGGGGGATGGAGGGGTGGAAGCGACGGGTGAGATGGTGGGAGAGGCGGGAAGCGAGGCTTCTCCGCGCGGCGAACGCCATGGGTGGGTGTGCGGCGGCGCGCAGAGTGGAGGGGAGAGGCCAGGGCTAGGGCTGTGCATTCATTTTTTCGGTTTGTACGGTTCGGTTTATACGGTATATACGTTAAATACGGTGTTAGTAATTCGGTTATATACGGTATTTTTAGAAATACGGTTCGGTTTTGGTAAATCCTAATTTATTTCGGTGTGGTATCGGTAAATACCGTATTTACCAAAGTTAACGCGAATTGATAACGATATAGCGACTAGCGAGATGAGTAGACGATAATACATATACTACTAGCCGGCAAAAACCGATGGGAGTAATATATAATACATATACTACTAACATATACTACATATACCGAAGTATAATACATATTTACCAAAGTATATTACATATACTACTAACATATACTACTACATATACTACTAACATACACTCAATTTGTACTAGTTCGGTTTTTTCGGTTTTTAGCCGGTTTTTCCCGAAAAAACCGAACTCAAAAAAACTCTAAAATCTGATAATCGAACCGAATACCGAAAACCGGTCAAACCGAGTTGACCGGTTCGGTTCGGTTTTTTTGGTCCGGTTTTTTCGGTTCGGTTATAAAATGCACAGCCCTAGGCCAGGCTGGGGGCTAACCGTGACGACGGCGCGAGCAAGGGTCTAGCATGGGCCTTTGTCCCTGGGGTTCTTGGGCTTTTCTGTTTCGCGTGTGTACGTGTGCACCATCGTGCGGGTGCGGCTGATGGGGTGGGCCTGGGACATCAGTGAGTTATTAGAAGTATAACGTCTGAACTGAGCTAATCTGATAGGTATTAAAATTTCAAACTCATATGAGTAATGCTCATATCGGGTGAGTCCTTTTCAACTACGGTTAATAATTTTTAATTTTAATATAAATATTTATGTAAATAAACTAAATATCGATATACCGATTCAAGAAAACATAGAGGTTTGATTGTCCAGAGGAAGACATAAATCAAAGACCGAAAAGAATGAAATAGGGCCATATAGATCTCTTGATATATATAGTCCGTATTCACGAAACGCAGGGCATGTGCAAGCTTTGCCGTTGCACTGGACAAGTTTACTCAGCCATCATTGTTAAACCCGTCATTGTCAAACATAATGTAAATACTAACCAAAACAGCCCGCAATACTTAAAATAGCATAAGATAAACACGTCAATTTTGCTACCTATTCATCTCGAGGAAGAACTGAAACTCCAGTGTAACTCGAATCAGATGAAGGGTAAGACGCCAGTTCACTGCCTGGTATGGTAAGTTGCTACTGGTTACGTACAGATTGAGCGATAAGTCAGGATTGCATCTATATTCCTGTTTGGTAGAGCTTTATATTCTCATTTTTTAGCTTCTGCTCTAGATTCTGTAAGAATCCACTTCTCTGAGAATCTAGAGCTACCTCTAAAAAGCGTTTGACTAGTGGATTAGCTCTAGATTCATAAAAGAGGAGATTTGAAGGAAATAGACCATATTACCCCTAGTTGTAACATTTTTATTTATCTATTGTTGAATTAGCAAAAGAAATATGTGTAGATCTCTTACTTGCTTCATCTTTATGAATAAGGACATAACGAGGAACATGAGTAGAGATAATACCAATTTCTCCTGCTATTCTTATGTATTGTTGTACTTCAAATAATTTGTTTTTTACTTTTCATACTATTACAAGTAATGTAGTAACTTTCACCAACTTTCATACTATTACCGAGTAAATACAAGTTTATCCATTTTCATACTAGGTACCATAGTACTCACGAAAGCAATCAACATTTGTCCATTTTCGAACCATACAGAGTCAGGTCCCCCATCTAATAATAATGTATCCAAGTTTGTGTTACATATGTCACTTGTGAACATGCATTGAGCAGCTGTGTAGAGGTCCAAGGAATTAGCTTCTTGACTGGTAACCCAGTCAGTAACACTCATTACACCTCACGATAGCTCAGAATAAGATGGGACAAGAAGAAATGCATAACTTCTGCAGATTTTCAATCCTTCAGGAGTACAAGGCTGCACGCACAATAGCAAAAACTGTAGAAGCACAAGACAGCAAGTGCGTCGCTGCAATCTGGGTGTGCAACTCAACAAGCTTAAGAGGAATCATCAGCATCATCATGGTCCCATTTTCCATCAGGATCAAATGCTTCAGCAGGGTAGAAGCTTCCATAATCAAATCTACAGAAGAAACATTGGAACAATGGATAGTTAATTTAAGACTTCATTAACTTGGCCACAGCAAACATACGCTAAAATGAATAGGTTCTCATCAGAGAACCGATTGATTATGTTGAATGCACCAGTGCATTTGCTCCATCTTTGCCACAGGACCAAAACAAAACAAGTAATCTTTACACTCTATGAAAAAATCAACAAAAATAGCACATGACCACAAACCAGAAAGCTTATCTTCTATAAGCAAACAAATGGCAACAACAATCCTAATTTGTAAGTTTGAAATATAATATCAGTAGAACTGGTTGGATAGTTCAAGGAGAGGCCTTTACTGCATATGGCAAGTTACAAACTTACAATCTGTATACCCATCCTAAGCAATCACCTAGACTTAAACCCAAAGCAGTAGAAAGGTAAGCTATAAGCTCAAAAGAACCCACCCAATTTTATTATCTAGGCAGAATCAAGGGCAAGTGGGTAACAATTCAAATGGCTAATCACGTAATCATGCTACAGTGATGGGAACAGATACTTGATCCAATATTAACTAGATTAGTGTGGATTTGCAAATAATATTTATGCAATGCGGGAAATGTACATGCCAAATTACCTCGATGACAGAACCAGCTGCAAGAAAAGCAGACTCTGAGGATCCCTTGTTGAAGTAAATGGAATTGAATTTCCTAGCGATCTTGTTTCGACGGAATCATATCCTTCGAGTGATATTCCTCATCGCTTGATATGGTTCTCGCTATGGATGGAAGCTATATACTGTCCTCGCCTTCCTTTGCCATCATGACCACACACCTGGAAGAGACTTATGTTACAGTACAACCCCAGAACTTTGGCTTGCAAAGCCATACATTTAAGCTAATCAAAGCAATGTGCATTTTGGGCCATACAGAACCAATGTATGATTTAATATTTCTTTTCCTCCCTTTCTCGGGCACTTTTAGCATTTTGGGCATTTCAAATAATGAAGACCTAAGCACTAACAACAATCGAAATATCGGTACAACATGTGAACAACCTGTGAAGGCACAAAGCCAACTTGAATGATTTCGGATGTGTTGCAAGCCAACAAAACAAAAATACCTCGGTGCCAACTTTGTGCGTTCAAGAACCCAAAAGGTTCGCCTAAAATCTTATGGGCAATTGTACTGACCTCAGCGGCGGTGAGGAGGCGTGGGCGGCAGGGAGTTGGGCCGAATCCAGAGATGTGGAAGTCAGGGGAGGAGGGGAGATTGTCCAAGACGGCGAAGTCGATGTCGAGGAGCGCCGGGGAGGACGGCGAGTCCGGCGCGGAGGGGGAAGGGGGGAGGCGGCGGCGCGAGAGAGGAAGGGGGAGGCGGCGCCGCGAGAGGGGAACGGGGAGGCGGCGCGCGAGCGAAGGCGGCGCGCGCGCGAGGGGAAGGGAGACGGCGCGAGAGGGGAAGGGCGGCGCGCGCGCGAGGGGGAGGTGGCGGCGCGGCGGCGCGAGAGGGGAAGGGGGAGGCGGCGGCGCGATCGGGGGGAGGGCGAGGGGCGCGAGAGGGGAAGGGGGAGTCGCTAGTGCACTCGGGTGGGGGGATCGCGAGGGCTTCGAGTGGGGTAGTTCGATGGCAAAAAGCGGGTAATTAATGTGAACTTCAATGGGTAAGTTGGTTTTAGGGGTTACAACTCTCCACGAGAATCCATCAAAAGGTTGCTTCTCCTGGCTAGTTCATTTTGGACTCTGCTCCTCGCGAGAAGTAGAATCTGATTATTTTGAGAAGCGGGGTGTTTGGCACAGCTCCATAAGAATCCACTGAGAAGCTGGAAGCAGAAACTGTACCAAACAGACCCTTAATTTCTTTTGCGGATTTCCCATCAGATTGATCCCTGACCCGATGAACTATATCATCAGAAGATTTCTGAAGATTTTCTTGTCTCCGAGGGAACATGTCCTTTGACAAACAAGGGAGAATCTTCAGCTGCTGGCCCCATCAGAAGAGGAGCATGTTGGTTTTATGGGCGCGCCGTATAATATAGTTTCTTCACAGCTGGCTGGTGAAGAACTGAAAATAACAAAACAATGTGTATATACTAAGTAAAACGGAAATAAGACCAAACCATCCTTTGTGCAAGAGTTGCAAAGCTCCAAGCGACAAAGTAACAGCAAATTGTCTGGGCGGGAGATAAATTTGGGAGGCGTTTCAATAATTTAACATAAGAAAGCAGGACAGAACCAACATAGTTACGAGCTTACCAGAACCAGAAGCGTTTTACACTTAAAATGTCTGAAATATTTATATCAGTTCAGTCAGACCAATAGCTGCTACTCTGAACATCAAATAGTAGTAGTTGAATTCAATAGTTGGCACTGGTATCCTGTAAAAGTAGACACACCATAATGTATAATGTACTGTTGGAGAAAAAGCACACCGATTAGCTGCTAATATGGTACTAGACGGAGCAGTGATGAGTTTCATGCACCAGCCAACAAATCCAAAAGCCTAAGCTGCTGGAAAAGATATGCGATCTATTCATACAATCGTCTATTGAGTCCATCAAAGATCTAAAAGAATTTGAATGGAAATTTCTTAACCTGCCTCCCTCTCCTAAAAATGGTCACAGAAACAATACATCACAGCGATCCCCACTCAATAATGTCAATTGTATTAGCATACTACAAATTCAGGAACATAATCAGAGCGTTTGTAAGAGTTTTCTTAGATTCCTTTCTTCTTCTTAATATAATGATACGCAGTTCTCCTGCGCGTTCGAGAAAAAAAAATCAGTGTTCCCCAAGGCAGCCGCCTAGCCCGCCTAGACGCTACCCTTCTGCCTAGCCAATTTATCCCACCTAGGTGGCCGCCTAGCCCGTTTAATCGGCGATTAGGCATTAGGCGTTGATCAGTCGTCTAACTAGTGCCTTGCTAAACACTGGAACATATATCCAATACAAAAAAGAAGAACAAGAGCATGTTATGCACTTATACTATGCTTCTATTATTGAAACGAAAGGTCTTACAGGAAACCAGAAGTAAGACCAAAAGCAAACTGGTTTAGATGGGGGAACCATCCACCATTCCACCCCAGATATTACATTACAAAACCAGAAGCATACAGCAAACTGAATCATACATCGAATATATATAAGGTTCATATTTTAAGAGTAAAGAGTGTTCAGGTTAAAATGTGTCACCAAATTCTTGTCTGAATAGATCTATAACTACTGGTATACCTCACCAAACTCAATGTAATTAATAACAAAAGGTTCCAGATATGAGCAAGCACTACTGTCACTTGCTGGAATTAATATTCACATGCAATATTCATGCGAAATTTTTTGTGCATGAAGAGTATGGATACTGTAGCAGTAGGCCTACGAGGAGGAATGCTTCTTCCCTACCAAGTTATCTATTTTCTAAATAGTTTGATTAGTTCTCTAGGATAAGGATTAGTTATTTGGTATCATATCTACTAGTTAGGAAACATATTATTTAGATCGATCTTATCCATAATTGTTAAGAGAGCTCTTCATATAAGAAGGCTTATTATAATCATTATTGATAAGCAATGAAGTAATAAAGATGAATTAATCTAGTGTCTTCTTCAAGTCATATCATCCCATTCTATAGTCAAAAATCTCATCCCACTAAGTTGACACCGCTCGGCTTTCCTCCCGGCGGTATTTATCACAATGATTAAGGCTCTTCATATTTGGTATCAAAGTCACTCACCATGACTTCTGCTGATGAGTTGCTAGCCTTAATAAAGGTCGACAATGAGAACATGATGACCACCACCGACAAGATGATGGCCACCAACAAGAAAACATGGCCACCACCGGCTACCGTCAAGAAGATGAAGGTCATCCTAGAGAAGATGATCGTGGCAAGTGGAAAGGCTAAAGAGGCAAATTTGTAACATGGGGACGGTCACACCGCTGTCATCACCTTCGGTGCCCATGCCCCAATTGGTCAAGCGGCTTGCTCTGTCATCGGCCAACGCCATGCGATTGGAGATGCGGTGCACACCGGGTATCATGTGGGGGATCGTGACATTGTCGTGTCTCTCCCATCCTCGTCACTTCTTGTGGCGGAAAGCACACCACTACTATTCCACACCGATGGCCCTCACTATTGGCAACTTTCTCGACATCGGGCAGCATTAAGGCTCTCACTCTGTCGTCACCCGTAGTCAACAACATCCAAAGTTCCCATGCAAGGTATTACAATTGCTTATCGAAGTGGGACTATCAAAGCTTGTAGCCATGGCCACCATCATAGCTCGAGAACGAGCTTTCGCGAAAGAGGGAGAAGTTGTCACGTACAAGAAATACTATTCATGTGCATTGTTCGTTCAAAAATTATTTTGCATGAATAGTATGGGTACTATTGCAGCAGGCCTACGAGGAGGAATGCTTCTTCCTTACCAAGTTATCTATTTCCTAAATAGTTTGATTAGTTTTCTAAGATAAGGATTAATTTTTAGCATCACATCTACTAGTTAGGAAACATATTATTTAGATCGATCTTATCCATAAGTGTTAGGAGAATCCTCTATATAAAGAGGCCTAGCTTGATTCTATATAAGGACTGCCCACACAATTGTAATGGCCGAGAAAGCTCACTCCCTGTAGTTGGAACCATCTAGCTTTATGTAAGTGGCCAAGAGGGAGCCATTTTTTACCATGGTAGTAGAGAATAACAGAGGAACCGAGCCACCGCAGCTGACAATGTAGCGACTGGAAGACCCAACGTCCTTTGCTCGACAGGGACAAAGAAGAGGCCTCTACGGTGACTCTCCTAACGATGAGGAGGAAGAAGAAAGGGCTGGCGATGACTGCAAGAGGCCGGTAACAGCTCTTCTGGCAATGCGGTACTACAGCTCCCTTGATCGGTACTACCGCTCTTTACAAACCGCAAATGGACCTCTCTGGAAAAATATACCGTTGTTTAAACTCCAAAGCTACCACATTGCGGTACGACCGCATAAATACTTGCGGTACTACCGAACTGTGATATGACCGCTACCATAATAACGGTTTTCGATTTTTCTGATACTTTCAGTGGTTCATGACAACATTAAACAGAAACATCTTATGTAGTCCTTCAAATATAAACATAAGTAAATCATTTTGTATACCTTTTCAACATAGAAGTAAACTTCGTGCAGCTTCTTCTCTTTATCATCCTTAGCCTGTAGGAAATGATTGTGTATAATAAATTTTACTTGGTAATATATTTGCGGACTGTACAGTGCAATAGGAGCACTAACAAATCTAAGAGAATTTAATTTCTGGTTGCAGCAAGTATGAATAATATTGTGATACACACATTGTCCATCAGCTTCTTAAGTGCTGAAATCTTCTGTTGCATTACCTATGTATGTTTGAAACGTGAAAGAAAACTGGGTCTAATATTGTCGTCAAAACAAAATTCTTCGTAGCACGCATTTACTCATGGATATTGCATATAGGCTACCATGTGGCACATTTCAATTGTAGGTCTGCAAAAAAGAAAAATCGTTTTCTGCTTAAACCTCAGGTCATATATGCCTAGATAACCTATCACTTTGTGTTGTTGGATGAAAGGTTCTTTAACTCCATACACAGAATCTACAGTTCAGACGCAGAAATGTGGTTCAATTCTCGCGAAAAAATATATATGAGATAATATCTAGCTTAAAACTAATTGGGTACATGAAACTAGTGACTATACAATCCTACTTACTTGGAGCGCCCAGTATATAAGTGTTTTCCTGACATGTTTTTGAAAACTAAACAAACTAAAGCAAAGAATGGGTAATTCATAAACAAGATCTTACAAGGAATCGTTTTCCGCCGTTCACCAAGAATGTGAACAACACACCTCGCAGCAGCACCGTGGAGAGAGCAATGGAAAGCCACCTATAGTTCAAACCACACACGAAGAACATGATGTAATCCAGAGTCAAATTTCCGACGATACGGTAAAGGATAAAAAACAAAAAAACCTCCCCAAACCCCTAAACCCTGACCAGTTCAGCCCGGTGAAGGAGTGGACAACAACACCTCCTGGGGGTGTTGAAATTTTTATGTAGCTTTTAATATTTATTGTGATTGTTGTCTGCTAAAGTTAATATAAAATTGTTCATATTATTAATATATGTGATAGAAAATAATTTGATATAAAATTATATTTAAAAAAATTAATACTCGAGATACTGACCACGGATGTGCCCCGTCTAATTGAAGGACACGAAGAACATTACAATCAAGTCCGTCCTTCAATTAGACGGTCGGGCCCTTATGAGCAGGGCCATTGCCGCGTTAACGGTCTTGCCTCTGAAGGCCAAATGGGCTGTTGTCGTTCATTGGCTGGGCCTATTACAGTGCATGCTTGTCGGGCCCAATCGAAGTGGACGCAGCAGCGCGTTTGGATCCCCACCATCCAGGTAGGCGTGTCGTCTGGGAGATGGACGGCGCGGAGTAGCGGAGGAAAAAGCAAATTTCGATTGGACGCGGCGGGCCGCCGCGCACGAATATCATGATCCCATCAATGCCCTTCTTCAATCCCACCTCCAAGAAAAATAAATAAAATAATCCGACCCAATCTTTTCGGTCCGTGGGATCAATCGCTCGCCCCCTCCGCCTCCCTCGGATCAGCTCCACCGCGCCGCGAGACCAGGATCGTGACGCGAGCGGAGGGCACATGGTAGCGGCGGCGGCGGCGGCGCCATGGGTAAAGTCCCCATGCCTCATCTCGACTCCTTTTAACACCCCCACGCTCGCGCTTCCGTAGCAATAGCATAGCATCCGGTCAGACCGTCCATGGAGTTTCTTGGATTCCCGGTTTTGGTTGTTGTTCGTTCTCCTTGTCTTCCCTCCGATCTGGGAAAGCCGAGCGCCCTTCTTCGCTGTTTTGGCTTGACGGAGAGTTGGTTCTTGTTCAGGGTGGGGGCTCGCCGGCGTGGATCGACGTGCCGGAGCGGACCAAGAGCGCCTTCTTGGAGCTGAAGAGGAGGAAGGTGCACCGCTACGTGATATTCAAGATCGACGACAGGAGGGAGGAGATCGTCGTGGAGAAGACCGGGGCGCCGGGGGAGAACTACGACGACTTCACGGCGTCGCTGCCGGCAGACGACTGCCGGTATGCCGTCTACGATCTGGATTTCGTCAGCGACGACAACTGCCGGAAGAGCAAGATATTCTTCATCTCCTGGTTAGTATTTCTTACCCTGTTTCTCGTCACTTACGCTGTCACATGTCTACTGGTTAGTAATGACTGATTCAGTTTGGTTAGGGACTTGAGAGGCTGTCTCCTTTCAGATTTGTGGCTATTATAAGGAGTAAATTCAAAAGCACAGCTTCAGAAAGACTGTAGGGTAGCTGATATGCTGACAGCAGTACAAACTTTTCAGTGGTTAGCATGTTTGAACTCGTTACATGATGGTCTGTCCAATGTCAATGAGCAGTATGTTTCAAGCTCATCCAACTGCCTGTAAGCTTAATTCCTCATAAACATGTGAAGTTTTGGTAGTAGTTTATAACTGTTATTCCTCATTAATACTGACAAAGAACTCTTTAGACAAATGGAAGTTTTCTTTAAATTTGTCAAATTAATGCCCATAGGGGTTTTGGATTACTTGCACCCAAGTGTTCATTGATTTTTCATGGTGCTGCATAGATGAATTTTCGTTTCAGAACTTTTCAGGGCTACTCTGTGACAAAGAACCTCTCAAATTCTCAGATTATAGTCAGATTACTGTGTTTCATGGCCCTTTCTTTTCAGGTCTCCTTCTGTTTCCCGTATCCGTGCAAAGACCATATACGCTGTGTCGAGGAACCAATTCCGCCATGAGCTTGATGGGGTGCACTTTGAGATTCAGGCCACGGACCCTGATGACATGGATTTGGAAGTTCTCAGGGGCCGTGCTAACAGAACCTGATAGCTTGACTTTGCTAGCATGCTGATATATCCAGTAGCTTAAAACGCCTAGCGCGCTACTGAAATGCAGCTCGGGTGCACTGATGTGAGGCATAATGTATAAGCAGGCTGCTGATCACTCCTGAGCGTGCAGTGTTTCTTTCTTTCTTTCTTTTTCTTTTCGAGATAGCGCCTCTGTTATATTTATCTAACTAGATAAGTTCCCTTTAATATGACGTGGAAACTGCTCCGTTTAATATCTAATTGGCCGTGTATGCTGCTCAGTCAAAAGTGTTTTGTTGAGCTTGATTTGCAGCTGGTTTGGTTTCAGCATTTTCGCTATTGAATGCTCACTGATGAATCTTGATTGTTACTTATGGTGTTCCGTTTTTGCCTTTTTTGATCAATGCTATGCTGATCTAAGTATCTGGTCTGCAATGCATAGTGGCTAAGTGTAATTATGGAATTTCCGATGTCAAAAGAATAGCATGTTCTATGATGTCCCCTGTTTTTGACATGTAAGCAGACTTGACAAATGGCTGTCTACTTGTCCTAAACAAAAATCGAATTATATTCTAAACACTTTGTTCAGTTCTCATCGACTCAATGGTGGCGAATGGAGTACAAAATATGAATAAAAAACACTCGGTATTATGCTCTACTCAAGTTGATAATGACTGAATCCTACTATCAGAACTGATTCTTCTCCGACACCAATCGGCCGGTATTGGGACCTGGCTGGCGCCACGGTGAACGTGAAGATTACATGAAATCACAGCGCTCCAGCTGCGTCATGTCCCCGCCGGCGACCGGATCCATCCGGCACCGGTAGAAGCTCCCACCCATGCTGACGACCACCACCGTGTTGATCTGCGCGCCAAACTCCACAACGCACCATTCACCATCCACCAGTCCTGAACTTGGACGAGCTCATGTGGGAAGCATCAGCCTGCAGATTGGCTTCTCGGAGCAGAGCCAGGTGCCGAGGCACGCGACGGCCGACGCTTGCTCGTCGATGAGCTGGGTGGTCCTTTCGTCCTCCCCCTACGTAGCGCTCCACCGCACCTGCCCCTCGCGCGGGCCGGGGCAGGCCAGCGCTTTGCCGTGGAGCGGCGTCAAGGCGCGCAGGCCGCGCGGGTTCGGCACCGTCTCTTACCGGTGCAGCCAGCAGCCTCATGCCGGGGAGTCTGTAGACGAAGACTTTGGACTCCAGGACGGCCACAAGGCAGTTTAGAATACATGAATTTCAATTCAGTTTTCGCAGGAATCAAACGAAATTATTGCGTTCCAAACAAACTGTTATCTTTCTCCCTCAAGGGTCAAGCATGCATGCGTATGCTGCAAGAAGCATCCGATTGGAGAGAAAACGAGCTAGAAACAAAGTCACAGCATGATTCAAGCACAACGAGCATAGTAGTAGAAAGAACGAAAATCTAGGTGCTGCCGCTTTAGGTTCCGTACTAAATAGCGATGGATTTTGATTTTCAGAAGTCTTAAATTATTTAGAACACGATGTTTCCTTAATGTGGAATTTTTTCGTTATATTATCGTAAAGATATAATAGTATTTTTTACTTATTTTATTTTATTTTAATTAAATATATGAGAAAAACCATTCATCGCTAAAGTTCAATTTCAACGGAAAGCTACAAACCGCGCCAATATGGAACAAGACCTTAGGTACACCAATTCTGGACTAGTGCTCAGATATCAGTGTCGCAGCCTGATCTAGAGACCTACGCGTCACAGGACGCATCGCACAGATTCCCCCGCACCAGTTTCCACTTTCCAGCAGCCAACGACGGGAGGGGAGAGGGCCGCCGCGCTGTCGTCGTCTTCCTCGCCGCCGCAGCGCCGTAGGCTATACAACCCTTCTCATCAGATGGTTCCGCTCCCACATCATCACCACCTCCGCAGCCTTCTCTCTCTTGTCGTTCTTTTCCTCCCCCTCCTCTGTGCGATTGGTATGGAGCCTACAGCAGCCGCAGCCGCCCCCGCTGGGTCCGACGAGGGGGCCCAAGCGCTGCTCGGGCTACTCCAGAGGGTGCAGGCGGAGGCGTTGCGCGCTTTGGGGCCGCGCGACTTCGACCCCAAGCTCTACGTCGACCTGCCTCTCGCCGCCGACCAGGGCGCGGTGGAGGCGGCCCTCGCGGCGCTGCCGCGCCCGGAGCCGTCGCGGGAAGAGCTGGAGGCGTTCCTCGCGCGGTACTTCGCGCCGGCGGCGTCCGACCTCGTGGCGGCCGACCCGCCGGACTTCGAAGCCGAGCCGCGCGGGTTCCTGCCCAGGGTGGATAGCGCCGAGGCGCGGGCGTGGGCGCTGGAGGTGCACGCGCTGTGGAAGGACCTAGCGCGGCGGGTGGCGCCGGCCGTCGCGGCGCGGCCGGAGTGGCACACCCTGCTGTCTCTGCCCGGCAGGGTGGTCGTGCCGGGCTCCGGGTACCGGGAGGTCTACTACTGGGACTCCTACTGGATCATCAGGTCCGTACACCGCCATCTCCGCTCCCTTCCCGCTTTGCACATTCCTCGTCACGAACATCGAACACTACTAAATCACGTATAATTGATTATTTTTTTGGTGAGATAATTGACGAATCCAGGCTTACACGAATAATACGCAACACGCGCTCTTGCACTTGTTTCATTGGTTTGGGCGAACGTGGAGTCTGCCAAGTTCACTTGTCTGTCCCTGCGTCGTCCGCTTCGTTTTCCATATGTTTGGTCTGTTTAGGCTTTTGTCGCGTATCTATGGCGCCATCTGCATACCGGGGCGGCTGAATTTTCTTTGGGTGGCAGCGCTCTGCTGGCCGGCGCAGGGGCGGCTGTGCCATTAAATTTACTCCAAAACGAGGTTGTTGTCAGGTAGCAGACGATGGCGTTGACGATGCCCGGGATGATCTGTCCTTGGTTCCTTCTAGAGGAAACTGCAGTTTTCAGAGTTCAGTTTTCATCGTAGCATTTTCGTGGGACAGAACAATGTAACAGTGACTCGCACAGCAAATGCTGCGGATCTTGATTTCTAGTATAATTCCACTTCGTCCTTAGATTTTTTTATATTATATCGTACAGTAACCTGCTGATCCAGTATACATGCCAGATAAAAAGTATTTATTTTCTTGTTTTTTGTTTCTTATGGTATGTGTGCTTGGTGGCTTGATGCAGAGGCTTATTTGTGAGCAAAATGTACGACACGGCCAAAGACATTGTGCTTAATCTTATATACCTTATGGAGAATTATGGTTTTGTTCTGAACGGTGCAAGATCATATTACACTAATCGAAGGTGACAATTATCTCTGCAGTACCGTGCTGTTTGGTTTGTATCTACAGCACAACCTATCATTTTCATTTCTGCAATGTCGTCTATCCGCTGCTACGAAAGTTCATAACTTTATGTGAGGGTCACCAGACCTTGATTAATGAAAACTAATTGGAGTCATACTACTGCCGATGAAGTATGGAGAGATTGTACATGCAATATATTACCATAATACCGATGATTGTCATCTGATATATGCTTTCTCTGTGCAGCCAACCACCACTTTTAAGCTCGATGGTTTTAGATATATACACGGCAACAAGTGATTTGGGCTTTGTGAGGAGAGTATTCCCCTCTTTGCTGAAGGAGCATAGCTTCTGGATGTCAAGTAGCAGACCATAAAGCCATTTCTCAACATTTTTTTAAACATTTTTCACATGATTAAATACAATCTCCCTTTACAATGATTCTGTTATGCAGAGGTTCACAATGTGGCAATAATGGATAATCATGGACGTTTACATAATTTGTGTCGTTACCAGGCTGTGTGGAACAAACCTAGGCCAGAAAGTGCAACAACCGTAAAGTCTTTGACTTTGGTTATGTTGTTAGCTACGCTGATCGCATTGGAATTTGCCATGTCAAGGATGTGCTAACTATAGTTTGTTCTATTTTTAGGATGAGGAACTGGCTTCAAAGCTTACTTCTACAGCCGCTCAAGAGAATTTGTACCACCAAATTGCTTCAACAGCTGAATCAGGATGGGACTTTAGCTCTAGATGGATGAGGTTGGATGTTCAATAACTTATACTAAAATAATGATTGCTAAATCCAGAACAAGTCTTTTACTCATGAGCAACCAGAAACCCCTATTATTGCATACCTTCCAAACCCGGCTAAGGTCAAGCAACCAGGCGAGGATTATTTGGAGACTCTTTCATTCCAAGATGAGAGCCACACCATAAATCCCAGAAACTTAGCCGTGACCCTGACCTTCGTATATAATTTCACTCATCCTAACACCTCAAAATCATCGACGGAGGCTAAACTTTCTCAGTCTTTCTTCAGCCTCCACGTTGACCTTTCAATGACAAAATGTCAACTAACGAATCCAACAAATAATCCAAGCCCACCTGAGAAACTGGGCGCAAACCCTTATCCTAGTTATGATTTAAATGCTTCCCATGATTTGATTTCACTGTTGTGTGCAGCAATTCTACTGACATGACAACGTTGGCAACAACTTTCATCATACCTGTGGACTTGAACGCATTCATATTCAAGGTAAGGTATTGAGCTTTCCATGATATTCGAATTTCTAATTTGAATGATCCATAGATTTAGCATGCTTTGGATACGGCAGGTTCAGCATTGTATTTAGTTCACTTGTTCAGTAGTTCACAATAGGTAGGTGGCTTGTTGGGAGAAAAAGCTCCTAGTTGGTTCAAGTCAATAATGTTCAGAAATGTGACAGAGTCCTTCCCTTTATACACAATATACAGATGGAACGGGACATAGCGGTCTTCGCTGAACTCATTGGAGAGAATGCAACGGCAGAAAAATTTTCAGAGGCTTCAAAAGCACGTCATATCGCAATTGAGTCTATTTTGTGGAACTCTGAGATGGAGCAGTGGCTTGACTACTGGCTTCCTACTGATGGAAACAGCCAGGTGCTCATGAAGGATAGCAGCTTGATCTCTTATAATCCTATCCGATTGTGGTAAACACTTTCTGATGGTATTAGCTTGATACATATTATTATTTCAGGGTGTCTACCAGTGGAAATCTAACTCACAGAACCACAACATCTTTGCTTCTAACTTCATACCTTTGTGGTTAAATACACATCATTCAGGTGCGTACTGTATGTGCCCCTCTCTCCCTATGTTTGTTTTCTAATGCTTAAGTGTGGAATGCTTTATTCTGAAAGTTCATCTAGCAACATTTTTGTTGTAATTCATAATGTATGGATTTGATTTCTACCAATTATTTGTTTTCATTAGATCTGGAAAGAAAATGAAAGCAAGTTCTCTAGGAGAAAATTCTCGCGGGCATTATTAACATATAAGGGCGCTGAAGATATTCTTCTGTGGAATTACCACGCTATAGCCTTACAGGCAGTTCAATAAAGCACTCTTCTGCCTCAACTACTAATCTTGCCTTGCCAACAATAATTACATCTGAAACTCTTGATTTTATTATCTTTTACCCTTTTACTGCATTGAGTATGGTTGTGCGAAACTTAACCAGGTTTGGTGCGATTTGTTGACGAGGCAAAATCAGTAAGAGTCATGAGAAGCCTCCAGGCATCAGGATTACTCCATCCCGCAGGAATAGCAGCTTCCTTAACAAATACAGGGCAACAATGGTGAGTTCATTGAAATGGGCACTAAGGATGATAAAATTGCACTCAGTGCAATTTGTACAGGAATTATTTAGCTTCCATTTGTATAATAGGTGTGCTAATAATTGAACAGGGATTATCCAAATGGATGGGCCCCATTGCAGCATCTGATAGCTGAGGGATTGTTGAATTCTGGTTCAGCAGAGGCAAGGAAATTCGCTGAGGACATTGCTACGAGGTGGGTGAGAACAAACTACGCAGCCTACAAATCAACTGGCGCAATGTATGAGAGGTACGACGTGGAGGCCTGCGGAAAATCTGGAGGCGGTGAATACAAACCCCAGGTATGGATATAGTTATACACTTATAAATCAAAGTAAAGGCCCTTCCACTTGTGCTCACCCATGATGATGAGCATGTTTCCACTCCTTGATAAATGACAACCTTGTACAATTTACACTTTGCTATCTTCTAATTACCGAGGGTATAATACTGTGAGCCTTTTTTTCTCATACAATGCTTACTTAACCACCAATGAAGCCATAAAAACCATATCTCCTATCATCAAACTATTACCTTGTATTCAACTTGAGTTCATGGACGTCTTTTTGCAGACTGGTTTTGGTTGGTCCAACGGTGTGATATTGTCATTCTTGGAGGAATTTGGGTGGCCTCAAGATAAGGAAATAGGTTGCTTATCATAGTGGGGGTGAAGCTTGTTAAGGGTATTAGAGATATAATAGGATTGTTTTAATTGTTTCTTTATATGCCTGATTTTTCTTATTCGTATATGGCATATTCCCTGTAACATCTCCATGTACTCCCTATATATATTGTCCATTGGACCTCTTTAATACACATACAATATTCATAACATGATATCAGAGTAAAGGTTAAAACTCTAATCTCGCTTTTCTTCCGTTGTCGCTGCCCCTAGGAGGATCGATCTCCGCTCCTAGGGGCGGCCACTTCTTCGCCAGCCGTACGCCCGCCCACTGCCTTCCTCCGGTCTGCCGCTGTTGTGGGTCGTCCGAATCTTTCGCCGATCTCATCTTCCGTCTGTCGCTTCCCTAATCTTCTTCGGTCGTTGCGAGCGAGGCTGCCCGAATCCAGTTAGGAGACGGACGCCGAGTCCTTCGTCTCCAGCCATCGGCCATGCCTCCTCAGCCACCGCCGCCCTCTTGGACCATCGCTGCAAACTTTGACGTCGGCCAGTCGACACCCAGCTCGTCCTCTTCGCTGGCTTCCCCGAGCCGTCACTGTCGGTCTTTGGATTTGGTCGTCGCCCACTCAGATCCACTGCGTCAAGACCGGATTCGACGAGATCTATCCGGCGCCGACTCTCTTCCTGTATGGTCTTGCCGATCTTGAGCTACCGCTGTCGTCCTCTTGGATTGTTGCCGCCGCTCTCCCCTAGATCTAGGCCGACCTCGAGCTCGTCATGCCGGGATACCGGCGCGCTCTGCCACCCTCAGATCCGGCCGACCTCAAGCTCGCCGCGTCGAGACGCTGCCGCTAGCCCCAGATCCAGCCGCCACTGGTCTCGCCCACTCGGATCCGACCGTCTCCAACCTGAGCTGTCGGCCCACGCCCGATCTGGAGCCCACCAAGCTGGATCCGTGCCGACCGTCTTCGGTGCAACCGCCCTTCCCGAGCCGCCGCCTTCTCAGGCCGCCGTCATCCTCTTCTTGGACAAGTGCTGCCTCTTCCAGATTCGGCCACCGCCGGCCTCACTGCGACGACATCCTCTTCGGCTTTGACTACTCCTTCCTCCTAGCAACAAGCAGTACAAAGACGAGCTTTCTCATCTTCGGCGCAGTGGGCGCACGGGAGACATCGCCGCCATCGCTTCCCCCGACCGGTGGTGGAGAGAGGGGTAGAGGAGAGTCAGGAGAGGGAATGAGTGAAGTATGGAGAGAGGAAGTGGGGGTAAGTAAATGGTCTTGGCGTTTGACCATTCAGCTGCCGAAGGATGTTGCTAGTAACTCGAGTCTTTTCTTTAGTCTTTCGTTGCATCCATCCTAAATCCGTAGTATCTATCTTTTAGTTCGTCTAAGTCGTGCGAGCTCATAAACTTATTGTCAGTCATAGAAGTGTAGTAATTTTGTTTTGCATGACAGCAACCGCCGCTCTTCTCTCTAAGTCGCATGCAGATCGTAGAAATCATTATGATGCTACTGCTTCTTTAGCCGCTGCCCCGAGCTTCTAAGGCCGCCGTGCTTCGTTTGCACCTTGTGCACTACGCCACCGCTGTCTTGGACTTTGATCTGCGCCGCTATGCTTCTATCTATTCCTCTTCGTCTTGATTTGATAGTTTTTTCTGAAGATGCACACTACGACGATATTATCAAGACTCGGACTTCGGTTTTTTTTACTATTTTGGTGATAACTCTTTTCAAATGCAACGCTATTGCATTTGAAGGGGGGTGTTATGGGTATTAGAGATATAATAGGATTATTTCAATTGTTTTCTTATATGTCTGGGTTTTCTTATCCGTATATGATATATTCCCCTATAATATCCCCATGTACTCCCTATATATATTGTCCATTGGGCCTCTTCAATACACACACAATATTCATAACAAAGCTAAGCTTAGCAATGCGGCTAGGCAGGTGTAGGGTTGTACATAGATGGCCAATGCAAGCGATGTGCAATACATCTCTATCTCTACTATTTAAAAAGAAAAGTTAGTGGTGGTTCGTCCCACTTCGTGGTTCATTTGCCTTTCAAAACCATCAAATCCACGCTGTCCATCACTAATCCAAAGGTTCATAGTGTCGTACCCTGCTCTAGGTCTCTCGCTGCCCTCTTTTCCCCTCCCCTCCCCTCCAAAAGATCTGCTCCCCCTTCCCTAATCCGCCCTAACCCTACCCCCGCACCACCCCTCCCCCACCTCTCCCTCCGCTCTCACACGTGCGATCTCCTCCCTCCCCACCCTGCACTGCTCCTCCTCCTCCCCCACTCCTCTGCGTCGCTGCCTCCTCCTCCCCTACTCCATTGAACCGCAATCGGCTTCCCCATCCAGATCTCTCCCTCCTCCCGCCTCCCCCACCCTTCAGGGAGCCGCACTGCCTCCCATCCCAATCCCCAAATCCCTCCTTCTCCGCACCATGGATCACCACCACCAGTCACCGCCGTCACCGATGGAGAACTACCCCAGCCTCCACGCCCTCCTCGCGCTTCGCCTTGGCACCGTCCTCCCACGTCTCCTCTGTGCCACCGCACGCCTTCCCATCCTCATCTGCGCCCACACCCGTCTCCTGCACCGTCTACAGTGAATGCTTCATCCCCAGCTGCTCTATATCCAACCTCATGCTCTTCTCCACCTAAAATAAAACAGAAAAACAGAAAAAGACAAAAATATGCACAATAAAAAAAGCCAACATTTGAAGCCGAATGCAGACGCTCGCGTTATTGAGCGCAGCCTTATTTTGCTTAGCTTTTCAGCTTTGTTCTTTAGGCCCCACTCAGCTTCAAAAGAAGCTAGCGTTCGGCGGCCAACGTTGGCTTTTATTTTGCTGTTCACAATTTTGTTTTTTTTCTTCTATTTTTTCGTATTCCTTTGCATTGTTCGTGATAGACTAACATATTTTTCTATTTTAAAATTTTTAAATGTAATTATGCCAAATAAGCTAACTCAGCTACAGTAAAAAATCAGTTAGCTACAGTAAAAAACCATAAACCATTTCCATTCCGAACGCTACCTTATTCTTCTTATTCTTCTTGAGTCTCTCCTCTCGTCTCTTCGCTGCATAAACTCTTAGAACATGTTTAGAATACATGAATTTCATTTATGAGATTGGGTTCCAAACAGACCGTTGTCTTCTCCCTGTAGGGTCAAGCAAGCATGCGTATGCTGCAAGCAGCATCCGACCGGAGAGAACGAGCAAGAACAAAGAGCACTATTCAAGCGCAACAAGCATAGTAGTAGAAAGAAAAGAATCTAGGTGCTGCTGCTTTAGGTCTTATTTCAAACAACAATGATTTTCTGATTTTTAGAAGTTAAAATCATTTAAAACACATTGGTTTTTAACGGTGATTTTTTTTCTTTTTTTTCTTTATATTATCTTTACTACTTTAAAAGAAGGAGTTGGTGGTTGATGAGTCTTCCCTCACTTCCTCTTAACCATTCGATCTAATTATAAGATACAATCCGAACCGTCCCCACCCCCCAACGCCCCCACCGCCTCGACCCGACTCCCCCGCCGCCCCGATCCGCCTTCCCTCGCACTCCCCGCCGCCGCCCTCCCCTCGCTCTCCCGCCGCCTCCCCCCCTCTGCGTCGCCGCCCGCCTCCTCCTCCTCCTCCCACCTTCCAAGCGTCGCCCTCGCTCTCCCCCCGCCGCCCCGATCCGCCTCCTCCTCCCCCCACCCCGCGTCGCCGCCTCCTCCTCCCCACCCGCGCTGCCTCCTCCCCCCCCCGCGCGCCTCCTCCTCCTCCCCCCCCGCGCGCGCCGCCTCCTCCCCTCCTCCCCACCCAAAGACGCCTCCTCCTCCTCCCCAACCTCCACTCCGCCGCTTTGTCCTCGCTGCCTTCTCGCCCTGGAGACGGCGCGTGCTTGGCCATCGCGGATCTGGTACAACCTCCTGAAACCCTAACTGTGTCCTCGTCCGCCTCTTCCCCTCCGAGAGAGAGAGAGAGTAAAACCCTAGATGCTGCTGCTGCTAGGCTTAGTTTGGGGGCGATGAAGATCCAATGCAACGCGTGTGGCGCGATAGAGGCATGGGTGCTGTGCTACACCGATGAGGTCGTGCTCTTCACCGCCTATGACGAGGAGGTGCACGCCGCGAACAAGCTCATTGGGAAGCACCAGCGCGTGCCGCTCCTCTCCAAGGATGGATATATTGTTTGTATTAAAAAGAGGTTTGCCTTCCTTACAATTCTACATATATTCTCCTACAAAATGCAAATTGTTATAGAGATAGTTATACTTGTGCAACAATACATGTTAAATTTTGCTTAAATTGTTGGGGAGCGAAGAATTATAAGACAACCATTGATACTTTGTAATACACCATGGCCAATTTTAAGGTACTAAGAATGGGATTTGATACTGATAGCATCAATGTTATGTCCCCTTAAGTACAAAGGTGGATAGTTTGTGTAGGATATTATAAAGGGTGGGGCATGAGTATATGTGTTTTTTGGTAAGAGTGTAAGTGATGGTGGATGTTGTGGAGGTATACTCTAGCAAATTCTCTTAACTTATTCTCTGTAACTAATTAAAATTCTACATTGTCTGTTATCTTTGGTGTAGCTAAAATGGAATTAAGAAAAGGTGGCCACTTTACGATATCGCTTTTGCTTAATGTTTTGTTTTCTTTTAGTTTGCTTGCATGGCAAATTAACTTGAAGGTCTTGGACAAAGTCTTACAAATGAACTTTTTCCAAATTAGCTAACATTTTGGTTGTTACCGATGTCATAGTTGTGGCATCGTACTCAGTATCATTTATCAATGTATCTCCTTTGATTTTTGCAATCCACGCCTATTTCACGAGCTTGTGTACCGCTTCTTGCCCTGTTTAGTAGGATGGATTTCGAGTCCAGTGAGCTACGTCGTGCTAAGATCACACAATTTAATCGTAACAATGCACATATGCTTCATTGTTGAAACAATGTTTTCATATAAGATGTTAAAAGTTTGAAAACAATTTGCTCACAATAAAGCAATTGTGTTTTTAATATATCCAAAGATCTTTTTTTCTCTTGCTTTCTTTGTGTGGTTTGACATGATATTTTGACTCAACAAGCCTTCAGAGAGTCAAGAAATCAAACAAGTTCACCATCTTTTACGTAAGCACTAATCACGGTCAAGGTTAGTACTTGTATGATTTTTCATGAATTATTTCCTCCATGATATCCATTCCTTTTGTGGAGTTCAGAAAGCATTGTATAGAGCATATACCTTAAGGTACTTTCAAGGTTAGCTCGGTACTTTCCATTCCATGGTTTTTTTTGTTTCTGTAAACTATGGTAAACTTCTTCAACTCTGTTTTATACCAAGTGGAATATAGTATTCACTTTATCAAAAAAGAAATGTTTCATTTGTTGTCAATATGAATTTGGCTATAACACATTTGTTATATCCGAGTATTTAATTTGAATTTTACATTCTGTATACAGAGAGAACTACATTGGTTTGTTTTTGGGGTTTGTAAGAACACACAAGTATTGTTTATTTCGGATCCGTTGCAACGCACGGGCACTTTGCTAGTCCGTTGAAATATAACAATATTTTTCTCTACTTTTTTAATTGATTTTTTTAAAACAAATCTAACTGTTATTATAGTACTATCTCAAGTCGGAGCACTTTTATAACATGGCCATAGGTACACCAATTCTGACTAGTGCTTCGGATATCATTGTCGCAGGCTCGGAGCCTGCGGGGCTCAATACCAAACTAAACGGATTATGGTGGCGTTTAGAATGGTAATAGTTCATGATTTTTTCACTATAGCAGATTTATTTTTTATTATAATTAAGATGACTTATTTAATGTAATTAATTTTAAAAAAATTAAAATAGAAAAAATATGTTAATCTATCATAAACAATATAAAGGAATACCAAAAAAAGATAAAAAAATCTTAAAAATAAATAAAAATAAAAAATATAATATTAAGGAATAGTAAAATAAAAGATATCACCAAGCAATACGTATAAGGGCATCTATAGTGTATGGAAATAGGGGGTCTTAAGCCACCTTAAGGTCGACCTTATACATTACACAGCTGACCTTAAGCAGATCATAAGCAAAAAAGACTTAAAGCCATTCCTCAAACTAAAGATCTAGCCATAAACATTAAAACATAATTTTTTATTGAATCTTGTGTTCTCTCTTCCCTCACCATAAGCTAAAGGCTAGTTTTTTTATTAGGATATGGGCCCCATCTTAGTACGCACAAAGACTCTATACATTGTAGTAGATTGCACCAAGTTATGTCACTATACCTTAAGACCAACCTGAGTCTTATACATTGGAGATGCCCTAAATTGTGATCTTAGGCCCCGCTCGTTTCGGTCTTTTTTCGGCTTCAGCTTCTAGTTTTTGTTTTTTTCTCACTATTCAGTATTTCGTCTTTTTCTGAATTTTTTTAGATATTTTAGATTTTTTTGTATTTTCTTTTTTTCTCCGTGTTCCTTTGTATTATTTCTAATGAATTAACATGTTTTTTCTATTTTTATATTTTTTAAATTAATTATATCTAAAAAATCAAATCAGATATAGTAAAAAAATCAGCTATAATAAAATTTTAACCCAAAAAAATCAGCAGTCATGGCTAAAACAGCGCCCCTTAAGACCTACGCGTAGCCTGCAGGGCCTACGCGTCACAAGACGCATCGCACAGATTCCCCCGCACAGCTTTCCACTTTCCAGCAGCCAACTACGGGAGGGGAGAGGGCCGCCGCGCTGTCATCGTCTTCCTCGCCGCCGTAACCGTCCGTTTCGAATCGAACCCTTCCTGCACGTCACGCAGCGCCGTAGGCTATAAAACCCTTCTCATCAGATGGTTCCGCTCCCACATCATCACCACCGCCGCGGCCTTCTCTCTCTTGTCGTTCTTTTCCTCCTCCTCCTCTGTGCGATCGGTATGGAGCCTACAGCAGCCGCAGCCGCCCCCGCTGGGTCCGACGAGGGGGCCCAAGCGCTGCTCGGGCTACTCCAGCGGGTGCAGGCGGAGGCGTTGCGCGCTTTGGGGCTGCGCGACTTCGACCCCAAGCTCTACGTCGACCTGCCTCTCGCCGCCGACCAGGGCGCGGCGGAGGCGGCGCTCGCGGCGCTGCCGCGCCCGGAGCCGTCGCGGGAAGAGCTGGAGGCGTTCCTCGCGCGGTACTTCGCGCCGGCGGCGTCCGACCTCGTGGCGGCCGACCCGCCGGACTTCGAAGCCGAGCCGCGCGGGTTCCTGCCCAGGGTGGATAGCGCCGAGGCGCGGGCGTGGGCGCTGGAGGTGCACGCGCTGTGGAAGGACCTGGCGCGGCGGGTGGCGCCGGCCGTCGCAGCGCGGCCGGAGCGACACACGCTGCTGCCTCTGCCCGGCAGGGTGGTCGTGCCGGGCTCCAGGTTCCGGGAGGTCTACTACTGGGACTCCTACTGGGTCGTCAGGTCCGTACACCTCCATCTCCGCTTCCTTCCGCTTTGCTCCATTATTGGTGCTCCATTATTGGTCGCGATGGGCGGAGCTAGCTAGGTGCCCTTCCGCTTTGCTCCATTATTGGCTTAATGGTTGCACGTTCCTCGTCAGGAGCATCGAACACTACTAAATCACGTATAATTGATTTTTTTTGTGAGATATAATTGACGAATCCAGGCTTACACGAATAGTACGCACCACGTGTTCTGGCAATTGTTGGGTGGCTGTTTCATTGGTTTCGTCGAACGTGGAGTCTGCCAAGTTCGCTGGTCTGTTCCTGTCTTGTCCTCTTTGTTTTTATAGTTGGAAATTTAAAATTCCGACTAGGAGAATATAAAGATACTTATGTATAATTTTGATTGATATATCTAAATTTTATATAATATCTATTATATTTAATTTATAGATATTATTATAAAAATATTTTATTTAAAAATTAATTAATCTAGAAATTATAATCCGATGTTTGTTCTGTTTTGGCTTTTGTCGTGTATCTATGGCGCCATCTGCCTACCGAGGGCAGCTGAATTTTTTATAGGCGGCGGCCCTTTGCTGGCCGGCGTAGGGGCGCTGGTGCCATTAAATTTACTCAGCCTCGCTTGTTTCAGTTTTTTTAGCTTCAACTTCAGTTTTTTTTTCACTATTCAGTAATTCATATTTTTCTAATTTTTTTTAGATTTTTTGGGCTTTTTTTTACATTTTTTCCTCGTGTTTCTTTGCATTGTCTGTGATGGTTAACATATTTGTTTTTCTATTTTTTTAAATTTAATTATACCTAAAAAGTCAAATCAGTTCCAGTAAAAAAATCAGCTATAGTAAAATTTCAGTTAAAAGATAGAAACCATCGCTAAAACGAACTCCCAGTTGTTGTCTTGTTGATCAAATGATGCGTTGACGATGCCCGGAATGATCTGTCCTTGGTTCCTTCTAGAGGAAACTGCAGTCTTCAAAGTTCAGTTCTTGTCGAAGCATTTTCGTGGGACAGGACAATGTAACAGTGACTCGCACAGCAAATGCTGCAGATCTTGATTTCTAGTACAATTTCACTTCGTCCTTAGATTTTTTATATTGTACTGTACAGTTACCTCCTGATCCAGTATGCATGCCAGATAAAAAGTATTTGTTTTTCTTGTTTCTTATGGTATGTGTGCTTGGTGGCTTGATGCAGAGGCTTACTTGTGAGCAAAATGTACGACACAGCCAAAGACATTGTGCTTAATCTTGTATACCTTGTGGAGAATTATGGTTTTGTTCTGAACGGTGCAAGATCGTACTACACTAATCGAAGGTGACAATTATCTCTGCAGTACCGTGCTGTTTGGTTTGTATCTACAGCACAACCTATCATGTTCATTTCTGCAATATCGTCTGTCTGCTGCGATGAAAGTTCATACCTTTATGTGAGGGTCACTAGACCTTGATTAATGAAAACTAATTGGAGTCATACTAATGCCAATGAAGTATGGAGAGATTGTACATGCAATATATTACCATAATACCGTATGATCGTCATCTGATGTATGCTTTCTCTGTGCAGCCAACCACCACTTTTAAGCTCGATGGTTTTAGATATATACACGGCAACAGGTGATTTGGGCTTTTTGAGGAAAGCATTCCCCTCTTTGCTGAAAGAGCATAGCTTCTGGATGTCAGGTAGCCGACGATAAAGCCATTTTTCAGCATTGTTTACATTTTTCACATGATTAAATACAATCTCCCTTTACAATGATTCTGTTATGCAGAGGTTCACAATGTGGCAATAATGGACAATCATGGACGGTTACATAATTTGTGTCGATACCAGGCTATGTGGAACAAACCTAGGCCAGAAAGTGCAACAATTGTAAAATTTTTAACTTTGGTTATGTTGTTAACTACGCTGATCGCAGTGGAAGTTTTGCCATGTCAAGGATGTGCTAACTATAGTCTGTTCTGTTTTTAGGATGAGGAACTGGCTTCAAAGCTTACTACTACAGCTGCTAAAGAAAAATTGTACCGCCAAATTGCTTCAGCAGCTGAATCAGGATGGGACTTTAGCTCTAGATGGATGAGGTTGGATGTTCAATAACTTATACCGCTAAAATAATGATTGCTGATTCTTCCTTTAATTAAGACATGTACTACCAAAAGAAGACATTAGGAAGTTTTTTTTAAACCAAGGGCAGGAGTTTTGCCATTCATTTCAAGAAAAGAATTGCACCAGCTTCCAAAGGGGAAACACCAAGACACCAATACTAGCGGCCCCAAGAGAGGGGGACGCCCACACCTAGGAAGGAATCCCAAACTAACTTCTACCAAGCGCCTACTGTGTCCACAAGGCAAGCACCTTGTGGATCAACAACAAAACACGACCCTCACCCTAGAAACACGAAGCAAATGGCTAGTCATCCACGAGGCAAAGCACAAAACTGTAGAAACCGTGACTCTTGCTGGAACTTGAGATGCAGCCGCCAACACCAAGACATTAGGAAGTCCAATGATATCAAATTCATAGTGTGTACCGCATGTTGTTTCTAATGATTTGATTTCACTGTTGTGTGCAGCAATTCTACTGACATGACAACGTTGGCAACAACTTTTATTATACCTGTGGACTTGAACGCATTCATATTCAAGGTAAGGTATTGAGCTTTCCATGATATTCGAATTTCTAAGTTGAATGATCCATAGATTTAGCATGCTTTGGATACGGCAGGTTCAGCATTATATTTAGTTCACTTGTTCAATAGTTCACAATAGGTAGGTGGCTTGTTTTGAGAAAAAGCTCCCAGTTGGTTCAAGTCAATAATGTTCGGAAATGTGACAAAGTCCTTCCCTTTATACACAATATACAGATGGAACGGGACATAGCGGTGTTTGCTAAACTCATTGGAGAGAATGCAACGGCAGAAAAATTTTCAGAGGCTTCAAAAGCACGTCATATCGCAATTGAGTCTATTTTGTGGAACTCTGAGATGGAGCAGTGGCTTGACTACTGGCTTCCTACTGATGGAAACTGCCAGGTGCTCATGAAGGATAGCAACTTGATCTCGTATAATCCTATTCGATTGTGGTAAACACTTTCTGATGGTATTAGCTTGATACATATTATTATTCCAGGGTGTCTACCAGTGGAAATCTAACTCACAGAACCGCTGCATCTTTGCTTCTAACTTCATACCTTTGTGGTTAAATGCACATAATTCAGGTGCGTACTGTATGTGTGTCCCTCTCTCCCAGTGTTTCCCAGTGTTTGTTTTCTAATGCATAAGGGTGCAATGCTTTATTCTGAAAGTTCGTCTAGCAACATCTTTGTTGTAATTCATGATGTACGGATTTTATTTCTACCAATTATGAAAGCAAGTTTTCTAGGAGAAAATTCTCCTGGGCACTATTAACATATAAGGGCGCTGAAGATATTCTTTTGTGGAATTACCACGCTATAGCCTTACAGGCAGTTCGATAAAGCACTCTTCTACCTCAACTACTAATCTTGCCTTGCCAACAACAATTACATCTGAAACTCTTGCTTTTATGATCTTTTACCCTTTTACTGCATTGAGTATGGTTGTCTGAAACTTAACCAGGTTTGGTGCGATTTGTCGATGAGGCAAAATCAGTGAGAGTCATGAGAAGCCTCCAGGCATCAGGATTACTACATCCCGCAGGAATAGCTACTTCCTTAATAAATACAGGGCAACAATGGTTAGTTCATTGAAAGGAACACTGAGGATGTTAAAATTGTACTCAGTGCAATTTGTACAGGAATTATTTGGGTTCCATTTGTTTAATAGGTGTGCTAATAATTGAACAGGGATTATCCAAATGGATGGGCACCATTGCAGCATCTGATAGCTGAGGGATTGTTGAATTCTGGTTCAGCAGAGGCAAGGAAATTTGCTGAGGACATTGCAACGAGGTGGGTGAGAACAAACTACGCTGCCTACAAATCAACTGGCGCAATGCATGAGAAGTACGACGTGGAGGCCTGCGGAAAATCTGGAGGAGGCGGTGAATACAAACCCCAGGTTTGGATATAGTTATAAACTTATAAATCAAAGTAAAAGCCCTTCCACTTGTGCTCACCCATGATGAAGCCAGAAAAACCATATCTCGTATCATCAATCTATTACCTTTTATTCTAACTTGAGTTCATTGACGTCTTTTCTCAGACTGGTTTTGGTTGGTCCAACGGTGTGATATTGTCATTCTTGGAGGAATTTGGGTGGCCTCAGGACAAGGAAATAGGCTGCTCATCATAATGGGGGTGAAGGCTGTACATAGACGGCCAATGCGAGTGGTGTGCAATACATGATGCAAAAATGTAATAATCTTCTGCTGAGTGCTGGGTTTCATCAGGCAACAATTTGCATCCAGCACTTCACGAATTGTCTGTGTCTATTCTATTACTTGCTCTCTGTTGTTTCGAACGCAAGAGAGCTCTTCCTCTTTATGCATCTGGCATATTGTACTTGAGTTCTAAGCCACATTGTATTTGAAGTAACAGGCTTTTTCTTTTTGGTTCCTAAAAACTGATTTTTGATTTTTCTTACAGTAACTAGTTTTTAAAATAAGTATAATTTTAAGGTAGTATCTATAAGTTAATTGTAATATATATTATAGCGGTTTTATTTATATTAAATAAAATTATATGTGAATTTTTATTACTCTATAATATCTCTTATAAATAACCAAAAAATCAAAAGTCGAATAAAAAAGGACATTACTCACTCTTCCTATCGCCTCTGTATTATCCACGCCGCGCCGCCTCGGCAGGGGGTTTCTTTTGTAGAAGTGTCGCTTCCGCTTTGCCCCACCACGATCTGAGCCGCCCATACTCCATCGGACGGTAAATATTAGACCAGAATTGGATCGCGGATTCATTTGCGGTCCTGTTCGGGATGTTTTTGAACATGGACTTCACTAAAGTCTCTTTTGCAAAAATGCCTGTGCGGCCTTTTCCACCGGTCGATCCGACCCGCCTAACTCCGATCGGACCGCCTAACCCGCCCATACTCCATTGTAGCTTGTTTCACTCCATTTTCCACTCCTAATTCGTAAACCCAAACATACACCGATAGAGGCACACAGGCGGTCAGCTCTGAACGCCGCCGCGCGCGAGACATGGCGGGCGCACTGCTGCCGGAGAAGGCGTCTCGGCTGCTGACGCCGGAGACGCTCCGCACGGCGGCGAAGCAGTCCCAGGGCATCCACCTCGTCCCCCTCTCCCTCCGCCGCGCCATCAAGCGCTACCTCCGCGGTAACGCCCCTCCCGCCCACCACCTGCTCGACGAATTGCTCCCTAGTAAGACTCGCACGCCTAACGCGATGCTCGCGCAGACCAGGACAAGGCGCACATGAACCGCAAGGTTCTGCTGCTCTCGGCTTCCTTCGAGCGCGCCAAGGGCACCAGCGCCCAGCTGGCCGCGGCCGCCACCCGTGGCGCGCTCCTCGACGACCCCCGCGCTCCGGCGGGCTCCGAGCAGCGGGCTGCGCGATGGAAGATTCGTTCCGCCTACGGCGATATCGGCCTTCGGTACCGTGAGGACGAGACGGTCGCGTACGTTGCCTCCCGCATGCCAGCCATCTACGCCGCATGCCACCGCGTGCTCCGCGAGGTCCAAGAACCACCAGCCCTCTTTACTTTTGTTTTTCCCTCAATGAGTTCAAGTCGTCTGCTGGAAGCCTGGAATGTTTTCATGGACTGACCCGTGGATTATGCAGGTTCGTCGGAGGTTGCCAGACTTTGCACCTACCAAGGTGTTGGATTTCGGAGCAGGGCCGAGCTCAGCGCTTTGGTGCGTATGGTCTAATTGATGTCTATTACTAAAAGTTTCAGTTTGCATAAGATTAATATCGCTACAAGAATGCAGGGCAATGAGGGCAGTGTGGCCGAAGTCAATAGAGAGGGTTAACTTGGTCGAGCCCTCCAAAGAGATGCAGAGAGCGGGACAGAGCCTTCTTGACAGTAAGATTAGCTCTTTCTTTTGCTTACATGGTGATAAGATTAGCTCTTTCTTTTGCTTACATGGTGAGATGCATATTGGATGATGCGATTGATTACTAGGTGGTTTCAGAGTAGCATCTTAGTTGCAAGTATGTGGGCATGTTTGGTTTAACGTAAAATTTTGATATGCAAAATAATATCACAACCTTATGATGATGGAGCCACCGACCATATAAATAACTTTGTAATGTAAATTTCATACTTGTGCATTTCTCTAGATAACTTGCATCAGTGGCCTTTGCTTACCATGGCCATGTTGACACTTCTAATGTCAAACACTTAAGTCGTTGGTTGCTTTGGTCATGTTTTTTTTTTCATTTGTGAACTTGGTCACAAATGTTTATTATACTGGTTACTCTGCAAATGTTTATAGATTTGGAGGGGTTGCCACTTTCTACAACCAATACAACTAACTGATAAATGTTAATTGTACTGTTTACTCTGCAAATTTTTATAGATTTGAAGGGGTTGCCACTTATCCATAGCTATGATAGTATCCAAGAGTTGAACCGCAACATCGAAAAACATGAGCGAGGGCACGATCTTGTAATATCAGTAAGTTCTATTGATTCCTTCACTCGTGTAGTGTTTCATGATGGTGGTTGAACGGGCAAGGTAATTTTGAGAAACTACTTCAGATTATGCTGCATTATTATTGAACTTGTTTTCTGTTGCCCTTCCTTATGTTTCAACCTTTATTGGATTTCTTCCCTCCATGTGTAGTCTTATGCACTTGGGGAGATTCCTTCTTTGAATGACCGTATAACAATAGTGAGGCAGCTTTGGGACCTAACGAAAGATGTTTTGGTATAATGATCTCTCTCTCTCTCTGCGCGCCTGTGTGTGCTTGTGGTGGGTGTTCTTGTGACTCTTGTATCTGAAGAAAAGTTAATTCATTTGTAGGTTTTGTTAGAGCCTGGAACTCCTCAAGGAGCAAAGACTATAGGCCAAATGCGCTCGTACATCCTTTGGATGGAAAAGAGAGTATGCTCTGACTGTTATCACTCCCTACATTGTTCACTATTCAGATATTTGACATATTTCCTGGCTATGTAGCAATTTATTTACATAATATTTGTGCTTTCCAGAAGTTTCGCAAAAGTGAAAAATCCACTACTGGTGCTCCGAGTAAAATGAAGAGCATTGTTGCTCAAGAAGCCTTGTTGAAAAATGGCGCTTTTGTGGTTGCCCCGGTGAGTTGAAACTGGAAATGCTCAAATCTTAGTTTATGCTCTCGGGTAAGACTGATTTCATACTCCATATCAGTGCCCTCATGATGGTCGCTGTCCATTGGAGAATTCAGATAAATACTGCCACTTTGTTCAGAGATTGGAGAGGACGTCATCTCAGCGTGCCTATAAGGTGCCTTTTCTTTTTTTCTTCTTTTATTACCTTTTCTTTTGTGTTGTATGCTATGCCTTTTTTTAGAATGCACTCGTCAAACAGTTGAGAAAAATAATTCGACATGCCATACATCTGAATCAGGTATCAACAATATCACAATTATCCATTAATCGCTGAGAAAATATGATATGCTGAACATGTGTTGCACGATTGTTTGGTAATTGCTGTACAATATAGGATAGGCTTCTATGCTCTCCCAAATTTGTGCTTGTCTTAAAGCGTATTTTTAGTAGTGGATGGTTGCAATTTGCAATCAAACCCTTAATGTGCTTTTCAATTTTGAGGATATTACTGAAGCACTTCCTTTTTTATTTTGGTAAGATTTACAAAATTATTTTACACCTCTTAAGAAATAACTGAACTTCATAGTTGTTAGCCTTTTAATTCCCTGTTGCTGATGTTTGCTGCAGAGGTCGAAGGGTGTGCCTTTGCGTGGTTTTGAGGATGAAAAATTTTGCTATGTTGCTTTAAGAAGGGGCAAGCGGCCAGAGTAAGGCTTGTGATTTGTCCAGCTTTATCCAATTACCTCTCACCCTGTACATTCATTTTCATATGTGCATCTTCTTTTAGATTATCATATGCTCTTGCAAGTATATGTTTGACTTAAACAACAATTTCTCCTTATCTCTGAACTAGGGAGGCTTGGCCACTCGATGGCATGAAATTTGAGACCCTTAAAGAACGTCATGCTAAGAGAAACCCAGAAGATCTTATCATTGACTATGGTAATCATCTATTCATGATTACACCTCTAGTCCTTTCTTATATCAGGATTTTGAAAATCATGTTTACTGCTTGCTGTTTGCTCAGACGAACAATTTCCGAGTGAGGAAGATGAAGAGGCTCCTGTTGAGGTTGACGTTGAGGACAGTTTAGTCCCATATGCTTCCGATGCACAAGAATTAAGTTTATTCCATGAGAGCGGAGAGGAGGAGGAGGAAGAACAACCCATCCGTGCTGATCTTGGAGGAGGCTGGGGCCGGATTATATACAGCCCCATTCGAAGAGGAAGACAAGTACAGCTGGATGTATGCCGTGCCACCAAACGGGATGCCTCCGAAGGCACATTCGAGCGTATAGTGGTCACCCAAAGCAAGAACCCTACAATGCATCTTCAGGCCCGGAGGTCACTTTGGGGCGACCTTTGGCCGTTTTAAGTCATGGATTGTTCGAGCTTGGTTACGGTAGCTCTGAAGCTGTTCGTCATTGGAGTTGCTCGTTGAAAATGTGAATGAGGTGTTAGTGATCAGCGATACGTTTATCTGTAACAAAGGTTGTTGGCAAACCTCATCACAACTGCTCACTATCAAAAGGATGTGCTGTGCCAGAAGTCTGAGGTTGGAACCCTGCAGAATCGCACGCTCTCCACCGGCAGTCTTGCACATCATAAGTCATAGTACTAAATGTATTTTTTTTAAAAAAAACGTTCGTGACATCGAGTTTTTAATTCTTGTGAATTTGCTTTTTTTTTTAAAAAAAAAGATCGAGAATTGAAATGTCTGGTGATTAGCGCTTGCTTTTTTGAAGAAAAAACTAAGGCAGCCTTTTTATTAACTTAGATGATTGTTGCATCGTCCACAAGGGTAAAACAAGAAAAATTCGGCGGATCATCCACCCGAACAAAAGACAGCAGCTAGCATGGCCCGACGAGCTCGCCTCTCGAGGACAATGCCCAAAGGTTGCCTACTTTGCCTAGGCGAAATCTTTCGCTAACCCTGAAGTTATCTGCGAAACATGTAACAGCAGTGTTATTTTACCCCGATTATCAGCCTGCATGGCCTCTACCATCTCCACGGAATCTGATTCTGCGTGGCCTCTACCATCTCCACGGAATCTGATTCTGCATGGCCTCTAACCGCTAGCCCATACCGATCGAAGCGCTTCTGCTTCCGCGGACAAGGCATCCAAGGTTTGTTTAATGAACCAGTTTCCAGCAGCCAGGTCCAGATTCGCACGCATTGTTATATATAAAAAAACTGCCCGCCAGTCCCTGTCATTTTTGTAAAAAAAGAAAATTCGTTAAGCTTTCCTAACTCATCCCCCAAACCAGCCTACTTCCCCCAAATCCATCTACCGCCAACCTAGCTCACGCCACCACTTGTGCGACAACGACAGATGACAACCACACCATGTAACGGTAACAGCTCCCACCATGTAACGGTAACAACTCCCTCCACTTGTGGTGGCATGGCCCTACACACCGTGCATCCACCCACAGCAGCGTTGGCACACGCACCACAGTTGTGATGAGGTAGCGTAACCATGTTGCTTAGCACCGCCATCGTCTCTTGCTTAGCACCGCCATCGTCTCCTCTCCATCACTCATTCCTTACTCCACCTGACCTAATGAAGCTAGGGTTAGGGTGTCACCACCCACGAACTAGTGTCATCGTCCCCTTTCCTTTTCCTTCCATGCAACCTCAGCTCCTCTGTCTCCATCTGAAATCACCAATGGATTTGCTGACTTGTTGGAACTGGATTTTCAAATCCAAATACTTTGTGTATTACCTCACTAGTCTCAGATTAAAATTTGTGCACACAGTTGAACAATGATGAATATATAACTAACAACGCTTTATTACAATTATAAAGAGTACAAACCTTATGACTACTTATTACAACTAAGATTACAAGATCTTTCAAACTTACAAAATACAGCGAAAGCAAAAGAGAAAAAACTCTGAAGAACGACCCACCAATTCGCCACAAGCAATTGACTGGGGAAAGCGCAACCTAAAACTCTAGAAAGCCTTCGCGAAGTAGTCATAGCCCTCTTCGACGTCCTCATATTCTCCTGAGATGATTTTGTGGATTGCAAAGAGAGTACATATAGTACTTTGCAAGTCTTGAAAAAAATGCAATTATATGTAAGGCTTAAAAAGAAAGGATAATATGATTCTTTTACACAAAACAATATTTTTAGTTTAATTACCATTATAGATTTTTCAAAGCATTAATTTAATAAAGTAATAGCAATAACTAAAACTAGATAATTTATAGTGAAGATCTAACTACCTACACTAGTAGTAAGGCTCTAACCGTCAAGATTTACTAAACCAGGTTCTATCTACCTAGTTGGCTCTATCTGCCAAAACACACACCTGAGAATTTCAACTACTCCTGAGTTTCGAAAATTTTTTACTTTGAAACCAAAACCAAATATCTATTATGTGAAAAAGCACATTGTTTACCATTGACCGTAGGCGCGGCTATCCGAATAATTTTACACTTTGCATAGGTGGTACAACTTTATCCACAAGAGATAATTAACTTATCATGCCGTTCAATACATGTTTCCTTAGATGTGTGACTAAGTGATTATTACAAGATTTTTACAGTGTGTTGACCTAACTAGACTCCGTCCGCTAAGGTTTCACCGTTGAATGTGTTTCATTCGCCCAAGTCAAAAGCCCCCTCTTACGCCGTATGGCAATATCGCTATTTAACACCCCACATTTAGCCCTCTAGCAGAATCTAAGTTAGACTATTGTAAATTAGTTAGCTAGATCGTACCCATTTAGATTTGTAGTCGTACGGTAGTGTTCATTTTAGACTATCACGAGTGTCGATCCTTAATTGACTAGGATGGCCAAATTTGATTACGGTGGTTCAACATGTTAGAATAGTAAGATTCTTTTTCTATTGTAATATACAGACATGTAGTTAGTAATAATATATTTTTGAATAGCACATATTTGAGACGGCAAAAATTGATTATAAAAAAAACAGCAAATTGTCAAGCTCAATACAAAGTTGTCTTCTACTTGACCACACCTTTCCTGGGTCGTTCCAAGCGCCTCTGGCCACCAATACAATTGGATAACAATTCTAAATTTCCCTAAAACATTAACAATTCTAATTGTCCAGTGTCCATTGGACCTCATTGGAGTCGAGGCATAACTGTCCACATCTCCATCTCGAGCGGCGGCGGCGTCCTCCTCTCTTGCCGGTTGCGGCGGCGTCTCTCACCGGCGGTTCACATCCTCCAGGTCAGGTATCCCCTGTGCCAAGTGCCAACTCCTCCTCCTCCTCCGCCGCCGCCGCCCGTCGGCGTTCTTCCGCCGAAGAACTAAGGTCTCGTTAAGTTCTCCTCCGCCTCTTCCCCATTACGGTCTTTCAGTTCTTCTCAAAGCGGCTCAAATTTTTCATCTGTCGATTCCAGAAGAGGTGACGAAGGATGGGCAGCGTGGACAAGTTCAGGTTCTGCATTGATAGGGGCGGCACGTTCACCGACATCTACGCTGAGGTTCCCGGGAGGCCAGAAGGTTACGTCATGAAGCTCCTGTCTGTCGACCCGTCGAACTACGACGATGCCCCCATTGAAGGGATCAGGAGGATCCTGGAGGAGTTCTCCGGCGAGAAGATCCCCCGGTCATCCAAGATCCCGACCGGCAGGATCGAGTGGATTCGGATGGGCACCACGGTCGCGACGAACGCGCTTCTTGAGAGGAAGGGCGAAAGGATCGCGCTCTGTGTCACCCGGGGCTTCAGGGATTTGCTTCAAATCGGTAACCAGGCCCGGCCAAACATATTCGACGTCAAGGTCTTGAAGCCCTCGAATCTGTACGAGGAGGTGATTGAGGTCGACGAGCGGGTTGAACTTGTCCGTGATGGTGAGAGGGATGGTTCATCTGTTGAAGGTATCTCAGGGGAGTTGGTCAAGGTGGTGAAGCCAGTTGATGAGGAAGCGTTGGAGCCTTTGCTGAGAGGTTTGCTTGAAAAGGGGATAAGGTGTTTGGCAGTGGTTTTGATGCATTCATATACTTATCCTCACCACGAGCACCTCATTGAGAAATTAGCCCTGGGAATGGGGTTCAAGCATGTATCGTTGTCTTCATCGTTGACACCGATGGTCCGTGCAGTACCTCGGGGCCTGACAGCCAGTGTGGATGCTTATCTCACACCAATCATCAAAGAGTACCTATCAGGATTCATGTCGAGGTTTGAAGGGGGAGCTGAACTGGTTAATGTTCTATTTATGCAGTCAGATGGTGGTCTTGCACCAGAGAGGAGATTCTCTGGGCATAAAGCAGTATTGTCGGGTCCTGCAGGTGGTGTGGTTGGCTACTCGCAAACCTTGTTTGAACTTGAGACATTGAAGCCACTAATTGGGTTTGACATGGGAGGTACATCCACGGATGTGAGCCGCTATGATGGGAGCTATGAACAAGTTCTTGAGACCCAAATTGCTGGGTCAATAATTCAAGCTCCTCAGCTTGACATAAACACGGTGGCTGCTGGTGGTGGATCAAAGCTTAAGTTTCAGTTTGGTGCTTTCAAGGTTGGGCCAGAATCTGTTGGAGCACACCCTGGTCCAGTTTGTTACAGGAAAGGCGGTGAGCTGGCGATTACTGATGCTAATTTGATATTGGGAACTGTTATTCCGGAGTACTTTCCATCCATATTTGGTCCTAACGAAGATTTGCCCCTTGATTATGATGCTACAAGAAAGGCATTTGAGAATCTTGCTATTGAGATCAACTCTCACCGAAAGAGGCAGGATCCATCAGTGAAGGACATGTCAATTGAGGATATTGCGCTTGGGTTTGTCAATGTTGCAAATGAGGCAATGTGCCGACCGATACGCCAGTTGACGGAAATGAAGGGGCATGATACTAAGACACACGCCCTTGCGTGCTTTGGTGGTGCAGGTCCTCAGCATGCATGTGCTATGGCAAGGTCCTTGGGCATGTCTGAGTTACTTATTCATCGCTATTGTGGCATATTGAGTGCATATGGGATGGGCCTTGCTGATGTTATTGAAGACTTGCAAGAACCGTACTCTGCTGTTTATTATGCTGATTCTGCTGCAGAGGCATCTCGAAGAGTAGCTCTTTTAGTAAATCAGGTGAAAGAAAAGTTAAAAGAGCAGGGTTTTGGAGAGGAGAGCATCAGGACAGATTCATATTTGAACTTGAGGTATGAAGGAACTGATACATCAATCATGGTTAAACAGCCAGAGAAAGAATCTGGACGTGATTATGCTGATGAGTTCGTGAGACTGTTTCAACAAGAGTATGGCTTCAAATTGTTAAACAGAAAGATACTCATATGTGATGTGAGAGTTCAGGGTGTTGGTGCCACAAACATCTTGCAGCCTCGTGAACTGACACGAATATCAACCAAACCCGTACCACATAGTTCATGTCAAATTTATTTTTCATACGGATGGCAAGAAACTCCACTATACAAACTTGAGAATTTGGGCTATGGTCATGTCTTGGAGGGCCCTGCAGTCATTATTAATGGGAATAGTACGGTGATAGTAGACAAAGACTGCAAGGCTATCATCACAAAGTATGGTAACATAAAAATTGAGATCAATGCAGCTCCAAGCACTGTAGAAATATCAGAAAAAGTAGCAGATGTGGTACAACTTTCTATCTTCAATCACCGATTCATGGGTATTGCTGAACAGATGGGTCGGACACTTCAAAGAACTTCCATTTCTACAAACATTAAGGAAAGGCTGGACTTTTCTTGTGCTCTATTTGGTCCAGATGGTGGCCTTGTTGCAAATGCTCCTCATGTCCCTGTGCATTTAGGAGCCATGTCTAGCGCTGTGCGCTGGCAACTTAATTATTGGGGCGATAACCTCCATGAGGGTGATGTTCTTGTAACAAATCATCCATGTTCTGGGGGTAGCCATCTGCCTGATATAACAGTTATCACACCAGTTTTTAATGATGGTAAGCTGATCTTTTTTGTTGCTAGTAGAGGTCACCATGCGGAGATCGGTGGTATTACCCCAGGAAGCATGCCTCCTTTCTCAAAATGCATTTGGGAGGAAGGTGCTGCCATCAAAGCATTTAAACTTGTGGAAAGGGGTGTTTTTCAAGAGGAAGGAATAGTTCAGCTGCTACAGTCACCCTGCTCGGATGAAATTTCCAATTATAAGATTCCAGGAACACGGAAGATCCAAGATAATCTTTCTGACCTCCATGCTCAGGTCGCGGCAAATCAGCGGGGAATAACACTTATCAAAGAACTGATAAACCAGTATGACTTGATCACTGTGCAATCTTATATGAGTCATGTTCAAAAGAATGCTGAGGAAGCTGTCAGAGAGATGCTCAAGGTAGTCGCATCTAGAGTTGAAAAGGATAATGGGTCTTGTGTCATTGAAGATGAGGATTTTATGGATGATGGCTCTGTGCTCCATTTGAAGCTCACCCTTGATTCTTGTAAAGGTGAAGCTACCTTTGACTTTGAGGGCACCAGTCCGGAGGTGTATGCTAACTGGAATGCTCCTGAAGCGGTAACAACAGCTGCTGTCATATACTGCCTGCGGTGCTTGGTGGATGTAGATATACCTCTAAATCAAGGCTGCCTAGCTCCTGTGAGGACCATCATTCCTAAAGGCTCTTTTCTTTCACCAAGTGACAAGGCTGCAGTGGTGGGAGGCAATGTATTAACGTCTCAGCGAGTGACAGACGTTGTCCTAATGGCATTCCAAGCCTGTGCTTGCTCCCAGGGCTGCATGAACAATTTGACATTTGGCGATGACACTTTTGGTTACTATGAGACTATTGGAGGTGGCTGTGGAGCTGGGCCGAGCTGGGATGGCACAAGTGGTGTTCAATGTCACATGACAAACACAAGGATGACTGACCCAGAGATCTTTGAACAGCGGTACCCTGTTCTTTTGCACAGATTTAGCATCAGGGAGAACAGTGGAGGTTCTGGTTTCCACAGAGGGGGTGACGGCCTTGTGAGGGAGATTGAATTCCGCCGGCCTGTTGTTGTGAGCATTCTTTCTGAGAGACGGGTGCATGCTCCCAGGGGACTGAAGGGAGGGGGAAATGGGGCTCGTGGTGCAAACTATTTAGTCAAGGAAGATGGTCGCAGAGTTTACCTTGGAGGAAAGAACACTGTCATGGTTAATGCTGGTGAGATTCTTCAGATTTTCACTCCTGGTGGCGGCGGCTTTGGCTCTCCTTGATGACATTCTTGTGGACACTTATCTGCTTTTTTTTTTTGGTCCTGCCTTGTACTTCTATTTACATCCGCAACTAGAATAAAACTTGTACAAACATTATCTGGTACTGTAGCCTTTAGGCACTGGAACTGAATAAAGCATGAACATTGCTTGTCCTAATTACTAGTGTTCAACGGAATTTTTTTTGCGTTGAACTAATAATGTTTAATTATATTGTTGACAATGAACTGTACTGCACCAAATTTTTATTTTTCTTTTCTTTTAAAGGCAACTCGGTTCAGGTTAGTTTGACACATTTGTTCTGCTTAATTTTGTAAAGAAAATGGCCCCTTTGTTGTGATTATTTTCCTTATTGCTTCTCTTTTCTCGCTATCTCATGAGTTGGATCCTTTCTTGGAGACTTCAGTACGCGCGTGGGGCAGCTCTTCCTGTGTTTGGTGATCACCGCCGTTCCCTCCTTTCTGTATTACTACCCTGTTGTGCTGATAGGTGATGCTGTTGAGTGGTGCTGCAGCAGACCCACCATAGGTTTCGCCGCCCCCCCCAAATCCCCCCTTTCAAAATTTGTTTGCTTGTTCTTTTGTTGATTGCAGAAATTACAGCACAAGCACCGTGTGAGGCTGGACCAAATGGATGGAATGAAATTAACTCCAGTGATGCGGTAAAGTGTGTTGCTAGTTTGCTACATTACATTATCTGTACTGATAAGTCCAAATAATAGTTTTGAAGAACTTTAAATCTGTTAGCCTGCCAGGCTGCATTTGGCTCAAAAATTTTACAGATAAGTTTACAAAGAAGAGATAGAACCATATCAAAAGATATATCTTTAGCTATACTTCTAACAGCCTCCCTCAATCTGGTTGTGACCTTCCAACGTTCAGATTATTTCTGAACTTCACATATAACTGAGACTGTATCGGTTTAGTCAAGATGTCTGCTACTTGATCTTTTGATGAAGCGAACCTAATACCCAAAGCTTTGCGAGCAACCCATTCTCGCACGAAATGATAATCAATTTGTATGTGTTTGGTTCATCCATGGAATACTGGATTTGCAGTAAGGTACATTGCACCCAGATTGTCGCACCAAAGGTAGGGTGCTTTTTGCAAGGGGACACCCAATTCTCCCAATAGTGCATGTATCCACATTATCTCTGCCGTTGTATTAGCAACTGACTTATATTCTATTTCTGTGCTTGATCTTGAGACTGTGGGTTGCTTCTTTGAACTCCAAGAGATGAGATTCGTCCCAAGAAAAATTGCATAGCCTCCAGTGCTTCTTCTGTCATTTGAGCATCCTGCCCAATTAGCATCGGCAAATGCACTTAACAAGATAAGACTTCAATTGCCGTAGAATCAAGCCATGACTCTCGGTTCCTTTTAAATATCTTAACATCCTTTTGACTGCAGCCTAATGATCTTTTGTTGGTGCATCGAGAAATTGACTCACTTTATTTACACCGAATGCTATATCAGGCTGTGTAAGAGTTGCATACTGCAATCCTCCCACTGCACTCCTGTACCTGGTCATCTCCTTGTTCGACAATAACTTGCCACCATGACGTGTCAGCTTGTCTGTAGTAGACATTGGCGTAGCTACTGGCTTGGCATGTAACATACCAGTTTTCTTTAGTAGATCCATCACATAATTTTGTTGAGACAGGAGAATGCCATCATCAATCTGTTTTATCTCAATACCCAAAAAGTAACTAATAGAACCAAGATCTTTTACGGCAAAAGTATTATTCAACTCGCGTAATATCCTCTCTGTTGCATGCTTGCATGAACTTATGATGATAACATCATCAACATATATTAGCATATATATGATGATGCCATTTTTGTTGAAGATGAAGAGAGACGCATCAGTTTTTGATGGAAGAAAGCCTAGTTCCAGAAACTTCGCACTTAACTTGGCAAACCATGCACATGTAGCTTGTTTCAAGCCATAAAGGGACTTGTCCAGCTTACACACATGATGAGGATGTGCAGAACCTTCATAACCAGGAGGTTGGCTCATGTGTACTTCTTCATTCAATACCCTATGAAGAAAAGCATTATGTATGTTTATCTATCTCACAGTCCAACCTCGTGACACAGCTGATGATAACAACAGCCAAATAGTTGTGTGCTTGACTACTGAAGTGAAGGTATTTTCATAATCGATAAGATAGCATTGTTTAAAACCTTTTGTTACTAACCTAGCTTTGTATCGATCAACACTCCCATCAGCTTTGCGCTTCACTTTGAACACCCTTCTACATCCTATGATGTTTAGCCTAGGTTTCGGAGGCACTAAGTGCTAGGTTTTATTTTTCTATAGTGCTTCAAACTCAACATCCATAGCTTCTTTCCAAGTAGGCACTGTCATGGCTACTTCATGCGAGAGTGGTTCAACATCAATATCATTTGTTGCTGTTGGTAGACAAGAATCAAATGTTCCTATAGAGTGTGCCATATATACTATAGTACCATCAATATGTTTCTTCTAACATATGATATTATGTTGCAATCTTGTGCCATATCGGTGTTGTTGGAATTTTAACTCCCGCTCATCTCTTGCACACGATGATATACTTTTACGGAGTACCAACCGCTCCCTCTTTTCTTCTTATTTCTCTTCCTCTCCTCTCGTTTTCCCCTTTCTTCAATTACATGACTATTGTGCCTTATAAAGGCTAATTTCAAGCCTAACACTCGGACTCCTAATCCTACTTGGATTCCAACTCATAATCCTATTTGGATTCCGACTCATAATCCTATTTGGATTCCTATTTCCTTTCTCTACTCTTATACGTATACTTTGTAAATACTAAATAAACTCTTTAAAAAATAAACCAAGTCTACTAAAACAAGATTAACTTTAACAATCACCCCCTTAATCTTGTTTCTCCGTCTTGATAACACCGATCTTCTCTTTGTCTTCTGCTTCTTCCTTTTACTTGCACTTCTGTGTACCGTTTCTTCCTGAGCCATCACTGCCCTACCGTCTGCACTTGCTCCATCATGAGCCTCGCACAATCTGATGCTTGCCGCGCCTCGCACCTGGACTGAATCCATTCTTCCTTGCACGCCTGCCTGGGCTGGAGTACTTGCTCCCACAACTGCTTTGGCTTTGCCGTTACTAGAGCTTCCTACTCCTCTCTTGGACCAAATCCGTCCGCTTTTTCATGCACATCTTAGCTGAGGCTACACCACCTCTCACTCCCACGCTTATGCGTCCTGTCTCCAACGTTGACCGCGTTCCATCTGTAAAACCACAAAAAATGCACCAACTTGTACTCCAAGTCTTCCTCTTGAAACTTATGTACTTTTTCCACCTGTGAGCCCATCGCCCGCACAAAGTCGATCATCCACAGCTGTATACGCACGCACCTACTCTAGTCTTAGGGCCGCCACCTTGTGAGCCCAAGTCGCTCTCCATGCGTACCCCATGAGCGTGCACGTGCCGCACTTGGGTCCCGCTATTTTGGCCTTCTGCATGCCCTGTTTGGCTGCCCCCATCTACGCTCAGTGAGTCTCGCCCTTGGGTCCCACCACCTCCTGACTCTTCCAATCCGCTCTTTAGACAAACTTGCTTACAAGTTTTCAAAGAAATTTTGTACAACCGGTTTGGAGATCTTTTCATCTTTATCAACAAATCATTGTTCTTGGTATAGACACGCAAGAACTCATCCTGTAGCACCACTCTACACCCTTTTTCTGTCATCTGTCCGAGGCACCACTTTGCACCCTTTTTCTGTCATCTGTCCGAGACTAAGTATATTGTTGCATAGACTTGGTATATAGTAAATTCCTGTCAATAACTTCTTATCTCCGTTCTTGCATGACAACATCATCGTCCCTGTGCCTCTTATATCTACCATGGAGCCATCGCCAAACTTGACCTTGCCCCAAACCTTCTCGTCCAGCTTATGGAACATGGAGCGATCTCCCGTCATGTGATTACTTGCTCCATTATCCAAATACCACTGATATGAGTGATCGTGGTTGCTTTCCTTCGTGCGTAGTTTTGGAACTACGTTCTCCTCGTTTAGCATCACCATGACCGGTGCCTTTTCAACATATGATGAGAGAAGTAGTACTGATTCGTCATCTTCTTCTTCGTCTTGGGCGAGGTTTGCCTCCCCGTTCTTCTTTTTGCTTTGTCAATTCGAAGCGTAATGCCCATACTCGTTGCAGTTGAAGCACTTTATGTGCCGTGATGCGTAGTGTTGTATTCGCCTGATTCAAAGCACTTGATATGTGACTTATCATGAAATCTGTCACCACTGCCTTGCCACGCGTTATCTCCACGACCACCTCTGCCGCCTCGACCACTCTGGCCACCTCATCCGTGTATCTCCCTTTATCAACAATGCCTGCTGATTATGAGACTGAAACTTCTGCTAAGTACGAGACTGAAACCCCTTCAGTAACTCCTCGTGCGCCTTGAGAGAGCCGATGACCTCCTCAATCTTCTTTTTCTCCAAGTCAGGGGAGTACATGAGTGTGGTGATGACAGGCACATACTTTTTTGGTAGCACGCGCAGGTACTTCTTCACTGCCACAGATTTCTCCATCTTGTCGCCAAGTGAAATCATCTGATTGCATAGCGAAGTCAACTTACCGGCGAACTCGTCCACCGACTGGGTCTCTCCCATCTGGAGATTCTCGAACTCGCTCCGTAAATTCTGGAGACGCATCTCCTTCACACGATTAACTCCCTTGTGTATCTTCTGAAGCGTCTCCCACGTCTCTCGTGTCGTCTCCTTCCCGACGAGCTGAAGCATCATCGAGTATGGCACCGCTTGGTAGATGATAGCCAAAGCTGCCTATCCACCTTGTCTTCCAGCTCCTTGTCCTTCCCCTTCGGATCGACTGCGCCCCAAACTCCTTGGGCGCACATGTTCGCCTTCATCTTCATTGCCCACACCGGGTAATTATCGGTCGTCAGGAGAGGGTACTGGAGGGAGATTAGTCCACCCTAGGCCTTCACCTTCTCGCTCATATTCTTCAGGCACCACCAAGATCAACAAGCTCTGATACCACTTGTTAGAATTTTAACTCTCGCTCATCTCTTGCACACGATGATATACTTTTCTAGAGCACCAACCGCTCGCTCTTTTCTTCTTATTTCTCTTCCTCTCCTCTCGTTTTCCCCTTTCCTCAATTACATGATTATTATGCCTTATAAAGGCTAATTTCAAGCCTAGCGCTCGGACTCCTAATCCTACTTGGATTCCGACTCATAATTTTACTTGAATTCCGAGTCATAATCCTACTTGGATTCCTATTTCCTTTCTCTACTTTTATACGTATACTTTGTAAATGCTAAACAAACTCTCCAAAAAATAAACCAAGTCTACTAAAACAAGGTTAACTTTAATAGGTGTGATGTTGGAGCATTCTCAAGAACAATGCCATGCAACGTATCTTGATTAGCACCTGTAAACATAGAATTAGGAGAAGCAACATACTGTGCATCATCTACCAATTGATCAGATGTACTAATAATACTACTGCCTTCGATGGTAGGACTGGAAGGAGTTCTGGATGGATACACCAGGACTGGCAAGGATGTGTGCGACTGGGAAGATTGACTCGATGGCTGGATTTCAAGGTGCTTAGAGAAAGAAAAAGACTCTTCATCAAAAATCACGTCTTGAGATATGTAAACATGACAAGTAGATGAGTCAAGGCACTTATACCCCTTATGTTGAGAACTGCAGACTAGAAACACACATTCTTTTGATCTAAAGGATATCTTATGAGTACTATAGGGTCTAAGGTGTGGCCAGCATGCATAGTCAAAAATCCTAAGCATGGCATAGTTCGGTTTTACACCAAATAGTCTCTCAAGAAGTCTCTCAAGGGGACATGCATTATCAATTACCCGAGTTGGTAGGCGATTGATAAGGTAAGTAGCAGAAAGAAAGGCTTCATCCTAAAATTTGAGAGGCATGGAAACCTGGGCTAGAAGGGCTAAACCGGTTTCAACAACATTGTGGTGCTTTCTTTTTGTTGAACTGTTCTGTTGATGAGTGTGTGGACATAAGACCCTATGCTGAATGTTGATGCTATGAAAGAATTTATGTAGTTTCTGGTACTCACCTCCCTAGTTAGATTGCACACATTTTTTTCTTTGTTAAGAAGATATTCAACATGCTTTTGAAAACGAAGAAAGACATGCTCAACCTCAGATCGGGATTTTAGCAAATAAATCCACGTGAATTTACTGAAATTGTCAATGAAATTGACATAATATTTTTACCCCCCTACAGATAATAGAGTAGGACCCCAAATATCAGAATAAATAAGTTCTAGGGGGAGACAAGGACTCATGAACCAACAGACTATAGGGTAACTGATGACTTTTTGCCTGCTGACACGCATTACAAACAGAGGTATGCTTGGATGTAAGATCAAGGATAACCGACTAGATGGGGGGGTGAATAGGAGGTTTTAAAATTCTTGACTAAATCAAACAATTAATGACAAGATGATCACTAAGCAATAAAAAAAAGTGAAGAACAATCCTACACAATACAAGCAACTCTAAGCAATTGACAATAAGCAATAAGTGAACAAGAGCAATTGCTATAATAGACAAGAAACAAACACAATGTGACACTCGATGTTTTTACCGTGGTATCAAAAACTTGCCGTTTTTCACTAATCCACGTTGAGGTTAGCCCGAACTAATCGGACCGACTCCACGAATTAAGCCGAAACACCTTGATCACTATTGGTAGCTCTTCCTCTGCTCCGGAGATGGTGAGCTCCAACCACTCACAATTCGGCTCGGGCTTCTTTACAATCTTCTCAAAGAAGTCACCGGGCAAATAACTTCCTCGCCGTCTAGGTGCCGGCAAGCACCAAGAGAATAGACCAATGATTTCACTTGACAACGCTTGAGTGCAATTGGATCAAGCTAGAAATGAATGCACTCGAAAAATAATTCACCACTCAAATTTAACACACAAATGAGAAAAGTGAGTGGAGTGAATGCTCTCGGGCTCAAGAAAATTAATGCAATGCTCAGCAACCTGCTCTAGTGCAGGTGAGGGGGTATTTATACCCTCACCAACGAAAACTAGCCGTTGCCAAAAATTAATGCTGAAAAATCAGAGAAATCAGAATTACCGCAGTGCAAAGTGCGGAACTACCGCATTTACTGTAGCACTCCGTAACGGCTATGTCAGACGGTCAGTACTAGCCGTTTGAAATTCGGCGCGGTACTACTGCCGTTATAAGTACGGTACTATCGCTCTACGGTAGTTCCGCTAGACACGCGGTACTACCGCACTGTGGTTGTTCCGCCGTGCTAAATCCGGTACTTCCGATTTTTGACTAGTTTGGTTTTTCTTCGGGGTACCTTCTGGAAAAAGCATACCGAAAACCGGTAGTTCCGTAAATCATGCAGTACTACCGCACTGCGGTAGTTCCGCTATTGTAAAATCGGAACTATCGATTTTATTTGAGTCTAAATCTCCAGAATGGTGCTCTCTGGAAAAAACGTACCGCTTTGAAATCGGAACTACCGGACTGCGGTAGTTCCGCTGTGTACATGCCGGAACTACGCGAGCGATGAGTTCCACGTGTTCATGATACTACCGTTTTTGCTAGGAGAGCACAGTTAACTTTTAGAGTTTATTTTCAAATGCATGCATGATTCTAAGTTGATCCAATGTGCACCAAAACATGCTATCAAACTACTTTCACAAATCCCTCTTAATAGTACGGCATCTAACCTATAATCCGGTCTTCCACCTTTACTCCTAAGACCGGTGAAATTTAAAATAGACCCAAAAACTTATATACCTCATCTTCGAACTCTTGACGTCAATATTCCTTGCAGCTTGTTCTTTACCTTTGCACACATAAGACTTTATCTATACAATCTTAGCACACACATTAGTCCTATGTTCATAATTCGTCATTAATTATCAAAACCTTAATCTTAGGGGCATAGATGCTTTCATTGGAGGACATAACCAGCAAATTATTAAGATGTAAAATAGACTGCACTACTTGAGATGATGGATGACTGAGACGAGCATGCCATTGCTCCTTGGATACTTTGGAACTAAGCATGACAAACTTGAAAGGATGAACTAACTTGATGAGGGTACAATCCTGACTTACATTTGCCTTGGAGGATTCTTTTCTTTGACGCCTGATCCTTAACAACAAAGAAATCAGGATGGAATTCAAGAAATATGTCATTATCATGGGTTAATTTTTGTACAGAAATAATATTTTTTTATATTTGAGGAACATGAAGAATTTTATTAAGAATAAGAGGAGAGGAGAGGTAGTAGTACTAATAGAACAACGACCAATATTGAAGATGTGGAAACCTGATATATTGCCAACTTGAACTTGATTTGTTTCATTGTAATTTTCACGAACCGTTAGATGACTGAGGTCACTCGTGATGTGGTCAGTTGCCCCAATAACCATGTACTAATTTGGATCGACTTGATAGAATGAAATGTATGCTACAGCCCTTGAAGATGATTGCCCTTCATCTAGATGATAACGGTGATAACATTTGACAGCAGTATGCCCAATCTTACCACAAATTTGGTAAGTGGGATGTGCGCAACGATTATCCTGACGAGGCACATTTGGGCTATTGTTGTTGCTATTCTCGCGACCGTTGTAACCATGGCCACGGCCACTATGCCCTCGGCCACCTTGGTATCCTCTTCCACGTGAAGTGAAATTTGATGAGGACCCTGAATTTCCAATCTACAGCTGTACTTCAGCATTATTTTGTTCCACACGCAACTCAAAGCTCATTAGATGTGCATATACATCATCAAGAATGATGCTATCAGATCTAGTAGTGATCGAAGTTACAAGAGAATCATACTCCGATCCAAGACTAGCAAGAACATAGGAAATAACTTTGTCTTTGCAAAGAGGCATACCAATGGCAGATAGTGTATCTACCAAATTCTTCATGCGCTTGAAGTATTATGAGGCTGTTAGATCTTTCTTCTTCTGGTTGGCAAGCTGCATTCTTATCTGTATGGCTCGCGCCCTTGATCTGGATGCGAACATCCTCTCTAGAGCCAACCACGCTTCACGAGCAGTTTTCATGAACATGACATGGGCCAGGATATCTTTGGTTAACAAGGAAAAAATCCCACTAAGAACCATCTGATCCTGGTTGAACCAGGCTAGATAGGTAGGATTCACAACTTGGCTTTGCACTGGCTTCAGTGTTCATCGTGATCATTTGAGGGGGACGCTCCAAGGTGCCATCAACGTACCCAAGAAGTTGATAGCTCCTTAAGTATGGTAGGAATTGGGCTCTCCATAGCATGTAGTTGTCCTTGGTGAGCTTGATGGTGATAGCGTGGTTGATAGATACTGATGGTACTGGATTGTAGGAGGAAGATGAAGAAGCAGAGGCAAAAGCAATGCTGGATGAAGAGGATGAGTTGCTCACCATGGCTAAGACCTAAGCTCTGATACCACATAAAGAAACTATGTTTCGGCTATACCTAGTTTTCATGTATGGTCACAGCCAGCCTTTGGAAAAAGAATCGATTACAACATCAAATCTGATTTTTACAGATAAGTTTACAAAGAAGAGATAGAACCATATCAAAAGAGATATCTTTAGCTATACTTCTAACACAATGCACTATGCTTGAGCTTCTGACCCAACTTGATGATTTTGAAGCATCAAACAAAATTAAGGTTCATTTCCTTGCTCCCTAGTGTTACGCATGAAACTGATTACTATATCTTTTGATGTTACTAAGATGCCCTAAATGTCTCTCAGGTTCGAACGACAACAAATATAACACATCTTGCATCAATCTCTCTTGAGGCCTGCCTACATTGACCAAGAAGATTGACTTTCCAAATCCTATCGAAGATGTAAGTGGTCTAGTGCACCATATTAGCATTGATTCTATACGAGTACGTCAAGTTCATATTGCATGATCATACTGGTGCTAACTTTGAATGACTTACCTATTCGTTTGTTCGTTCTGTCCTGCTTTGGTATCTTGAAGAGTCATTCAAGAACAAAATAGCTTCATGCATGCCATTGATATGAAAACTTTGGCTCAGAAGATGAATGGAGCATGGCTGCATTCAGAGCAATATTGGCTCTACAAATCCTAATGAATATGTAAGCGGTCCAGTGCACCATATTAGCATCAATTTTGTACAAGCATGTCAAGTTCTGGCCTATTCTTTATAGCTTTTGGCTTCTGGCTTTTGACTTTTCTACAGTAACTAGCTTTCAAACGGAGTGTCTTTTCAAGACGAGGTCTACTGATTAATTGTAGTACATACTGTAGCAGCTTTATTTATATCGGCAAAAATTGCACGTAAGTTTTTGTTACTCTGTAATCTCTCTCACAAACAGCCTAAAAACCACAAGCCGCAGCCAAACAGAATAGGCTCTTCATATTGCTTGATCATACTGGTGTTAATTTTGAATTAGTTAGCTATTTGTTTTTACTTTATGTCCTGCTTTGGTATCTTGAAGATTCATTGAAGAAAATAATAACTTGATGCATAAGATAAATGGAGCATCAGAAGTAGAGTTAAAAGTATGTATAGGTGCCACTGCCACCTCTTGGCCAACATTTCAATTTCTACACCCACTGTACACTTCCTTCATCCTCTTAAATATTTATTTGAGTAAAATACATTGTAGGCCTCTAAACTTGTTAAGTTGGATTACTTAAGACCCCAAACTTTAAAACTGCTTATTCATGTATCTAAACTTGTTTAAAACTGTTTAAGACCCCAAATATTCTAGATTTAAAAATCCCTTTTTCTAAAAATTTAAAATCAGGCTAAGAGAGTAAGTAATTAAAATATATTGTGTAATTGTGGTCAAATCAAGTTAAAATTATTTTATTTGGGTTCCTTGTCTTTTCTGAGTTTTTAGGATTTATTTGGATTTTTATGCTATTTTCTAGCTTTTATTTGAATTTTTGGGCTTTTCTGAAAATCAAAAACTAAAGTTTCAAACTTCCTGCCTCCCTCCTCAGGTGACGCGTGGATGGCCTAGATCAGCCCATGTCACCACCCGAGCCATCCCGCCACTCCCGCCTCGCTATTCCCTTTGACCGACGTGTGGACGGCTCGGATTGAGCAAAGTCCTGCGCTGGCCCATCCCTACCGCTCCCCACTCCGCCTCTCCCTCTGACTAACGTGTGGACGGCGTAGATGCAGTCACATTTCGCACCGGCCCCATCCCGTCGTCCCTTCCCTTTCCTTTCTCTTCCCTCTCGGCATGGCCCGCCTGTCAGCGCCTCGCCTCCCCTTCCTTTTTCCTCACGCCCTTCCTTCTTTGCGCAGCGCCGCCGTCCCCACCACCGAGTCCACTACTGAGTCCCTTCCCTATCCATTTTTGGTTGCCGCCAAAATGAAACATCTGCCACCCTGCTAATTGCACGATGCCCGCGATCACCTTCCTTCTCCGCACCTTCCCTTCCTTTTCCCCTTCTTTCCTTCCGTCGGCCATGATTTCTAGTGAGGAATCCCCTCCTCGTGTCCCCTCCTTGGCACCACAAATAGGGCCTCCTAGCTCATCCCCATCCTTAAGCCCCTCAGTGCCGCCTCCTCTCCCCTACCTGCGCCTGAGGACTCCCCGCGCCAAAGCTCTCCCTCCTTCAGTCGAGCCACAGCGATCAATCCTCACCGTATTAGCCACCCTCGAGGAGCACCACCGCCTCCATCAGTTTCCCCGCACCTCAGCGAAGCTCGACGATCCCTCCACCGCCGTCGCCAAACCTCGTCGTCGACCCATCTCCAGCCACTTCTGGTAATGCTACTGTGCACCAACACACTCACCTCACTCTCCTCTCTCTCGATTGCGCTACTCGTCGGCCACCGCCGAGCCCCGCATCGCTGGCGACCCTCGGTCTCAGCACTCCACCCCTCGGCGGCGTGTCCACGTCATAGGTACGGCTGAGGTGGCCGCCACATGGCGCTCCATCTCAGTGCCCGGTCGCCAGGCAGCAACTACATCACGCATTGCCCGTCTCGCCAGGCCGCACGCCCACGTGGCAACCACGTGGCGTGCCACCTAATGGCACATGTTCACGTGGTGCCACATGTTAGCCATGTGGTATGCCACGTCAACACCAAGCCACCCATCGGCCACATCAGCGCCATGTGTCAGACACGTGATAGCCACATCAGCAAAATCAGCTATGTCACCTACCATGGCACTAGAAGCTAGGAGGTGTGCCACGTGCTTGACTCACGGAGGCATGGCCTATGAAGCAAGTAGTACTCGATGCGAAGCTACGTTTCGTTGAGGGATTGCCCTTGAGGCTGATCACACCACGCCGATGTGACGTGTTGCCACTTGTCAAGGTGAAGCGATCAATCCAACAAACACGCATAATTGAGGAGATGCAAATAGATCAAGTTGAGTTGGCCGAGGGAATGCTCTATATGTCGAGTCATATCATACGGAGGCAAAGCCATTGAGGAGTGTTGTCCCTTACTAGGCGAACTAACCAACGACTAGAGGAGTGGGCTAGGGCATGAAATATCAGAGACTGATGAGTTGCCTGTGAGACGAGGAGACGTGCACTAAAGCACTTGTTAACTAACTCCCGGAGGGGTCGCCTATGGTGTGAGTGGGTGTCCGCCGAAGTGCTGGATACCCAACTCATTTGAGGTATGACCTTGTGAGAAATTCTCGACTCACTGAGGAATAGCCTTCGAGGTGAAGAAATATGCACCTGAACGCAAGGTGGTCAACTCATTGAGGCTTGCGTGGTCGACTAGTCGAGGCATTGACTGCGAAACAATGAGTACTCAACAAAACTGAGGTGTGGCCTTTGACGGACCACCGTCTCCCATCCAAAAAAATTTGGTACTCGAAATAAGGCTTGTGAGCGCCTAGTCGGTCATGGGGGCGAAAACGCCGTCATCTCCCATCGAAAAAAACTTGGTGTTTGAGACAAAACTCGCAAACGCCTAGTTGGATGGGAAGTTGAGAACGTTGCCGCCTCTCATTAGGAAAACTTGGTGCTTGGGACGAAACTTGCAAACGCCTAGTTGGACGGGAAGACGAGAACGCCGCTGTCTCCCATCGTGAAAAACTTGACGCTCAGGACGAAACTCATAAGCACCTAGTCGGGCAAGATTGAGAGAATGCCACAGTCTCCTATTGAAAAAAACTTGGTGCTCGTAACGAAACTCGCTAGCGCCTAGTCGATCGGGAAGGACTTCGTCGCGAGCGCCGAGTCGGTTGGGAAGATGAGAACGTCGTCGTCTCCTATTGGAAAAACTTGGTTTAAACTTAGTCTTAAAACTTTTTTAGAGTCTTCTAAAAACTTCTAAAAAATATGAAACTGAAACCTGAAATATTTTCATATATTTTTATGGATTTTTCTAAAACTTGATGAAAAGCTATTGCTCCCGACGCAGACCGTATACCTTGTAGTTGCCTCCTTTATTTTATTGTTCCTTAATTTATCCCGAGAGGAAGTGGAGACGTCACCGACTCCTTCCTCGCTCGCGTCGCGCACCCAGTCGACTCGTCTGCCTTCTCGCCTCTTCCTCCTAACCACCGCCGTCCCCAAATCCCAAACCCTAGCTCCACTCCTGCCTCGCCGCCGGCCACCATGGCCGACACCGTCGACGACAAGGTCAGCTACTTCCAGGCCGTCACTGGCATCTCTGACCCCGACCTCTGCACCGAAATTCTCGCCGCCCACAACTGGGACCTCCAGCTCGCCGTTTCCTCCATCACCGCCAACCCCTCCTCGCCCTTGGCATCCTCTCCCGAACCGGCCCCGTCCGCTCCGCCGCCGCCGCCGCCTCCACTGGAGGCGGATTTGGTCGCGCCTCCGCCCCCGCCGCCTCCGCAGCAGCAGCCGCCGCCGGGGATCGCGTGGAAGCTGGTGACGCTCCCCTTCTACGTGGTGTCCGGTGGGGTTGGCCTTATCGCTGGTTCCATCCGTCTCGGTGCCTGGGTCGCCGGCGGCGTGTTGTCCCGCTCCCTCTCCCTCCTCGGCCTCGCGCAGGGCGGCGGCGACCGGCTGCTCGAGCTGCCGCCATCCGCCGCCGAGGCGGTTGATTTCGTGGCGGAGTTTGAGCGCGAGTTTGGTGCTGGCCGTGGCCCGCGATTCGTTGCCGAGGGCTTCGCCGATGCGTTGCAGCGGGCGCAGCGTGAGTACAAGCTTCTCTTCGTGTACCTCCACTCCTCTGACCACCCAGACACCCCTGCGTTCTGCGGTGGCTGCCTCTGTGCTGAGCCGGTTGCCGCCTTCATAGATGAGAATTTTCTTGCGTGGGGTGGTAGCATCAGAAGGACTGAAGGCTTCAAGATGAGCAATAGCCTGAATGCATCAAGGTTCCCTTTTTGTGCGGTAGTCACGGCATCTACAAACCAGAGAATTATGTTATTGCAGCAGGTATGGTGTTGGTGTATCACTTAGGTTTGGGAAATTAATTTAAATTTGTATCTAAGAATTTGCTTCTGTGCTACGTAGATTTGGGGTTTTAGGTTGTGCTGATTAACGCATTGATGCTAGTGTAGGTGTTTGTGTGAAACCATTATACTATGTGTGCTTAAATCTATTATTAGGTCATGTTATTAGAGTATGCGGGTTACTTGCAGTTGCAGGGGCCATTTGTTAGAAAGTGCTTGTGATTATTAATTAGGACGTTTGATTAATTGTGATGTGTCCATGCAACAGCTTAGAACATGTAGTTGCGGCCTTGAGGGAGTTAGGCTATTGTTATGCTTATGGACTCAATGCTGGATAAGTGGTTATAGTAAGATTCTCCCTCACCTGAGACTATTATTGCCTCCTGAGTCCTGACAGAAAGTGAAGTTTGATTGTTTTGGAAGTGTTGTTCTAACTATTTCGAGGTTTTGGAATGTTTGCACTTTACAGTTTGATTTCTTGAATTAGATGTTGCCATTACTATTTGAGGTAGCAATTATAAAAGTTTAATGTTGACCTCTGTAGAGAACACTTTATATCCTTCCCTTTTTCGCTATGTATGTGTGCATATCATAAAGTGACCAAGAACAGATGTCCACGGGAACCTTCATAAGTTTTTCTATCAACCTACTTCTAGTGGTGTATTTGGTTACATTTGCTATGGAAATGGGAATTTAAAGTGGAGCTGAGAGGTGGAATTGGGCAGGGGAATTTAGTTTTAACTCCCATTCTCTTGTTTGGTCGCAGTGAATTTGATAGGAATTTAAGTTGGAAGTTGTTTTTTGTACTCAATTTCAATTCCCGTTCCCCTTAAACAATTGACATTTGACAGGTTCTCCCTTGGTATTAAATTGGTGGGAGCTGGACCCTCAAATTCCCAATCCCAAACTCCCTCAAATCCTGTATCCAACAACCAAACAACCCTGCATTTCCCATTTCTGCCCGCAAATTTGCACGAACTCAACACACTGTAGGGCACTGGATGAATTTATGTGATCCCTTGAGAAATCCTTTATACTTGAATTTTGCGTGATACTCTAATGAATTTCGGCAAAAAGTGCTCATGATATTAGATAATAAGTCCGGTGATGTTTCCTTATAAGATTTGAACAAGGTGCTTCCAATGTGGTACTTGTGGGGTTAGTTATGTTCTCCCCTAATAGCCCCAAAGGAAATTAAGTTAATTCAGATCCCAGACTCACGACATAATCAATAAAAGAGCATTGGAGGTTTCCTGAACTAAAGGGTTCTTTTGAAAAAAATGTTGTTCTAATGAATAATCTATATCCCGGACTGTCACCTCATTTTCATGCAATCCATTATAGTTAGTTTTTGGTATACCCTTGTGCTGATTTCGCACTATCATAAATTGTTTTGCGCGCATTCACAAGTCCTTCCATGTAGATAGATAGTCGTAGATATACAGCAACAACAAAACCTTTTGTCCCAAACAAGTTAAGGTAGATTAGAAATAAAACCTCCTCAAGGTCTTTTGGGTTTCATTACATGAAAAGTGCCTTTTTTTATGTTGGTTCGCCGATCCTAACATAACCCTTCTCTTTTTTCCTAGCTTAGGACAGGTTATGTAGAAAATTACACAGACAGAGTTACATATTCACAGATATACAATGGAATTAAAGTCTTTTTGCTTGACTTTGCACCTGATTATTACTAGTAGTTGGCACATTTTTTTCTAGATTACCGCATTAATAGTTGAAGAAAAAATTCAGGTTCATCTACTTAGCCCAAGCATCTAATTATTGGATATACTATAAGCTACTAGGCTGTTGATAAATATGTGCATTATTACTTCAAATTTGGTATACTTGCCTTCCGCTTCTTGTCTATATTGTAGTCCATAGAACTCATAATGTGGATATTCTATCTTATTATACAATAATACAATCGTCTGATTTGATGATCCAGCATTGATTTGTTCACATGGGTGATGCTACAGCTGGTTAGCACAGGTGTCCTTTTTGTTAGGACAAATGTTGTGTTCTGAAAATGTATGATTCTAGAGTAAAATGCTGTGTGATATTCTTGTCTTTTCCTTGCCTGCATTTGTGCATCATGTGCAATAATACCACTGGAGCTTAAGATTGTTTATAGATCTCACATCATTTCCACAGTAGGTTGCTCTCCTTACCTAACAGTAGAGTGAAATAATGCATCTAGCGAACATTAGTCATTAATTGATCCAAAGCTCTTTAGGTTTTGCTATTACTCTGCATTATGTTTTCTATATATTTGGTCTATGGCAGCATCAGAATGTTTCATTATGTCTATTATACAGTCGATCATTATTGCTCAGGCATTTTCATTTTATGTTCTAAAGATTGAGGGGCCCAAATCACCTGAAGAGATGATAACAATTCTTCAACGGGTGGTTGAAGAGTGCACCGCATCACTTGTTGCTGCGAGAATTGAAGCTGAAGAGAGACTAAACAATCAACGTTTGCGTGAGGAACAAGATGCTGCTTACAGAGCTGCACTTGAAGCTGATCAGGTATGTTAAGGCGTTAAGCTATATAGGCCCTACCCATTGTTATATTGTTGTTACTTTGATAGAAGAGTATGCATCCCTATGTAATACTCCCTCTGTTTCAAAACATAAAGCATATCATTTTTCCTTTCTTGTTTCGAAATATATGGCATGCATGCAATTTTAACTATCCTTTCTCATTTTTGCCCACATTTATCTTCCCTCTCTTCAGCATTTATGTGTACACCTTTACACAAACTATTCTCACTTATTCCCAAGATATTAACACAGGGATATCATGGTCATTTTCATATACATTCTCATGATCTTCTTGTTAAGGGTATTAGTGGTATTTCTTATTATACTAGGGTTTAGTTTTGTCCCTTTTGTACTCTATGTATATTGCCCATTAGGCCTCTTGAATACATACACAATATTCATAACATGGTATCAAAGCTTTAGGTTTTCTACCTTCCAATTCCTAGTGTCGCCGCTTGTCTTCCGCTGCGCTGCCCCTAGGAGGAGCGTCTCACTCCCAGGGGAAGCCATCTCCTTGCCGCCGCACTCGCCTGATCCCGCTGCGGCGCACCCGACGCTCCGGGAGCCTCTCCGTAGGCGTCGAGGTCTCGTCGGATCCCACCGCCGACCTCTCCCGTGGTCGCTACCATTGGATATCGCCGCCCTACACCGCCTCCCCACCAGATCTGGGCTTCCCTTTGACTGCGCTCGCCACTGCCAGATACCACCGTCGGATGCCGCTGTCGCCGCTCCTGTGGCTGCTGCCATTGGATCCCGCCGCCCTGCACCACCTCTCCGTTGGATTCGGACTCTTCGCCACCGGATCCGGGCTCCTTCGGCTGCCGCCTCCCAATTGCCCATGCTACGCCACGAGCCTCCTCCCCACGCGCCGAATCCGGCCTCCCCACCGCCAGATCTGCCGGATCTGGGCACGCTGCCGCCGCCTAGGCTCCACCACCGCGCCTCAGCCGACATCGTCCGCGTGAGGTGCCGCTGTAGCCGCTCCAAGAGATGTGCAAGGGTGCAGGCCTCTAGGACCTCGCCTCCGAGAAGCCCGACCATGATGCCGAGATGCGGAGCGAGTGGAAGGTGGGGGGAAATGTAGTGGTGATTTCGCTTTTGGTGTGCTATTGAGGTGGAGGGGAAATGGAGCTATCGGGTGCTCTTATCTCTTGGCTTCTCAAATCACTAGCGGGTGGATTGGAAGATAGGTCTTATGCTACTAGTATCTATAGTTTTTTGAGTCCTTTTTCTTCGAGTCTTTCATTGCGTCCATTCAAGTCTGTAGCCTCTATCTTTCAGTTCGTTCAAGCCGTGCGAGTCTGTAGAAATGTAGAGAGGAATTGGCAGACACCACACAACAAAGGGTTGGGGTGGCTTTGTATATATATTGCCTGGTGCAGGTATACAAGGAAGGCGCATATATGGAAAGTATACAAGGTAAGCGCATATATGGAAAGTATATATAAGGAAGACGCATACATGGAAAGCGTAACTAAGGAAGGTTATCTATCTAATAATTCTAATACCCGCCCGTAGTCGTAGCGGGAGTCCGGACGTAAAGACTGGATCGAAACTCCTGAAACAGCTGGGTCGGGAGACCTTTCGTTATGATGTCCGCGAACAAATAAGATGATGGCACGTGCAAAACACGAACCTTACCAAGTGAAACCTTCTCGCGGACGAAGTGAATGTCAATCTCGATGTGCTTCGTGCGCCGGTGCTGGACTGGATTAATTGACATGTAGATGGCACTGGCATTGTCGCAGTAGACAACGGTCGCCGAAGCAACTGGGGTGTGAAGCTCTTGGAGAAGATGCCGCAGCCAGCAACACTCTACTACAGCATGGGCAACAGCATGGTACTCGGCTTCTGCACTTGATCGAGACACGGTTGTCTGACGCTTGGAGGACCAAGAGACAAGGTTGTCACCGAGATAAATGCAGTAGCCGGAGGTGGAGTGCCGTGAGTCGGGGCAGCCGACCCAGTCGGCTCGGAGTAGGCGGTAGTAGATGTCGCTGGGGAGAGGCCGATGTGAAGACCGGCGTCGAGAGTACCCTTGACGTACCGCAGTATGCGTTTGATCAACGCGAGGTGGGGCTCCCGTGGGTCATGCAAGAAGAGGCACACTTGCTGGATGGGGTACGCCAAGTCAGGGCGTGTGAGTGTCAGGTACTGCAGAGCCCCCGCAAGGCTGCGATACTCGGACGGATCGGCGACGGGAGCTCTGTCGTGGCCAGATAGCTTGGCGTGAGTGTCCACTGGTGTGGCTGTAGGGTGACACTCAGCCATGCCAGCGCGTCGCAGGAGATCAACGGCATACTGTCGCTGAGATAGGAAGAGGCCGTTGAAGGAGCGTGCGACGGAGATGCCGAGGAAGAAGTGTAGGTCGCGAGGTCCGTCATGGCAAACTCTGAGTGGAGCAAGCCTGTGAGGTGCTGGACAAGACCTTGGGTGGAAGCCGTGAAGGCGATGTCGCCGACGTAGAGTAGTAGATAAGCCATGTCAGTCTTTCGGCGGAGGACAAACAGGGACATGTCGGAGGAGGCGACGAAACCGATGCCGTAGATGTAGGAGGCGAACCGTTGGTACCATGCTCGGAGAGCCTGCTTCAAGCCATAGAGGGACTTCTGGAGAAGACACATGGGTGGAACGAGTAGGGTCCACGAATTTGGAAAGTTGCTGGCAGTAGACGGTCTCATTGAGAGTGCCATGGAGGAAGGCATTCTTGACATCAAGCTGATACATCGGCCAGGAGCGGGATGCAGCGATGGAGAGAACAGTCCGGATGGTGGCTGGTTTGACCACCGAACTGAACGTCTCATCGTAGTCAACACCGTGCTGCTGAGAGGCCACGAACAACCCAGTGCGCTTTATAGCGGGCCAGACTGCCATCAGAGTGGAACTTGTGCTTAAAGATCCACTTCCCAGAGACAACGTTAGCACCTGGTAGGCGCGGTACAAGTTGCTAGGTGTCGTTGTCCATAAGGGCCTTGTACTCCTCGGCCATCGCGGTGCGCCAATTGGGATCGGCGAGGGCGCTGCGATAGTTCGCTGAAACGGCCGAAGCTGGGGAGTCTTCGGCCGCTAGGGACAAAAACTCCACAGAGGGATCGACGGCAGACTGAGTCCGTGTCACCATCGAATGGCCCGAGGGAGCAACCGATCGGGAAGGTGCGGGCGCTGAAGATGTTGGGGAAGCTGGAGTCTACACGGGCAACGGTGCTGGTGCTGCTGAGTTGGAAGGAGCCGCACGTGGCCGTCTGGAGTAAACCAGATGAACGGGTGGACGCAATGGCGGAGCGACAGATGGCGCCGTGAGATGATCGCTTGACACCAAGTAGTGGTGGAGCAGTCATCTAAGGTACCTGCAGGGGTGCCATTGCAGCAGTGCGAGGCACTGGCATGGCAGTATCGACGTTGAGGAAATCGAAGTTGGTGCGAGAGGGAGGGGGTGAAGATCGGTCACTATTGGCAAACGGGAAGATGCTCTCATCAAAGACAACGTGGCGAGAGATGATGACACGTTTGGTGGCGAGATCAAGACAGCGGTACCCTTTATGGTGATAAGGATAACCGAGGAAGACACAGGCTATGGAACGTGGAGCAAGTTTATGAGCAGAAGTAGTAGAAATGTTCGGAAAGCAAAGACAACCAAAAACCCGGAGATGACTGTACTGCGATGGGGAGCGATGGAGGGCATAGGGAATGTCACCACCGATAGAAGAGGATGGGCAACGGTTAATGAGATAGGTGGCAATTGCTAGCGTCTCGGCCCAATACTTGGGAGGCATAGTTGCGTGGAGCAGGAGCGTGCGAACCGCATTGTTGAGGGTGCGAATGATGCGCTCGGCTTTGCCATTCTGCGGGGAGGTGTATGGGTAAGAGAGGTGTAGGGTAATGCCGCGGGAAGCAAGGAAGGATGTGTTGGTGTGGTTCACAAATTCGGTGTCGTTGTCATCCTGTATGGATTTTAGAGGGAGACCAAATTGTGTGCTAGCATAGGCGGTAAAATCTGATAAGAGCTGGGGAACTTCTGATTTCTTTATAAGAGGAAAAGTCCAACAATAATTAGAGAAATCATCAAGTAACACCAAATAGTATAAAAAAACCAGATATGCTAGGAACTGGAGATGTTCACACATCACAATGAACTTGCTCAAAAGGCGCAGAAAAGCGCGAAGAAGAGGTAACAAAAGGGAGATGCGTATGTTTGCCAAGTTGACAGGACTAGCAAAGGGAGCGGTCTACTTTATTACATAAAATGAGCGAGTTTTTATTGAGGGTATCGAGACAGGCGACGCCAGGATGACTAAGATGCTGATGCCATAACTGGGAGGAGATGGTGAGGTGGGTGCTAGGTGGAGCTGAGGTGGCGACTGGAGGTATAGTGTAGAGGTCGCCCGCACTATCGCAGCGAAGCATCACACGCTGTATCCGGGAATCCTTAATAGAAAAACCAAAAGCGTCAAACTCGATAGAACAATGGTTGTCACGAGTGAACTGTCTAACAGAAAGAAGGTTATGAACGAGGTTAGGAACAACTAGAGTGTTGTAAAGAAGAAAACGAGTGGAAGGTGTGTGAAGGAATGTGTGACCACGAGAAACGATAGGGAGACGAGAACCGTTGCCAACGGTGACGACCGAATGAGGTGGAGGGTGGGAAGAGGAGTGTACCGTCGTCAGTCGTCATGTGGGAGGTGGCGCCGCTGTCCATGACCCAGCTGCCGTGTCCTTGGACAGCCAGTTGGTTCAACGCGGTGATGAGGCCCTGCTGATCCCAGGTCTGCGGGGAGGAAGGCTGGGACGGCGTAAAGGCGGTATGAGCCTGAGGTGGAGCGCCGAGGAGGCCGGGAGCGGGCGATGGACGCCACTCAGGCCACCGGCACTGGCGCCACGGCCGGACCCGCCCTACCTGCCGCGGCGATTGCGGCCGTTGCGACGCCCGTCACGAGCATTGGTGGCCTAAGTGGTGGTCGATGACGTGTAGCCTGAGGAGCCGTCGAAGGCAAGCAGGCCGTAGCAGTGGTGATCTTTGCCTCATTGCTGAGGCGAGTCTCCTTGAGAGCGAGCATGGAACATGCCCTGGCAAAGGAAGGGAACGATACAAAGTTGGCGATGTCGTCGGTGGTGGTGAAGCGCGGGTTGAGGACGACCTGCGTGTCGTTGACGGGGTAGCCGATATCGCGTAGCTTGTCGGCGAGGATCTTCATCCGCTGGCTATAGTCGGCGATGGATACGTCGACTTGGACGAGCAAGTGAAACTGGTTGTTGAGGAAGATCGTGCGGGACTCCTTGTTGTCACGGAACAGTGCCTCGATCGCGACCCAAAGGTCACAGGCGATCTCTTGATCAGTCATCGCTGAGTCAAGGACGTCGTCAGAGACGGAGCCATACAACCAGCTGAGTACGGCGGAGTCAGCGAGGGCCCAGTTGGCCTCGCCACGATGCGCCGTATCGATGCCGTCAATGTGGGAGAGGAGGCCGAACTTCGCGCACATGGTCCGGAAGAATTTGGACCAGCGGGAGTAGTTCGGTATCTTCAGATCGAGGGTGGTCAGCACATGAGACTTGACGACGACCATGAAGTAGGGGTTGAGGATGATCAGAGGGGCGACAGGCGCGATCTTGCCAGCGGTGGCTGCAGCAGGTGGATTGGCGGGAGGGGCCGCCATGGTCGAGGAGGCGCGGCGCAAGACCGGATCTAGATCTTCTCTCTCTCTCTTAGATCTGTTTTTTTGTGGCCTACTTAAGATCTGAGATCCAGACCAGATCTGGCCCAACGAGAAAAGAAAGAGGCGGCCGGTGAGTGCACTGGCGCGGAGGCCGGGTTCGTGGCGACGCGCGCGGCGATGGTCGGCGGTGGCGGCGGAAGCCGCAGTACCTAGTCTGGCGCGCGCGCCGGGAGGCGCGGCCGATCTGTCTTGGGAGGTGGGCGGCGCGATCCGGCGGCACGCGCGGGGCGATCCGGCGGCACGCGGGGTGAGGCCACCAGCGGTTGCGATCACGAGAGGTGGCGTCGAGTCCGGCGGCGGGCGGCGACTTGAGTGGGGAGTCGGCGACCCCGCCGTAAGGCGGAAGGCGGCGGCGACTGCGGGAGGAGGACCAGCGCGCGCGCGACGAGCGTGTGCGGGGCGGGCGGCGTGGAGTCGAGCGGAGGGTGGCGACTTGAGGGGGGAAGTCGGCGATGCCCGGTCCGGAAGGGAGGCGGCGACCTGCGTGGGAGGGAGGGCCGGCGGCGCTGTGTTGGGGAGATGTGGAGGCAGCAGAAGAAGAGAGGAGGTGGGGTGTCGGCCCAGGTGGAGCAGCGGAAGAGGCTCAGGTACGCTCTGATACCATGTAGAAAGGTAGAGAGGAATTGGCAGACACCACACAGCAAAGGGCTGGGGTGGCTTTGTATATATATTGCCTGGTGCAGGTATACAAAGAAGGCGCATACATGGAAAGTGTATACAAGGTAAGCGCATAAATAAAAGTATATACAAGGAAGACGCATACATGGAAAGCGCAAATAAGGAAGGTTATCTAGTCCACAAATTTATTATTAGTCATAGAAGCATAGGAATTTCTTTTTTATATGGCAGCAGTCGTCGCTCTTCTTTGAGCCGCATGGAGATCTTAGAAGTCGTTATGATGTCGTCGTTTCTCTCTGAGCCGCCGCCTTGTGTTTCTAAGACCGTCACGTTTCTTGTGTACTGCACTTCTGTTACGCTTCTTGTGTACAGTGCTGCCGCTGTCTTGGGCTTCAATCTGTGCTGCTATGCTTCTATCCATTCCTCTTCAACTTGACATATTTTCCAAGTGTTGCACGCTACAACGACACTACTAAGACTCGGATTTCGAATTTTTTCTATTTTATTGTCAACCCTTTTCAAATGCAATACTATTATATATACTTTGCATTTGAGGGAAGACGTTAAAAGTATTAGTGGTATTTCCTATTGTATTAGAGTTTAATCTTGTGTGCTCTTTGTACCCTACATATTGTCCATTGAGCCTCTTGAATACATACACAATATTCATAACATTTATAACCTCCTTAATCCGTATGACTAGAAATACTCCTTATAGAGATGGAGGGAGTAATTAGAAACTAAGGTGGGTCAAACTCCTTGGTTTTCCTTCAGTAAAGATCGCCATACCTTCATAAGTATCGTATTTGTGCATGGTTACAGTAATACATTAATTAAGGTACTGATTCCAGTAGATTGTAGAAACATGCGGCTAAATTTTCTGCTAGTATTGGAATGTGTTGATGATAGGCACTAATTTAATCGTGCAATTCTTTTTATAAAATTACCAGGCTAGGGAACGGCAAAGGAGAGAGGAACAGGAAAGACGTGAAAGAGAGGCTGCAGAGGCTGAGAGAAAGCGTAAAGAAGAGGAGGAAGCTCAAGCAAGGGCAGCCCAAGAAGCAGCTGAAAAAGAAGCTGCTCTTGCAAGGAGGCGGGAAGAGAAGGCTATGGCTCTTGGAGCTGAACCTGAGAAAGGACCTGACGTTACTCAAGTATGTTTAATATTTTTTGCTCATCTTTCTTTAACAACCTTTTACCCTTGGATAATATGCTTAGAACCACATCCATCTGCTTTTTGAAGCATTTTGTACTCTTGTTGACCACCATGTATAATGTGTACATGGAACTTTCCTGTTTCTTATAGCATATCTTATACTGCATTTTTTACTGATGCATAAAGTTTTGCTAAGCTTCCCTTATTTATCTCTCGGGTTACTTGTTAGCTTTGAACGTAAGGCTTTATAGGAACACACAGTGCCTGAATTTGATGTGTCTACCTACACACGACCTGCATTTTCTGAATAGTTATATTTTGTTGAGAGTACTAGGGTCATAATTTCATCAGAGGTCTTGCTATATTGCATATAATGCCTTCTCCGTGCAAATTCTTTGAAACTAACTGGGAGCCATGCTGATAATTTTTCAGGTTCTTATAAGATTTCCAAATGGAGAGCGCAAAGAAAGGAGATTCCACAGTTCCACAATCATTACCTCCCTATATGACTATGTTGATTCCTTGGATTGCTTGAAAGCAGAAAAGTACAGCCTAGTTTCGAATTTCCCACGGGTAACATATGGTCCAGAAAAGCACACCCTGACATTGGAGGAAGCAGGTTTGCATCCACAAGCGAGCCTGTTTATCGAGATAGAACAATGAATGTCTTAGATTTTGTAAGTTATGAACTGAAACTTGCAAGTATAGGTGCTCCTTTTACAACAGTGGAGGACTTGCAGTTGTATGACAATATTATGCTGAGAGATGACTTTAATGCAAATGCTTCTTTTGTGCATCTCGTTCATTTAATAAATTCAACTTCACCCAGATCAATTGACTGCAGCAATGTTTTATATCTGTTTTAAGTTTGTGGTTATGTTTCTATCCTCGTATTCTCAAATAGTTCTGAGAGGTAAATCCTTGTATTCAAATGATAACTTGAAGAGGTAGGCGAGATGATCGAACGATGAAATTGGTGATTTTCGTCAGCGATTTTTCTGGTCCTTGCTTGGTAGTCTAAACGGTGAATGCTTTGCTTCAATAAACGGTTGCAAAGAAAGTACTCCGCTATTCGTTGTGTTGATCAGGTTTGCGCACTTGAGATGTAATGGCAGCCTTTTTTTTTTTTTCTTTTTGAGGGAACGGCAGCCTATATTGATGTACGAGAGTTGCACTTGAACCGTAGTTTGCGGAGAGTGGAGTTAAATTTAGTAGATGCTCCATGTGACATGTTACAATCGTGAACGTATCGCAATTATTTTTACAGAAGGGCTAAAAACGTGGTACCTGATTTTCTCTCCCGCGTCAGGCGGTTTCTCAACCGTCGATGCGCTTCGGGTTGCTCAAGTGACGGCAAAGGAAGCATATCATCGGAGGAGGGCGCACGGGTGGGGCTTGGGCGGGATAGAAGTGACGAGAGCGTGGCTTAGGTTTAGGGATGGTGAATCTCCATGGTCTAAAATGTACGTAATACTCCGTCAGCGTCAGTTGATTTTTACGAGACACGGATTGACTTCATGGGTCTCTAACGGGGTGTTTAGAATGAACTGTGATTTATTACTTTTTTTTACTGTAGTTGATTTATTCTTTATTGTAGTTGAATTGGTTTATTTGACATAATTAAATTTTAAGCTAGTATCGAATGTGCAAAGAGACAGTTGAAATTATTTATCTGTGCACAAGTTAGCAGGAGGTGCTCGCGTTCCTCCTCGTTCCCTTTGTGATGCTCCTCAAATGCCTTCAGCCGTCCAAACATTTTTTCAACCGACTTCACATCTAAGTCCCCGAATTGCTCGAGGGTGCAGGCAATGGTCAGAAAGTTCAGCGTCAAGACCCACAGCACCTCTTCCATCACATAAGAGTCTTCAACCTTCTCTCCCAATGTTTGCAGCTTGCTGAGGGCGAGGGTGACCCTCATGGCGAAAGCATCGATGGATTCACCTCCACGCATATGAATGCAGTCGAATTCAGTCTTGGTAATTTGAAGATTGGCCTTCGTCACTCGGTCGGCGCCCACGTGCATGGAATTTAACACAGCTCGTGCTTCTTTTGCCGTCTTCTTGACATTGAGGGCGAAGAGCGTCTTCTCACTCACACCTTGATAGATGGCCATGAGTGGCATCTTATCATGGCAATTCTCCACCGCCCCTCAGCCTCAACCACATCCCAGATGCCCTAAGCCTCCATGTACACTTGCATCTTCATTGACCATGTCGTGTAGTTGCTCCTGGTGAGTACGGAGTAGTGAAGCGACACTACGGAACTCTTCTTCATCGGTACGCATGCCGGTGTAGATGCCGCCACATCAACGATCTTCATACTTCTTGGCATGATTTTAGGCATACATCAAGTTTTGATACCAAATGCTGACTTTGCCCCTAGGATCAATACACACGTGATCGTAGTGGATGCAACTCACACTTCTTTGTCGATCACCAAGGAGAAGAAACACACAGAGGCTTTTCGGTACAACACAACTAGTGCCTTTTTTCCTCTTATTTCTCTCCTTTCGTTTAATATTCCTTAACAATCTGATCATATAGGCTTATATAAGCCACACACGCACACACTACTAGCACACATGCAGCCACACTTGCCACTAACTCATGCACGCATGCAGCCACATCTGCACTAGTTCAACGCACGCACGGCTGCAGGACCCATTCACGGTGACCAATTCCTACGGATCCATGTCCTAGTAGCCACTAAATAACTGACTCCCTAATTACATGTGTTAATCAAATAACTAATAACAAACATCAAGTTAACTCTAACACTAGCATGGCAGCCAGTTCCTTCGCAACAAAGGGGCAGCTTGTGCTCAGATGCTCGACGCCGTCGCTGGCCATGACAGCCCTCAGATTTGCTGGTGAGCTGAGAAAATCGAAGCATACCTTCTTCAGCCCATGGCAGTGGTGCTGTTCTGCTAATGTCAAGATGGTCGCCACCGTGCCCACATCAATACGTACTTGTACAACATGTCTTCATAGATCAACTTTAGCCTCTCCATGCCATACCTGTCCGCCGCGACAAGCAGATGCTAGGACATGACGTTTTCCTCTTGCTTTATCATGTCCGGCAACGAGTTGACGTACACAAAGCAGAGCAAAGCTTGAACACCTTCGCCTCCATGTCATCTATGCGAACGACACCGACGACGGCGCTCTCCTTCGTTGCGCGAAAGAGTTCCGGCGAGCACACACCGGTGCACAACGAACGTCTCGCAGCCGACCTCGAACACCACGTCGGTGCGCTTTTCGGCCAGGAGGAGATCGCCCAGGTGCCGATGCAGGTCGGATGGGGACACGGAGACGGATGTTGAGTTGGATGGAGGGGGTAGCTCCGGACGTCCCCTCCGCGCGGAACCCGTTCATGACGACGTTGTCGCACCTGATTGTGAAACAATTGTCCTTGATATACTTTTGACTTCTCCAAGGCTTCCCTTTTGATGAATATCCCTGTACTTTTGACTTCTCCAAGGCTTCCCTTTTGATGAATAGCCCTGTACTTTCGACTTCTCCAAGGCTTCCCTTTTGATGAATAGCCCTGGCTAGCAAACTTTCTTACAAGTGATGTCAATAGTGCTGCGTTCATTTTCTTGAGGAAGAACGGCGCTTGCTTCTCCACCTTGAAATCAAGCCACCATGGCGTCATTCTTGTAGAGAACAAGAAAAAGGGATACGTAGTCCAGGTCCTCCGGGCGGTCACCATAGGGGTGGTAGTCCATGCGCCAGTGATGGCCACCCATGGTGAAACGGCAAGACTTGAGGCGCTCACCGATGGGTAGTTCCTTGGTGCGCGACTGGCCGTAGATCTTGAAGTCGTGGTATCAGCGACGATGGCAGAGGCAGACCCTGACGGCTTGCCGCGACCGGAGGTGGACCACATGGCGAATATGGTCGATTCGGGGAAATGGGGAGTCTATCTCTATATAACAACCCAAACTTTTCAAAAAAAAATAAATTTTTTTGAATTTTATTTGAATTTTGAAGTTTTACCAAATCCGAGAACTCCAGCCAAAAAGCCGCTTTCCTTTTCTAAAAACCTGTGTTTCAATCGCAAAGGTGTACTCTTCTGCTGCCGCCCTTGTTCTTGCTGTTGTGCGTCGTGACGCCGTTCGCGCTCACAAGCACTACCTCTCCTGCCCGTCGTCAGCAATTAAGTCAAAAGTTGCACAGCGTTCATGCTACCTCACTTTAACGCTACCACTGACCACACGTCGTGCCATTCCGCCCATACCTCCTGCCATCACCTGCTCAAAATGCATCGCAACACCGCTACTCACCACGCCAACTCATGCACGCACGCCAATGAGACGCAGCGTCTCTCCCACGCCAGCGCACTTACCAGGTCCACCGCTGCAGTGTAAAAGCCGCTCAACGGTCCATGCTGCCGTCTATGCGCCAAGCACCCTTACGCACCGTTCCTAGCGCCACCGCCTTCGTAGTCTATAAAGCCAAGCTTCGTGACTCCTTAACCACTTTTCGCACTGCTCCAAAACTACCACAACCTTTCCTTCCTCCGTTTCAGCCATGCCGTGCCATAATTTCCGATGCCCAATTCTTCATCGGTGAGCCAAATCCGATTACTCACCATTGCCACATCTCTAATCCAATTAACCTCGTCCTTAGCGTCTCCTCAACACCACAAAGCTATTCTCAGCTTCCCACCAAGCCTCGCCATCCCTAGCTCGTCGGTGCTGTGCGCCACCGCTCCAGCGCCATCCACAGCCACCGTCGTCAGACCTCCCCAAGTCACTCTGAGCCAAGCCATTATCAGCACCGAGCTCCCCTCACCTCCCTAATGCTCAAGTCGCCTCCAATTTTACCCAAGCACTACCACAGCTCCGTTGTGCGCTCCCTTGTTTCGGCCAAGCTCCGCCGTTGTCAGCCATCTCCAAGCCGCCACCGCCCACACGTGTGCCTAAAAGAGGTTGCTTGCATCCCATAGTTGCTCGCTGCACCATCACACCGTCGTTCGTCGTCGTTTTCCCCTATCTTAAATGCCACGAAAGTGAGCTCCAGCTTGTTCTGGAGTGAGCTATGCCACGATCTTCATGGGCCGCCAATATGGACTGGCAAAGACAGCCTGAGCCAACTTTTAGCCTAGTCGGCCAAATTAGGCCAAGCCCTGAACTGTGCAGCCCATTAACACCTAGTCTAGCCCAACACTGTTCATTGAACCCCGACTCAAACACTGTTTAACCCGATCCGTTACACAGTAAATGGGTTCAACACTATTCACCAGACCTGACCCATTAGGAATCGTATCAACCCGGTACTATGCACCTGACCCATTATTATTCACTCAAAACCTGTTAAGCCTATTCATACTTATTTCAACCGTTTCAAGCCCGTCTAACCCATTTTCAACTCCGTTCAACCTAACCAAGCTTAGTTTAAAACCCTATCCAGCCAAACCAACCTTTTATATCTCTTTTGGATATTTTATTGCATTTTGTTCCCAGCTTACATCCCACAAAGCAGGGACTTATTTGTATTTGTTATTTTGCACTAGCACCCAGATTCGACTAGTTGACCAATGGATTGACCAATGGAAGAGCTACTAGAGCAACTGAAGTAGATGGTGTCAAACCTGAAACCAACGAAGAAGTAATCGAAGACCCTAGATAAGAAGGTAAGTCACATATTTTTTATCATGTTGAGCCCATATTATTTAATTATTAATACTTTTATTTATGTTATTTGAGCACTGTCATTTACATAAAGTAATGATTTAGAATGACATGATGAATAGTTAAATCCAACCACTGAAAAGCCTAGTCGTACTCTTGTAGGTCATATTCACCTTAACAAGTATAAGTGTTATTATAATATGAAATCACTCTGTTGGTAATTAGTAGGTAGGTTAGAAAAATATAAATGATGTATAAATATTGTTATGAATTATTCGGTCTAATGCCGGTAGACTTTGGAATAAAGCTGAATAATGAAAATCCTTGATGGGCAACCACTAGATGGTTAGGTCCCACGACCTCACCCAAAGATTGAGGCTCTGGTTTAGATATGCTGGTGTGCACATGGTATATGAATGATAACCTCATCTTTAACAAATAAAGACTAGACTATTATGTCAAGTAAATAACATAGAACTCGATTAGCCACAAGTTTTACTTGTTGACTTGGTCCAATACACTGCTCAATTCAATCAAATATCTGCAAGGTGATGGTTATTTTAGTTTCTTCTGGATAGCATGCAGGGAAAAGAGGTGAGATGGAAGTTGGGTCGATTGTGTCACTTGCCAATCTGTACAATGGCAGGTCCATTCAATGTCGGACCGCAATTTCCGCACTAACTAGTGGATTCCCGACTATGCCTATTGGGTTGAAACTAGAACAATGGAGTGGTGGAACAACCTTGTTATTCTCGGCTCAGTCGTACGCTATCACGTTGCATGTCTACAGCTTAACATTATGAGCCTGAAATATCTAGTGGGTAAAGTTGGAAGACTCTGTAGAGTATAATAAATGGTATTCGAATACGCCGTGCTCCCAATCAATGAAGCTGTGTTTTTTTTGGGAGATTCTGATGCCAATGAATGAGTAGAATTTGGAAGATTTTAATGTGAAAATTACGGATGACAAAACCCACTGCTATTTAAATAATGTTTCACTGTTTTAAGTACAAAGTTCTTGCATCTAGTCTTATCATATTACAATTCGTGACTCTATCCAGTTAAACACATTACATGGTAGTTAAATAGTTTTTCCCATGTGGCTTGCTGAGTACCTAGTATACTCAAACTTGCTTATTTTGATCAAAGTAGACATTTGAAGAAGGAATAATGCATCAACAAACATGTTAGAGTTACGACCGCACTTAAGCAATCCTGTGTGGTTTTATCGGTTTTTCTAAATGTAAATTAAGTTTTAAGTTTGGACGCCTATAAAGTTATTGTATCTTGGTCATTAGGTTATATTTTAATCGAAGTAATACTTTTTAAGTACTCATAAGCAGACATGATACTCTATCTATCTATAACAAAAACTCCCGAGCTATTGTAGAAAATACAATGATTCTATTCTTAGAACAGGTCCTTACTCTCTCACTGGCGTAGCTTGGTCACTGCTCGTGCAAGGCTTTAGTGCAGATTGCATAATGGAGTGGGGGTTGGGCAAGATGAGATCGAGGGGAAAGGGCGTGAAACCAAGGGTCCAAGGCTTTCCATTCTTAGCGAGGTTCTGAACTTCTCTTGTGATGAGCTTGCTAGATATTGGGCCTACACAGAGTATCAAAGTGTTCTATTTTTGTGTGAGCCTTAGGGTTTGCCAATCAGTACAATCATAGGAGCGCCGTCACCACCAAAGTACCAGACCGAGGGAATTCAGGATTGGGGATCTAGGGTTTTAAGAATCTAGATTTTGCTCGGTTGGTGAGTTGGACACTTGGGAGTCTAGTCCGTCTCGGTGGCCTGGTGGCTGGTGGATATGTGCCTCTGCGTCTGTGCACTCTGCCCGTGCGTGCCTTACCGCATGCCTGCCTGGTGGCCTACTAGCTATGGTTCAGGCCGAGCCGGGCTTTTTTGGGACGCAAATTCTAGCCTGGGCCCAGCCGATACTCATTCTAGGCTCCAAAACTAGGCCCGAGCCGGTCCTAGCCTGGCCTGGGAAAATCGGGCCGGGCTACCCATGATCAGGCCTAACTAGCCCAGCAACAAGCTTTGAAAATTCGTGGTATTTATCCATTTTATGCTATCTTATTCTATCCTAATCCAACAGTGTTTCGTCAAACGGCAGCTAGCTCAACCGGTGCACTTCCTGTGTCATGTCTCGTGCGAATAGGTTATGGTTCGAGTCTCACTGATGTGCTACCTAAATGTACTGTTCTTAACAAATTAACCCAACAATATTTTTTAATCGAAGAAATCTACTAGTAGTAGATAACAACCGTGCAACCGCACTACTGTATTGTTGGAAGGAGAAGTTTCTTCAAAATAAATGGCTGGACGGTGCATAATGGCATTTTTTTGGGGAGAGGGGGGGCAAATCGAAATAAGCTTAGCGGTTTTTAAAATAAACTCTCTAAATGATTTTCTGAGTCTAAAATTATGTGCACCGTCTGTGTCTCCGTTATCCACTATTATTTTAAAAACGTAGACAAAAGATACCTGTTACAGCTAAAAATTATTAGCCGCAGTCTAAAAAAAGTGTGAATAATATGTGCGTGTGTGACAGAGGGAATGCACTAATGAATTGCTTTGATAGTCTGTCGTGTGGGAACTCCTCAACAAGTCAAAATGTAGAAGAATGTGCAATGTGCCGTACTGTCGTTTGAGCTGTTCCTTTCCTTGAGGCTTGAGCAGATGAATGAACACCAATCTGTTTGACCTTGATATGTCAAAAGGAGCAGCTACAAATACACGAGTTGCACATGAAATGCTACTACAAGAAGAACTAATCCCAACTCCCAAGCGATATCTTCGACACATCGTACATCACTTTGAACGAGTATACTTTGAGCTAGAAAAATGAAGGAATGGAGGGAGTCAATTACTCCGAACGAGAAGGATGGAGAAGGAACAGGGGAGTTTACCAAAGAGTCAACTACGTATATCAACGAGAAGTCAGCAATGTCGGTTGGGTCTGATAACTTCATCCACAAAAAAAATGATCTGAAAACTGAAACTGAAGGGTTATTTGTAGCCATTTGTTTCAATAATCAAATTTTTTAGTGCAACAGATGAATAGTGGATTTTGCAGAATTTATGTAATGTCAAAAAAAAATCCTTTACAACAACATTATTGAGTTGCATGCACCAGCCAGTTCACCCATAAGCTTAAGCTTATGAGAAAAGGTGGATAATTCACTTATACTTCAACACTCCTCCTCACGTGTAGGCTCTCTCAGACCTAAGACGTGGAATAGAAAATTTTTTTTAATTACGCCAGCCAGGTCTCGAACTCAAGACCTCTTGGTTCTGATACCATATTGAGTTGCATGCACCAACCAATTCACCTAAAAACTTAAAGTGATGAGGAAAGATAGGTAATTCACTTATACTTCAACACCCCCTCACGTGTAAGCTCTCTCAGGCCTAAGACGTGGAATAGAAATGGGCTGCAATTATTTTTATTTAATTGCGTCAACCGGGTCTCGAACTCAAGACCGTAGCAAAAAAGAGTGGGTGAGGTTACCAGCGTTGGAGGTCAAATGCGAAGATGCCCCAAAGTCCATGTACCAATCAGTCATGGCCGGGGGAGGGAGAGTCATGGTGTTGAAAGCGTTCACCAATGACTGCTGGTCCCATGAGCCAGCCGTCGGGTTCCAGCCACCAGTTGCCGGCGTCGGCGGTTGCACAGGCGAGTAGACTTGCGGGAGTTGTGGCGGCATCGCAAAGGTGCCCAGCCCCGCGAAGAACGTTTGCGGAGGGGCGCCGGGACGCTGCTGCTGGTGCTGCCCACTGCGAGGCAGGCCAGGACGTGGGCCGGGCCACATCTGAATGGTGCCGATCCACGGGTTGTAGAAGGATGGTCAGGAGGAGCCGGCACCATTGGTACTGCCCCCGGAGCCGCCATTTTTGTTGCGCCGCCGGCGACGATTGCCACCGGAGCCACCCCCGGAACCGCCTGACCCGCCACCGAAGCTGCTGGACTTGGGCGCGGTAGACCTAGAGGAGTTGCCGGAGGGGGCACCCGCGACGAGGCCGGAGGCTAGGGTGCTAGCGAAGACCGATGGTGCTGCAACGAAGGCAGTGGACGGCGCGGAGGGGCGGGAGTTCATCTCCATCTCCTGCGAAGGTTGGAGCACACCTCGAGGAAGCTTGGGAACGGCCGCTGGCGCTTCAGGAGGGCCACCATGTATGCAAAGCGGTCGTTCAGGCCGTGCAGGACGGCGAGAGCGAGCGTGTGGTCTGTGACGGGCTCACCGAGGTCGCCGAGAGTGTCGGCCACGGTCTTGAGGCGCCTGCAGTAGTCGGTGATGAAGAGATCACCTTGAACGAACGAGCGGAACTCGACGTCGAGGATGAGCGCATGCGTCTCCCGGTTGCCGACGAATTGTTGCTCGAGGGCGAGCCATACGCGGCGAGCAGTAGTATCGGCGGCGAGGACCATCTTGACAAGCTCGGGAGAGATCGTGCCATAGAGCCATTCACCGATGATGCAGTCCATGCGGCACCAATCAGCGGAGTCGTGGTGGACGACGTCGGAGAGGACGTGACTGGAGAGCGAGTACTTTCCCAAGGTTGTAAGAAAGCGGCCACACCACTTGTGGTAGTTGGGGGAGACCGGATCGAGAACAATGGGAACAAGCATCCGGATGTTCTGGACGGTGACGGCCTGCGCGTGGAGGTTGGCGACGGCAGCGGCCTCGTGGAGGGCCAGTGCGGCACACAGGTTGGCGTCCTCCTCATCGGCGTTGGCACGGGACGGAGACTCCGTCGCCGCGCACTTGCGGGCGGCAGCCGCCTCGCGTTCGTGAGCGGAGTTCAGGTCGCACTGGGAGTTCGTGTCGCGCTGGTTGGCAGCGGCCTCGCGGGTGCGAGCGGCGTCTGCATCACGTTGACGGCGGCATCGGCCTGTGGCGGCGGCCCGCTTAGGCGTCGCTCTCGGCGGCGGCGCGGCAACAACGTCGGCGGCGGTCTCCATGGGATGGGTGGCTAGGGATTAGCGGAAGCGAAGGTTGCAAGAAGCGAAACCATCTGATACCATGTAAACGAGGATTATCACGCAATACTTGATTGATTGCACTCATTTCCTTTGGACCTTTCCCCTCCGGTTCAAGTCCGACACCTTTTCCACCATTATCAATTTTTTCTCTTATGTGGCAACACAGTTTAGTACTACAATCAAGCGTGTCCAGTGTGACAACGGCCGGGAATTTGACAATTTCTCGGCCCGCACGTTCTTCCTCACCAAGGGCGTCGAGTTTCGCATGTCATGTCCTTACACCTTCCAGCAAAACGGCAAAGCTGAGCGCATGATTAGCTCCATCAACAACATTGTGCGCTCTCTCCTTTTTCAAGCTAGTTGTTCCCCCTCCTATTGGGTTGAAGCACTCCATACCGCCACATACTTGCTGAATCGTTTACTTTAACAAACATAAGCATGGTGGTTCTAAAAAAAGAGGAACATAAGCATGGTAATCATATTGATCAATCCTCCAAAACAGATCTTACGCAAAATTAAAAAGCATGATCCTCACAAAAGTCATAATTAGAAAGCATAATGTTCAAATGATCACTGCTAATTCAAATTTCAGTCTAAGAGGAGGGTATATGATGAATAATTCCGTTTAACAATGCCTAGCTAATAGTTTGGGAAGAACCAGCCGAGGCGCGCCCACCCGGCCGACTGGTAGCCTTGCCGGCCGTCGTCGGGGAAGATCGTGTCCTCGCCGCGCGCCCACTGCCTCTTCATGTCCACCACTCTGACGAGCCCGTCAGGGTGGCCCTGCCGGTCCACGAGGTAGACGCAGTTGACGCGGCACGCGGGAAACTCCGCCGGCGAGAGCGCGAACGCGCGGTTCCGCCCCAGGAAGAGCGCGTGCCTGCCGAGATCCTTCTTCCGCACCAGCCGCACTGCACCGTCCCCAACCCACTCCACCCTGTGCACCTCCACCACGCGCACCAGCCGCAGCGCATCTTCGACCGAGTTGTATACCACGTCTTCGTGCACCGACACGAGCAGTAGCTCGTCGTCGCACTCCACCAGGTGCGTCTCGATGACGTCCGAGCCGTCGCCGTCCACGTGCTCGAGTGGGATGACCGCGAGGGCGTCCCCCTCGAGCTCGCAGACGCAGAGCTGGGACTTGAAGGCCACGTAGAACCGGCCCTTGTAGTGCTCGACGCCGGCGTAGCCGGCCACGCTGAATTCCAGCGGCGTCCACGCTCCGGTGGTGGAGCTGTAGTACGCGAGACAGTTGGTCGGGAACCCGGCGGCCACCGCGGCCCACTCGGCGGCCGTGCCCGGGTCGGCCGACAGCACGACGGTGGCCACGTCGTGCCACTTCTTGAAGAATCCGATGGGCGGGAGCGGGATGCGCCGACCGGTGACGGGGTTGACGAGGGTGATCGCCTTGGGGCTGGCCGCGGGGTCGGACAGCGCGAGGTAGCCGTGGGAGGAGGAGAGGTACTCGAGGCCGGGGGGCACGGCGGCGGCGAAGGGCACGAGGCCGCCGGCGTGGGAGAGCCAGAAGGACGACATGGCGGCGCCCTGGCCGGAGCGGTCGGTGCGGGAGCCGACGAGCCAGGGGCGCAGGCGCCACGCTGCGGCGGCGGCGCCCCACCTCGCGCAGACGGCGCGGAAGCGGACGCGGTCGGCGTCGGAGGGGAGGATGGCGAAGACGGCGAGCAGGAGGTCGGCCGGGAGCGACGACCACTCCATGCTGTCCCCGCGGGCTTTCTTTCACTGGATTGCCTGCCTCTGAAGCAAAGATCGAGACGAAAGGGAAAGCTGCAAAGGGCGGATGCGTTCGGTGCGTCGTGAATAGATGGATCGTCTCCAGGGAAATTTCATGGAACGTGTGCGTGTTCCATGCCCTTTCTGACCTCCTTTTTTGGGTTGTGCGATGGCCAGCTCGACAGTGGACTCTGATGTAGTGATCGGCTAATCCAGGCTACGTTGTCTGGTGTACGAGTCAGTTTGGTTGGTGTTGACCGGCGCGGCTGTCCAAGTGAGTAAACTAGCACTCTATTTTTTTAAAAAAAAAATTAATCTATAAATGTTGTTTTTTTTTTATTACAAATTTAGCTTTCACTGTGGATCAACCGTACGTCCGAATCAGATACATAGAGATGACTAGATTTGTAAAAACAAATATTTAAGCACCAAAATTTTCAAAAATAGCTAAAGTTACATTTGTGTGCTCAATTCCGTCGAAGACGGCCCAAGTATCCAATGTACAAGTAAGTCTGGTTTGTAATTAGAGTTCAGGCACTCGAGAACCCAACCCGTAAGGCCACGTTTGCATTGGTGGAATCCTGCAGGATTTTTCGAAGGATTTGTACTGATTTCGGGAACGTGCGTGTTAAATCATTGCGTTTTAATTGTAAGTGGAGCCAAATGCGTACGTTCAAATCATCTGTCAATCTAGTCGGGGCTTACGTAGTTTAGGTCTACCTGGAGCAGAGATTTAAGAGAATTTTGGCGTACATGCATAAACAATGCTAGGTGACGTTCGCCGTGCCGAAAGGAGATTTGTCGCAAGGCGTTGTGATAGACAAGAACAATTAGCTTTTGATTAACTCGTCATGCTCATGCGTGGTGAGTAAATTCAGTGGTGGACCTAGGGTTATAATTTACAAAGAGTTAATGAGACTTACTCATCAATTTATCGAATACTGAGTTGTTAGGCTACGGTAGCCTACCGAACCGGACCACTTCACCTCTGGCACTGCCTATCATCGGGCACCTCCACCTTATCGGCTCACTCCCTCATGTCTCCCTCTGCGGCCTCGCCAGGAAGCATGGCCCCGACCTTATGCTCCTCCGCCTCGGCGTCGTGCTCACGCTCGTCGTGTCGTCACCACGTGCTGCCAAGGCGATGCTGCGCACACAAGACCATGTGTTCGCTTGTGGCCGCGTTATGTGATCATCGATATCATTTCTGTACGGCTCGTGCGACATCGGTTTCGCCTCGTACGACAAGTACTAGCGGCTGGCCAGGAAGCTCATCACCACACACCTGCTTAGTGTCAAGAAGGTGCAGTCTTTCCACTTCGCCCATGAGGAGGTAGCCAATGGCTAGTTGTTTATAGACTTTTATAGTACATCGAGTTGAAGATAGATTTTCGTATAGTAATCAATGGCTAGCTGTTTGGAAGTAATTTCATTGGTCATATAAAATGTGCTATTTATAGAAAATCACCAGCTGTTTGGAAGTAATTTCGTATGGTAAAATTTGCTGTTTATAGACTTTTATACTACATCGAGCCGATTATTCGTAAAATACTTCCGGAGCACAGCCAAATTAAGTTGATTGTTGCTATTAGAAAGAATAAAATGGTTATTTCTATTTTGAATCATCAACCAGCAAACATTTGCTCAAAAGTTACCTAAATTGATACTATAAGATATGGCAGGTGAGTATAGTGATGGCCAAAATCAGTAAGACAACCGCCGCAGGTGCAACGGTGGACATGAGCAAGTTGCTCATCTCCTTCACAAATAACATGGTCATAGTGTGTCCTGCCGTGTCGGGGAAGTTCTTGAGGAACAAAGGTCGGAACAAACTCTTCCAGGAGCTTATTCACGACACCTGTAGCTACTAGGTAGTTTCAACATGGAAAGGCAGTGCGCGCAAGGGCCAAGAGAGTGAAGAGATGGGACAAGCTGTTGAGCAAGGTGATGATGAGAATGAGAGCAAATACAACTTAGCGTGTGTCTGATGAGAAGGTCCAGCGCCGCATACTCCAGGGGGTGGCCGGTGGTAGGGGCACCAACCCCACTTGGACTCTGGTGGGTCAACCCTAGATAAATTAATATACATACAGGCCGCTAAGCTAAGTCGCAATGACCTTGCGCCTGCACTCGCACTTGCAGTGGCGCACACCCCTTTTTTTTACTTTGCAAAAGAGAATCTGACTTGGCCGGTTCAGCAAGGAAACAGACGTACTACCACACTCCTTTTCGGTTGATCAAAATTTCTCAAATCTTCCCATGATTTGCAATTTTGCATCAACAAAGCTCACTTTTACACAGCCTTTGGCTTGTGCACGCTGGTGGGCAACTGCTCGTGGAACCTTTTCAGCTGCTCGTGGTCGTGTAGAGGCGGCAAGTCCGAGTATTGTAGCTTGGAACAGACGAGCATAAGACCAGGATATACGTACGTTAGGAGTTTGTGCAGTATAGATTTGAAGAGAATTGATGTTAACTTATTGTTGTATCTAGGAATAAGTCTACTTTATTCTCTTAAACTCTTATGATTGTCTAACTTTTAATATGGAAGCGCAAAACCAGATATTTTATCCCCTCCTCAGCTATCAATGCCGTTTATTTTACCCTTTAAGGTGGATGGAGATGCTTTTAACTGATGTAGCATTAACGTGACATTGTATTTTGACATGTGAGCTAGTTTTGGTATGACATGTCAGCCAGTCAGCAAAATCCTTAGACAAATCAAAAAAAATATGGTAGGACTCGTATGTCATGCTCTAGGCTTTCTTCCATTAGCTCCTCTTTTTCTCTCTCATCTCTACCTGCCCATCGGGGCCGAGTGGTGGCCTCTTTCCTCTTTTCTTTCTTCCTCCCCAAGCACATGCTTCTTCCTCCTCTCGATCCTTCTCTTGCTTCCTCCTCCTCTTCTCCTCCGCTCTCCCTAGATCTAACTCATGGTCTTCATCTCTAATGAGCCTCCTCTTCTCTATTGGCCTAGCCTCCCTCTCTACTGGCATGAAGCTCTGGAGGTCAAGCTCACGATTTGCATCGTCTTTGTCCCTACCGGCATTGGTAAGGGTCTGGAAGGATGCTGCTGTCGTCGCCCCTAAGTGTTGTCGCCCAATCTACCGTCACCACCGGCGATTTGCCATGGTGTCATTGCTCCAAGGGGGAGAAAGGCCGAAAGCGCATGGGGAAAGGTTGAGCTAGGGCAAAAAGGCAGAGAGTGATGCACGGATATGGAGGAGAAGGCCAAGAGACAGCGGCTTGATCTAGGGAGGAGACTGGAGCTTCGTTATCTTTGTTGGCTCCCTCACCTCTCTACCCCCAAGCGCATTTGCAAGCATCATCGTGCGTATGGCTCTTTCCCTCCCCCAAACGCAACGGCAGTGGACAACATGGGCGTGAATAGGTGAGGCGACACTAGGAGGAAGATGATGTCTTTTGAGGATGACATGTGGATCCATCAATTTTCGTATTTTTATCCATTAGGATGTTTGTATAGTTGACTAGTACGTGATTCGGTGCTTACGTGTCAATACATCTGTTCATGTCGATGCCAAGTAGGTGCTACATTAGTGTAAACCATCGGTCTAGAGGACAAAATAAATGGTATTGTTAGTTGATGGGGGTAAAATATCTGATTTTGCACTTCTAAATTGAAAGTTAAACCATCATAAAAGTCCAAGAGGACTAAAGTAGAGTTATTCCTTGTATCTATCAATACTTACTCTTTTTTACTGTGATGCGAACCTCTTGAAACCGAATTGCTGGTCATTTGGTCGCTCCGATGAGCCAATGACCTTGTTGTAAGTTGTAAGAAGCATGGCTTTAATCTCAAATTTTTCTTCCATACAAAAATTACAAAAAAAGAACAAAAAATTGTCCTCAGGTCGAGTGTTCCAGACACTGCCAAGAAAATATCAGACACACTAGGGACCTCGTCGCAAAGGGCGGCTACCTAAAGCGGTAAAACAAAGCCAGCTCCATTCCTTCCCCGCCCCCCGCTCCGTGCATCACGCCGCCGACCGCACCCCCAAACCCTAGCCCTAACGCCGCCATGACCGACCCGCGGCTGTTCCCGTCGGGATCCAACGCATCCGACGACAGCGCCCTCGGCCGCCGGCAGTACAACCCCTACCAGGACCTCAACATCCCCTACAACTATAAGACCCTCTACGACCTCCCCACCTCGCCGGAGTTCCTCTTCCAGGAGGAGTCCGCGGCGCAGCGCCGCTCCTGGGGCGAGAACCTCACCTACTACACGGGCATCGGGTACCTCGCGGGCGCCGTCGGCGGTGCCGCCCTCGGCCTCCGCGACGCCGCCGCCGCCGCGGAGCCCGGGGAGCCCGCAAAGATCCGCGCCAACCGCGTGCTCAACGCCTGCGGCAGCTCCGGCCGCCGCGTTGGCAACAAGCTCGGGGTCATCGGGCTGATGTACGCCGGGATGGAGAGCGCCATGGTCGCCGCGCGCGACCGCGACGACTGGATCAACAGCATCGCCGCCGGGCTCGGCACGGGCGCGCTCTTCCGCGCGGCCAATGGGCCGCGGTCCGCCGCCGTCGCTGGCGCCATCGGCGGGGTCCTCGCCGGCGCCGCCATGGCCGGCAAGCAGCTCGCCAAGCGATATGTGCCTGCAATATGAAATTTTGCGGTATCTCTTGTTCACTCAGATCAAATGATCGAATCAATCCGTCGCCAAGAATGGTTTTTTGTTTGTCTGTTGTTCTCCAGGTTAGCTACTCCATTTGAGAAGGAGTTTGCCTTCTCTGCATAATATCTCTGCTATGTCATATGCATACGATTTGAACGGAAATTTTTGACCTGTGTTGCAACGTAACATCATGTTTAATGTAGCAGTAACATACATTTTGTGGGTGTTGCTGGGCAATAAGAGTTGATCCATGAGTTCGCTGCAATTTTGAGTTGTGAAAAATTATATTGCCATGTACTTTAGTTTTGCCTAAGTAGCATTTTACTTCTTTGTTTGATGAGGAAAGGTGTGTTACTGCTTACTAGGTTTTCAGGTCTGCTCCATCTGTTCTTGTCTAGTCTGGAGTAATAGTGTGCTACAACGGAGTTCTTCTTCCCCATTTGAGCTGTTTACCCTGCTGACTGCTGTTCTACTATCACATATGATTTGTGTGTTTCCCAAGGTTGATGTAATTCACACCAGTGAGATTCACATATGATCTGTGTTTCCCAATGATGTGATTCGCACCAGTGAGATAGTTATGTTGCAACTTTCAAAGTAGGGGAAGGAGTGGAGCATGATCATATTATACAACATATGAAACAAGCTGCATGTTATACAACTATGCAACGAGCTGCACTGACTTCGGGTAGGAAGGCTGCTCCTTTATTCCCGTGCATATCATTAATAAGCAGAAAAAATCCATTGTTATGATGAAGAAATCACAGGTTGCAGTTACTGATACAATGCTTGTCCATGCTTAATTCAAGGCATCGAATTCGTTAAAAAAGCGGAAAACTTCATGAAATAAACTTCATACCCGACAGCGTACCGCGTTCCGCAGCTTGAGCAAACCGTTCAGCCGCGTCTCAGTCCTCTTCTTTTCAGCTGCTTTGAACATACTGCACTGCAGCCAAGCGGAGAACTGAGGTTAAGGCTGAGGGGAGAGTACTGCTCAGCAAAATTGGAGAAGCATATATATCTTGCAAGGTTACCCTCAAACAAAATTCAGAGCAAGGTTGAAAATAGGGTCAAAACTAACGCAGGGCCTAACCACAAAAACGTTAGTGTAGCTCCATACCGATTTACTACGACGTTCTGATTCTACATATTTTTTTATTGCAAAACGTGAGCTGATCAGTAATTTCCTCGAGACAAAAAAAAAGAGATAATACTCTACGTTTGCATCCATAATGGAGGATATAGGCTACAGCTTCCATCAAGAGACTTGTAGAATTTAAATACAAATATGATCCTATTAGTAAACACAAGGGGAGGAAATGGAGATGCTATGCCAAGTTCTACTGTGCCGTGTGTAGCTCAATACTTGCTGAACCGTGTTCTCTCTCCTGACAAAACTGAATACTATGAGAGCACCAAACCTAACAAAGCACGCTAAACTGGGTTGCAGTCCAGCCTTCTGATTTCCATCTTATTCGCCAGGCCAGTGGAGAGCAGTTGAAGTTGGGAGGCTGTTTTCATGTCCATTCGCATCTATGGTCTTGGTGTCTTCTAAGGGTTTAGTGGCTCATCTTCCACGGTCATCTCTACAGCTTCTGCAGGAATTTTAAACCATAGTTAGCAATTGAGAAGACCTGCATCTGATTCAAAGATAGAAAAGGGCATTTATTTATACTAAAATAGAATGAAGAGAACATACTTGTTGATCTGTGAAGATCAGAGACAACCATTAGCCGCCTCTGCAAGATTGCTGCCATGAAAAGGAAAATGGAACACATGCCAAACATGACAGTGATAGGGAATGCATTCACCTGCAGAACAACATTTGTAGGAAAAGCATTATTGGGGTGAGTAATGTTAGTTTAACTCCTTTTATTGGATTATTTCTTTCTTCACATAATTGGTTAGAAATGAGTTTATGAACTTTTTGTTGGTGAACTAAATTTAAGATAATCACAAAACATGGAATTAAGAAGCCTTTGCTGCTTACATTGTAAAGTACCACACAAACGAACAGGTTAAGTGGTATGCGGAAGAAATTCATGATCGTGCTTCTCGCCTCCTCAGGAATATACTGAGATCTCATCTTCATGATTGAGGGCCAGAATATGCCAACACATGACTCAAATATACAGAAACCAAGGAGCTGTAGACAGCCTCCAAAGGAGATGCTACCACCTTTCTCCGAGGAAGGAGGTACTAGGAACTGTTGAACATAAACGGATGATGTTAACATTGAAATTGTAAAATAAAAAAGGAAAAGAATCTAAGTGGTTATAAGCAACAGACTTACATTGGTGACAACAGGGAGGAAAAGAGTGAAAGCTGATATCGAAAACACGATCTGCATATAACCTTCAACCTTCAGCTTCCGGGCAAATAGGCGAGAGGCAATTGAGCTACCCAACATTGAGGAGAGCATGAACGTAGCAAATATGAATCCATGAGGAATTTCTTCATCATTTGGGCTCAAAGCAGGGGTCCACAGGAAAACGAAAGTGTACATTGAACCCTCAAACAATGACTGTATGGCTCCAAGCAATGCAATCTTTTCATCTGAAATTTCATGAGAAGTCCTTCATTTTTCAATGTTAAATTCAAAAAATTATTATGTCATTTCCTATGCCGAGACAGGCTAAACCTACCTGAAGCAATGGCTTTAGCTGCAACCTTGAACTGGGCCAGCAAGTCCTTGCTGTCAGATGGATCTCCATAGTTCTCGCTCCATGATGATAAGATGATTGCCATGCCTATTGCTAGGAAGCAAGCAGCAGCATCAAATGGAGCAACAGGGCCAAAACCCAAGTTATCAGCCAGTAGATTTGCAAATAGCCCAGCGACAATGGCAACTAGGCCATTCCCAAGAAATATAGCCTTTGAGAATGTTATCGACAACCATTGTGGATCAAATCCTCTCTGTACAATAACATGGTAGGTTTGCATATTATCAGCCAAAAATCAAAGGCCTCTTAAAACAAGTAAATAATCAAGTAATCGGTTAAGACTCATAAGAAAAATGTACAATGTTGTCATAAGCAAAACAGAACAGTGGATTTTATTGAACTGGACACAACATACTTCTCGTGATACTTGTATGTATCAATTATTCAATTAATTTCTACATAAAATGGCTAATTCTCAGCAGGTTCATCCCTTTATTGAACATGGTCATGGTTTTAATTGCAGGTCTGTTCTGACCATGTCATGAAACACCAGATCTGCCGACACAAGGACTTGAACCCAAACAAACTATAAAAAACTTGGACCGTTGACGGGATGGATGCAATATAGTTTATCGGTGATGAGAGTCAAACCAGCAAACCGCAGATCCTGATGTAGTTTGTATGATTTACTGGGCATTGTACTTCACTCTGCCATCATAAATTATTCTTATATGGATTTCTTGACTTTTATATGCCTCAAAGTCATTTTATATACAAGTCGTCGCGTACTAGCGGTCAAACCTCCCTAATCCCCTTTACATTTTGTTAGCTTCAGCACACTCAACTCGCATACTGATTACTGGCGACAGAGCTACGCAATTGCGCATAACCAAAAGCAAAATAATTCCAAAGATGTAAACTTTATAAACACTAGCTATTTCTAATTCTAAGGGGCAAGAGAAGAGTTTTTAAGATTAAAGTTAAAACCAAGCAACATCATGGATTTATGGGCACACAGATCTGGGGTAATACCTTGTTGTGCTCCGCGACAAGCCACGACTCGAACGCCGAGAAGAGCAACGATGTAGCAATGCCTCCAAGCACGCGCCCAATCATCAGAATCTTGTACTCAGGGGAGTGCTTCGTGATGCAGCTCAGGATGTAACTAATGCAGTAGGTGATGCACGCCCTCTTCCGTCCCCTGTGGCCACCCAAAATAATCCAACATCATCAGGATATCCAAGAAAACACAACAAAATCAACACAATTCACCCAAGAAACAGACGAGCACACACTGTTTATCGGCGAGCGATCCGACGATGGTGCCGAAGAGCATGGACGAACCGAACCCGGCGATGAAGAGGCGGCCAATGTCGCCCTTGTCGAAGCCGTACTGGCTGTAGAGGTAATACACGTATGGCCCTTGCAGCCAATCCCCAGCTACACCATCCAACGATTCACCACAAAACCAACATCAGAAACTTGCCAGACCAACCAGCATTGCGCCCCAAATTCAGATCTGGACGAGGCGATGCCGTAAACACATCAAGAATCCAAGATTAAGAGGGAGGGAGGAGATGAAATCTCGACGCGTACACATCATGAGGGAGTAGACGAGGATGTAGTTGTTCTTGAAGGAGTTGAAGGCCGGGGAGGTGGCGACGCGGTCCTTGCCGGACTTGCCGAGCTCCAGCGCCGACACGACGGCGGCGAGGGCGCCGAAGACGAGGCAGTAGAACACCTCCATGGCGAGGCGAAGGCGAGTTGAGGTGAGGAGAGATTGCGACGAGGCGTAGTATTGTACGAGTCTGGATTTATACGGGCAGTGGACACTGTGGTCTGGTCTGGGGTGTGGTGTGCGCGTGCCGAACGTTTGGCTGGGCCGCACCTGGCTGTAGTGCGGCCTGCTGCTACGGCCTACGTGTTGGTTTTGCCTTTTTTTTTTTACGTTTTTTTCCTTTTAATTTTAGTTTCTTCAAAAACCGAATCAAGTGAAACGATCTTTACAAACGATTTCTTAAAACCACTTTTTCAAATGATTTTCAAGCTTAAAATGATATGCGTCATCTACATCGATGACTCAAAAAATACAACCAAAAGTTATCAGTCGTAATCTAAAAGAACATGCATTTTTATATGTTAATTTTTAGGATTGTTTTTCCAGGGATCCAATGATTGAGATGGAGATGTTAAAAACTTAATAATTAGAGGTTCATTTGTTGTCTTTTTTAAGAAAGCATTTTTATTCTTCAATTTTTGATATAATAACTACCTAAAGAATCTAACAGTACAATTTTACTTGTGTTGGTAAAAAATATTCATAACTATTTCCCTTCAGTAACAAAAGAGTATTTTTTAAAATAAAAATTGAAATCAATAAAAATTCATGTATCCAAATTTTAGTACTCTACACATTATATTTGGTCGAAATTAATATAGTTTGACGGTACAATCGACGAGTCGCTCTCTTTGTACCGAAGGAAGTTACTTGGATGTAACGGTGACAGAACAACCAAACAGGCCAGTGATACTACTATACACATACATATATACATATGTATATATAGGTTCTATACTCCTACAAGTACATATTCTCTCTTCTAATATACCTTTTTAATAGTATTGTTTTTATCTATTTAAGTATACTCTAATAATGATTATAAGATACTCCAAAATGAGTTTCATAAAAAAATTCAATAAAATCTACTTTTTATAGCATAATTTGTATATGTACTTTTTTATACATAAAAAGTGTATATAACAAAAAAATAAATCGCTCTAATGAAAATTTTTCAACCAAGTCATATTGAAGTATATTAGAATTAGTATTTAATTATACCAAAAATGATAAAAAAAGTATAAAATAATTGTTTAAGTAGTATATTAAAAGTAGGAATATGTATTCTTAGGAGTACGAAAAAGGCTTCCTATGGAAAAAATGGTTCTATACACTTGGGAGTACTTAATATCACTTCTAATATACCCCTTTAATTGTATTATTATACCTCTTTATCTATTTAAGCATACTCTAATAATAATTATAGGATACTTCAAAATGAGTTCCATCAAAAATTTTATCAAAGTCCACTTTTTATAGCACAATTTATGTACATATTCTTTTTTATACATAGAAAATTGTATATAGCAAAAATAAAGAGTTCCGATGAAAATTTTTTAACAAAGTCGCATTGGAGTATTTTAGGATTAGTATTTAAGTATATTGAAACTGATAAAGAGGTATAAAATATTTGTTTAAATGGTATATTGGAAGTGGTGGTATATTGAAAGTAGGAGTATGTACTTTCGAAAGTACGAAAAAAACTTTCTATACACACATGGTAGCGCATTCTGCGCACCAAAAAGGTATCACCGTCTATAAGAAAAGTTATCACCGGCTGTGAGGAAAGTTACCATCGGTTGTATATTGTAAGTGTTCAGTAGTAACTTCACTCGCTACCGATGTTAACTTTATTCAGAAACGTCAGTAACTTTCCGACACTGTAAAGGTTCGGCAATAACTTCATTCAAAACTGATGATAACTTTATTTAAAAACATCAGTAACTTTTCCGTGTATTACACCTACACATTGGTTAGTGTTTATGTATGTATGTACGTATATGTATATACATATATATGTGTGTACTGGCAATATACCTCTCTTTCAAACAAATAACCGAAGTACTTAAGGCTCCGCTGTACACAGATGTGGCTCTTGGTTTCTGTCTTTTGACCATTGGTTTTTAGCTAAAATAATATTGCAATGGCTGCTAGTTTTTTAAGATATTTAATTAAAAAATAAAAAATGTAATGCAAAGAAAATAAAAAGAAAAAACCACGTTGCTAAACCAACGTGTTTGGGATAGGGGTGTAAACGGATCGGATACGGACGAATAATGTCTCTACCATATTTGTTTTCATATTTTTTTTTGGATACGGATACGAATACGGATAACTCAAATATGAATAATATCGAATACAGATACGGAGCGAATACAAATCGAAACGAATACGGTTACGAATATTTATTGGAACATGAAAACCCATTAAACTATACATCCAAAATTAACGAAAATACGTAAATAATTCATCTTGTCAAAATATTCATGAAATCTAAACAAGCATAGATGAAGTGGATGATGGTATCGCCACTCATTTGTATTAATTTGGACTCTGGAGGCATTATGGGCTAGAAGGCTATTGGGCTGAAATCCGGATATCCGTTTTCGTAATATCCGGATAATCTGTATTCGTATCTGTATCCGATAAAAAAAATCCGTATCCGTATCCGATCCGAGAATTATCCGAAAAAAATCTGATCCGACACAATCCATATCCGTATTCATCCGGATCGATCGAAAATTATCCGATCCATTTTCACCCCTAGTTTGGGATGGGACCTAAGGCTGACGCAGGACTGTTGTTGCTATTAGTAGATTGTTAAAGTGCTTTACGAGATATTACTTCATGTGATCACGTCTATGGGAAGATCTCGAGGAACGAATCTATCCCGGGGAGGAGCATGCTCTCCACGCCTCCTGCGTACGTCGTCCAGGCCATGTGGTGCGAGGGAAACCTCTATTAGCCAGCTATTGACTTCTGTTTTTATTTTATTATTTTTAATTTCGTTTTTTTAGGTTTTTTGGTTTTTAGATATTTTTTATTAATATTTTATATTCATTTGTATTGTCCGTGGTGAGTTAACATGTTTTTTTATTTTTTAAAATTTAATTACACTAAATAAATCATCTTAGTTACAGTAAAAAAAATAAATCAGTTATAATAAAAAAATTATAACACATCTTATTCTAAGCGCCCCCTAATTTTTCTCTCTGGCACTTTGCTTGAGTTCCTCGACAGAATTAGACCAAACGCACCAGAAAAGTTCGCGTCCCACATAACATTCGCCGAGGCTACGACTTTGCCTCGATTGGCCCTGCCAGTTTGGACTTGCTGGGCGTGCGATACACAGGGAGAGTAGTCGGTAGCGTTCAGAACAGTGATAGTTTTTAATTTTTTTGTTAAAATTTTACTGTAGTTGGTTTATTTTTTTTACTGTAGTTGAGTTGGCTTATTAGGCATAAATAAATCTAAAAAATTATAAAAATAAAAATAGCACGCTAATTTAGAGCGAACAATGCAAAATACGGGGAAAAAACAAAACACAAAAATTCAAAAAAACAAAAAAAACTAAAGGATAAAATAATGTACAATATTTTGGAAGCTGAGCACAGTACTTCTATCACTATCGCCCGCGATTGGAAACCCATCTGATCACAAGAAGTTTGGAAACCCATCTGATCACAAGGAGTTGGCAAGGCCAACTTGTGCCAAAGACTTGGAACATACGGACTAATTACTGCTACTATATTCTCAACGTTAGTGGAGAGTACTTGCTATGCTGATCGGCAATCTCGCATCTTGTCATGAGGAATTCGGTTTGGAATTGTGTCGCCAATTTATTTACTTTGAAAAGCTCGGTTGGTCACCATTTTGCAATGGATAAAAAACACAAGAGGTTTGCAGTGGATATAGCATTTTTTTAGTTCTGTGACTTATGATTTTTAGTTACAATTTATTAATTTAATAAAAGGTGATTACTAAAAGAAGTCAAGTTAAAAACTAACTGAAAAACATAAAATAATGGAACGCAGCGTGAACATCATGGACTCATGGTTATAAACAATAAAACAAGGTAAGGCCCAAAGCAGCATTCCTATAACTGGGCCTGAAATGGCGTGTTATGTATCTAGGCTAAATTACTGGGCCCAGAAAATGGGCTCTAACTCCTGAAGTCAGAAGATCGGTTTTTTTTTTTTGTCGAGGAAGAATGTTGGGTATGCAAATAAAGAAGCCGAAGTATTCTTCAGCAAAGACGACGGTAAGAACTGAGAAAGTATGTGTGTTATCTGTTAGCCTGTTTTTTTGGTTATCGAACCTCTTATTTTATCGTGCTTTATATTTAACCTCTTGAATTTATATTAATTTTATATTATATTCATATTAGTTACATATTTCTATTAGCCACATTAGGTTATTCTTTTGGTTATCGAACCTCTCGTCTTCTCGTGCTTTATATTTAACCTCTTAAATTCATATTAATCTTATATTATGTTTATATTAGTCTTGTGTTCACATTAGTCACATATTTCTATTAGCCACATTAGGTTATATATATATATATATATATATATATATATATATATATATATATATATATATATATAGGAAAAATATTTTTTTACACCCAGGTGTAATTACACCTACCTCTAATATACTACCTAAACAAATTTAAAATACTCATTTATCACTTTAGGTATACTCATATACTAAATATAAGATACTGCAATGTGAACCACATGAAAAATTGTAAGGAGTCCATAATTTTTAGTGTATTTTTATAAATATATTCATATACGCATATAAAAGGAGTATGTATATATATATATATATATATATATATATATATATATATATATATATATAGAAAAATTTTTTTACACCCAGGTGTAATTACACCTACCTCTAATATACTACCTAAACAAATTTAAAATACTCCTTTATCACTTTAGGTATACTCATATACTAAATATAAGATACTGCAATGTGAACCATATGAAAAAATTGTAAGGGAGTTCATAATTTTTAGTGTATTTTATAAATACATTCATATACGCATATAAAAGGAGTATGTTTATATATATATATATATATATCAACTCTGAAAAATTATTTATACCACTTAGATGATCTTAAATACTCGTATACTACACATACATACTCTCCGTTACGCGAGATACTTCCTACGTTGTGAGATACAACATAGGGTGTAATTACACCGGTGTAGAAAAGAGATTTTCTACACACACACACACACACATATATATATATATATATATATATATATATATATATATATATATATATATATATATATATATATATATATATATATATATATATATAACTCTTTATAACTTGAATCAACAAATATATAGCATAATTGCCCCAAATATTACATGCTCTTTATGGTATCAGAGCGGTGCCGCTCCTGAGCCGCCGCCTCCATAACTTCTGCCGTGCCACCCCTGCAAGATGATCTTGTCCCCATGATCTCTCCTGAGGGCTGCGTAACTCGTAGTTGAAATCGTGTCGCTGATCATCCGATCGGCTACCAATTAGAGTTTTTCCCGATTATCTTCAGATCACGTTTTCTTTACTTTTTTCGATCATAGATCGATTTGTATCGCCTTATCAACCCGTCGACGTTCCTCAGCTTCAGATTTTACCGCTTTGGTTTTGACATCTCTGGCGTCTCCTCTCCCCCGATGATGTTGTAGCATGACGCGGCACGCTTGTCGACATGGCATTCCCTCTGCGGCCTTCCGAGCGCCCCATCTATCGTTGTCATCACGCCAGATCATCATCGTCAGCCTGTCGTCCGCGAGCACGAGCCGTTGTACCACCGGGAGTGCATCGCTCTCAGTCATGTCCGCGTTCTTCATATACCGACGTCATCATAGTTCACAGACATCTTTACTAAGGGGTTGCCTACCTCTGTCTTCATAGAATTCATATTCAGCCTAAACGTCCGCATTGCCAACGCTCAGACTGCAGGGGCGTGTCTCGCCTCTTCGTGTTTTGTGCTCAACTTCTTGAGTTCACATTAATCTTGTTTTGTGTTTATATTAGTCTTGTGTTCACATTAGTCATATGTTTTCATTAGCCATACTACGATATATATATATATATATATGTGTGTGTGTGTGTGTGTAACCCTTTATAACTTGAATCAATGAATACATAACGTAATTATTCTAAATATTTTACGCTCTTGAGTATCCAACTACTCTTGGATTAGCCATAGGATAGTAGTACTAGCACAAGAGTCTTATTTGGAACTTTCCTCGTGGATACTATGTGATGTTAGGTATGACGAGAACTTTTACGACGGTGCCCCACAACCATTCCCAGTCTTCAGATTTGGATCTCATTCAGTTGTACATATCTGGATTAGACTAAGAAATAACCAGGTAACTTTGGTCAACACCAACACATAAAGCTCTCTTTACAAGTAACAACGACTTTTGTTTGCATCAGCGTCACAAACCTATAGTCTACGACGATGGTGTCCATGCAGTTAGGTCCCATAGCAAACTCCTCCAGAAGCGATCCAAATCAGCGCATGCGATTGTGCGTCGCCTTCGCATGAACTTTTCGTCGACTATCTTTCGAAGCTGTCGTCGCATGCTTATCCTGATTACTTAGCTTGTGGCATGCGTACCTATGGGGTGACTTTTTTACCACTTCCCTGCCTGCCAATGGCATCATCATTCTGTCCTGGTTGATCAGTATTCTTTGCTTTTGTCTGAAGCCATTCTTGGAGAAGGTATCTATCTTTCTGCTTTCCTTGTGAAAGGTTTCATAAAAACACACACAGTACCAGTCTACCATGCACCATCTATTTCTTCAGATTACCGGACCAGAACCAAAAACAAGATGAAAAATATGTAAGTTCATTGCTAGCAGCTCAGGCTGTCTTCTGTCTTGTGCAGTTTTTTTCATCAGGAAGGATTGCGTGTTTCGCAGTTGAGGACTTCCAATACGTACTTACATTAGTCACCATGGCCAATATTTTCTTCAAGTGGCCTGTTGATTTCTTCCTCTGACGAGAAATCGAAATTTGTTGATTTCTTAACATCTAAGATTCAAAGGTCTCTTTTTGAAGCGAAACTAAAGCTCGTTATCATGCTCTCATAAAAAAAAATGCATATTGTCAGTACGAATACAGCATATGTGCATACTTTGAAGATTCTTCACAGATCATGTTAGGCCATCGATCGTAAGCACCTTTCCTTTTTTTTTCTTCTCTAATATCTACATTTTTAGACGGTACGTGGCTAAATAGCGTCGTTTCTAGGTTTCCCAACGCGAATTTGTTCTGGCAAAACTCGTGAGTATGTTATCTTTCAGAGAAGCTTCGGAGTCAGTTGATATAGGCTTTAGTTTATAAATAGTAATAGATTGTAGAGAAATTTATAGAGAGATATTCGTATATGATTTTGGTCGATATAAATAAAGTCGTTGTAGTGTATACCATAATCAACTAGTAGACCCTATTTTGAAAAGACACCGTTTAAAAGTTAGATACTATAGAAAAACAGATTTTAAAATACAATATGAACAAGACCTTAGGTAGCCATTTATGAGGCTCAAATCTGTCAAGTGTATTGCTTTAAGCCACCGTTTTCTGCTGTTGCAACGTACACCAATCTATGGCAAATCTTTGGTTACGAAAAGCCTCGATGCATTTGATACTTTACGTTGTGTCCAAATGCAATTCCAGCTTCAAAGCTTGCTCTGTTTTGCTGGAGATCCGCAGAAAGCTAGACGTGTGGACCTGCTCACCTTCACCTGCATTAGTGCAGATGGAATCGATGCGAGAAATACCCTTTCCAGAATGCAGCACAATTCACATGAACAAAAAACACAATGAGTCACTTTCAGATAACAAGCCATGTCACAGCAAAATCCAAATACGATGCGTTTTTCTTCAGAAAAGAAATAGCGCAGTTTTTTCTTTCGCGGTAGCTTATGGAATCTACCTGACGTGAATTAACGAAAAAGAAATGGCACAGGAACATGGAAAAGGTTTGGTTAAAGTGAAGCAGGTTGTACTACTGTTATATGAACTTGAGCTTTCGGCAGATTAGTTAGTGCATGCATAAGATTCAACTGTTTTTCTGTCGATTTTATCGCCATCGAGGCATCGACCTTTATTTCCCAATGCGAGCCCTGGTGATTAAACATACACGTCACCGCTGATCAAACGAGTAAACAACAGATGCCAATCGCTAGATGTCAATCGCCAGTCCATCAAAATTGAAAACCCCAAGAATATTCTTGTCCTCCAGGGCTTAACAACTTGTCTGCCGACCAGTCTAATCTCAGTTTATGACAGACGATTCAACTTGGTTTGTCGGTCGTCGTCTTCAAATAACTTATTAGAATAGTTTTTTTGAAACGATTTATCGGTATCTGATTCATTCGTATAAATACTTTACTAGAGGCCTAGAGCTTAAAAACACTGCCATCACAAAAAAGAATACACCCATTAACTCATAATTTGGAAAACTTCCCTAAACAAATTTTGACCTAAGACTTCACAATTCATCCAATTCACACACAGGGGCGATAAAAATTGCTAAAAAGGTACCGCTCCATCAACATTCAGATAAACTCAAAACATGTAAATTCAAATACATGAGCACGTAACATTGTATAAATTTGTCAACCACTTACCTATTCTAATCACCTCCACCACACAAAAATGTGTGTGCGTGAGGTATGTGATATAAGTGTGGTGTACATAAATGTGCATTTTCTATTGTAATTTAAAAAACACTAGAAATCCTAAGAAATAATAAAAGAATAGGGGGGATAAACCCCACGAGTCCAAACAGTTTAAAACCACCACAAAAACGAGACAATATCAAAATTAAATCCTTTTTCGCTATGCCTAGTACCAGCAACAACGCCTTCTTCAACTTTCAAAAGGCTGTCTTTTAGATTTTTTATAGTAACTAATTTTTAAATGAGATATCTTTTCAAGACGGTGTATACAAATTAATTGTATTATATACTATAAAATTTATTTATATCGATTAAAATTACACATAATTTTTTTCATACTCTCTTTTATAAATATCTAAAAATTCTGAACTATGATCCGTAAATTGCAGCTCAAAAAACCGGCACTTTGTCCCTCGCCACCGCGCCGATCCCGACCAAATCACCCTCCCCAAAAACGCCTCTCGGGCTCGGGCTCCCCCTTAAAACCCCACTCCAACTACCGAAACAAACGAGCAAACCGACGCGACCGAATCAAAACGCGCAACCGCACGACCCCTCCTCGGGAGGCACGCCGCCGCGATGCCGCTGGACGGCGGCGGCGCCATTGTGCTCCTGCCGTACGCGGCCCTCGCCGTGGTGGCGCTGCGGCTGGTGCTGTCGTACAAGTCGGCGGTGCACGCGCTCGGCCGGCTGTGGCGGTGGGCCGACGAGTGGGCCCAGGCGTACCAGTACTACGAGGTGCCGCGCTTCGGCTGCGACGGCGCGGAGAACCCGCTGTTTCGGAAGGCGGCCGCGTACGTGGCGTCGCTGCCGTCGCTGGAGGACGCGGACGCCGCGTGCGTGCTGTCGTCCGCGTCCAAGACCAACGACTTCTCGCTGCAGCTGGGGCCGGGCCACACGGCGCACGACGCGTTCCTCGGCGCGCGCCTCTCGTGGACCAACGCCGGTGCGGGGGACAGGGCCGGCGGCCGCGAGCGCCTGGTCCTGCGTGTGCGCCGCCACGACCGGACCCGCGTGCTGCGGCCCTACCTGCAGCACATCGAGTCTGTCGCCGACGAGATGGAGCTGCACCGGCGCGAGCTTCGGCTGTGCGCCAACACCGGCGGCAATGGCGCCCTCGCGCCGCGGTGGGCGTCGGCGCCGTTCACCCACCCGGCCACGCTCGAGACGGTGGCCATGGACCCGGAGCTCAAGGCCCGCGTCCGCGCCGACCTGGAGAGCTTCCTCAAGGGCCGCGCGTACTACCACCGGCTAGGCCGCGTGTGGCGCCGGAGCTACCTGCTCTACGGCCCGCCCGGTACCGGCAAGTCCACGTTCGCGGCGGCGATGGCGAGGTTCTTGGGCTACGACGTCTATGACATCGACCTGTCCCGCGGCGGCTGCGACGACCTGCGCGCTCTGCTCCTGGACACCACCCCGCGGTCGCTCATCCTCGTGGAGGACCTCGACCGGTACCTGCGCGGCGGTGACGGGGAGACGTCCGCGGCGAGGACGGCGAGGGTGCTAAGCATCATGGACGGGTTGTCGTCGTGCTGCGGCGAGGAGCGCGTGATGGTCTTCACCATGAGCGGCGGCAAGGAGGGCGTGGACCCGGCCGTGCTGCGGCCGGGGAGGCTGGACGTGCACATCCACTTCACCATGTGCGACTTCGAGGGCTTCAAGGCCCTGGCCAGCAACTACCTGGGGCTCAAGGACCACAAGCTGTACCCGCAGGTGGAGGACGGCTTCCACGCCGGCGCGCGCCTCAGCCCCGCCGAGCTCGGCGAGATCATGCTCGCCAACCGCGGGTCCCCGAGCCGCGCGCTCCGCACCGTCATCAACGCCCTGCAGCACGTGGCGCCGCCGGCGCCGGCGCAGCCGCGATCGAGTTCCGCGGCGCGGCAGCCCAGGCTGACCTCGAGATTGTCCGGGCACCTCGACGAGGCCAGCGCGGCGGAGGCCAACGCGACAAGCCAGTCGCCGGGGGGCGGCGGGGGTTTCGCGAAGGACGCGCGGATTAGGGAGTTCAAGAAGCTGTATGGGCTGATCAAGATCAGGAGCCGCAAGGACGGCGGTGTTGTGCCGGTGGACGACACGGCGTCGGCGAACGGCCGGGGCAGCGACGCCAGCTCCGAGAAGGACCGGTGATTTATTAATGGAAAGGAGTTATAAACATCACTCGGATATCTTCTTCGAAACTATCATCCAGAAAAACATTTTTGTTTTGCTTTTTGTGTTTTCACACTTGATCATCATTTTGGAAGTACGTTTTTTTCCTTCTCATTTGTAATTTGGGGGTTGTAAATTGAAGTCTAGTAGGCAATTGCAAAGAACGGCGCAAGTTGTGCACTTCGAAAACAATCCAAAAACATTGGCAAAAAGAAGCACAGGGGAAATTATGTTCATAAAAAACTGCTGGCTACACATGCTTATTTCTCTCCTAAAAATCATATCAGTATACAATGCACAGTGTTAGCTCTAGCATTCGGGGCTTGTTTAGAATGCATAAATTTTGTAGGAAATAGTGTAAATCTTCTTGAATTTCCATATGATTTTTTGCATTCCAAACATGATCTCAAAATTGCCTACGCCATGAAGTGGTACGCAACCCTAAATTGTATAGTCCACATGTGGAAATAGTAGTTGTGCATTAGGCATTTGAATTACAGGTGAGATTTTATTGCCATTGGTCAGAAATCTTAATGAATTTCTCAAAGTTGTATGCTCAGCCAGTGTTTATGTGTTTGCATTTTGTAAAGCAAAGCACAATTTTCGGGGGGAGGAGGAGAAAGCAAAGCTCAATTGCTCATGGTCCCAAGCCCACACCTATCACTGAAAAAAATCAACAAGTACCGCTGCTGCTCATAGGCACGTTCGTTAGCGTGCGGTCTAACTTAGAAATCCACTATGGCTCTCTTCTTTTTTATGGCTTTTGGTTATAGTTAGTAACTTTTGTTTGTATTTTTAGAGACACAGAAGATACTGACGCAGATGGTACACACGCCGATAAGCTTATAAAGTTATTTGAAGAAACGACTTAAAAAAGCTGATTGGATAAGCCATCCTATTTGGCAGATGGCGCACACATCAATAGACTTAGAAAATTATTTGATAAAATGATTTCAAGAAGCTGATTAGATAAGCCATCCCATTTGGCAGATGACGCACTTGTTTTCTTTGTTTTATGTATCTCCCATGATTGATACAGAAAGAAGAGCAAGGTACAGACTCCAACCAATTCTCCGATTTGTTTTGATTAATCATGGGTTGTGGTTGCAACTATGCCATCTGACTGCTTCCAGGTGTTAAGCTTGTTTGTGTAGAGCTTAATCTAAAGTGGTCCAATATTGTTCCGTTTGAAACATGGTAATTTTCAGAAATCATGCGAGAGTTACACTATCTCCCTAAAATTCGTGTGCAGTAAACGAGCTTCATATGTTGCTTAAGCTCTATCGTTATTGCCCACTACTAAATGTTTGTGTTAGTGCATAGCTGGGGCCTGGGGAGAGCTTAAAATTCTGAACAATGTGCTGAAATTAACAACGATTCGTCAGGCACTTTAATTCAGCATCTAGTGATGATTAGCGGTATAGTTTTTGTGAGCTAATGATGGATATGATTTGATGTGTTGGTGGGCACGGCGGTGGTGCCTTCCGTGCAGTGCACACACAATCCCGTGACTGAAATAAATAAATCCCTCGACATAGCATACTAGCTGCTGCATACAGCAGTACAGATTCTGTTTTGATGAACAATGCGCCTGAACGTGGCTGGTTCTGGTGTTGGTTGCCACCGTTCATAGTTGGAGAATAATAAAAGACATATATATATCTCATATAGCTGTTTTTTGGGTGTGATTTGAACGTCATCCCAAGAATAATGCTTCAAAAGTCAAATATAAACTGAGAGTCCAACGTGTGCTAGCGCCGTTATCTGAATCTAAAGTAGTTGAATACCGCTACTGCTGAAACCCTAAAATCGGCAGCATGCTACGTAATCGAAGTCGTGTCAAGGTCGGCATGTCTCTGCTTAAAAATGCAAGAATTTAGACGAAATCAACAAAGTGCCTTATCTTAGACGATTCGGTCTCGCTCTATACGGTTTTAGCTTCTAGTTTATTTTAGCTTTCGGCTTATTTAATTTATAAGTCATTTAGAACGTGTCGGTTTTTAATTTCAGCTCATTTGGTTTTTTTAGAGTTTTTTTTGTTTTTCCACTTATTCATTTGCGTTGTCTATAATGATATAACGGTTTTTTTACCTTTTTTTCTTTATTTTTCTCAGAAAAAACTAATAGTCGTTATCGTACAATTTTATCTATAAGTAAAAGTCACAGTCAAAAATTTAAACTGTAAACCAATTGAAACAAGGCTGAAGAAAAAAGAACTCCAATGCTGGCCTTTCGGGAACCTTTGCCATGATGAGCAAACAAACTCTACTGTCCAAACTCTAAATCCGTGATTAGTTCATGTTTCTGCTTGCAAAAAGAAGCCACACATGCATCATGTCGGCTAAGCGGCAGGACAGCGTGCTACATTTTGTCTGACGTTTTATTAGGCTTTTGGGTTAGCGCATCATTATCTTGGCACTCCCGTGTTCCTAGTCAAAAAGAAAGGGGAAACAGAAGATTACCGGCTCAAGCTGTGGTAGTACTACATTACCGGCTCTAATCGAGTGTGTTTACTACAGTACTAGTTACAATCCCTGTCAAACGGAGTGCTATCCAAAGGGAGTAAATGCTAGTACTTGGCTACTCCACATACTGTAATTTTTTTGACTGATAGGATCAGCACTGTACGCACCATTTGCTCCTGCTCGCCGCAGCTTTCTTCGCCTCTTCGGGACCTGTCATGGATGATATGGGTGCAGCGAGGGGCCGGGTTACTGAATGTTTGTCCTCATATCTGTATCCGAGTTATTTGTCCTCATATTTGTATTTGGATGATATACAACGAAGGGTCAGGTTACTGGGGGCGTTCGTTTTAGCGATGGTTTCTGATTTTTAGTTGAAATTTCATTGTAACTGGTTTTTTTACTGTAACTGATTTAATTTTTTAGGCATAATTAATTAAAAAAAATGTAAAAATAGAAAAAAAATGTTAACCTATTAGAGACAATACAAAGGAACATGGGAAAAAAATACAAAAATATCTAAAATATCTTTAAAAATTTAGAAAAAAAATGAAATACTGAATAGTGAAAAAAAACAGAAACTAAAAGTAGAAACTAAAAAACCGAAACAAGCGGGGCCAATGTGAGTACCGAATGTGCCGCAGATGTGCCCTGGGCGCTGAACTGAACCGAACTGACTCTTCCGACGGCGCGGCGCGCGCGCGGGCAGTAGGCTGACCGCGCAGCATGCGTTTTCCCCTGGAATTCACACACAAAAGTCCCAGTTTTTGACGATTCGGGCGGGGTTTTGCTGCCTCGCGTGCCGGCCGGCAGCGCACGCCACGCTCGTCCAGGGGCGTTGGGTGCACCGCGTACGTCGTATGCTTGGCACTGTTGAGATGTCACGACGGCTGTGGTCCGGAGCCGTGAGTCGTCGCGTGGTTGCGCATCAACATAAAAACGTGGTCCTGGATGGGATTTTGTGCGTGATTTCACTCCATTTTGCCGGAAGACGTTGTTGGGGCGTGCGAGAGACACTGAGGCTGTGTTCTCTTCTTATTGAAAGCTACATCAGCAACAAGATGCTACTAAAATGCTAGTACTTCAAGCACGGGAATAAGGAGGTGTTCAGAATAGCGATGGGTTATGATTTTTTTACTGTAGCTGATTTATTTTTTTACTGTAGCTGAGTTGATTTATTTGATATAATTAAATTTAAAAAATTTAAAAATAGAAAAAACATATTAACCTATCACGAATAATGCAAAGGAATACAAGAAAAAAAGAAAATATAAAAAAGTCAGTGAAGTGTTGAATGAATAAAGAATCGAATCAAACCAATACACAATGAATGAATGAATGAAGTGTTGAAGGATGAGTTCTCAAAAAAAAAAAAAGTTAGGAGATGAAGCATTGGAAATAATAGGACGCTGCACTGATATGCAGGACTACTTGGAGGCATGGAGATACCGCACGGCGATAACCCAATAACAATGCCCCTAGACATCGACACTTACCATATATTGGTACATGCTCTGGAATATCTCTGAAACAAAGCTGTCCCTATTAATCGTCCTGTGTAAATGGGTAAAAAAATAGATTTCAGTCAAAAACTAACGACATCACAAGCATCGTTGTTCGTAGACAGTACCTCTTTAGTAGGGCATCTCCAATGGTCTGAGTCAGCTGGCTATTTGCATGTACACATCAGCATAAATCCTATGTGGAGGAAAGAGAGTATGCAAAAAAAATCGAGCCGGCTCTTCCTTAAGCACTAGGCTATAACAGAAAACGAGGCAGTCTCTATAAATGACTGTGTGTGCATGTAAGTATCAAATAGCTATCCTTATAGACAGTCCTTTGTATACTAGCTATTTAGTTGATGATGTGGAAGTCTCCTAGTTAGTTGCTAGCTAGGACCATTGGAGATGCCCGTAATCGGAGGAAAAGACAGCAGTCTGACTCAAAAGCGAAACAGGCCGTCCTAGTCCCTACCTCATTGGCACTGCAGTTCAGAGTTCTGACATTTGTCGTGTTGTTTTCTCCCTCCCCAGGCTTTTGGAAATGTGCAGTAACTCTCGGAATCACAGGCCTTTTTCAACGAAAGACTCCCCGACGGAGGTTAACATCGTTCGGAGACGTACTTTTCTCTCACTTAACATCGAACGACAGCGGCAGTACAACAGCTGAAATGCTAGTACGAACATCCTATATTATCTGGAGCAATATTGATTTTTCTGTTTGAACTTTGGACAATTTTAAGATCCCGTTCATTTCAGTTTTTTTTTAATTTCAGCTTCTAGCTCTAGTTTTTTTTTCACTATTCAGTAATTCGTCTCTTTCTGAATTTTTTTAGATTTTTTAGGTTTTTTTTTTAATTTTTCTTTTTTTCCCGTGTTCCTTTGCATTATCCGTGATGGGCTAACATATTTTTTTTCTATTTTTACATTTTTTAAATTTAATTATGCTCAAAAAGCCAAATCAGCTACAGTAAAAAAAGTCAGCTACAGTGAAATTTCAGCTAAAAACCAGAAGCCATCGCTAAAACGATCACCCCCTAAAACCATGCACTAAACGGCTTAAAAGTCTGGCTGTCAACTTCTAAAGGATGAAGTTATTTGAAATTCGTTGGTTTTTTAATTCTAGTGTTTTTGATTTTTTTGTTTTCTTTTTTCTCCTAAAAGATATAATGGAGTTTTACAATTTTATTTTATTTTTTTCTTTTTTAACTCAGAAAAAACTAACAACTGCTATAATACAATTGCAGCCAAAAGCCAACACTAGAAGTCATAGGCCAGACTTTAGGTCTCGCTCCAAATGATTTTTCTTTTGCATTGTCTGTAATGATATAACTTTTTTCTTTTCTTTTTTTAAAATTTAACTACTACAAAACTAGCAACCGCTATAGCATATTTTTAACGGTTACATTGAAAAAACCAAAAATTATATCTTATAACGAGTTAGAGCGCGACCTTTAAGCTTTTGAGAGCAACACCCAAACTTGTTTGTGTTGCAGTCATAACTGCTTACGCTACAACCAGTTAGTAAACTTACAGTCTGCTTAGTTGGGCTGAAAAAATGTGACTTATGGCTGAAATTGCATTATAGTTTGCTGAAATTACACTGTAGCTGACAGTGACTTATTTGACATAATTAATTTTAAAAGAATTAAAATTAGAAAAACTAGTTTAGGCCATCACAGACAATGCAAAGGAATATGGAAAAAATAGGCAAAAAATCTCAAAAAAAAGAGAGATAAAAAAGTGAGAAAATAATAAAATTTAAAAATAGTAAAAAATAAGTACTTTGACTAGCTATACTACTCGAAGCTGACATATATGGTCCTCTCACTGAAACCTTCTGCCTCAGAAGTTCTGAGCCACTCAAATGTACGCCTGTACAATGCAAGAACTCTGTTGCTATCGCTACTTGCTAGCACTGTGGCGATGATGTCCCGTATCTGCACCTTTGGCCCCACTCGTTTCGGCTTTTTTTCGGTTTCAGCTTCTAGCTTCTGCTTTTTTTCACTATTCAGTATTTCATCTTTTTCTGAATTTTTTTAGATATTTTAGGCTTTTTTATATTTTTTTTTCCGTGTTCCTTTGTATTGTCCCTAATGGGTTAACATATTTTTTTCTATTTTTACATTTTTTAAAATTAATTATACCCAAAAAGCCAAATCAGTTACAGTAAAAAAAAGTTAACTATAGTAAAATTTCAACAAAAAATTGGAAGTCATCGCTAAAACGAACGCCGAAGGGTCGTCAAAAGCTTTCGTTGCACCATCTGCGGCACCCAGCTTGTCGCTGAAAACCTGTAGCTGGTGACACATGGTACGGGGCAAGTGGAAATGGTGTTACACACATGTCGCTCAGTTTTTTCTAACTTATTTATTTTTTTAAACAAACAAAAAGATATGTTTTTTTATCATATATTCGAAATATCGAAACAATCTTTTTGAAACATCTTACTACCTTATTAATATTCAGTTTATTTATACAAACACTCGTGATAAAACTAAAAGATATTATCATATCTATAAACCTCCGAGAAAACTCACCCACAACTGCATTCCCATACGTAACGTTTCCTTACCGTACTGCTTTGCCGTCTCCGTCGCTGTTACGTGATATCGCACACATGGGCAAAGACAAAACTTGCTGAATTCCTAATCGAATCGACAAGAATCGAGAGCAAGGAATCAGAAATGAGCTATACACTTTCGATCGAACAACGGGCAGCCTGCACGGCTGGCTAGCATGCCAATCTGCCACCATCATTTCTGACATTTTTAAAAAGTTTTTCTCCATTTGCTACACAATGCAAACCGGATCCATCCTACATTCCTTTTCTTCACTATTGGAGTTGAATCACTCAACTCCCTCTCAGACTCTCTCTTGTCACTCCGATAAACACACACACAGAAGCTAATAGGATTGAATCACTCAATCTTTTTCTTGTCTGCTACAACTTGACACAAAAAATATAGGGAGTTACACGGCTTAAATAAACCTTATGCATGCTCACACACGACCATCCATGCACCCACTAACTTGAGCCTATTCTCATGCCACGATCTCCTGAAATTTTTCCAAGATACACAAGACTCGGCCCTCCCATGACCACGCTCGTAGACTATCGACCGCTTCCAACTTACGACCACTTCACATGACCGCTTCATCAGTGGACTTACGACCACGACTGCTTCTATGACCACTGCAGCCTTATGACCAAGGTTGCTTGTACGACCACTACAGCCTTACATATGACCACAGCTACTTCTACGACCACTGCAACCTTACGACCATGGTTGCTTCATCTTGATGCTTCGACCATGGCTTCTCACGTACTTAAGGACGATAGATAGTAAAGAAAAGGACTAATCATAATATCTATCTTTCAAAGGTTCACTAAAAAGACAGTTGGCGAGTCTCTATGTATGTCTTGTCTGGAAAGAGGAGGACTTAACGATTATTCGTTCGTCGGAACCAGACTGTCTTCGTGCTTGATGTCTTCCACTACCTTCATGCTTGGAGTCTTTGACCACCATCGTATTTGGAGTCTAAGATCACGAAAACACTCGGGGATCCACCAAACATACTCAAGGATCCTTGAACCCGATCACGCCTATGGTACTTCAACTGGTTCTTTGACCACTACATCGACTGTGGCTTCGACCACTTACAACTCATCAAGATTAAATCTAACATTCTCCCCTCAATCTTGATGTGTTGACTCACTAATATGGATCGCATGTATCTTCTTGTCACTCGTAGTGGCCTTCTCTTCGTCGTCACATCACCGCCTTTGGCTCACGTCAAAAGCTTCACATAGCAGCTTCGCACCATCGTCGTTGTCGGTCTCACACCGACTTCTCGTAGCAGTATCACACTGCCATTTGGCGCCGGCATCACACCGACTTCTTCCTGGTAGCGGTCTCACACCGCCACCTTCACTTCGACTAGAGCCAAACTCTACTGAACATGCAAAGACCTATACACGATTACTACATGCAAAAGACTTATTAAACATGAAGATACAAACTTTATCAAGATTAGTATTTATTTTCCTCCCTAATCTTGACTGACTACATTTCACGTATCTTCACAGAAGAGTTGGCTCATCATTACTCTGAATGTCATAGAGTAGCGCTTTCTTCTCCTTTCCTTTTCCTTTCACCTCCTTTCCTTTCTCAGGACACTCGTATGTGAAGTGACGAAGCTCTTGGCAGTATAGCACATCATCTTGGTTTTTTCAAACTTTCTTCGACCACCACCACTGCTGGTACCGCCAGAGGAGCCCTTGCCATTTTGCTTCGACGACTGAGTCTCCCACTCGGCCTTGGTGAGAAGCAAATAGTCTTCATCCCCCTTCTCGCGCTTGCGTATCTGCTCCTCGTACGCTTTGAGATGGCCAATTGCCTCCTCGAACAGCATGGTCTCCACATCGAAGAATTGCTCAATTGCAGCGACACCTGCACAAACTTGTCAATAACTGAATCGAGCAACTTCTTGACAAGTACGTTGTCCTCCAGGGTGGCACCAAGACCATTGAACTTGCTCGCAAGCCCACACTGATCTTGTCGGTAAACTCATCAATGGAGTCGCCTTGCTTCATGTGTAGAGCCTTGAATTCACTTTTCAAGGTCTACAGCCACGCTTACTTCACTCGATCGGTGCCAAAATACATAGTCTTCAAGCTCTCCCACACCTCTTTGGTTGTCTTCTTCTTGGCAACCTGGTGGAGCATATACTCAGGAATGGCTTGAAAGATGCATGCGAGTGCCATCTTGTCCCCCCTCCTCTCCACGACTACTCCGGCTACGAATTTGATCGCTTCCCAGATGTCCTGTGCCTCCATACTTGCCTCCATCTTGATCGCCCAGATGGAGTAGTTGGAGGAGGTGAGCATCGGGTATTGGAGAGAGACGCCTCCCTCCTTCGTTGACCGCGACACTTTGCTGCCGTTTGCTCGGAGGTGGACATCCTGTTGAGGCGGAGGTACTTGGGCATACACCAGATCAAAAACTTATGTTCTTATGCCAATTGTTGGAGTCGAATCACTCAATTCTCTCTCATACTCTCTTGTCACTCTGATAAACACACAGAGGGAGACTAATATGATTGAATCACTCAATCTTTTTCTTGTCTGCTGCAACTTGACACAAAAACTACAGGAGTTACACTGTTTAAATAAGCCTCATGCACGCTCACACACAACCATCCACGCACCCACTAACTTGGGCCTATTCTCATGCCACGATCTCTTGAAATCTATCCAAGATCCACAAGACTCGGCCCTCCTACGACCACGCTCACAGACTGTCGACCGCTTCCAACTTACAACCGCTCCACAGGACCACTTCATCTTCCGACTTATGACCACTGCAGCTTCTACGACCACGACTGCTTCTACGACCACTGCAGCCTTACGACCACGACTGCTTCTATGACCACTGCAGCCTTACGACCACTGCTGCTTCTACGACCACTGTAGCCTTACGACCACGGCTGCTTCTATGACCGCTGCAGTCTTACGACTTACGACCACGACTGCTTCATCTCGATGCTTCGACCATAGCTTCTTGTGTACTCGGAGTCTTCGATTGTCTTCATGCTCGATGTCTTCGACTACCTTCGTGCTTGGAGTCTTCGACCACCTTCGTACTCGGAGTTTTCAACTACAAAAACACTCAGGGATCCACTAAACACACTCGGGGATCCCTGAACCCGATCACGGCTATGGTATTTTGACTACTGCATCGACTGTGGCTTTGACCACTTACAACTCATCAAGATTAAATCTAACATTCAACACTTGTCTGTGTTGCAAACGCCGCTCATTCGCCACCGGTCATGGCGGGCTTAACCTTTCTGACTCACATGCCAACTGACGGACTGAATTTTCGCTCATGGACTCCCGTTTAACAGTGCCCACGTTTTTCTACACATGACCGACCCATACGCCTCAAGTGCTAGTTCAAGTGCAGTGATTCCAAATGACCATATATCAGCTCTGTACAAAGATGGAAATTGGCTGTGAGTCCATCTCGATTAGTAAATAGCAACATAAAAACAATACAAAACATTGGAGCCTTGGCAACTCATCTAATGCAATGTGAAAATATAAGTTTTCAAACATCAGGTGGTTGGTCTCAATTTCATCTTCATGTCATCTCACTTTTATCTTACTATGAGATAATGAGAAGATTTGCTTTTTTGGAGTACCAAAAGCAAGCATGGCATCATTATCAAATATGAACATGAAGGCCCACGGTATGAAAATATGAACATAAAAACAGACGTTTGAAAATTAATTTATTTGAAAAATGACTGCAGTGCAAGTTATGCGAACAGTCCCAAGAACACTCGACACAGACAGACTAGCGGAGTCGGCCGGCGAACCAGAGATATCGCTCGGACGAGTTGTGGTTTTGCGGGTTGAGCGTCAACGCGGGAGTGGACCGCGGCCCATGCATCGCCGCAGTTGGGCGGCCCATGCATCGCCGAGGCAACTTGAAAGGAGGCCGAACCTTCGCGGCACACCAAGTTTAGCTAGGAACGTGTGGGAACTCGAAAGAGATAATATTGGGCCACGTGCAAACAATTGTTTTGGGCTAGATAGGCCTAATCTAACAACTGACCGTGTCCGACCTGGATCCAGTCTAGGTAATCCCATCCAATCTTTGTTGGATTCGAGTTCGGCTGTGGTATGCAGCGTGGATGTGAAGCCTATATATGGTTATTGGATTTCTAGTTGTTTCGACTTTGTTTTAGCCCTTTTATCCTTTTCCACATAATGGCCGCCGCCGGCGACTGGTCGTCCCTGCCGGCAGAGCTCCTCAGCGAAGCCTCCGGCCGCCTGTCCGCCGACGCGGACCAGCTCCACATCCACGAGGTCTGCACCCACTGGCGCGCCTCCACATCGCGGCTGGCCGCCTGTCGTCCGTGGATTGTCGCCGGCCGCGAGCCGTGGCACTTTGTTGGCCCGATCGGCGACCACTCCTTCTGGCTCCCTCATGGCGGCCAAAGGATCTACCTTGGAGCCCCGGCCGGCCTCCCGTACTGCTGCGGAACGACCCGTGGCTGGCTCGCTCTGACGGACTGCCTGCGATCCCCCACGCGATTCATCCTCTGGGAGCCCCTCTCCAAAGCTGAGATCTCGCTGCCCTGTTTGCCCGCCGTCGCCCAAGTCTTCCTCTCTGCTGACCCGCTCACCTCGTCGGATTGGGTGGCGATCGCGAGCGAGAAGATCTCTCAGTCCGACAAAGCGCAGAGGCTCTTCTTCTGGCAGCCTGGAGACGCCGCCTGGACCATGCAGCTCGAGCGAGCAACCGCCAGAATTGACAGCGCGGCGTTCCACCAAGGGAGATTCTACTTCACAGACAAGACGTGGACCCTTCACATCTACGATCTTGAAGCTTCTCCGCCTAAGCGTATCCGGAGCAAATACCTTTACCCTGCAGTGAAACGGCTGTGCAGGTTTGAAAGGCTCCATGGCATGCGCGCGGTGCATGTGGTGGCCTGCAACGGCGGCCTGTTGCTCGTTGTGTTGCACTGGGGACAGCACCCGACGCTCAGCGAAGTCTACAAGCCGGACTGGACAGCGGAGCATCTGGAGCTCGGGGAGAGGGTGACCGATCTCGGTGAGTACTCGCTGTTTTTGGGCCGTGGCGATGCCTTTGCCCTCTCTGCGAAGGAGTTCCCTGCGATCAGGAGAAACTGTGTCTACTTTGTGGAGCACGATAAAGTCAAGCACGACCGTTGGGCAATTGTGTTCGATTTGGGGTCAAACGCTTCGGAGCAAATTCGGTATCCCGAAGGGCACATGGAGGATGGGAGCAATAGCAATTACTGGTTGGCGTATTCGTGGTTCTGCCCCAGAAGACCGCTGTTGAAGCAGTGACCTCTCCCTTGGAATGCGAGTTGTGCCATGGTTCCCTTGGGCCACGAGCAATCAACTGCCTGCAAACAAATTACAGAGGAGAACTGCCTTTAGAACAGCCACAAAATGAACACTGAGAATGGAGCAACTGTTCTTCCTGTCATAAAATGGTTTCCTTTTCATGATTAAGAACCAAACACCACATAAGGTTACCTAGTAAAAATTAAGAAGATAGCAGTAGTTAGTATACGAGAAACCACGCAGGAACGAGACACTTACAGCAAAGTTGGAATTGTAATAATACCCCTTGTGCAAAGTCTGATGAGTCCAAAACAGAGGAAGCCGATCTGCATCATATCGCCCATCAACAAAAGCATTTGTTTTTCCCCCTAAAATGGCCAGCATCAGCATCCACAATAACTGTCTTCTAACGATGAGTAAAAATCGTTCCTGGTTCCTGGTAGTATTTAAGAACGTCGTATGGATTTTGTTGGCATTCAATGCAGGGATCCAACAACACATATAAGTGAGCAATTATTTAAGGGTTCATTCATGGTACTAAAAGATAATGAATGCATTTTGCACAGCTATATAATTTCATTTGCTGGTCAAATAGTAGCAACTCCATTCCTTCTTCAGTATACCACAACATCGTAATATAACTTCAGGGATGCATAAAATATGTATACTTTCAGTGACCAACAACAAATGTTTTATATAATGCATAAGTTTGTGATAACCCGCTGTTTCACTCAATTGTGTCATTTCCCAGCAGAATGTTGGTAAAGCAATACGAGCTGAAGAATGATTGAAAAATCTCTCTCCCCTCATCGCATGTGCCACGAAACCATCTTATACAAGTAAAACTTCGATAAGCATGATTTACTTTCGTCAACGCCATGACATGTTACATGTATCAAAGTATCAAACGGACAAACTACAAAACTATAACATAGAAAATTGGACAATAAGTCAAGGAATATACTATTGATATTATCTAGATGACAGCTAGATATATTTGCTGCCGCCTCTCCTTCTCCCCCACCACCGCCGCTGAGGAGGCTGAAGAAGAGAGGAAAGAAGGATATGACCACTAGGGGTATTATATTTATCTCCTAATCAAAGTTATTCTGAAGTATCAGCTAAGTGTGGCGCATACTGTTGATATGCATTCCTTTCATTGGCTGCAGAGAGAGAAATCAGGGAAAAACAACAAAAAAGATAAGCATGCATCAAGCAAAGAGAACAAGTTGGAGAGGACTGTTCCAGAGGAATGAAAAGTAATGCCTTCATTGTTGAGTTTTTGATCCCTGCGTTATGTTTTTTGTTAATCTCATACTGATTTTATTCATGCAGTTTGTTGATGAAAAAAAGACTGTTCACAATCAAAAGGCAAAGATCAATGCACTGTATCCAAGATATACTAGCAGCGAATTTGTTTCAATGACTTAGTTAATAGAAACTAGAAAGACTTGTAGGATATATCCAGCTTGTTGGTTCCTGCAAGAAATCAGTTCTAAAATCCAGTCATGTGTGTCGCAGACTTGCAGTGCTTTCGTATGTTCTGCTCCAATAAATGCCATTGTATTTTTTTTTCTTTTTCTGTTTTAACTTGATGCACCAAAGTCCAAAACTGATCTGTGATGTATTGACAGAATGGATCTTGGAGTACAAACAAAAGAGACCAGGTCTGAAAGTTTTGCAGCAAAGAATAGATGAGTTTATAACTGCTCATGAGGAACAGCAACAGCAGGTATCTCCCGTTCTTTCAAGAATCAAGAGACACCTCTACTGCTTTATAACAAGTTTCTTCTCCAAACAAGAATTAAAAGCATTCAGTTCAGCACATTACCCAAACCCATACTCTCTTACCCAAAAAGAACTGCATTTCTTTTGTTTCCTGAGTCCTGACACCTGTTTGTTTAATTCAGGAGAGAAAAGAGAGAGGCACGCGCTGCGGAAGAAGGATGGGCGGTTGTGGTGCATCGTAAGTAAGGACTTGTGAGCCCGGTTCTGGGCAGCTCAGCTCGCGACCCTCGCAAGCCGACTCGAGCTAGGAAATAAGCTAAGCTGAGCCGCAACTTCGGGTAATTCAGATGCAATGCCGTTGTAATGCCGCCTCCTCTGGCAGCGGAGCCAGCCAAGCCCCTGTTGCCCAAATTTGCCTCTCCCCCAAACCAAGAGGGTATGGAAGTACCTCCACCTCTTGCGTGGCGAAGTGAATCAGTAGCACCCGAGGCCGAGGAGTATCCCCATCGTCATCGACAATGTATGCCGTGTTGGGGCGCAAGCCAGTGGACATGGCCGCGAAAGCCTGGTTTGCACCTAGGAACAGAGAAAACCCATCACCAATGCTCCGACTGGGGAAAAGGTGGAAGGTATCCTCGTCCTGCCGAACAATCGAGAAGAGCCTAGCCTCAACAATTGCAGCATCAGACTCCGCTTGAAGCAAAACGCATAGGAAGACCTGGCCACCAATGCTGAACACATGGTGGCCGTGCTCACTCCATGGCGTCATCCCGACGGCCAACTCTACTGGAATGTCGATCTCAATAAGAGGCGGCGGCTGAAGAGGAAATTGCACACCCAATAACAGAGCTTGCTCGATAAGCTCGTCGAGCAGGGGTCATGCTGACCTGGCTCAGCTCCTATTGGGTTGATGTGGTTGCCTAGATCGCGGTCGATGAACAGTCGGTCTGGTGCAGCCGCGATGTAGACGACGCCGTCCACTTCCACGATTGATCTGGCGGGGTGTTCAGCCACATGGGGCATCACAGTCCAGAAACTGGGGTTCTGGAAGTGCTGGTTCCAGGTGAGATTGAAGTCGGGGCCGCGGAGATGGCGCATGTGTACGTAGGTAAGAGACTGAGAGCCGACGGTGATGGACCATCGGGCAGATCCCCGATCCGCTCTTCTCGGCCGCAGACGACGCAGTAGACGGTGGTGACGTTGCCGGGGGTACCGGAGAGCGATGATGCCGAGGGAGCAACCCCAGCAGATGGCACCGCGAGGCGGGGGAGAGAGGGGGAACACTGGTACCAGGGCTCCATCAGAGACGCCCAACAGCTTGATCGTGTCGCCAGCATTCCGCGGCGACAGCAACAGCCACGGGCCACGGGTGGGGGGGAGGGCCCTGCGCCAGTCGCGGCAGACGCCTCTCATGGCGTCGACGCTGCGACGAGACGGGAGGAGGCGGACGGCGATCTCGAAGAGCACATCGTCAGGCAGAGCGGCGAGATCCATGGGCGACCTTTCGGTGTTTGGGCGGGAAACGTAGCTAGGGCTTGTGTTCGTGTTTGGATTTGGGGAATGGGTGCCCCTCGGATATCGGCGGTTCCCTATTTATAATCGGGAACAAGCCCCTCCGATAGGGCTTGTGTTAGTGATGGAGGTATGCTCCAGAAAGGCTTAAACTCAAGGTTAAGAATTTGGAGGGCTGACATCTTATATAAATCTGGAATAGGAAAATAAATTCATTCCAAGTTCTAAACAAGTTCAGATGAGCCGTTGAACAAATTAATAGGGATTATTCCAGAGAAGCTATTTCTTGTCAGGTATAGCACTCTGAGTGACGAGCTAGTAGACAATGATTGAGGGATACTTCCACTAAGAAAGTTATATGCAAGATTGACATATCTAAGAGATCTACTTCTAGCACCTAATGACCCAGGGATGGCACCTTCAAGCTTGTTATTTGCAAGCATTAGAAATTGTAGGTGTCGTAGCACCTTCAAGATTGACAGAGTAGGAAGCAAGCACTAACACAAAACAGAGTAGGATCTTCAGAATCTCAAGATATGAAAACCACTGATTGTTGCCCATATCTGAAGACAAACATAAAGTAGAAAACATATGCAAGGGCGGGCCGCTGGCTGGCTGTTGCTGGCCGGCAAGTCGCGGCGCAGCGCGCGACTTCAGCGGTGGCGCGGCGCCTGAGGACGCGCGCGAGAAGATCCCCTGTGGTGGCTCCTGTCGGCTACCGTGCTGCTGGGCGCCGACGGCTGGGAGACTCGGGAGACGCCGAGACGGGGAGAGGGAGGCTGAAGCACTAGGGTTCAAGGGGGTAGCCGCCAGCCGGGCAGGCTAATGGCTTCAGGCCATAGTTTTTTGGCTGGACCGTGGGACTTGGGGCTTGGGCTATATCGGGACTTCGGGAGGGATGCAGCTTGCAGGCAATGGGCTTGATTGGTTGATGCTAGGAATAATATAGGCTAAATTATAGAATTTAAATTTTAAATTAGATTAAAATTATTTGAATTATACACTATTATTTTCTCACATCTAGGGCTGAAGCCCATATTATTATGGGCTCATATCCGCTCGTGGCTCTGATCAACTGAGGGGGCGCTCGAAAATAGCGATGACTTCTAGCTGAAATTTCACTGTAACTAGCTGATTTTTTTACTGTAATCGAGTTGGCTTATTGGGCATAATTAAATTTAAAAAATGCACAAATAAAAGCGGCACGCTAACGTATCATGAACAATGTAAAGGAATATGAAAAAACAAAACACAAAAATACGAAAAAAAACAAAAAAACACTACGCAACGAAAGTGCTACAGTACCTACTACAGTGTTTCCGCAGCCAGAAGCTACCACTGAACTCCATCATGAATCAGCCATCCTCGTTGGTGATCATCCATCTTTCTTGCTTGCCAGGGTCAGCCTAACCCGCAACACTCAAACCTAGACGCGCCAGCCAAAAACCAGATAGAGCTAGAACGAGCTAGCAGACTGCGCGACCTAACCTAATATAGCTGAGCAAATGTATGGGGCAGCAAGACAACTCGCGCCACGCCATTCAATTTGGGTATTCAGCCAAGTGTTGAGCGCGTAAATAACACTGTAGCTAACTCTTTTTTTTACAAATCTAGCACTTATGCCTAAATTACAAATCTAGCCTCATACTTGAACCTACCACGTTAGAGGATCGCAGTAGGAAGCTACCGCAGTAGCCGACTGCGGTAGCATCCATGTATGCATTTATATCACTAATTAATATCACTAATAACTAATCAAGCCCTAATTAATCACATGCATCGGGCCCGCTATGCCCCTGAGCAGTAGGTTGACTAGCCTGACCCATGTCGCGGTCGGGTGTCGCGACAACTTTGTGGATCTTGCCACTTGCCGCGTCGGGCTAGTCTATGTCGTGCTCATCGGTGGTGCCGCAGTGGCCGAATGTTGTTGTGCCTAGGTGGCGCCGTAGGAGCCACACGTTGCCCACTGGTTCTTTTGTGCTCAGCAAGGGGACCAGATTTGTAATTTCGTACTGTATAGACTAATTTCTAAATTAAAATGATATAATAGGATCAAATAAGAAATTCTTATGCCCATCCTAATTCGTGATGGCCAGCTGACCTATCATGTTGCGTCTTTCAACATCACCTCAAACTGTAGCTAACCTGCGCGAGCGATATTGAGGCACTGCTCAATTTAGCTTATGGCTTCTGTTTTTCCCTATTTATTATTATTATTTATTTATTAGGTTTTTTTGCCTTTTTCTTTTTTTCTGTATTCCTTTGCGTTGTCTGTGATGGCTAATGTAAAAAAGCCATAAAACTAACGCTATTCTGAACACCCCTTGAGAGATAGGGTGTAGCCCCCAAGAAGACACGAGCCAAGATATGGTAGCGACTGACGAAGTTTGTTTTACGATCTTCGAGACACAACTTTGATCGTTATTTTTTTATAATATTATATTAAAATATACTAATAATATTATTGTTGTGGCTATAGACCAAACAGAGAGAGTATGGTAGTGGAGAGTTAGGTGAACAATGTCCTCTTGTCTTTCCCAAGGGCTCAACATGATATATATATGTGTGCCCTCGTAAGGAGCGTCTTTACACTCGTAACCTTACATCGAGCCTCATTCCGAGGGCATTTATGTCATTACACATGTCCTGCTCGGGACTTACAACTTTACAACAGGCTAGCTGGGTTTAGGTGGGGGCCACCCCTACAACAGGAGCCTCTCATGGTGAAGGGTTTCACAGGCCGAAACCATGTTGCCGAACCCTTTGGCCCCCTCCGTCCCTGCGGCCTGTGATCTTGTGTGATTGTGGGCGAAGATGATTTGGCGCTTGTAGCCCCTCGTGGCTCCGCGGAGTCGGATTCGCGGGACCGCACGCGGAGCCGATGTCGAAGTCCTGTGCCGACGCAAAAGATGAACTCGGCGCCGGGTGGTCGCAGGCGGAGTCGTAGTTATTCTGCGGGGGTGGGGACCTCGTCGATGCAGAGCAGGCAGGCAGGCGCCGAAAGCTGGAACGCCACACGCGTGAGCGACCACGTCAGTCCGAACGCCCGGTGGTTGGGCGCGCGTGGTCGGGCGCGTCGGTTGGACTCCCGCCGGTTGCACTTCCCAAAATTGGCTATATATGCGGCCGTAGCGGTGTGATGAAGTATTGCTGGGATGGCTTGTCTCAAGAATATGCCTCTTCCGCTCACGAGCATGCGGCAGGGTTGGCTTTGGTTGAAGCGCTCCGTGCATGCTTGTGGATGGAAGAAGGTGCATTCTTGAGCTGGCAGAAAGACTTGCGCCCCTCGTGCGAAGAGGGTGGACCGCTGGACTTCGGCCGGCAGGATAGCCTAGGGCCATCCTAGACGTCCTCCGAGCTTGGGGCCATCGCTTGCGTCCGCGAGCGCGCTCCTCTGTCCGGTGGCTGGTTTTGCGGCGATCGGTGTGGACGCCCTTCGACAGGCCCTCTGCGTAAGCGCTCTCTGCAACCTAGCATCCATGGGAAGGTGTGGGACACATTAGGGGGCGGAAACGATTTTGGTAAGAGTGAAGGGATATGATGTGCAGCGAGTGCCGGGGTTGTCCTGAGCCACCAAAGCAGGGGGCGCCTTCTGGCGCGATGTGCCGACGCGCAGTTGTGTGTCGAAGTGCCCGAGCCGAAGGCGGACCCGGGGTTGCCCTACGGAGACGAAAGTCTCGTCGCGGAGCCGGAGGCGTTCCGCCAAGGCGAAGGCTTCACGGAAGGCGGAGGCGCGTTGCCGGAGTTGTTGTGTGCAGATTGCTGGGCAGACGCGTGGCGGGGCGCTATTGGTGCGTTGATCTCGATTGTAGCTGTACAAACTCGGAGCCGGGGTCCATAGGTGGGGCCGCAGCTGGCCTGCGGGGGCGGAGTGCACAGGTGCGACAAGTAGGGACGTCTCGCGCGTATGAGCGGCCGCGCCTTTTCGACTTCCGTCGGTCGCGCTGTTCCGTGCACGGGCGACCGCGTGGCCTCGACTTCCGCCGGTTACGCTTTTCCGCTCACAGGCGACCGCGTCGCCTCGACTTCCGTCGGTTGCGCTTTTCCGCGCACGGGCGATCGCGTCGCCTCGACTTTCGCCGGTTGGTTTCCCTATGTGGGGGACAGCTGTATATATACACCGGGAGGGCTTTGGCGCCTTTCGGGCGTAGCTGAGATGATCTTGATTTCGAAAATATGCCTTCTTTGGTTCATGAACATGCAGAAGAGTATCGCCATGTTGATGAACCGAGGGAGGTCTATTCTCGAGCACAATATAGGGCGAGCACCGGCCGCGGCATGCCGACGGCGAGGGCGATTGGTTGAGTTCTGCTTCGTGCCAAGCGCACGGCGTCGGGTTGGCCGCTGAGGTGGCGCTCGAGGTTGGTGCCGTTCCCTGCAGTGTCCCCGAGCAGCTGCGGAGGGGCGCCGCTGAGCGGGCGCGACACGGTTAGCGCGCAGCGCAGCCCGCAGGGACGTGCTCGAAGTGTCGGAGCCCAGGGCGGACTCGTGGTTGCCCTACGGAGGTGGAGTCCCCGTCGAGGGCAGGGCTGAGGTTGTCTCGCAGAGGCGAAGGTTCCGCCGAAGGCAGTGCCGGAGTTGACCGTGCAGATTCCCGAGTGGACGCATGGTAGAGCGCTATTGGCGCGTCGTGCGCTGTTAGGTACTCTTGCACGACCGTCGTTTGACTGGGCCTGGTGCGCGTGGTCAGTTGTGGCAGTTCAGCTTCAATCATGGGGAGGCGAGCGGTTCGCCTTCTCCCGGGGGAATGTAGGGGTCTTAAATACCCCCTGCTGTGCACCACCTGAGTGCGCTCGCCTCTCCTTCCAACTTCTAGCCGCACGCCTTCAATCCCCTGTGTGCCTTTCTTCCGCCGTCGTCGCATATCGCCGAGGAGGACGATGGCACAGGACGGAGAGCGCGCTCGACAGACCGGCGACGGCGCTGCACTTCGGCCACCGTCGCCACTTGAGGTGGGACACACGCTGGAGGGGTGTGACCCCACGCAGGTGGACAGGTGGTGGGCGGTGACGGAGAGGGGAGGTCCTTGCTCCCGTGTCCTGGGCTTGACGCTAGTGACTGAAGAGACGATTCGCGGCCTCTTGCGCGAAGGGAAGCTGTCGGACCGCCGGGATGTGCGACTGCCTACGAGTGAGGAGACCGAACCGCACCCCGTGGAGTCGGAGGTGATCATATTCATCGCCTATTTCAAGGCTGGGTTACGGATTCCAGCTCACCGACTTGTCGGGGACGTCTTGCTGACTTTTGGGCTTGAGCTGGCGTAATTAATGCCGAATGCTATATCGCGTCTTGCTTTGTATAGCTGGGCGTTGCGTACGGAGGCGTGCTGGCCGATCGCGTCGTTGTTCGCCTTTCTCCACGACGCACAGTGCGAGGCAGAGGACCAGGCGAACGGGACGTTTCGCGGCTTCGACTGCGTCGACTTCGTCCTGCTGTTGCGGTGCGAGAAGATCTTTCCCGCAGGTTCGTCTCGGTCGGAGTGGGAGCCGAACTAGATGAGGCGGTGGTTCTACCACCGTGTGGCGAGCGGTAGCGGCCTTGAGTGTTCAGGGCGGCCGGTGATGTTCAACAGCACGCCCAGTGCGCCGGTAGATGATGAAGATCGCCGAATAGCGCGGAGGCTTGTGGGGATCTCTGCCCGCTTCAATATGCGCGACCTCGCCGAGGAGTTTGTCATGTATGGCGTGGCACCACTTGCTGCGGAGTGGCGTATGACTCCTGGGAAACTTCGGCGCAACAACGTACGCCCGTTCGTGTTTTCGCTGCCGAGACCCTCCGGTCTATGTAAGTGTTGATGGGGCTCAACTTCCTTGTGCGGCCCCTCGAGCTCGTTGTTTTAAGTTACGCCCGTTCCCACTCACAGAGGCTTCGCTAGAAGACGTGGAACATGCGGTGGGCGCGTTCCTCGGACCGTATACGGCTAGGGAACACGCCCTGCGCGTAGCTGCGACTGCGGAGGCTGGTTTGGGGCGGATAAACCGGGTGTGCGAAGCCATGGGCATGAGGGTGCCAGAGCGCACCATTCCAACCCCAAGCCCACCTCTCCACGATTTCACGGGAAAGGGAGTACCAGCGGGCACAAGCTCCGCCTCGTCGGAGCATGTTGACCCGGTGGTAGGCGCCGATGCGGAGGACAGCGTGGGATGTCTGGGCGCTGGCACAGAGGAAGAGCGCGGCGTGGTCGAGGCAAAGAGAAGCCGCCTTGCCGCCAGGCGGCGCTGAGGCGGAGCCATCGCCCGTGGGGGATGATGGGGTGGAGTCTTTGTCGACGGCGGTTATGGAGGCGGGCTCGTCGCGCTGCTCCCCGAAGGCGAAGCGAGCTCGCACGCTGTCGCCCCTTCGCTCAGCGAGGGGGTTCACTGTAGTGAGCAAGGTCGGGGCCCTATGGGACTTCGACTCATATACCGAGTGCCCCTGCTTCGGCGTCCCTGCGGTCTCGTCCGGGTCTGCGGTTGCCGAGGGCGGGGGCCTGGTGGAGCTAAGCTTCGACACAGAGGCCCTCCCGTCTGGCGGGGTGGTCGGGGAGGTCGCTGCCCTTGTGGAGTCTGGTGGGGTCGAAGGTAGGCTGAGATTGCTTAGTACGACCATGCTAGACGTTGCTAGCGTTGACTGCCATGTCCCCTTGCAGCAACATATTTCCCTGAGCGTGGGTATCCCACGAAGCGCGAGGACGACCATTTGGAAGGGACATCCGATGCCACTGAAACTGTCACTGCGGATGCCGCGCGGAGCCTAGCGAACTTCGTCCCTCGACCGGAGGTGCTGGCGGCATGGTAGGGAGTGGCGGATAGCGCGGTCGCCAGTCTAGACCGCCAGACACTACAGACCTGTGGGTCAGGACTGCTTGGGAGAGTCCTAGAGGTCTCCGATATGAGGGTGGGTACCTGACCCTTTGCAGTACACAGCCCTTTGGAGGTATACTGATCACTTTATCATGTAGACCGTTGCCGTCGGCCGGGCGCTGCAAGCGGCCCATGACCGTAAACGGGAGGTATTGGAGGACCGTTGCCCACTTGTGCCCTACGGGGTGTACATGAAGAGGTGTGCGGCATACGGGCCCAAACACCTCTTTTTTGTTCAAAGATAGCAATTCAATTGCTATTGTCTTCTTCCAATCTTCCCAATCTGATCTTTTCTAACATTCAGCGAGCGATGTAGGCTCGGGATCAAGATCAATGATTGTAGCAATTTTATTTGCGAAGTAGATATCGACACTAGCTGTTGTCCTGTTCAGTAATTCTCCCGTGTGCACATAATTTATAGCAATTTCTTCATGAGTTGCTTCTTCTAGAGCGATTGCTTCTTCTGAAGCTTCAACTTGTGCATCACTTCTTTCGATTACAATGGCAAGTCTCTTTAGTTTTTTTTGGCTCCGATGTGTGCGCACACATCCATACCGATGAGGATATTCAGATCCAGTATGTCCTTTTCAAAAGATATCATACTTGTATTAGGTCTCAACTGGCTCCTCTTCCCATTCTGGGGGAATTCAATGATCGGCTGTGATAAATTCTTCTCATCATTTTTCGCCAGGCGTCTCCAGTTACTTTGGATCGTTATTTTTTATAATATTATATTAAAATATACTAATAATATTATAATATTATAGAATATTTTTAACAATAAATCTAATGATATAATTTTTGTATAGCCAATCTAAATAGTTTTAAATCTATTGATGGTTAAATTTTAAAAAATTTGACAGCATGAATTCTAAGAAGTTAAATAAAAAATAATAGAGAGAGTACAACATATAAAAAAGGGCTCTTTAAGCCGTGTTTGGAACGTATAAATTTCATAAAATTTTTTTATAGAAAATAGCATAATTTCCATAGAAATACTACCATTCCGAACAGGATCTTACTGGCCACATACCCTCAAAAAAAAAAAAAAAAAAGGAGCTTCTTGGGCCGGATTTCCCAATCTACCTACGGACCTTGTCCGACCTGGACGCAGTCCGGGTATCCAAACCGAGTCCGATCTTCTGTTGGATTCGAGTTCGCCTAACACTAGTATGCAACATGTATTTAAAGCCTACCTTCTCTCTCGAAAAAAAAACTCGAGACAATCGGGATATTGGATTTCTAGTTGTTTCGACTTTGTTTTAGCCCTTTTATCCTTTTCCACATAATGGCCACCGCCGGCGACTGGTCGTCCCTGCCGGCAGAGCTCCTCAGCGAAGCCTCCGGCTGCCTGTCCGCCGACGCGGACCAGCTCCACATCCACGAGGTCTGCACCCACTGGCGCGCCTCCACATCGCGGCTGGCCGCCTGTCGTCCGTGGATTGTCGCCGGCCGCGAGCCGTGGCACTTTGTTGGCCCGATCGGCGACCACTCCTTCTGGCTCCCTCATGGCGGCCAAAGGATCTACCTTGGAGCCCCGGTCGGCCTCCCGTACTGCTGCGGAACGACCCGTGGCTGGCTCGCTCTGACGGACTGCCTGCGATCCCCCACGCGATTCATCCTCTGGGAGCCCCTCTCCAAAGCTGAGATCTCGCTGCCCTGTTTGCCCGCCGTCGCCCAAGTCTTCCTCTCTGCTGACCCGCTCACCTCGTCGGATTGGGTGGCGATCGCGAGCGAGAAGATCTCTCAGTCCGACAAAGCGCAGAGGCTCTTCTTCTGGCAGCCTGGAGACGCCGCCTGGACCATGCAGCTCGAGCGAGCAACCGCCAGAATTGACAGCGCGGCGTTCCACCAAGGGAGATTCTACTTCACAGACAAGACGTGGACCCTTCACATCTACGATCTTGAAGCTTCTCCGCCTAAGCGTATCCGGAGCAAATACCTTTACCCTGCAGTGAAACGGCTGTGCAGGTTTGAAAGGCTCCATGGCATGCGCGCGGTGCATGTGGTGGCCTGCAACGGCGGCCTGTTGCTTGTTGTGTTGCACTGGGGACAGCACCCGACGCTCAGCGAAGTCTACAAGCCGGACTGGACAGCGGAGCATCTGGAGCTCGGGGAGAGGGTGACCGATCTCGGTGAGTACTCGCTGTTTTTGGGCCGTGGCGATGCCTTTGCCCTCTCTGCAAAGGAGTTCCCTGCGATCAGGAGAAACTGTGTCTACTTTGTGGAGCACGATAAAGTCAAGCACGACCGTTGGGCAATTGTGTTCGATTTGGGGTCAAACGCTTCGGAGCAAATTCGGTATCCCGAAGGGCACATGGAGGATGGGAGCAATAGCAATTACTGGTTGGCGTATTCGTGGTTCTGCCTCAGAGGACCGCTGTTGAAGCAGTGACCTTCCATTATCCGCAAAGTCCTGTGAAGTAAATGCTGTCCGCTCTAGCCGTCTTATTATAACGATCTTCACAAATATATTTTTTGTAAGGTCATTATTTGAGCAGCAACAAAAACTTTCTATCATTCTATCTTGTTGTCATCAACTGGCTTTGGAGATCAGGAAATAAAGTAAGAACTTGTTCCTAGTAGAGAGAGACTCCTTTGAATGATCTGAACACTACACCAATAGGTCTCATCTTCTCTAGACATTCGACTTGGAAACTGTGGTATGTGTCCCATCAGTGATATGGGACCCCGATCACCTCCACTTTTGAATGGAAGGTGTTCTAATAATTTATTGTAAAATCAGATTATCCCAACCGACTGATCTTTTATTCCCCCTTTTTTTAGTTTACCTTTTGTTCTTTAGTCTCTCTCTGAACAAGTTTTGTTTGTTCGCAGGGCATCACATGTTTCATTGGTTTTATCACCGAATAATGGACGTTTGACAATCTTTTAGGAAAGGGGCAAATTGAGGGAACTACTTCAGCATTGCTGGTTCGATGCATGTTAGGCATTTGTCAAATGTTAATGTTCATGCAAAAAAAGTTCAATTAATCAAGCCTTATATTTGTTTTACTTGAGTTGGATAATTAAGATCAGCACTGAGTAAACAGTGCATCTGTTAACTTTGATTAATTCATTACTTTTTGATCTGTCAGTGAATAAAAAATAGTAGTCGGGTCGGGAACTAATAGGTCTTATTATTATAAATTTAATTGTTATCGAAGTAAACTCAACGAAATAAGTTTTCTGAAATACATATAAAAATGACACTGATATGTGGCCAACACATCATAGCTATTTGTCTGAACTCTGAAGCTTTCTAAACTATGCAATATAGACGGATAGTACAAAAGTACAAATCTGATAGGTTGGGAGGATATCTGGATATGGCTCATGGTTCTCAAATGAACTACAGGGAATGTCACCTTGTACTTCCAGCACTAAAAAGGAAGTTCATGCTACAAAATTTCTAATAAAAAAGTACACGCATAACTACATCCTTTTTATATAAATTGTGTTAATACTATTTTCTGGATCCTATTCCAAACAGGCTACTCAACTAAATATTAAAAACTGAATTCTGGTTTCTTTTATTTCTCTCTTCGTATGCAACTATCTATTCAGCCTTTTGTTGACATACTAAAAAGGTCATCAAAATAGGAAATGTTATTGCTAACTGATAAACCAAGTAATAAGTACAGAGATTAGGTACCTCTCATCAAAGCATAGATTATCTTAGCATCGCCTGCACAGCCTGAGTAAGAGGAAATAGAAAAAAGTTAGGCTGAATTGAGCACAATGCATAGAACATAACGGCAGTTTGCTGATAAATTGTAAGAACTAAAATACAATAGAGATTCATGCCTATCGAAGTTTTACTTGTATAAGATGGTTTTGTGGCACATGTGATGAGGGGAGACACAGATTTTTCAATCACTCTTCAGCTCGTATTGCTTTACCCGGCTGGGAAATGACACAATTGGGTGAAACAGCAGGTTATCACGAACTTATGCATTATATAAAACATTTGTTGTTGGTCACTGAAAGTATACATGCTTTATGCATCCCTGAAGTTATATTACGTTGTTGTGGTATACAGAAGAAGGAATGGTGTTCCTACTATTTGACCAGCAAACGAAGTTATATAGCTGTGCAAAATGCATTCATTATCTTTTAGCACCATTGATGGAGCATTAAATACTTGCTCACTTATGTGTTGTTGGATCCCTGCATTGAATGCCAAAAAAAGACAATACGACGTTCTTAAATACTACCAGGAACCAGGAACGATTTTTACTCGTCAGAAAACAGTTATTGTTGATGCTGATCCTGGCCATTTTAGGGAAAAAACAAATGCTTTTGTTGATGGGCCATATGATACAGATTGGCATCCTCTGTTTCGGACTCTTCAGACTTTGCACAAGGGGTATTATTACAATTTCAACTTTGTTGTGTCTCATTCCTGTGTAGTTTCTCATATACTAATTACCGCTACCTTCTTAAGTTTTACCAAGTAACCTTATGTGGTGTTTGGTTCTTAATCATGAAAAGGGAACCATTTTATGTTATAGATGTGCACTGGGGGAAACATTATAGCTGGAGGATCAAATGTCCTACCGAATCCAACAAGAACTAATCTGTTCTGTTCAGATTCTGGTTGCCTTATATCTATAGAAGTCCTGCTAGTTTGGGGAAATATTTATAATTGGTATTAGTTAGAAGGTTGCATCCAACTTGGTCTCCCTGAGTCTCCCTGCCCGCCGGCCGGTCAGCATGGCGATCCGCCGCCGCCCCCTTCTCCCTGCCCGTCGGCCAGTCAGTCTGTAGATCCGTCGCCAGCCCCCCTTATCCCCGCCCGCCGGCCGCTCATTCTGTCCCACTGCCGCCAGTCATTCTCCCCCACCGCCACTACCGTCGCCGCCACCATGACTGTTCAGGTTGGCCTGCGTGTAGTCTAGTGATGCAGAGGAAATCCTGCATGGAAATCAAGATGAAGAAACTTGTGGTAATATATCTTGATTGCTTTGCAATTACCATGATTGGGTGCTGAACTATTTTCTTTTCCGTTAGATATGTGTATAACCTAGGGGCTTATTTGCACTTTGTATGGATGTATATATTGGCCTGTTGGCCCTCTTACAATACAACAACCAAACCACATTTACATGGTATCAGAGCAAGGTTAGGGTTTCTGGCTGGCCACCGCCACCGCCGAAACACCCCCCTTTCCTGCTTTCTGCTTTTCCTCCCGCGCAGCATCGCTACTCCACTTCCTCGGGTCCGGCCGCCGGCGCTTTAGATCCGGCCGAGCCGCCGGATCCGGCCACCCAGAAGTCGCAGCCGCCCACGGCCTTCTAGATCGGGCTCGAGCAGCCAGATCCGGTCGTCATCCAACCGGGTCGCCGCCATCTGAAGCCAGGCGGTCGCCTTCGATGGGGTCGACGCCATCCAGAGCTGCCGCCACCAGTGGTCGCCGCTTGGAGCCATCGTCATCACCTGGGGCCGTCGCACGCCGCCGCCGCCCGGGGCCGCCACCTAGGGCTACGCACGCCGCCTCCGCCCGGGGCCGCCGCACGCCGCCGCCGCTCGGGGCCATCGCCAGCTGCCGCCACCTAGGGCCGCAGCTTCCGCCCGTGGGATGCCTGAGCCCGTCGGTTTGGCCGCCCACTGTTTTTTGGCTTTTGGATCTGGTATAGCCCTTAAGTAGTGCAGCTCAAAAAAAAGAAAGCAAAAAAAGGAAGCAAAAAAAGGCTTCCACTGTTGGTTCTTTTGCCATCCCACTCCTCGCTATTCGTTTTGATGGTATGAATTTCCAGAAGTGGGCGGTGCACCTACGGATCCTCCTCAACAGTCAGCGTCTGTGGGGTCATATCACTGGTGAGGATCCCGGCCCGCCTCGTCCTACACCGCCCATCCAGCCTGCTCTCCCTGCTGATGCGGATTAGGCGGCTCGGGACAAGGCCAATGCCGCGTTGGAGGAGGCCCTGAAGCTCTATCAGTCTGCTCTACACGCCTATGAGCTATGGCAGGCCGCTGAGGCTCGCGATACTATCATCCTGGTAGGTAGCATGACCGTGGCTATCTCTATGGATGTGACGGAGCTACTGACAACACAGCTTATGTGGGAGCGTCTCCAAGCTCACTATCAGCCGACGAGTGATGTTATGTATCTCTCAGTTGTGCACCGGGTGCACTCCCTTCAGCAGCTCGATGCCACTGTCGATGACTTCTACCAGCAGATGTCAGAGGTGTGGCGTCAGCTTGACTCTCTAGGGCCGGATGTTTACCGGACCTGTCCCTGCTGTGTGCGGCTCCGTGCTCATCAGGAGACTTACCGTCTCTACGACTTCCTGACGCGTCTCCGGCCTGAGTTTGAGACTGTGCGGGCTCAGTTCCTGACTCGCCACCCGCGCCCGAGCCTAGTGGAGGCTCTCACGGTGTGCGTCTTTGAGAGACTCGTCTTCGTGGTGCATGCGGTGCGATGCAGCGCCTTGTTCGCCTCTGCGCCTGCTTCTTCAGCATTGGCCGAGTTCTCTTCTCCAGCTCCCAGCGCCCCTGTAGCTGCTGCTTCTACTACAGGTCTTCACTGCACCTACTGCCAGCGTGATGGTCACAGTTACCAGGATTGCTACAAGAGGAGGAAGGACCAGAGTCGTCGGGGTGGACGTCCCCCGAAGGGCTCTGACAGTTCCTCCTCTCGCCAAGGCTCCACCAGTGATGCCACACAGCATTTACTCTCACTTCTCCAGCGCCTTGGTGTCGGCTCATCCTCAGACTCCTCGGGTTCAGCTCGACTAGCTCTTGCTTCTCAGCAGTCTTCCACGCCTCCACCTCCTCCCTCATCAGGTACTTTATCTCCGTGGATCTTAGACTTTGGTGCTTCTTTTCACATGACACCAAATTCCACACATCTCACTTCCATATAGCCCACAGTTCCTTCTTCAACTGTTCAGACTGCAGATGGTACCCTCTGCCTGTTGTAGGTCGAGACACGTTGTCTACCTCCTTTCATGTTCCTGCAGTTTCTCATGTTCCTCAGCTTACTTTGCAGCTTATGTCGGCTGGTCAGATCACTGATCACGACTGTCGTGTTATTCTTGAGTCTGACTCTTGTTCTGTTCAGGATCGTCGCACGAGGACTCTGCTTGGTACTAGCCCTCGCCGCCGTGATTCGCAGCGTCTCTGGGAGCTCGACTGGCTTCATCTGCCCTTCGCTCTCTCCACTAGCCAGTCAGCTACCACCACTCCCTCTGGGCTTGCAGCGTCCACTACCTCCTTCGCTCAGTGACACCATCGTCTCGGTCATCTTTGCGGTTCACGTCTTTCGTCACTTGTTGGTCGTGGTGTTCTTGGGTCTGTTTCTGGGGATACCTCTTTACATTGTATAGGTTGCAAGCTTGACAAACAGCTGCAGCTCCCCTATCCCTCTAGTGACTCTATTTCTACTCGTCCTTTTGATCTTGTACACTCTGATGTTTGGGGTCTAGCCCCCTTCGTTTCGAAAGGGGGTCATCGTTACTCTGTGATTTTCATTGGTGATTATTCTCGTTATACTTGGCTCTATTTTATGTCCTCTCGTAGTTAGGTTCTCTCTATTTATCAGTGTTTTGCTACTATGATTTGCACTCAGTTCGATTTGGCTATTCGTGTGCTTCGTGCTGACTCTGCTGGCGAGTATCTCTCTACAGTCTTTCGCTCTTTTCTCGCTGAACAGGGTACTCTTCCCCAGTATTCTTGTCCTGGTGCTCATGCTTAGAATGGTGTCTCTGAGCGTAAGCATCGTCACTTACTTGAGACTGCTAGAGCCCTCATGCTTGCCTCCTTTGTTCCCCCTCAATTTTGGGCTGAGGCTGTCTCCATTGCTGTTTTCCTTATTAACATGCAACCTTCTGATGGATAAGTCTCTGTGTTGCTGTTTGCTTTTTGCTTTTGCTGCCCTTCAAGGATAGCATCTTAGGACAAGCATCTTAGGACAGCATCTTGACTAGCATGTAGGACAGCATCTTAGACTAAGGACATCATCTTAGGACAGCATCTTGACTAGCATCTAGGACAGCATCTTAGACTAGCATCTTAGCATATGCTTGGCTGGTTAACAGCCTATAAATTTGTATCCCCAACCCCTCAGGTTGGTATGGCATTGTGTGAGAAATAAACCTAGAAAATTGCCCCATCTCCAAGTGTCATCCACTCGATGAGAGTAAGGATCTTGCTATCACCAAGAGCAAGAATCGAGCGACTAACAAGTGGTATCAGAGCAAGGTTATCTCAGAGCTCGAGCATCTCTGCTCAATCCCTTCTCGGCCTCGCAGCAGCCCCAACTAGCGGCGAAGCAGCAGCCCGCCGCCCTCGCTCACTCCCCCGCTCGGATGAGCGGCAGCCATCGAGGCGCAGCTCTCTCCACGCATCGCCTCCCGGTGGCGCGCCATGTCCGCGAGATGATCTCGGCCTTCGGTGCGCCGAGCACGCGGCGGCGGCAAGAAGCCGAAGCTTCGTGGCAGAGGAATGCGAGCGAAGCGGCGACACAGCGCGCGCGCGCGGAAAGGCGCTGGCGGCGGCAGCGCCGAGCGGAGGTGGAAGCAGCGGCGGCGGCAGATGCAGCGCGTGCGGCAGCAGCGGAGGTCGAGGTTCTACGCGGCAGCAACAGCAGCTCCGTCTCTGCTGATGACAGCGCCAACGCGGACCTTGAGCTGCCGGAGAGGGAGGCGCGCGAGGGCGAAGCGCGCGATGGCGTCGCGCAAGACGCCACGAGCGCGGCGGCGAGCGGCATAGCGCGGCGCGCGCCGGCGCGCTCGAGGAGGCACGCACGGCGGCGGCGTAGACGGGTCGACGGAGAGCGCGGCCTTCACAGGCGACGCGGCTCTCTCTCCACGGTTCGGTACCGTGGTCACCACGAGTACCAGTATCCGTTAGGGGCGCCGGCCCGGCGGCGGGTGGCCTACACTCACCAAGACCAACTACGTCGAGTGGGCTGCGGTGATGAGGGTAAAGCTCCAGGTGCGGCATATGTGGGATGCAGTCCGGTACGGCGACGTCGACTACGACCAGGATCGACGAGCACTGGATGCTCTCATCGCTGCAGTCCCGCCCGAGATGCGCTTCGCTTACCAACAAGCGGATCGCCAAAGAGGCTTGGGACGCCATCGCCGCGGCACGCGCATCGGCAGCGACCGCGCCGCAAGTCTACATTACGGGCACTACGCAAGGAGTGGGAGAACCCGCCTTCAAGCCGGTGAGGACATTGATGACTTTGCTCTCGTCTCAACACTCATTGCGGGAGATGGTGCGGTCGGCGGCGACACCTACGGCGAGGAGAGAGCGTGGAAAAGCTCTTCCGCTGCGTCCCGAGAAGTACAAGCGGATGGCTCGCTCGATCGAGTCTCTGCTGACCTCTCCACGATGACGATCGAGGAGGCGCGGTCGCCTCAAGTTCGTTGTGGCGATGAGCCACGGCGCCTCTCGGGACCCGTCACCATTGGCGGAAGCTCCTCACTCGGGAGCGATGGGCTGCGGCCAAGGTGACAGGAAGAAGGGGAGCCTTCTTCCACGACAGCGGCCGCAGCGTGGCAGCGCGCAAGCCGCGCAAAGACGCCAGTAGGGCGCGGGGCGTCTTAGGGTAATGACCGAGGCGCCCGAGCGCGACGCCGGCAAGCAAAGCGCGACGAGAGCGACGCTTGCCACAATCGCGGCAAGCCTTGTCATTGGGCCAAGGATTGTCGATACCACGACGCGCGAGCCCACGTCGCGCGAGCGAGGAGGAGGAGCGGCCGGCTGCTTCATTGCTCATGCGAGCATGGAACTACCTCCAGCGGCACCGCCGCAGCGACTCTCCTCCACCTTGACGAGCCAAAGCACACGCCCTCCTCGGCGAGATTCCGCAACGACAAGACCGACGGGTGGTGCTCGACACCGCGCCACCCACCACATGACCGGGCGGCGGAGCTCTTCTCCGAGCTCGATTCAGCGCTCGAGGCACCGCTCAAGTTCGCGACGCCCGCCGTGGAGATCAAGGGCGTCGGCTCTGCTGCCTTCGCCGCCAAGATCGGCGAGCACCGATCGCTCACCGGTGTCTACTACATCCCGTGTTGAGGAACTCCATCATCGCCTTGGGACACCGGATGAGAACGGATCGCGCGTGGAGATCGAGCACGGTGCCGCGATCTGGGATCATCGCCGCGGCTCCTCGTCAAGGTCAACAGAGCAACCGCCTCGCCCTTCACGCGCAGTGGCGCAACCTCTCGTGTCTTGCAGCCCGTCGCGACGACGACGCTTGAGGTGGCACGGCGCTTTGGGCACCTCAACTTTGAGGCCCCGAGGCAGCTCGGCAAAGAAGGAGATGGTGCGGGGCATGCAAGACGTCGACCACGTGGAGCGCTTCGCGACACTGCGTCCTCACCAAGCCGCGGCGCCCCTTCCTCGCCAGCGAAGCTCGCGCCAAGGAGAAGCTAGAGCTCGTACACGGTGACCTCGTGGCCCCGTGACACCGGCTACACCGAGGCGGCGCTACTTCCTCCTCCTCGTCGACGACGTGTCCCGCTACATGTGGGCTGTCCTGCTCGACGTCAAGGCAGCCGCGGCGGACGCCATCAAGCGCCTTCAAGCTGCTGCGGAGGCGGAGTGTGGCCGCAAGCTTCGGGTCCTACGCACGGACAACGGCGGTGAGTTCACGGCGCCGAAGTTCGCGGCGCATCGCGCCGACGAGGATCCATCGTCACTTCTCCGCGCCGTACACCCCGCAGCAGTAACGGTGTCGTCGAGCGCCGCAACCAGACGGTGGTTGCCACCGCCCGCGCCCTCCTCAAGCAGAGAGGGATGCCGGCATTCTACTGGGGTGAGGCGGTGATGACTGCCGTTCACTTGCTCAACCGCTCCCCCACCAAGGCCCTAGACGGCAAGACGCCATACGAGGCTCCGCACGGCGCAAGCCGCGGTGAGCCACCTCCGTGTCTTGGTGCTCGGCCTTCGTCAAGGAGCTCAACCACGCCGGCAAGCTCGACGGCCGAGCACGCCAGGGTCTTCATCGGCCACGCGGAGGGCGCCAAGGCCTACCGCGTCCTCGGCCGCGGCGACACGCGCGCGCGCGCATCACGCCGCGTGGCGTCGTGTTCGACGGCGGGCGAGGCTAGACGTGGGGCAAGATGGTGGATGACGGCTCGACCGACGACCAGCGATTTCGCTGCCGACCACGCCCACTTCGAGGAGGCGGGGGCAGCACTCGCCTTCACCGAGCTCGCCTACCCCACCACCTCGCTCGCCACCACCTCCGCGAGTCCTTCACCACCGCCACCACCAGCTCGGCAAGCCCACGAGCTCGGCGAGTCCACCGCCAAGACCGCCGGCCACGCCGCTTCCTACACCGCGCCTACTCCTCGTGCTCGGCACCGGCAGCCTTCGCCCACGACGAGCGGCGCGACGGTGGAGTTCGCCACTCCGTTGTCCAACGACGAGGATCGCATCGACGCCTACCACGGCGGCGAGCCTCTGCGCTACCGTACCGTGGACGACCTCCTCGGCGAGCAGCCAGTCCCTGAACTGGCGCAGCGCAACTTCGAGGCGGAGCTGCACCTCGCACAGGACGACGGCGAGCCTTGTTCCTTCGCCGAGGCAGAGAGAGACGCGGCATGGCGTTCCGCGATGCAGGAGGAGATGGACGCCGTCGAGCGAAACAAGACATGGGAGCTGGCCGATCTTCCAGCCGGCCACCACGCCATCTCTCTCAAGTGGGTCTTCAAGCTCAAGAAAGATGAGGCTGGAGAGGTGATCAAGCAAAAGGCGCGTCTCGTGGCACGTGGCTTCGTTCAACAGGAGGGAGTCGACTTCGACGATGCCTTCGCGCCTGTTGCACGAATGGAGTCCGTGCGTCTCCTCCTTGCCCTCGCAGCCCAGGAGGGCTGGTGCGTCCATCACATGGACGTCAAGTCCGCTTCCTCAACGGCGACTTGAAGGAGGAGGTCTCACGCCCGCCACCGGGATTCATCATCCCCGCAAGGAGAGCAGGTCCTCCGCTGCGCAAGGCCCTCGGCTTGCGGCGCAGCACCGCGAGCTTGGAACGCCAAGTTGGACTCCACCCTCAAGCAAATGGGATTTCAGCAGAGCGCTCACGAGGCCGCGGTCTACCGGCGGGGCAAGGGAGGCAATGCCCTGCTGATAGGCGTCTACGTCGACGACCTTGTGATCACCGGTACCAAGGAAGAGGAGATCGAGGCATTCAAGGCGGAGATGAAGGCCACCTTCCAGATGAGCGACCTCGGGCCCCTCTCCTTCTACCTCGGGATCGAGGTCCACCAGGACAGCTCCGGCATCTCTCTTCGCCAGACTGCCTACGCCAAGCGCATCGTGGAGCTGGGCGGCCTCACCGACTGCAACCCAGCCCACACTCCTATGGAGGAGAGGCTGAAGCTGAGTCGTGAGAGTACGGCGGAGGAGGTGGATGCGACGCAGTACCGGCGTATTGTGGGCAGCCTTCGCTACCTTGTCCACACGCGACCGGACTTGGCGTTCGCCGTCGGCTCACGCCGGCCGGTTCATGCAAATGGCCGACGACGGAGCACCAGCAGGCCGTGAAAAGGATCCTCCGCTACGTCGCGGGCACCTCCGACCACGGCTTGCACTACCCAAGGTGCCCCGGTGCGGCGCACTTCATCGGGTACAGCGACAGCGACCACGCCGGCGACATCGACACGAGCAAGAGCACCAGCGGGATGCTGTACTTTCTCGGCAAATGTCCGATCAGCTGGCAGTCGGTCAAGCAGCAGGTGGTGGCTTTGTCTAGCTGCGAGGCAGAGTACATTGCAGCCACTACCGCTTCTACTCGAGCTCGTGGCTGGCTCGGCCGCTGGCGATCTCCTTGGCGAGACGGGAGGCGGTGGAGCTCGGGGTGGACAAAGAAGTCCGCTTTGGCCTTGGCGAAGAACCCCGTCTTCCATGAGCGCAGCAAGCACATCCGGTGAGGTGTCACTTCATCGGTCGCTGGATGAAGGGAGTGTCCGACCAACTACATCAACACCCAAGACCAGCTCGCGACTTCGACCAAGTCTCTTGGGCGGATCAAGTTCCAGGAGCTTCGCGCCAGGATCGGGATGGCTCAGATTCCCCACAAGGAGACACACAAGACTTAGGGGGAGAGTGATGGATAAGTCTTTGTGTTGCTGTTTGCCTTTTGCTTTTGCTGCCCTTCAAGGACAGCATCTTAGGACAAGCATCTTAGGACAGCATCTTGACTAGCATCTAGGACAGCATCTTAGACTAAGGACAGCATCTTAGGACAAGCATCTTAGGACAGCATCTTGACTAGCATCTAGGACAGCATCTTAGACTAGCATCTTAGCATATACTTGGCTGGTTAACAGCCTATAAATTTGTATCCCCAACCCCTCAGGTTGGTATGGCATTGTGTGAGAAATAAACCTAGAAAATTGCCCCATCTTCAAGTGTCATCCACTCGATGAGAGTAAGGATCTTGCTATCACCAAGAGCAAGAATCGAGCGACTAACACCTTCCACCGCCCTTCAGGGATCTACTCCTGTCGAGCGTCTTTTTGGTCGAGCCCTAGAGTATAGTCACCTTCGCAGTTTTGGTTGTGTCTTCTTTGTTCTCCTCCCACCTCGTGAGCGCACTAAGCTGACTGCTCAGTCAGTTGAGTGTGTTTTTCTTAGCTATAGTTTTGAGCATAAGGGTTATCGCTGTTACAACCCTGTTGCACGCCGGATAAGGATCTCTCGGGATGTCACCTTCGACGAGTCTCGACCTTACTACCCTCATTCTCCTCCAGATAGATCTGATTCTCTTGCTGAGTCGGTCTCCTTTCTGACTTTCCCTCATTCTTCACCTATTTTCACTAATGCTTCGCCTTGTCCACCTCCTTCAGCCTCGTCTTCGTCTGATCCTCCTCCACCTTCGGACTCTTTTCACTCTTTTGTTGAGGTTTCACCTTTTCCCTTGCACTACTCTCGTCGTCCTCAACCTCCTCCTTCTCCAGTTGGCTCCCCCCTTGCTGGACTCTGTTCCCAATTCCTCTTCTCTGTCATTGTCAGATCCTGCTCCCAGATACGACCTTCGTGATCGCCACACTGTTAGGCAGCCTGAGCGCTATGGCTTTGCAGCCACTGCCTCTTCTGAGCCTCTGACTTATCGTGAGGCCGTTGCTCATCCTGAGTGGCAACTTGCAATGTCTGAGGAGCTTGCTGCTTTGGAGCATACTGGCACTTGGGATCTTGTACCCTTACCTACTTATGTTACTCCCATCATGTGCATGTGGGTATACAAGATCAAGACTTGCTCGGATGGTTCCCTTGAGCGCTACAAGACTCGTCTTGTGGCGCGTGGCTTTCAGCTGGAGCATGGTCGTGACTATAATGATACCTTTGCTCCAGTCGCCCACATGACCACCATTCGCACTCTCCTTGCTGTTGCCTCCATTCGACAGTGGTCCATCTCTCAGTTAGATGTCAAGAATGCCTTTCTCAATGGCGAGCTACGCGAGGAGGTCTACATGTGGCCGTCCCCTGGGTATTCTGTCCCTGATGGTATGGTCTGTCGCCTTCGTCGCTCTCTCTATGGGTTAAAGCAAGCTCCTCGTGCTTGGTTTGTCCGGTTCTCATCTGTTGTCACTGCCGCTGGTTTTTCTGCTAGTAATCAGGACCCTACTCTTTTTGTTCACACCTCTTCTCGGGGTCGAACGCTTCTCCTTCTCTATGTTGATGATATGATCATTACTGGTGATGACTCTCACTACATTGCTTTTGTGAAGGAGCGTCTCCGTGAGCAGTTCTTAATGTCTGATCTGGGTCCTCTTCATTACTTTCTTGACATTGAGGTTACTGCTACCTCTGAAGGCTACTATCTCTCCCAGGAGCGTTACATTCAGGATATCCTTACTCGCGTTTGTCTTACTAATCAGCGTACAGTGGATACTCCTATGGAGCTTGGTGCTCATCTTCGACCTACCGATGGCAAGCCTCTTGAGGATTCCACTCGCTACCGCCATCTTGTTGGGAGTCTTGTATATCTTGGCATCACTCGTCCTGACATCTCTCATGCAGTTCACATCTTAAGTCAGTTCGTCTCTGCTCCTACTCAACTCTAGGCATACTCTGATGCAATCTGAGCTAGTGATCCTTCTGTTCGTCGATCTCTTTCTGCCTATTGCGTTTTCCTTGGATCCTCCTTGATTGCCTGGAAGACCAAGAAATAGACTGCTGTGTCCCGTTCGAGCGCTGAGGCTGAGTTGAAAGCCATGGCATCGTTGACAGCTGAGATCACATGGCTTCGGTGGCTACTTGAGGATTTTGGTGTTTCCACTCCTGCACAGACTCCTCTCTTATCAGCTAGTACTGGTGCGATCAGCATTGCTCGAGATCCTGTGAAACATGAGCTCACTAAGCACATTGGAGTAGTTGCTTCATACATACGCTCACAGGTGCAAGATAAAGTTATTGCTCTTCAGTATGTGCCCTCAGAGCTTCAGTTAGCAGATTTCTTCACTAAGGCGCAAACGGTTGCTCAGCATCAGTTCTATCTTTCCAAACTCTGTGTTGACCCACCACGAGTTTGAGGGGGGTGTTAGATATGTGTATAACCTAGAGACTTATTTGCACTTTATATGAATGAATATATTGGCCTGTTGGCCCTCTTGCAATACAACAACCAAACCACATTTACACTTTCCACATGGATGCCTGTTGATTTTTTTTCACATTCTTGTTAACAAATTGTTTTTAAGTAGTGATTTCATGCAAGAAGCCAGGTGATATCCTATATCTTCTCCTTTTGTTAAACAGTTGGGTTGGATCTATTTTACACAGCTGATGTCAACCAGCTCGCAGCACAAAGTGAAGTTATGGATATTGGGGAGCCTGAAGAAGAGAGGAAAGAAGGATATGACCACTAGGGGTATTATATTTATCTCCTAATAGTTATTCTGAAGTATCAGCTAAGTGTGGCGCGTACCACTAGGGGTATTATATTTATCTCCTAATAGTTATTCTGAAGTATCAGCTAAGTGTGGCGCGTATTGTTGATATGCATTCCTTTCATTGGCTGCAGAGAGAGAAATCAGGGAAAAACAACAAGAAAGATAAGCATGCATCAAGCAAAGAGAACAAGTTGGAGAGGACTGTTCCAGAGGAATGAAAAGTAATGCCTTCATTGTTGAGTTTTTGATCCCAGCGTTATGTTTTTGGTTAATCTCATACTGATTTTATTCATGCAGTTTGTTGATGAAAAAAAGACATTGTTCGCAATCAAAAGGCAAAGATCAATGCACTGTAACCAAGTTATACTAGCAGCAAATTTGTTTCAATGACTTAGTTAATAGAAACAAGAAAGACCATGTAGGATATATCCAGCTTGTTGGTTCCTGCAAGAAATCAGTTCTAAAATCCAGGCATGTGTCGCAGACTTGCGTGCTTTTGTTATGTTGTGCTCCAATAAATGCCATTGCACCAAAGTCCAAAACTGATCTGTGATGTATTGACAGAATGGATCTTGGAGTACAAACAAAAGAGACCAGGTCTGAAAGTTTTGCAGCAAAGAATAGATGAGTTTATAACTGCTCATGAGGAACAGCAACAGCAGGTATCTCCCGTTCTTTCAAGAATCAAAAGACACCTCTACTGCTTTATAACAAGTTTCTCCTGCTTGACTTTGTCGAACACAATTGCCCAATGGTCGTGCTTGACTTTATCGTGCTCCACAAAGTAGACACAGTTTCTCCTGATCGTAGGGAACTCCTTTGCAGAGAGGGCGAAGGCATCGCCACGGCCCAAAAACAGTGAGTACTCACCGAGATCGGTCACCTTTTCCTCGGGCTCCAGATGCTTTGCTGTCCAGTCTGGCTTGTAGACTTCGCTGAGCGTCGGGTGCTGTCCCCAGTGCAACACAACAAGCAACAGGCCGCCGTTGCAGGCCACCGTGTAACGCCCCCGTTTCCGGTATAGGTACTTAAAGAGCTTATGGATTTTTTTACTGTAGCTCACTTATTTTTTATTGTAACTGAATGGCTTATTTGGTATAATTAAATTTAAAAAACATATTAACCTATCACGGACAATGCAAATGAATACAGGGAAAAAAAGAAAAGGCAAGAAAGCCCAAAAAATAAAAAACTAAAAAACTAAATTAATAAATAGTAAAAAAGAGCAGAAGCAAACCATAAACTAAATTGAGCGGTGCCTCAATATCGCTCGCACAGGTTTGCTACAGTTTAAGGTGATGTTGAAAGACGCGACATGATAGGTCAGCCGGCCATCACGAATTAGGATGGGCAGAAGAATTTTTTTTATGTTATCCTATTATATCATTTTTAATTTAGAAATTAGTCTATGTAGAATGAAATTGCAAATCTAGCCCCCTTGCCGAGCACAAAAGAACCAGTGGCCGATGCGTAGCTCCTATCGTGCTACCTAGGCATGACAGCATTCGGCCACTACGGCACCGTCGACGAGCACGGCACAGACTAGCCCGACGCGGCAAGTGGCGAGATTCATGAAGTTGCCACGCCACCCGACCGTGGTATGGGTCAGGCTAGTCAACCTACCGCTCAGGGCACAGCAGACCCGATGCATGTGATTAATTAGGGCTTAATTAGTGATTAGTGATATTAATTAGTGATATAAATGCATACATGGATGCTACCGCAATTGGATACTGCGGTAGCTTCCTACTGCGATCCTCTAACGTGGTAGGTTCAAGTATGAGGCTAGATTTGTAATTTAAGTGTAAATGCTAGATTTGTAAAAAAAAGTAGCATTATTTACGCACTCAACACTGGGCTGAATACCCGAATTGAACGGCGTGGTGCGAGTTGTCTTGCTGCCCCATACATTTGCTCGGCCTATATTAGGTTAGATCGTGCAGTTTGCCAGCTCGTTCTAGCTCTATCTGGTTTTTGGCTGGCGTGTCTGGGTTTGAGTGTTGCAAGTTAGGCTGACCCTGGCAAGCAAGAAAGATGGATGATCACCAACGAGGATGGCTGATTCATGGTTCAAGGCCTTAGAGACTCAGTTGATTAGAACCACGAGCGGATTTGAGCCCATAATAATATGGGCTTCTGTCCTAGGTGTGAGAAAATAATAATGTATAGTTCAGATAATTTTAATCTAACTTAGAGTATAAATTCTATAATTTAGACCATATTATTCCTAGTATCAACGAATCAAGCCCATTGCCTGCAAGCTACGTCCCTCTCGAAGTCCCGATATTAGTGCTGTCCAATGGGCCGTGCTGGGCCGGCACGGCACGGATCCAGGGTCGGCACGGCTAACAAACGGGTCATACCGTGCCGGTTCACGGGCCGAGGGCCGGGCCTAGGCACGGCCATGGGCCGTGCCGTGTCGGCATAGACACGGTTACGGCTAAACGGGTTGTGCCGGCACGGCACGGCCCGTTTAGCCTGGGAAAATTTGAAAAATAACATAAAATTGTAGAGAAATATAGAAAATAGAGGAAAAAATGTAGAAAATTGTAAAAAATTATAGACATCGTTAATCATCAAGATAATCATTATCAATGATATAATGAACTTTATTAACTTGTTAAATGACATTACATAGCTGTCTCAGTAAAAACTTTACCAAGTAAAAAATTTAACTTAAGAAAACCTTAAAAAAGAAAAAAGAATACATCCTATAAAGCTCACTAATGAGTACATCCAGCAACAGCCAGCCAGCAGCCCGCCCTTGCATATGTTTTCTACTTTATGTTTGTCTTCAGATATGGGCAACAATCAATGGTTTTCATATCTTGAGATTCAGAAGATCCTACTCTGTTTTGTGTTAGTGCTTGCTTCCTACTCTGTGACACTGTGAGTGTCTACGATACCTACAATTTCTGATGCTTGCAAATAACAAGCTTGAAGGTGCCATCCCTGGGTCATTAGGTGCTAGAGGTAGATCTCTTTAGATATGTCAATCTTGCATATAACTTTCTTAGTGGAAGTATCCCTCAATCATTGTCTACTAGCTCGTCACTCAGAGTGCTAAACCTGACAAGAAATATCTTCTCTGGAATAATCCCTATTAATTTGTTCAACGGCTCATCTGAACTTGTCGTTTAGAACTTGGAATGAATTTATTTTCTGGGCCTATTCCAGATTTATATAAGATGTCAGCCCTCCAAATTCTTAACCTTGAGTTTAATAGCCTTTCTGGAGCATACCTCCATCACTAGGAAATGTTTCTTCCCTCACTCGCATAATGGTTTCTATGAACAAGTTAGCAGGAGTCAATTCCAGAGAGCGAGTAATACGCAGAGCTTTAGTGTGCTGAGTTTAGGTTACAACAACCGTTTAGGTTACAACAACCTATCGGGGTACGTTTCAGCCAAACTTTGTAACATCTCATCACTCAGAATCTTTGGCTTAAGCCATAATAGCCTTGTTGGGCGAATACCATCTAGCATTGGCAACTCATTACCAAACCTTGCAATGTTGTCCATGTCAGGTAACTTCCTAGAAGCTCAAGATTGGCAACTCATCTGATCAGAGCTGCTCCTTTCAAGCGCTAATGACCCAGATACAGGTTGGTATTGTGTTTAGTGTGATGATTTATATCAGTTCTTAGAATTTGAAAAGGTGTTTTTATAAGAATTTCTAGATAAATTCTAATAGGATTAGAATTTCTATGTCACTTTAGAGTAGGATTCCTACTTCCTTTTAAATGAGGACTAGGTAGACTATATAAACCCATAAGTGTGGTCATTGGAATTCAAGCAACAAATTAAAGAAGGCTCCTATCCAAAGGTAGAGATGCATGAGAGGACTAGATGCTGGGTTATTATTCAGCATTGAATTCTTGTATATGGCAAGGATCCGAGGAACGTATATGAACTTGTACTTGTATACGTATACAACTCTGACTTTTACTATATCTAACAAATCTACCAAAAAATAAGATTAATTCTAACAGAACCAAATTACTCAGTATCTGTTTTTGTCAATTTTCTCTGTCACCTGCCCTGCTCTCCTGGCTTTGCATAAAAACTCAAGAGCTTATGGTGTGATCTTTTGGTCTAATGCAGGTCTGTCGTAGTGCTTTGCGAATAGTCCGCTCAATGGTAGGACTCATTTATTCTATTTCTTGACAAACTTTGTTGTTATTTTTTTATTTGTTTGTTGTTACCTGGTAATATTTAAAAGTTGATGTGTCTGGGTTTTTTTTCAGTTCTGTTGTCTCAGCATTTATTTAACTGCTTTTATGGAGCCATATTCGTGAGGGAAAAAAGATTGTTAGCCCTAGGGCTTCAAACTTGCTTAGAGCAACTCCAGCAGGGCCTCTACTTGAGCCTTCAAACTCAGATTTGAGAGCCAGAGCAAAAAAACTGAACTCCAGCAGGACCCCTACTTGAGCCCACAAAAATAGGGGCCTCTCAAATGAGACTTCCAAGCCCTCATTCCTAGGGGGCCCCTACTTGAGCCCTCAAACTCAGATTTATTCGTATTTGAATAAATACGTCCCTCATTGTGTGAATATTTAAATTCGAAACAAATTTGAATTTAAATTTGAATATTCGTATTTGAATTCATAAATTTAAATTCGAAACAAATTTGAATTTAAATTTGAATATTCGTATTTGAATTCATAAATTTAAACGTCCCTCATTGTGCTTTCAATTTAAATTCGGAACAAATTTGAATTTAAATTTGAATATTCGTATTTGAATTCATAAATTTAAATTCGGAACAAATTTGAATATTCATATTTGAATTCATAAATTTAAATTTGGAATAAATTTGAATATTCGTATTTAAATTCATAAATTTACATATTGTCCCTCATTGTGAAATCATAAATATTTTATTGTGTATTGTGCTTTTGTCCCATACATATGCATATAGTGTGTGAGGAAATAGAGAGAATTGAGAAGTAGAGGCCTGTTTTGAGGGCTCCTACTGGAGTGCAGCCCAGAAAACAGAGCTCTCAAAAGTAGGGGGAGCCCTCAAATAAAAAGTAGGGGCCCTGTTTTGAGGGCTACTGCTGGAGTTGCTCTTACATTTTGTTTCTTTGGATAATGCTTTGTTGGTCTTCAGTCTTCACACCTCTTTCTGTTTCTCTAGATCTAGAATGTTTCTTTCAGAAGTAACAAATTTTCCCTTACAAATAACCGCCGATATCGGAGGGGCACCCATTCCCCAAATCCAATCACGAACACAAGCCCTACGTATCCCGCCCAAACACCAAAAGGTCGTCCATGGATCTCGCCGCTCTGCCTGACGATGTGCTCTTCGAGATCGCCGTCCGCCTCCTCTCGTCTCGTCGGAGCGTCGACGCCATGAGAGGCGTCTGCGCGATCGGGCGCAGGCCCTCCCCACCCGTGGCCCGTGGTTTATTCTTGTCGCCGCGGAATCTTGGCGACACGATCAAGCCGTTGGGTGTCTCGATGGAGCCCTTGTACGGTGTTCCCCTCTCTCCCGCCTCGCGGTGCCATCTCTTTGAGGTTGCTCCTCGGCATCATCGCTCTCGGTACCCCAGCAATGTCACCACCGTCTACTACGTCGTCTGCGGCGAGAAGAGTGGATTGGGGATCGCCTGATGGTCCATCACCGTTGGCTCTCGCCTCTTACCTACGTACACATGCGCCATCTCCGCGCCCTCGAGTTCAATCTCACCGAACCGGCACTTCCGAACCTAGTTTTGGACCGTGATGCCCCATGTAGCTCAACACCCCGCCGATCAATCGTGGAGGTCTACGGCGTCGTCTACATCGCGGTGCCGCACTGCATCGATCGTTCATCGACCGCGATCTTGGCAACCGCATCAACCCAGAGGAGCCGAGCTAGGTCAAGATGACACCGCCGACGAGCTTATCGAGCAAGCTCTATTATTGGGTGTGCAATTTCCTCTTCACCGCCGCCTCTTATTGAGATCGACATTCCGAGAGTTGGCCGTCAAGATGACGCCATGGAGTGAGCACGCCACCATGTGTTCAACATTGGTGGCGTGTCTTCCTATGCGTTTTGCTTCAAGCGGTCCGATCTTTGGTATTGTTGAGGCTAGGCTCTTCTCGATTGTTCGGCAGGACGAGGATACCTTCCACCTTTTCCCCAGTCGGAGCATTGGTGATGGGTTTTCTCTATTCCTAGGTGCAAACCAGGCTTTCGCGGCCATGTCCATTGTCGATGACGATGGGGATACTCCTCGGCCTCGGGTGCTACTGATTCACTACGCCACGCAAGAGGTGGAGGTACTTCCATACCCTCTTGGTTTGGGGGAGAGGCAAATTTGGGCAATGGGGGCTTGGCTGGCTCTGCTGCCAGAGGAGGCGGCATTACAATGGTATTGCATCTTATTAGAATAATTAGATATACTTCCATATACGCGCTTACCATGTATGCGCCTTCCATGTATATACCTTCCATATGTGCGCTTACCATGTATGCGCCTTCCATGTATATGCTTTCCTTGTATGCCTACTCCAGGCCATTATATATTCGAGCCACCCCAACCCTCTAGCTGTGTGGTGTTTGCCCTCAATATCTCTACTCTCCTACATGGTATCAGAGCATATCTCCTAAATATATCCGCTGCTCCTCTTCTCTGGCCACACCACCAAGCCGCCGCCGTCGCATCCTCCCACCCGGAAGCCAGATCTGGCCTTTGGGTCGCCGACCCGCCGCCGCGTCCTCGTCCGGCCGCCGTTGCCACCCTCCTCGGGCCACCGCTGTCGAACGCCGACCTCCTCCCGGCCGGGACGCCGCCTGCCTCGGGCCGACCGCCGACGCACCATCCTCAGGCCGCCGTCGCCTCGGGCCGACCACCGCCGCCGCGTCCTCCTCCTGCCGCCGTCGCCTCCCCTCCTCGGGCTGACCGCCGCCGGACGCCGTCCCCCTCCCGGCCGAGACGCCGCCTGCCTCGGGCCGACCGCCGCCGCGTCCTCCTCCGGCCGCCGTCGTCTCCCCTCCTCGGGCCGACCGCCGCCGGACGCCGTCCTCCTCCCGGCCGGGACGCCGCCTGCCTTCCCTCCCACGGCGCCCTCCTCGGTGGCTCCGCCCGCCGCCTCCTCACGCCGGCTCCCCAAGCCGCCCAATCCAGATTCGATCGATCGAGTGCTGATCGGATCTGTGACCCCTTATAGGTAAAAAAACAGAAAAAAAGAGCAATCTGCCATGGAAGCCCCTCCTGCGGATCTAGCTGTTGCTACTGCCCCTGCCGGCGTGATTGCGCCTGCCGCTCCTCCGATCGTCCTCAACCCCTACTGTACGGTCGTCGTCAAGTCCCATGTGCCGACCACTCTCGATCTGAAGACGCCGAATTACTCCCGATGGTCCAAATTCTTTCGGACCATGTGCACGAAGTTCGGCCTCCTCTCCCACATCGACGGCACCGACACTGCGCATCGCGACGAGGCTACCTGGGTCCTCGCCGACTCCGCCGTTCTCAGCTAGCTCTATGGCTCCGTCTCCGACGACATCCTCGACTTAGCAATGACGGATCAAGAGACTGCACGAGATCTTTGGGTCGCGATCGAGGCGCTGTTCCGCGACAACAAGGAGTCCCGCGCGGTCTTCCTCAACAATCAGTTTCACTTGCTCGTCCAAGGCGATATGTCCATCACCGACTACAGCCAGCAGATGAAGGTCCTCGCCGACGAGTTACGCGCCATCGGCTACCCCATCAACGACTCGCAGCTCGTCCTCAACTTGCTGTGTGGCCTCAACCCACGCTTCTCCACCACCGCCGACGACATCGCCAACGTCGTACCGTTCCCTTCTTTCGCCAGGGCGCGGTCCATGCTTGCTCTCAAGGAGACTCGCCTTAGCAACGAGGCAAAGATCGCCACCACCATGGCCTTGTTCACCTCCAGCGGCTCCTCTGGCCACACGTCATCGACCACTACTCCGACCGCCAATGCTCGTGATGGACGTCGTGGTGGCCGCAACTGCCGTGGCAGGCAGGGCGGGTTCGGCCATGGCGCGCAGGGCGGGTCCGGCCGTGGCACCAGTGCCGGTTTTTCGGGTGGTCGTGTACCATCATCTCCATCGATCGGCTCCTGGTTCTGCTTCAACCCATGGACTGCCCCTACCGGCGGTCAATGGCGCCCCTCGCCCGCTCCCGGCCTCCTCGGCGCTCCACCTCAGGCTCATACTGCCTTCACGCCGTCCCAGTCTCCCACCCCGCAGACCTGGGATCAGCAGGACCTCATTACTGCACTGAACCAACTGGTTGTCCAAGGACATGGTGGCTGGGTCATGGACAGCGGCGCCACTTCCCACATAACGACAGACGACGGTACACTCCTCTCTTCCCATCCTCCACCTCATTCGGTCGTTACTGTTGGCAACAGTTCCCGTCTTCCTGTTGTCTCTCGTGGTCACACTTTTCTTCACACAGCAACCACCCGTTTTCTTCTTCCCAACACTCTTGTTGTCCCAAATCTAGTCCATAACCTTCTTTCTATTAGACAATTCACTCGTGATAACCATTGCTCTATTGAGTTTGACGCATTTGGTTTTTCCATTAAGGATCCCCGGACACAGCGTATGATGCTTCGCTGCGATATTGCAGGCGACCTCTACACCATACCTCCAGTCGCCACCTCAGCTCCACCGAGCACCCACATCGCCGTCTCCTCCCAGTTATGGCATCAGCGTCTTGGTCATCCCGGCATCGCCAGCCTCGACACCCTACATAAAAACTCGCTCATCTCATGTAATAAAGTAGACCGCTCTCTTTGCCAGTCCTGTCAACTTGGCAAACATACGCGTCTCCCTTTTGTTACCTCTTATTCGCGCTACTCCGCGCCATTTGAGCGAGTTCATTGTGATGTGTGGACATCTACAGTTCCTAGCATATCTGGTTTTCTTTACTATCTAGTGTTACTTGATGATTTCTCTCATTATTATTGGACTTTTCCTCTTAGAAAGAAATCAGAAGTTTCCCAGCTTTTAGCAGATTTTACCGCCTATGCTAGCACACAATTCGGCATTCCTCTAAAATCCATACAGGCCGACAATGGCACCGAATTTGTGAACCACACCAACACATCCTTCCTTGCTTCCCGCGGTATTACCCTACGCTTCTCTTGCCCATACACCTCCCCGCAGAATGGCAAAGCCGAGCGCATCATTCGCACCCTCAACAATGCGGTTCGCACGCTCCTGCTCCACGCCACTATGCCTCCCAAGTACTGGGCCGAGGCGCTAGCAACTGCCACCTATCTCATTAACCGTTGCCTATCCTCCTCTGTCGGTGATGACATTCCCTATACCCTCCTTCATCGCTCCCCACCACGATCTGAGTCATCTCCGGTTTTCGGTTGTCTTTGTTTTCCAAACCTTTCTGCTACTTCTGCTCATAAACTTGCTCCACGTTCCACGGCTTGTGTCTTTCTCGGTTACCCTTCTCACTATAAAGGGTACCGCTGTCTCGATCTCACCACCAAACACGTCATCATCTCCCGCCATGTTGTCTTTGATGAGAACATATTCCCGTTTGCCAGTAGTGACCAATCTTCACCCCCTCCTTCTTGCTCCGACTTTGATTTTCTCGGCGTCGACCCTGCCATGCCAGTGCCTCGCACTACTGCAATGGCACCCCTGCAGGTACCCCAGATGACTGCTCCACCACTGCATGGTGTCGAGCGATCATCTCCTCCGTCCACGGCACCATCCGTCGCTCCGCCACCACGACCGCCCGTGCATCTGGTTTACTCCAGACGGCCACGTGCGGCTCCCTCCGACCCAGCTGCACCAGCACCGTTACCCACGCCGGCTCCAGCTACCACGACTACGTCAGCACCTCCCTCGGACCATCCGATGGTGACACGGGCTCGGTCTGCCGCCAATCCCTCTGTGGAGTTTTTCTCCCTAGCGGCCGACCACTCTCCCGCTTCGCCTGTTCTGGCGAACTATCGTAGCGCCCTCGCCGATCCCAACTGGCGCGCCGCGATGGCCAAAGAGCACAAGGCCCTCATAGACAACGACACCAGGCGCCTCGTCCCGCGCCCGCCTGGTGCTAACGTTGTCTCCGGGAAGTGGATCTTCAAGCACAAGTTTCACTCTGATGGCAGTCTGGCTCGCTATAAAGCACGCTGGGTTGTTCATGGTTTCTCTCAGCAGCACGGTGTCGACAACGACGAGACATTCAGTCCGGTGGTCAAACCGGTTACCATCCGGACTGTCCTCTCCGTCGCTGCATCCCGCTCCTGGCCGATTCATCAGCTTGATGTCAAGAATGCCTTTCTACATGGCACTCTTAATGAGACGGTCTACTGCCAGCAGCCCTCCGGATTCGTGGACCTTGCCCGTTCCACCCATGTGTGTCTTCTCCAGAAGTCCCTCTATGGTTTGAAGTAGGCTCCCCGAGCATGGTACCAACGGTTCACCTCCTACATCCACGGCATCGGTTTCGTCGCCTCCTCCTCCGACATGTCCCTGTTTGTCCTCCGTCAGGGCTCTGACATGGCCTACCTACTGCTCTACGTCGACGACATCATCCTCACGGCTTCCACCCAAGGCCTTCTTCAGCATCTCACAGGCTTGCTCCACTCGGAGTTTGCCATGACGGACCTCGGTGACCTGCACTTCTTCCTCGGCATCTCCGTCGCACGCTCCTCCAACGGCCTCTTCCTGTCTCAGCGACAGTATGCTGTTGATCTTCTGTGACGCACTAGCATGGCTGAGTGTCACCCTACGGCCACACCAGTAGACACTCACGCCAAGCTATCCGGCCACGACGGAGCTCCCGTGGCCGATTCGTCTGAGTATCGCAGCCTTGCGGGGGCTCTACAGTACCTGACACTCACACGTCCTGACTTGGCGTACCCCATCCAGCAAGTATGTCTTTTCATGCATGATCCACGGGAGCCCCATCTCGTGTTGATCAAATGCATCCTGCGGTACGTCAAAGGTACTCTCGACGCCGGTCTACACATCGGCCTCTCCCCAGCGACATCTATCACCGCCTACTCCGACGCCGACTGGGCCGGTTGCCCCGACTCACGACGCTCCACCTCCGACTACTGCATTTATATCGGGGATAATCTCGTGTCTTGGTCCTCCAAGCGTCAGACAACCGTGTCTCGATCAAGTGCAGAAGCCGAGTACCGTGCTGTTGCCCATGCTGTAGCTGAGTGTTGCTAGCTGCGACAACTTCTGCAAGAACTCCACGCCCTAGTTGCTTCAGCGACCGTCGTCTACTGCGACAATGTCAGCGCCATCTACATGTTGACTAATCCAGTTCAGCATCGGCGTACGAAGCACATCGAGATTGACATTCACTTCGTTCGCGAGAAGGTTTCACTTGGTGAGGTTCGTGTTTTGCACGTACCATCCTCTCATCAGTTCGCGGACATCATGACAAAAGGTCTCCCGACGCAGCTGTTTCAGGATTTTCGATCCAGTCTTTGCGTCCGGACTACCGCTACGACTGCGGGCGGGTATTAGAATAATTAGATATACTTCTATATACGCGCTTACCATGTATGCGCCTTCCATGTATATGCCTTCCATATGTGCGCTTACCATGTATGTGCCTTCCATGTATATGCCTTCCATATGTGCGCTTACCATGTATGCGCCTTCCATGTATATGCTTTCCTTGTATGCCTACTCCAGGCCATTATATATTCGAGCCACCCCAGCCCTCTAGCTGTGTGGTGTTTGCCCTCAATATCTCTACTCTCCTACACATCTGAATTACCACTGCTGAATCTTCAAACAACGCACTGCTGAATCTTCAAACAACCCACTGCTGAATCTTCGACTAGGTTATGCTGTTTTGTTCCCAAAGTGTCATGTTGTTTGTTCTGTCAGTTCCGAAGTAAAGTCAGTGTTCTGTTCCCAAGTGTCATGTTGTTCTGTTAAGTCAGGGAATGAATGGTGCTGTTTGTTCTGTTCTGTTCCGTTCCAAAGTAAAGAGAATGGTGCTGTTTGTTTTGTTTTGTTCTGTTCCAAAGCTTGCATTCTATCTGAAGAAACTGGTGCATTCCTCAGCCTTCTATTTTCGAGCATCTAGTAGGGCCTCAATGCTCAAAAACCTATAGATATTTATACCTGTGTTAGGTTACAGAGGAAGAGTTGTATGCTGGTTGCTGCAGATGTTTACAGGCCTGCTGTCATTGATCAGCTCACTATACTGGGTGAACAAGTACTTCTTTCATGAATTTAACTTCTAGGGTGAGCTGTTTTTTTACATCTAATAATTGTATGTAGCAGCTGTGAAACTTACGAAGCCAATGTGCCCTCAGATTGTTTTAAAGCCTAAGTTAAGCCCATTATGTTATTTTGCTTTTTGAATGCACTACTACAGTTTTCCCTTGGATAAATTTTTTTGGGTGCTGACAGGTTGGTGTACCAGTTTACTCGGAAGGAACAGAAGCCAAACCTGCACAAATAACCAAGAATGCCGTGGAAGAGGTAAAAAGCAAGAATATTGGTGCCATTGTAGTGGATCACTGCGCAAATTCAGCACATTGCATCACTGCATCAGTTGGAACTTCGACGATAAAACCATACTTGTTCAGAGAGAGAGACTAAAGAACAAAAGCAGCTTAAACGCAGTTCCATCCCTGTGCTGCCACCTCCTCCGGCGGAGACACCCAGGTGCCTGGCGACCAGGTACGCACGTTGGTGAAGCCTGCAGGATAAGGGATCGCCTCGGTCTCTTGACTCTCCAAGTTGATCAGGAGCACGCGAGGAGACGTGACATGACGTCGTGGTCGACGAAATAGGCAGTGTTGGGGCGGGCGCGGATGTTGTCAAGCATTGAAGGGGCAATGAAGGCTTGATTGGCGCCGAGGTACAGAGAATTGTTGCCGATTGAGATGGTGGAGGCAATGGTGTACTGTTCATCTTCATCGAGCTCAAGCGTGACAACCTTACCATCACTGTACCGAGGTCGACAATGCCGCGCAAGAGAATGCACATGAATACCTTAAATTGCTATAATTTAGTCCTAAAAGTTTATAATTATAGTAGATAGGTCCAATCGACTTGATTTCTTTTTAAAGAATTCAGTTGTCTAGATTATTTGAACTTCATTAATCTAGTAACCTTGTGGCATTATTGTTTTATGTCTCTGGGTTTATTTTTAGTATATTATTTCTGCGTATTTAGTGATTTTGAAAATTATTTATTAATTAGCAAAATTCATTAAAATTGCTAAAAAAAATTCCAGAAAATCCAAGAAACATGATTTTTAGGTATATGAGCTTCCATAAATTTTGTGAAACCTTAGACCTAGCACACCTTGGAAGTATTATATTTTTTTATGGTTTATTTCCTGGCATTGTGATGCGGGGAAAGGTGGCCCGATCTTCACGATGTAGGATTACGGATAACTAGCCCGTGCAGCCTAGCAATTGATGCGGCCAACCACCGTCTCTATACGGCAACCTGCAGCACTCAAATTACTCAACCACACATTACGGCCTACTCACTAACGTGGAGCAGATACATTTAAGCAATCATCAAGGATTCGCAAGAACAACGGAGTAGCAACTCAGAAATAACACCTAATCCCAATTAGTGGTGGAAATGGCTCACACACAAAAGAGGAACAAGTGTTCTACTAAAATTTTCAAGCTTGAACTATGCTCATACATGGGGGTGTACCCCCTATTTATAGGGTGAGGTGACTTGGGGACTAAGAAAGCGATGAGGTAAGCGCTGACATCATGTTTGTACGATCTTCTGTGGCTATGCTGACTTGGGGGCTAAGAAAGCGATGAGGTAAGCGCTGACATCATGTTTGTATGATCTTCTGTGGCTAAAGGATCTTCTGTGGCTATGCTGACATATGCGCTTACATCACTTCATGTCGATCTTCTGTGGCCATGGGATCTTTTGTGGCTATGTTTCCCATGGCACTAGAGCTTCTTTTCCTTTTGTTATCTTTTCCTCGAATCTCTTGTTGTATTTCTTTCGCTCTAGCTCTTATGATTGGTCCATTAATTTCAACACTTGTAGTGTGTTTCCTAATGATATCCTCGTCAATATAAAGCGCATTGAGCTTGAAACTGCAAAGCATGGTTGTGGCTGAATGTGATGGAGGAGAAAATAGGTAATGCTAGTGTTGTCCGCATCACATTGTGTGTTTGTGGATTTATTTAATGGATTAGTAATTCTGAATATTGGTTAAATGCCCTAATAATTATCAGAAAATCCCAAGAGATAATCTGGGAAATGATGCTTTATCTACAAAATAGATAAAAGTACATCTTGCTCCTGAAGAGCACCTATTATCTTTTGCTTTAAACTAAAATTATGCATTAGATAATAATTTTCTCAAATGCCACAAAAATCTTTGGTCTAAGTTGTTCTGTTAAAATTTTACCCCTGCTGAATAGTTGCTTTATAAAACAAATTGCCAATAGCATATCTTACCTGAAGTAAAATTAATTAATCTTACATGGAATAATATTTGTAAATATTATGTTTGATATTTGAAAAGAATGACATGCCTCAGTTTATTATTGCCCATATGGCAATAGAAAAAATGTCCTTCTTGAAGACACAAGAAATCTAGTTAAATATTAAATCCCAGAAGGATCACCTCGACTAGAAAACGCTCTGAATCTCGAAGACTTGAAGTCTATATACAACCCTCACCTTCCATATCACCAAGTGCATGACGATTTCATGCCAATAAAATTATACTCTTGAAGTAGTATAATAATAACTTATTGCTCTGAGAAAATTCGAAGCAAATGCTAGAAGCAGGCGCTCTCACTCAAAATTTTATGGTTGGCGTGAAAAGAGGGAGGAATTTGGGTAACATGAGTAATATTAGAACGTCCGAGGCACAAGCACAAGAGTGATATCATAGGTCAAATCCAGAAGCAAATAAGCCTAAAGTTATAAATAATCTAGTTTATTTGAGAGATAATGTTGTCTAGATTGTTGGCAAATCATCACAACCCTCAAAGGGTAATTGATCTGTCTCCAGTTATATATTAGTCACCGGCATGCGACCACATAAATAGAAATTACATGGTAGCATTAAGCTGTTGCACATATACCACTAGAAGCTATAAACATTTGCCTGAAGCAAATATAACTCTCAAAATACTAGATGATCTATTGGATGTTAATGATCCCGAATAATCTAAATATGCTATATTCATTTGGCATTATAAAGCATAACAGGCATATAAATTACCTCCCAATTAATCACATATATTCCTGAAGGATAAATGTTCCATCTAAGAGGTTAAACTAGAAGTATATCTAGCAGAATATATATTCTATGCAGATTAATAGGTGGTTATGTTTTATGTATCAGCGTTATGCACTTGTAAACATCCTAAAGATCGATATTATGCTGTCAAAACATAATACTCTGGACCAGATCAGAACATGTTGCACTAACACAAAATCTGAAGTTTGTGTAATCCAATTTTGAAGTCAGAAGTATGGATAATTGGATCATAACATTGGGCAATATATAAGAAACTAGAATATTTCTGTTGTATCAGATTAATAACCCATCAGATATTTAGGATAATCTACCAGAAGTAGAGATGTGCAGTTTTCCATGCCACTGCATTAATAAATATCTAGCTCATTGCATTAAGAAAAAGAACCCCCAATAATGGAGTAGTGCGTATTATGAGAACCAATCATTTCCCATATGATATCACCACCGTAGCATACTAAGGGATTTTAAAGTATGCTATTAAGCAAGATCACATCTCGGCATTAGAGGAGAGAAATGATTAAAATTTTTGAATGTTGTGATATTTTCTAAAAAAAAGATTTTTAGTATATGGTTCACACACTAACCAAGCTAAATATAAGTTTAGTTGATGCTCCTATACGCCATAAGCGGGGAGACTGCCAGATTTTATTTTACATTTCATGGAGGAGTTACAGAGTATTTACTTGAAGTAAATATATCGTTAAGTTTAGAATAGCCTGGATTGAATAGTATATCCATCTTTGCGAAATTGATTTATTGGTCAGTGACCTAAACTCTATGGTGACTAGGGATGGCAATCAGGCGTGACTGGCACGGGTAGTGCTCGCCCATACCCATACCCGTGACCCTAATAAGAACGTGAATTGCAACATGTATATATATGTATATAAAACCCATACCTAATAAACTCTTACTTGAAGAAAGAGTATCTCCTACAAGAGAGCATTTTTCTGAAGAGAAATTAAATACACCAACGATTATGTGATCCCTAGAAGTGGATAAGAACCCATCCAAAACCTGAGGAAATGAAATGAGGAGGCTAAGAACCAAAAGTTCACCACATAAGACATATAAAGTGCATCTCCTACCAGAAGTTGATAGAGTGGCAATATCCTATATTACCATGAAGGTACCATATATATTGGTGTTAATGGCAAATTTATTAATCCCCTAAGTGCCAAAATTAAGACTGGTTACATTGATTCTGTGGTAGTATGACCAAGCTTTTAGTTCTGTAGAACAATCTTTTGGTCATATGGTACTACTCAGAGATGGTTGCTAAATGTTAAAGAACCTGAAAGGTTTGATAAGTCACATCCTGAAGAAATGTGGCACTGCAATTAATTATCCACATATCCTGATTAGGATACATATACTAGCATACATTCATTTCTTAAAACGTATTAAAGGTAGTGGAACAATAAGACTTCACCGGAAGTGATCTTTAGGGGGAGCATATACTAAACTTTTGTAGTTATGCATGAGATTCAGAAAATCTTGACTTTAGTCAAAACTAGAAGATATTGACTTGATGATCACGATCTTGAAGATTTTACCACCTATCGATATAAGTCCAATGGATGGACCTGATAAAGGTCTTGAAGATCATAATAGATCCTGAAGATAATTTATAAATCCTGAAAATAAGTGTTGCAAATCCTGAAGATAAATGTTGCACTTTTTTCTTCCCTTAGTAAGTTTTTTCCATTAAGTTTTCTTACTTGAAGGGTTTTAATGAGGCAACAACTGCAATATAATTTAACGTGTGTTATTTACTATTTTCTCCATTCCTTTTTCTCGCTGGATTTTTGTAAGGAGTTTTTAATGAAGCATATGCATATTATGTATAAAGCCTCACCAGAATGTGCTTGGCTTAGGTGAATGATTAGCCACATCCAAAAGTTATGTGACACAAACATCGTTGATGACCCCACCATTATCTATAAAGATAATGCAACTTATGTGGCATATATGCGAATGGGCTATATTAATAGTAATATCACGAAGCATATTGCTTCTAAATTCTTTTATCCTTACAAGTTGTAGACGAATGAATAGAAAAGATATTGAGGCTAAGTCTTGTGATAATTCAGCAGATTTATTTAGGGCTTGTTCTTTTTCGCTGCGGCTGATGGCTTTTTGGCTGTTTGCGACAGAGATTGCGGAAAGAGAGATACTCGCTTGTAATTTTTGATGATACAGATATTAGTTTTTTAACGTGTACTACAATTAACTTGTAGAACCCATCTTAAAAAAATACTCCGTTTAAAAGTTAGTTACTGTAGCAAAAGCTAAAAGCGGCTTTTAGAAGCCGCAAAAGAACAGGCCCTTACAAAATCTCTCCCAGCCTCTAGCTTATAGAAGTGTGTTCGAGGTATAGGAATGAGACGGCTTAGAAAGTTACAAGTTTTAGGGAAATAAATCCCTGAACCATAACCCTAATGTACGGCTAGAAGACTTACATAATCCTGAAAAATCTAAATGTTGCACTCTTTTTCCCTTTGTGAGTTTTTCCTGAAGTTTTTTTCACGTAAAGGTTTTTAATGAGGCAACAAGTGCGTCACAAGGATCGGATGCGATGTACTCTTTTTTCCATCCTTTTTTCCCACTGGGTTTTTGAGAGGAGTTTTTTAATGAGACATATGCATGCCGTGGTATTCGTCCAATGGGGAGTGTTATGAAACCTAGAAGGTTCCAGTGTGGGCAAATACCAGAATTGCCCCTGGTATGTTTGGACTATAAATAGAGGGACATTATACCATGTAAACAGATCTGAGATCAGAAATTAATAAAGACTACATCTGGTGTTCTCTCTCAATTGGTGTCTCTGTGATTGATCTATTGCGCCTCTTAGTGATTGATTGGTTATGTGGATTGTGTTACCGTTCATCTATTCTCCATCGATTTCTTAAACAACCGTAGCATAAACCGTAAGTCACAAACCATAAGTGAAAAAAGGGTACGACATGTGTCTCCTTTTAAAGAAGAGGGTCATGTGATATTGATAAGGGAAGTCCGAGAGTTAATAATAATATGACCTTAAGTGATCATGAGTAGATCAGGTACAGTACAAAAATAATAATGTATTTGTTTCTGAAAGTAATAACCAAAGACGCGTATTGCACATCACGTAGATATTTGAAAATGCGTAGAAGAGTGTATAGAGTACATGTATTACTTTTGTGACGCAACAATCGTGCTTCGCCCATTTCCACAAAAGGAGAGTGATAAATAGGCAGGTTTTTGAAACAACTCAATTTTTCAGAGCATTTTGAATCTTCCTGCACTGTTCATTGTCTTGTGCCGGTTTTGATCTCAGCCCTTGATCTCAGCTTCAAGATTCGTGCGTGCCTCCCCTCTGCTCTCCCCGCCTCCCCCTCGCGTAGACGCCTGCGCGCTGGCGCCTTCGCCCGAGTCGCCTCCCTTCTTCCTCCTCGCGTGCGCGCCGGGTGCCTCGCGCGTGAGAGCCGCGCCACTTGCTCCCTCCTGTCCCTTCACGCACGTCGATAACCGCCTGTGGACCCCGCTTCCACGTCCGCACGCGCCAACCGCCGCTCGCTCCCCCTCGCGTCCAGCGGGCTCAGCGCCTCCCTCCGCTCGGCACTCTCTCCGGACCGGTCGCGCCCACGGCCAAATCCCAGAGTCAGCACTCCCGCCAATCACACGCAGACAACGGCCAATCATCCAGCATGGTCGTCTTAGCTCTAGGGGAGTAGCCTCACCCCTCCCTTCGAGCGCCATTAATGGCTGTCAACTCCCCGCGAGCTCCCCTTCTCTCCTCGAGCGATAAGAGTGCAATTGCTCCCTCCAGCAAGCTCCTGCCACTCCACTCTCCCTCCCCAAGCGGTGATGGCCCCTCTCCCCCTCCAGCCCCGCCGCCGGCCACCCCTGGTCCCGGTAGCCCCAAACCCCCGATCTCCCTCTCCAGTCAATTAAAACCCGATTACTTCCAGCTTAAGCCCCTCCAGGACACCTTAAACACTTCGCCTAAATCATCTGGGTGTTTGCATTTGCCTACTGGCCGGTCACCGTGCTCTTCCCTCCGATCACCGCCACCTCCTCGTGGACAGCCCGATTGAAGCCTCCCCAAGCTGAGCTGTTGCCTCCCCCGTGACCTCCTCACTCTCCAGATGGTGAAACCGAAGCCTTTTTCCCGAGATCACTCCCGGACCCTTCCCAAGCCATCACCACCTCCACTCTCTTCTTCCCCTCCGACAGCGGCCACCTAGAACTCCCACCTCGATCCAAGTGCGCAAAAGAGTGTACCTTACCCCCTACCACCACCAACACCAGTGCTGGCCGCATTGAGACACTATCGTGGCCGATTTGCAAAGAAGGGCGAAGCCCTGTTTCCTTCGGCTTGTCGGGCGAGAGGAAGAAGAAGACCCCCCCTCTCTCTCTCGTGACGACGTGGCCTCCTCTCGCTCGTCCGATTTAAATCCCGCGGTGCATGGTGTTTTCAACGTACCGCTTCGCGCGAGGCGTCGTGGCTCCATCTCCGCCATCTCTCCCCGATCCGACAGCGCCGAGCTGCGGTGTGGGTTTTAAAGCGTACGGTTCGTTTTTGGGGCGACGTGGCCGCGTCGTTCCCCTCCGTGTCCGATCCGACGGCTCCCGATTGTCGATGCCATTTCCAGGCGCGCGCGCGCGCATGTGTTGGTGGGCCGCACCCGACGGGCGCTCGCGTTGAACAGCGCTCTCCGCAGCGACTCTGGGCCGCCCAAGATCGTTTCGGTGAACGATAGCTCATCCGATTTTTCCAGAACCGTTTTAGTTGTTTATTGTCTCGTTTGATTTGTTTCGTTGCTCCGATTTCAAATCCGATATCCAATACCCCTCATTCCACTCCCAAAAATTCAAGTCCAAGCTACTCTACCATTTTTTTGTATTGATTTATTTTATTTATTTATTTTCCTTTCCCTTGCTTTGTTTAAAAACTAAAAAGGCTTATTCATTATTTCTTTTGTGTGTTTTCTTTGCGGTAGCTTGCGAGGAGTCCGAGGCGACGGTGCAGGGTCCGGAGCAAGTTTCCACGCATTACGAGATCGTCGAAGTGATCGACACGCAAGGCAAGTTACAACCCTTGACGCATATTGAACCTACAGATTCCCGTATTTATTATTTAAGCTAATTGCATTACTATCACTTGCGCAAATCGAATATTTAATTTAAATAAAAATGTTTGGAATGACATGTATATGTTTTAGTTATAACCCACCACTGTACAAATGCCATGATTAATTTGAGGCCACTTTCACCTTGACAACTTAGGCTCATTTATTTGTTGTACGTTTAAACATCGCATAGCAATCACATAAAATGACGACCTATCGAGTAAATCCGATAGTTCACCGATTTTTCCAATCAATTTAAGAATTAGTCTAGGGTAAGGCGGTAATTGTGGAGTGCCCAGTAGCGGACGAGTCCACGACCTTACCCTAGGGTGGAGGGTGCAACAGACGGGTGTCGATGCAGGATGCATCGGTTACCAGTTGTGGTTGGCAGTCTCAGGAGCAAATATAAGGACAAGACCCTTATGCCAAATTTAGAGCACAGTAACCGCTCAACCACAAGTATTGATTTATCAATCCTGGTCCGTTAGTTGTACACTTTATTTAAACCCCTACGGGAGTTGGGCGTGAGTGCGGGTGGGTTATCGCCGTTATCGTAACTCACCGTGCGCAAAGCGGTAGGTCGTGTGTGTGGTATGGGGGAGTTATCGCCGTTACACGTAACTCACCATACGCACGACGGTCGGTGAGCATCACCACCTATCGGGTAGGGTCTTTAAAGTAAAGTGGGCAACGGAAAACCCGGTTTTCTCAATGCAATCGCACACTAATTGTAGTGTGTATATAGCTTGACATTGGAAGTTGAGAAACCTTGTGGGTAAAGCTGAGCAACTCTGCAGAGTGAAAATTGTTGTATTCGAATCGCGTGCTTCCGGATAATGGAGCTGTGCTCGATGGGTGATTCCAGTAGTGAGGCGTAAGTAGTTTTCCGATATTTTTGAACATGTGTAAAGAGAAGAAATATATGTTCAAACCCCTTTTCCTTAACTATGGTATAATGGAGTTTTGTTTCTAATTTTATTTACAAATAAAATTGCATCCACCCATATAAATAAAACCAGTATATACCTCTCACTTGAAACCCCGTACATGTAGTATGTGAGGCTTACAATCGTAACTTGTTGAGTACGGTGGTACTCAAACTTGCTTAATCATAAATCCAGAAAATGCTCTTCAAGGAGAAGGCCAAGTCTACGAGGAGGATTCGGAGGAGACCGATGGTGTGGATGAGCAGTGGACGTAGGTTTTAGCCGCACTCGGGCTTGATCGCTGGATTTCTTTTGTAATGTAAACTATTTGGGCTTGCCGCCCCGCTACGCTAAACTCGACCGACTGTCGTATGTTGTAATAAACTTCGGATCTTATGCTTTAAGCTTGTTGGCAATGATGTACAATTCTGTACGGTCTACGGACAATTGTGGATCCCGCGTCGCCCCCGAAGCGGGCGTTACGAAAATGGTATCGAGCACACACGCTTGATCAGAGGCTAAAACCTAAGGCTGATTAGGAGTACTGTTTTATAGGAAAAATCTAAATTCAAAACTTAAAAAGAATTTACATAAGATGTAAGTAATATTGCTATCTTTTTCCTCTCTTGTGCTACCTCATCTTACTTAGTTTACTTTCTGCATAAGTTTCGCTTTTGCAAATTGTTTATACTTGATCTCATCTAACTTCAAAATTTTGTCGTTTAAGCAGATGGTGCGATGCTACCACTCGCGGCCGGAGCAGCTGACCGGGTGGCCCGTTGAATTGTGGACGATGCAGCAGTACTTGGGAGCCACCGAGGACCAGAAGCCCCTCTTCCACTCTACCCGGTACCACCTCGACGGCGAGGATTACGAGTGGAGGACCACCGTCGTGTTGGAGCCCTTAGCTCTCCGACCCGATCGACCCCGGAGTTTCGGCGGCAAGAGGGTCGTCCAGGACGACTCCATCCAGGACACCGCCAGAAGGCGGTGATGCACCTCTGCGAGTACTACGGCGCGGAGTTCGAGCGATCGCCGCCGAGGTGATCCTCGGCATGGATGCAGGGGATCATCCGCTCGCCCGAGACAGACGGACCGGGGCGATCCCGCTTGAGGTGACATCTCGCACGTGGTACATCAGGAGGTGATGTACTCCAAGACTGTGGAGGAGAACCAGGACCTACGCCGCCGTCTGCACGCGGCTCAGCAGGAGGCCCTTTTCCTTCGTCAGGACTTGCAGCGCTTCCTCGAGGTGGAGGCCGGGGAGAGGTCCGAGTGTGGGGAGTCCTCAGACGTCCCCGACTCTCCGCCCCCACGTCGTCAGAGGATGACAGCCCAGCCAGACGGAGTCTGTTCCGACCGTCGACCTCCACTGCCCCACCACCGCTACCACCAGCCGCCGTCGATCCCGAGGAGGAGGACCCTGAGGAGGAGGACCCCGAGGAGCGGTCTCAGTACATCGCGAGTCGCCCCGAGCAATGACGGTGGCGGCGATGAGTAGCAAAGCGAGGCGCAGCAGCTTTAGTAGTATTAGTAGCGCTAGCGATAAGTGCGCTAGCATAGCCGCACCTTTTGTATCTAGTAATACTTTTGGATTGTAATATAAGTTGTAATGGAAACCGTATGTGGTGGAACTTCGACTTATGCTTAATGGAATCTATGTTTAATTATCACTTATTTTGTTTGTTTATGTTATCTATATGTTGCCTTTTTCAAAATTTCTTCTTCCTCTATTCGCCCTAGTTCTTATCTCATTCGTTCTAAACTTACCCTGAGTTCATCAATCTTTCTTATCTATCTGCGGTTTATTAAAAACCTCGCTGCAAGGCTAACTCCAAGGTTTTTAATTGGCGTAACTCAATGGCGTAACCCAATCCAAACCAAGGAGGTCAACAGCGGGAGGAAATGATCCACCGAACAACCGCCATGATAGCCAATGTACTAGCAACCATGGAAAGAAACCGACAAGATTGATGGAGCAACACACAAGGCTACTAGAACAGATGGCTACAAGACCCGCGATGGCGGTGGCTTTCAATGGCCGCGGTCACCGCGAAGGAGGCCCAATTACATCAAGATGGACCGATTTCCAAAAGACACGCCCACCTACCTTTGCGGCGTCTTGGACCCCATGGCGCCGATGATTGGCTTAAGGATATAGAAAGGAAATCAGGACGGTGCGGTGTGATGATAAGGAAAAAGTCTTGTATCGTCACACCAACTCCAAGGACAAGCGGCAACTTTGGTGGATCAACTACCAAGACATGAATGAAGGCAGGAAATCACTTGGGCGTAATTTGAAGAGTCATTTCGCAAAGTCCATATTCCTACGGGAATGATGGAAGCCAAGCAACGAGAGTTCATGGCGTTGAAACAAGGTAGTAATACCGTAATGGAATATCTACATCAGTTCAACCACTTGGCCCGCTATGCACCAGATGAGGTGAAGACTGAAGCCAAAAAGATGTCCCGATTCCGGGGTGGACTACAGAAGTCATTAAAGTACCACATTTCGGCAATGAGATTTAGAGATCTAACAGAAATGGTGGACAGCCTTCTCTCCTCAGAAGAAGCCAGAGGCGAGATGGAAGACTTCAAGAAGAGAAAGACTATGATGAGGCCGTCATCGTCCTCTGGTAGTTACAAAGGACGTACCATCATGTCACCCCAGAACCAAGATCAGTCGAGCCGACGATTTGTGCTAGTACCCAAGCCTCAGCAGACGACATCATATCAGCGGAATACCCCTCAGCCCTTGTCAATTAAGTGCAATATCTGTTCTGGAAATCACTTTGCCCGGCAGTGCCCTCAAAGGACCAATGCATGTTTTCATTGCGACCAGATCGGTCACTTCAGAGACCAATGTCCTAAGAAAGGATTGCCTTCTGAAGTGGCAAAACTTCAGACCCAAATTCAGAAGGACGTCAAGCCCGTCATCAACACAAACACAACCCCGCAGGCAGGCTACTTACAGCGCCCCTCGACGCAAAAACAATATATCCCAACTGGAATCACTGTGGGAGCCCCAGCTGGATCATCCGCTGGATATCAAGCAGGCAAAGGAGCAGCCAGACCACCCTATCAAGGAAGGGTGAATCATATAACTGCGGAGGATGCGGCAGGATCAAACGATGTTATTGTCGGTATGTTTTCAGTCAACTTCAAGCCAGCATTAGTTTTATTTGATCCTGGTGCAACCCATTCATTTATTTCCATGGATTATGCTAAGAGAAATCAACTGCCATTTACTTCCCTGCAAAAGTTTTATGCTGTGCAAACACCTGGGAGTAGGATGGAGTCCCGCTTCGGGTGTAGTGAACTAAAATTAGACATTGAAGGGGTAAGGTTTATGGTGAACCTACTAGTGTTAGAAATGAGAGGACTAGATGTCATCCTAGGGATGAATTGGCTGACTAGAAATAAGGCCAAGGTAGATTGTGAAAACAAGACAATAGCCCTAACCAGTCCAGAAGGTCAGCAGGTCACAATAAAGACAGATTCAAAACTGATAGATGGCGTGAAAGGAAGTGTGCACAATATAATGATGGATGATGGGAGTCAAAGCGATGGTTTGTGAATACCCAGATGTGTTTCCAGAAGAATTACCAGGAAGGCCACCAGATAGACAAATTGAACTCGCCATTGAGTTAATACCAGGCACTAGGCCCATTACCAAACACCATTATCGAATGTCAGCACATGAACTGAAAGAGCTTAAGTTACCGTTAGATGAACTGGAGGAAAAGGAGTTCATCCGACCCAGTGTATCACCATGGTCAGCCCCCGTCTTATTCGTTAAAAAGAAAGACGGAGCCCTCAGAATGTGTGTGGACTACAGAGGACTGAACGCAGTTACGATAAAGAATAAGTACCCACTGCCTCGGATAGATGACTTGTTCGATCAATTGAAAGGAGCAAAGGTGTTTTCAAAAATCGACTTACGATCGGGTTATCACCAATTGAAAATCCGAGAGCAAGATCGAGAAAAGACCGCATTCACCACAAGATATGGATTATATGAGTTTTCAGTGGTACCCTTTGGTTTAACCAATGCCCCAGCATACTTCATGAATTTAATGAACCAAGTATTCATGGATCAGTTGGACCGGTTTGTAGTTGTGTTCATTGATGACATATTAATATATTCCAAAAATGAAGAAGAGCACAAACAACACCTACACATGGCATTGACCAAGCTCAGAGAACATCAGTTGTATGCCAAATTCTCAAAGTGCAGTTTCTGGATGAAAGAGGTTGCATTTTTAGGACATATTATTACTGAAGAAGGTGTTAAGGTCGACCTAAAAGATCAAAGCATTATGGAGTGGAAGCAACCAACGCGATTCTGTAAATAAGAAGCTTTCTTGGATTGGCGGGTTATTATCGCCGATTCATAGAAGGGTTCTCTAAAATTGCTCGTCCACTTACACAATTGCTTAAGAAAGAGAAGTCATTTCAATGGACGGATCAGTGTGAGGACAGTTTTCAACAACTGAAGATTAAATTAACAACAGCTCCAGTGTTAATACTCCCGAATGCAGAAAAAGAATTTCAGATATACTGTGATGCCTCTAAACAGGGTTTAGGTTGTGTATTAATGCAAGATGGGAAAGTCGTAGCCTATGCTTCAAGGCAATTACGGCCGCACGAAGAGAATTATCCAACTCACGATTTGGAATTAGCAGCTGTCGTTCACTCCTTGAAGATTTGGAGACACTACTTATTGGGTAACCATTGTGAGGTTTTCTCTGATCATAAGAGCACAAGTACTTATTCACACAACGAGTTAAACTGAGACAACGAAGATGGCTTGAGTTAATTAAAGATTATGATGTGGATCTTAAATATCACCTGGGAAAGCCAATGTAGTGGCGGATGCACTTAGCGTAAAAGTTTATCAAAGTATAGCAAATGAAGCCCGATGTCCTAATAACTTGTAAAGACTTACAAAGATTGAACCTATCAATAGTGGAACAAGGATTTGTAGCAAGATTGGAAATTCAGCCACTCCCGACGGATCGTATTAAAGCACTCAGACGAAGATGAAGAAATCCAAAGAATCGAAAAGGACGATCGGGGAGGAAACTCCACGGACTTCACTATAGGTGAACACGGATTTTGAAGTTCCGAGGACGACATCGCATACCAAATAAGAAGGAATTAAAAGATCTAATCTTATCGTAAGCTCACTCATCCCAATTGTCAATACACCTGTGAGGTACAAAAATGTATCAAGACATGAAAAAGAGGTTCGTGGAAATCCATGAAGAAAGAAATAGCTGAGTACATATCTAAATGTGATGTCTGCGAGAAGATAAAGATAGATCACCAGAAGCTCAGGAGATCATATAACCACCGCCACTCCCGAATGGAAGTGGGATGACATTGGTATGGATTTCATTACAGGACTCCCAAGGACACAGGAAGGGTATGATGCTATATGGGTCATTGTGGATAGACTCACCAAAGTAGCACATTTCATACCGATTAAGCAGACCTACGGGAAAGATAAGCTAGCAGAATTATACTTAACCAAAATTGTAGTACTGCATGGGGTACCTAAGAGAATCGTGTCTGACAGAGGAGCCCAATTCACATCCAAATTTTGGGAGAAGCTACACGAAGCAATGGGCACCGACTTAGCTTTCAGTACAGCCTATCACCCACAGACGGACGGTCAGACAGAAAGAACCAACCAGATTTTAGAGGATATGCTACGAGCTTGTGCACTTGTATACGGAGCAGCATGGAACACATGTTTACCATTCGCACAGTTCTCGTACAATAACAGTTATCAGGCCAGCATTAAAATGTCACCTTTTGAAGCTTTGTATGGTAGAGAATGTAGAACCCCACTCAACTGGACTGAAGCGGGAGAACACCAATTCCTTGGACCGCAAGTTACTCAAGATGCAGAGGCACATGTAAGAATAATAAGGGATAGAATGAAAATAGCACAAGACCGTCAGAAGAGCTATGCGGATAATCGTCGAAGGGATTTAAGTTTTGAAATTGGGGATTATGTATATATCAAGGTCACACCCTTTAAAATTATTAAAAGATTTCAAGTAAAAGGGAAGCTGGCCCCAAGATATATTGGACCTTTTGAAATTGTAAAAAGAATCGGAGAGGTGGCATACAAACTGGCCCGACACCGGGATTATCAAGAATACATGATGTGTTCCATGTCTCGCAACTCGGAAGTGCTGCGCCAACCCAAGAAGGCATCCCGATAGAAGAAATTGACTTACAAGATGATATGACATATGCAGAAGAACCACTACAGATACTTGAAACTACAGAGAGGCAACTCAGAAATCGGAATATCAGGTTCTGTAGAGTCCAATGGAAGAATCACACTGCCACTGAGTCGACATGGGAAACGGAGTCAGACCTGCAGCGAGACTTTCCCAACCTAATCCCTGGACCAGGTTAATCTCGTGGTCGAGATTCTTTTAAGGGGTGTAGGTTGAAACAACTCAATTTTTCAGAGCATTTTGAATCTTCCTGCACTGTTCATTGTCTTGTGCCGGTTTTGATCTCAGCCCTTGATCTCTGCTTCAAGATTCGTGCGTGCCTCCCTCTCGCTCTCCCGCCTCCCCTCGCGTAGACGCTGCTGCGGCGCCGCCCGAAGTCGCCTCCCTTCTTCCTCCTCGCGTGCGCGCCGGTGCTCGCGGTGAGAGCCGCGCCACTTGCTCCTCCTGTCCCTTCACGCACGCCGATAACCGCTGTGGACCCGCTTCCCACGCCCGCGCCAGCGCGCCGCTCGCCTCGCGTCCAGCGGGCTCAGCGCCTCCCTCCGCTCGGCACTCTCTCCGGACCGGTCGCGCGCCACGGCCAAATCCCAGAGTCAGCACTCCCGCCAATCACACGCAGACAACGGCCAATCATCCAGCATGGTCGTCTTAGCTCTAGGGGAGTAGCCTCACCCCTCCCTTCGAGCGCCATTAATGGCTGTCAACTCCCCGCGAGCTCCCCTTCTCTCCTCGAGCGATAAGAGTGCAATTGCTCCCTCCAGCAAGCTCCTGCCACTCCACTCTCCCTCCCCAAGCAGGTAATTGGCCCCTCTCCCCCTCCAGCCCCGCTGCCGGCCACCCCTGGTCCCGGTAGCCCTAAACCCCCGATCTCCCTCTCCAGTCAATTAAAACCCGACATTTCCAAATTAAGCCCTCCAGACACCTTAAACACTTCGCCTAAATCATCTGGGTGTTTGCATTTGCCTACTGGCCGGTCACCGTGCTCTTCCCTCCGATCACCGCCACCTCCTCGTGGACAGCCCGATTGAAGCCTCCCCAAGCTGAGCTGTTGCCTCCCCCGTGACCTCCTCACTCTCCAGATGGTGAAACCGAAGCCTTTTTCCCGAGATCACTCCCGGACCCTTCCCAATCCATCACCACCTCCACTCTCTTCTTCCCCTCCGACAGCGGCCACCTAGAACTCCCACCTCGATCCAAGTGCGCAAAAGAGTGTACCTTACCCCCTACCACCACCGACACCAGTGCTGGCCGCATTGAGACACTATCGTGGCCGATTTGCAAAGAAGGGCGAAGCCCTGTTTCCTTCGGCTTGTCGGGCGAGAGGAAGAAGAAGACCCCCCCTCTCTCTCTCGTGACGACGTGGCCTCCTCTCGCTCGTCCGATTTAAATCCCGCGGTGCATGGTGTTTTCAACGCACGCCGCGCGAGGCGTCGTGGCTCCATCTCCGCCATCTCTCCCGATCCGGCAGCGCGAGCTGCGGTGTGGGTTTTAAAGCGTACGAGTTCGTTTTGGGGCGACGTGGCCGCGTCGTTCCCCTCCGTGTCCGATCCGACGGCTCCCGATTGTCGATGCCATTTCCAGGCGCGCGCGCGCATGTGTTGGTGGGCCGCACCCGACGGGCCGCTCCGCGTTTGAACGCGCGCGCTCTCCCGCGCGACTCTGGGCGGCCAAAGATCGTTCGGTGAGCGATGAGCTCATCCGATTTTTCCGAACCGCTTTAGTTGTTTATTGTCTCGTTTGATTTGTTTCGTTGCTCCGATTTCAAATCCGATATCCAATACCCCTCATTCCACTCCCAAAAATTCAAGTCCAAGCTACTCTACCATTTTTTTGTATTGATTTATTTTATTTATTTATTTTCCTTTCCATTGCTTTGTTTAAAAACTAAAAAGGCTTATTCATTATTTCTTTTGTGTGTTTTCTTTGCGGTAGCTTGCGAGGAGTCCGAGGCGACGGTGCAGGGTCCGGAGCAAGTTTCCACGCATTACGAGATCGTCGAAGTGATCGACACGCAAGGCAAGTTACAACCCTTGACGCATATTGAACCTACAGATTCCCGTATTTATTATTTAAGCTAATTGCATTACTATCACTTGCGCAAATCGAATATTTAATTTAAATAGAAATGTTTGGAATGACATGTATATGTTTTAGTTATAACCCACCACTGTACAAATGCCATGATTAATTTGAGGCCACTTTCACCTTGACAACTTAGGCTCATTTATTTGTTGTACGTTTAAACATCGCATAGCAATCACATAAAATGACGACCTATCGAGTAAATCCGATAGTTCGCCGATTTTTCCAATCAATTTAAGAATTAGTCTAGGGTAAGGCGGTAATTGTGGAGTGCCCAGTAGCGGACGAGTCCACGACCTTACCCTAGGGTGGAGGGTGCAACAGACGGGTGTCGATGCAGGATGCATCGGTTACCAGTTGTGGTTGGCAGTCTCAGGAGCAAATATAAGGACAAGACCCTTATGCCAAATTTAGAGCACAGTAACCGGTCAACCACAAGTATTGATTTATCAATCCTGGTCCGTTAGTTGTACACTTTATTTAAACCCCTACAGGAGTTGGGCTGTGGTACGGGTGGGTTATCGCCGTTATACGTAACTCACCGTACGCAAAACGGTAGGTCCGTGTGTGTGGTATGGGGGAGTTATCGCCGTTACACGTAACTCACCATACGCACGACGGTCGGTGAGCATCACCACCTATCGGGTAGGGTCTTTAAAGTAAAGTGGGCAACGGAAAACCCGGTTTTCTCAATGCAATCGCACACTAATTGTAGTGTGTATATAGCTTGACATTGGAAGTTGAGAAACCTTGTGGGTAAAGCTGAGCAACTCTGCAGAGTGAAAATTGTTGTATTCGAATACGCCGTGCTTCCGGATAATGGAGCTGTGCTCGATGGGTGATTCCAGTAGTGAGGCGTAAGTAGTTTTCCGATATTTTTGAACATGTGTAAAGAGAAGAAATATATGTTCAAACCCCTTTTCCTTAACTATGGTATAATGGAGTTTTGTTTCTAATTTTATTTACAAATAAAATTGCATCCACCCATATAAATAAAACCAGTATATACCTCTCACTTGAAACCCCGTACATGTAGTATGTGAGGCTTACAATCGTAACTTGTTGAGTACGGTGGTACTCAAACTTGCTTAATCATAAATCCAGAAAATGCTCTTCAAGGAGAAGGCCAAGTCTACGAGGAGGATTCGGAGGAGACCGATGGTGTGGATGAGCAGTGGACGTAGGTTTTAGCCGCACTCGGGCTTGATCGCTGCATTTCTTTTGTAATGTAAACTATTTGGGCTTGCCGCCCCGCTACGCTAAACTCGACCGACGTGTCGTATGTTGTAATAAACTTCGGATCTTATGCTTTAAGCTTGTTGGCAATGATGTACAATTCTGTACGGTCTACGGACAATTGTGGATCCTCGCACGTCCCCGGAAACGGGGGCGTTACAGTTTTGTTTTGTGAGTAACTACGATCCAGGCATGCCGGACACTTATTCAGTTGTTCTACCAGTCAGTTTGGGTTCACGTGTTGGTATGCACGAGGTCCATACAATGTAAGGCATGTTCTGCAGTGGACTAGTGGTTGGCTAACACCTGGAAATGGGCATAGCAGCTTGTAGAACCGTTGTACTACTAAACTGGCCAGCCCATGTAGATAGTTCTCGCAGGGCCAGTTGCTGCTTCCGGTGCATGTCGGGGGCTACGGCCTAATGAATGAGGTTGGAAGCCCAGTTATGGCTGGAGAAGTGGCGGCCTGCATTGTTGGAATCGCGAGCAAAGACATTGTGAGTAGAACTGGCCCGACTGAGAGGCCTGTAGCTTTCGATCCGTGTTGCAGGAGTCTATAGTAGGCACATACGTATGTATGCGTGTGAGTGATGTATGTGTGAGATGTGAGCGTTGAGCGTACATTTGCGTTTGTACCCTTAAAAAAAAAGAAGAACTGGCCTTCGAAGGCCCTGTTCAAAACTCGTTGACAAGAGAGATTACGCGAGTAAGAAACACATGTGTTGAAAAAACCACTTCGTTTAAATAAAAATCACTTTAAGAAATCACTACGTTTAAAAGCCAAATTTTAAAAATCAAAAACTAGAAACTGTATGAAACAGAACATGAAAGTCAGGGCAGTGAACAAGAGCTGTCCAAATGGGCCATGCCGTTGCGAGCCAGCCTGAGGCTCGTTACTGTAGGCCTAGCTCGAGCATGGCACGACCCGTTTGGACGATGGGTCGTGCCTGGGCCGAGTGGCTGGTACGGCACGGGTAAGGGGACCAACAGGTGTAAACGGGTCGTACCGGCACAGCACAACCCGGTTAAAAATAGCCTTTTTACCGTTGCGGTGTAAAAAATTCTGAAAAAATAGCAAATAATTTGAAAACAATATGATAATTTTTCTATAAATAGGGGGCATCACGCCTCCATTTCTCACACCTCAAACCTCACTCTCATCTCTCTGTTTAGCTGTGAAAAATTCGGTAGTGTTTGTGCAAATTTCACAAAATTAGTGAGAAATTTGTGCGAACTTCAAAAAATTCAAAAAACTTCAAGGAATTTCTGGAGAGCTATAGAAAAGGTAAAAATGGTGTCTTATTTTATTTTTTTATATTATTTTTTGATTGAATAGAAAGTTACTCACTTAATTGTACTTTATTATTTCAATTTGCAGTTAATTCAATAAAGAACTATGATTTTCAACTCTCTGATTTTGGCCTCACTACGGAGAATGTGCAATCCTTCCAAGATGGATACCCATTTGCGGAAGGTCCACATCCACAACAAACTGTAGAGCCAGAAGAAACGGCCGACCCAGCGGCACAGGGTCCAATCGATCCATCTTTTGCTGGCTCAACGAGTGCATCCACAACCCATAGCATGGGTTCAAAAAGATCAAGAGCTACTACATCAGGAGTCTAGAATGATTTCGACAGGAAGTTCAAGATCGACGATGATGAAAATTCGATGAGGTATGTTGTTTGTAAAATTTGTGGTAATGAGCTTTATAGGTTGTACTCTTTTTTCTTTACCAATATTTTCTTTTTCCTTTATGTGCACCATCGTCATTGTCGGTCTCACACCGACTTCTCGCAGCAGCATCGCACTGCCATTTGGCGCCGGCATCACACCGACTTCTTCTTAGTAGCGGTCTCACACTGCCACCTTCACTTCGACTAGAGCCAAACTCTACCATCAAAAATTATTCCCAGAAACAGTAATTAGAAAGTGTAACTACCTTACTTATAGCTGTTTTTAGGATTGTTTGTTTCTCCCGAACAGGAACAATAGCACTCAGTTCCTGCATTGCAATTTAGAAATCCATACTGATAATAACAATAAATGGATAGCATTGGCAGGTATAGCTCAAGAGAAAAGAGTAAGGAATATTCAAGATTGCCAAGGCTAAGATAAGAAAAAGTCACATGATAGTGTACCTAATGTCCAAGAGCCCAGTTATTGAGAGCCTGCAATCGAAGAGACAGCCAAGTTATGGCAACAATTGTTAGATGGAATAGTTGTTGTATACTGCAGTAGCTCATGGGGTATATAAATAGTACAAAAGGATACAAGGACTCAAACCCTAAGACATATGGGAAAAGACATAAATATCCTTAACACCCTCTTCAAATGTAAAACGTATGCAATAGCATTACATTTGAAAAGAGTTGACACTAAAAAAAAGACACAAATACCCTTAACAATCAAGCCGAAGAAGGAGATAGAAGCATAGCGGCACAAATCGAACCCCGAGACGGCGGCGACGTTGTGTGCAAGAAGCGCAACGGAGGCGCGGTGCAGAAGAAGCGCGGTGGTATCATGAAGACTTCTACGATCTGCAGCGGCTCAAGGAGAAGAGCAACGACTGTGGCTATACAAAAGGAAGAAGAAGACCACACTCATCCAAGAGGATAGACTGTGGCTAGCAAAGAAGTCGGCTGATTGACGAGAATTTTATGTAGACTCGCATGGCTCTGATGAACTGAAAAAGAGATCTTGCAACGGACTTGAATGACGCAGCGGAAGACACAAAAGTGAAAAGGACTCAAAGATAGTAGATTATAGTAGCAACAACGGAGAGCAAGTAAAGCAAAAAAAAAGCCTGACGGCCGAGCCGAAGCACTTGCGCGCAGCAGCACAAGTGAAGTACGAGATGATGAGTAGTTAATTCGTGGGAGCGGTGGGGTTTTGGCTGTGCAGGCGGGCACTGGGGGGAGGAGTGGAGGAGAGGAGTTAAGATGGGGAGGCGAACACCCGGTGCCATCCGTCCCGCCCGAAGCACCTCCTCCTCCTTTGCTTTTCCTTCGTTTCTCCTCCTCCCCACGCCATCTCCTCAGTCCTCACCTTCCCTCTCCACCCACAGCGAAAATCGACACAAGTGAGGCATGAGGGAGAGAGAAGGGTGGAGCACGAGCGGCCGGAGTTGGGGGACGGCGTGAGGCAGTCGAAAGGCAGTGGCGGCCGACGGGCAGGGGGTGGGAGGCCCAGGGAGGCAGAGGAGGAGGCTCCCCGGGCCCGGGCGCTGCAGGCAGAGGTGGGCTCGGTCGCTGGGGGTCGGAGGCCTGGGGCAGCGACGACGTCTAGAGGCAGCGGCGGCTGAAGAAGGCCAACGGCAGCGCAGCAGCAGGAAGACGGCGGCAGCGGCGAGGAGGGCGTCGTCGGGGGAGAAGGCGAGTGGGTGGTGCCCTGTGCGCGCGATGGCCGCCAGCTCCGACCTCGGCGGAGGGAGCTCGGTGGCGACGCAGTGCGAGCGAGTTCAGCCGGATCTAATGTGGAGGTGCTTAGATCCGGGCGGAGCGAGGGCGGCAGTAGCCGGATCCGGCCTGGAGGCCGCCAGATCTGGAGGCCTGGGGTAGTGGCGGCATCCGAAGGCGGCGGTGCGGGCGCGAAGGTGCGAGCACGGCGGCCGGGAGGCAACGGCGACCCAAGGAGAGCCCGGATCCGGCGGCTCGGGCTGGATCCAAGGTCGTGACGACCGGATCTGAGGGGCGCCGATGTGAGCATGGGCTGGTGGCGGCTGTCGGATCCAAGGCGCGGCGACCAGATCGACGGAGACAGCCGGATCTAGCGCGGGCTAGCGGCGGCGCGAAGGATGCAGGCCGGATCTACAATTTAAATTCTTCAAATCAAACCAATGTGAGAAATGCGAAACTTACATCATAAAGAGTTGGGCAAAGATGGGTAGCTTCAGCATACTTTTTGCAAGCTTCCTCAGGCAATGCATCTTCAGAGGAACTAGAATTTGGATCCACATTACCTGCACTCTCCTGAAATAATGTTTTAAAACAAATGCCATTTATTACAATGTCCATTTAACGTTCATGCTTTAAACAGAAGAAAAAAACAATTCTGCATTGGTTACAGTTAACTGAAGGGATGTAGATGTACCTGGAGGACAAGGGCCCAATTATAATATGCATTAGGGTCATCAGGATTTCTTTCAATTGCACTTACATATCTGCATAACAGATCTGTAAGACTCGACAGTAACAAGTAATTACAAATGAGATTCATGGAAAGTGTGAGGTAATTAGAACATTAGGATAAAAAGGTTAATCAGGTAAAGTAACCAAAACCTTTTGGCAGCAAAAGAAAGAATCCTTTGGCGAGAGCGGCCTTCCTCGTCAACTCCAGTGACACTATTTATCAAGTTCATGACTACATCATCATGGGATGAAAACTGCTGCATACTCCCTTGGCTGAAATGGATTGATGACATTAATAAAACTCTTACCATTGGGAGCATTTTCATTAGAACACTTTGGTTAACATTAATAAAACTCTTACCATTGGGAACATTTTCATTAGAACACTTTGGTTAAGTCAAGAGAATACACAATCAACTAATTCCTTCATGGCAGTAGATGAATTAATGATATACAACATTACAGAGTTTTTAGGCAGATAAATGCATCTACTTAGAACCATCTGGTACTAAATTACCCATATACCGAAACAGAGACAGCCCGATGTCTATAACTATAATGAATATTACCTAAACAGGCTTCCGTCAAAATGCACATCAGCATCATCAGTCTCTAAGGATCCATAATGCCTAGAGCCACCCTTGGCAAATGCTTTCAATTGTTATGCAACGCGGTTGCACAACGGGCCAAATATGCCCATCCATCCCCTAGGGCACCCTTCTACTCATGTAAATTTAATTCTAAATTATTATTAGCACCCGACACATTATGTCCACCTTTCTTCCTAAGCCCACTAACTGTAACATTCTTGTTTCTAATCCGGCTACCCTTGTTATCACCTACAAATACTCATACATAAATACATAATTTTTGGACGCCTACACAACTTGCAGTTCTCAATAGTACAATTAAATGTGTTTACAAAAAACAAATTACAACATATTCTCTACATCATAATACACCATGCTTGACATACAGCAACATTCATAATAGACGGTTTGGCTAATTACGTGCTAATTACATTGATAAAACTATAGTCGCACGAGGATGATAATTACCTTTTTTTGAAGCTCACGAGGCGATCTACAACTTCCGCAATTGCAAAAAACTTTTGATTTGAAATGAAAACCATTCAAAAATCCGTGTTTACACGCCTTTCTTCCTTCCCTTCGCTCCCTCTCTCACTCTGGCGTGGCTCCAACAGCAGATAAGGCCTTCTTTGCTGCAAACGCAAGTCATCCGAAGCAATTTATTATAGGAGCCAGCAGTTGATCATAGGGGGCCATTACACCAGCATGCACACAGCACACGGCACGTGACACCCGGTACATGCAGAGGACGGGCACGATAAGTGTTTTCGGCAGGTAGATGGGACGTCAAATCATATGCTCTAGGACCACATGTCTCATCGGAATCATGCGCTCTCGAACCACATGACTTGAGGTCATGCGCTTCCAATCTGCATGACTTGGGTGCTGCGGTGCCGAGGTGCGAGACTGTGTATGTGTCGGCTGACCGGAGTCCCATGTTTGGGGAAGAGGCTAGGAATAGCATTGCGACACTCCGGGGACTATGTCTGGTATTTGTGTGCCATACGGAGCCAAAAATGCCAAAATTCTTCACAAGCGAGAGGCCGAGGCGGGAGTGACTTCGCCGGGGGAAGAGCTGACGTGTCGACGGTAAATTAACCCATCACGGGCTAATGGCCCGGGCCTGGACACCTCGATTCGAAGAGAGGCCCAGAAGAATCCAGTCCACGAAGGGCATTTTGGGAACGCCACCGCGCTTGGCGACGCAGGGGCCGGACGCGCCAGGCTCAAATATTGCAGATTCCGGCGCCACCGAGCGCGGAGCGGAGGGCCTGTCCAAATCGCGTGATTCCTCTCCGCACTCGGTGCGTGCGCCGCTCCATCCCTCGCTCCCTCCCCTCCCCTCCCCTTCCCCGACGACGACATCCACCTCGCAGGTGAGTGAGCCAACGGCAGCCCAACCGCTTGCCTTTCGATGTTCCGTGGATCGATTGGGTGCGGTTTCCTTTTTGGGGAGGCGACTGATTTTTTCCTTTTTTGGGGAGGCGACTGATTTTTTTTCCCTTTTTGGGGAGGCTTTCTTTGCTCAGGGCGTGGGCGTCTGCCGCCATGGCCGGTGAGAAGAAGGTGTTTGGCTTCGAGGAGGTCGCCAAGCACAACGTTGCCAAGGACTGCTGGCTCATCATCGCCGGCAAGGTGCAGCTTTCTGCTCCCCCCTTCTGTTTCGGTGCCATGGAATTTTGGATGGCTGGTGACCTGCTTGTGTTTTGTACACTCTAGTCTCTAGTTCTGCGAGTTCTTTAGTGTTCTTGTTGGTGCATGATTGGTTTCCCCCTCTTCCCACAGAGGTTGTAGAGCTGGGGACAATTCGAGGTGCTATCTGTAGATGATTAGGTTATTGTTGGATGATGCCTTCTTTCGGAGGCAGAATTGAATTAGTTGGGCTCGCATCAATCTTGAGTATATGTGGTTTTCAACGTATTCTGTGGTTGTTGTTGAGCTTGCAGTGTTCCTCTTATCAGATCCATTCATTTGGTTATGCTCGACTAGCATGTCAGCAAAGATGTTTTTGGATCAAAACCTAATTCTAGGGGAAAGAGGGATTGATTAAAAGGGCGTGTTCCAATCCGAGTCCAATAACCACCCTCTATGTTCTAGGTCCACTTCATGTTCTTCCATGTACCTTGGGCGATTATAGGACTTATTCAATCTACTTCGCGTCTCACAGTAGCAGGGTTTTATTCTCAATAGCCTTCCGGCGAACTGTATCAAAAGTCAAAAAGGCTTATCAATTTGCCTGTTCCGTATAATGAAATGCAAATGTGGGGAAACAATAACGACAAGCTGCTTCCTCCCCCTTCTGCAAATGTGCGGTAACTGGTCATGATGGAAGGAAATGGTTCAAAATATATCGGGGTTGTTAATTCACGTGGATGTGGTTGATCTCTGGTAGGCCCACTGAAATGATTGTCTCTGGCAAATATGTTTGTTTGCCCCCTTCTCAATTATGTGGCCTTGGATGTACTAGTTAGGCCTATGTATTCTAGTGGTCTTATCTAGAGGTGGGAGTTGGGTCGGGTTATTCTGGGCTAGAGGCCCGGCCGACCCGGCACAGCCCAAGCACGGCATGGGCACAGCACGTGGCGGGCCGTGTCGGCATGGCATGAACAGTGGGCCGGGTTGGGCCTGGAAAGCCGGCCTGTTGGGTGGCACGGCATACCGTGCCGTGCTTGGGCCGGGCCCAATGGAGCACGGCCGGCACGGCCTTGGCCTCCCCGGGCCCCAGCTCCCCCTCCTGTGTCCCCCCACCCCCGCAATCACAGAGAGAGTAGAGGGGAGGAAAGGAGGCGCGTACTCGAGCAGTCGGCTGAGAAGGAGGACGGGGACGACGCGAACCTGTTGTGCAGCTGCTCCATGTTGACAAACGACGGCGACTGCTGCGGCTGGAGCGTGAACAGGTTGATGTACTCCTCCTTGGCTGGCCTCGGCGCCATGGCCTCCCTCGCGCGCTTCCTCCGATACCCACTCGCCGCAAGAAAACCAAAACCGCACACGCCGTCACAATCCAAGACCGTCGGCGGCCATGCCACGACCGAGTTCTCTCAACATTAGGCTATCGAGCACCCACCTCCACCACTGGCAAAACAGACCGCCGGTGAGACTCCGGTGAGCTGTGGTGCCTTGGGCAGGTCCTACTCCTTCCTCTCTGGCCTGGGAAGGAGGGCGACGAGCCGACGAGGGAGGGGCGGCGCTGGGGAGGAGGGGTGGCGAGGCCGCGGGGAGTAGGGGTGGCGGAGGAGGAGGAGGGGGCCGGGGGAAGGAGGGGGCGGCGGGGGTCGACGGGAGAGAAGTAGGGGCGGCGGGGGGAGAGGGAGGAGGGTCATGAAATCGTGCATCAACTGGAGGATCCTGAAATCGTGCAGGCGTACGCTGATCTCGAACGCATGAACGACTTAGACATTGATGAGTAGCTACTATGTACTATGTTGTTATAGTTAGTATGTATATGTATTGTTACTGTACTCTTTTCCTTACTCGGGGAACCCCACTCTGGGGCGTAAGGTTTTTAACGAGACAGTAACATTGTATTTTAAAAATCAATGCAATTACACTTTTTCCGAAATATTTACGTCATTACGTGCCAATATTTTCATACAATTAATTCAACTTCAATTAATTTTCAATGAGGTGGGTACGAGAGAAAGGAAGATGACGGACGTCGCTGTTATGAATATTGTGTGTATTGATATGAGGCCCAAAGGACCATATGTATAGGAGAGTACAAGGGGTATATGCCATATAGAGATAAGGCATATGTGGAATAGAATACAAACTCTATATCCTAATACAACTCTATCTCTATCTCCTTCACACCCCCCTCAAATGCAAGGCGTATGCAATAGCGTTACATTTGAAAAGAGTTGTTACTAAAATAGTAAATAAAATCCAAAGTCTAAGTCTTGATAATGTCGTCATAGTGTGCAGGTCTTGAAAAATACTGTCGAATCAAGCCGAAGAGGAATAGATAGAAGCATGACAGCGCAGATCGAAACCCAAGACAGTGGCGGTGCAAAGGCACAAGGTGCGAAATAAGCGCGCGGCCTTAAAACTCTGGGGCGGCGGCTGTGAAAGGCGGCATCATACGACTTCTACGATCTACACGTGGCTCAGAGAGAAAAGCGGCGGCTGCTGCCATGGAATGGGGGTAAAGGTATGGCAGCAGCAGATCGAAGCCCAAGACGGCGGCGGCGCAATGCACGAGGTGCAGGAGAAGCGTAGTGGCCTTAAAAGCTTGGGGCGACGATTAAAGTAGTGGCGGCATCTTAACGACTTCTATGATCTGCACGCGACTCAGAGGGCTGCTGTCATGCAAAACAAAATTCCTAGACTTTTATGACTGATAAAAAATTTCTGGACTCACATGGCTTAGATGAATTGAAAGGTTGGAGACTACGGACTTGGGATGGACGCAAATGAACGAATGAAGTGAAGACGACGGTGGCCTGGACAGCGGCGGCAGCGAGATTGGGAAGGAGACAATGCCGCACACGGAGGGCAGCGAAGTGGAAGACGCCGCGCACGGAGGGCAACGAAGTGAAGACGACACCGGCTTGAGCGGCAGCGGTGGCTCGAGGCAGCGGAACAACTAGATCAGAACCTTTTTTTCTCTCTCTCCTTTTTTTTTGCTTGCTTGCTACTTAAACTGCCTTCTGGATCGGATCTGTAGACCAGAAGCAAAACTTCAAAAAAAAGGAAGAGGAGGATGGGGGCGGCGGTCGGGGATAGCGGGCGCGGCCGGGTGAAGCGGATGGGTGGCGGCGGACTGGTGGCGAAGCGGCGGGAGGGAGCCGAGCGATAGGAGGCGGCACCAGCGGGCGGCGGGAGGCGGATGTCGGGTGGAGCTCGGCAGCGCAGCACCAGCAGGCGACGTCCAGCGGGCGGTGGCCGGTAGCGGCGGAGGCGGCTGCTCTGGCTCGGCGGGTGGCGGCGACCAAGCGCAGGCCACGGCGAGCGCAGACCACGGCGAGGTAGGAACCAGCGGGTAGCACCATGGGTCGCCGACGGCCAGATCCTAGACCGTGCCGGCCGAGGCAACGGCGGGAGGGCGTGGCCGGATGGGGTGGTCGCACAGGGCCTATGGACAGCCTCCGGGCGGGGCCGGCGGGTGGCGCCAGCGAGCGAAGCTGGCAAGTGGGAGTCAAAGATGCGGCCGACGACGGAGGGGATGGAACACCAGTCGAAGTCCATGGCGACGGAGGCTGTCGTTGTCTGCAGGCGCAGGCCTCGTCGCCGATCTCCGTCCGTGCCACGTCGAGCGCCTCGGGGGGCAGCCTCCGCTTGAGGGTGACACGCGAGGGGCCCGGCTACCCGCCGTAGAGCGGGCACGGGTCGCCGCCGAGATCGCCTGCCATGGCGGATGGGGCAGGCGGCCAGTGGCCGAGTCAAGGCGGGATGCGCTGGGATCAACGGTGACGACTCCACTGATAGCCGGTCGAGTCAAGAGCTTGCAGTTTGCATCTGCGCTTTGGACCTCACAGGTGTTGGAAGAAGTAGCCGCCTCCGGGAGTAGAAATCAATCCTCCCGGAGGCAGCGGCAGCGGAAGTAGATCGAGAGCGAAGTTAGGGTTTCAACATTTGCTCTGATACCATGTTATGAATATTGTGTGTATTGATATGAGGCACAAAGGACCATATATATAGGAGAGTACAAGGGGTATATGCCATATAGAGATAAGGCATATGTGGAATAGAATACAAACTCTATATCCTAATACAACTCTATCTCTATCTCCTTAACAGTCGCCACAATTATCGCCGCCGCCTTCATCGTGCATAGTTATTTTGGGCTGGGCTTGGGCTAGCACGGCACGAACGCCGGCACGGTGGGCTTTGGGCAGTGCTTGGGCCTGACCGGAGATGAGACGGGCCGGCACGGCACGGCACGGTGGGATGACTAGGCCGAGACGGCACGGCACGAATCGGCCCGAAGCACGGTGGGCCTGGGCCTTGCCGGCACGGCATGGCCCAACTCCCACCTCTAGTCTTATCTGCACACAAATAGAAGGGGTTCCGTTAAAGTGAACATTTTGTGTGCATTTTACGTTTTACCTTTTTTTGTTTGCTTCTAACTGTTATGAATATTATGTGTATATTGAAGAGGTCTAATAGGTTATATATATAGGGAGTACAAGTGGGTATTACAGGAGAATATGCCATATAAGGATAAGAAAATCTAGACATATAAGGAAACAACTGAAACAATCCTATTATATCTCTAATACTCTTAACACCTCCTTCAAATGCAAAGCGTATACAATAGCATTGCATTTGAGAAGAGTTGTCACTAAAATAGTAAAAATCCGAAGTCTGAGTCTTAATAATATCGTCGTAGCATACAACTCTTGAAAAATACTGTCAAAGCAAGCCGAAGAAGAATAGGTAGAAGAATGACGGCGCAGATCGAAGCCTAAGACGGCGGCGGCACAGTGCACAAGGTGCAGAAGAAGTGCGGCAGTTTTAGAAGCTCGGTGCGGCGGCTAAAGAAACGGCGACATCATAACGACTTCTATAATCTGCACGTGGTTCAGAGAGAAGAGCGACGGCTGCTGTCATGCAAAAGAAAATTCCTATACTTTTTGACTGACAATAAGTTTGTGGACTCGCACGGTGTTGATGAACTAAAAGATAGAAGCTACGGATTTAGATGGACGTAACAAAAAACTTTAAAAAAAAAAGAAAAAAAGACTCAAAAGTGATAACACAGCCTACAGCTTCGAGCAGCACTGGCCAATCGCCCCAAGGCCCTCGTTGCCAACACTAGAGCACGCCATGATGGTCAGAGAGACCAAGTTGGGGCACCCTTGCGCAACAGCAGCAAGGCTCTTTTTTGTGATAAGCGGGCAGCGAGTAATATCCAAACGCTCGAGCGAGGGGCACCTGGCGGCAATCTCAGCAAGCCCAGCATCGGTCACAAGCAGCACATCCCACAGGGCGAGTGAGCAGAGGTTCGGGCTGCAGCAGGCAACAGCCAAGAGGCCCTGGTCTGTGATGCCGCGCGTCGGATGGCTCCCACGGACGACGAGCTTCTCTAACCCTCCATAGGATCCAGCAACAACAGCCATGGCGGCCAGTCCTTGCCCTCGAGGAGCCTCTCGACGCAAGGATCTATAGGGGATCTGTCTTTATCCTCATCCATGGCGAACTCCTCGTTGAGGTCGGGCAGGGACGGGGTCGCGACCTGGACGAGCTCGGAGGCATGGATGCTGCCGAGGAGCGCAAGCCAGCGGCGGAAGACGCTGGCGGAGGCGCCGCGCTCGCGGCCGTTGGGCAGGCGGCGGCGGTGAAGAGGCAGGGAGCCCAGATCCGCACCAGGATGGAGCGGCGGCGGCAGATCCTGGCAAGAGGCGGTGACATCGGTGACCAAGAGGGCCGAGGCAGGTGGCGGAGTGACTGGAGCTAGCGGATCCAACGGCGGAGAGCCTGGATCCGGCGGCGAAGAGTGAGGAGACCTCAGGCCCAGGAGATGCGGATCCGACGGCCCGAGCAACAGGGGAGAGGCGGGCTCCGGCGGCCCGAGCAGTAGCAAGAGGCGGGATTCGGCTGCGGCCACGGGACGACTGCACACGCAAGAGACGGGGAGCCAGCACCGGATACGGTGCAGAGGCCCGAATCCAACCTCGGCGGCGACGGCGCTCACCAGCAGCGGCGGCGGATCAGATCCGCAGACGTCCGAGCGGAGCGCGGATGGATCTGGGACTGTGTCTGGGAGAAGGCGCGGCATGGCCGTCAGCGGTCGGATACACACGAATCTGGCAGCAGGATGGAGACATGCAGCTGCGCCAACGACCAGGGAAGAGTTGGCCGCCCCGGGCGATCAGATCGATCCTCCTGGGGGCAGCAGACGTAGAAGTCGAGCGGAGGCTAGGAGGTAGTGGCAGCTACAGTAAACCCTAACCTTTGCTCTGGTACCATGTTATGAATATTGTGTGTATATTGAAGAGACTCAATAGGCAATATATATAGGGAGTATAAGGGGATATTACAGGGGACTATACTATATACGGATAAGGAAACCTAGATATATAAGAAAACAACTGAAACAATCTTATTATATCTCTAATACTCTTAACACTAACTACAAATTCTTTATATTATTATCTTAGATACTTTTGCAGGAAAACTGCATGTCATGTGCTATATCTTCAACTGAACCACAGCATTTCTGCTTGGCTTTGGGTTTGATAATGAATGTTTTGCTATTGTTGACTGTGGCTAGTGCTTAACGGTCCTGCTAATTCGGGATGTATATGTTAGCCCTAAACTAGCTTTGGAGTCACCACTAGTCTCTCCCTAGCAATTTGATGATAACTGGATTGAGTAACATCTGCAGAGCTTTCCGATGTAGAGGACTTATGTGAATGTTATGCAAGGTCTAATGCCTTGGGTTAACTAACTATGACTGACAAAACTATGCTTGTTTAACTTTTCCATAAGATTAAGGATGGTTAAGAAAAGTAGTGAAACTTTTTGTAAGACAGTGACACATCAAAACTTATGATTCTCCTGTCTTTAATATGTCATATTATGCCTTATTTTGCTTACCCAGTTGCCTATCAGAAATTCGGATAAATGCCTGAGGAAAACGTTCTTGAGCATTATCATTTCATGCTATTTTATCTAACATGTCAGGTGTATGATGTCACTCCTTTTATGGATGAGCATCCTGGTGGTGACGAGGTATTGCTAGCAGTAACTGGTGAGTCATATTTTTGTTGTATTTCAAAATTGATGATGAGACTAAGTTTCAGCCTTGAACCATGTCATTTTAAAATTCAAAGCTGATTGTTGCTCTCCAATGCAACCAGGGAAAGATGCAACTAGCGATTTTGAAGATATTGGCCACAGTGAATCCGCAAGAGAGATGATGGAGAAGTACCACATCGGGGAGATTGATGCTTCAACCATCCCAGTAAAGCGTACCTTTGTACGTCCCCAGCAAGTGCCCCACAGCCCAGACAAGGATAACGACTTCGTCATTAAGATCTTGCAGTTTCTTGTTCCCATTCTGATCTTGGGGCTTGCATTTGCTATCCGGCAGTACACCAGATCTGAGTAGGTCCGTTATTAGCAGTTTGCTTGAGCTATAGTTCTCATGTGAAATGGTTTGGATCAAAACAACTTAATAACGATATTCTGTGTTATCTCGTTGATAATATAAGGTACTCTGTATTCTGAACATTGTATTCCCAAGTATGGTTTGTTTTCATGGACTGAGATAAAAGATGCTACATGCTGTTTCCTAGCATAAAAGACTGAAATTCGACACTAGATTAGCCCAACTCTGTTTATTTTTGTGTTTATATGTGTATCTGTGCATCAGTCTGCATATGATGGAATATTGGTAACTCCAATGTACTGTTCTCGGTCCCAAAAAAAAACTGCTCTCTCCCTCATGAAACAAATCTCTTTACTTTTAGCATGGTCGCCTAGGCGTCCAGACGGCTCGGAGCAGACGCCGTGGAGGAGTGCCTCGCCTTGGCTAGCTAGGCGGGCGCTCAGGGCGACACGACGTCCATGGCGTTGGCTGGGCGAGCACATAAGAGAGGGGCTGAGGGAGTTCCAAGTTCCAGATCGTGTGTACTTGGGTTGACCGAGTCACCGAGCATCCCACTGGCGATTGGTGAAGTCCCGAACCTTAATCGTCGCCGTCCCTCTGCCGCCAACGCTAGCCACCAGGTACGCCTCCCTCCCTCTGCTTCTCCCTCCCGCCCGCCGCCTCCCTCCCGCCGCCACTTCCTCTCCCTTTGGCCTCCCTCCCGCCGCCGCTCCCTCTCCCTCCCCCCTCTGGCCTCCCTCTCGCCGCCGCTCCCTCTCCCACCGCCTCCCTCCCTCCCGCGCTCCGCCTACCTCCCGCCGCCACTCCCTCCAGCCGGATCTGGTGACTGATGCCTCCCGCCGCCGCTCCCTCCAACCGGATCTGGCCGCCACTCCCTCCGGCCCTGATCCCTCCTGCCGCCTCCCTCCCTCTGCTTCTCCTCCGGATTTAGCCCCTCCTGCCACTCCCTCCCTCTGCTTCTCCTCTGGCCGCGCTCCCTCCCGTCGCCTCCCTCTCTCTGCTTCTCCGGCCGTGTTCTCTCTACGTCTAGCCCAACTTGCGTTAGAGCCCCAGAAGCAGTATTCTATTCACACAACTAACCTACCGAGCTCATAAGTGAACTATCTTAGCTCGCCTAGCAACGCCTAGAGGACGACTAGGCGTCCTAGCGCTCCTTAGGCGCTGTGGTCACCGAGGTCGTCGTAACAACCATGACTTTTAGACAACCATGGATAGCATCCGTTTCTGTAGTTCCCAGATACTCTACCTTGGTTTCGAACCTTCTTTTCTTGTTGAACATTCATGTGGTTCATCTTTTTGTTTCTTTCTTTTATTCTTTCTGAAAGCAAGCATTCTTGCAGCTCATGTTAAGGTGAAAAATGCACGACTCACAGTTCATGCAAACTCAACAATTCTTTGCATGTATTGATGGCCTTGGCCAGTTGAGGTTCGGTGATTATCAGAAGTTCTGAATTGAGTAGATGAAAGCAGAATACCTTTCTGAACAAACTTCTTGCATGGAGCCATGGACGCTGAACATCTCACAGGATAGGAAGCTATTTGCCCGCACTCGCCAGTATCCTCACTCCTGGCGTGCCACTGAAGCAAATCACCTCACCCCACCCCCCTCAAGTATATAGATTTCCGGGCTACAAATTTACCAATGAAACCAAACTATATCGGATTTAGCATCCACAATCCAACAAGCGACAACAGATAACAAGATCAACAAGTCTGTCTTGTGCCCAGAACGGTCACATAGATGATAGGTTCCACATGCAGAGAGGAAACACCAAGAAAGAAGACAAATTGTACATTCGAATTGCACACACGACTGTAACAAAGGATTTGTAGAGCAGCCACATAGAATGCTCTATCCGCCACATCCAGTATGCTTGCCAGTTACCTCCATCAATGTGCTTCTATCCATAACTTGATTGAACATACAAAGATATTGGATGTAACTAAAGTATGATAACGTGAAAACTACTACAACAAATGGTACAAGATAAGCGTGAGCATCACAGCTACTCGATCCTATCGCGAAGGGTCACCACTAAATCATGTGCGTCGTCCAGTAGCTTCCAGATGTCCAGCTGCCCAGCCATACTGTTACACTCCCTAATGATCTCATCCATACTGCTATAGCTCTCTATTATCAATTTCCTCTTCTGCAATACGCTAGCTGCAATTGCATACAGTAGTAAGTCATCCGTTGGAGGGGCTCCTAACCGCAATTTTCCCCAGGATGATTTTGCAATCCCAGCACGGTGCGCCGCCTGATCAGCCCACATCACCTCCCACAGACTGAGGGTCTGCTCAAAGGTGAGCTCCCTTCGGAACATTACAACCACCATTCTGTAAACGAAAAAGCAGTCTTCAGCTTGGAGCATCTCCAAATGTCTGTAAAGATGGAAGTCCTTGTGTTTGATTATCTTGGACACCATGTTGAGTTGCCTGCGGATGCCCACTTCATCAAGCCTAAAATTGTGACGGGCTTTCCTCATAAAACCAGCAAAGCACCAGAAGGCTTCATCGTCTTCCTCCAGCACAGCAAGGAGAGGTGCAAGGAGGTCACTCATTCCCTGGCAATATCCAATTTCTGGGTCATAAATTGCATAGGCCTCAAGTATTGCAACAAGACGTGATGCATGGTGGATCCTATGTGATTCCAAATGCTCATAGTCTTTGAGACAGACAGCTTTAGCAGATTCAGTTGCCTTCTCCCTGGAAACTGCAGCTTGGGATGGAGAGTAGGAAACCCATTCATCATTAGCACGAACTGCATCCAAACGAATAATCCGTTGCCAGGTCTCAAAATCCTCAATTGTCCGTGCAGACTTTACAGGACGGGCAGCCTTAGATAACTCATTATCAATTTCCGTATTTCCTCCTGTGTTGGAATACCTGGGCATACTTTCTTGTTCATCCTCAACTGGAGACTGGTGGACTGAGGCCACATCCTTATGAGATGCTTCTACATGAGTCACATCACTTTTCTCACTCTCATCCTCATCAAATGAACTAGATGAAGAGAGATTTTCATCCATCTGCTTCTCTGGGATTGTTTTAGCTGTCTCATCCTTCATTTCTTGCTCTGAATTGACACAAGGATTTTCTTCCTCACTCATGAGATGCTCTTCCGCGCTAGGGTGTTCAGGTACTTCTTCACATCCAAGGGGACCAACAGATCCTTTTTCAGAACATATGCTCTCTTCATGGTTGACTCGTGCTGTTTCATTTAATTGGTTACTCAATTCATTGTTGTACACAGATTTTCGCAAGCAATGTTTCCTTAACAGCAGATATCCCTTCCTACATAAAATCCTCCACCATTGTCAAGTTCAACTTTAGGCAATCCGAAAAAAACATTAATAAACATTTAGTTTCCTTTAATTAAAGGGGCAATGTGTTTCTGTAGTAGTCAAAACAACAATAGTGCAGACTGGGGACACCATATTAGACTATTAGTGAAAAGTTCCTCTGGCAAATTTGTTTGACCAACTTCAGGCAAGTTTACGCAGTTAAACATGACGAACAGAGAAATAATAAAAATAAAAAACTGTTGTACCTGTTCTGGGCCTTAATTGCCTCTCTTTCAGCTTCTGAACCGTCAAGGCTATAACTGCATGAGTGTTAAAAATTCAGATTACTTGGAGGCAATCATCCTGATTACTGAACACCCATATACATGTGAGATACTATATGAAATTTCGGTGAAGTATCGATGTTGTGACCGTCCAAAGAAAAAATAAATACATCATACAAGCAGTACTCAGTCAAGGTTGAACTGTGTGTACAACTAGCATATTCATGAATGTTTTTTCTATCTATTTAGCCTAACAGTCTAAAACCATATGCATTAAGTTCGACACTATGGACTATAAGCTTCCTGAAATGCAGGAAGCATCCATTACCACACACAAGGTTACAACAATTGAATACTTTGCTGAAGTACGAAACGATGATGGCATGGGTTTCTCATGTGCAAGTATCTTGTCGATCTAATTGTACATCTGCAAGCATAACTACAACTGTCTTCAGGCCACAATTTCCAGAGTACTTACACTCCCAAAAGGAATGGCCACACCTGTGCTCTGATGCTCGGTTCAATCCCCTGGCACAGAAGCAGATAACTCAAATCTCATAACTTTGTAAACTACATCATCGATTCATGAGATAGAGTGTGAAAACATCAAACAAAAGCAAGCTTCGTATCTTACTCCGCTCCGAACTTTCTTCAGAAGCTTCACTCCACCGTCGTGAAACTTCCCCTCCGGAGTGAACAGGCTGCGCCATTCCTGGGCCGTAAGCACGGCCTTCCGCCGCCGCCGCCGCCGCCTCCACGGCGATTTGAGCCCGCCTCTGCATCCGAAGCACACGATGAGACAGGCCGCAGCAACAGGAACAACTTCAGGGGGGCTTCGGCAGTGGGGCGCGGTGACCTACTGACCTGCGGGAGGATACGATGATGGCGACAAGCGCTAGGCCGGCGGCGGCCGTGACCCCGACGGCGACGGCGGTGTTCCAGCGGCCGCCGTGGGCGCCGGCGGGGCCGAGGAGGCCGGCGGCGACGCGCTCGACGCAACCCCACGCCCACATCGGGGGGAGATGCCCGCCGGATCGCTCCACGGCTCCCCACCGGTGCTTCTCCCCCGCCGCCGTAACCGCCCTCCGGTGCCCTCGATCGAAGGATTCCGGCCCCCGGGTTTCCTTTAGGAATGTCTTCGATTTTTTTTTTTTTTGGTTTAAAACCACTTAGGTTATAAGTTTTCGATCCAGATCTAGAGTGGGTTATCTGGGCTATGCTTTTTGATTTTTAGCTTATAATTTTTAAATTCTAACTATTTATAAAAGATATTACAAAGAGATATAGTCGTATACGATTTTGTCTAATATAGTTGAAGCCGGTTTAGTATGTACTGCAATCGACTAGTAGACTTCACTTTAAAAAACGCATTATTTAAAAACTAGTTACTGTAGCAAAGGACAAAAGTCAAAAATCATAAACTATCCCAAACCCAGCACTAATGGCCCTCAATTATATATATTTTATCTTACTCTACCTTAAATTCTATCCCATCTACCCTACCGTCGTCGCCTCACCGACGTCACCTTTGACGCTAGCAAGACCCACCAATGGTCATCTCCTCCATCATTCCTTCCCTATGCCATTGCATCCTCTCCCTGGCCCATACCCCTACCGCCACCGGCATGTCGCCCTCCCTCTGCCACATCGTCCTCTACGCCATTGCGACCCGCTGGTGAGCCATATTCGCCACCGCTTTCGTCTCCCGACGCGACCACTAACAATGCCGGCCACCTCTTCCATCGTCTACCTCTTTTGTCGCCATACACGCCCGCCAACCTAACTTGACTCCACACCCGAGCGTCATTCAACCAACTGACTACCGCCCACCATCCTTCTCTGACTCATGACACTGGTGGTGCCACCGTCACCACGTCATCCCACCGCCCTCGGCCTTCCTCTAAATTCAGGGGGCTCTGATGAACCCAACCCGAATCTGAACCTTAACCCTAACTCGCCGGAGCTCTTGCCGAAGCCGGAGAAGGAAGTGGAGCATCAATCTCGAGGCAAAATCCTATGGCGAGAAATTCAAGTGCTCAATTTAAAAAACAATATTCGACTACTAGTTAGCAATTAAAAAAGAATGGAATTGTTAACTAATACTCGATTGTTTTTTATATTAAGCACTTGAATTTCTCACCATAGAATTTTGCCTTGAGATTCGTGCTCTACCTACCTCTTCGGCTCTGGAGGCAGCTTCAACGAGTTAGGGTTAGGGTTTAGGTTCAGTTGGATTTACCGGAGCCCCTCATATTTACAGGGAGGCTGGTGGCGGTGGCAGACTGATGGTGGACTATGAGGTGGCGATGCCGCCTCAGCCGTGAGCCGAAAAGAGGACGGTAAGCCATGGAAGTCGGTTGGTGCGACGAGGATGAGTGTTTAGGAGACGACGATGGTAGCCGCCAGAGACGAGAAAGGATGGTGGTAGCAGGGGAACTCACTGGAGTGAAGGAAGGTGGGTGGCGCGGGAGAGCTCGCTGGAGTAGAGGAAGGCGGGTGGCGTGGGGAAGCTTGTCGGAGCGGGGGAGGGTGGTGGCGGTGGCTCACCGGTGAGCATCGCCAACGCCAAGGATAGCGAAGGCGTGGCGGTGGTGGCTAAGATGGGAGACAGCTAGGGTTTGAAAGAGAGAAGAGGAGGGGAAGGGATATGATGTATTTTATATGATTTTAGAGGAGAGATAAAGTTCTTTATATTTAGATTCAATAGTTAAAAATTAGAGTGTCCTCTAACAAAATAATGACTTGTCACCTATACACCACCATTTCCCCCTTCTTTTCTCTCTCTAATTTTTGCTGTCTGCTCTTCGGATTCGGAGCGATTTCGAAGTGTTGCGTGCGTCACCGACCGGGCCCGTGTACGTGGCCCTCGCGGGGACGGTCAGCTGCGACACGTCACGCGTCGGTTTGGCCCCTAGCGACCGGGCTGCTCACCTGCAAGGCTGCAACTTCCAACGAGTGCCTAATCTAATGACTTTGATAAATGTGGAGGGCGGACTCGATCCCAATGAAACATCCCTGGTGGGTGGTGGCTACGCCCCTGCCTAGTCAGGTCTCTATGTGACATTGTTACTACTAATTCTGTAGTGATTCTCAATAGTATTTCTGATAGGACAGATTAGCAATCCTAATTCGATGATTTTCAAAAAATAAACCTTTGGCCATGGTAGTGTAGAGATTCAGAATTGGGAAAGTGTTATATATAGCTCATTTCCTGCCAGTTACGCATGCAGCTTCAGATATGGTGCACCAGAACTTAAGTTTAATACACTGCATACAAGCATAGCCCTTTATATTTTCTCCTCACACGGAGCATAGCTCTTTAAGGCACCGCTCAGCGTCACGATGGATGCACGTTCGGTGTTAGGTTTGTGCTTTTTTTTACTGTTTTTTTCTTTCTGTTTTTTGGTTTTTTTATGTTTTACTTTTTTTCTCGTATTTTTTGTATTGTCTATGATAGGTTAACATATTTTTTTATTTTTTTAAATTTAATTATACCGAATAAGCTAATTCAGCTATGGTAAAAAAATTAATCAGTTATAATAAAAAAATTATAAACTATTGTTATTTCTAGCGCTACCTAAGGAACTAGTAAAAAGTAAAGAGATCGTCAGAGTGCAGAATAGTCAATTGAACTTCCGAGGGAGGCGAACAAACGGGCGGGTTAGACAGGCGTTTAGGTGAACCCAATCGGCACCAAACGCACGCCACACGTACCCCTGCTGAAACCGAACGTTCTTTGCCCGCTTGGTGGGCTAACCAAAGCCTCAATTACCGTTAGCTCAACGACCCGTCACCAACTCACTCCCACCACCCCACGACCCGTCCCTATAAACCACCGTCCATGCAAACCTCACTTGCATCGCACCATACAAACGTACAACGCATCCAAACAAGCAGCAACTCGATCCCTTGAACAAGCAAAGCCAGATCGATCGAGTGATCGGTCGGTTCCGAATTTCCAATCCACCCAGGTACGGCGGCGGCGGCGATGAGCTCCCTCACCGTGTCGGCGACCACGGAGGCGGCGGCGGGCGGCAACAAGCAGCGCGAGGGCGCGGAGATCATCACCGGCGCGGCGGAGTGCTACAACCACTCCAAGGAGCTCCTCAAGGCGGTGGGGTTCCCGGGGGGCGTGATGCCGCTGCGCGGGCTGGACGAGTGCGGGCTGGTGCGGGAGACGGGGTTCGTGTGGATGAAGCAGAAGCAGCCGTACGAGCACTACTTCCGGGGCACGGGCACGCGGGTGCGGTACGACGCCGAGGTGACGGCGTACGTGGAGGAGGGGCGGATGAAGCGGATGACGGGGGTCAAGAGCAAGCAGATGATGCTGTGGGTGCCCATCGTCGAGATGAGCCTCGACGGCGGCGACGCGCGCGACAGGATCTACTTCAAGTCCGCCGTCGGCATCGGCCGCTCCTTCCCGGCCGCCGCATTCGCCGAGGAGGAGGAGGAGGACGCGCAGGGCGACGCTGCGAGCAAGTGATTTGCCTTCTCAGCTGCACGCGCGCCGTGCTCCGTGACGCCGTGGAACTCGCGCGCGCGCGCCGCGGCGCGGGACGTACGTGACCGTGCGACGCGCGTGCATGGTTTGTGTTGTGGTGGTGGGTGTGAGTGATCTGTAGCGTACACGCATGCCGTCACGAGTACGTGGCGCTTCGATCTCATGCGTGAGGATGCATGTATGTTGTTTACTTAATTTGTGAGTTTGCTTCCATTACCACGATTGCTACATGAATAATCGTGGAAAGTCTTTGTTATACAAGAACGTACAAGCAAGATGTTGAGCATGTTTTTTTCTCATAAAGAAAAAAAGCTGTGCATGGGTGGCCCAAGTTGAGTGGTTGTCTGGTTGAACCACCAAATTGGCAGTGCTACCATATTGCTCTTTCAATCTGGTGCACGCAATTACCAGCTCCTGCATGGGGGAAGTACTGTACTACCGGTAAGAACAGTGCATTTCCCTAACAAGTTATGGTGCCTTGAAGGCTCCCGGACTAGCCCCAACAAGTTAAGGTGCCTGAAAGGCTCCCGGACCAGTCACTTCCACAATAATGTTATACAAATTAGTTGTAAGGGTGTGTATAGCCATTACTTGGATATTTTCTCTCTAACAATCATCTAAATTTATGGCCATTGGATCTCACACCCTTTTTTTTTAAGGAGGGCATTTTTTTTGGACGGAGGACGACCACAAATCTGAATAATAATTAGGAAGAAAACATCTGAATGATGTTTATCAACACCCTAGTCGTAATTGCAAAACAACGATGAATTGACAACCTTTTTATAAAACAGACTGGCATATTTCCCTAAATGTAAGGTGCGTGAGTTTGGAGAGTTTAGGAGCTTCCGTACGTTAAGTCTTCCTATTATCAAGCGCTGCGTGGTCCCGTTTCATTTGTTGCTTGTTGTGGGCTGGTCACAACACCACTCAGTCACCGGTCTATGCCTTTGCTTGGGTCGGTCGCTGGGCCACGAGCTGGAGTGCTTGCCCAGGCCTGGGCGCGGATCAGTATACGAGGGGTCTAGATCAGTTGAGGGCTGCCCCTCCACCGAAACCTAAGGGCTAAGGCCACCTCAAGCCCCATACCGCATTTGCACCTGCCTCCTCCTCCTCCTTCCTCACCCTTGGCACCTTCACTCGTCCTTGCCAGCTCCACTTTGCCACTACCATCGCTCGTGCCACCGCCGACCAATCTGTCCCCTAGGCAGGGGCTACAACAATCGGTGATGGTGAGGAAGGGTATGGCGGCAGCGGGGGTTGCGATGATCGGTTATGATGGTGCCGATAGAGAAAAGGCAGCATGAGAGCCCCGCACCGTCCTTACTTTGGTCTCCTTCTGTTCCTCCCCCCATGATGTTGGCCGCCGGCTAGCTGTCCTTCCTTCCTTGCTCCCATGCCCACTTCCCCCTCTTCCAATCTGTCACATCCCTCACCTGATCAACCTCTCCATGACCTGGGCTAAAGCTCAAGTCATTGTTGGCAAATGTTGCCTTGACGGACCGACGTTGATGCCTCCATAGAGGCTATTGCCATGGTCTTGTTGTGCCTACCCACTGTCTCCATTATGGATAAACCACATATATATAACAACCTGCTTACGCTTTCATCCTCGCTTCACGTAAAACGGTTAACCAGATGTTATGACCAATGATGTCTATGGGTTTATATATTGGTGTTTCTTATGTTAAACTAATAATATGAGACTAATCCACACCCTCATGTAAACACACATATGGACCATCATGACCCTAATTTCACACAGATGAGGTGTCACACACACCCCCCTCAAAGAACATGACGTCATCGTTGATCCAACATACCCACACTGGGGCAAATGAGAAGGACCTCCCCCTCTTGGCATACATTCATGCATCCAATGCTGGTACATATACTATGTTGTGTGTCTACTCGGGGCCCACACACGTCATGCGTCATATGCCCATGATGGCCTATGTGTATATCCACATGAGGGTGTAGATTAGTCTCACATTGCTAGTTTAGCATGAGAAACACCAACATATAAATCCACATATATCATTGGTAATAATCTAAGGTTAACCGTTTTGCACGAAACGAGGACGAAAGCGCAAGCAAGTTGTTATGCATGCGTGGCTTATCCATAATGAGGTTAGGTCTAAGCCGGTTTGGACCCTAGGGTGTTACAGTAGGGTTTGAGGAATTTAAGTACACCTCAATATCTAGATGATTATTAATTGTTCTTGGGAAAGTTCACTCTAAAATTTCTACTTTAAAAGAAAAACCAAAGACTTATAAAAAAGCAATTAACTGCTCACAATCAAAACAATGGGTGGAAACAATGCAGGAAGAATAAAACTTGATGAAAAGGATTAAAATTTGAGAACTTGTTGATCTACCAAACAACCGTAAACCCATAGATTGTAAATGGATTTTTAAAAGGAAATTGAATACAACAGGTTTAGTAGAATAATATAAAGTCTAGACTTGTTGCTAAAGGTTTTATACAAAGGGAATATACTGACTTTGTGAAAACCTTTTCTCCTATTGCTAAATTTAGTTCAATTCATATTATTAGTGCTTTGATGGCTTATTATGACCTTAAACTCCACCAAAGAGATGTTCAAATTGCTTTTCTTAGTGGTCTTTTAGAGGGACAAATATATATTAAACAGCCGGAAGGTTTTACAGAAAAATAAAATAAAAATAAGGTTTACAAATTGAATTGATTAATTTATGGTTTTAAACAAACTTAACGTCAATGGTATATTCTTTCTGATAATACTATTATGTTACATGGTTTTCAATGACGAAAGATGGTCATTGCATATATATATATATATATATATATATATATATATATATATAAAAGTTATGAATGAATATTTTGTCTTACTGCCTTTATATGTTGATGATATTCTCATTGCTTCTAATGATAAAAATATATTTATGAAAGTGAAAACTTGGTTATCTTTTAAATTTGCTATGAAAGATATGGGAGAAGTTTCCTATATTTTAGAAGTTAAATGCATAGTGTTCGGAATAAAATGATTCTTGAGTTGTGCAAAAAAGCATACCTTGAAAATATTTTAAAATAATTTTTTTTATGAAAAATAGCCAAGCTGTTAATATATCAATTGTGAAGGGAACTAAACTCAATGAGGAATCATGTCCAAACATTCCTGAGAAAAAAAGCTAGAATGAATGGAATTCCATATTCTTCAACTTTAGGATGTCTTATGTATGCTATGTTGTTCATACGATCTGATCTTATCCATACCGTTGGAATTTTTAGTAGATATCAAAAGAATCTTGAGTTGCTGAACATTAAGATTAGCAAGGGGATTCGGATGTATGTCAAAAGAACTATGGATTACTCATTATGTTTTGATGGTTATAATCTTGAGTTGCTGAATTATACTGATACTGATTAGCAAGGGGATTCAGATCACCAAAAATCAACTTCTTGTTATCTATTTACTTTGACAGGAGGTGCTATTTCTTGGTGCAACAGGAAATAGGATACAATTGCTCTTTCCTCCATGGAAGCTAAATACATTGCTGCATTTGAAGCAGCAATGGAAGGTGTATAGTTAAGGGAGTTTATATATTTAACTCGGGTACAACATAAGACATAATAGTTAGGTTTGTTTTGCAGGATTGGCTCTACAGGCTGTTGGCCCACATAATTAAATTGGAATTGATCATTAATTAGAATTGATCTCATAAACAATTTTATTATGGCGCATGACTCATACATGTGTGTTAGCGACTAATATATTTTAAACTCATAAAACTTGCATGTCTAATTATGGTTGATGACATGGTTCAAGAGTCTTACGGTATACCGAAAAACAGGTAAGTCATTTTATAACACCTGAAAGTGGAGTCCATAAATAGATTCCTACCCTCTAGTTTTATAGTGTAATTGTGAGTGGTACCTAAAAAAAGACAGAAATAGAGGATAAATTTGAAAGACTCCAAAAAATTAATCTACGGTCTAAGAAAATCCAATAATTAGTACACCCAGTCATGCATACCGATGTATTTGGAAGGCGAAGTACAACACAATTTTGCCTTTTTGATTCGTGGGTTAGTCAAAACACTTGTCACAAAGTGATGGATCACCTGTATCTACAAGTGGCCAGTCCAGAGGCAGATACATGAGAAACATCCGAATTGAGCTTGACTCTCGGGTGCTCCCTTTCGCTGCCAGATTTGGAAAAGTTCCCGGCCATATTCATTTGAGATTTCAAGTAAGGAGCTACCGATTGACGTTATGTGGTCCAGGATGTACAGAACTTGAAGTTTATAGAACTCTGCTTTTTCTAGCTGTTACGGCCAGATTCATTTGAGATTTCAAGTCACGGCAGGAGGTCGCCTGTCAGTTTGGTTCATTGAACATGCCCGTCTTTTCACCACGAGCAAGTGCATTGGATCCAGTTTCATACACGCGTACATTCACTGCGACCTGCCGGTTAAATTGGTCTGACATGCTTTAATAACGTACCAATAAACACCTGCCGGCAATTAACCAACGGGTAAGCATAATGCATAGCTAGCATGCATTAATCACAATATATCCTTGCTAGCACGATAAAAATCGATAACTCTCAGTCGGGTTCAAATATGTCATATTCTTCTCGTCTCACAATATAAGTCCAAAATATATCATATGCATAGATTAATAAAATATTAAATTTAAGAAAAATTAATACTATTAGACCATACATACTCATTCATTTTTTCAATATTAAAGTAAGAGCATATGGTGGAAATATTAGATGTGTTCTTTTAGACTGTGACTTATGACTTATAACTTTTGAATTCTAATTGTTTATGAGAGAGATTACAAAGATAGAGTCGCACATGATTTTGGCCGGTAAAGCTGAAGTTGATACAATGTTTACTACAATAAACTTATAGATCCCGTCTTAAAAAGATAAACCGATTAAAAATAAGTTATTGTAGCACCATATAAAAGTCAAAAAACTGACACGGAATCAAACCCAATCATTGTAATAACTATACCTTTGGTCACTGTAATGGATGTACTGTGGGACTACGTTTTTCAAGAATGAACTCTTATATTGTGAAACGGAGGGAGTAATGGTTAAGAAAACAGTTCTCCAAATTGGTGAGAAATTGGCCATGAGTTGGTGACAACTGACAGCTGTATGTAAATAGGAGCACATGATGTACACACTTCAGAATTTCTTACAAAATAGAAATGCAAGTTGTAACTCAAGCCGCAACGACGGCTATGTCTGGATAGACAGACTAGATTAAGAGAGAATTAGGCCACAATAAGAATTTTAAGTAGTACGCGAGCTGTTTCCACATAAACGCTGAACGTTAGACTTGACATGAATTTGATATTGAAGTAGAAACAACTTACCCACAAATTCTATAAAAATTGTCACTGTATAAACGCTGAACGTTACACTTGACATGAATTTGATATTGAAGTAGTAACAACTTACCCACAAAACTGGGAAGACTTCTTCCCTTCTCCCCCTGGCCGTGAAAAAGGCCCCAGTTCATTCCGCCCTTCCATCCGCCATGAAGCTGTGCCACGGCCAGTTAGACCATCAAGTACTGATCTTATCGTTTTCTTCGTAGCGGTCAGATCATTGACCCCATGGTAATCAGATCATCGGGCGTAAAACCCTGACGAATAGGTCAAAGCTGATCTAACTGTCATCTTAGGTTCGATCAGACCGTTTGAAACCTGACAGCAACTCTGAAGTCTGAATTTTCTGAAACTTTAAAAAAATTCAATTTCAGTTCAATCAAAGCTTCAATTATTCATCACAAACATATTCTAGTTCTTCACATAGTCTCTCAATGCTGTACTCCAACATTGAGAGTGATGTCTGGTTTAATTTTCTTCTCTTTTCAAGATTTATATAGTTATTATTTGAGATAATTGACTATATGACACTGAATAGCATCCACTTCAATAAAATGTCATTAAAAAAATACTCTCTCTAATATATATCACTGAAAAGTACCAAAATCTTATTATATGCCATTGACATCAATTAGGGTACATTTGCCCCTTAGAAAAAGACGATTTTGCCATCAGTTCAAATTTATCCTTATGATAAAAATTAAATATAGAAAAATTGGCTTAGCCAAAAATACTAAATTTTTTTGGTGAATCATTAGGGCACTTTACAACTCAAATATAAAATTTTGTGAACTGACTCTTCCATTTATTCTATTTTTAAAATTTAAATACAAAATCAAGCTATTTGAGCTATTTTTTAAAACTAGGATAAATTCACTGTATAAAATGGAAAATAATATTTTTTGGTATATATGTGACATCTTAGGAGTATGTGACAATTTTTATAGAATTTTTTGATTTTATTTAGTCTCTGTTTGTAAATAGCACCCTTTATTAGCATTTAGTCTTAGTTTATTTTCTATTTTAAATAAATTAGGTCTTCAGTCTTTACTAGGGGTATTTTGGTCTTTTTTTAAAGTATAACGGTCAACTAACGGCAGTGGTATATAATAGAATTTTGGTGCTATTTGAATAAAGAGAGTATTTTAATAGCATTTTATAGAAACAAACGCTATTCAGTGACATAAAATCAATTATCTCTTATTCTTTCCACTTTAGATAGCATTTCTACTACATAGTGCCCCAGTTATTGGCAGTATTCATTCGTTCAAAGAGAACTAACAACTTCACATGTACAAATTTCATGGCGTTGCATGCATTTCTGTTCATCTGTTCCTTGTTCGTACTAGAAATGTCCGTAATGTTCTCAAAATACAAGTAAGCCTTTTTCCATTAAAAAATACAAGTAAGCTTATGGTTTATGATCGACTTCTCTTAGACAAATAAATTGAATAATTTCTTTATCGTTGTTTTAAAATATCTTATCAACTTTTAATTTATTTGTATAAGCACTTGTATTAGACCTAAAAATTATAAGTTATAGATATAACCTATAAATTATAGTTCAAAAGTACCTACCGAGATTCTTATGTGTGGTAGAACTAGGATCTATCAACTTCAGAGTATATATTCCATTGAAGAAACCATGAAAAGAGTGCAGCACATGATCGAGTTACTTGCGCGACCACCCTGAAGGTTATTTGTAACTCGGTTATTCAGAAGAAATTTGAACAATTTTTTTTCGGGTAGAACGACGGTGGTAAAGTAAACCTGTGAATGACGGGGGGCCCACAGGCCACAAGGGCATTGTCCTTGCTCTTCTCGAGGATGGGGAGGGGAATCGAGGTAAATTAGGGCACAGCGCTAAAATTGAATTCGTGCTTTTATGGTTCCCTGCTTCTTTGCATTGGTGCAGGCCTGCGGACAGGGCCGGGTCATCAATGCTGCATGGTAACTTACTCTTTTTTCCTCGCGAAAGCCGTCTGACTCTGTTGTTTTGCTGTGCTCATTTCGCCTTATGTAAATCGGTTCATCTTTCTGACTTCTAATTTTTTAAATTTTATTTTTGTCTGGTTTTTAGTATTTTTTTAGTATTTTTTTGTTTTTTCATATTCGTTTGTATTTGTATTATTTATGATGAGTTAATTTTTTTACTTTTATCGTGCAAAAAAAATTATAAAACAGATTATAAAAGCCCGACTGAGCGCCTAGTCGTATCCGATTGTTTTGGCAAGGCTCTCGATGACTTTTGTCCCATTTAAACGGCTTTATCTTTTATTTTTTATTTTTTTGATTTATTTACATCAGAAGCTACTCTGAGCACATTCGCTTTCAATTTTAGCTTTTCTTTTGGGTTTTTTTCTTTATTCATTTGTATTATCCGTGATGATATAACGATTTTTTTTATTTTTTTTTTAAAGAAAAAGCTAACAACTACTACACTACAGTATAATTTTAGCCAAAAGTCATAGCCAGAAGTTTAACTCAAAAGCTAGTTGGAGCACCATCTTTTTCTCTGTGTTTTCGAGACAACGGTGAATGGCAAAGTTGCTGGCGCAGACGGTGTATATGTTTTTAAACAAATTGATCCTCAAATCCGTAAAAAAATGTGGTGTTATGACAGATGAAAGTTCGCTGGCTTTGTCTCTATAGAAACCTAGGAAGTTTTCTTGAGATCAACTAGAGCCAATGATCAGGATCAATGGATGTGAACAAAACTGAAGAAAAGGAAACAAGAATCAAAGCACAGTTCGATGCAGAATCACTTAACATGACATTAAAAATTAATTAGAAAAGGTTTTTCAGGACTTCTGTAAGATCGTGATCTGCCAAAACCCTAGCTAGGAGAGTGCTAGCATTGCATCAAACATTGATGAACACTGTGGCACAAAAAAAATGTGTAGTACGTATGTGTAATAGGGACAGAAGGGTACATATGTACAGGAAGAAACACAGACAGTACTAAGAATCTAGTAGTAGTATATTAGTACCATATGTGCACAGTTTGCGTTTGCTCAAACAAAGCATCAAGTGTTCAGCAAACAAGCTTGCTAGCTAAAAAACAAACATAAACACAAAGCAGTACAATAATCTTCTCAGGTTACTTCTTTGACCCATTTCCTCTCTCTTTCAAAGTTTCCATACATTCTTGAAGGCAAAAGATAGATTGAACCACTCAAAATCTACGAAAGAATGAGCTTCACAGCTTCTAAAACACATCAAGATTTCGCATATGATTAGCTCGTGAAATATGGGACTTTGGTACCGAAAACATATACATGCATACCTCTGCTCCTAACATTACTGAACAAAATATCTATCTATCTATACACACTGCATCTAGTTCAAAGAACTACACGCTCCAACTTTGAAGAGCCAGCACCAAGAAATTAAACTACCCTCCTACCTAGAACTGATAAATTTCTGAAAGCAAAAGTAGTCAGATCCAGATAAATAAGTTTGTACCAACTTAGTTAACAAGATCAGTATATCTCTCATGCACGCTTAAGAGAAAGGGAAAAAAAAAGAAAATCGAAAGAAAGAAGTAAAGAGAGAAGATGGGAGAGAGGAGAGAGAAAGCCAAGACCCTCCCAATCAAAAGGTAATGATGAAAACTTTCCAACACCTGCCAGAGGGACAGAGAAAAGAGGAGTCAAAGCAAGCATCATTACACCAATCATCCTACCTCTCTTCGGTTCTCGGCAAACAAATAAACAAAAATGCAGTGAAGTGTAAGAACTTCCTCGGTTACCAACACACAAACAAAAAACGCAGTGAAGTGTAGGAAAGAGGGATGAAAAGTACCAAACCTGTACCTTACAAAAAATAAGCATAACATGAAAAATAAATCTCAACGATATTTCAAAAGAGCAGTTGCTAGATCTCATATTTGAAGCTATCTCCGAGGGGAATGAAGCCTGGTCCGAGATCCCGCAGATTAGAGAAATGAAAAACCATGCAATCAATCATTCTCAAATCACAAACCAGGCCTTGAACCAGACAACATTCCACTCAGAATCAAATAGCTTCATATCCTTTGCATGCACCTCCCTCTTCTGTCTCTCTTTCTCATCTTCTCATCTCATCCTTTTCAAGAAGCTATGGGCCAAGGAGCATGGGTATCTATAGACACAAGCACACAGGTGACATGGTCCAGTGAGTGGTCATGATATGTGAAATGATTACTACTACACACAGCATCACAAAAATTTTCTGAAGTCACCAAATTATTCAGAAGAAAATACTCACCATGCATTTATTCAATGAGTCATAGCTTACATAGTCGCTGACAAAGTGGACCACACCGCAAGCGTAGTACCGCTGGTGTCCAGCTGTCAGTGGCACCGGACGCGAAAAGCTATGCACTAGAACGGCCACAGGCGAAACCACAGAGAAAAAAAGACAAGGCATTAAACAACCACAAAGGGAGGAATGAACGGCGACAAAGAACACGGACGTAGATGGTCGGGCCTACAGCTGTGGTCGCTGTTTTGAAGATCGACTTGGGGGGCCATCGCGGCCGTCCATCGTGATCATGACGACGGGTGGGAGGGATGAGAGGCCGTGAAACCCTAGAAATGACGAGGGGGCAGACAGCAGGGGAGTCGTTGAGTTAAATGCGCGGCCCAAGATTTGGGATTTGGTGTGTGCTTGCTCTTGTGTTGCCCAAGGGACATGCAATATTCATATTTCATATTGCCTGGAGCACACAGCTAAGCTGTGATAAAAAAATCTCCTCCTCTGTGTGTGTTATCACCGAGTCCCTGACAGGAGACATATGATATAATGCATGCACTGTGGAGTCTGACGGCATGGTACCTACGCGTGGGAGTTAAGACATTTCAGGAGTTTTTAACCTCTGAACAGTGTCAAGCCAGAGGGCAGATTTACGTCTTTACCCTGGTTGTCTCTCCAGATTTAAGGAGTTAGACATTTAAGGAGTTCTTAAGGAGATTTAAGAATGCAGGAGCGAGCGCCCGTAGCTTCCGGTCGTCTCTCCAGCAGCGTCCGCGTCTTTACCCTCCTGCTCATGCTGGTTGTCCGTCTCGCGTCTTCCGTATTTACGTGCGTGCATGCACAGTACTACGTGGTAACGCGTAATTTGTTCACGCCTTAGATATTCTGTGCCCTGATCATGTGTGCGACGGAGAGGACTCGAATACTGTCTGACTACGGCGGCATTCCTATTAGTTTTTATGACGGTTTTTAGTTGTATCTTATATCTTTTAGTTAAAAATAAATAATACTAATTAAAATAAATAGTTTTTAAAAGGACGAAACGAGCAACAGAAAAAATAATGAAGAGATATATATGTAACAGGAGTTAAAGAAGTGAAATACGTGATACACTCGTGACCTTCTGCCCTTACACCGCTGGCACGCGCGCTACCAACCCCGCAGTCCACGTGACGCTTCGCACGGCCGGGCCGGGGCACCACCGAGGCAACGCGCGTCGCGGGCGAGCGGACGGCCGCGCTGGCCGCTGGCTTGCGTGAATCTTACCGATTTCGGGGACGAGGCCTCTTCGGCGTGCGGCCCGGGCCAACTCACCGCCACACCCCTCGAACGAGCGGGCTCACGAGTAGACCCACTTAACGTGCTCAAGCCGTGGCCTTCAATCACAGGCTACAGGTGAGCATTTCTAGATCCACCAGGGCCAGCAGTACTTTACCTACGTTCTTTTTAACTTATATTTTATAATTTTTTTAAGAAAATAAGTGGGATGATTTTTTTCTATCGCCGTTTCAAAACGATTTATTATGACAGTTTTTTAATATATATAACTTATCGGTATTCAATTCATTCGTATAAGCACTTGTATTACGGTCAAAAACTATAAAATGCAGCAAAGAAAGAACCCACTAGAAATGTAATTTCTCAATGTATAAGTATGACAATATAGCTTGCACTGTAAGGTTCCATTGTTGGCCAGCAAAGATGGTGACAGAAACTTAATGCGTGTACATATGCATGGGAGTAGGTAATAACAATGTAAAAATTCATTCCTGGTATTACTATGGTACTGCATATAGCCTTTGACAGCCCACATACCATTGATTGATAAATATATGCATCATAAATCAATACAAATATAGAGCAGTAGGCATTACTTGTCACATAGAAAAAAGGTCTCAAGGCAAAGAATAGGATTCACAAAGTGAACACTTCATAGCAAACATAAAAAAGGTAAAGTATGACGAACTAATGCCAAGGAGCCAATGAATCAGGGGAACATCTGGCGTTGTTCAACAAAACAAATGTGTCTGTCGGACACCGAATTTGTAAGCCGGAATTCTATGTAATTTTACTGTACTATTCTCTAAATCAGTAGATAATACATACAAATACACTACTGAACATCAAACACATATATTGCGAAAGTAAAAATAATACAATAGTAGACTTATACATGAGCCGATTAGACCGAAATATTTGAAGAGCAGCAACGAAAACGGAATAACACATAGGTGGGACCCTTAGTGTAGCACCTCACACACTAATATGGGATACTACTATAGAACATCATTGCCAAAGATCATAATAAAACAACCATAGCATTTGCAAGGAATTTAAAACTTGTAAAAGTACTTATTTTAGAAACCAGCGGAAACTAAAATAAAGGTTTCAAACATGGGACTGGTCCACTTCTAACCAAAGAGGGAAAACAAAAGAAATAACTAAGTAGTGGTAAGTCACGGTGTTAAAAACTCGAGTGCTCCCACCCATGCATGCTGCGATCACTTCATTGGTCTTTTACCTGAGAATGGAAAGAGCAAGTATGAGATTTGAAAATCTCAGCAAATACCTAACAACGTTTGCAATACAGCAAGTAGAGGACAAGTAAAAGTAAGCAAGCAAGCAATTAGCTCAGGTCAAGGCAATAAAACAAAGTTACCAAAGACACCGATACAAGGTGAAAATGGAGATAACGGTAATGTGATAGAAGGGATAATTGTTATTTAGGAAATTATGGCAATGGCACTGGCAGTTATTTCTCACATGCTCAGCTATAAGAGAATAGTCCACGCTGTCCTCGACTGTATAACTACGACGAGGTGTAATATCTTAAGTAACAAAAGCATATGACTCCTCGTACATTACCAGATGGGTGGTAATCTCCTCTATATATAGATAACCCCAGGTCAAGTAATCAGATAACATTAACAATTCACATATTTAAGCGATTAAGGTAACGATAAAGGAGGCTGGGATAGAATTACGATAAGTGAAGGAATTTGCTAGCCAGATGACAAGGCAAGTCAAGATAAGAGGCAAGGAATAGATAGTGAGAAAAAAAACTAAGAATGATCCTGACAGCCTGACAGGAATATTACAATATAGCTCATGCAAGAGTTGTCAATCACTCCAGTTTTATTATGTGTTGAGTAGTTATTAGTCAGATTAACAGGTATTATGCATAAAATTCCAATATGGCCTACATGCAACATCATGCAAGCGACGGGTTATAAATTTGAATGATAACATAACAATCCTAATGAGAACAGATACTTCTGGCTAACCTATATTATGGTATGTTCATAATTTAACCCCCAATAATAATTGAAGCCTTACCTCTAAATCTCTAGTTATGACATGAAATCTAGAACATTAAAGCAGAGCATTTAATAGGCCTAAAACATAACATTGGCTAACCTAAGTCATCGTAATTCAACTACTAGATTAACAGGAGTTGATCGGCAAGCATCACTATATGAAAATTATACTCAAAACAGAGGTGATAGTTAATTTGAAACCAGTGATATGCGAAATGGAAAGGTCACGGCCGTGAAGTACTTATTTTGAGCACGCTCAGAAGACTCGCTGTACGAAGGGTATAGAATGCACCGCTTCCCGAAAGTTTCCTCCGTAGCTGTGTAAGAATCTACACGATTGAATGGTATAGAATCAGATGAATGTTATGCTTAAATTGTGAAAGGACTGAAGGAGATCGTTCGGTCGGAAGGATTATGTTCACAAGAAATTGCCTCGCGAAACGCTGTTCGGCCGAGCGAACAACGTTCGGCCAGAGGGAACGACGTCCTGTTGTGCAAATCAACAAAACCCCTATGCGAAATCACATTTGCACACGTGGCCATGATTGGGCAACTCGGCTGTCGCCGCCTGTCACCGCTGGTTGTCACCGACTGCTGCCTCGGCCATAGCCTCCCGCAGCCACTTCGTCTCCTGCGGCCGCCTCCACCGTGTGCGCCGTCGCCGCCGCCGCACAATATGGTCTGCAAAGCAACCAAAGGGGACATCGTGTTAGGTACAATATGGCCTGGCCCTCGAAAAAGATTTAAAAAGAAAAACTTCGTCTACCTAGCTTCAGAAATCATAAGGCAAAAGTTTCGCATTACCGATGAACTCCTACGTGCTTGTATGTGTTTTTCAGACCGGGCTTGGGTCACAGTTGTTCATATAATCGTAGTTCTATAGATATTTTCTATACTAGAGTCTTTACCTTGGGTACAAGAGGATTAACCGAACTAACACAGTTTTTTCGATAAGGGTGCCATTGATGAACTTACCAATGGGGTAGGTTTTGCTGGCCGTTAAGACTTAAGACCACTTTGTGTGGAGCTAATTCTAGCAAACACATGAATGTAGGTGAGCCAGACAAAATCCAAGTACGGTTGGGCCAAGCCCAATTTATTTCCCTTTTTGGGCCTATTCTACAAACACGGCCCTGGTTTAGCTAAGCATTTTTTTAAGGACCGGTTCATAACACCTTCAAATATAAATAGCTTTAGGAGAGGGAGACTGCCGCATTAGCTGAACTTACAACTAAAATCTCCTACTCCAAAGTTTTTTTTTTAAAAAAATAACTCCCACTCCAATGTACTGTAGCTTTAGAGTGGTTTTCACAAATATAAAGGGAAGTTACACCCCAACACCTGACTCCACAATAAGTTTACGAAATCTTAAGATAATATCCCGAATCAGTTGAAGCTAATAGCCCTCTTTTGAAGCAACCCCCACGCTCTGGGGGCGTATCCTGTGAAAATACCGTAAATGTTGCAGATGCCCTGAAAATCGGTCTAGAAAATTTTCAAAATTCTTTAAAAAAAACTAGAAAGAGGGTAGATCGTGTTATATAGCCATACAAAATTCATCGAGAAATTTAGTGCATTTTCACATGATACACACCCATGGCATCTCTTTCATATGTGAATGGCTAAAACGACTGTCCTGCAGGAGCACTATAGATGTTTTCGCGAGGGTGCTTTTCTTGTATTTTCTTCCTTCCTTCCTTTCTTATGCGATTTATTGACATTTGGATATGTGGTATACTGGTACAGTGCTACAAAGTTTATCAAGATATGGATGCTATTGACCTTACACAAAATATAGGAGATTCACACAAAAAAGGACAGGGAAAAATAGAAATGGATGGGTGCCATTAAATCTCTAAAATGAAAAAAGCTCAGAAAAAAATGGATGGGGCATATGATGATGTCACTCTATCCTCTGAAAATATTCATCCAGTTTGCATATCCTTTTTTTCACACTACACAGTTATCACATTCAGAACATGTACTCCGTTCGTTCTCTTTTATTTGAAGTGTTTTTTTTACTTTTTATAGTTTTCAAGATACAATTTTGATGGCTAACTTTACAATAAAATATACTAATAAAATCATAATATTATAAAAGTACTTGTAACAATAAATATAATGATATAATTTTTATATAGCCAATCTAGATAATTTTAAATCTGTTGAAAGTTTGACAGTATGGATTCTAGGAAGTCAAGTAAAAAGAACGGAAGAATAGTAATCAATCAGTCAGTAGTATTTCTTTTGTTCTTTTTTACTTGACTTTTTAGAATCTGTATCGTCGAACTTTTCTAAACTTGACTATCAATATGTTTAAAACTATCTAGATTAGCAATATACAAATTATATTATTTAATTTATTGTTAAAAAATACTTTATAATATTATAATTTTACCGGTACGTCTTAATATAAAGTTATAAAAAGTAACAATTAAAATTGTATTTTAGAGATCTAAAAATTAAAAATATTAAGTGAAAAAAATAAAGGAAGAGGTATTTAGTTTTCTGTGTAACCGGTGACTACTGGTCATCTTACAATCAGTTGGAATCCGATTGCCGCAGTCTTAAGTTGCTTGACGAGTAATTTTCACAGATTATTCCCAACAACCTGCTTCTCTGACTGCTTAGCGCTACATCACATCGCAATAACACCAAATTTCCTCAACATTGGAACAGTGATTGATGGGATAGATTAGAGAATAGTATACATTCCACAGAGGTCCCTAAAAAAATCCTTCTGATCACAATCCCTAGACACATGGCACCCCTCACCATCCCAGCTTAATTCTCACTACACTACAATATATTCTTCTTTTCTGAACGATACAAACACCTCCACGTACTACAAGTCAAAATTCGTAGAATTGTAGCCTATCACTGAACACTGAAGCCATCGTCCTCCACGTGCACATTTTAAGGGTGGATTTTTTAGGTTGAGATTTATAATTTATTACTATAGTTTTTAAATTTTAATCTATTTGTAAAAAATAATACATATAGAAAAATAATTATACATAATTTTAACTGGTACAGCTGAACTCAGTACAGTTTGTAGTATAATTTATTTTTAGATTTTATCTTAAAAAATACTTCGATTTTAAATTAATTACTGTTTATCCATAATAACAAAAAATTGCCTGAAGCCAGCCTAAATCTTTAACCCCTTAGTTAACGACACCGTGATTCCGAATTTAAATTCAAATCAAACCACCTGAAAAATATTTAAAAGACCCGCAGGAACATAGATTCAAAGGAATTATTTGAAAATAAGGGGATATATATTTTATATAAAATTCGAATGATGCGCTATTACAACCGCAGGTTAGCCACCCACCTGTCTCGCACCGTACATCCCTAAAACATCGCCACGTCTCGCCACCCCCCAAATGTCCGTCGCCACCGGCGGCGGCGTCGTTCCCCGTGCCCAATGCCCAAGCCCCACCATGCCTCGCCGCCGCCGCCGCAGCTCCCGCTCGCCATCCTGCCGCCGCGCCATTGCCCGCTCGCCACCGCGCTCCTCGCGCTCCTCTCCCTCCTCCTCGCCACCGCGCTCTGGCTCCTCCTCGTCCTTCCCCCTGCCCAGGCCCCCGTCGCGAACTCCGCGCTGTCAGATGCGGCGGCGGACGCGGCGGCCGAGGCGCTCGCGGCCAACGACGTCTTCTCCCCGCTCGCGCTCGGCCACATCGTCTTCGGAATCGCGGGCTCGGCGCACCTCTGGCCGCGCCGCCGCGAGTACGTCCGCCTGTGGTGGGACCCGTCCTCCATGCGCGGTCACGTCTGGCTCGACGCGGGTTCCCCCGCCGCGCCGGGGCCCAGTGCTCCCGGAGAGGGCTCCCTGCCGCCGATCCGGGTGTCGGAGGACACCTCGCGGTTCCGGTACACCAACCCCACGGGGCACCCCTCCGGCCTCCGGATCGCGCGCATCGCGGCCGAGGCCGTGCGGCTCGTGGGCAGCGTCGGAGCTCGGTGGGTCGTGCTCGTGGACGACGACACCGTCCTGTCCACGGACAACCTGGTGACCGTGCTCGGGAAGTACGACTGGAGGGAGATGGTGTACGTCGGGGCGCCGTCGGAGAGCCACTCGGCGAACACGTACTTCAGCCACAGCATGGCGTTCGGAGGCGGCGGCGTCGCGCTCAGCTTCCCCCTCGCCTCGGCGCTCGCACGGACACTCGACGTGTGCATTGAGAGGTACCCCAGGCTGTATGGAAGCGACGACCGCCTCCATGCTTGCATTACGGAGCTCGGCGTGCCCCTCTCCCGCGAGTATGGATTCCATCAGGTATGGGGCTTATTCATTAACTTTTTGTGGGCATTTAATAAAAAAAGTTGGTGTTTACAGCGCTTATCTTGTCGAGGGATCTTATCAAATAGTTAGTGTCTCATCGAGCAATTGGAGTGCTTAGCTTGTTGTGCTATGTAGGATCTGCTTATAGACTAGTTCTCAGCGGTATGATGACATGAATTCGAGGACCGTGCCCTTTCCCCGATTCCATGATGAATTAGTCCAAAGTAACATGCTCTCTATGTTCACAGAAAAAAATGGGGATTGCTGATGAATTAGCCCCAATGTAGACCTTGCTTTAGATCCTGATGCATTGTTTGGAACTTTACTATTTGTATCATGCTTGATTCGTTGTGACAGAAACAGAAAGAAAGTTGATCCTTTCTACTGTTGTGCCATCCTAGCTGGGCTGTTATCTCGTTGATTGTAATGCATGAACAAAAGTAGGGTCTTGCCAGAGTGTTTATGACAGTGAAAGGAAATTTGGTAGGCCTTGAATGTTACTTTCATTTGGGCTCTTTTCTGAACATTGGATATTTTTGCTAGGATTTGCTTGGTTGTTTTACAGTACTATCTCTGTATGTCTGTCTCTATCAAATAGGCAAGGCACGTGTTTGAAAAACATTATAGCTGATTAGCAAAAGTTCTGCAAACGTCCTGTTACAACTTAGATTGATTTTCTTGTTCATTAATGGACTATGGATTTTGATACATCCAGCTAACCTCCTACTTACATCCTCCTAATGCTGTTTGTCCCCCTGGTGTCATATATCAGTGGGATATCAGAGGCAATGCCCATGGTATATTGGCTGCTCATCCAATTGCTCCTTTCATCAGTATCCACCATGTGGAGCTTGTGGATCCGATATACCCTGGATTGAGCTCTCTTGAGAGTTTGGAGCTCTTTACGAAGGCTATGAAAATGGAACCCATGAGCTTCCTGCAGCGCTCAGTTTGTTATGTTAAAAGGCAGAAGCTTACATTTGCTATCTCTTTGGGTTATGTTGTTCAAGTGTACCCCAATGTTCTTCTGCCGCGTGAATTGGAGCGATCTGAGCGGACTTATGTTGCTTATAATAGGATGAGTCATAGAAGTGAATTTGATTTTGACACCAAGGATATTCAGAAGTCTTTGTGCAAGAAGCCAGTCTTATTTTTCCTGAAGGATGTTTGGAAGGATGGAAGCATAACTACAGGCTCTTATATACGATCAAGTGCTCGGGATGACCTCAAAAGGAAGGTGTTTTGCTTCAGGTCACCCCCTTTACCTGACATAGACGAGATCCAAGTTTCTGCGTCCCCATTAAACAAACGATGGCATCTGGTTTGTTCTAATATTCCTAGCAATATCTCCTTTCCTCTTTTAACCTAAAATTGCTAATTATCATTCTGCTGGTATAGGCACCAAGAAGGTTATGCAGTGCGCTGAAAGGATCTATTAATGGTACTCTGTTTATGTTTGTTCGGCAATGTGGACGTGGGATGTTTGGCTCAGCTTCTGATTCCCTATGATTAATGGAAAACAGAGATGTATATTTCTGTCCAGATGATACCTTGGAAGATGTAGTTACCATCCTACATTCTTTGAATCAAGTGTTCCGGGGGCTCTTTTTCTACCCCAAGCACTTGGCAGTAATCGACTGCTTGCTATACTTGGTAGTTGCTGAAGGTAGTTTCTGTATCTTCTCTGAGCAATTACATTGGAAAATAGATTCTTAATGTTAATCGTGAAAAATTCCCTTTTCTGCTGATTTCTAAGGCGCATCAGGATATAATTGGGGCGGATTCTCATGCTAGTATCATGTCTTGCTCGATTGTTGTTGATTTATCCTGTATGCAATGCACGCTTATTAATGTTTCTTGACCCTTTTTGCCTACATTTCGTCAAGTGCAATGAATAGATAAATTGAGCCATCATCATGCATGTGCTGGCACTGTTAACATCTTCAAAGTTCAATCTCCGTTTGAAGTGGCGCAAAACATGTATTTGCAAGTAGCAATAGGTCAACTTTGTTCATCACTTATGTTGTCTTCTTGTTTTGGTTGATATACTCTTGTTCTTGTTAGTTTTGATATTTTTTCTTTCCTTTTTGATCTTATTATATACCAAGGACATATAAATGATGGAGATGACTTAAGAAGATTAAATCTCATCTATCTAGACACTAAGTCTCGCAAGATTTTGAAGTTGCCTGGTTTTACTTTGATTTGATGTTATCTTGAGATTTTTATCCCAAGTTTTTCGCTATGAATCTTTGGGAGAAATAGCTTACTGTGATATGTGAGAACTCATCTAGAACTATCTTGGCTATCCTTAACTCACGAGCAAGTCATATCCTAAGATTTTAGAATTTGTCCGATTTTGGTGCAATCTTGTTTCTCTTTAGAAAAAGTTGAAACTTTGACAAGGATCCATGTGATTTTTTGGATGGAATAAATTTCTAAGACCCTAATAAAGGTGTGTTCAAAGTTTTATGTCTTTTGGTTGAGAATTTTGAAAGTTGCACCATTCTTGGTCTTGGCTCGGTTGATTTTCTGTTATGAAAATAGGGAAGCAGTCAAACCGCTCATAAGCCTGGTCGTACCGGCCACTTGTTAGACCTCTGTAGTCAAGCCAATTAGACCACCAGGTGTACACCAGTCAGACCGCCCATCAGTTGATCGTACCCCTGTGGTGGTCAGACCAGTGAGGGGTTGTAAGTTGCCCCTCTTTGGTTTTTGATGTTGTTTTGTTTTAGGTTTTTAATTCTGATCTCTATTATTCTGTAGCTACTAAAATGAAGAATTTGTAGATACTTGGGGGAAATTTGTGAGGCACCATTCACTCCTGTTGCTACCATTGTTGATCCTACAAGTGGTCAAGTGGTATCAGAGCCCGATTGACTGTTCTTGATAGGTCTTAACCAGTTTACAGCCATGACATCAAACAAATATTCAACCAAGCCACCCATGTTTGACGGGGTTGACTTTTCTTATTGGAATACTCGAATGTTTGCTTACATCCAAGCCTAATGGCACTTAATTTGGGACAAAGTCAAGAATCCTTATGCTGTGGCTATCGATGAACATGTCACTCCGGTAAATACTCTAGATGTGGAGGCAAATAGCAATGCACATAACTTTCTTATTCAAGGGTTTAATCAATATGAGTTTGAGCGAGTAGCTCATTTGGTATCTGCTCACCAAATGTATTTACGCGTGGTAGGCCCCTAACAAGTTTTTCGATACCGTTGTAAGTAAAGAGAACCTAAATTTAGATCAAGGACTACTCGAGAGTTCCTATGTGAAAAAATTCCTTCTATTTCTTATAGGGGCTTGCAGGTTGCCACTACTTGGATTTGTTCTTTTCAATTATGGCAAATGGTTTTTAGCTCTAGTACAAGTATTTGTGCAAACGAATCGAATACCGATAAAACACTTAAAAAAAGTTGTTATGATAAACCGTTTCGATACAACGACAGAAAAGTTATCCCATTTGTTTGTTCGAAAGGACTATAAATCCTTAGTTATAAGCTATAAGCTGAAAAGAACTGAATTCTTATCTTGTCTTGTGTGAATCCAGGCTACGCTTCATCAATTCTCTATGTAACTACTACTTTCTCAATCTTCTCTGACTGGAGAACCGCCGACGAGTTTTCTTCTACATGATCCCTAGCATAAAACTTTGTTTCATATAATCAGGCTAAAAAGGCTAAGGGGTTTTCAAAGAAGAACTACTTCACTTTCACAAAATATGTTACATATGGTTTTCTCTTTTGGGAATCCCAACAGTTAATACAAAAACAGGAAGATACCTTTACACCGAAAATATTACAATACTTTATTTTTTATGAATTTCTTACAGTGGTATTCTTATACTAAAAACTAAAGAGGGAGTCCTTCTACTAGTAGGAGGCTCTTTTCCTCTCTTGCTCTAATGTCTTCGTGTGTTTCAATCTCCCGATGTCTCCTCGTCTCTTCGTGAAATGGCTTGCATCTCCTTTTATAGTCATAGGATGAGTCTCTTTTTAATTTAATATATATCATAGGATTTGCTGGTTTGCATGATATGTCTTCAACTAGCTTTTTTCTTTCTTTTGCGCCATGATGGGTATTCTTTTGATGAGATATGATTTCTGGCTTGCATAATGGGAGTGCATGCATAATTGGAGTGCCTGTTTTCTGGCGTGGCATGTTGATAACCTGTGCTTTGTCCTTCGCGAATATTATTATTGTTTTTCACGAATATTGTATTGTCCTTCGTGAATATTATTCTGGCGTATTCATGTCGTTCCTTTGCGAATATTATTATTGTCCTTCGCGAATATTGCATTGTCCTTTGCAAATATTATTATTATCCTCTGCATACATACATACATATATGCATGCATGTATGCATACATATACATAGATATATACATATACATATATATGGGGGAGCAGAACTAGTGGTAAAGCTCACCAGAGCCGTCCGTTTCGGCCCGTGTGGCTCGGATCGAGGAGGGTGGACCCAACTCATTTGATCCATTTTTCAGAAGGGGGTTTAGATCATATACCCTCTTCATAGTTGGGAAATTGAAGATTTACCCCCCCACTCAATGACATGTGGGGTCATCGTAGGTCACTGACACGTGGGTCAGGAGGGTAAATCCTCAATTTCTATCTAAGTGGAGGGTATATGATCAATAATTCCTTTTCAGAACCCCTCACATGGATGATTTTTTGCGAATAAACCCCTCAGCCATTCGCCTTTCTCGCTCTGTTTGTTCCCCAATCCCCCACTCTCGCCTCCCTCTCCTTCTCACCACCTCCCCAGGGCCACCCTCCCCGTCCTCCTGTGGCTTCCTCCCTGGTCCCTGGCGCCACCCCCTAGCCCTTGGCGACGCCGATGTCGCCCTCCCATCACTATGCCACTACCTCCACCCTGCACCGCTGCCACCCTCTTCGGCTAGGGTTTGAGCCGACAGCACGACCTCTCTCCACCACCGCCACCCTCCTCGCTGCACAGCTGCCTCTGTCCATCTCGACGATGTTGTGGCGGGAGAGCTCACGGAGCAATGGCCGGTACTTCTCAACCCATCACGGCAGGGCGTTGCTGACGAGGAGGTGCACGTCGTATTGAAACCAACCGGTGGTGATGAACAGTGTTGCCCGCGTAGCTGCCGACCGAGAAGACGACCACGGGGGCGGCGTGCTTGGCCATGCATTCAGAGGCGTGCTCGGTGACAGGTGATGAGGTGATCGACACCTCCGTGACGCGGGCGAGCGCGTGGCGGTCGTTCTTCCTCGGGTGTGGCTTGATCCTCCATGACTGGTGTTTCACAGAGGGATGGAGGACGACGATGGTGGTGTTGCGGAGGATTACCCGGACGTCGCCTGTCAGCTCGCAGACGTCTGATCTTGGGCTGGAGAAGCAGTCAACAACAGAATAAGCAGCTAAGGTCTAGAATAGATTGGGATGTCGTGTAAAGTTGGCTGAACAAACTCCATGAAGGAAATCCACAAATGAAGCAAATTCTGTGTCTCCCTCACCTTTTGGTTTGGTAGGAACTAGGAATAGGATTATTGTGCCTTGCTGTTGAAAGTCTCCAGGTTGGTTGCAGTATAAAGTGAGTTGCAGTATAAAGTGAAGTGCAGCAGAATTCTCACTCCAAGGAAGCCAAACAATTATTTGCGGTTATAAAGGTCTGCAGCTTGGTTATTTATCAAGGTGCATTCCGAGATAAAAAAAAAATAGCAGAGAAATCTTCCAACCTGAAATACCACATGATTTGTTCGGACTTAGTACAGATAACAGAGTACGATGCACAAAAAAAATTCAGAACAAAATAACAGTGAAATCCGGAGGAAAAATATATACAGTGAAATATGAAGAAACACCTGTTCGGACTTACTTGTATCAGTCTATCATATCAATGCAACAGTTGATAGGTGTTAGACTGAAGAGAGGGACTACTCTAGTTAGCGCGTCCAACTCTTCGTTAGAAGAACGACATGCAGGGTTCTGTTCATAGTCAAATCCTCCTTGCCTACACGCGAAGCAACTCAGCACTGAACAACAGCAGAATTTCACAAACTGGAAAATAAATGGTTAACATATTGTGTTAGGTTCAATAGTTCATTTGGCAGCCCCAACAAGAGTAACCTTACATTTAACTTTCTTAGAAAAGCTTCTGCAGATCTCAAGCGAAAATCGTATTCCAGGAGCACAAAGAACTCCTCTTAAATAAACTATGATTACATGTAGTAGTACCACAAAACAAAAGATGCATGTCAATAGCTGCAAATGCTACAAGAAAGAATGGAAATTTACAGATTTGTTGTGTCTCAACAATGTCAACTACTCCGCCAGGACTCTTAGCAAGATTGATGGAAAGCAAGAGCAATAATCAGGTCCTTGCCCTTTGTTGATCTAGTACAGCATTCAAGATCCTTCCAGGCGCATAAATTCTCTTCCTGATGCCCTTCCCATTCAAATATTTGGAGAGTTTCTCGTCTGAGGGCATCATCCTCAGAGCACTCTCTGTCAACAAGGATGGTACCCCTCGTCTTCCAATTGATTTGGACTGGAAGTACAAGCTTTGATTCCTTCAAGTACTCAGTTTTTGCCTGGACAGGAATTAAACAGTCGCTGAAATTTTTGACATGCCGCGAAACATAATTTCACACCCATAGGTGAAATTTCGAAATCACCAGATACGTTTAATAGAGAGCATATGTGAGACTAGCGATCCAAAAAGATGCAGGTTTAAAGCTTACCACTGAAAACGGTTCATGGGCCATTGATCGCGAGTGTCCAAGGCGAAACCAAAGCTCCTCGGCCAAGTGTGTTGCAAAAGCTGAAAGCAGCAGAACAAAGGATTCAATAACTGACTTCGGTTGGGTTTCCCACTGTAAAAGGAGGAGAGCATCACATCAGGTTCTTCTGTAAATGATGTGGAATCAGGTTCTTCTATAAATGATGTGGAATGTACAATAAGAGAAGTTAAAAAGCATGTCTACTAGAAGAGACATGCTTGGTTGCAAGTACCATGTTAAACCGACCCTATCTTTAGTTTCGTTTGTATTTAAATTGAATATTCTCAAAGAAAAACGTCCTATGAGATTTACTCATACCAGCTTTATAAGAGATTCAGCGCCAATTAACACTTTACCAAGTATGGCCTGAATGAATGAATGAAGAAATGGTGCATGCATCACAGTTCACTCCTTGTAACAGGAAATTAAACGACATATATGAGCTTGCACAGATTTGAAGAACTGCAGTACAGCAGAGTGAATCAGTGTCTTGGCAGATCACTGGTGCAACAGTAGAGCTGTGTTCTGCCATCCTTGGTACTAGTTCCTAACTCCTGTGTTGGCTCAACAACTAATCATTCCACATTGGCAAATTACAGGTGGCGAAATACATGCTGGAAAGCATCCACTCGGCCTTCTTCCCCAGTCTACCACTGCCACTGACGGTGACAGCAGACTAATAGCGAGGCCAGAGTCTTCGATCGAATCCGCTCTTAGCGTTTATGTGTTGTCATCAAGGGAAAATAACAAGAACTTTAACAGAGTAGCTACATTTTTTAACTTCTGCAGCCCAAGATCAGTCTGCGAACTGAAAGGTGACGTCTGGATAATCCTCCGCAATGCCACCATCGTCGTCCTCCATCCCTCCGTGAAACACCAGTCATGAAGGATCAAGCCACACCCGAGGAAGAACGACCGCCACGCGCTCGTCCGCGTCACGCAGGTGTCGATCACCTCATCACCTCTCACCGAGCACATCTCTGGATGCACGGCCAAGCACGCTGCCCCCGCGGTCGTCCTCTCGGTCAGTGGCTACGCGGGCAACATGTTCCACGACTTCACCAACGTCCTCGTCCCACTGTCCATCACCACTGGTCGGTTTCACTGCGACGTGCACCTCCTCGTCAGCAGCGCCCTACCATGGGAGGGAGGCAAGAGGGAGAGGGAGGCGAGAGTGGGGGATTGGGGAACAAACAGAGGGAGAAGGGCGAATAGCCGAGGGGCTTATTTGCGGGAAAAAAATCATCTATACATGGTTTTTTGTAAGATGGATTATGAATATTGGGAGCCTTTCGCCCTCCTTGATCCGAGTCGCATGGCCGGATCGGACAGCTCTGGTGAACTTTAGCATTGAAAAAGCTTTTAGCACTATATATATATACACACATATACACAGAGAGAGAGAGAGAAATTATGTAAGGCACCTAGATGCCTAAGCACCCACATCAAGAACCGTCTGATACATGTGTATGATTGATAATCTTGTAGAGTTTGGGTATGAAAATATTTTTACCCTTGATATATTTATTGTAAGTGAGTTTTGAACTCAGTTCAAACTAGTTTGAACTATTTTTGAGTTTGATGCGATTACAGTGAATATATACTATGAAAGTAACTCAAATTAATTAAACTGAAGTTGAATTTATTTTTTTCGGAGTTTGATATCTCAAATATACTTTTTTATGGGTATATGAAGATACCCATGTCAAACGTCACGAATCTCAAAGCACATCAATGGGTATTAATATAGGTGCTTAGGCACCTAGGTACATGAAACACTTGTCCTATACACACACATATACATACATACATATATAAAACTTTTTTGGCACGTATTTTACACCTGTAAGCATAATACTAATTATATATATATATATATATATATATATATATATATATATATATATATATATATCATGTTGAACAAAAGATAGTCAAAATTATTGTAGGACATGAATAATTAATAATAGAGAGCAATTATCAACCACCATCTATCATTATACCAAGCACTTGCCTCTCTAGATGTGATGACCAGTTTGATTAGGAGATAACAACACAACTAACGCTACTCCTTCTACAGTAATTACTCATTCTTAATACAAGCCATAGCATTTTAAGGCAACAAATAAATGACAACATTCCTAAACGATCCCCAAACCCATAACTTTTTTCCTTTACTAGACAGTCAACCTAGCTGTCCTGGTACTAAAATTATCATAACTTTTAATTTTTTATATCAAATATAGCAAACCATACCAATTCTGGAATCTATACAAAATTTTCTAGTTGGTCAAATATCCAAATTAAATCATCTAAATCCCCGTGTTAGAGGTGCAGTGATCTAGGGCGGTGCAGACGGTGCTGGGTTCCAGCAGAACCCAGCAGGAAGCGCCGAAAAAAACGATGCAGGAGGAGCCCAAGCTGGAGGATACTATGGCACTGGAGTGGCCACCAGCATTTGAACTGAACCCTAAGAAGATGCGACCGAAGTCACAGGAACTGGCTCCCACTTGATGAGGCTAGTGGGGTTCTGTTGAAAAACCTAACCCATGTGGCCTGAGCAACCACAACGATGACACTCTTCCTCCGAGGAGCAAACAGTAGCACAGTGACCTCCACCACACTTGAAGGAGATTATGCCCTGGCTTGGAACAGGCGCATCACCTTCGACGCTGAAGGAGGACGTGGCACTAAAGAAGAAGATGGTCTCTGCTAAATAGATCGAGTCGATGACAGAGGGCGCTGGCCCCCTGGAACCTCTTGGGAACAGATTGCTGAGAAGACTCGCACCTGTCACTAAAGCTCCTCTTCTAGCCACCACTAGAAGGAGTGGAACCACCAGAAGTCTGCCCTTCCTAGTGAACTTTCTCTTGAACTCCATACCCATGGCCTGACCGACCACAAGGTTGAAGTCACGCAAATTGGTCACCCCTAAGATATGGCGACACTCCTGCACTTGCTAACGAAGCGTTTAGACCACCCTATGAAGATCTCGCAACAGAACAGTCGAAACCGCTAGAACACCAGCGTCTGGTTGAATAGCCAAAACGACATCCTCATCCACCTTACCAACGTTCTCCTCATCCAGGGGTGGTGGCACTACCGAACCATGCCTACGACCACGGCAGCAACATTCACCACAACCACGACCTCTACCTCTCGCCATTACTGATCACCAGAGAGAACTACTAAAACTCAGCACAGCAATAACCATCATTACATAATCAATTTGGCAATAATTCAATATTCATTAACAATTAAACAAGCCAACGATAGTGCAAATGCAATGTCTGACCTAAACTCATCCTACTGTGCACCAATATGTTAAGTTTCAGTTTTATTTTAATTATTATAAGATAAATTTTAGCATTAAGTTTTCTAAGTTATTTTATTATTAAGGCTATTAGTTTCATTAAGTTATCAAACCTATGTCAAATTTTTAGTTGATTAAACAAGTAAGTTATTAATTGATTCACCACGGACCTAATGCCCGCTCTGATACTAATTGTAACACTCTGGCTTAACAAAAGCCCAACATAGCACCTACAACTACTATCTCTATAAATTTTAAACCAATATACAAGCTTTACCAACCACTAGGCTTCAAGAATAAGTATTCAACATAATATTAAACATAAATTTCAGCAATAATGTAAAGCATAAACTGAACTTAATATGAACTAATAATAACCAAGATAAATCATAAATAAGTCTAATTATTTAAAGCATCAAGCAGCAACATTATAAACTATAAAAACTATAGGAAACTATAAATTGTCTAATCAATACTATGAAAACTACTGCTTTATTCATATCCATAAGTGATAAGTTGCTAGGTGGAGTGAAAAGCTACAAGTGTGCGATAATCCAGGTTCTATATCCACCCATGCATGTTGCCTTCAACGTTCACCTAAAAACAATAAATACGTAAGGGTGAGTCCACGACTCATCAAGTACAAAGTAGAATAATAAATGAATTCATATCATTTTAACAATTATTAATCATTTAGCATTAACTCAATTTTCACATCTAATTCTCATCAATTCTCACTAACACGAATCAATATCTCATCTCAATTTCTCTTAAATGCAATACAATACTCATGATCAAGTCTTATTCTACTTCTATAGCTTATATCGGTATAGTGTAGGGTACACCCGTCGATGTCATCCTCCATCTCTATCCTGTGAAGGTGCCTACCGAAATATGTCTTTTCTTCCATTTCGTGGAGGTGTCTCCCTGTGTAGGTCTTACTCAAAAGCACGTCGGAGTAGTCACATAGCTTTACTCATAGTTATTGATTTTCTCACAACCCTGGCTCGTAATGTATATGTCATATAATGAATGTCATTTTCTAGCATTTTATCAAATATCACAAATATCATCAAATTAATATCATGTTGAACAAAAGGTAGTGAAAATTATTGCAGGACATGGATAATTAATAATAGTGAGCAATTATCAGTCATCATCTATCATTGTACTAAGTACTTGCCTCCTAGATGCGACTATTGATTTAATTAGGAGATAAAAACACAATCAATGCTACTCCTCCTACAGAAATGACTCATTTTTAATACAAACCATAGCATTACAAGGTAACAAATAAATGACAACGCTCCTACATGCTCCCCAAATCCATAACTTTTTTCTTTACCGGACAGTTAACCCCGCATTACCGGTATTAAATTATCATAACTTATAATTCGCATATCAAAATATAGAAAATCATACCAATTCTCGAATCTATACAAATTTTTTTACAATTTCCTAGTTGGTCAAATATCCATATTAAATAATCTAAACTTCTATTTTTAACCCAGAAGACAGATCTACCATCTTCCGGACAACAGGCCTAATAATTTTATATCTTTTAATTTGCACATATAAATATATTAAACTATGACATTCTAAGAATCTACAGGAAATTATCTACCACTTCCTAGTTATTACTAAAATTTAATTCCACCATTAAATTAATTAAATTAATAATTTTTCATGACTGCATCTATGAGCAACCTGGTATCGGATAGTAGTCTCTCAAGATTTATAACTTATATTATACTTATTTAAAAATTATGTTATTAAACTTTTTGAAAACCTTAAGAAATTACCTATAATGTTTATGCTGACCACATTTTCAAATTAGTTTATTTAATATTTTTAATCTACTGATTACTACAATATGCCAGAACACGATAAATTTACCATACAGTAGGATTATAAAATTTACATCTCAAAATCTACACATCTGATTGATATGAATAAAAATTCTACATAAAATTATCGAAATCATCTACACCCCTCTAGTAGATAAAATTCTCATATTACGCCCATACACTACCAGTAAAAACCGTACAACAATACAGCAGATCAAACCGATCTACTACACGATTTTTCATTGATAAGCACTTGCCATCTCCCTCTCTAAATCTCAGTTTCAAATCTCTAAGTAAAATAACAACACAGAGGGGGAAAACCAGATCAATACCCAAAATACGATACCTTTCCTCACGATTCTTCTCCTTCTCCCTCCTGAATCTTTTGCGCTACTGCCGACACTCTTTTTTGTTTCCTTGCTTGCGCTCGCACGAGACAATTTGCTGGCAGCACAGAAGCGCACGACCGGCTGGCAACGCGGTGCGGCTGATGTGGCTGCAGGCTACGGCGGCCAAGAGCAGGCGCGTGGCGCACGTCATGGCATATTGTAGTTGGACGCACGCGCGTTGGCAGGGCTGGCGACACGTGGAGCGACGGGCGGTGGGCGATTCCTCTGGCATGTGGCGTCGGCCGAGCGTGGAGAGCGATGCGAGGCGCAGGTGCACCCGGTTGACGGTGCAACAACAGATGGCAAGGGAAAACGCTGGCAAAAGAAAATAGCACGGAACAAAACCACATCCAATCCCAACCCTTTCCTACGACTGTTCCACTAAACCAATGCAACATCTAAAAACCTTCATATCCCCTTTTCATGTATTTATCTTTCACTAATTCACACAAGTCCTTAAGAGTTTTTTTGGGGTATTACATTTTAGTTACGTTTTTGAGACGATGACGGACGGTAGAGACGTTGACTTAGATGACACATGTGTTCTAAAAGCTGTTTGGAGAAACAACTTCTCAAAGTCGTTTGGAAAAACTATCCCGTTGTTTCGGCGAAATCGAAGTTAAAAACAAAAAAGAACACGGTCAAAGAGTGTTTGAGCATAAGTTTAAAGTCGCCGAAAGCTTAACCCCTTTCAAACGTGGACGACCATACCACCCTATTGAGAGGTCAATCTTACAGGTAAGTAGAGCTACCTGCAGTGTTAGGTTCGGTGGGCTCAAAAGGCATCTCCAGTTCGTTCTGTAATTACTCCTAAATTCTATCTGAATTACCGGTTCAAGTGTCCATCTAACATAACATATCCTTTTGTTGTTGCCTATAAAGAGTCATCCAATATGGTTAAAAGACAGGATTAGAACCTTAAGAACAGACAGCTATCCAAGACGGTAAAGAACACAACGGTCCCATGGGGGGTACGGACAAGTTAACACGTTCGTTGAGTCATTGAAGTGTCATGTCAGATGCGTGCAGCGAGAAACACTCCTGGATGCTGCCGAACTGTCATAGAGGTGTGCCTTTTTCATTCGTCTCAGCATTTCTTAACCAATCGCCTTATACTTACACAACGTTACACGTCCATGTCATTTATTCTTCTACTTCAGTTACTTCATGGCTTTGAAGGCTATGTTCTTTTTAGCTTTTGACTTTTATTTTTATTTTTTAGTTTCTTCAAAAGTCAAAAAACCAAATATCGAAACGAGACGGTATTTTGAAGCGGATTCTCTAAACGGTTTTTTGATCTCAAAACTGTGTGAACCATCTGCGTCACATCTCTGTCTCCGTTATCGTGTCAAAAATTACAGCCAAAAGCAATTAACCACAGTTCAAAAGAACACCCCCATGTCTCTACACATAGTTCTCACTCATATCGTGGGAGAGCTAATGTTACTGGTTGTTTCATAGTACAATACTCCACGTATAATTTCATAACACGAATTCAAGAAAGCGTATCATCTTACCAATAATTGTGCAACATTGCGTGCCACATGACCGATAGCGGAGATCAAAGAGAATGAATGGTCTTTATCTATTTTTAACTTCTGCAAAATCAATTCTTTTGGCTTCTTCTCTCAATTAACTATGATAAGCTAATTAGATCAGATACACAGTAAAAACAAGCATAAAACAAAATCCAACAAGCTAAAAGGACAAAAGAAGCAAGAAATTGGTCAAAACATCAACTAGCTGGTCTAACCGCAGGCATCACAGTGGTCTGACTGGGTTTGGGCAGTCTAATTGCTTGGGTCACAACGGTCTGATTGAGCCTAGATGGTTTGACCACTCGCTATTCCAGAACGGAAAATAGACCATCGCCAAGAACTCAAATTAGCATACCTTCTAATCTATTGAACCAAAGGACTTGAAACGTAGCTTTCTAAAGGTCTTGTGAACTTATTGTAGGATCGAATACCGTAATCAGAGGCGAGTGAATGATAGCCTCTACTTTTTGGAACCTAAAACCAATCTAATACCAGAAGAAAAATAACCTAAACTATAGATTATATCTATTGGAAATCGAAGAAGCAAACCCTAAACAAAATAACAACATGAATTGAAAACCGAAACTTCTGGTCGACCAGACTGCAATGGTGAGGACAGGCTGACCTATATGGTGAGGACCACTTGAGAGTTGGCGGTCTGACCTCCTAACACTATTCACCATCTGGAAACAACAAAACCAATGACGAAAATCGATCTAACTTCTACAAGTCAACTCCAATTGACCTCAAATTTGACACACATGATGCTAAGGATATCTAGAATATATTCCAACAAGAAATTGCAAGAATTATCAAATAGATAAGAAGAAATTTAGATCGCAATATGAGATAAGTAAAATATATATCAAACTCTAAAATTACAATAACTTTCAAACGACTAGGAGATTTCCAACAAAACTTTGCAAATCTATTCCTAGTCCTATTTGCAACCTAATCCTAAAAAAGAATCAAATAAAAACACATAGATCACGAAATCACTTGATTCCATAAAAACGAGCACAAACCTAAGAACAGATGCGAGACTACAACGTGGATTGGATCAAAAATTGATTTGCGTTGCTGGATGATGATATTCTATGACCACAAAGTGCCCTCATAGCACCCCTCAAATCCTAGCACAAAAATTCTGAAAATTTCCTCTCCAAAAGTCGTGGTTAACATTTGACCTCTCCCTACTTTTATGTGCTAGAGCCTAAAACATGTCCTTATCCATCATGGATATGAAGTTCTATCTGATTCCGAAAATCAAGGGACATGAAACCCTCCCAAACGTGGGTTTTTCAAAATTTCTAAACCTTCCAATTATGAACACCTTCCATAACTCCTTCGCATATCATCCACCTTTGATTTTTGTGTGCCCCAGCGTGAGCCCGACCATCTCGTGACATTCTTAACCGCCTGAACCTCGGATCTCTCTAGCCTAGTCTCAGTCCTCCTCATCATTGACCAAGATCATCTCCACGCTCAATCTGCATATGCAAAAGACCAAAAAATATTTTTCCTAATATAAGCTCTCTTTAATTTGACCAACATCAGTCTACACGTATATAACACACCCTTAGCCATCAATAAACATGAACCAAATCAATCAAAATATCAATTTTCACACTTTTCAAAAATCAACCCGAGATCACCCAGAAAAAACTGGTCTAACTGCCATGTATAGGCTGGTCAGACCGCTAGCCAATTAACAGAGGAAATACGAGTGCTCAAGGTACTCAAAGTTTACAAGTAATTGTAGCACTCGAAGCCTATAACTACCTACCATGGTCCAAGCCTACGACTACCGACCATGGTCGAAGCCTATGACTGTCGATCATGGTTGAAGCCTTCGACTACCGATCGTGGTCGAAGCCAACGATTGCTGATCATGGTCAAAGCCTTCGACTGCAAATCGTGGTCGTAGCCAACGACTGCCGATCGTGGTCGAAACCAACGATTACCGATCATGGTCAAAACCAACGATTACCGATCGTGGTCGAAACCAACGACTACCGATCATGGTCGAATTCTTCGACAACCTATCATGGTCAAAACCAACAATTACCGATCATGGTCGAAGCCTTGCGGTTGAAGCTGTCATCGGGTATCGCCGGTCATGGCGGTCAGACCATCTAATCAAATCAAGACAAACACCAAGAACTTACTATAGAATTGTATAAATGGATGAAATATAGCCTTTGGGAGGTTCTTCCAATATACACACATCACCAAGAACTTCTCAAACCGAATTATGACAGCAACTCTAAAATTTGAGAAACTTCAAAATCAAACTCAAATTTTAACAAAACCTATATATCAAAGTCAAATATTTATCACATAATATGAGGTAACCTCCACGTGGTCTCACGTGTACAAACCAATTCAAAACGTGCATGAACGGGCTAGAATCAAGCTGCCAGCCACACCAAATCTATTTTTAATCAGTCCTGCGGTACTTACCACGGGTCACTAACTAGTCACTCGTAGCGATCACCAGACGTGGCGCGGCTGTTCATCTTTGACTCTAAACAACCCCATCGCACAGACGCACGACACCTGCGGTGGCACTCGTCGTCGTCTCCCACCGGCCCAAACGACTGCAGTTAAATGCGACCCAGCAGAGCTTACGTGAAGAATCGAACCATCCACGCACGCCGCAGATCGATCTGGATTGCCGGTACCAAATTCCCTCTCTGAAACGTACTTGCGCGGGGCTGAGAGTCGTGTGCTCTTGTTACTCTGAACTTCTGATAGCTGCGGCCACCACGGACACCGCTGGTTACGTAGGGGCGCCGGCGCCGAGCGAATGTCCTTGCTTAGCACTTAACTCCGGCCGCGCTATTAGAAACGACTGAACAGATGCAAGTGCAGTGCTGGCTCTGGCTCTAACCAACTGGTTAACTTCACATGTGACTTGCAGTACCATCTGCCGTCTGAACATCGTGGGTTTCAAGTGCTGAACAGTAAAGTCCCCCAAAAAGATCAAGGATTTTGCACGCTAGATGTAATGTAACATGAAGTCCGGCTCAGCTGCATGGTTTTCACTTCTCAGGACCGTACCATTTTGGGCGCCGTATGAGTTGCGGTGTCAATCTTGATAGAAAACTAGAAACAGAGACAGAGACAGAGAGAGAGAGAGAGAGAGAGAGAGGAAGCTCTGCCCTCAAACATTATGACTCAAAACATTATGACTCAATCATTCCTTACATTATGACTCAAAACATTGCTGCTGCTGCTGCTGAGCGGAGTGAAGCTCTGCCCTCCACAATATGATGCCCTGCTGTTCTAAAATGGACCATTTGTCTCTGTAATCAGGTGCCAGCCAGCCAGTGTCTGCAATTCCTGTCTGAAATGTTTCGATCGAGCTCTCTCTCTCCCCCCTTCACCTCAGTCTCTCTCCCTCTACGTTAGAAAGGAAAGGGGACTCCTTTCAATTGAGACTCGAAAGTTCAAGCCGGTCTCGTTGCTGCCATCCGTCACTTTCGCTTGGAGGCCCCGTGGCTGCAACCTGACGGGAGACGCCGTTATTCTCCGGCTTTTCGTTCGTCTCCGGCGTGTCGACGAAAGGGAGATGTAAAAAATGGCTTTGGCTTTGGCGCGCGTAACCGCGTGATACTTGGCCCAGGGAGAGCCACATGTGTGGCAATTAGGCGGTTAAGCTGAGCTTGCCACGATGTTGCGGGGGTGGCCAACAGCGATGCTATGCCATTGGCATGCATGCCGACAATACAATCCTTTCAGCTGCTCTTCTTCAGGGAAGGCGACATTGTTGGGGGCTAAGAAGAGGAAGGTGACCGGCCAGTAAAACACAGTTTGCCAAGAAGCATCCAAATTCCACAGGTAGCCAAATGCGAATATATCTTTGAAGTTTCGCAAGAAGCATCCAGATTCCACAAGTAGCCTTCCCCAGGCAGGGCAAGAGGTGCGGTAGCACTGAACATGAACAGGAGAGGGTGGGAGGGAGACAAGGTTAGAAAATATAGTTCTATATGGATTGTGTGAGAAAAAAAACATAATTTATAAGTGTGAGAGAACCCTCTATCTATCAGACTAGTCTTTTAGGAGGTGAATGCCTAATACCACTTATAAGGTTGTTGCTTGAGGGGCTTACTTGCGGGCAGCCCGTGGACTTGGTGCGTAAGGAGTGCAGCCCATTTAAGACCTGGTGGCCGGAGAGTGAATCCGGTGAGATCTAGGATAGGTCCGGATCCAACAGTAGTATCAGAGCCGACCCTCGTGGTTACACGGGCGCGTACGAGTCAGAGGTGTGGGCATATGACGCATGACGCGTGTGGACCTGGAGTGGACACATGGCATGGTATATGTACTAGCACTAGACGCACGGACGTGTGACAAGAGGGGGAGATCCTAGCCAAGCACCTAACATTTCTCAGGAGTGCAATGTGCACAATCCATGTGTGAGGGAGATATTGTTAGGAAAAATAGTCCCACATGGATTGTGGGAGAGAAAAAAACACAACTTATAAGTGTAAGAGAACCTCCCACCCATCAGACTAATCTTTTGGGAGGTGAAGACCCAATACCACTTATAAGGTTGTTACTTGAGTAGCTTGCTTGTGGACAGCACGTGGGCTTGGTGCATAAGGAGCGCAGCCTATTTAAAATCTGATGGTCGAAGAGTGAACCCGATAAAACTTAGGATAAGTACAAATCCAACAAAGGAAAGGAAATGCCCTAAAATGGAAAATGACAAAGCCAGGTCCAAGTGACAGGCACTGGTCAGCACCCCGGTCAAACGCCATGGAAAAAATAAAAACCAGAGGCGCTCTAGCTGCGCCCGTGCGCCACTCGAGAGTTCACATTTCACAGCGGTCGCTGGCTGACGACATGTCGGCCTCGCTTTGTGTAAGCACTGCTAATAACTGACAGCTGCATGCTACGAACTGGTCAACTGGTACTAGTAGAGGACCGATTCTTACTTGCTTACGCGTGAAAGGAGCTTTTCCGTGTGTAGCTGTCAGTTATTGGCCGGCTTGAGCAGCGTATTTGACTCCGATAGTAGGGTAAAAAAAAAAAAAAGGCGACGCACTTAATCGCCTGTTCTAACAGCTTCCATTTGGACTTAACTGTGTTCGCTTAATTACTCCCTGTCTGCTGAGTCTGTCCCAAAATACTCCATATGTCATGTCAGATTTGACAAGGTCTTTAGCGCATACAGTTTCGCCATTACTTCCCAAAATAATCATACTAACATGGAAGAACTTCAAATGAAAAATTATTTCCACGTAACAAATTCAAATACTAGCACGTTCGATCAAGCATGGCGAAGGGAGTAGCACCGTTGCCAATGTATGGGTATCTGTCAGTACGATCACCAGCAGTCAACGAGATAGCCAATTATTGGATAATAACAGAACACATCCATGCTCAATTGATCACAATTTCCTCAGCCGAAACCTCGCTTATCTCTGACCATACGTGTACACCCTCTGGAATCGTATTCGAAATCTGGGAACGTCACCGTTTAGATCTCCGAGAGGGAGAGGGCAAGGGCGCTTGCGGTCACCGTAGTTGTGGTGGGCTTCGCGACCACCACTGCTTAGATCTGGGAGAGAGAGGCCGTGCGGGTCATAGCTACCACTAACAGGCTGACAGGAGAGGGACAAAGTGAGCAGAAAGAGAGAGAGAAAGACGGGTAATGCAGCCTTCTCGTGTGGTCCAGCTCTACTCCATCGGATCCTCATCGACGGTCGACGTCCGCTCCTCATCCACGGTGCTATCCACAGTGACGGACCGACGATGATGACGTCTATGACTCCACGCGTCTAACAGACCCGAACTTGGACCGGTATGGCATGATGGTGGCCCATCGTGCCCTGGGTGTGCCTAGACTTCACCAGATACGAGTCATGCTAACACAACACGACATCGTAGGGTGGTTATACCGAACAGGCATAGTCCGATACAGCCCGAAGCCCATCGAACCTATGCTGTGCTGTCGGTACGGCCCAACTCTCAGTTCTAAGCGGAAGTTTGGAACATCAGACATCAGCTGCGCCGGCCGCGGCCGTGGCCGCACGCGCATGGGAGCCGCGCGTGCCGCAGCTTCTTTTTCGCACACGTGTGGTTGCGTGAGGGAAGACACAAACTCGGAGAGTCCTTGCACGCAACAAACGCATGGGGAGTTGCAGAGCCTTTATCCATGGGCAGATAACGATTCGGCAGCTTGGAAGCTACAACTTGCGGCTGGCCCGTGTTCGGATTTCCGGGGATTGAAAGAGAGAAGAAATGGCGTCTGGTCAAAACTCGAAAGGGAGTCAGGCTTCATTCACATCGTCTTCATCAGCAAATTAAGTCGCGTTCGCAAGCACGTACAGAGCATGCACAGAGGTACAAACCAGACGCACACAAAAATCTCATCGATGGGTCACTGGGTAGGACCGTAGGAGGACTGTTTACGGTGTAATTTCAGTTTCCAGTTTGGAATGTGAGATTTCCGCGAAAATTCCGCTGGAATTTTGTATAAAATAGTGCAGTTTCTACGGGAGTTGTGTCAAGTTCTGTGTTCCAAACGGGGAGGTATGAGGTCATCCGGCGGTGTCTTGGATATGGAGGAGTTCGTATTTAAATGATAGACGGAGCCTATTTGCGCCGGTCCGTCCTAATATTTGTTTTTCAACTCAAATTCTGTCTCCCCAATGCACGAAGAAAACGGTATGATATAGCAGTACCTTTTTCCCCCAAAAAACAGTAGAATGTTTACAGAAGCTACGGAAATATGAGACGTACGGTTCAACAGATCGACGACACAAATGCAATGGGAGTCAAAAAGTTCGTTGCGAAAGTAGACAAGACATATGTGTACATTTACTTATTGTAGAGAGCACAGGTCCATACATACGTTTGCTTGTTCAGCATAAACATCTCGCATGTGGGCATTGAAATGCCACAGACCATGGTCGAACTGAGCCTAGCTTGTAGATAGCAACGTTGCCATTTGTAATATCTCTGCCTGCTTGGAAAAGTTAGGCACTGGTTTTTATATTTGTACACTGTTGATTTCTGTGATGATTTTAGAGTATTTTGAGATTTAGGGTTAAAAGGAGGAGATGAGACATTTGAGAGAAATTTCTGGATCCATCGATCCAACTCTCTCTCTCTCTATAATGCTATAATGGTCTTCATATTTTACATTTAAGCCCCTATGTAAACTCTATTATCTCTATAATGGTTTTCATATTTTACATTTAAACCTTTATGTATTTGCCTACATTACATAGTGACACATCAACACTCACCCTCAAGATGGGGGCAAAGACATGGCATAGACCCATCTTGCTACAAATATATAGAAAATGGTCTTTCCGGCAGTCTCTTTGTGGGAACATCAACCATCTGCCTAGCTAAATTCACATATGGTAGACAAATTATTTCTCTATCAAGTTTTTCCTTAATAAAACGATGACAATTTCGATATGTTTGGTTCGATCATGCTGTATAGGATTATTAGCAATGTCGATAGCTGCTTTGTTGTCACAGTACAGTATCAGTGGCTTACACTTGAACACCTTTAGTACTATCAACAAGATTTGTAACCATAATAGCTTACACACACCATGAGCCATAGATCGAAACTCAGCCTCTGCAGTAGAATGAGCCACAACACTTTGTTTCTTGCTCCTCCATGAAACCAAGTTACCTCCAACAAAAGTGTAATATCCTGATGTTGATCGTCGGTCATCCAAAGAGCCAGCCCAATCAACATCAGTATAACATTTAGTTTGTAAGTTCTCTTGGCGGGTATATAAAAGACCTTTCCCTAGACAGCCTTTGAGGTAGCGCAATATCCTATATATAGCTTCCATATGGGTTGATTTAGAATTATGTATAAACTGGCTGACCACACTCACTACAAAGGCAATGTTTGGTCATGTGTGAGAAAGATATATAAGTCTCCCAACTAACCTCTGAGAGCGTTCCTTGTTCACTAGTGTCACTATATCACTACTCAGGCGATGAATTTGTTCAATGGGTGTGGCTACAGGGCGAGATGCTAGCATGCATGTCTCCTTTAGAAAATCCAATACATACTTTCGCTGAGAGTGGAAAATACCCTTAGGCTCTCGAGAGATCTCAATACTAAGAAAATACTTCAAGCGTCTCAAATCCTTCACCTCAAATTCTTGTCCAAGATGAAGTTTTACATATGAAATTTTCTTAGAATCATCTCCAGTAATCACGATATCATCCGCATATACTATTGTAATTGCTACCTTTCCTATGGTGTACTTATAGAATAGTATATGGTCAGCAATACTTTGAAAGTAACCTCTCTTGAGCATTACCCATCTAAACCGATCAAACCAAGCTCGTGATGATTACTTCAAACCATACAAAGAATGATACAAACGTGGCACCTTTCCAGAGGTTTGACTTGCCTCAACCCCTGGTGGGATATGCATGTATACCTCTTCTCGAAGATCACCATGAAGAAAGGCATTCTTCACATCCATCTGGTGAATGTTCCGGTCCAAATTGACTGCACAGGACAAAAGCATTCTTTCTGAATTCATCTTGGCCACCGATGCAAAAGTCTCCTCATAATCAATTCCATAAGTTTGCGTGTATCTCTTTGCCATAAGACGAGCTTTGTACATGTCCACCTTATCCTCTGGAGTATGTTTAATTGTAAAAACTCACTTACAACCTACAGGTTGTTTACCTGGTGGTAGATAAACAAGCTCCCATATTTTGTTCTTATCCAAAGCTCTCATTTCTTCAAGCATAGCAGCCTTCTACTTTGGGTCCTCTTTAGCTCCCCGGAGTCTCCCGGATTTAGAAGAGTAGGGCGGCTGCTCTGCTCCTTCACTCGACGAATCTATAGGGGTGCAAAGCGGATGGGCACCATGCAGATTTGGAAGCTCTACACGGGCGGACGAATTCGAGCTTGAGGATGAAGGAGATCGACAGATCTGGGTTCTTCTTAACTAGTGCTCCACACTCCACCAAAATCCCGACGACACAGCACCATAGGAAGGTGAAGCTGGTAAGAATCAAGCACGAGAGATCACACGGGATCGACCTACTCTGATACCATATTGATTTCTTTGATGATTTGAGTATTTTAGGATTTAGGGTTGAGAGAAGGAGATAAGATATTTGGAGAAAATTTCTAGATCCATCTATCCAGCTCTCTCTCTCTATTCTCTCTATAATATTCTTTATACTTTTATATATTTGTCTACATTACAAAGTGATACATCAACATACACACAATTTGCCCCTGGCCCTGGGACAGGAGCATGTACTGCAACCCGTCGTGAGGCCGGTGCTCGCTTAATTTAATGGGCAAACCATGGAACCATCTCCAAATGTGAGGACCGGAGGCTGGTCGGCGTAAGCAGATGATCCCTGAACTGTTGCACATCGAACTAGCTAGGTCTTAGGCGTCTTCTTCGATGTCAAATCTTATGTCCTTTTAACCCACAGTGGGTCGCCATTTGGAAGAACTTGCTATGGACAAGGACGCGTCCCTACCAAGGGATGCAGTTAGCGTGTAGAAACCTTAAACGCACAGGACAAACGTGCAGCTAGCAAAGCGGACAACCCGCGCGCGGCCAGGAGACGATGCCGTTTTTTTATTTATTTTTATTTATTTTTGCGTGCAGAGACCATGCGTCTCGCGCGTTTCGGCACGCCGCGCGGCCGGGAGAGGGAAAACCGGCGCGCAGATTAGTTGGCCGCGGCCTTGTTGCCCCCGTGGCCGCGCGCTCGCATGCTGATGCGGTGATAGGTGGATTTTTTTTCTTCTGTGTTTTGATTTATGCTCTTTAATTTAAGATTTTAAATTCTGTTTATTTATAAGATAGAGTATGAAAAGAGATATTTATATATAGTTTTAATTGATATAAATAAAATTAAAATAATACCTCTAAATCTTAGCTCAAAAGACACTCCGTAAAAGCTAGTTATTACGTATGGGTTTGGGAGCATTCCGATGACAGCTTCGTTGGGCTCCCGCATGCTGCGATGCCCAAAGGCGCAATGCAATGCTCTCTGAGGGGGTGATCGGTTTGATTTTTTTTCAGCTTCAGCTTTTAGCTTCAGTTTTTTTTCACTATTCACTACACTATCCACTAACTCAGTTACAGTAAAAAAAAAGCCAACTACAGTAAAATTTCAATCAAAAACTAAAAACCATCGCTAAAACGATCACCCCTAGGGTCTCAGGCAAAGCTGCTATAAGGCCTAAAGGCCTCTGCATCTGAAGGTACGTACGTCATGGTGCTGCACTGCTGCTGCACTGATTGCGAGAACGCTAGTGCTTGCTAGCTATAGTGGAATTGGTTACGTTATTAATGATTAAAACCTCGGCCATTTCCAAATAAGGGGTCTGGGTTTTTGGTTCTTTTCCTTTCTCTTTATTTGGCTAAGGTTGTTTATGTGTGGGGGGATATCCAAATTAAGTAGAGTGGGTGCATGTTGGGGATGGGCGCACATATGGGGCATGCAATATTATGCTTTGGAAATGTGCGTTAAAATTAAATTAAATTATTTGGTCCATGTCCATCGCATGGTAGCTAGCATGTGTGTGAATTGGAGGGCATGCATGGATGGATGGATCCGATGCTGTTGTTGTTTATCTAAACCCTGTAATGGGATCAGTGATTCGGCCTGAAAGGACAAAGAAATTGCCAGGCAAGGACGCTCTTACGTGCTGTCAAATTTTTGGTAGTCGAAGAAATATATACGTCTACTAGCATTCGTTGGAAAACACACAGCAAACGGAGATAATCAAAAGCACATGACGCACAAAGTAAACCACAAAATCCAAACCAGGAAAAAAAACATAGGTGCACAGAGACGGTGATCAGTTATATATGAAGAGAGTTACAAGAAAAGAATTTTACAATGATGCATAAACTAACCTTGTTCGGCTATAAAGGGTATATATAAGATTTTTTACAGTATATTATACTGGTAGTAGAAATAAAATTTAACCGTTGATTTGTGAGGGCGTTATAGATTTTTGTTTTTTAATCTAGTTTTTTTGAGAGGGTATTTTTGGACTATCTCATATGAACATCTGTGTGTAAACCGTAATTGCATCTTCATTCCTTGTGTCCTGCCACCTCTCCATACCCTATGCCGCACAAGCACCAGGATGGACTGAGCTGTGCCCATGCGCACGTGGCCTTGGCGGTGCCAACGGCCGGCGAACACAAGGCCTTGCTGGGGGACGACAATGGGAGCATAGTCTTGCCAACTAGTCTAAACTCGCATGACACGTACATCTGGACACAGGTCGGTGGCTATGTCGATGACCACACGCCGTCGTACGTCTCCCACGTCAAATCAAGAACCTCCAGCAGCGAGTCCCTCACCCTGTCCTGCTACATCACAACCTTGTTGCCCCTCCTCTGCAAATCAATCATAATTCAGACATGTGCATGCATGTACGTATGCACACGCGTGGACGAACGTTGAGTAACTTACCACAGCATGGAAGACATTGAGGACGAGAGTCTTGTAGGAGTTGACGTTGGTGACCTTGAGGCCGAGCGTGTTCATGGCATCCATGAGCCGGACGAAGCGACCGGCCTTGTGTTTGCACAGCGCTTGCAGGAAGAACTCGTTCCCCTCCACCAACCGCACCTCCACTTGCGGCTCGGCCATGGCACATCCGATCGCGACACAACTAAAGGATGTGGGTGTGAGATTGTTTTATTTATAATTTTACCCCTTTAGAAATTCTACTGTTAGTAGCGTGAGTAATAATATAACTAAATCCTAACTAATCCAAAAAATTAGATCACAAAGATTGGACAATTTATATTCATTTTAAAGTACCGTAAAAGAGCTCTATATATAACGGTACAAAACAACTTGGAACAGTAAACAAATTAAAAAGTATACTAATCTCTGGTCCTACAGTTCCACATATTGTCCTCTCTCAACTGAATCAACAGAATTTGGATCACAAAACACCGACGGTTAACCATGCATATATTATATGGGCAACATATCAAAGTGCACAAGGTCTATTTGGTGAACGAAGTGCACAAATCAACTCCTAGGCATCGCCCGTCGGGTGAGATCTGGGCAGAAGTGAGATGGGGGCAAAAAGGCACGTGGAATGGGGCGCTTCTACCTTTGATCTCGACCGTCCAGATCCCACTGAATGGCCAGGAGTCGATCTGTGCATTTAATTTGTTCGCCAAATAGGCCCTGTTTACCTTATTTTTGCGCATATATGTGCAATTTTCCATTGACTCCAACGAACCCAATGGGTGGAAGGAGCAGTGAGGGAAGCTTAACGCGGGAGAATAATTTGATTGTGATTTAACATGCTTAATTGAATCGACAACTCGTTGAAGAACTTAGCATCTCTGCTTTCTTTAAAAGCACATCAAAGTGAACCAAAATAAATTAGAAAACGACGAGACCGAGAAATTAAATTGATCTAACCAGATGCATCCATGAACTAAATAAAAAAAGGGAAGCGAAGATGGGATGATAAACAGATTAATTTTTTTTAAAAATGAAATAGAAGATGGGATCGATGACGCACGCGAGCTGGGGTCACAATAGGTTACCGTACATACAAATATTTTATTTTTCATGGGAAATATTCCTGTTAATTTACTTGCCTTCAGATCCAAAGTAAGTATACTTTTTTAGCTTAGAGCTGGTTATCAGGTTACCACTGTCATTCACAATCTGTTAGATCTGAACTGAGTTATTATGGTAAACTGCCATTGACGTGCATGCATCCCATCAGAAAGTGACGCTGCATCACACCTAAATGGATGAGTTAAAAAGAGGTGAAGTAGCTAGAAAAAGCGCCAATTAAAGTCGCAACAGACGTGGATTAACACGCCGCCAATATGGTCAGGAAAGTTGGGCATCTACCTGCAAATGGGTGGCGCCCACATTTGATTAATGGTAAATGGGATTAGACATTCTTAATTAACTGGAGATGGTGATCTGACAATACTAAGGAATGGAAGTAAATTTACCTATCAGACTACTTTTTCCTGAATAAGAAATAGAATGCACAGTTGTATTATGGGTAGAAAGTCTTCATGTATTATGGGCTTCATATAGTTAGGTCTTAGTCCAACCCAACCAGGTCTAAGACAGTGTTAATTTTCTTTGACACAGAATGAGGCAATTTTCAAGATGTATATAAGAAGATATCTTTGTTGCTAGCTCTTTGCAGTGGATCAAAATCCACCTCATCAACACAAAGGAAAAGAAAATTCTTCCTATGAAATCAAGAGGACCAATACACACATCTAGGTCGGTACTCGGTAGGACGTACGTCATAAATGTAGGCATATATTCACCGATATTCGTGGTATCAAAGTTTTATACAAAGTCAAATCCCACATAATTACTATTTTTATACATGATCCTAGCTAGATAGTTATATAAGATCACGTACCGGATTTGCTCGTGATCGTTGTTCCTGGATCCGGCGGCTAAAATGTCTAAGATATTCGATCAGCCTATTTCAAATTGTAACGTAGGTGCTAACAACTTCAACGCCGTCATCTCAGCAGTGTTCCCCGCTGGCTACCAAAGTTCTCGGCGGCGACGAGAACCAAAGTAAAATAACGTAGGAATTCAGGAACCCTAACAAGTCTAGGAAGTACTAGTTCGAGTACTTTATCGCAATAAGATAGCATTAGTATATTAATTAATCAATTAATTAACTAATGTGGTGATTTGGGAGGGTGGCTTTTACATCCCTCAAGGCATCGTCAATCATTATCCTTCCGCCCGGCAGATCATGGGTGATGCAGGTGGGATCGTGTGCCAGCTGGAGCAAAAGATTCCGCTTCTCTCACCCTTAATTTCAGCATATTCCCAGCCTAGCGTACTGCTACACGCACAGGAAGCGTTCCCAGAATAAATAGCGTCCTTGATCATTTCTCGTAGAGAGTGCCAGAATCAAGAGCACCCATGTAATGTAAGTTTGTACGTCTATAATTAATTGCATCTGTGTTTCCATAGATTCTTGGCTCAAAATTTCAATCACATATACAGGAGCTTTCCGTTTATACCTTGGTTGTAACCCTAAGTACATAACACACACATTCGAATGAGTCATGAAACCAATAGGCGAGGCCCAACATTTTCATTTTTCAGTTTACAAGGTTGGTGTAGTGAACAAACGGATGGTCAAACAAGGGGCACCGCTCAAAGCGTCTACTGCTTGTATAGGAACATCCTCGTTTATGCCATTGGGTAGAATGCTTACATCATAAATGTATTCACCGGCAAAGGGATGATGAAATCAGTGGCACGGTTCAAAGTTTCCTGCAAGATAAGAACACCCACATTTATACAGTTGGGTGGAATCCTACGTCATGCATGCATGTATGCAATCATAAATGAAGGGGTGGTGATGAAACCCGAGCTATGAAGGCCAAACTTTTGGTTGTACAAGATCATCCCTCGTTTATATGGTTTAATGCATAATACATCATACGTGGATTTATAGGAAAAACAGATGGTCTATAACCAAGGACACCGCTTAAAGTTTCTATGATGTAAGAGCGCCTACAGTTAGTTATATATTATTATTTGAAGTGTAGCATCATGCATGCATTAAAGGTTTTAGTGAATCAACAGCGCTATACTCAATATTTTGATCATATAGGACAATCCATATATTATATTTTTGTTGTAACACTACGTCATACATGCATTTGCAAACCAATAAACATTGAAACTAGAGGCACTGTTTAAATTTCAGCTACATAGGAGCGCTACATCTATGACGTTGGATAGGGTGATACACAATGCATGTATTCACACATGGGCAAAGATACAGTGAGATCATGGTGTTACTAAAAAGTTTCGATTCAATACAAGTGTTTACCATTTACTTATTTTGATACGCTCAATCTTTATTTTTGACAAACAAGGTGAAATCAGTGGCGTTACTCAAAGTTTTGATTCAATATAAATGTATATATGTATTATTTACCCACTTAGATACACTCAATATTTTTGCACACCGATTGGATTCTAATTACCATATCTCAGGCTAGAAAATGAATTTACTACACGGGGCACAGCTTTTTAATGTTCTGGTACGAACAGGTTGTGGCCATAGCAAAGCTCTAATTCAACTACCTGGCCCCAAGCTCTAAAATTTATTCCCATGTGAAACCAAATGCCAATCCCCGTCTTGCCCATAAGTTAACTTAAGCAGGGGAATAATAATTGTGGGGGTGGTTAACTTAATTAATCACCAAGATTTTTTTGCCTAATCACGAAAAAAGGGGCCACATGGCCATTTATTACCTGGAAAGGGAGGGATTAACCACAACATGCCAATGCATGGCCATTTTTATCCTCCTCCGCCCATTCCAAGCACACAGGCATCACCGCTTAGCTGACATGACACGTGGGTCCAGTACGTCGGGGGGCCCACAGTCAAGCAGCGTTTGCGTGTGGGTGGCTGGGTCGATTGGGCCGGGGGTGGGGTTGGGGGGGGGGGTCCGAGCACGTTCTGCACCTCTTTCGCTCTCCGGAAGGGCCCACATTACAGCTGTTATAATGTGGTCTTGTCTGCCGCCTTCTCTTACTCCTACTGCCTTTATTTTTTTTCATTTCTGCTAACTAATCTGTTCTCTACTGTACTTTTTTTTTTTGCTTTGGAGGTTTGATCTATTATTTATTGTGAATAATTTTACCACTGCTGCAAAGCAAAATAGATCTTGTTGTAATTGTTTTGCTGCCACTTGGATCCTCCAATGGTCCTTACTCCCTTGCCCAGGCTAGGTCACCGCTGCAAACCAGTTGCTTCTAACCCTCTTGGTCAAAATATTTACCTGCCTTTTTTTCATGACAATGTTGTGACAAATGTTTTACATCTAAAAGTTATAATTAGCAAAGGTAATCTTGTGGGTAATATATGGCTAAATATATTCAATGTGAAAAATTACTAAGATGATCATCGATCACAGAATCCAACATATTCCCCATGGGGATTGAGGTAGGGGAGTTTTGCAGAGGGGTATTTGTGCTCCTTTCCCTTTTATTACAAGCCTCCCCCTCTCCTCTCTCCCTCTCACACACACACCCTTTCTCTCTCATCCCACAGTTCCTACCCTCACTCGTCCCTTTCTTCCCTCTCCTTCCTCACCTGTTTCTCTCTCTACAATTTCCCTACAGTCCTCTCCCTCTCCTCCCCTGTCCTTTCGGTTTTAACTAGTAGTATTAAGCAGGGAGGTAAGTAAAGGCCCCTCTGACAGCGCAGCATCTCGTTTGTTTTATCTCCCTCATCATCTTCTGCGCGCACACCGCTTTCTTCTCTCTCTCTCTCCTCTCTCCTGTACTCAACATTTCTCAACTTTCACTTCTCCATCTTCTCTTTCCTTCACCCTATTGCCTCTTTTTTTCCTCCATCCACCTATATTTTATTGCGGGCTTATGATGGTATCTTAATTGTTTTTTCATCTCTCCTTCCTTCTCTTCTTCCTCCTCTCTCTCTCTCTCTCTCGCTTGCAGGAGTATATTTTTTGCCAGCCTTCTTGTACTAGTGCTCCCTCGGTCCCTCCCCTCCTCTTCCTACTGCCTCTTCTCCATTTCTTTCCCTCTCCTCCTTTGCTTCCCCCCTCTCTCTCTCTCTTGCTTCCAGTTGTGCTGGCCTCCCATCTTTTTCACCTCCCCCTCATGCACTGATCGTTCCATCACCTCCATTCCCCAGTGGTAACACTCGGCTGCGTGCACGAGTGCGTGTGCGGGGGCAGGAGGGGGAGGTATAAGCATGCAGCAGCAGGGAGGGGAAGGAGCGGCGCAGCAGTTCAGCGTGCAGCCGCCGCCGGGGATGCCGTCTTTCTCGCCGGCCGGCGCTGCCGTGCAGCGGATCTCGCTGGCAGAGGCTCCGTCGCCCATCAACAGCAGGCCGCCGGCGCCGGCGCAGCAGTTCGACGAGCTAGGCGCCGGCGGCGCCGCGGGGGGCTTCGACGCCGAGGCGCTGGCGGCGGAGGCTGTAGGTGAGGAGGGCGCGGGCGGTGGCTCGTCGGGCAACCGGTGGCCGCGGCAGGAGACGCTGGCGCTGCTCAACATCCGGTCGGACATGGACGCCGCCTTCCGGGACGCCACCCTCAAGGGCCCACTCTGGGAGGAGGTCTCCAGGTAAATCAAAGCCGCGACCCCAGAATTGCCACACCACACGCTGGCGCCTGCGCCGCCGTCCCGACGAGCCGCCACGGCGGAATTCTCGTCGGCGAAATGCCGCATGAAATATCGGCGGCCTCCGGATAACCGGCTGTGGTGTGATTTGGGTAGCCGCAGTTAATTAATCAACAGCTCAAAAACACTTCTTTTCTACTCTCCCCCCCCCCCCCCCACCCATCCTTCACGAGCACAGTGACTTTTCCATATTAAAATAATACAGGTCTCGCACTCCTTCCCCACCTTTATCCAGAAATTTTTTTGCCATCTCTTCGACAAGAGATGGCAGCATGTAGGAGTACTCCCATAAGCTTCAGATCCGGAGGCATCAATCCCAAGCCATCTTTCTGGGCTCTGAATTTTGCAAACAAAGTTGTACAAGCACAAGGCAAGATGGAACTTTTATTCCCGGTTTCGTTTTCACTTGTGCATTCTTCTTGGGATTTACTACACTAGCTAGTGCTGCATGTAGTTATGTATATGCCTTTCTTTGTCTTTTTCCATGGGTGCCCAAATCGAGTAAAATTCTAAATTCTACATGCACGCAACTTTTGTGAGAGGGCTACAGTTACATGGGTGCAACTGTGGTGGTGGCATAGTACAGTCAGGTTCACAATTTCGGTAATATTTTGATAAATTTTTTTTATTTTGTTTCTTTCATTACCCTCTGAAAGAAGTATGATTCGGTTAAATTTGTTCTCATTTGAATTTTGTCTAACATTTAGTTAAATTTCGTGAAAAATTGAAATGACATTTGAATATTTTAACCCACTTCTTTATGGTGATGTGGTGGTGGTTGGCTGCAGGAAGCTGGCGGAGGAGGGGTATAGACGGAGCGCCAAGAAGTGCAAGGAGAAGTTTGAAAATGTGCACAAGTACTACAAGCGCACCAAGGAGAGCCGCGCCGGCCGCAACGACGGCAAGACATACCGCTTCTTCACGCAGCTCGAGGCGTTGCACGGCACCGGAGCGGCGACTCCGGTGGCGTCGATTGCCCCACCAGCGATGGCGGCCGTTGGTGTGTCCGGGGTGGCGGGGCCTTCAGCTGTGCGGGCCCCTGCCGAGCCGCCTCCTGTGGGGGCCACTACCATGGCTGGGGCCGCCACAGCAAGCATGCCGCCGGTGCAGGCCAACATTAGCTTCTCGACGTCCAACACGGAAGAATACTCAGATGAGGAGGACTCGGACGACGAGGGAACCGAGGAGATGGGAGATGCCGATGAGCGCAGCAAGAGGAAGAGGCTGTCGGAGGGTGGCACGGCAGCTGCCGGAAGTGGTGGGAGCGGGAAGATGATGAGGTTCTTCGAGGGTCTGATGAAGCAGGTCATGGAGCGACAGGAGGCAATGCAGCAGCGGTTCTTGGAGGCCATTGAGAAGCGGGAGCAGGACCGCATGATCCGCGAGGAGGCGTGGCGACGACAAGAGATGGCCCGCCTCTTGCGCGAGCAGGAGATCCTTGCGCAGGAGCGCGCCATGGCCGCCTCCCGCGACGCCGCCGTCGTGTCCTTCATACAGAAGATCACCGGGCAAACCATCCCAATGCCGTCCATCGCAGCCCCTACCATCACCGTCATGCCGCCGCCGTCGCAGCCGCACTCCACGCCCATTGCCGCCGCCGCGCCAGCTCCATTATCTTCGCAACCACCTGCATCGCATTCGCAGCCACCTCCGCAGTCACAGCCCTCGCCACAACCGCAGAAGTCGCCAATGCTAATGACACCACAGCTGCAGCAGGCACCACCACAGCAGAAGAAAACCAGCATGGACATCGTCATGACGCCCGCAGTCGTCGAGCCACATGATGCGGCGGGCGGGTCGGGGACCTCAGGGTACGATGGGTCCGGAGGTGGCGGGCCAACGTCATCGCGGTGGCCCAAGGCCGAGGTGCACGCGCTGATCCAACTGCGCAGCAACCTGGACATGCGGTACCAGGAGGCCGGGCCGAAGGGCCCCCTTTGGGAGGAGATCTCCGCTGGCATGCGGCGGATAGGGTACAACCGGAGCGCGAAGAGATGCAAGGAGAAGTGGGAGAATATCAACAAGTACTTCAAGAAGGTGAAGGAGAGCAACAAGAAGCGCCCTGAGGACTCCAAGACGTGCCCCTACTTCCAACAGCTCGACGCGCTCTACCGCAACAAGACGGCGTTCAACTCCACCTCCAGCGGTGGTGGCGGAGGCGTCACACCCCTGCAGCCGGCGAAGCACGCCAATGCAGCTCCACAGGAGGGCACGGAGGTGGTCACGGTCGCGGCGCCGATCTCGCAGACGGCTCTGCATCCCCTGCAGCACGTGACCAAGAACGACGACACCAGCAACACCGGCAACGGGAACGGGGGGAGGAACGGTGCCGATGGCGGCAGCTCCGGGGGCATGCAAATGCAGGCGAGCAACGGTAGCGTTGCGGTCGGCAGGTTCTTCAGCGAAGGAGGAGGAGGCGGCGGCACGACGACGGAGAAGGTAAGCTAGCTTACATGTACAATTTGGGTGTGGCCATAGTCAATTGGCACGTACATGTGGTACCTACTGTTTGTTTTGGTGATCCAATACTGATTACATAACTCTGTACATTTAAAGCCAGAAGACATTATGAAGGGGATGATGGAGCGGAGGCAGCCACAGGTGCAGCAGCAGCAGGCAGCGATGAATAGCTACAACCGAATCGACGGCGGTGCGAACAGCGACAACATGGACGAGGACGAGGATGACGACTACGACGATGATGACGACGTTGATAGCAACAAGATGCAGTACGAGATCCAGTTCCAGAGGCAGCATCAGCAGCACCACAACGTCGTCAGGCCAAACGCCGCTGCCTCCGCTGGCGGCGGCAACCCGCCCGGTAGCGCAGCTCCAAGCACAACGGCGACGGCGACGGCAACAACCGGATCTTTCTTGGCCATGGTCCAGTGATCGATCCATCACCCGGTGACTCTCTGCCCATACATCAATCAATCAATGTACCTGTTACTTTGGTAAATTTGGTGCATGCAGCAAGGGAGCGGTGAAAAAAAAAGAACATGATATGTGCTCGTCGTGTGGCACAAACAAGAGCTGGTGCTGGTGCATGCGGAAAATATTTTTCCCTTTCCTTTCTTTTTCCCTTTTGATTTTTCATCTCTTTTCTTTTATATTTTCCAATTACCTAAATTGTCCATTATGTATTATCTAAGGTTTTTTTTCTTTCCCAAACTGTTGTTACTGAACTTTTACAGTGTATACTTGCGACATATTATATGTTAAATTCTTCATATTCTTGTACCAGCATTCTTCCTAAGTGCGATGCTCCATGTCTACTGTGTTTTTTTAATAAAAAAAGTTAGAGGCAGATGCATAGGTTAAAATTACATGTTCAGTTCTGGTTATACTCTAGGATCCAATGCTTTCATTATTATAAACTTTTGGTTTTCGATCCCATAAGGATCTCTTCCAAATATTAATGTTACCATGCCAAGATTAGTATATAAGCCTTGGGAGAGAGCCCTCACATGCCAAGATTAGTATACTATGAATGTGATAGCAATAGGAAGCATATATACAAAAAAAAAATGTTACCAGTAAACTTACCAATGATGGGATCTGGGAAAAAAAATTCAAACATTAGGTAAAGCCCACGTTATAAGAGAAGTTAGAAATGTGCTAGAATCTTGCAAGATGGGTTGATCAGAGTACAAGCTTGATAAACAAATGATGTACTAGGGAATCAAACGATGTGTGAAGGTATAGTTTGAATATTAGCACAGTTTTACTATCCAATCCTATGGTGATGCTTGTTCTGCCAACACGAAAACAATTCTATCTAGTATCCCGATCCTGACAACCTTGAACGGAAGCACGAGAAAAGAAATTCTTGCTAAATTACATTATCAGTACAAATCCTTGCTAAATCACATTCTACACTAGTCCAGTGTTGCTGCTTTAGAATTTTGCTCTCCCTAGTATGTGAGGCACCCTAGCTATCTCTAAAGATGGATGCTCGCTCGGAGCTGGGTCTGTAGTATGCTGATCCGTTTGGCAAGCTTACAAAATTAGTTTTGGGTCAGGCTGGCTGGGGATCCGTATAAAAACGGTTGAAGTGTGGGGTGGCGTGTCTGCCATGAAAGGTTGAAAAGAAGAAGGGAGCTAGCTGTGGGATTGATGCCTCCTGTTTAATTATGGGAGAACGTGGAGATTGCAGGGGCGCTCTCTATGCACGCATGCATCCATGCCCTCTACTCTTGCATAGCATTATCATCAACTTGAGATGCCTGTCCCGTCGGTCTATTCTCTTTTTTTTTGCTGTGACTAATAAATAGTAACAGCTAATAAAAAAATATACGAAGATAGATACTCAGGTGCAATTTTAACTGATATAATTGAAGTCGTCATAGTGTCTACTACAATCGATTAGTAGACCCCACCTTGAAAAGACACTCCGTTTGAAAGTTATGTGTTGTAGAAAAGTCAGAAGCTGAAGCTAAAAAAAACTATGCACATCCAAAATCCCAAATGCAACATTTCCACCATCATTTTCCTCTTCTTTTCTAAAGCAAAATATACTCCTAGACTACTGCTCATCTCTCTCTCTCTCTCTCTCTCTGAGCTGCTTGGGCAATTGGCATGAGAAGGAAGCGTTGGCTGCAGGCTGAATGGAATGATGCACATGGGATGGTGAGAAAGGTAAAAAAAAAAAGGGAGAGGGAAGGAGAGTAGGAAATTAGGGCTCAGACATGTCCAGAGGAGCCCACATTGCCCATCTTGCTTCCTATTTTGCTCCCTTTCGTTCTTTTTACCACTGGCCTTTTTATCTTTCACGGTAGTAATTAAATCGCATGTTCAATGAGTAGCTAGGGAGGACCAACTCCATTGCCAACCTGTTGATCTCGGTGAAAATTTACGCATGGAGTGGCGTGTGATGTCCCTGTGTTCAGTTTGTGTACATGTAGATTGGTAGAGTAGAACTGGAGTTCTACTGGCAAGCATCGTTATGTAACACAGGCACGGCTTTCACAACGATTAGAAAAGCTAGCCAAAGCCAATGTTAAACGCACTGCAGACAAACCTCAAAAACTGAAACATTCCAAGTCCAGTAAAAAGTTTCTTCTTCTTTTTTACCTGGGTTGGTAGTAATAATCTGCAACAGGCCCATACACTGAGAGTTTGTGCATGGCGAAGGCAAACTCTCATGCAGAGCTAGCTGCAGAAGATTCTTTTGGTGAGAGAGAGAGAGAGGTAGAAGAACGTTTGTTCAGGTAAAAGATGGCAAGCACACAGGGTAAAAAGGTTAAAAAAAAAGAGAGGATGGAAGCTAAGCACTGTATGAATTTCACTGGCCGGTGGCATGTGCGGTGACCACGGAACACGAGGCTCTGTTACTGAGGGCTGGGCAGTACTGAAAACCTCAAGAAACTTCGCTAGGTCAACACCCAGTGTTACACAGGCTTTTCATGCTGGCAGGATGGCTCGGTGTCATCTCTAAATTGTTGCAGTTTGAGACTTCCAGATCTCCTTCGCAACATATTAAAGATCAACAATAGTTGCTCACAAAAAAAAATCTAAGATAGGATTGTTGCAGGAATTACTGTAGTTTTTTTATCGCCGTGTCTTCTTTTCTAGTCATCCTTTCGTTTTTGGTTTCCAGTTGCCATCACCGTTTCGTATTTTTTTTCAATAGTCACCGGTTTCTTGATTTTCCGATCGTCGTCGTCTCATTTTTGTTCTTCTCGTGTCGTCATGAGCTTTTCTTTGCTTTGCTTACTTGTTATATTTCTTTTGCTGTCTTTGTTCTTGCTGAGATTGATAGGTTGAAAGAATAGAAGACAGTAGATTCAAGAAAAAGTTTTCGCTGCGCACTGCAATCATTCACCCCATCTGATTGCCATCGACGATCTTACAGTGTGAAATTAGCTTCAGTTTTAAGAATTGATCGTACATATGTCTATTATAAAATGGTGTAAACCACAAGTTCTTACTAAATATTACTTCTACAAGGTGATGCCCACAAGGGTTTTACGCAGATACTTTGATGTACTAACACCGTTTGTCTAATTCAAAACTATAAATTACTAAAACTATAGCATTTGCCAAAGTAAGGTACTTGGAGGTATCTAAATCACAGTGATGTTTTTTTTGGCACTACTAATTACCTAATGCAACAAGAATCATCACATGCATCATCTTCATACATGTGAAGCACTGTATCTTCAGTGCTATATGTCTGGGTTGCCATTTTTGTTGTTTTCATAGCTCTACTAGTGTGCTGATAAGGTACACGAGAAGAGAACGGCATCAAGCGAAAAAAAAAGTTGGAAGTGCCAGCATGTACGTACGATTGCCCGCGCTCACGCATGTCAGGAAGTCAGGACCTAACTCTTGGATCCACTCACGGCGATGTTGTATACCACAGTTCCTACGTCTGGATCACTCACCACTTGGAATTCAGAGTAGAGGCTAAATTAAACCCAGCATGCAGGTAGATTCAGATCCTAACTCCGTACAATCAAACATTCTAAAGTTTAACCACTATTACAATTAAAATTATTTAGATTGGCTATACAAAAATTATGTTACTGTAGATTTGTCATTAAAAATACTTCTATATTATTATAATTTTACTAGTATATATTAGTGTAAAGTTATAAAAAGTAGCAGACAAAGCCGTATCTTTAAGACCATAAAAAATAAAAAAAAACGATAAGTAAAAAAGAATTGAGAGAGTATATATGATGATTCCATTCCAATGGTTGTGAAAGGTACATTCTGTCTTGCGGTGGGGAATGCAAAGCGAATGGCTTCAAACATGCGAAATCCACCCTTTTTTTTACATCAAGGGTGGTTTTCTCATACCAGGCTAATATGAAATTGCTTAATGGAGTGATGGTAACCCAGTGTCTCTATTCTTTTGGGTTTTTGGCTTCTCTGAAAAGTCAAAACAAATGGAACGATTTTTTTGAAGCGGATTCTCCAAACGGTTTTTCAAAGTTAAAACTGTATGCACCGTCTGTGTCAGTATCTTCGTTGTTCGCTGTCATCTTGAAAAGCATAGACAAATACCATCAGCCATAGCAGAACAGGGCCACTTCCTTGCTGCTTCAATTCTATAACAATTATAATTGGCTAATTGGTAAAAGAAAATCAAAGCACATATATACGACGACCAAATTTCTCAATAGGCGTGCATATAGAATATTTTGCATTGGGTGGTAGTCTGTATGTTAGGTAGTGCCATTCAATTAATCTAGGAACCATTTAATTAGTCATCGGTGTGGTTACCCTGGCATGTCTTTAGTTATACCATGTGATCCGTCTGATTAATGTCATACAGTTATTTGGAAATGACACCCATTGATTGCATTACCAGTAGCATATTGTCAAAAACAAATCTATCTAGTTATCTCTCTAGTACCCATTCACTTAATTGCCGCGAATAGTAGTTCAATTTTTAGTCCAACATAGAACTATCCCATGTTCGCATAGTAAATTAGAACCAAAATGGTGGGAGTTTATTGTACAGAGACATAAACAAAATGTTAGAAGCAAACACACCAAACACAACTACAGTGTTCTTTATGCCGTATCAGGTCACTGTAACACAATATCGCTACCATATTTTTAAATAAAATTTGATGGATTTGACACAATCTATTTTTTTTTCGAGAGGAGTATATATGCAAAACCAAATTTAACAGCTAGGTAGAGCACACGCGTGCTACGTACACATGTCGGTGCAAAGGCATAACAAAGGTATAGATGTGGGGGAATCATCATCCTAGGGTGGCAAACCGGTAAAGAAAAAGGCATCCTCCTAGTGCAAGAAAAGGTGATGTTAAAAATGATTGGGTCTTAGCTCAAATGATAAGAACAAAGAGAAGCGTTTGGAAGCGGTGCAAGTATGCTGCAAACCTAAATTATTAATGGCTTAATATGCCGCCTGATAGCGACATCATGATGTGCTAGTTTCTTTTGATCTGTGGCATCTGCTACTACTATTATATTACTACTAATATTATTATTATCTCTCTTTATTAGTATTATTATATAACCGCATAGAAGAAGAAGAGAAAATATATAGGACCATTCCTTTTGGTTTTTTTTTTGTGTCTTTGACTTCGATTTCTCCAAAAATAAAGTAAATAGAAAAGTTTCTCTGAACCACTTCCCCAAATGGCTTCTCAAACCCGAAACTATGTACGTTGTCCACATCGGCATTTCTGTCGTCCATCGTCATCTCAAAAAATATAGATAAAAGCTATCAGCCGTAACAAAAAATCATCGACAATAGCTTAGGGGGTGTTCTGAATAGCATTGGCTTATGATTTTTTTACTGTGGCTAGCTTATTTTTTTATTATAGCTAAGTTGGCTTATTTAGCATAATTAAATTTAAATAATTAAAAAAATAGAAAAAAATATGTTAACCTATCACAGACAATGAAAAAAATACGAGAAAAAAAAGAAAAAACAAAAAACTCTGGAAAGTTGAGGCGATTCCATGAACCTTTTCTAGGGCAGCGCGGCAGAAACAAAATAAAAAGAGGAGAAAAAAGAATTAAAGAAAAGGTCCCTTCAACGTCGGGAGCTATGCGTGTCGTGTTCTGTGGTGTCAGTGTCACACAAAGCTGCAAGGCTAGTTATATGCATGCACCAAGAATTACCAAAACAAGCCTTCCTAACGAACACTTCGATTTACCCTTTAAAGGCCCTGTCGCAGGGGCACATGGGAATTTTATCATCGGAAATGCTACAGAATATATAGAACATCAGATTCTCTCTCTCTCTCTCTAAAGTATCGAAAGCCTGTTGCAGCAGCTCAACTGAGCTATCTGGCTAGTGAAACTATCATAATGTTTCAGTAGTGGTATGATTTTAGAAGATAGTCATATATTTTTTTAAAAAAAATACGCAACATTTCATATGAACTAGTGCATGTGTCGTGTTTTCGAAATACCAGTAATTACCTGCAGAGTTCGAGCTAGGGGTTAAGCAAACTAATCAACGAGTTAGTGACTAGCTAGTAAGCAATAAAGAGATGCATAGACGGCAATCAAAATGGCCAGCAGCTATGGATCTGTTCTTTTCAGCTTCTCAAAACGGTTTTTGGCTTTTACTACAGTACCTAACTTTCAAACAGAGTATTTTTTTAAGATGGAGTCTACAAATTAATTATAGTACACGTTAAAAATCCAACATCTGTACCATCCAAAATCGCAAACGAGTATCTCTCTTTCCGTAATCTCTGTCGTAAACAGTTAAAATTCAAAAATTTCAGCCAAAAACTATAAACCACAATCAAAAAGAACAAGCTATAATAGATAATGGCCCAACGAGCGAGCGGCACCTACTGCATGCCGGTGAGCCGCGGCGATCGATAATGGTCCAGCGAACCCACACATGCACCTCATGGTCCCGGCCGTGTTGTAACATGGAGGCGGCGATCTAAACATCTTTTTTCCTTTGTCCTCTTCAAGCTTGGAAGTAACTAATTAATTAAGCAGAGATCCATCGATCCTTAATGCCTGCTCGCAAGATAAATCACAAATCTAGTTAATTAGCTTAATTGTACGTGCATCTGGACCACTAGATCGTCAGCTTAATCAAGTTAGCCACAAATCTTGCGTACCTCCGATCGATCGAGTCACATGCCAAGACGTGACTCTGAAGCTGGTAGAATCATTAGGACATGCCCCTGAAGAAACAGCATCGATCCCAGCGTGCAGATCAGGGCCTGGATCTCCCTCCCTGTCTCGAACAAAAGCCAGATTAAACCATGGATATCGGCCAGCCTCTCCTCCCAGCCGTATATAGTTAAGTTAACCACAGATTAGATTAGCCTGGCCTTATTCGAGAGAGAAAAAAAAAGGAAGCTTCTTTCTTCGGAGAAAATGCTTGAACTGGCTTGAGCCTGTGCATGGGAGCAGGACCATCTTCTGTTGCAGCAAAAATCCAAGATTGCCGTGTCCAGGATGGGAGCTGTCATTGGCTCGAACTGTTGATCTTTGGCAACTGTTGCGCCTCCATAAACCCCCTTGTGTGGTGTGCATCGGTGCAAAGTTGTATGGTGCACCTCCATTAACCTTTTTAGCAGCACCTACCCAACAAGTGAAGTTGGGGCCAACTGTGGACAACAACGCTTCAACGACCGCAATGAAAGACAGCCCGCCAATTTGGTTTCCCCGTGTACGCTTGTACGCCATAATGCATGTTTCCTCGTGCCAGAAGACTATAGATGTTTACCATCAAATAGAAATAGGTTGTAATTATTTTTTTAATTGCACCAACCGAGTCTTGAACGTAAGATCTCTTGGCTCTGATACCATATTGAGTTACATGCACCAGCCACTTCACCGAAAAGCCTAAGCTGGTGAGGAAAGACGGGCAATTTACTTATACTTCAACAGATGTAATAGAAAGATAGCAATCCTGTATAAAAATGTTGGCGTGTAATATACCTCGAGATTTCTAAAACTGATGCCAGATTGATGCCACTCGACAGTGAGCAAACTGAAGAGCTGGCCACTGGGCAGCTGGGATTTAGCCAAAAACTAATGGAAGTACTGTAGAAGTATATCTGAGCTGGACCAAACCAATCTCCTAACTTAGAAATCGGCCTTCCAATCTTCCATACTCACGTAAGCGACTGTTAAAACCAAAGAGCTATGAATAACACCAAACCAAGTCATAGTGCTATTTTTACCCCACAACCTTTTTGCCCATGAGGTAAAACCTTATTTTTACCAAGCCACAAGAGAGTGAAAGAGGGCAAGGGATAAGGCCAGTGCACAGCCAACCCATGCCACCCCCACAAATATCTCAATCCATGCCGCCATCCACTTTAGGTTATCTTATTGTTGACTTCAATTAGATGCAAATTTTCTATTGTTATGTTGGTACAACACAAACTGAGATGCAGCTGTTGTTGAAATCAGCAATTCCAGATCGAGTGAGAGAAGCACAACAGAATAATCGGTTGCCTCAACAAGTGAGGAAGCGCCTCGATGAGGGGAAAAAGGGTGACTTCAATCTTGACTAGTTGGGTGCATTGCGGTTTAATGGCTGCTTTGTGTGCCACAAAAGGCTCAAGTCAAGAATGGCATCTTGAGAGAGGTTCATCATACCCCGTACATGATACATCCTAGTGAGATCAAGATGTATCAGAATTTAAAAAAGAGCTTCTGGTGAAAGAGAATAAAGGTGGATGTCGCTTGGTAAGTGGCATCTTCTGGAGTTTGCCAACAAGTGAAGGCTATGCATAAACGTCTCGCTGGGCTATTGCAGCCTTTGGATATTCCTCAATAGCCATGGGATGATATTATCATGGACTTCATAGTTAGTTTACCTCATACCCAACGAGGTTAGGATGCGATTTGAGTAGTCATGGATCGATTCAGTAAGTCCACACACTTTATTCCTATTCGTATGATGAATTTGACAAGTGATTTGGCACCCATCTATATGTGTGATATAGTGAGGTTGCATGGTGTGCCTAAAACTATAGTTTTAGACAGAGATGCCAAGTTTTGGGAGAGTTTACAGGGCTCTCCAGGCATGAAACTCCAGTTTAGTACCGCTTTTCACTCACAGACGGACAGTCACGCACCATTCAAACACTACAGGGATATGCTGAGGTCCTGTGTCCTATCTTAGAAAGGTAGCTAGGAGGATCAGTTGGCACTCATGAAGTTTGCCTACAACAACAGCTACCACTTCAGCGTTCGGGCAACACCATTTAAGGTTATGTATGGGCAAAAGTATAGATCGCCACTTTGTTAGGGTGTCGTGGGCAAGAAGGTAGTTCTGGGTCCAGATTGGGTCTAGCGGATAGTGGAACAAGTGACAAAGATTAGACAGAATCTGCTAGCTGCCAAGAATAGGCAGAAAAGGTATGTGAATGTGAAGAGATGAGAATTAGAATTTGAAGTGGGTGATCAGGTGCTCCTGAGAGTGTCTCCCATTAAAGGTATCATGCGATTTGGTACCAAAGGGAAGCTTAGCCCGAGGTACATTGAGCCATTATGATTCTGGCACGAATTAGAAAGCTGACATATCGTTTGGACCTTCCTAAATCCACGAGAGGAGTACACAATATGTTCCACGTTTCTATGTTGAGAAAATACTTAAAGGACCTAAAGCATGAGATTGTGTTGGAACCATTGACCATTAAGCAATACCTTATATTTGAGTCCCGTCTAGTTCGGATTCTGGAGGAATCAAAGGGGATGTTGAGGCACAGAATGATAAAGTATATCAAAGTGCTTTAGTCGCATTAGTCTGAGCAAGAAGTTACTTGGCAATTGGAGTCTCGTATGCGCCAAAAGTACCTAGAGTTGTTTTTTATGGATACGAGCTAGAGTTAATTTTCATTCAACTCATTTCATTTTGTTTTTTCATGTAGATTGTCAAGAGTTAGAATTTGGAGTTGAATTATGTTAAGTGGGGTAGAATGTAAAACCAGAGATCCATGCATAATGCAAAACCAAATCATAGTGCCACTTTTACCCCACAGCCTTTTCACCCATGAGGTAAAAACCTCATTTTTACCAAGCCACAGGAGAGCGAGAAGGGAAAAGCGGTAAGGCCAATACACAACTAGCCCATGCCACTCCCACAAATATCTCAATCCATCCCCCACGACACAGCAGCAACAATGAGTAAACAGTCGAGCACTGTCAGGTGACAAGGGCAACTGAGACAGCCAAGAGGAGAGAGAGAAGCTAGAGTCACTCGAGCAAGCAAAGCACCAAAGAGCCTTCACTCGGCTCTTCCCCATTCCCATTCTCCCTCCAGATCCACCACAAGAGACCAACCACATTCGGACACCACAAAATAAAAGATCAAGCCGAGCAAGCTTGGATCAAGAAGCAAGGAAGCAAGAGGCCAAGCCATAGGAGGAGACAGCTTCAAACTTCCACAAGCCACAGCTACACAACTGACAAGGAAAGCGACCACCATAGCCACCTACTAAACCCCATCTTGAATTGAACTGACAAGCCTCCGACGGAGGTAGGACCACACAGATAGCACATTTACTCACATAGCATCCACCAGTAGCTTCGCTAGACATCACAAACCACCATATCAAGCAGTAGGGAAGTAGAAAGAAGAGGGTATACTGAGGAGTGAAGCCGCCATGGTGACGGGCATGCCACACGCACTCGACAATCGCCTCATACTCCCCAGTGCATAGAACTGAGATAGAAGGCGGCGACGCAGGGGGACCGGACTAAGGGTGGTGGCGTAGGGACCCGAGCCAATGGAGGTGGCTGAGGGCTAGGTGCATGTAGCAGCACCAGAGGAGCTAGAGGCCGTTGGTGATAAGAGCAAGCTTCGGTAGGAGCAGCAGGCTTTGGCTAGGAAAAGGGAGCAGCATCATAGAGGAATCCGAGTGAATGGAAAGAGAGGGATAGATAAGTAGCATAGGTAGTCGGTAGGACAAAGAATAGGAAAAAACAAAAGGGAAAAGCAAATGGAGAGTAGTGAAGAAAGAGAGAGAGAGAGAGAGAGATTAGATTAGGAGCATTCAGCCAAAGTGATAAGGAGGGAGAGATTAAGCGCACACAATAAAAATTCTATTCACGAATTTTAATGTCGAGTATTCCATTGCATGTTTAGATTCCCAATAAAATTTTTGCTAGTCATATTGAAATTACAATACGCCACCAATGAGTATGTATGATTGTTAAAAAATGAATTTAGTGTCGTTAGCATATTAAGATTTCGCGCATATAGAATAAATTGGTGTATTGCTTTAGTGATGAACTGAAATAGATGATGTTTGTTCAGGGGTAGGCCCGGGATCCGTGCTGTCTACACACGACCCACGAGTTTAATTAGGCAAGTGTATAGTAAAATAGTGGGTTGTGATGGATATGAGCTAGGACAGTAGGTAAGTTATATAGCTAGTCTGGAGTACATGAGCTAGGTCGGTGAGAAAATTATATAACTAATCCGGAGCGCTCTTGAGTAAGACATACAGAAGTAAATATCTCTATGGAATGGAGGAAAAGACATAATTTGGTAGGTACTCCATAGAAGTGAAGTTTGAGACTCATATGAAAGAGGACAGGGCAAGAGTGGTTCATCGACAGGTGAGCACTCTACTATACCGGTATAGGCCACAGTTACAAATATGTCGCATCCTATTGCATGAAAGATATATAAGACAGTAATACAAATACAAAGATTATGAATTACAATCCACATATATTGAATTTACTAATTTGTTGTGTTGATGCTACTATTTTATTGTGTGCTTGCTGAGACTTTAAACTCACCTTTACTTATTTGTTGGTTTTTAGGTGAACTTCGGAGTCGTCATGCATTGGCAAAGGTAGTTAGCACATCCACGTCACATGCAAAAGCTAATGCAAATCTCTATTTTCTAGACAATCATTTTTGAATGTAGTATATCTAGTTTGGTAAACTAGTCCTTTCTGGCTGGAACTTAGTGCATGTTTCAAAGGGTGTAATGTTGAACCTTAGAGTATTTATACTATGGTGGATCTATTTCTGGTTGTCTTTATTGCAGTTTGATCAATATTTATTGATTGCCGCTATCTGTAGCGGTATAAACAGTAAAGGTGCTGCAGAAATTTCTTAATAGCAACATCAACCTGAGTGGGTAAATATATAGTGGTAGCATTTTGGGCTCATAGGTTAGGCTGGGTGTTACAGCGGCTTGCCCATGTGATAATCAGAACTGCTAGCTTCCTTCTCATTCGGTTAAAGTGCCAACATTTCCCTTGTACATCATGGTTACAGCAAAGATTCCTCATAGTTTGTTTCACAAAAGGTACCATCACCTAAAGCAGATACTCGAGTAGTCGAGTGTTATTGTTATTACAGGGCAGTAGAAAGTGACCAGCCCACAGAATTGCCAATCAGAGGTCCATTTCACCATGATGTGGTCAGTTACAGGTAGAGTACTGAGGTGAAAATTGCCGGTGCGGCTGCCTCATGATTCGGTGAGCGCACCGTGGATGCAGTGCACAGGAAGCTCTTCGTGATATCCATTTCGTCAGAATGGTGCAGACTGCAGAAACTTTACGCCAAGCTTCTGGGAACAAGCGCAATCCTTCCTCCATGACCTTAGCACGCAAGGCCTCCCCTGCAAGGCTGCAACCCCCTCTAGTTTCAGCAGGCAATAATAGAATGGCCAAATACCTAGCTCAAAGCTCAAAGCTGAGTCGGCTGACTAGTGACTACCCTGTAGCTTTCGAGGAATCAAATCTGTTCACTTTTTCAAAGACCATAGCTCAACAAAGCACCACATCTGTAGACCGTAGCATGCTTCCGTTCCTATTATTATTTTAGATCACAGGGCAAAGGCCATCCGAAGGGAGAGTTCTTCCCTTCCGGCTCCTAAAAAACTCGAAGCATCACATCTGACAGAATGAATTCCCTCGCACATTCGCCACGAGGATGACTGCCAATTGGAATCGGATCTGTAAAAGTAAAATGGAAAAGGGGGGCAACAGTAAAGCCTCTGTTTCTTTTGGTTGCCAATAGAGGCAGGAAAAGGGTAAGAGATGCAAAGTCGAAAGTGGGGGGTGAGTTGTGAGCTGCTGGTGGTTATTCCCCTGCCAGAGGAGTCCAGCCAAGGACGAAGATGCACACCAGGCAGCATGGAGAGACATGGCTCCCATGCCATCCCGTGCAAACCCTGTTCCCCACCTGTGCCCTCCCGTTGCACATGGCCTCATGACCAACCTTTCCTCCCATCTCCCACAGTTAACATCGCCACACCCCCTTCCTACACAGAACAGCTATCACCACCTTCCTCTCCCCCACTCCTCTGTACCCTAGACTAGACTTCTGCTTCGTTTCTCCCATGCTTGGAGCTTTTATGAATTATTGCAGGCACTAGCTAGCTTGTTATGAACAGGAGCCAAGCCACAGGATAAAGAGGCTCCGAGCAAATTCTTGGGTGCCTAAAACGCCCAACGATTGCGAGATTAGGGGATCTTTAGCGAGCATCCCGTACTGTCCACAGACGACGCAGAGGATAAATATTCCAAATTGGTGGGGTGCCAGTTCTTTAGAGGGGAACATGTTTTTATCATTTTACTTTGATGTCCATCTACACCACCTTTCATTGTCAGGGCCAATCCTGGAGGTGTGCCAGTATAGCATCTACTAAGATATGACAAAAGTATTTGGGCTAGCGGGCCAGGTGCGCCTCTAGAGCCCACAAGGAAATTGCACTCTACAGCAGGTACTGCGATGGAGAGTCCTGACGCCATAAAAATATAGCAACCTTCCTGTTGACTGATAGGAACATACAAGCATAAAAATTCTTTCGACTTTCCAGCCATACGAGTGGGTTGGCCTTTGAGAGGTCAATTTCGCAGACCATACTTACAATTGCCACAACTTTGATGGAGATAATATAAACTAGAAGTTAGATGAGAAGTCATCGAGCTCACATATCAGTCCTTACAGGAAACCTTAAGGTCATCACTGCATAGCCCAAAGTAGGAAGATTCTCACCAAGTTGGACCTCGTGGATTGATATGCCCGAGTTCTTGTAAGAGCCAAGCAGCTACTCGAACAGCAGATGCCAGTCTAAGATTCTTCGGCTGAAATAAACATTTGGACAGAAGTCAATTGAGTGTAAACTTCATGAGAACAGATGAGATAGATAGGATTCGGCCCAAACAAGTCATCATATCATAAAGCATAAATTCTTATGAGATCATTACATATATATGACCTGACTCTTCAAAGAGTCTAGTGCATGTTTGAGTTTGCACAGCTATAACAGAATTTGCAGTGATGATAGTATAGAGTTTGCTGTGTCTTGAAGATAGTACAAATAAGCACAGGATCTCTAGTCTAGTTGCTGAATATAAGTCAAAATCTATTAGCTTTTGCGTGTCCAAGGCTATTGGTAGGTAGCAAGGTCGCAAATTTGTTATCGACGCGCGTGTTATAGAACGAGGGAATCGGTAGGTCGCCGCCGGTTCACAGCTATTGTAAACATTTCTTGTCTTCGTTGCTTCTTTCTTAATATAATGACACGCAAATGTTTTGTGTGTTCTCGAAAGAAAATAGCTTGAGTTTCACAGAGTCATCTACTTATCCTATCTTACACATATGTCACATCAAACAATATAGCCCACCGTCTCAATCATGGTCAAAAGGAAATCTCCTTCAAATAGACTATCATTGCTTCACCCGACATAACTTGCAGTATACCAAAGCCTACATCATGTGCTTTACGAAATAATGAAACAAACCTTACATAACCTATAACAATTTGACTACTGACCTAAATAATGTTGGACATGATATGGTGCAAGATGGACATGATGGGTGAAATATTGTTCAAAAACAAAATAATCATTCACTTACATCGATGCCTCTAATCACTATCCCAGAAAGAGTTGCTAACATTTTGAAGAGTTTATGCAGGGACGACTGATATTATTTTTAGTGTTTTAGGCAGATTTGTAAATCAGGATATGCTTTAGGCAGATTTGTAAATCAGTATAAATATAATTAAGGGTGATACTCAATAGCACCTAAAATTTGTCTTCCCATTCAACCCTTTAAGAACACAGTTTATATCATGCAGCCCAGCCAGTTAATTGTTACATCTTACAAGTTCCTAACTCCCCTGTTTTCCTTTTTCCAATTAATGTAAACTCTTTTATTAAGTTCAGCATAGAAGCTGCCAAACAAAGATGTACTGTATGGAAGCTGTAAAACACAAGACATCTGACATGAATTCAACTGACAAGAAACATGGACAACTCAAACTCAAAGGCTTATTCTACTGGAGTGGCAGCCATTAGAATGCTTACTGAAGGGCAGCGCAACAACATTCATCTAGAGGAGCAAAAGTTTTTTTAAAAGACTAGCAAAAAGAAATTGGGTTGACAAAAGTGAGGCAATACACTAAGGAAGCAAAAATCCACAACAACTTGGTACACAAAAATGTTTGTGTCCAAATTATAATTGAAATGTAACTATTCCCTTGATTTATTCTGCCAGAATCTTGTTGTATAACTCGTTTCCAAGTTAGTACCACATATTGGAGAAGGTTAGTACCACATATTGGAGAAAGTTATAAATACATGCTTGTCCGAGCTGTCTGCTAGAACCTTGTAAGTTTACTGGAATACATACAGAGCTTCCATGATTACTGAAGGAGTATAGCATTAATACCATAATGATTGGGTCAGATGACGCGGTAGAACGTTACTTGTCTGTTACTGCTTCTTTTTGTTGTTTGTTGGAGGCGAGACCTTTTGACTCATCCATTATCCAGTTTGATTGTGCCAATACTTTGTACATTGTTGTCAGCGGGCAAAGTAATTTGGAAAACGAAAGCATATTTATCAAAAGAGAGCAACTACTCAACATTATCTCATTAGATCCCAATCCAACAGCATAGCCTCGCCACTCCCCCGCCCCCCTCCCCCTCCCCCTTATCTTCCCCGCCTCCCTTCTCACCGTTCCTCCGCCGCCACTCCCCTCTTTTCTCCAATGCGGGCAGCTTTGCACCCCTTCTCCGCCTCCTCCTCCACCACTGGCGGCCGGCGGCGATCTCGCCGCCTTGCCATGCCACCGTCTCCCCTCTCCTGCCACCACCACCCTGCCCAATCTAATATTCACAGCACTGCCGCCTCGCCCCGTTCCTCCCTCCGCCACCGCCCACTGCCAGACCACCGCCTCCCTCTACATCCAGGGGCATGGTGAACTCGTCATTGCGGCGGTGGCCCCCTATCGCCAGATTTGGAGCCGGAGCCGACGGCAGTAGCGAAAGAGGAAGGGGAGGTGGCGCCACAAGCAGAGGAGGAGGAAGGGGATGCAACACGGAGGAGGAGGAGGAAGGGGATGCAACACGGAGGAGGAGAGGTTGTGCCGTCAATGGAGAAAAAATGTATACCGTTCTTTAGTTTTTCTCTTATCAAAACTCTTGTCATCAACTTCAAACTAATGGTTAGGTAGACAAAGGAAATAATTTACATACATACATGACAAAAAAAAACACATAATGTAGAATCTTTCAAGCTCTAACAGAGCGATTATAGGTCTACTGTTCTAGATTTAAGCCAAAACGTTTAGGGCCTATCAATGTTCAATCAGCATAGGCACAAGTGGCAATAGTTATTGCGGCGAGCCCACCAGAAAAGTTAACCATCCCTCGCCGTAAAAGGGTTCGACTACATGAGCTAGTGCTCAACAACTAAAACAAGGGTAATCAACTAATAAGACGGTGTGCTCACAGGATTAGCACCGCACAGTCATCGGGTATCTAACACAAAACAAATTTCATGGCTGGTGCGCTGCCGCGAAGATGGCAAAGGGGTGGTCACCTCCTCCTCCATTCCTCCCCCCCCCCCCCTCGAGCCACATGGAAGGGGGCGGTGCCAGTGGGTGACGAGCAAGGGTGGATTCTTTTAAGTTGTGGCTTATAGTTTTTAAATTTTAGCTGCTTGTAAGAGAGATTACGAAAGTGAGATAGTTGCATGTAATTTTGCCCGGTATAGCTGAAGTCGGTACAATATCAATTACAATCAACTTATAGACCATGTCTTAAAAAGACGTACAGTTTAAAAGCTAGTTATTATAGCAAAGTACAAAAGCTAAAAGCAATGAACCGATTCAAACCCAACCTAGAGCACGCGGGGCCTCAACAGAGCAAATATCTAGGGACACTTTCAGTTGGGTCCCTATAGTCCTCTATTTTTCTTACTTGTGCTATGATAGTGAAATATCATGTTTCTTTTTAGCTTTTGATTTCTATCTTCTCTGAAAGTCAAAAGGATAAATGTCAAAACAGAGCGGTCTCTTGAAGCGAATTCTCTAAACGGCTTCCCGAGCCCAAAGACGTGTACGCCATCCTCGTTGGCATCTCTGGCGTCCACTGCTGTGTCAAAATACGCAGATAAAAACTACCAGCCACAGCCTAAAAGAACACCCAAAAAGCTAAAGGCGCATGCTAGTTACTCAAAGCTAATTGTCATATCTTTACCCAGTTTTGACAAACTGTTCCATTTTCTCTTGGAAAAGTTTCAATTAGCTGCAAGCTAAAAATTCTTAAACTGCAAAACAATGGGGTATTACAGCGGCTGACAAGAGAACAGCTCGAACAAAGCACAGAAGATGGTATCGTAATGGACGCACGCTTTAAAATAATCTCTGAACGAAGATCATGTTCTGTAAGTAACTTACACACTGTGCAAAATCGAGTTTGGTTCAGGATTTTATTCGGGGTGTGATGTTGATGCCGAATGACCTGTGGACTTCCGGACAATTGCCAATGACAGTAACTAGGTTTTATAAATACATTATGATAGAAATTAATAAACATTGCGTTTTGAACACGCCGATGTCCAATATTATTGGAAGTACTTAAAAACCATGAAGATCGATGAATACTACATATATTAAGATTGGGAGAGTGCTCGGACGGCCGCCCCATCCATTTCACATTTTGCAAAAAAAAAGCCTTTTGAATTTTCATAATTACATACAGGCTCTCGATTTTTTACGAAAAAACCTATCCGCTCTTCTTTTACTGGATAACGCCCCGTAGTTTCTTTGAAATTACACACATGTCTTTAGTTTTTTACGCAGAGGTCCCTGGCACACCATTTCTTTCCCAAAACCTCCTCCGTTTCTCCGAAATTGTGTACATATCCTCCGTATTTTCATGAAGACCCTCCTTTTTCTCGATAGCGCCACACGGTTCTCGCGAAAATACACAGGAGTCCTTAGTTTTATACAAAAAGACCCTTTGTCTTCCCTAAAAATACGTTCGCGCCCTCGCTTTTTCAGATAATCCTCTCATACGAATTTTCGTTTCTTTTACTTTGGTCCACATAATAGCTAGCGCGGCGTGGCACCACGTTTATATTACTAGTGTTACTAACAGCATATCAAAAGGGCAGCACTAGGGATAGCTATGATCTGACCATACTCAAAGGTCACTGCTTCAAGAACAGTCTTCTGACATATTGCTCCCGTCCACGAAAAACTATTTCGTTTTGGATTTTATTCCGGTGGGTAAAAATTTTGGTTATTTCGTACAAATTTTATTCAAACGGCTTAGATTAAATTTGAAATTTAAACTTGAAAGTTAGATAAAGAAGATATAAATATCCATTTAAATGGTGTGGATGCACTAGTCTGGTGGGAAGAAGCAAAGACCTTGTACGAGAGGAAGGGGTTCGATGATCGATCTCTCTTGGCGCAAATATTTTTTGGCAAGGTAAATTGTGTGAGGCCCACATGTCAGCGAAGAAAATTAGGCAAAAGGCACAGTAAATTGCGTGGGACCAATGTGTACTAGTGAAGTAGCTCTAGGGGGTGATCGGAATAGCGATTGCTTTTGGCTTTTGGCTGAAAAACACAGAAGTGGCTGAAAAACACATGTAATGAGTTAGTGGATAGTGTAGTGAATAGTGAAAAAAAAGCTGAAGCTAGAAGCTGAAGCCGAAAAAAGCCGAAACGATCACCCCCTAGAAGGTTTGCCGGATACCAGTACTAGTGAAGTTGCTTATTACCTGACACATGATGCAACGTTCATCTTAAGTAGCCCAGTTTGGTACAGAATTTTATTTGTGTGTGTGTTGGCCATGCTGAATCAACTGTCTTCCGGACGGTTGCCCTAAGCATAAACGACGCTAATTTTGGCATTCAGTTACTGTCGTCATGGCATTGTAATATCTACATTACTGTGTAACCAGGTCCGCCTCCACCTTCTGGAACAGTCCATTCGATGTTTTGCTTTGGATCTTTGATGTCACAAGCCTGCAGATACCGTGAACAAATCATTCAGGAAGAGGAAGCAATAGCAGAATCTAAAATTTACAGAAAGGGGGGGTACGTTCTAGATCGCAACATTGGCAATGTCAATTTGTGCATCATTATAACCATCAATATCAAAAGGTACAATCCATTCTGAAGGCAAATGTGCTTTCCTGCCACTACAAATTTTCAATTGAATGCATAACACATTCATCAGGAGAGATGGAATGCAACTCATGCACAGACCTACAACAAGACTGCAGAATCCCTGAGCCACAGAATGAAGAAAAATACCTTGCAATGAAGACAATTTTGAGCATTTATGTGAAGCTTCGGGTCACCTTTGTCATCAGAGACATATCTGCATGAGAACAGGCATGACAAGTAGTGATCAGCGCACTCTGTTTTGGACACAAGAATTTCTATTGCAGGTTAGCTATTTGATGGGGGAAGAATAATTCAAGTAGGCATGACCAATTTACATACTCGTAAACTCGAGCTGGGCAATAACGTGACTCTGGTCCAGCATAGAGTGGAAGATTTACTCTTTCAGGTACTGTAGGATCCCTCAAGCGGAGATGAGGAGGCTGATCATGCTCATGGTTTGTGTTGCTCCTGTACAAAGAAATGATTGATGATAAAAGTGCAGATAGTACTGAGAAGGTACTCTGCATTGTGTTCATGGGATCTCTCAGGTTCAAGATAAAGAAAGGAGAATGCATAACCGTTCCCCCACCAATTTTAATCAGTGCATCCGCGGTTAGTATGCTACTTCAAATTTGTGAAAGGAAAAACACCCCAGATTTGGGTCATCAACTCTAAACATTTCTAGATACATCTATGGCATTTGCCACACTTCTAAGTTCTAATCTGATGCCTAGCAAAGCACCATTGAGGTATTGGACAGAGTCGAAATAGCTATAAAGAAGAAATAATTATGGAAAAGTTATAAGCTGTCATAACACATGCTGCAGGCCTTACCTGTATAAAGAAGTTGGAACGTCAAAGGATATATGCCCATCTGGTTTTGGATATTGAATAGGCGAGTGCAGATTGGTCATCTGTCCATAAGGAAAATTTTAGTCAGACTCACTAGCAACAAAGTTAAACAATGTTGTGCTTTTAATTTTGTTAACAAAGAATGCCAACATTATGTACAAGCAACAGCAGCACTTCACACTCACATCTGTTGCTTCATGGTCAGGTCTCCCATGCTTCAATGTAAAAGGCGACTTTCCTTTGAATATGTAGCTAAACGTTGGAAAATTAACAAAAGGCAACAAATGAAGTATTGACTAACATTAACTTATGAATTGGGAGCCTCACCGTTCCAGTGCAGACAAGGCCATGCCAGGAAATAATCCATATTCAAACGCCTGGAAACAAACAGGAATAAATCCGTATTCAGCTCACTAGTTTCACAAAAAGAAATGCAAAAACTATTTATTCGTGCTCTAACTTCTAGGAATATTTAACTATTAAAAAATTTAGGGGGAAACTGATAATAAAAAAACCACATACTGGTCTATAATTCCGAGCTCTATATAGTTCTTCCCATATCCATGACTTCTTGAGATTCTCCCAGTACAGTTCCATGGAAGATCCATCAACAAGAGCCTTGAAAGTTGCTTCCGCCGCAAGCATACCTTTTGTACACATCCCTCCCATTAGTGCAAGGCTTATCAACATACTCTAGAGTTAGCATTAATCTAACAGAATGCACTTAATGTGCCATTTTTTGTGAGAATAACGTGCCAATTAAATCAACAAGGAAAGAAAAAAACAAACTCTGAATGACAATGTCAAGCAAATGACAGAAGAGTGGACAGAGATATAACATCAATCATGGTCCATCAAGCTGACAATTAAGTAAACCACAAATTCTAGTTCAATTCCAGCCAAACCAAAAAAATCCAGTAAAGAGATACCTGATTTCATAGCCGTATGAGTTCCTTTTATTTTGGGAACATTAAGAAATCCTGCAGAGCATCCAACAATTGCACCTCCAGGGAAAACTGTATTTGGTATCGACTGAAATTTTAAATGAGCTTCATCAGCACCTTATCAGTAATGATAGCTATCAACTAAAAAGCAAACATAATGCATGCTACTTGACTGAATAATAGAAGTGAAATGCCAGAACAAATGTTGAAGTGTATAGCATCACAAACGAGGAATACCAGAACCACGATTGAACTCACAAGGTTCATGCTGCCAGAGAAACTATGTACTAGTTAACCAATGACACCAGGTAAAACTGCACCGATGTCCATGTAGGCATGTACAATGCTTGAATGCAAAACTTACAGAATGCTAAATATGGATTACAGACAGAGCTTACATATGCACCTACTTGCTATAAAATTGCCATTTCTTTGAATTGTCATCTTACCTGGAAACCACCTTCATTCAAAGTACGAGCACCATACTGAAGAACTGTTCCACCTTCCAAAAGTTCTCTGATAGAAGGATGCTGCTTGAATTTCTAAAACAAGATTGTACAGTATTTAGAGAAAAAAACTCATTCTAACTGTTAAGTGACCACAACACTAAAATACTCAGATCAGCTGTATACAACTTGTCATCAAACTATATACACAGAGAAAATTTACGCACCTGGAATTCATCGTAGGGGCTCAGGAAAGGATTTCGATAATTCAAGGCAACAACCAGACCAATTGCTAACTGAAATATGAGAGCAGAGATAAATTGAACACAACTACTTGGCCATAAGTAATTCAAACTTCTGGACACATATTTTGGGAAGTTACATGTTATCAAAATAATTCCATATCCAGTTTTCCACCCTACAAATAAAGGGCCCTACGACATGTGATTAATTAGTGGTTCATATCCTCTTTTAGACCCAAACTAAATATTTTTATTCATAAAGGAGCATACTTGACACAGCACAAGCAGTGGAAAAATTATTTGTTAACTAAGAACTTAGGTTGTGCAGCAGAATGCAACCTATCATCTAAGATCAGTAAGATTGATTTACAACTTTACACAGATAACAGAACTCATAAAAAAAATCCTCACAAAAAAGATCATAAAATACTTGATGACGGCAATCTGCAAGCCTTATCTTAAGATTACCTGTCTGTCATCAAGGTGGTATAGAAATGATCCTCCGTACGTTTTTGAATCCAAAGGCCATCCTATAGTATGAACCACAGAACCTGGCTTATGCTTTCCTTCTTCAATCTCCCAGACCTAGATGAAAGCATCCAATTAGTTACAAGTGGCATTACTAACTCAAGCTATACAAACTGTGTAATTCAGGCACAGGATCATGTCTTCATTATGAGATATATCGGTTGGTTTGATCAAGATTTAGAACGAGGCACTTGGAAGTGGTATCAGTGAATGTTAAGATACCTCCTTAATTCCGAGAGCATATGTCTGATGTTGCCCTTGCCCAGTCTCTCTGAGGTTGTGCTTCCTTATAATTTTCTGGAAAGCAAAAGAGAAAGGATAACAGGTTACGCTTTAGCGTCAAACTGCAAAATATAAATAAAATAATTAATCTTTCAAATATTAAATTTACCAAACTAGAATGACATACACTGACCTCTGATAATGAACCCCGGCAACCCTCGGCCAGAAGTGTTACTCGCCCTGCATTTTCTAAGTAGCCGACCATGAGAATAGATAAATGAGTGGAACAACCAGAGTGGAAAAGAAAGTATATCACTTTTAGAGAAAGAATAAATTGAAAAGAAAATTATTATTATGTATTTATGTATCTACCCAAACAATGCAAAAAGAAAACATGCAACTGACTAACTCAATATTATGCACTCAACATTTTAGTATATATGTGAAGGACCAGATGATTATTCTGATATATAAGGAGGTTACTCGCCTCTTAGTTCAACACCAGGTTGAAAAGTTTCTCTTTTGGTACCATCTTTAGCGATACCAACATCATTGGTTGCCACGCCTGTAACTATTTGATTTTCATCGTAAAGGATCTGTTAGACCAGAATTGAGGTAAATATTAGTCCTTTCACAGAAGGGTTCCAGAAATGAAAAAAGGATGGTACCTCACTCGCAGCAAAACCTGGATATACTTCAACACCCAATTCTTCAGCTTTTACGGCCATCCATCGCACCAATTGGCTCAAGCTGGACACAAATAGGTATGTTGGTACAAGAGGATTCTCTAGAATAAGAGGAATATAGAGCTTTGCAAGGAGCAAGCTGATGAGCTTTAAAAAATATCAGCACCTTATCACATAGTTTCCTTTGTTGTCGAACGGAGATGGCAGTGTCCATGCCTTGTTCTTTGTCAATAGCCAGAACTTGTCAGATGAAACAGGGACTCTGATTGGGGCCTATCGAACACATTATAGCCACATAAAAACCAGTGTCCTGTGCATGTAGTACTTACCGATCTAACTTTTCCACAGTGCATTACTAACAAGATAATTATTCAAGAAGTACCATACAGCAACAAGGTATCATGTGTTGTGGATGTGTTTGTGGGAAAAGTTTATGAGCGACGCCATCCACGGCAATCTTCTGCAGAAGTAAATAGCGCAGCAGCAGCAATAGCTGGACACGCTACAGGAGATATTGCGTGCCACATTCTATCATCCGCAAGCCAACAAGATAGTGTGTGATTTCGTCCATGGATGTGTCGTCTACCAACGCCACAAAATGGAACATATTCACCCCGCCGGACTCTTGCAGCCCTTGGAAGTTCCCGATGTTGTTTGGCAAGACATCTCCATGAACTTTGCGGAAGGATTTCCTAAGGTGGGTGGCAAATCAGTTGTTCTGATAGTGGTCGAACATTTCTCTAAATATGCCTACTTTATTGCGTTAGGCCATCCCTATATAGCTAGTTCAGTTGCTCGGGCATTTTTCAATGATACTGTGTGTCTACTTCCTTCATCAATTGTCAGTGATCATGACCTGATTTTTAATAGCCATTTTTGGGCTGAGCTTTTCCGTCTTGCTAGTGTCAAGTGACGTCTGAGTTCAGCATTTCATCCACAAAGTGACGGCCAATCTGAAGTAGTCAATCGCATTATTATGATGTATGTCCATTGCCTCACGGGGGATATACCAAAGCAATGGCTTCCGTGTGCTGAGTATTGTTATAATTCCTCCTTTCAAACATCATTGAAGACGACTCCCTTCCAAGTGGTGTATGGCCGGGCACCCCCTACATTGCTTTCCTATAAGCCAAGAGCAGCACGCGTAGCAGCAATGGATCGTCAGTTCAAGGACCGAGATGAACTTCTTAAAGAGATTCGTGAGTGTTCATTACAAGCTCAAAATTTCATGAAGCAACAGCATGATAAGAAATGGCGAGAGATTACTTATGAGATTGGTGAGTGTGTTTGGCCTCATCTTCATCATTGCGCTGCTACTTCCATTACAATAATTTATACTTCTAAAATTCTAAATTGTCTCCATGTTTCTATGGGCCTTTTCACATGGTGGAACGCATTGGATCTGTTGCATATCATCTTCAACTTCCAGCTCGTGCTCATATTAATGATGTTTTTCATGTTGCACTCCTTAACAAGTATGCCGGTCCGCCTCCTACTGAGCCAATTGCATTACTAGAGTTTGTGCATAGTCGGGTTGTTCCATCGCTTAAACGCATTGTCTGTGCACGCCTTAATTGAGGGTCGTGGGAGATACTGGTTAAATGGAAGGGTTGTTCGGCAGCGGATGCGACTTGGGTTTGGTTGGATGAATTCAAGGAACGTTATGCGATGTTCCAGCTTGAAGACGAGCTGTTTCGTAAGGAGGGTGGAAATGTTGTGGATACGTTGGGAAAAGTTTATGAGCGACACAGTCCACAGCAATCGTCTGCAGCAGTAAATAGTGCAGCGGCAGCGGCAATAGCTGGACGTGCTACAGGAGATATTGCGGCAACATGGGAAGCTGAGTCCAGTCCGGCAAAAGAATTGGCAGGAGATCCGAATCAAGAGATGACGCCCATATGAGGAAAGAGATAAGTATTTAGGAAGGCTATTATCTTGTTTAGAAGTATCCTTAGTATTAGTATGATATAGTTACGTTAAGTTATCTATAATTAGAGAATCTTTATAGTCTCCTTTGTTAGGAAGGCACCTGAATATATAAAGGTTGCTGGCTGTTATTGAAGAGGCAATAAAGATCAGATTCCGTTTAATTCAGCAAGATCAGAGCCTCTGCCACAAGGGCAGAGGGCAATCACGCCACTTCTATCCTCCTTGACTCCCAACCATAACACATGTAAGCAAAGGTACTCTTGTCCGGTAAGTCACATTCTCTCAAGGGTATAGGTTTTCTTCATTGGAGTTTCTTATCACGTCATTGCAACTATTTCAGAGCACAAACAACTTATCTATTTGCTTTTTTTTCTATGTAATGTGATACAACAACATCCTCATACACAATAATATCTATGATTCCTCACGATCAGCTGAATCTTAGGCATCTGATGAGTAAATCAACCACAAATAAACGTGCTTGCTCTAGAAATCGGAGTGAACAATTAAAAGCATAGAAAGTATAATGTGAAAAGTACAGAAGGCCATACATCCTCTTGCCTCCACTTCGGGATCAGTTCATCCAGCGCTCGGGGCTCGAACACATTCCCCGATAGTATATGAGCACCTGCAGAGCAAACAAACAAACCAAAAAAAGGACCATATTACACGAGGAGAAGTAACGCCTTTGCACGGTACTACTGTAAAGGTCACAAGGCGGCGCACCGACTTCGGTGCCCTTCTCGAGGACGCAGACGGAGAGGTCAGCGTCGGCGGCGCGGCAGAGCTGCTTCAGCCGGATGGCGGCGGCGAGCCCCGCCGGGCCTGCGCCCACTATCACGACGTCGTAGCTCAGCGCCTCCCGGCCGCCGCAGAGCCACCTCGCTGCCGCCGGGCCCCAGCTCGGCGCGCGGTGGCGGCGGGCCGGGGCCAAGGCGAGCTTGGCGGCCGCCGCTACCCCCAAGCGGAGGACTCGTTGCATTGCACGGGGAGCTCCCGGATTGTGAGCTTGGGGCGTCTCGTTTCGGAATTTTTGCAGTGCGATTGCCGGAAGCGGAGAGAGAGGGAGGAGGAGGAGAAGGCCGGGAAGATACGGAACCGCGAGAGTGGCAGTGGATAGATTCGCTGAGGCGGACGAAGACCAAAAGCTCCTTTGGGTGGAGAAATTTTGTACTTGGGCTTAACTTCATGGGCCGACCCATGCTTCTGCTTCGGCTTTGTCAAGTAGGCAAAGAAAGTGAGAAGTCTTTTCTTTTAGCCCGGCCTGTTCGTTGAGAGCTTCTGGCGTTGCTACCAAGGCCCAGTTCTAGTTCCCGCTTCGGTGAGGAAAATAAGAAGTTTGGAAGTTCATCGACTCAATGTAACACGTTATTCATCTACTGTGGAAATGAGGTGATTTATGTACTTTAATATAAAGATGCTTTACCGCTGCTAAGAAAGAAAGGTAAATATGCTAGAAATTCTCACAAAAAAAAGTAAAACATCCGGCCCTCAATTTAGTGGGTCCTAATTTTAAAACCCGAGATCTGATAATTTCCTTAGAGGTATATTAATTTAAAATAACTATCAGCAAAAAAAACCTAGCACTTTTGTTTGGTAGATCCTAATTTTAAAGGATTAGATCGGTAATCGAATTAGAGATATATTAATTTTTTTAAAAGAGACAATTAGCACTACCTATACTACACGTACCACGTAAATGCGCAAGCTTATCAGCTAGTTTTTCTTAAAAGAAAAAAGGTGGCCGCTGAATTTCCGGCGTCCGATCATGCCGTAGCTCGCCGGACCGCCGCCGCGTTCGATCCGGCCATCCCCTGCACGTTTCCATCTCGTCCCTCGCGGAGGCCTCGCCGTCTCCGCTGGATGCTTTTTGTGCATATAGACAAAAGGGACAAGTAATAACACACCTACGAATACGATTTAGGCGACAAGATTATCAAGACTCGAGACAAATGGACACTGTCGTATTAGTAGCAATATCTCTTCTGCCTCCTTATTCCCGCGCAAACTGCCCGGCACCTAGCGCTCGCTCGCTCGCTCGCTCGATAATCGCTATTCATGTCGGAGTCAACGAAATTGCTGTATTAGCGGGGCAAGTTAAGCAGCGTAAACAAAGCCAAAGAACCAGTTAGGAGTGCTTAGCTCCTACCAAGCAAGCACCAAGGCCCCATCACAAGCATCCGATTCCATTTTCAGTACACTCTGAGCTCCTCGCTCGTAGTTTCCTTCGGTACTTCTCTATTGGATGTCAAACCAAGACGCCTGTCCCGGTTAGGTGCTGATAATGTTCAGAGAAACCAGAGCTTGTCGCAGCGTAAAAATTCTACGTTTCCTGTAGCTATGTCGTAAGAAAATTCGCGTCCAAGATCGCAGCTGGTAGGCTCACATCTCGGCGACCTACGATTCAGCCGACAAATTGTTAGTTCACATTGGCAACCAATCGAATTAACAAACACCACCGAGTCCGGTTGCTGTGCACACATAGAGTTTCCATCACAAAATCCTCCACACGGACGATCGGTTCGTGCGCACCTGCACCCGGATTCTCTCAGTCGATATAACCCAGCAAGGCGCAAATCAATTCAACTATATTAAACTTTCGATTCATGCATATATATAGTTTCAACGTTGCTATTCCGATCGGCTCCTAGAACTATATTAAATTGCTTCAATAGGACCCATGGGTACTGTAGTTGTGTTTTATTGCTTGGTGCAAGCTGTTAGAACTTAGAACGCAGCCTTGTTCAGTTGCCATGCCCTTCGCTCTAAGAGATCATGTGGAGGTAATCCCGGTTGTGTGATGAGTAATTGACACGTGTTCTAAGTAGTATGAGTTTGTCTTAGACATTTTACTGATACGGATATTTGATTTTAATATTTAGTGCGGTGCTATGTAATGTGTTTTTTTTGTCAGTGATGGTTGCAAGACTTTGAGACGGAGTCGTGGTGAGACACTGGATGACCGGACTAGGCACAGACGGTGCTGAGGTCAGAGCGGTCGGGACGTGTCGAAGACGGCGATGACTCGAAGTGGTTGCGAGACTTGCGCGACAAGAAAGGAGAAAGCTTCCTGGAAGGTGCAGGAGTGGCGTTTTGGTGAATACGCAGGGCTGCATAAAAGAAAGTGGATGTGGTGAAGGCTTAATGGATAAAGAGAGGAGTTGTTGTGACCTAATGGGTAAAGTAGGCTTGTAAACCCATTAGTGGAGGTTATAAATAGATTTACTATCTAGTGGGAGAGAATGAGAGAAAGAGAGAGAGGGTGTGAGTGTTAGGGTTTTCTCTAATGCTTTGTGCTCTATGAGTGTTAAAGTTTTCTCTCCATGTGTGGGCTTATGTTCTTGAGAGATGTGTGTGAGTTCTTGAGTTGAGGGATGACATGAACTTGTTGTAATCATTCCTCGCTTTTTAATCATTCATCTCTTTTCATTGTGTGAAATGCTTGTTTGATATGCTAGTTTTATTCTCTCTTGTTTGATTGTGTTTGTTGTTTGATTTTTGCTTATGGTAGAAATCTGTCTCAAGACCATTTGGTCGGTTAATTTCCATAAGCAAGTTGTTTGATTCTTGTGTTCTTCTCTTTGTGGAGTTTGGGTTGTTCGAGTATTTGCTATATTTTTCAATAGATGTCTTCTGTTTAAGTGACTATCTGCTATCTTTTTCTTGTATTTATTTGCTGCAAATTTTGGTTGGGATTGCTCCTTATTTACTGTTGTTTTGGATTAACATTTAGCTCTTTTGGCTTGAGATAGACAGCAGTAATTTAAGAACTCCCTTGCAGTTTCTAGTCTATAGATCTTTCAAGTTTTATTGCCTTCCCTTGCTACAGTTCGACCAGACTGTTGTGTGCATTTTCTGCTGCTCCTTCTAGTTTATTTTGGACAGCAACATGCACATTTATTGATAGTCATTTTCAGCTTTTGCTTTTCAGTTTTCGCTTTTCAGCTTTCTCTTTTCAGCTTTTGCTTTTTAGCTTTCGCTTTTCAGCTTTTTTAATTTTCAGTCAGTTTTGGACAGCAGTATGTGTCCTCTCGATTGCTATTTTCTGCAGTTTCTAGTCTGTTCTTAGGTGCAGTTTTATTCTGTTTTTCTGTGCAGTCTGTTTCCAGTCCTCTCTTAGGGCAGCAGTCTCTGTTTTTCTTTCAGTTCGCAGTTTCAGGAGCATTGTCAATTCTATCTTTTTCAGTAAGCTTTCTTTTTCTTACTTCATAGCTTCCATTGCTATCGGAAAAGAAAATAGTGTGAATATTTTGGACAAAATTTTTAAAGGCACCATTCACCTCCCTCTATTGTCATTTCCGATCCTTCACGCTCTGCACATAGTCCAAGCACACTGTACGCAGCACGCCCCCGTAATCTACATCCACTGCACCAACCCTAAATTGGCACGGCAAGCAAAAGACACGGCATCGTATTTAATCTTCGGGTATCTGTATTATCATGAGTATTTAGCGGCCGCACGCACGGGTTAGGAATATAGTTCTTGTCTGATTGATTTGATTCTCTAGTACTACCCCACTAGCTCCTGCACACAGACAATACATCTCACTTGTCTTCAGGTTTCTGAATGGCTCGTGAAGCTTCTTGCTTGCTTCACGTTCTTATTTTGGCGATGGCTTTCGGCTTTTGGCTGAAAAAACATTGTAGCTGGCTGAAAAAACACTGTAACTGAGTTAGTGGATAGTGTAGTGAATAGTGAAAAAAAAGCTGAAACTAGAAGCTGAAGTCGAAAAAAGCCGAAACGATCACCCCCTGACAGTCACATCGCCTCGATTGGGTTCTGAAGATATTTAATTTTGAGTGATTAATTAATCAGTCCTGTTCTTGATCTATTGGGGAGGTGCAATTTTCAGAATGTGATGGGATTGGGGGGAGCCATCATGAATTCAGAGCTATGCATGGCCCGCAGGAGATTGCACTGCATTTTGTTCTTGTTAAATTGGACAGGAGAACTAAGTGTCCATTGTGTTAGGACGTCGTCTTCTACGTTGGACCCCAGCGGCTCTACCTGTACTACTCGCCATGGACTTCAATCCATATCCTGGTGGTGATCGCCGCGATGATACGTTTTGCACATCTGAAGCCAACCTACGATCAGACGACGAACAGCCTCAGGCTATAGCATTTTCATTAATCGGCTACAGTAGATTCCAAGTCCTGCAGGACCTGAAGCCACCATTATTCAGATGGTGAATTCCATCTGGAAATACCAACAGACACGTTTAAGAGAGAGAGAAGGTTTTTGGTGTCAATGAGATGTAAATCACAAGAACAGACTGGTGATCTAATTGCTTGTTGATCACATGAAATGGAAAGTTTTGTTTTGTTTACATCTGCAAGTTTCATTAAAGAACTGTTGTTTAATAGTGGAAGCAAGAAGTCGAGCACTTTACGGTACATTGCAACAATTAGCAGCAGCTTTCATGCATTTAAATTGTTCACGAGCTCTCTCTACCAGCCATTACCATTGCCACATAGTAGTAGTGTATTTACAAGTCACAACCGAAGGGAAGCAAACTGACGCATAAATCTGAACTCTATACCAAGCAGAGAAGTGGAGCGCAAGATAGTTTTAGACACGTGGTGCACAAGGTGCAGTTCAGCGTTGAGCGCTTGTGCTTACCAAACTGGCATATAGCTTTGCTTCGTTGCTTTCGGTGTTAGTTCTATTGGGCATCTTCCCCACTGTTTCGAGACAGCCATCGGTAACCAAATCAGGTGACAGAAAATGTCTGTGACCTGCTGAAGAAGCTGCAAATTGCCTGCCTATTTAACTGTGCAACTAGCTATCCTAACTGCTGGTGCAGATTATCCTTCACGAGTTCACATCTTCCCCAAGCCAGTTTACAAAAATGCAATAGGTACAAAATCCTACTAACAAGTCACTGACAATAAAAAGGAGGCACTTTTTTCAGAGGCTCGGGACACTCAACACATTTCTTTGTAGGCATGTCATTCCTGTCCTTCTCACTATTCTATTTGCCATTCCAGCCAGCTGTTTCAGACTGAGAGTCTGTGGAAGTCCAATACAGTCACCAAGCTGCTTGATTAGGCCTACAAATTACAGTAACATTGCTACTATATGTCCTTAAAGAACATTTGGATGGATTGTCTCAGTGCAGTTTAGCCTTCTTTCTGGTCAGTGAGCCATCCGAATCAGCACCCAATGATTGCCTATTGGCCTGCAGTAAGCCCCTCAGCGACTCTCTGTTCCCAGTACAGGTTCTTGTTTCGCAGCAGCAGCCGTGCGTACCCTCCCCAAGAACAAAATGGCCGATAGATGCGCGGCTGATTGCTGCGTGGCACCAAAGGTTGCAACGCCGGCAAGGCGACGCACTGCTGGACCGTGATATCGGCGCGGCGGACGGTCCAGATCACGTGCGGAACCGACGGTCCCGAACGGCGCGGCGGAGGATCATCACCAAATTTGGCTTGTTTTGCAATGCATATGTATCTTACTTGCTAGTGGTACTTCAGTTGTGCAAGTTCGCTTCAGTACTCAGATGTTATTAGTACTCTACTTGGTTTCAGTATCAGATGTGTCTGAAAGGGCAAGTGCTTCTTTCAGGTGCAGCTTGACGAGCACACACGATATATAGGCAGCCGTAGAAGCCACCTAATCCTGACTAGATGACTTGGTTACCACTGCCACTTGCCACTTTTTTGTGTCTTGTCTTGGTGGATCATCCTACTTACAGATGCCCTGGCATTGCAAAGGTTCTTTTTACTATGATTTATGATTATTGATCCTAATATAAATGTTTATATAAATAAACCGAATACCGATAAATTATTTCAAAATAGCGATAAAGAAACAATTCCTTCTGTTTATTTGAGAGAAACCATAAATTATGAGCCTCTTTTTTAGTTTTTAAAAGTTATTTTTTGGCTTTTCTACAGTAGCTAATTTTTAAATAGAGTATCTTTTAAAGGCAGAGTAATGACTTCATTTAAGTAGTGATCAAGTTAGCTTAAATCTTAAGTTTTTAGCTTAATTTGCACTGTTTAAAGTTTTTTTGCACTGTAACTATTAGAAGCTTTTTCAATATAATTAAATTTTAAAAAATAAAATAGTTACGTCATCACAGATAATACAAAGGAATATGAGAAAAATAACAAAAGGCAAAAAAAACCCTAAAAAAGCTCAAAACGAAAAGGATAAAATTAAGAAACTAAAAGCTAAAAATTGAAGCTAACTTGAGTGGGGTCTTATGTCAGCCAAAATCATACATAAGTTTTCTTTTACTCCGTATTCGCTCTCATAAATAATTAAAAATTATAAAATGTAGTTATAATTTATAACTCATAAACTGAAAAGAATTTATAAGCCCAGACCAACTCAGGATGGCTAGCTAGCTTGAAGCAACAAATTTCACCTTTAAAACGTTCGTACCTACGCGCCCATACAGATATGTCGAGTTCAGTGAACGTGAGCGTGGAGTTCATGTGAGGTTCAGGAATCCGATGTGTGCACGTTCCCTTGCAAAGTTGTTCCAACTTTAAGCTAGTACGCAGACTTTTGCCTTCCAAATTCCAACTCAAAAGGTTAACCAAGGAATAACAGCAACAGGCAAGAAACCTGAAGCATGCGTGCGATTAATTTCCTGCGTAAAAGGGAAGATTAATTGCTGCTACTACTACACTACTCATTGGTTTGAATGGAAAAAAAAGGGCATATTTAGCACTGTTTGTATCCTTACAAAAATAATAGTATATTTGACGTATTGGCAAAAAAGATGTTTATACCGTCCGGTGGTTGGGCAGCGACGCCGTAAAAGCTAACGCATGGGCTTGTTGTTGGCGCTAGTTGCCTATCGCCTCGCACCGGATGGTAGACAGCCTGCCGCCCCGTGGGCAGACGACAACTAATTAAGACAGGTAATTAAGCCACCATCTACCTATGGGGTGTAGGCTGCTGTCATCTGGTGGTGGGGAGGCGACCCACACGTCAACTCTACGACGTCTTCGCTAGGCCACAGGACGGTAAAAAAGTTATTTTTGCAAATACGATACGTATGGTACCATTTTCATAATTATTGATGTAAATAGTGCTATATATGCCAAAAACTCTTTTGAATGTGGATGGTGAAGACTGAAGAGCTAGCATAACTAAGGGTTGTTCTTTCCGTCTTTTGAAACCGGCTTCTGCCTTTGTTACAGTACCTAATTTTCAAACGGAATATTTTTTCAAAATAGGGTACAAGTTAATAAAAGTATATGTTAAAAGCTCAACATTTGTACCAGTCAAAATCACAAGCGAGTATCTATCTCTCCATAATCTCTCTCGCAAATAACCAGAAATTCAAAAAATTTAGCTAAAAACCATAAACCACAGTCATAAGCCAAAAAAATTGTCTATTTAGCCAGGATCACAAGCAAAATGCTAGTTTTGCTTATGTAACCTTATGAAATTAAAACCGGAACTTTTGCCTCTTTTAAGTTTGGTGTTTCTATTCTGTTGAGATATGGCAAGTTATATCCTACCCATTAGGACTTGAAGAGATGTGCTATATGGATTTCTAGATGGACCTTAATAGGATTAGAATTTCTATTTCTTTTAAAGTAGGTTTTCTATTCACTTTGGAGGAGAACTATAGGACTGTATAAACTCATGAGGAGTGACCATAGAGAACACAACCCAAGTAAAGAAGTAAGCTAAGCAAAAGGAGCCCATCCAAAGTAGACATACACAAGAGGATTAGAGCTAGGTTATTATTTAACACTAGATTCTTATATAGAACAAGAATTCGATGATATAAAAATGTTCGAGAGGGTTACGAGAAAGCGATATTTCTTTGTACTTTTTTGAGATTGTGTTTAAAAAATTTACAGTCGACTTCATCAAATCTTTTCTCTCGTTATGGCTGCTTCGGCGCCACCACAAATTAACTCATGCAGCTTTAGCTTACATACTTGTAGCCTCCTTCAGAGCATCCTCGGCTTCTTATGACCACCTATGGAGATGACTTTACCAGCATTGTTATGCAGTAACAAGTATTAATTCATGAAACAACTTACCATCACAGACTCTGTTAGGATGGTTCAATTGAACACCTACCAGATGCATGCATGAACACTGCAGACACACAGGCACAATTCGTTGCCAAATCCCAATTGAATCATCATCAGAAGCAACCAAAACACATTTATCACGGCGACTCTCAGATCTCTTCCTCCTCTCGTCGCCTCCTGTTCCACACGGACCACAGTGCCACCACACCACACCAGACCCAACCAAAACACCTTACGAGCGAGGCAGGAAGCTTCACAAATGAAGGAGCAATTTACTTTAACTTACAGATGTAAGTAACATCAATGGCACTATTAGGACTCTCTTTTTTCTCCTAATAGTGGTTGTAAAAAGGGTAATGAGTTCTGTTAAAGTTAATCTTATTTTAGTAGACTTAGTTTATTTTTTAGATGATTTGTTTAGTATTTACAAAGTATACGTATGGTAGTAGAGAAAGAAAATAGGAATCCAAGTAGGATTAAGAGTCTGAGTGCTAAGTTTAAAATTAGCCTTTATAAAGAATAATAGTCATGTAATTGAGGTAAGGAAAAACGAGATGAGAAGAAGAGAAATAAGAAGAAAATAGAGAGCGATTGATGCTCCAAAAAAATATATAAAAGAGATAAGCTGGAAGTTAAAATTACAATAAATTCTTAATTAGATGGCCGTGAATTTGAGCTGATCGGAGCTCGGCAACCACAAAAAAATGACGTTGCTGAGGCTTTCCACAGCTAGAGCGCATCGTCATCACGTACCTTGCATAGCCGTCACTGGTAGTTGCGAGACATCCTGGATCTTGAAGGAACTATATGACTGATCAGGGTCGCACATAAAAATGGTGTTTCAGCTATAATCTAATCCGATGGAGTTAGCTAGCTCCACACAAAATGGACTCCCTGATCACACCCTCACCAAAGAAATGTTCTGTGGTTCTTTTAAGTTATCATTTATAACTTTTAAATTCTAACTATTTATAAGATATTACGAAAAGAAAGACAGTTATATACGATTTTGGTTGATACAATTGAAATCGGTATAGTATCTACTACAATCAATTTGTAGACTCCGTCTTGAAAAGACGCACTGTTTAAAAGCTAGTTGTTATAGCAAGAATCAAAAATCACGGATAGTAAACCCAAAAGAACCAGCTTGTTATATATGATCTATGTAATGACTCAGCTAGCTATTTACATGTACACATCAGCATAAATCCTATGTGGAGAAAAGAGAGTATGCAAAAAAAAAAATCGAGTCAGCTCTTCCTTAAGCACTAGTCTATAACACAAAACAAGGCAGTCTCTATAAATGATAGTCTTTTTTTGTGTGTGCATGTAAACATCAAATAGCTATCCTTATAGATAGTTCTTTAGAATGCTAGCTTTTAGTATGTATTATATAAATGATGTGGAAGTCTCCTAGTTAATTGCTAGCTAGGACCATTGGAGATACCCTAAATACTCTGAATTTAAAGCATTAGAACTTCTTCCAATAAGTTTAAATTCTATCTAATTTTATATTAAAAATAATTAGATATTGTATGGACAGCCCATAGAAACCTGCCCCAGGTACACACAAACAAAGCATAACCCCAAAGCCACACAAGTCCCGTCCCTCTGCTCTTCTTCGCGTGTGTGCAAGAAACCCAGGAGCACAAGCTGAAAGCGAGAAAGGAAAGGATGGGGCAGAGGTACAGGTTCTTCTGCTGCGGCTGTGGCGCCACTGCGGCGGCCGGAGACCGGGAGGTTGACGAGGACGCGGACTCCGGCGCGGCGGTGCCTGAGGGGAATAAAGGGGGCGTTGCTGGGCCGAGACGGCTGTCTTGGGCGCAGGTGGAGAGGATGACGGGCGGGTTCACCTCGGCCGTGGTCGGCGAGGGAGGCTTCAGCACCGTCTACCTCGCGCGCCTCTCCGGCACCCTCGCTGCCGTCAAGGTCCACCGCAGCAGCGAGCGCCTCCACCGCGTGTTCCGCCAGGAGCTCGACGCGCTCCTCCGCGTCCGGCACCCCCACACCGTTCGCCTCCTCGCTTTCTGCGACCAGCAAGGTGGGTGCTGGACTTGATTTCTTGTGCTCGCTCGCCTCCGGCATTTGCTCGAGCGGGTTCTGTACTACCATGTTACGCGTCGTGCTGAAAGGTTTTGGCTTTGGTCGATGCAGAGGAGGGCGTGCTGGTGCTGGAGTTCGCGGCGAACGGGAACCTCCACGAGAGGCTCCACGGCGGCGCGAAGGCTGCGGGGGCGATGCCGTGGGCGCGGCGGGTGTCGGTGGCGCTGCAGGTGGCGCGGGCGCTCGAGTACCTGCACGACCGCTGCGAGCCGCAGGTGGTGCACGGAGACGTCAAGGCCTCGAACGTGCTCCTCGACGCGGTCATGTCCGCCAAGCTCTGCGACTTTGGGTCGGCCCGGATGGGGTTCTCCGCCGCCGTCCGCCCGCGGTCGTCGGCGCACACCATGCTCGGCTCCCCCGGTTATGTCGACCCTCACTACGTCCGCTCCGGCGTGGTCACCAAGAAGAGCGACGTGTACAGCTTCGGCGTCCTCCTCCTCGAGCTCCTCACCGGCATGGAGGCCTTCTGCGCCGAGGAGGGCCGCCTCCTCACCGCCGTCCTCGCGCCGAGGCTCAAGTCCGGCGGCGCCCCCTGCGACGCGCGGGGGCTGGTCGACGAGAGGCTGGGGAGCTCCTACTCCGAGGCCGAGGCCTCCGCGGTGGCGGCGCTGGCCGCGTCCTGCGTCGGCGAGAACCCCAGCCTCCGGCCGTCCATGGCCGACGTGGTGCGCACCCTGGAGCAGAGCGCGCAGGGCTCCATCTCGGCCGTCGGGAAGAGATCGGACGGCCATGGCAAGTTGTGATTCACGAGGAGGTCGTCGTATCTAGGCGCTTAGTAGATCTGGCTTGGCGAGTTTGCGATGATGACGTTAGCTGCACACGCGGAGCCCTGCTATTGGGCGGGGGGCGAATAAAGCGGTAGTGGGCGAGCATATAAAAAAGAATCGGAAAAAGGAGAGAAAAAGGGTTGATTTGGGAAAAGAAAATATTTGCAGGAGAAAAAGGTAGGGTTTGTGTGTGCAGTGTGCTAATTTCGATCAAATCGTGCCAAATTGGCAGCGATTTGGAGAGGAAAACTTAGAAAAAATGGGGATCGTCCATTTTACGACTCTAAAGATTTTGGTGATTCTTCTGTTGTTGTGTAAAGTAAATTGAGTGTTCTTGCTAGTGCTTTTCAAATTTGCTCGTGTTGTTTGTGCTTATAGGATGGAGTTTGATTTCTGATCTGTGATGGATTTCAGGACATGGTCTGTGGAAATTGTGTACATAGTTACGCTAAAATTCCTTGTGCAACCTTTTCTTTTTGAAAATAATTTGCTTGTGCTGTTGTGCAGCTCCTTTGTCACTAGCTGCTGGCTTGCTGAACGGCTAATGGCTACTACTGACAGTAGGGTACGGTAAAATTAGATAAACAAACGAATTTAGTAGTCATTGTTCCAAAATAAACAGGGCAGTACGGCTACGGCTTATTCAGTTGCCGTGCAGAGCCAATTATTGGATCCTGGCAGGCCCCAGATTTCGAAGTGCATTTTCGAACGTTTCTCCATGACAGCACAGTCCATGGTACTCGTCTCAGAGACTCTGACTGAGTATAATACTCCGTAAAACATCTTTGGTCAAACAAATGTGCACTACCCCCCATTCCGTATTCGTTACTCTTTTCAAACGAATTTGCGCTACCCGCATGGTGCTTATTTGAATTTTTAAACCTATCTTCTAATTTTTTTTATTGTAGCAATTAAAAATATACTGTAACTGTTGTTAGCTTTTTTTAGTATAATTAAATTTTAAAAATAAAAAATATTATATCATCATAAATAATAAAAAAAATAAAAGAAAAAAACTAAAACATTAAAAAGGAACGAAATTAAAAAGTTAAAAATTAGAAGCTCGTTGGAGCAGAACCGAAGTCGAAAAGTCAAAAAGATAGAAACGTACAGTTCCCATTTGGTTAAACGAAATTTTCGTCACACTAGTACAGGAGTGCTAGTACTGGAAGGGAAAAATTCAAACCGAAATAATGCAGGCCAAATGATTGCTCACCGATGGCTAATTAAGCAGGGGAACAAGGGCTTGACTTTAAACGAAGCCCTCCGAAAGGGACGCCTGTGCTTGCTCTAACCACACAATTACGCGAATGGCAAAGCAGCCGGGCAAAACTTCCCGCTCCTTAATTTCGGCTTTGTATTTTTGACCTATTTTTTTGGTTTTTCTTTTTTTCTTTCTTATTACTTTACATTGTTCCAAAACATATAATGGTGTTTTCTAATTTTCTTATTTTTAACTTAAAAAACAAACATCCACTACGTTGAACTTACGAACAAAACTCTACATAAAAAACCACTTTCTTAAAACCCTTTAGAGCAGGCCCTAGAAATTCGGACGTTGATGACGTGCTCCCCGTAGGCCCATACGAAAAACGCCGTCCGCCCGGCAGCTGCCGCTGCCGGTGCGGCGGTGCCCTACATCACAGTGCCAATTAAACCATGTATGTGTCGTGTGTGTGCCGTCGGAGCCGGCCGGTCACGGGCGAGGCGAGGCGACGCGCCGGTGGCGCGTCCCGGTCGTGATTGCACGCGCGAACCTCCGTGAAATTGGTTTCCCGTCTCTTTCAGCGGCGCGCGGCCGACGAGACGCGCATCCGCCTGATGGTTTAGCGGTTCATGAGACCTCGGTTAAATTTGGCTTCATGTATGTAGCCCTTCTCCACGCGTTCAAATACAGCGATTTCCTGTTCAGATTTTTTTTTCCTTTTTATTCTACTTTCCCTGTGCAACGGGCAAGGGACAATGTCACGGTCATTGGAACAGTACACATACAACCAATTTTTACTCTATACACTGTTAAAATATGATCCGAATTCGAATCCGTGTCCAAACCAGACATGTTTAAGCTATATCAGACGTGATAACGGCCGGTGCAATCAACTTTAATTCGATTTTTTTTCTCTGTTAGATACTTTTATTCAATGGCCTGTATATATACCTTCGTAGTCGTACGGTCTCCTTCGGTAGCACATCAGACGGTCATTCGGTCTGCTTCAACAAATAACTTCAACGCAACCTGAGGAGCAGCAGACGTCTCATTTCTGCGGAGAAATAAAGAAAAAAGCCGGGAGGCGCATCGGCAGCTCCTTCGGTTCTAACGCAGCAGGCAGCCTCGGTCCTAGCACAACGACAAGCAGCAGGAGGAGCAGCGGTCGCGTTAAAAGGTTACTTCTCCTTTGGTTTTGTTTTTCATCAGATTTTGCAAAGTGCACACAAAATTGTATCTGGAGGTCTGCAGCCATTGCTACATCCATGCAAGAAAGGCTACCAAGAATGTTGTTGTTTACTGCCAGGTATACACAACGAATCGTATAAGGAGATTTCAGCATTCTCAGCTTGGCGATTTGACTCGCCTCAACTTCATTCCACGACTTGACCCACACCCCTCGGTGCTATATCATGGCATTGAACCTGCCATCTTCATCGACGATTTTCTGTCTTAGTCGATTGTTATCTTCCATCAAGAAGCTTTGTTGTTAGCTATGTATGTTTTTTTGTTAGAATTGAAGTTCATTACAACTCAAGCCATTGTGCCTATTATCAATGACATCCATATGAGATTAATCTTTGGCGATCCATCATCTAATACGAGTTATTGTGGCAAGATTCGCACGTATAAAATTCAAAATGGAGTTGCAAGTTTTTAATGTAACGAGTTAATTTGGACTACACTTGATCTACAAAACTTTGAAAAAAAATCAATGTTAATTTTCAATCACCGTTTAGATATGTTGCAATTTGGATCACTTACGTGATCGTTACGAGGTTTTGGTGACATTAATTCTTAGGAATTTAATAACACCTTGATGGTAACTAACATGATACTCTCCTGTAATTTATTGTTTGAAAGTGAATGATTTACTCAATTTTAATTTGAATAAAGGATTTAAGTGCGAGAGGAGTTTGTCTTTGCGTGGATACTACAATGTTTGTGTAGTTATCGCAGTTCGATACAAGGGATCTACTACAGTTTATTCTCTATTGATGACACATTAATTCCTTTTATTTGGATAATTTTACAAGAGTATTTTCAACCATGATATTGTAAATTTCCTTTGAAGTCGACAGTTTGATGTACATAGTAGCCATACACGTGCAAGATGCTCTTTCAATGAACATTGATGACACAAGAGTTTTTTATGCAGATAATTTTACATGAGCAGTTTTAACCATATCATGAAATTCAATTTTCTTTGAAACCGACAGTCTGATGTACGTAATGGCCACACACGTGTAAGTTGCTTTTTTTAATGAAAATTATTAATCGAGTTTTGTGTTCCAGGTGAAGTATGTCAATTCTATGATATGAGTTATTCCCTATTTATCTAGCGTCACATATGATGTTTTGGCTTATGTTGTTTGATGATCGAGCATTTGTTTCGAGAGGTTATTTGCACAGACTCAGACTTTGCTGGAGTTATGAACTACTAAAAACCCATATTTATTCATCTATTTTGTTGATAATTGTGTGCTTGAATCTACTAGTGATTTGCTCAAATTTGCTTTGTGAGAAGCATTTGGATAAGACCGTTGTAGTCTTTCTTATTGAGATTAGTCCAATAGACTTTTGAGACACAAGGTCAATTGATGAAGACTTATTTTGAGAAGATTTTCATATTTTGACTACATGAACAAATTTGTCTCAAAGTGAAAATTGTTAAAGTGTGATATGAATTCGGATTTGTGTCCAAGACATACACGTTCGCTGAGCCGTGTCAGACGTGGGAACGGCTGTCACAACCGACTTTAATTCAGTTTCCTTCTACGTTAGGGATTCTTGTTTTCTAACCTATATATGTACCCCTGTAGTCACCCGATTAAGATTATCGAAGTTTCCTATACTTGTATTTTCTCATCATATAGTGATTTGACTTCATGCATTCGTGGTTTTTTTGTTGGATTTTTTTATGTTAAATCATTGTCTCTCATTTTTTATCATCTATTTTTTATCGTGATTTTTATAATATATACTGACCTGAAAAGAAAGAACCAATTGAAGGCATGGCATGATTAGGCTGGTTTAAGTTATTATAGATCGATAGGCGGTGGTAGAGTTGTTTGCAATAACGGAAAATGATTGAAGCAACCAAAAAGGTGACACTATCTTCCTTGCTGGCTCTAGTGAGCGTCTTCCTCCTCGCAGTGCTTGGTGTACTTGGCCGCGTCCAAAAGAGAGTCCAGCTCCGACGGGCTGCTCGGCTTCACCTTGATCATCCACCCGTCCTCGTACGGGCTCGAGTTGATCTAGTAACATTAGCATTGCATCACTACTCCGCATCACGTTAACATTGCAGCAAATTACAGTCTAGCATCGTGGTGTTGGTGGTACCAGGCCGGGTGTCTCGGACAACTTTGCATTGACCTCGACGACCTCGCCGGAGATGGGGGAGTTGACGTCGCTGGTGGCCTTCACACTCTCCACGTTACCGAAGGGTCCTCCCTGGCTCACCTTCGCGCCGGCCTCCGGCAGCTCGATGAACACCACCTCTCCGAGATGGCCCTGCAGCAAGTGAACCAGTAATATCCCATTACAATTTGGGGTAAAAAAACCCTTTATACTTAAGTTGATTATGCGCCACAGTGTGGTAGTACTGCTGCAATACAGCAACCGCAAACTGACCCTTGGACTCGTGATTGTTCTTTCGTCAACCAATCTAGAGGGCACTGGTTATCACAGTATATATTGCATACGAAAGGCTTGGAAAAACTGCTGTTTGTTCACCTGGGCATGGTCAGTGATGCCAATTGTGGCCACGGAGCCACCATTCTTGACCCACTCATGAGAGGAGGTGTACTTCAACCCATCAAGAACTGCAACACACATCAAACATGACCATGGCAGCTTAATCTACAGGAACTACATTTACAGCATGCATTGTTGAAAGTTGAGACTAATTTGCAGACTAATCTACAGGACTCTCTTGTAGTAGGAGTTTCTATTCTAATAATTTACAGCCACAATGTCTTGAGTGCAAAGAGACGGTCTGCAGAAGTTAGGTTAACATGACACAATGCAAGAATTAATGTACAGGAACAAGAACATTATATATATATACACGCTTTCTTCCAAAAAGAAAGGTATCTTATTGAATCCTACTTCAGCTAGCAAAGCTATACCAGTGGAGAAGTATCTGGAGATAGAATAGGCAGGGGCAGCCCTGGCTCCACTGCATGAAATCTTGAGGGCATTGGCAGCTGAGCTAGCCCACAGCCTCAGAGCCATTCTGTGCCAATGCTTGTAACCAAAGCAACAAGTATATTTGTGTTCTTCTTTCCCCTCTCCCGGTAGCCGGTAGGCTAGTAGCTAGCATCTCAGTGGTAGTGGTAGTAGTAGTGGTGGTGGAAAGAAACAGTGAGAGGATAGGGAATTGTTTGGCTCAGGAAGAGGGGTGAAAATAAGAGGGGTGTGCAGGGATAGGATTTGTATGGTTGGTGGGTGCTGATAGCCTCATCCGTGTTTAGACCGGAGCAATTTAATTCTTCTCTGCTTGAACCAAAATTCATGGGTTAGGGCTAATTAAATGTAAGTCCAAATAAAATTGACGATAGTTTTGTAATACTTTTTTAGGGAACTGTTATGGCACGGAACTGTAGCATTATGACTACTGTAGCATGAACAGTACCGTGTGGTACTGTAGCATGGTCCTGTAGCGGATGTTTAGGATATAATCTTAGTATATCTTTATATTAGAAAAAGTTAAATGTATATCTTTATATTACGAATAGTTAGATGTATATCTTTATATTTAGATAGTATGGATATGATATTATTATATTTAGTTGATTGGTTATATTAGACTGTGTTAGTTTTCATATTGTTAGTGGCTAACATCATCTATATAAATAGAGGAGTTATACCATTTATGATCAAACAATAAAGCAGTCAAATTCTAAACCAGTCAATCTCCATATCTGAGCTTCCGCAAGGAGGGCAATCTTAAGCCTTCTTGACCTATCCCCTACTATAATATCTTTGGTATCATAGCTACTCATCATAGCTTTCGGTGCCACACTATCTATCTTGGACAGCTTGAAGAGCTTGAAGGCTAGCAACAAGGAGCTAATAGCTCTACTCGAGAAGACTATGGAGTTAGTGGACAAGCTGAAGGAGCAATTTGAGGCATTCGTGCCATTGCAATGTCTGCGCTGCCACCACCTTCACCGACGCTGATATTGGGACTGGCCACGTTGCCACTAGAACCAACGTTACCACTGATGCCACGTCTGCTTTCATCACCAACCCTTCAGCCGGCGGAGCTATCCTTAGCTACACCTTTGGTGCCTTCGTCAAGGAGAAAGGTTGCCACGGTCCAGTGACGGTCTTTTCCCCATGGTCGGTCGACACCATGCCTTCAAAGATGTGAAGTACAACGGTTGTCATGTGGAGGCCAGTGACATCGTTGTATTTTTTTCACAACCGTTGCATCTTAGGCAAAGAAGGATGCTACTGCCTACACCATTTGCCCTTGCCGTCGGCAACTCCTACGATGCCAGCTAAAACTAGAGAGTTTTTATTCTGGCTATTGTGCATCAGAGTTTCGCTGATCATCTTCCACATCGCACGATGGCATTGTGCCATTTCATTAGCATGAGGACACGAAGGTCTTAGTCCATGGCTGCTACCTAACAGCTCGAGGACGACTGTCTCGCTGTGAGGGATGAAGTGTTACGACGCAGAACTGTAACATCGTGAGTATTGCAGCATGAACAATACCATGCGGTTTTGTAGCACCGTCCTATAGCGGTTGTTTAGGATGTAATCTTAGCATATCTTCATATTAGAAAAAGTTAGATGCATATATTTATATTAATAATAGTTATATACATATCTTTATATTTAGATAGTATGGATATGATATTATTTTTAGTTAATTGGTTGTATTAGATTGTGTTAGTTTTTATATTGTTAGGGGCTAACCCCATCTATATAAAGAGAGGAGTTGTACCATTTATAATCAAGCAATAAAACAGTCAAATTCTAAATCTGTTGGTCTCCAAATCAGAGCCTCCACAAGGAGAGCGATCTTAAGCCTTCTTAGCATATCCCCTACCATAACATCTTGATACCAGAGCTACTCACTATGGCTTTTGGTGCCATGATATCTATCCTGGATAGCTTGAAGAGCTTAAAGGCTAGCAACAAGGAGTTGATGGCCCTATTCGAGAAGGCTATGTAATTGATGGACAAGCTAAAGGAGTAAGAAGAGGCATCGCGTGCCATTGCAATGGCTATGATGCCATCACCTTCACCGGCGTCAACATTGGCACTGGCCACATAACCAACATTGCCACTGATGCCACATCTGCCTTCGTCACCAACGCTTCAATTGGCGGAGCTATTCTTGGCTGCACCTTTGGTGCCTTCGTCAAGGAGGAAGTTTGTCACGGTCCAGTGGTGGTCTTCTTCTTGTGGCCAGCCGATAACGTGCCTTCGAAGATGTGGAACGCAACGGTTTTCATGTGAGGGTTAGCGACGTCGTCGCATCTTTCTCACAACCATTGCATCGCCAAGAAGGATGCTGCTGCCCTACACTATTTGCCCTAGTAGTCGGCGAGTCCTGCGATGCTAACCAAAACTAGAGGGTTGTTGTCCTTGCTATTGTGCATCGGGGCTTCTCTGTTCATGTTCCACGCCACGCGGCGGCATTATGCCATTTTGTCAACATAAGGACACGAAGGTCTTAGTCCGTGGCCGTCACCTAACAGCTCGAGGACGAGCTGTCTCGCCACGAGGGATGAGGTGTTATGGTTGGAACTATAGCATCATGAGTACTGTAGCATTAACAATACTGTGCAGTACTATAGTGACTGTTTAGGATATAATCTTAGCATATCTTCATATTAGAAAAAGTTAGATGCATATCTTTATATTATGAATAGTTAGATGCATATCTTCATATTTAGATAGTGTTGATATGATATTATCTTTAGTTGATTGGTTGCATTAGATTGTGTTAGTTTCTATATTGTTAGGGGCTAACCTAATCTATATGAAGAGAGGAGCCGTACCATTCATGATCAAGTAATAAAATAGTAAGTTCCTAACCGGTTAGTCTCCATATCAGAGCTTCCGCAAGGAGGACGATATTAAGCCTTTTTGACCTAACCCCACCATAACAGGAACGCACAAAAGAATTGTATGCCATTGCATTAAGATAGATAAAAAAAGGTTAGCACCGAAGTGCGATTAGATTACAAGATATATAGTTTTGTAATACTCGTGATTAGAATAGTGAATTAAAGTTCAATTGTCAACAGCCATAGATTTGGGATGGTGCAATTCACTACCCTGAGTCCTGGCACACATCAAAGTGAAGTTTTCTGTATCACCTGGTAGAATAAAATAACCTTGGGTCTAATCTTGGTAAAATGGCAGTATATCATGTTTAGGGAGAGATTGGTCAATGTTAATCTACCCTGTCCCTTCCACGTGGCGTATTCTCATTGGTTCGTGATGTTTTCCTAGCTCTACATAGGAGTTTCAATGGTTGCACCTAAATTCGAGCTTGCACTAGATGTAAGCTTTCATGCAAGACGCAACGCCAGCAAGGAAGAAAGCAAAACAGTAACTATAGAAAAATACTCCATTTGGTTAAAGCTTAAGGGGAGAATTATGCGTTGAGCAGTTGAGACAACTCACAGGGATGCTAAAGCAAAGGCGTTCTCTTGCTTGGAAAAAAGAGAGAGAGAGAGAAAAAAAAAGAGAGAAGACTTGAGCTGCCTGGCTGGAATGTTTGGTTGGATCATGCGCCATCGCCCAGGAAATCTTCGCTTCTTCTCCCTCAATAATTTGAAGCCCGTGAGCTCTGCTCATCCAGTGCGATGATTCCCGCCATTTTCTTTGCATGGTCTTCTTAGGCAGGCAGCAACTAGGTTATAATTAATAAAGGGCGAAATGAAATGGGAATTATTATCCTATGACTCTCAACGAAATTCTCTCGTAAGATTGCATTGCTATGACTTAAGAACCCTTTGGTTAATTTCTAATTCCACCATTGGCATGTGCAGCCCATAGGGTGCAATGCAGGGGGGATTGATATAGAGAAATTCTATGGTACATTTGATCCTAACTATTTGTTGTGTATAGCTCATATATGGCAAGATAAAAGGAAGGAGCTGTGTCCAAAAAGCAATTGAGTCTGAGTTGGACATATAACTGGAGTTTAAATATATATCACCGACATCTTGAAACCCTAATCATCAAAAAGAAACTCTTCATATGGATATAGGCGACGTGATTCAACTCTCAGAGACATAGGTATTGCCGAACCTCGTTAACAAATATTCGTGTCTCTTGTGTACTTTTGTGTTTGCTGTAATTGTTCTTTCATGCTAGGGCTGTTACTGGTTCCAACACTATTTCACAAGAATTTATCCATAAGTTAGAACTTGCTAATAAAAAACTTTTGAAAAAGAATGTCTTCCCAAGGAAGGTGAAATTATTAATATGGATAGCTAGAATCGCCTTTTCTTAGCATGTAGAGAATGTTACTTTGCAAGTTGCTCGCGATTCCGGCCTGATTTTGATACCCTAAACAGGGGCACATCACATGCAGTAGGTTTGGCTTTTGCCATGTAAAGTTAGTGAAATCGTTATCTGTAACACTACCAGCAGAGTCAATATCTTGTTAACTGTCAGATAATCCTCAGTACATCTTAGAGATATGATCGATAGAAGCAAGTACCACTGAGCAATAAACATGCACGCTGTCAGATAATCCTCAGCACATCTTAGAGATATGATCGATCGATGCAAGTACCACTGAGCAATAAACATGCATTCTATCAACTGAAGTACAGGTTGTTCATGAAAAGCAGCAAGAACCAACCATCAGGTCCATATTGTACTGCTAGCTAGTTCACGGGGTGCAGAGGAAGAAAAAGGAGGCGCCCTTTCGCATGCACTTAAAGAGAACATTAGCTAATCAACTAGCTAAACTATGTCACATCCACCTACTAGCAAACGTCAGTCACATAGATGCAGGCTAACTAAGTTTGTGTCATTCACAGAGCACATAGCACATGCCAAATGCTAGCCAGAGGTTGACATATGCAGATGCTAACTACCATCCCAACGACAGCAGCAACAAAACGAAGAGGCCAGAGGAGCTAGCCAGTGCCAAATGAACAGAGTGCTTGACTACTACTGTTTACCAAGTGAATGATTCACACCATTCATATCCTCATGAAATGCACAGGAGAGAAAGAAAAGGGTTTCTGGTGGCCTAAAAGGAGCAAGAGCAACCCACTCCTCTGATCAACCAGCTTATAATTCATCCTAACATGCATGACATCCATTCATATGTGCCCATAATGGGGGTTGATTAGAAGGGAGCATGGCACTTGCCAAACACTTCGCACTGGGGCAACTCAGTGGTTGGCATTGGCATCGGCATTGGAGATGGTTATAGCCAGCCAGCCATATGGGGGACAGGAGCTAGGCAACATCCGCAACATTATTGGTCACTCCATCGATAGGTCAACCCATCAATAGTACTATGAAGAATGTATATATCAACATTATTGGTCACTCCATCGATAGGTCAACCCATCAATAGTACTATGAAGAATGTATATATCAACATTGCCAAATGCCAATTAACAAACTTCCACATGTATTTGACATACTTAGAACAGTCATTCTCAAATGTTGATCACGCCCGCTGATCAACCAACCTATACCTCTCAACTGCTGGTCAAACAAGAATCGCATTGGTTTAATCGTCGTCGTTATCGATAATCTAGGGCTAGCCACTGCAGCTAGCCGAGCTGGAAGTAGATACAACTGGACACTTAGCAGCCGATTCCTGCAGCTTAACGTGATGCATAATGCATGCACTCCATGTAGACATTTTTCCAAGAACAAGAAAAGATGCATGCTTGATGCCTTGATGAGCACATCACATAGTATATGGCTATTATGCACATGCCCCATTGGTCACCTTGGAGAAGAATAAGCCCAATGCATAGCTCAGATGCTCTGGACCTCACCTTATCCTTTGACGCCCCGGTGCGTCATTGCGCCCATGAGAGGGTGTTTTGTGTTGTGTTGTGATGAGCAGCAACCTGTTCTAGCTTGGTCCCCAAAGAACATTCTGCAATCACTATACTACTACTAGTTTAATTACCGAGCAGATCGATAAGCATTTTTGTCGAGGACGTACAATTCATTGTCATATACTACGGAGCCAATACGAAAGCCCTAGTTTCTATTGTTGGATTTGCCTCACGTGGTCAAGAGCTTCGATCACTTTGAGTAAGTGTCTTCGACCACGGCCACTTGTCGACCACGGTGTCTTCGACCACGGTCACTTCGACCGTGAGTACTCGAAAGACTTCGACTGCTAACTCGGATGAATAGTACTCTGCTACATTACTCATAGAACAGTACTCGGAGACTTCGGACTTCTCGAGTATTTCGATAATGTTAGCACGACCCTCCTGAGTACTTGGAACTACTCCAGTACTCGATATCTCACTCCGATCAAGTACTCTGAAGACCCAACTCACTCGACAAGGATTTGGGAGAAAGAACACAAAAAAAATTTTGTGTGGTGCCAACTTTCTCACTGCTTTTCGGGTTTTCTCTTTTTTATATAAGAAATGAAATACTACTGTTACTTACAATATTAAGGACATTAATGCTATTACTTAAAGTGCTAAAATAGACTGACAAACACGCACGTCTCGTTGACCGTTTGCAAACAATTAAGACCGCAAAAAGAGAAATGATGACCGGTCTTTACGACTTGAAGCGCCGGTCTTTACGACTACAAAGAAAATTGAAGCGACAAGATTACTCAACATCTATAAGCCACTTTTATCAGCTACTATTATTCATCAGTGAGTACTTTTCATTTTTACATATTGTAAAGTATTTTGTATTTTATTATATCATAATTCCATAAGTTGTATAGCAGTCTGAATATTGTAGTATCTTTCGTTGTACCGTTTTTCTTATATAAAACACTGCTCTTCGCTAGCCATTAATATTTATTAGTTATTTCTATCAACCATTATTATTTAGAAAAACCAATATAAACATGCTCATGTTTCTAGCTCTGATCCATGCATGATAACTCCAGAACCAACTGCCTACATGTAGCTAAGCCAATCATCGTCGCCGGCGCCATCTCAGCGGTGGGGCCCGCGTGTCAATGATGCCACGCCATGTGATCGGTCGACGGGCCTGCCCTTCACGGGCAGCCACGCTGGTCTGTGCACGCCACGCTCTCGATCCAAGGGCTCGGCGATGAGACGAGCGATCGATGCGGCGGAACGACTCGACATGGCACATGCGCGGCTTCTTCCTCCATCGATCGGTCGATGCCGGTGGCTGGCCAAGCCAGGGGTTGCCTTCAAGCCTGCACAAAAGGGCGTGCAGCTTCGCTCTGCCCTGCTTTGCTTTCACCTTCGCCTTTGGTCGCTTTAGCATCTGCCCTGATCTTTTTTTTTTTGTGGGTTCTTTCATATTTTTTTTGTTTTGTTTTACGATGAGAAGAGAGGAGATGTGTCGATTTGCTGGAGGTTTGGAGGGATGAGCCAGTGATGCAGTCATTTGATATCCTACTGCTGCTCACAAACCGTATATGGTTCTCTACTCCTGTGGAGATGTCAGCACATGTTTTTCTAGGCAAAAGTAGGAAAGGTGCAGTACGTAGTTGATGATTCAGCCAGGCTTTGCAAACGAGAGCGTAACTTTTCGGAAGGAAAACGAGGGCGTAAAAACATATTTTAACCCCCTCCTGACATCTTTACAGGCCCAGGTACTATAGCTGTTTTCCTTTTAAATTTACCCTTCGAATGTCCGTTGTAACAAATATTACCATGTGCCTGAGCTAGACAGGCGATGTATGCCACCTGCTACGCCATCAGAGCTTAGCAGCACGGCATCACAGGCGAGCAACGCACGCGGGAGCCAGCGGGGCCCACTGGCCTACCGAGTCCGACGGAGGCTAGAGACACGTATCACTTTTGACGGAGGCTCGAGAACTAAGCTTGATTTGCAAAATTTGGCGTCCAAGGGTTATTTTTTAAACAAAAATATGCTACGGTGTAAGTATGCAAATAGTACCAGCACAGGCCCAGCCTTCTCACACATATGTCTCGCGAAGGAATTTTGGGCAATTTTGGCTCTATTTTACATAAGAATTCTAAATATAGCATTTATTTCATGGTAATTCTATTTTCAGTCTTCCACTCGAGCGTGGAACTACAGACAACTAATACATGTATATTCATACGAAACTAGAGCGCGATAATTAAATCGTGCGGTGTGGGCTGCTTCACTAGTCATGCTACACGACCTTTTGGTGTACTTACAGCAGAAAGGATGGGCAGGTTCGGTGTACCGCACAGTTGCAGCTTCGGTGTCACGTGCCACACGTGCGGTGCACTCGCCTCGACCGTCGAGACGCGACGAGTTTTTTTTAGGAACTCGAGACGCGACGAGTTTTGAGGAAATCGTACGAGGGGTGATGGCCCGGCCCGTTCCAACCAGGCGGAGCTGCACGAGTTGTCACACTTGGGCCGCGCAGTTGCTCGCGGTGGTTTTAATGGCCTGAAGCTAGGCTTACTTATTTAAAATAATATTATCTATATCTAAATAAAAAAGATATATCTAATAGGTTTGAATAATCCAGTGGGTAAAGGATAATAAAAGGAAGGGGTTAAGTTAAAGAAGCTTATCAAGGGAAGTTTTTGTAAAACTTTGGTATTTAGAATTTCAACATCGCATTCACATCACAAAAATTTTTCAAAATCAATTGAAATTTATTGAAGATAATTATATATGCAGGGGAGCTATTCTATGCAAATTGGTAAGGCTAGATGCACACGTGAGCCTCCATATGTTTTATAGGAAACTTTCATAAAACTTCAGAGTTTGGAAATTCAACATCCATTGACACCACAAAAGTTTTATGAAATTGACTGAAATTTATTGGAAATAATTCTGTGTGTATGGAGTTACTCTGTGCAAATTGATAGACACAGGTGTATAGATAGCTCCCACATACTTTTATAAGAAGTTATAATTGAAATATGCGTAGTCCAAGTCCATAGTATAAGTGCAATCTCAACTACAGGTTTAAATGGGTATGGATCAAGATAGATAAAGTGGTTATTACCTTTTCCATACTTAAATCTAAATAAATATTTTATTTTTTATTCATACCTTACTCAATAGTATAGGTATAGATTTGACAAAAGTAATAGGTACCTAGTGCAGCCATACCCGAAGCCTGCTCGGCCCACCAGTAGTTGGGCCGGACAGCTTGTCCAGCCCGTCCTGGCTTTTCGGCTGGCCCGTCTGGGTCGAGTGCTTTTTAAGGCGGCCCAGGCCTAGCCAGGTTACCGTGTGAGTGACCAAGCCTCATTTCAGCCGAACGGTCTGACCCAACGCTAGTCGCCGCATAGGAAGAGTGGAAGACTGGTTGTTACTTGGCACTTCCCTCAAATGTAAAAAAAAAGAGGTTGGCACTTGGCATCAAATGATCAGCCATGGTGAGTTTGATGCCAAGGTGTTGAGTTTTTTAAGTGTCGATATTAATCGGGTCTATTCTTTTCGATGTGATTGATAGTTTATAACTATGGTCGATGGTTGTTGTTTTTATAGCAAACGTTTATGTGAACGAATTGGATACTAATAAATCATTCCAAAAAGAATATTTTTATAAACCGTCTTAAAAAGACGACGAAGAAATTGTCTTATTTATTTGTTTAAGAGAAATCAATAAATTATAAGGTGTAAATTGAAAATAATGGGCCATGATCAACGATGACCGGCTTGTACCACAGATTGATCGATGGACACGTATGGTGTTTTTCTATTCCTTCCGTTTTCTCTTTCGGGTACTGGGGTAACGTATACAGTGATACTTGTCCGGCAGAAACACGTGAGGATGATCCGAAGATAATCTTATCTATCCTGCCTCATGCTTTCCGAGCTCTCGAGCATCCGTTTCAAACAGCTCCATCTCGACCATGACAGATGCAACCGGGCAAGCAATCTACAGTCAGTCTTACTCCGTAGTTGCTCGTTGCACCAACATTTCACCTCAAACTTGCCCATAGCAAATCAAGATAAACTGAACATGCGTCACTGAGCAATTGAACATATGCAACCCTAATTGCAGCTCCGTTTCATCTCAATCGCATAGTAACACTAGTAATTTCCATCATTCGGGAATAAGCATCCAAATGAGCCATGGATTTTAAACTAACTACGAAACATTTCAGGCGATCGAACCAGTGATTAATGAATTTTGTATCCCCCCTAAGTCCTTCTGGGCAGGAGGCGCGGGCGCAGCGGCTTCGCCATGACGGTGGTGAACTCGCGCTTCTCAGCGAAGTCCACCTCCTCGCCGGCCGCCTCCTTCCACGCGAACTCCCTCACCATGTTGGCCACGAAGTACTCCAGGTGCAGCATGGCGATGCCGAGCCCCGCGCAGATCCTCCGCCCGACGCCGAACGGCATCATCCTGATCTCCCTGTTGCCGGTCACGTCCACGCCCGCGCCGTCGCCGCTCCCCAGGAACCGCTCCGGCACGAACTCCATCGGCTTCTCCCACTCCCTTTCGTCCCTGCCCATCTCGGCCACCATGAAGTTCACCGTCGCGCCCTTGGGGATCAGGTACCCGCCCACCTCCATGTCCTCCGCCGCCTTGTGCGGTAGTACGAAGTGCGCCGGCGGGTGCTTTCGGAGGCCTTCCAGGACCACCGCCTTGAGGTACGGCATGTTGTGCATGTCCTCCTCCGAGACCTCTTCCTGATCATCTTCGGTCTTGGCTTTGATCTCGTTGTAGAGCTTCTCCTGGATGGCTGGGTTCTTCACCAGCTCGGCCATGATCCACTGCAGCCCGGTGGACGTGGTGTCTGTCCCGGCGTTGAGGAACTCCGAGCAGAGGTTGACCATCTCGTCGTTGGTGAGCGGACGGTTGCCGTCCTCGGGGAGCTTGATGTCGAGCAGGGTGTCCACGTACGAGTGCTCGAACGTGGTTTCTTTCTTCCGCTCGCCGCCGTGATTCTTGTACTCCCGCCGCGCGTTGATGAGCTTCATGAAGAGCTCCTTCTGCCGTCGCCGCAGGGCGTGCGCGGTCTGGAGGCGCCCGCGGTAGAGGTGCTTGGTGACCGCAGGGAAAAAGGCGAAGACGCTCATCTTGCTCGAGATGTAGAGCAGCCAGTCGCGCTGCGCTGCAGCGATCGCGCGCACCGCGGCCTCGTCGAGCCGCTCGCCGAAACACATGAGCACGAGGAGGCAGAACATGGCGTACTGGAACGTCTCCATGACGCGGGGCGCCTCGCCGGACTCGCGCAGCTTCTCCACGAGCACGCGGCGCACCCATGCGCGCGCGGGCGCGAACAGGCGGACGCGCGACGGGTGCAGCGTCTCGGCGACGAGGTTGCGGCGCAGGAGGCGCCACACGGGCCCATAGCTGGCGCGCACGATGGTGTTGTCGTTCTCCCCGAGGAACCTTACCGACGCGGCGCTGGGGCGGTCGGACAGCGCGGCCCCGCGTTGCACGAGCGCCGCGTGCGCGAGCCGGCGGTCGGCGACGAAGATGGACAGCCGGGACCCCACCCGCAGCGACACGACGGGGCCGTACCGAGCGAAGAGGCGCTGCAGGAGTGGCTCCACGTCGACCGGCGAATTGGTCAGCCACACCACGCTCCCCAGCACCGGCAAGGCCGGTGGGCCCGGCGGGAGACGTGGGCCGACGCCGCCGCCGCTCTTGCCATCACCCTGCGCCGCGCGGAAGAGGACGACGAGGAGGGGGACAGCGAAGAGGACTGCACCGAGGAGGAAGTGCAACGCGTCCATGGCGCGAGTGGTGTTTCGCCTGACCGAATCGGAGGTTACTAGTAGCACCGTGTGGAGCGAGTCGTTTGGCTGTCGTTTTACAAGGGGCGGATTCCACGCGGACTAATTAGCAAGAGGTTGTTCGGCGTGTGCTGGCGTCATCGGTGACGAATCCGATGGAATCATGGAAGGTGCAATTCTCTTCTGATCGTCATCACAACTCCGCATATTTCTAGAAGAGATGTTGTTCTGAAAGTCTATACGCGTATCACAGCTCCGGATAATGGATACCTTTTTTTTTTCTGCTTTTGAAACAAGGGATAATGGGTACCACTGAAATTAGATCGAGATACAATGAAACATTCAGATGTCTTCGATAGTTCGATTGACTTTATAATAACAACCAACCGCGCGCAACAGCAACTGACATAACCCGCACGAACTTTCCCTAGGGTTAGGCATTTTTACATCAAAACCAATTACCGAATCAAACTGAACCGAATAAATCGAAATAACGGTTTATTTAGTTTTTATGACTGGTTCGGTTTTTATTTTTAAATAGTCTCCCAAAAACTAGGGATGAAAGTGGACATGGGTTATCCGCAAGTAGGGGTCGACCCGTGTTGCCCAGGAAGTTAAGCGACAACCCGCAAACGAGATTTCGGAATACTCGGACGTAGAGATAATTAAGCGGCTTGTAACAATTGATACCTGGAACATAGCTTATGCACCTCAATAATTCATTCGTGTATTGCACTGCTGCTTTGCTCAAATAAATTACATCGTATGTATGCATAGATACGTTGTTGTGGTGCAAGGCTAGGTAACCAAATTGTAGAAATAGGTAGCTGTTCCTTGAACACAATTGAATTGGCGCATCTGCTGTTAGCATCTTCAACTGGTCTTGAGCTGCGTTTGGATGCACATCAACGGAAGCGTGCAGCCCGTGAAGTGGCGGGCTGACCGTCGTGCTTGGCGGGCTGACCGCGTAACACACGAAGCACGAAGGGCCGCGTAGCGTTGTCCCGCAAAAAATCTAGTGTGGGCTCTGAGGCGGCCCTCCAGGCTCTCCCCCACTTTTTTCTCTTGATCTCTTCGCACCCACTGACCAGAAGCAGGCGCCCCGATGCAACGCGGGCGAGGCGTGGGGAAACCGAATTAATGGAACCAATTAATTAGGTTTGATCTCTATTTTTTTAGTTAATTCAGTAGCCACTTCTAAAAATCGATTTTTTATTTACTAAATAAACCTAATCGTATTATCCGTAAAATCGAAATGCCCGCCCAACTTCCCCGTGCGCCGTAGTACAAATAACAGTGCGGGCCTATCTTTTTCCATCGGACTGCAGAGGTAGGGGTGGCAATTTCCCCCACGGGGGCGGGGCCCCACGGGGAATATCCCCGTGGGGGGCGGGGCCGGGGGGTAATATCCCCGTGGAAGCGGGCGGGGCCTGAAGCTAGCGAGGCGGGGCGGGTCATCTCACATGCATGTATCCACGGGGACCCAATAAAAAATAAAAATAATTATATTTAATAATAGATTATTATTTTTAATATAAAAGATTGTATTCTTTTCTTGTATATTTAGACTAAAACTTGAATTTATATTTTAGAATATATATTTTGAAGCTATATTTTTAAAAATAATATGCTTAAGTAATTATAAATTAATAAATAAAATCAAAAATTTATTTTTAAACAATAAATTTAAGTTTTTAATCCCATGAGGACCCGTGGAGTCGGGTCCCATGAGGATCGGGACGAGGCAATCGCCTCGCTGGCTAAACAGGCGGGCGGGCGGGTTCGCGGGCGGGCGGGCGCGGAGGCTTCCCCGCCCGCCCGCCGTTTTACACCTCTATGCAGAGGCCTACAGGACTATGGTAGTGCTCCAAACATCTTAAAAGCCATAACTTTTAGCTTTTCTTATAAATTTTTAGATATAATTATACTATAGCGGTTGTTATATTTTTTTTGACGTAAAACATGAGAAAAAATAATAAAAAATAAGAAAAAAAATTTAAAAACGTCGCTATATCTTGAAAAAATGCAAAGAAATAAGGAGAGAGAAAAAAAATCAAAAAGGCCAAAAACTAAAAAAAACAAAATTAAAAAGTCAACACGTTGGCTTTTGGCCAGAAGCTAAACCGGTTTAGAGCGGACCATATCATTATGATTGGAGCCCATCTTCTAGCAGTACTACCAATAGCTTACAATATCAACACTAGACTGTTCAACTTTTACAGCACATTCCAAACCAACCTAAACATGTGTGTTCCTACGTAAAAGATAATTTAGCAAAGGAAGCAACTACAGACCAACCGAACGTCACTTGGCGGCTTTGCGCGCACACCTATAAAGAGCTAAACGACAAAAAAAATGAAACCACAATAAGTTTGTCCAATGTGCAGACATGCTGCGTCGCCCCCACCCCACCATAAGGCCCACCACGGCCCACTTACACATGCTTGATATATATCTATTGTCATCCAGATTGATTTCTGAATTTGAAAAAAAGTGCTTTACGAGCAGATAATCACATAATCGTTGCAATAATGGAAATGAGAATTCTATATGGCCAAGTTTGTGATTATAAACTACGGAAAAAAGCCTATTTCCGTGTGTGTGCCTGATTGTGTTGTTGAAAGCACGACATTCATATCCATTGGATGGATATGTGAGCTCATCATTTTGCTGCTGTAAGGGGCAATAAAACAAAGAAAAACAACGGTCATGAGCCCCTTCCTCTTCACTTTCCCCTTCCCCTCTCTGACACAGCACGTTTTATCATATTTCGTGTCACATTCACACCAAATTTGATTAGCACTTTATGTCGAGTTTGCTTGCAAATTATCCTCATGTTGCTTGCATGATTTGTGTCCCAAAAAAACTAAATTTGTCCACAAAATTATTTTGATTTGCTTGCTTGGGGGTGGGGATTAGCATGTGGTAGTAGTATCACTCAAGCAAGCAACGGATTTAGTTCAAATGTTTGTTTTTGATTTGTGGGTTTGAGTGATTTTTTAGATAGGTGGCCGTTGTCTTCTTCCCAAAAGACGTCTTATAGCGCTTCGGGGTAGAACTGTGAGAGGGAGGTTATTGTCAGAGAGATGTGATTAGTCGTTTGTTATGCGATTATTGTTGTTAGAGAGACGTGATTAGCTGTTCGTTGTGTGACGGTTGTTGTCAGAAAGATTGCGTGCGGTTTTTGGGCATAAATACACGTTCTAACTACCTTGTCAAACGGATGCGCTGCGTGACAGATCATCGTAAATAGGCTAGTCGAAGAGACGCTAGTCGCAGGAAGGTCTACGACCACAGGATGGTCGTAGGACCACCACTTACGAGTAATTTATGGTCATAGAAGATCTTAAGACTATAAGATGATCATAGAAGGATTAAGACCAGATAGTCGTAGGATAGTTTATTACTATGAGATGGTCGTAAAACAGCTCACGACCACTCTATAATTTTTCTTTCTTACTGGTAAGGGGTATACTTAAATGGTATAATGATGTAATAATTAGAGGATTATTCTATCCTCGTCAGATCGGTTACCTTTGATTCCTCCACCCTAGTTGTAACCTCTGCTCCTCAAGAAAGTTTAGCAACCACAGGCTATGTCCAGTTTGTGAGATATACAACCAAAAAATTAAACCCAATTAGTAACTAGGAAAAAATGAACTCGATGTGTAATTGTAGTTGTGTGGGGGTAGAAGAAACTAGAATTGTTCCAGAGGCTTTGAGATAGAGCAATTAACTTTGATTCCTTCACCTCTTTTGTACAATTTGCTCCTCGAAAGTTCAGGGACTACATGCTATTTTCCACTCTGTGATATATGAACCCAAAAATAACCCCCAATTAGTAACTAGGATATGAAGTCATTGTGTAGTAGCATATCACAGTTAACAGAAAACCCAAATCCCACACCAAACCTAGCAAAAAAAGGCATGAACACGATGTCATCCAAAAAAATCCAGGAAAAAACCAAACCAAAAATCACACACAAGATCGAGTGGCATTCCACTGCCATGTAACCTTGAAACAACCCCCATTGCCATATAAAATCCAACACCAGTCTCCTCCCCTCAATCTGCTCGCCACCACATCACTGAAAATGCCCAACCAATCTCTGCCCCCAAAAACTACTTGCCATCGCAACCCCGTAAAAATCTACCCGCCATCCACCCCCATTCTATAGTACTATGTGTATCCTCACCACCGTAGCACCTCCCCAAAACCGCTCGCCGCAACCCCACTCACCGCCATATCCCTCAAATACTGCACCCAGTCTCCTCCCCCCAAAAACCAATCGCCACTGCCACAAAGCCCCAAATCCCACTCAGTCTACTCCAAAAAAATCACTCGCTGCCATAACCACTCACCTCTTCCCAGCGGTGTCATCCCCCCTCTACTCCCCAATCAGATCTATGCAAAATCGTGCTGATTATCGCATCAAAAATCTAGCTAGATCGTGAAGAGAAGGGAAAAACTAAAGAGAAACAGAGGAAAAGAGAAGGGGAAATGTTCCAAGGATGAGGAGAGTCCAATCTGAACTAAGACGGTATGACTCTTGAAATTTTGAATAGTGTTCGGTTTGCCCCAAAAAAACCTTCTCGATGCCTTGTTTTATTTACACCAAACTACTTCTCTCTGACATGCAGCCTTCTTCTAAACTGGGGCCCAGTTGTAATTGACGCAATCGTCTTGCACCCACACCCCAATAAAAATCCTCTCACACCATTGCTAACTCATCAAACACATAATGCTTTGGTGAGCGCAAATCACTCTATCACTATCTGGTGGGCCCATGATATCACGCCTATGCTATGCGACGAACACTGGACGATGCAATGCTCCTGTGCTTGCTCGTGTGCGAACACCTCGTGATGCGTGCTGCCCGATCCAACGACACACTAAGGTATGCATCTAGTAGAACCAACACATGCACGAGCGGAAACAAGCATTTGCGTTTAGAAAAATATGGACGCAATCACGCAACTATGCCTCCGCATGCAACCACCTCCGCTTTCCCTTTTATCCCATCCGAGTGATTGCAGGATCTCATCCCTTAGTTTTTCCAGCTATACACTTCCTATAGCTCTTACCAGCATAATGATAGTTATGGTTCTTGTACTGGTTCATGTCAGTTTCTTCACAAGATCGATTCATGTTAGGTTCTTGTACTGGTTCATGTCAGTTTCTCTAGTAGAATGTCTATTTTGCGCCCCGCCCAGCCCACTGTCCATGCCGCTGTTCGACAACCTGTTGTGGCTGTGCAACTCGACGTGGAACCATCTTCCTGTAGCTCTTGAAGAAGGATGGCCCCATCATCATGCTTCGCATCAGATCGTGGCTTTCCATCTTCATGGCCAATCGACACCACGCACGACGCTGTCATCGGCGTAGTTTGTAGTCCGGTTCGAATACTACTAGACTCTTTATTCGTCATATGAATGGGCATTGTATTCTTGAACTTACCCCTAACTAACTAGTTGTATAAAGACAAGACTCCATGTGCATTAAACAACTACATAAGAGAGAGTGCAATTGAGAGTGGACTTTATTATTTTGCCATTTTTAATGTAATGTGGATCCCAGTTATTAGTAGGAATCGGTTCAATATATTGGAGAAAAATAAGCTTAGTTCCTAGATGCTTATGTGGCATAATTTTGAACCTACCTTAATTCAATACATTGGAGATGCTCTTACATCCTCAAAACTTGTTTAACTAAGGCAACTAGTTGAATATATATGTGGACCGATAATGGCTCTAACATATTTATTTTCTAGACGTGAAAACAAATACATATATAGATAATGTCAAACATAGTCGGTTATGGATGAATATGATTCGAATGCAAATAGGGGCTGGATATGTGCACTTCCAACAAATCTTAAATCTTAACTTACTTATTTACAATCTTGAGAAATTTTTATGAAAGATTAAGGGATCTTTGATGAATTTTTTTCATATTAGTTGCTATGTTTCCGTTAGTGACATGGTTGAAATGTCTGCCAGCACTTGTAGAGGACCTTGAATTGGTATATGACATGGTGAAGAGAAACAAGGGAAGATACATACGTGTTGTGTGTGTGTATGTATTACTGATTCGGACTATGGATAAGTACGTAACACTTAGAACTTTTTGTCCCAACTAGTCGTAGCACCAGGAGACTTCACGGGCGGCCCATGCTAGAAAAGCGTGGCCCGTTCGTCCTGTCTCTCCACCCCAACAAACTTCCAAAAGCCTTGTAGCAACTACACGTACGCAAGTGTCATGGAGACCTGGCTTGTACTCACCGGTGCCCTCCTCCTCCCACTCCTCATCCTCCTCCGTCGCAATGATGTCACGGGTTGCCGCCTCCTGCCCAGCCCACAGCTACGCCGTTGTTCGGAAACCTCCTCTAGCTGCGAAACTTGGTCGCCGACATGGAGCCCCTCTTACTGTGTCTCTTCAAGCGGTACTGGCCCATCGTCATGCTCCGGGTCGGCTCTCGCCTCTCCATCTTTGTCACGACTGGTACCTTGGGCACGATGCCCTCATCGGCGCCGACATCATGCTGGCCGATAGGTCGCAGGCCGCCACGAACACGCCCGTCGATGTGAATGATAACATCATCACCCGTGCCAACTACGGGTGATCAAGACATAGTGGGAGTACACAATGCTGGACTACAAAGGCAAGACCTCGATGAGGGAAACTACGCTCTAGCACTTGTGTGTGGACACGCTGCTCGATATCACACTCCCCAAGGAGAGCCACCGCCAACTCACTGACGGTGAGATCTTCATGCTCTGCTCTGAGTTCCTCAACACCGGTACTGACACCACGTCCACCGGCATATAGTGGATCATGGCCGAGCTGGTCAAGAACCTGGCCGTCCAGGAGAAGCTCTGCGACAAGATCAAATCCACCAGCAGAGACGATGATGAGGTCTCAGAGGAGAACATCCACATGCACCTCAAGGCGATGATAAGGAAGGCCTACGCATGCACTTGTTGGGTCACTTCGTGCTGCCGCACAAGGTGGTGGAAGACATGGAGGTCGGCTGATACCGCTGTTGCCTTTGGTCCTAGGTCACATGTTTAGGTCTAACTGGATTTACTCCCTGGGCTCTAAATCCAAACGGGTTGAACATAATTAAGTTCATGGGCTGTTGTATGCAAGCCTTAAAGCAACAGTTTTATAAGTGGTATTGGTTCTTCTCCCCAAAAGACTAATCCAATGGGTGAGGTATCTCTCACTAAGTTTAGGGCCGGTCCTATCATTTGGTAGGCCCAGGGGTGAATTAGAACCCTCATTTATATATACTAAAATAACTTTTAATTGTAAAATATTTTATGGACTATTCAAACTTATACATCTTTTAATTCCAAATGAATTAGTGCTACTTGTGTTTGCAGCTTTTTTGTATTTAACCCTTTGTATGTTTTAAAGTATGAAGATAACATGCTTATACCCATAGATAAAATACTATTATAGAATTACAATATTATGATATCTAGTAATCTACTATAACATTGAATATTTCTATATGTCAAAAGTTATAATCTTGCAAAACATAACAAATAAATGGGCAAAGTTTCTGAATTTATCCTCCCTCAATATTTTTTCCACTTATTCCACTCTATTTATAGGATGAGTTTTGGAAAGTAGAGAAATATCCATATATAGTGCTTGAAATACAAGCGAATGTACTATAGATATTTCTCTTTACTTTAGAGGAAATAGATATTTTCACCAAGAATGATATCGGCTCAACAAACACCGCAAGTATCCTCAAGTGACCGTGAATAAAAAAATATCGAAAGTGGTTTAATTTTGATTGATAGTTGGCTTGAGATATAAAAAATTGAAATAATTTTAATAAATGAAACATCTTGCCCTTAATTTGTGGACACTTATTTTAAAAGCTTAGATTGATAGTTGGATTAGGGATATATTAATTTAAAAAGTAAAAAAGGAGCTAAGTAACTTTATCTATAATTCAAATGTTGAAAGTGTCTAAATTTGTTATAGGGGTCTACCCCCATCTCTTTGACATGGGAGTGGGAATATCTCAAAATCAACTAGGCCAATCTACTATATTATTAAAATAGGGTTGAAAAGGAGCTTTTACATCCACTATAAGAGGTTACAAATTTCTGCCTTAATCAGAGTAAAAAAGACAAAGATTTACACCATTTATTCAGTGGGTACATATTATAACAGTGCAAATTAATCAAATATAGATATGTTATGTTACAACTTTATAAGCAATACAACTACATTTCCAACTATTGTAGTTGTATATCAAATACAACTCTATTTTCACACATAAATATATGTATAAGTATCTAGCCGCACAATTGTGCAGGCACTTCGGCTAGTTTTCTTAGTTGCTCGTTGGTGGTAACGCTACTCATACAATTATTATCTAATACTAGTAAATAGTTTGGGTCTGCTAAACCTGTATATGGGCATATTCTTTTGGGCTGCGACTGGTGGTTTTTTATTTCGGTTGATGAATAGTAACAGTTGATAGATAAGCCGTGAGAGATAATACGGAGTGAGAGAAATTCTCATACAATTTTAGCCGATATAGATGAAGTCATTACAATATCTACTACAATCAATTTACAGACCCAATCTTCAAAAAACACTGTTTAAAAGCTAGTTACTTTAAAAAAACCAAAAACTAAAGCCGAAAAGAAGAGATCCTATATCTTTATATGCACAAATGGCTAGGCCCTTGTTGGTGTTGGGCCCTAGGTAGACGCTCTTGTTGCCTTGGCCTAGGGCCGGCCCTAACTAAGTTGTGCTTTTTTTCACAATCGATGTATAACTATTTCTAACATTCTTCCCCTCACACATCAGTTGTGCACGACAACTATGAAGTTTAAAGAGATGTTAGGCACATGGGCTCTTATACCAAATGTTGGCTTTGGTCCCGGACCGCATGCCTAGGTCCAACCAGTTTTACTCCCTGAGTCTCAGGTCTAAACAGGTTGGAACACAACCAAGTCTATAAATTGATGCATGCAATCCCTATAGCAACATACTTATAAATGGTATTGGATCTTCTCCCCCCAAAAAAACTACTCCAATAGGTGAGGCCTCTCCTACTAAGTTATGTTTTTCTTCTCACAATCGATGTGGAACTATTCTCAACATTTCCCCCTCACACATTGGCTGTTCACCACAACCATGAAGCTCAAGAAGATATTAGACGCTTGGGCTTTGATACCACATGTTGGCTTTGCTCCCGAGCCACATGCCTAGGTCTAACCGGGTTTGCTCTCTAGGCCCCAAATCCAAACAAGTTGAACACAACCAAGCCCACAGGCTGCAGCAAACAAAGTCCTATAGCAACAACCTTATAAGTAGCATTGGTCATTTTTCCCTAAAAGACCAATCCAATAGATGAAGTTTCCCTCACACAAATAAGTTGTGTTTTTTTCTTCCTACAACTGATGTGGGATTATTCCCAACAACCTCATCCCCATGGACGTGATGGTGAACTTCATGGTGACAGAGATGGGAAGGGACAGGCGAGAGTGGGAGAATGAGATGGAGTTCGTGTCGGAGTGGTTCCTAGAGGGCAGCAATGGCGGTGTGGACATGTACGACGGGATCAGGATGATGTTGTTCAGCATAGGTCGGAGGACTTGCTCGGGCTCATCATCACCATGTTGCGCCTAGAGTACTTTGTCACCAAAATGGTGAAGGAGTTCGAGTAGAGGGAGGCAGCCGGCGAGGAGGTGGACTTTGCATAGAAGCATGAGTTCACCACAGTTATGGCAAAGCCACTGCACCCACGATTCGTGCCCAGGAGTTAGAAATTTAGTTATTTTTGTCAATATACTTACCCTTAAAGGGGATGAAATAGTTGGCTTCCTAGAGCCCCACATCACTGGTTTTGCAAAAAAAACCTTGGGTTTGTTGATATCGCAGCGATGCCCCAGTCGATCAGTCACATGAGAGTTTAAATGAGTCTTTTTATGTGAAAAACTCTCATAGTTTCTTCAAATTCCTCTTAGGTCCTTCGTGTTTTTGACCATCCAATTGGCGCCAAGGGGTAGATCCAGTTGTCCACACGTGCGCTCCAAGTCCTAGCTCCTCTCCTGATCCCCTCCAATCATTGAAGCCGTTGCTTCCTCCTCTCACCCTTACCCTCGCCCTCCTCTCACCCTCGCTAGCACTCCCGCTCGCCTTCACCTGGGCACTGCCGCAGCTGCCCCTGGTCAGGTCGCCGCCACCGCCCCACGTCCCGATCCCCTTCTCCCTCTTGCGTGCCTTCACCTAGGTGCTATCGTCGCCGCCGCTCCGCCCGCTCCCTCATGGGCTACTCCCCTCCTCGTCGTCCCTCCTTCCCCTCCTCTCACAGCCACGCCGCCTCCCCTGCTTCTCCTCTCTCTCACATACGGTGCCGCTAACAGATCGATGGAAGTTGCTTGTTGGAATCATATCTCAGCGATTAGCTAGAGTAGGTCCACGGAAGCCATCTAGATCCATCTATTCTTTCGCCCGTCAATGCCAGAACCGGTTGCGCCGCCGTTTCTTCTCCGACCACACTGACCACCAAGGATGATGTTGCAACTGACATCAGGCAACGTTGCTGCAAGGTTTCATTTCGAGCTCCACTGCCATGGCCACCATCTACAATACACAGTTCTACTCATGTTACTGCTATGCTTTGTTCCAATTTGTCGGATTCATTCTCGCTATATTGAATTGTTCTATACATTCGTAGGTGAGAAGAGAGAGGATCAGGCAGAGATCTAGAGGACCTAGTAGCAGGATGCAACAAGGTATCAATTAGTGATTTCACAAAGAGAAAATTCGAATGAAAAGTGGTTGATTTGATGTACCGAAGGCCCCTTGTTTGTAGATGATTGGCAAGGCATTCTTGCTTGATAAAGATCATAGACTATGTGCAATCTTTGCAATGACAGGTCAAGGTAAGCGAAAGCCTGCTGAAATTGCAAGTTGTTATGACCTCACTATTAATTTCCTTTCTAGATGATTTTTGTGTTTCATTTAGCTCCCTTCCCTTATGAACTCAATGATTGGTTCTGACTTAGATTGTTTGGTTTCTTTTCCTTCCTTTGGTTTTAGATGAAGGTCAAGTTGAGGCTTTGCCGGGAGATGGCGAACCTCAGGGTCGGTCTACAGGGGAGGCTTAGGCATTCTTGGCTTCGTCTAGCCTGATAAGGTAAATATAATGCTTGATTTGCTACTGAAAATATCCTTATGCATGTTGAATGATGCAAAATGATTCTAATTGTGCTTACTTCGTTTTGATGTTCATGTCTGATTGCCTGACAAACGAGCTGTCCCCAGTAGTCAAAAGTACATTCCTGATTAGTGTTGTATGGTGTTTGCCCCAAGTTCCTAATGATCCATACGTCTTTACATGTATTTACTTACATCCCAATGTGCGGTTGAGATTAGCTACTGATTATCAAGGATGACCTCCTAACGACATCTAAAGAATCACATTTCCTTTTGATATTGCATTGCTAATCCATAATTCTTTTGCATAAAACAACTTGACACCCATCTCTATGTGTTACACCTTATAGAAAGGTGTCATGCAATAGTTTCAATAGAAGCTGTCTCTGTACCCCAAAATAAAGGGTTTCTCATGTTTCCTATGCTAACGCATTACCTCGAATAGTGACCCTTGTTTGAATACTACAATATGCATCTTTTGCTATTGTATGTGTATGAATTTTTCTCCCAGCTTCTAAAGCAATACCTATTTGTAGTCTCTAGTGCAGTAGTTTTAGCCTTATTCTAAGAACACACATGAGGAGCATGGGCCTGTGCTATCATTGATCAAGCAAAACAAAAACATGTGTTCTTTGCCCCCGTTTATGTTAGCATAATCTAGTTGTGTTACAGACTTGCATTAGGTGCATGTCATTTGCTTTCTGTTTAACGCCAGCTAAGTAGGGAGTTATGCATGGGACTGTTCATGTATACGTTACTGTTCACGTATACATAAATGGATACGCACGTCGCGGGTAACGCCGGAGGAAAAGGCGCGTCGTGCATCATGGACGTTAGTGGCGGGGAAGTCGGACGTTTTTGAGTTAATGTACGCATTTTTTGTACCTGTATAAATACATCAAAGAAAACAGAAAATGCTGGATTGTTTTGCAGCACCAGATCCCCTCCTTCGCATTGTGTATGTGTTCTTCATGTTCATCCGAGTTCGAGATTGAGAGCTGAGAATCTATTCAGCTGCAACAATTGGTATCAGAGCCATGCATCGGTTCTGTGGAGATGTCCAGATCGAAGTCTCCTCCCCGACCTAGGATCCCAAGCGATGGGATCAACCTTGGAGGCCATGGGGACGACTCCGGCAGCAACAGCGGCCAGCAGCTAGTGGTGCAGCAGGTCAAGGAGGCGGGGGTGGCGGTGCGCTATCCCATGCTCACGCGGACAAACTACACCGAATGAGTTCTCTTGATGAGAGTCAACCTGCAGGCTCAAGGAGTTTAGGAGGCCATTGAGCCTGGCGATGCAGGGTACCGGCTCGACAGGATGGCGTTGTCGGCCATCCTCCGAGCGGTGCCACCGGAGATGTTGGCGACGCTGGCGACGAAAGACTCCGCCAAGCTGGCGTGGGAGACCGTGCGCATAATGCGCATGAGTGTCGAGCGCGTGCGCGAGGCTAAGGCGCAGACTCTACGCAAGGAGTTCGAGACAATCCGCATGAGTGACGGCGAGTCTATTGACGATTTCGCCATGCGACTGACGGGCCTCGTCAACAACATTCGTACTCTTGGGGAAACGCTAGAAGGGGAAAAGGTGGTAAAAAATTTCTTCGTGTTGTTCCCTCCAAATACACACAGGTGGCCATCTCAATCGAGCAACTGATCGATCTGAAGACATTGTCGGTCAAGGAGCTCACCGGAAGACTCAAGTCAGTGGAAGAGCGGTATGAGCTTGATGAAGGTGGGCGTGAAAGTGATCGCCTACTTCTCACGGAGGAGGAGTGGCTAATGCGCATGAATAACCGCAACGGCACCGGCAAGAAGAAGAGCATCTTTGACAAGGCGAAGGTACGTTGCTACAACTGTTAGAACTACGGATATTTTGCAAGGGAGTGCCGCGAGCCGAAGAAGGAGGTGGCTCTTCTTGCTCCAGTGGGTGCAAAGGACGAGCCAGCACTGCTTTAAATCCAACAAGAGGTCTTCATTTTTTTGTGCAATTTAGTTGAGTTCGTGTACGAGTATTAGTGCACGATTGCATTTTGAGTCATTTGGCACAGTAGGTGTGTTGTATGTGTCATTCATTTGGCACGTAGGAGGTGTGTTACATACGTGCGAAAAGTCGTATTGTGCACGTAGATGTGTCAGTGCATGATATAATATGTGTGTGAGTCCTTGTAGTTGTGTCCAAGTTTTCATGTGTGTATGCTCTGATGAGAGTCTTCGTTGCCGTCAAGTTGCGTCATCGGCGAAAGACAATTGGAGCTGAGGAAAGAGTCAAGTTCGTGGAGATGCGTCGCCGTCTAAATGTCGTTGAAGTACAACAAGATTAAGGGGGTGAAATGTTAGCATAATCTAGTTGCGTTACAGACTTGCATTAGGTGCATGTCATTTGCTTTCTGTTTAACGCCAGCTAAGTAGGGAGTTATGCATGGGACTGTTCATGTATACGTTATTGTTCACGTATACATAAAATGGATACGCACGTCGCGGGTAACGCTGGAGGAAAAGGCGCGTCGTGCATCATGGACGTTAGTGGCAGGGAAGTCGGACGTTTTTGAGTTAATGTACGCATGTTTTGTTCCTGTATAAATACATAAAGAAAACAGAAAATGCTGGATTGTTTTGCAGCACCACATCCCCTCCTTCGCATTGTGTATGTGTTCTTCATGTTCATCCGAGTTCGAGATTGAGAGCTGAGAATCTATTCGGCTGCAACAGTTTAATCATCAGCGCTATCATTTCTTAGTTGGCCTATTGATCCATGGCTTATATTATCAATCGAGGGCATTTTCTACAGGCACTATTGACTAATTTGTGTGTCGTGTTCTTTGTTAATACTATCATTTCTTAGTCAACTTAGTTGACTATTGACACAAATTAGTAAATAGTTAATACTATCATTTCTTAGTTGGCCTATTGATTCATGGCTTATATTATCAACCGAGGACATTTTCTTTGCCCTTGTTTAATCATTAGCACTATCATTTCTTTGTTGCCCTATTGACACACAAAAAATTCCCTTATGTCAATTAATATTGTTTATGCCTTAAAAAAGTTTAGAAAGCTTCTGTGTATAGCGTAGACTAAAAAAAATACCTCTTTCATTCCTCTATTATGATGCTTTTGGAATCATCACGTCTAGATCAGTTAAATGATTTGAGCTATATCTATATATATTTTTGGTTTTGAACTAGTGTCGAACAATAAACAAAAGCTCAAAGGAGTTAACGTGTACCTCCTAGACCAGCTGGAGTGAAAGCCTTTTTTGTTCTACCATGTGTATGGCATGTACCTAGCTTACGTACTATCAGACACTTGTTATCTAGGTTATGGCATCTATGGTTGATGTGTTTTGTTAGGTCATTATGTTAATCAGTTGTGCTAACGCATCACAGGGGATTAGCGTTCCTTTTTTGCTCTTGCATCTATGCTGTTTAGTTGTCATGTATATTCATCAGTGATATGCGAAGTCTACTACTATGGCATAAACATTTTTTTATTTGTCTTGCTGTTTCTATCTATTTATCTTTGATGTGAAGTAGATCCAAATATGTTAAAATGTTTTCACATTGTTAAATGTATTTTGTCTTCTAAGCAGTCAAAATCGACCGGTGTAGCGTAGCGTGGAACGCCACCTAGTTATCATAAGGAGAAAAGGTGCTCTTGTCAGTTTACATGCCCCACCTTAGCAAAAAGGGAATGAGAAAAGGTAAAGACAAACCGGCATCAACTTCGTATTGAAATCGTGTATGACATAAGCCCTGAGATAAGCCCTTCCATTTCTTTCTTCTATTTAGAATGTAGATCTATTGGTGTTCATGGTGCATCGTCTTCATTCAGCTCCAAATCAACCTCAGCAGCTTCCTCCTGTACTTCAGAGGAAGTGCTAACATCACCCTGTTCTACGGACACTGTTTTTCTTATGGTTCCTACTTTCACATACTCGCTGTTGAACTTGTATTCCCAATCCTGCAAGGCACTGAGTTCAAATGGCCCAAGACCAGATATATCACCATTCAGATCCTGTGGCTCGAAGGACATCTTGGCCAATGTCCTGCTGGCATCTTTACCAGCAAACGATGCATATGGTCCTCCAGGTCCATAGAACATTCTGCAAAGAGCAAATCGAATTAGCTTCAGTGAAAATTTAATATATTAGTGTCAAACACAATATGTGAACTTCGCCGAGAAGCCTCTGCCCACTACCATCATGAAGAAACCGCTCCGCGCGCGGCTGGTGCGCAGGAGCATGAGCTAATGCAATTTTTACATCAGACAAAGATATGCCATTTACAATGTACTTCATCTCTAATACTAGTAGTACACTTCAGCATACATACGATACAGTTACAATGCTCTCACCGTTGTACATTTTCAACCGATATTAGTACACGATACTACATTCTACTAATCCACTTGTGCTCACCAAAAAGTGAACACCAAAGACTACAGAACCTACGATACAACCACGGCGCCTCATGTATGGAACTATGGACTACAGAAGATTCGCACGATACAACTAGCGGCACAGGATTATGCACAGTGCTGCTGAGATATGGTCCAGCTTAGTTTTGGTGCGGCCAGTGTTATTTTGGACGTCGGCTAATAGCTTTTATCTGTGTTTTTTAGCATTGCAGCAGACAGTAGCAGATGAAACACATGATTTTAGACTCGAAATGCCATTCGCAGAGTCCGTTTCAAGAGATCACCACGGTTCGACATTTGGCTTTTCGACATTCAAAGAAGCCAAAAGCTTAAAACAGAAGCCAAAAATCAAAAAGAACATGCCATAAACATGTGCTGCCGAACTGCATATACATGCATTACACATCAGACAAGGCAGAAACATTGCATACGTAGCATACTAAGACCTGACCTCGGCGACCTTGCTTGATGCATCAGAGATCCTGAGGTTGCAGAGCAATGCGTCACGCCCTGTAAGCACGATCTGGAAAAAGTCCCCTACTCGCTTCGACAGGGAATTCAACCCGAGCCGGAGCCCCTCGGCGCTTTTCGACATGCTGGAGATACAGTTCAGAAGCTCTTCTCTATTTTCCAGGACACTGTTTCTCTCGGGAACAGCAGCGTTGTTCTCATCGCTGGTGCCATTGGCCTGGTTTATGTTATTATCTTGGCGCCCTATGTTGCTGATTCTCTCAAGCATTGTCACTTCATTTGCATAGCTGATAGTCTTGCTGTCCTGCTTCATTTCAGCTCCTTGTGTTCCTCCTTGTGTAATACTCTCTGAGGTGATCAATTCACACTCTCGGCTAGAGCCATCAGCCAGCTTACTATTATCCTCATGGTCTCCTTCCTGTGCAGTGCTTTCTGACATAATCGCTTCCTTTGAATGGCTAACAGAACCAACCAGGTTGGCAATTTCTTCTTTAAGCTGAGCATTGCTAATCAAAACATGCAGTCTTTTAGCACATGCCTCAACTTCTTCCAGCTCTTTCACAGCTGCAACACTTCCTCTTGATAATTGCCTTCTGAGTTCCCCACTAATGGCAGTATGAAGATCATTGAATGCTTGAGACCAACCAAATTTCTCAGGGACATGCAACTCCACCAGTGGCTTGGAGCTACCGGACAGTGCAGCCACAAACACGCTGCAGATAAAGACCGTCACAGCTTTAATTCCAAACAAAGCTCTCATGAGTACTTTCCCCTTAGCAGAATTCTTGACCTTCATCAGACAAAGGTTCCCAGCAAGCTCCTGCAAGACCGTCAGGCAGCTCTCGAGCCTCGGGGACCTTGTGCCCACTCGCTCCATCCACTCCTTAAGTGATGTCTCAGCTCTCTTGACCTGCTCCCATGATGTTACATCGCTCCCAGAGTCCAACACATGCAGGACATACTGCATGAGCAACTGCCCTTGATCCAACCAAGCAAGCTCCGAGCTCAGCGCGATGCAAATGTCCAGCAGCTTCACGCTGCTGTTCAAGTAAATGTCCACCCACGTCTCATCCCAGTCCGAGACAGGCATCTCGAGCACGGTTATCAGGGTGCCTATGTTGGCGTGCAGCTCCGACAAGCAATCAACCGCAAGCCTCATCCACGACAGCGTTAGGACCTCCGAGGCGGCCTCCGGCTTGAGCTTCCTCAAGCTCAATGCCAGGGTGTCCTCATACGAAGTGATCAGCCCCTGGAGTTTCCGAGACAGGTGGGGTCCTCCTGGAAAGATGACTCGGAAGGGGTTCCCCACGGGGAAGAACGACCTGTGCCCGTCGTGCGCGTGACTCATCTCACGCTGATGCACTGCAATCGAAGCAAAGCCCACAATTAGCACCTCACAACACAAACACTATGCTTACAAACATCCAAGCAATACACAATTAACAACAGAAGCAAGCAATAAATAGGCTCGTTCCAAACAGCGATGGCTTCTAACTTCCAAAAGCCGTAAATTGTTTGGGATACGTTGGCTTCTTATCGAGGCATTTTTTCTTTTTTCTCTTTTTTCTTTGCATTATCCGTGGAAGTGGAGATATAATAGTGTTCTTCATTTTCCTATTTTTCTACATTTTTCTTTAATTAAATACCTCAGGAAAGCTATCTGTCGCCATAGTGCTATTTCAATCAAAACCACTGCACTTTAGAAATAGGGCCTCAGTAGTACATAGCGGTGTGCAGGGGCGGATGTGGGCCTCGAGCTAGATAGCCTATAGCCTGACACCCAGAAAAATTAGCAGTGGAACTATTTCTACATGGGCTCAAAAACATCAAGTTTTAATGGCCCAGGCTGAGGCAGCACAACCCAGCCCGAGGCTGCAGTGGCCACAGCCCACGGCCCACAGGCACACAAGTGTCATCCAGACATCCACCCGATCACGGCATACCATCACAGGTTCATGGGAGTCTTAACCCTTCACCTGACGCCTTTACCCCTCCCTCCAGCGCCTCCCTAGCTCCCTCCAGATCCAGCGCCTCAGGGCTCCGAAGCGCGATGAAATTCTAGATCCGCCACCTCAGCAGAGCACCAATACCAGTAAGTAGTAGCCCCTATCGGCGGCAGCCATGGGAGGTGGGAGGTGCAGCGGAGAAGGATTCCAACAAGAATCAAGAGAGGAAGGTCGTTGTTGTGCCGGTGCCGTGGCCACGCAAGGGGGTGGCCTCTTGGGCGCTCGACCTGCTCGAGTGAGCCGCTGTCCGCCTCGGCCATGACAAGTCCAAGCCGCTCCACTGGCTCTCTGGCAACTTCACCCCAGTCCATGACGAGACCACCAGCCCCCAACCTCTCCGTCCGCGGCAACCTCCCAGTACGTCACCCCTCCTTAATTAGTCCTTTGAATTGATCATACATAAAGGACTGGCCTGCCAATCTGTTACTCTACTACTACTGCAGCTACATCTGCAGTCAAAATCCCTTCTTTTCCCCAACAAAAATCCTGTAAAGCCCCCCACTAAACTGATTTTCTGTAGTTTTCTTATAAATCTTTGTCTGCCCTTAGACTCGACTCAAGTCCAAACCCTCAGTTGACAACTTGAGATTCTACCAGTACACCGTTACTCAACCACTATGAAAGATTGGAGTGCAAAAATTTGTATTGCGACGTACTTCTATAATGCCGTGGTGTGGGTATAAATTCACACATGCGTTCTTACTTTTCTAAGCTGTTAGCCTGGTATAATTTAGCCCGAGGCGTGATGAAATCCTAATCCACCACTGGCAGTGTGAAAACAGACACGCTCCGCAGATAAGCTTTCGCTGAAGCTAGCGATGCCTCACTCAGCTCACTGGACCGAACTACCAGCAGCAATCGCAAGACATGAATAACTTTTTGCTACAGCATCCCTCATATGCATCCCCCGCTCAGATCCTAAACAAACTAGGCTACCAAAACTTGGGGGAAATCAAAATAACAGCTCCTGAATGTTGAGTGAACATGACTATAAGCCGCAAGATCCACGAAGCTAGAACAAGAAATCGATCAAATTAGAAGCTACAGCCGACCTGCTGACCCCAGTTCCACCGAAATTTCCCCCTAAAATTAGGTCAAAACCATTCCCCTCGAAACCATACAATCAGCAGATCGGGAGCAGAGTAGTACGGGCTGAGGAATCATTCCCCTTACCTGGAATGGGACGCGCGCGCGGATTCGACGCGAACTCGACGGGGGTTGCCGCCGCGGCGGACGTTGCGTCTGGCGAAAGCTGTGTGCTTGTTTACTTTTCCGGTGTGTTGAAGCAATGAAAATGTTCAGGTGGGCTGTTAGCCTACCGCTGAGCTTTAAAAGAACTTTTTCCGGCGTGCGAGACTGAGGAAGGAAGAAGAGGAAATAGAAATACAAGAAAAGAAATTTTGGCAGCGCCGGAAAGCTCGAGACGCGCAACTGGGGTTGGGCCGCGCCAGCGAGAGCGACCCGTTCGACTGGTCTCGGATTACCCCCCACCCACCCCTAGCGGGGTGGGCACTGGGCACCAGCTGGCCGTTCCCATCTATGACAGTACAATTATATAAATCTGTACCATATAGAAGGATTTTGGCTCTAGCTGACATGACTTATTGATGGCATATACAGTGATACATATCAGTTATCTATAAAACTATATTATATAGTATTTCGAGTGATACGAAGGAGAGAAAGAAGAAAGAGAAAAATATTGTCTAATATTTTATAGCTTTTTTTACTATCTATATTATTATATAGTATAGATAAATATATAAACAATCTATTAATTATATAAGACTATTATAGATAACTATATAGCTAACTTAGGACATGTACAATAGTATCAACGGTGATCGTCTGTAATACATCTCTGTGTCATCTATGACAGCTCATACAATTCCTACGTGGACCCAATTCGTACCGAGCAGGCCCATCCTATCCTAAGGACCCAATTCCTACGTGGGCTAATTGAGCTACAATTGTACCAGTACTAATTGTTTTTCCAGCGGTAGCAGCAGCAATGCATGCTTGGTTTGTACTACAGAATAGACCCATCCGTGACCTGATAATGTACCCATGAAAAACTTGGCCCAATATCCAGCTGGCCGGTTTCTCCGGCTGCTGAGGACTAAAACAAGAGCATGCCTTGTTCGTGCACTTTTTAGGTTTCGATGCCGTGAACTATTGGTTTCTAAGTGTGTTTAGGACCGAAGACTATTCAGTATTCACTGTCCTGTTCATGTCGTGTTGGACTTGTTCGTATTAGTTTCTATTTCTAATTTCTGCTTTGAGAAATCAGAAAAATATTTAGTTTTTTAAAGCGGTTTCCTTGGTTCTCTCTTTAGTCTTGCTCCAGGATAATGTATCATGCACTACACTCCTTTCACTCCTGTCGTACGTACGTATCTCTTTTACCTTTGTACCGCTCGTCTCTTCTTTCTAAAACTTATTCTTTCGGTTACTACTATTTATCTTTTAATAAAAAATCAGCAGTCGTACCTAATCTAAATAGATCCATGGAAGGGGCGAATGGTCCAGCCCCACTACCATTTCTCGCTGGCTCATCGCTTCTTCTCGGCCTCCGATCCATCCGTCCGCCGAAACGTGGCCAAAGTCCTCGTCACTTCACCGATTCCTGATCAAACACGCGGTAGTAATGCTTGACTTGCAACGTCCCCGTCCAGTATGATCCAAGAGAGAGTTCAGTTCACGTAGGTCGCCAAGGCCTTTTCCCCCGTGCGGCCGGGCGTCCGTGGCTAGCTACGAGAGACTAGACTCGACCCGCGTCGTATCACCACGCTGACGTACATGCCTTGCCATGATCAAACGCAATCAACGGAGCGCGACACGAAGCAGACGAGAAACGATTAATCTCCAGCCGTGATCTGACATGCCAATAGCTCGTCGTCAGCTAGCTAGGGTTCTGGATTGTTTCAGGCTTTGTGCCGTCTTCCTCCTGCCATGCACACACGCTGCGTTTTACTCGACTGTGTGGCTGCCGTTCGATCACTTTGGGAGAGTGTGGTGCCGTGATTGTTATATCTGACGCTGGTGACCTTGCTTGGAACCAATATGTCCGCAGCGGATTGCGTTGTGACGGAGTGACGAGTGGAGACCGACCGCATTTTCGGTAGGCGCCGTGAGCCCGAGGACCATCTCGCTTGGTTCTTTCTGCCTCAAGCGATACTCTCCTCTGGTCGATACCAGCACATCCGCATACAGATTGGTCCACCAATTATTTAACAACGACCACAACTGCTGGTCATCGTCGATAATGTCTGTTAAGCGGTCGTTAACTAAGTGAGATACGTATTAGTTGGTGGTTTTCCGATATTTTTGCGTGAACAATCGATAAAATCCCAAAGAACTGTAACTGGTAAGAAACCATCACTGGCAAGTCCAGTCCGATCGATTTCTCCTACGTAAAAAAGATGGATAAAATACAGAATATTGTAAACAATAAATTAAACACAGAGAGATGAGAAAAAAACTTATTTCTTTATTCCTTTCTATGTTTATATACAACTTTAAAAGGATTGAGACCTCTATTTATAAACTAAGTAGAGAGTGCTCACCATGGTCCAGGCTTACAGGCCTAGCTCAGTTTTTCAACACTCCCTCTTAGGCACTCATCTGACATATTCATACCTCATCAAAACTCCATAAAAATCCAATGAAAAAATTTAAAGAAAGAGTACATAATACATGTTATGTTGTGTTGTATGAATTGTCTCATTAAAAACCTCGAGTGAGAAACTTCAGAAAAACTCGTTAAGGGAAAAAGAGTATAATCTACCTAGTTTCATTTAATCCACAGGATTTATTCTCTGAATACTTTATCTTCGTGATCGAGTTTAATAGTGAGCTCGAGAAGAATCTCCCCTGAGTTCTGCACTACTCTAAGTCTTATCATTCTAATTTCAAGTACACATCTTTCAAAATTAGATACTGAAAGTAACTTAGTTAATAAATCTACAATATTTTTATATGACTTAGTATGCAATACCTTAATTTCGTCTATCTGTTGTAATTCATGAGCATAGAAAAATTTAGACTTGATATGCTTTATGAGATGATTCTTCATATAACCCATTTGTACTTGTGCAACATAAATTATATTATCTTAATAGATAATTTATATCTTGGTAAGCACCTGACGGTTAGAAGGAACCTTGAGTTCTAAGGTGAGGAGTTTGCTGATATTTTCAAATCAGTAGTTTTATACTCTTGAAAAGTTGGAATTTTAACGGCGGAGCCTTTAAAGATGACCAACAACTACAATTCATAGTTGTTAATAATTTTTAACCACCACATTTTGAGTTTTAACGACCAGATCTGCCGCCGTTAATATCCATTTCCCTACTCACCTCCCGATCCCTCCAGCTGTCTCCCACTACCACATGATCAATCGATATGGCCGCCGCCGCTAATGAGAAAAAGGCGGGCAGGCAGGGCTGGGCAACGACGACCACCGTACGTACCGCGTGATTTGTTCGCCATTGGAGAGATCTCATCTCGGCGTGAGGAGGGAAGAAGGGAAATCTTGAGGCCAGCGGCGTTCCAAGGCCGGCCCTAGCTAGCTGCCTCCATCCAAATGATGCTCTTCGTTCCTGACCTCAAGTCTTGTTTTGTACTTGTGTTGATTCAGTTCGTGTGTAGTCTGTAGACATACATATGCATGTGCATGTGCACAACCTGTTAAGAACAAATGCTCTACTCGATCGAATGATCGATTGATCACGGATCGCCCCTTTTTGCGCGTGGCCCTGAGCTGCGCAGCTGGGGCTTCACTATTTCAGGCGTACAAAAACGTCCCTGTTCCTGCAATGTTGAACCTCTCTCGCTCGAGGCCGCCTTGCACGGTGGCAGCGCTATCACCTCACTGAATTGCACCCATGTAAAGTACAGGTGGTGTGTTGTAACGTCCTGATTTCTAGGGTCGGTAGGTTTTCTTGTAATTGTCCAGATTATTCAACTGCGAGGTACTGTAATTGAGTATATATTATACTAATATAAGCTTATTTCATAAAAACCAAACTTTATTACATGATTATGACTTAGTAGCCAAGTTTTACACAACGAGACGTCCGGCCCGAAGTTATGATACAATACAAAAGTAACATCACACACGTCTGAGCAAGGATAAGTCCTAAAACTAGATATCATATACTCTGTAGGAATCCTCGAAATCCTCCTCCAAGGGTTCCTTATTTTCTTCCCAAGCTTTATCCGATGATATTTTACCAAGCATGAGTACAAACCATACTCAACAAGTCACATGGAGAATGCTATTTAACCACTTGCTATGATCCTCAAGAGATGGGGATGTAATGATTTTATTACGGTATTTGTGGATACAATTTTATTTGTAAATATTTTTGAACATAAAATAACAGAACATTAACTTCCTTAAAGAAAATGGGGTCCAACAGGTTGATTACCATATTAAAACACTATGAAAGTTACCTATGTCTTGCTATAGGAATCACCTATTAAACACAGCTTCATTTACCAAAAATATGACGTATTCGAATATCATTTGTAATTTTTGACTCTGCAGAGTTGCCCAGGTTTACTCATAAGATCTCTCAAACTTTGATAACTGGGTTGAGAAAACAAGAGCTTTCAATGCTTTTCTCTTTTTATAGCATCTACCCGATAGGGCCGGGGACACACATAGTCGACATTCATTGGCCAACACAGAAAGTGCTTCCTGACTCAGTGTGCTCCTACCGTTGTTAAGTATAATTTTACCGCTTCTATACCACCCCCTTACACGTAGGTTGTTCCACTCCTAGAACGCCAACACTCTGTAGATATTCAATTAATTTGAGCAACTATTAGACCAGATTTGACAAGTCAAAATTAAGGTCATTTCTTTTTACCAACAAGACAACCATCCATAAGCCAACAACCCAATGCACCACGACACTGCCAGCAAACTAACCAAAGCCTCCTGCCTAGGAAATATAAAATAAAAAGAATAAAATTTAGAAAAATCAAATAAAGATGGGTTTAGATTTTGTCAAAGTCTGAGTTGGTGAAACAGAGTTGGGAATAATCTAAACGGGCTTGAAACGATCAAAATATGTAAATATATATGTTTATTGGGTTTCAATGAACAGTACAAGTTTGTATAGTAATGAGTTGGGTTTTGGTTAAATAGTAATGGGTCTATACTGTTCATGACGGGTCAGGTTTGCAACAGTTACGGGTCGTGTCGATGTAAACATTATGCTACAGTATAGGGCTCAGCCTGGAATTGGTTTGATGTGTTGGGCCACTACTGTGCGGCCCACGGCCTGCTAAGAACAGTCATCATCATCCTCCCTCGGCAATACAGTGTTTTCAAGCTGTGAATTACGATGATGATAAATTATAGCGCCAGTGGTGATCTCCAAGGGCTACTGAGGGCATGACTGTGGTATGCAGGGTGAGGCAATTCCATTTTAGGGCTTTGCGGTGGCCGAGACTCACTATAGAAGGCCGACAGCAAGTTAGGCTCTATGACGTTCGACCATGGCACAGTAGCTATAGGAGGGCTAATTGGCGAAGGCAAGGGTAGTTTGAGCATCTCTGAAACAAGAGAAAGGCTATGGCAGTGATGGCTCGGGCTCTAGGGATTTGTGGAAGTTGTCCACAACGAGGTGGTGTGGTCGGGCAGAGAAGATGGTCACCAGTGAGCTAGAGTGCTGGAGGGGCTAAAGCGATATGTTTCGGTGGTGTTCTTGTGGTTAAGTGAAGCTTAGAGCGGAAGCAATTGAAGAATGGCGAAGATAATTATGGAAATTGGTAAATGGGGCATACTGGTGTCTTGCGGTGGTGATGGTGAGCTGTTGGTTGGCGTGGGAAGTGGGGAGGCTAGGGGTTAAGTCAGGTGTCAATATTGGTTATGAGGAGCTCTTATGGCCTTTTATAGTCGTAGCATGGCGGTTGGGAGTAGTGGTTGCATTGCTCGGGTAATGGCGTGTGGCCGGGGAAAGATAGCATAGGAGCCTTTGACGGGATTCAACAGTGGCGGTGGGGTGGTTAGCAAACTTCGTGGCACCTCGGCCTCAGCGCTTCCTCAATTGGCAAGTTGCGGCGGCCAAAATTTTGGCGCAGCATGTTAGCCATGAAAGAGGGTGAGGTGACGGCGGCGAACTTGACCTTGGCTGCTCCAGTGCATGGCCAAGGCTCACTTAAGGGTGGTATCAGAGCACGGTGAGCAAATGTACGGCCCTGGCAGGGTGTGCAGCGGCGAGCAAAGTCTTGGCGGCGGCGAACGGGGAGAAACCAGGTGGAGGGGAGGGAATAGAGGAGATGGCGGTTTTCTCAATGGCACCAAGGACAAGAGGAAGCTTAAAGCCGGGAAAGGAATGCGTAAAAAGGCTAGAGTTGCCGAATTAGGAAAGATTGCAAATTAAACTGAAATTCAACAAAACTTCAAATTCGTTTTGAATTCTGGGGCGTTTGACGTGTTGTACTGCTCAACGGATCATCTCATCAGCAAATCTGAAGGCATCATTCATCAACAAATGGATCAGAATTCAGAGCTCTCTTACCTATCCCTCCTCCTCAACTGCCATTAATTCTTGTAAGTTGCACCGCCAGGATGTGGATAATTACCCATACTGAACACAGCATGAGGTGTCCTAATCATGTGCTGCATGCATCCCTGATGCACTCACTATATTCCATGTTCCTCCTAGTGCCACACCATGGCTGGATTGCTGCTGCAGCTAGCCACTGGCATCAGTCACCATATGGCCCCTCCCATGAGCACAAATTCTCTTGACCTTTCCTTTCTCCCATGGGCATCATTGCCTGGAGGAAGACTTGCTGATGACAATTGACAATACACTTTTTATTCCCCTTTATCGTCGACTTTACGGTGGATGGCCATCGGCATCTCCCCCAGCTTTTGATTAATCGTGCCGCATGATTCGTCCCTGTCATACATTTGACAAATGCTAAAGCAATCACAGCTCTTTCGTCAGTTAATTGAGTTCTTCAGCGAGTGACCATGCCTGCCTGCGGCATGCTGCGACAGTGAAGAACAAGAGATCGAACGCATTGTACGCATGCGTTTCGATCGATCGATTGGACGTGCCGATCGAGTGGAAATGCGAGGTAATTCGGAGGGGTACAAAGTGGCTGAGGACAAGCTGCCAGATGTTTGGTTGCAAAAGGGGCCAGGTATGGTCCAAACTCTGAACCATGCCAGCAAAACAAGAATCATGTAGTACACTAGAGATAGCCTAATATCTAGCTGATGTTAGTGGCACCATGAAGAATTATGATTAATTGATGGTTGTCGTATCCCAGGTGCCACCTCTAGAATGTGGTAGGGAAAAAAATAAAGGAACAGAAAAAACAAGCGAGATGGCGATTAATTACTGGACTGTTTTATATGTTTACCTTCATAATGATTTTCCTACTATTATTTCCACCTGACTCCCGTGTCGCTCTCCGGACGATCAGGAGGCGACACACCTCCCTTCCCAGAGCCCCCACCCTCCGTTCCTCCCTCTCGTCGCCGCCCGCCGCTCTCACCGGGTGTGACAACGGCGGGAGGCCTCCGCCATCTTCTCATCTCTTCTCTTTTTTAGCTCCGATATCTGCTCGACAATAATGTTTCCATGCTCAGTCGCCAGTGCTACTCGCCATCGTGCTTCTCCACGTCATAGCCCCGTCTGTCTCACCACATGCCCCGCCCTTGGGGCTAGAAGCGGTCAGATTTGAGGCGGGGAGAGCCGGAGACGGCCGGATCTGGCCGTCTCCGAACCAGATCTAGTCTCGGCGAGGGTGGCCACAGCGTAGAGGCGTCAGCTCAGGCAGGCGCAGGCGTTGGAGTGGATGAGCACGTCAAATTAAGCAGTCAAGGTCCTATGTTTTCGAGAAAAAAATAGTGATTTTTCTACTTTACCCTTTCTGCAACTGTGTGTGATGTAGTTTTCCTGATGCGCCCTCCTGAACTGCCAAAATAAGCAGTCAAGATCACGCGACAAATCGAATAATTAGGTCAGGCCTCATTGCTTTGGAATGCAGATGTTACATCACCATTATCTGCAAGACCACACCCTCGAGTCTATGATCGCCAAGAAAAGAACGGCTACATGTAGATCGATCATTCATCGATCGCCATGGTTGTTTCCATCCGCACACCTGCTCTGCTCGCATTACTTGCATGTCACCCACAAACTTGCACCTTTCCCTGCACGAAACAGAACGATGAGAAGCCCCAAGACTTTCCTGCCCAGCTCCATGATTTGGGCACAGGGAGGAAAGAAAGGACAGCCTCAAATCTGAGCCTCACGTTGCGGCAAAATCGTTGCATACCGGGAGCTCACGCATTGGCCGAGAGACTGTCATGCGGGCCCGGGCTATCGCGTGGCCCACATCCCAGTGTCCCAGATGCCAGTCTGCAGAATGCATGGTGACCACGGTGACACGGTCTTGATCAGGAGAGTTCATCAGGGTTTCAGGGTTCCTGCTTCCATGTTTGTTTGGAACACCGAGATCGAGCAGGAATCTGATCCGATGGTGTGCACCGTTCTCCGGCCTCCACGCGGGCATGATCGGCGGAACTGGCCAGAAGCGACGGCCTGAAAGGAACGCTTCCTCGCCAAACATTTCGTTGCAGGGAGGGGGCCCCTTGGTGCTGACAAGGTTGAGTGGACTTGGCACTGGTAGTGGTACTTTCTTCGGCCATGGCCAGGTCAAGAGAGAGAACGACGCAGCTGTGGCGTGTGGGAACCGCTGTTTCTTCGCATGCCACTCTCGTGCCTGACGAATCATTTTCCCAGGGGAGCAGAGCGATGGCTACTTGCTTTTCCCTTTTTTTTCTCTCTGACTCCTGGTGATCAAGGCTTCTCGCAATCGGGAAATTGGATGCTTCTCGCAACATACTGAGTAAAACTCAGGTTGGTTTCTCGTTCAAAAGGCGTTGTAAATTAATTGGATGCTTCTCGCAGCATGCATACTGAAACTCTAATTGGTTTCTTCTTCTTCTTCTTCTTCTTCTTCATTTTTGGTGCTCTTGAACTCTGATTGGTTTCTTGCTTGATGGATAGGAAGGTGTCATCCGAATTCGTGTCATGTCCGTGCCAAATATGGGCACCAACGGCGCTAGGACCAGGTGCTGGGCTGCACCAAGCATGGCATTCGTCGGCGCAACCGACTATAACTAAATTTTATTCTCCGTTCTGTATCCTTATTCTTTAGCATATATATGTATTTCTGTAGTTGTATGTTTTAGGTGTCCTACCTGTTAGAAATAATTTTGACTTGCTAATTAATATATTGTTAGGATCTTGATGCAATCGACATCGGATCACAATTGATTAGTTGTTTTCTTTGTTAAACTTTTCTTATGTAAGTTATTCTATAGATAGATATATACATGTACTATTAATACAAATATTAAGGTTAAAGATGAATAAGATAAAAAAAGAAAAGACGTTAAGTTGTGCCAATGTCGGAAAAATCTGTGTGTTATTGTGTTCTTCTTCGTGTTCGTACGTGTGAGACTCCAGGATCTGAACCAACACTATCATCCTGTGTTTATAATGTCTTCTCTTACAGTGATTTACGAGTTCGTGCATCCGTCTATTTTCGTAACAGAAGGCATGATGATCCCATTTCAGAGATATGTAATGCTTCATCAGACATCGAGTGAACGACCAGAGGAGTGAAATCTACCAGCGGAGTAAAAGCTCAAAGGATCTCCTTTCTGGCACGCGACGCACCTGGACTGATGACTAAGAGCAAAAGTAGTAACCGGCTTACTGCAGGAGGGAACAAGTGCTGCATGCTGCTTTGATCCACTGCTGCCACTGATCCGCATAGTGCAGGTCAGAAAAGCGCTAAAGCTAGCTACTTCACTAGCTGTTGGATTGGAGCAGCGTACGTGAGGTTTTACTTGCTTCTGAACTTTCTCAGGGTCACGGCAAACACACTGTCAAGGCTGCATGAGTAGATGAGATAGGAATCGATTGATTACCTGCAGGCTGCACCGCTGCAGCGCGCCAGGGTCACTTGTGACTCAGGTAATTCTGCACCAGGCGCAGGGTACTCTGTGTACTGTCTCATAATGGGATTCAGGATTTCAGGACGCTCAAGGAAGGCATCGTCTGAACGTGCTGCCGCCGTGTGTTCATGCCAAAGCAAGGTACTTGGTGCCTTAGTGGCCATTTTCGTCCAGTCATTCGCCGTGCAGAGAGAGAGAGAGAGAGAGATTTGAGAATAATTGGCACATGCATCGAATTGTAGATGGCCCAGGGCATCATATCCTGAATCAAAAGGACGGATTTGTTAGTTCTTTTAAAGAAAAGGATCGAAAGGTAGCTTATCTCGTATTGCAATTCATAGTTCGGTAGTTTAATTAGCTTGTTTTTGTAGTATAGGCTCCCGGCGTTCACTAATACTACCTCGCCGCTCGTTTTTGCTTTACTTCGAGTTCTTAAAACGCTTCCATTCGCTTCACTGTTGGTATATGTTCGATTCTAACATAGTGTGAAGCGCGGATCAGCGGGAAAAACTACTGGTAGGGTAGCGAGATTTTGGTGTAATTTAAGTGCTATCGTTTTAATCGCGGTGTTAGCAGCTAACCTAGGTTACGATCACGGCAGGCTCAGAGAAAACCTGCAGTGTCAAATCAGGCCGTCGCTCTGTGCAGCAAGAGGCTTTTGCAATTAATTAGCAGCTAACCTAGGTTACGATCACGACGGTGGCTTTTTGCTGCGTATTGTGCTGTTCTTTATTCAGACTTCAGGCCGAGAGGGTTTGTTTGAGCCATTCGTCTTGCATTGTTCAGGCAATCATTTGGAGACCAGGAGCACCTCTCCTGCTACTACTGGTAGTGTTCATTTGATTACGGTGACTTATATCTTAATCTTTTAGTATTTAAAAATACATGCTATAAGAAGTCTTGAATGAATCTTAATAGTAGTAGGATTCCTATTTTTTTAGAGTATGATTTCTACTCCACTTTGAAGGATAATTAGGGGACTACATCAAGCCAGCCATGAGAGGTGGTCATGAAAAAACCAAGCAATAAAAACAAAGAAATCACTCATTCAAAGATAGAAGTGCACGAAAGGATTAGAGATTAGGTTATTCTTTAGTACTAGATTCTTGTATTTGACAAAAATCCAAGGATCCTAAAAGATTTGAAAGAGCTATGACAGAGCGACAATTCCTTATTTTGATGTTGTACTTAAGAAATTTGTGATCGGTTTCGTCAAATCTTTTTTTCTCTCTCATTGTGGTTGCTTCAATATTGTTATTTAATATTGTACACGCTCGTACCGTATCGTACAAACTCTGATCTAATTTAGAAGCTGATATATAAGAAGAGATATTAGAGTGTAACATTCATCAATGCAATGGATCCAGATTTCCCATATCTAGATTCATTTTGATGGTGCAATCACATTAATGGATGAATACAAAGTTCCACGTACATCATTATAGGTAGAATATTAAGGCCCCATTCTAAACAATGATACCTTCTAGCTTCCAAAAGCCAAAAGCTATTTGGATTGTGCTGGCTTTTTAACGTGACTTTTTCCTTTTCCCTTTGCATCATCCGTGGGGATATAACGGTGTTTTTTATTTTTTTTTCTATTTTTTATTTTCTTTTAATTGAATACCTCAAGAAAGCTTCTAGTCACTATAGTGTCATTTCAACTATCAGACAAAAACCAAAAGTCACAACACTTTGAAACAGGCCTAATGCTACTATCATTTTTATGTTTGAGCTATTATGTGATACTACTATTGCTTGTTCTCACTTCTAAATTGCCATAGCAGCAAAGTTGGAGAAGTCTTAGGGTGTGTTCTTGGGGGGCTACAGCTGATGGTTTTTGTGTATATTTTTCAACACTGCAATGGACGACGGAGACATCGAAATGAATGATGCACATAATTTTAAACTCGAAAATCTATTTAAAGAATCCGCTTCAAACAGCCCATTTCGATGTTTATCCTTTTGAGAAGTCAAAAATCAAAAGCAAAAACCAAAATTTGAACGGTAGAAGATTTGACCTGACCAGAACCACATACTGGCATGGGATGAATGGGTGTACAATGGTCGTGCAAAACCAACCTTGAGAGATCACACAGACATGACAGGATCAAGTGGAGAGGACTCAGCTCTCAAGGCAGCAGGTATATCCTAGTATGAGTAGGACAAAACGGCACTAACCAAAATGGTGTAGTACTTAGATCAGACATACCGTCGTGGCCTAGTGGCAGACATTGGAACCCAGACTTCATTGCCATGACTTCGAGTAGAATAGGAACTCTCCATGCTAACTCCTAAGAAAATCGATCAGATTTCCAAAAATCTTGGCAATTTTGTACATGCCATGACTTTGGTTGACATTCGGTGTGTGCCCATCGTCCTCTGGAACATGGCATTGATGTTATTTCTTGCGAAAACGCTACCCGTATACGAAACGCGTGCAAGCCACAACCGGACAGCAACTGGCATGCGGGCCACTCCCCCATGAATTTCACTCGGTCCTTTGGTCCCACTTGTCAGTTGGTGTTCATGAGGAGTCCATATGGACATGTAAGAAGAAAAGTCGGTACGTACGTGTAGAAATTGCTCTCGTCTACTTCTCACTGGGGCGTAGGAGCTGTACAAGCAGCTAGCTCAGATGTTTGCTTGAACATGACATGCAAGCAATTTTGGATGAGTTCTTTTGGATCTATAGCTAATACTTTAAATATTTAAATTCTAGGTATTCGTGAGAGATAGTACATACAGAAAAATAGTCGTATGTGATTTTGATCGGTACAGCTAAGCTCAGTATATTTTTTTACTATAATCTTCGTGTTGACATCGTCTTAAAAATACACTGTTTAAAAATTAGTTACTATAGTATATATAAACATAAATCAACTAAAAGTGAAAAAGAACCTAGCCTTTTATAGTGCTTAGAAATACTCGGATTCACCGGAGTGAAAACTATATATACAACCCCTGGACAGCTACTCCATAACAGTGAAAGCTACATATACAACCCCTGGACAGCTAGTCCATATCAGTTTGTTTGCTTAGCTACAACTAATACTGTTGCTTAGTTTAATTCAAGTACTTATGGTGATGCGATCCCCCAGCTTTTAGTCCGTGTTGCATTATTCGAGAGCAGTTGGGAGAGATGCCTCGAAGTGGAGGAAGCCAATCCATCGACATCGATCCATCGCCTCATGTGCGCCTATATACACGCCTCCACGCCCACCCACTCCATCTCTCCCCCAAGCCCCATCGATCTCACTGCTCCTTCCTCCTCCTCCTTGCCGTCTACCTCCATTGCTCTTGCATTTCCATTGCATTGCATCTAGCACTGCTCCTGTTCTTGTTCTTCTCATGTGTCTAGCTCTCCTCCTGCAATCCTAGAGAGATCAATCTTGTTCTTGTGAGACAGAGCTGGATACCACTTCCCCACCCATTATTCCTTAGCCAAACCTTGAGAAAAACCTGCGAAGCATGTAAGAACGCCATCTCCAGTGGTCTCCATCCGAATCCAACCTAGAGAAAAAAAGCACAAAAAATAAGTAGCCTCCAAGTCCCAAAAGCATATAGTGTTGCATATATAGGCGCAACTTAGGCTGGATACACCCCCACTAACCCCTTAGCACAAAATCTACAAAAACCTCCAGATCATGTAATCTTTGTCCACCATCTTTGCTTGCCACCCAACTGAAAGGGAAAAAAACACACAAAAAAAAAGTAAGCAAAAAATCCAGCATGTATCGTTAGTAGTATCAATCAGTCGTAGTCTAGTAATCCTGGAGCCAATCCATCCATTGTTCTAGCATTACCTTTGCAAAAAATCATCAAATCATGTAATTAGTACCCCTCCCAGCTATTTGTACCACACCACTCGTCTAGAAAAAACAAAACAAAAAAAGAGGAAGAAGAGAGCTTCTGGCTTAGCTTCGTGCACACCGGCGATGGAGACGGCGGCGGGGACAACGAACGGGTCGGCGCCGGCAACGCCGGGCACACCGCCGCCGCTGTTCGCGGGGCAGCGGGTTGACTCGCTGTCGTACGACCGCAAGTCGATGCCGCGGTGCAAGTGCCTGCCGGTGGAGGCGTGGGCGTCGCCGCACGCCTGCGTCGTCGAGATCCCCGCGCCGGACGTCTCGCTCACCCGCAAGGTACGCACCCATGCACATGCGCACGTGATCATTAGTATTTTTTTAACTAATCAAATATTAGAACGAATACAAATTAAAATTCTACTCAATTCGGTATGTGATGTGAATATCCTACGACATAATAAAGTTTAGCAAATTGATATCAGTTTTATAGTAATATTTATTTCCCTTGTTCTCTAGTTTATCACATAATCATTTATCATTAGTGTTATTTTTGCTATTAATTCTAGATATATATTGCAACTAAATCAGTTATAAATATACCAAATTTAGCTAAAAACAGCATGCAAAAACTTTATTAAGGAATGTGCCAAATTAAAGCTCACCATGACGACGGTCTCATTGAGATAATCGAAATGCACCAGTAAAGTTATATATATACTACTCCGATACACTCTTCTTTTTTAAGTGACTTTTTTTTACTTTTTATAGTCTACTGTATATGATTTTGACCGTTACTTTTTGATTTTACCTTATTATATACTAATACAATTATAATATTATAAAAGTATTATTAACGACAAATATAATGATATAATTTTTATGTAATTAATTTAGATAGTTTTAAATATATTAATATATAAACTTTAGAATGTTTAACAGTACGAATTGTAAACTTCCACTTTAAAAAGAATGAGGGAGTACCACTAGGACTTCGTAGATTAGAGATTTGACGATTAGAAGCACTGTGATGAAAACATTAACAAGTGAGGTCCGTGTAAACTGTTCACGTAACCTCCCCGTTCACGTCCACACTATCCTGGCCCCTAACCAACCACCGCCACCATTAGCTTGGCTCACGCTTGCACTTTCCCGATTATTCAACCACGTACAAGCCGAAAAAGATGCGGATTTCAGTGATTCTTTTCTTTTTCAGAAATTGATGGGTCTCGGACGTTCGATGCGTATTGAACGTTGGCTTGTGTATCTACGCAGCCTACTCAACTCATTCTTTCCCAATAGTGACTTGCTCATGTATATGCAACATTCTCGCTCGCTCTCGTCTCACCACCTCTCACTCTCTCCTCATTCTTCCCCCTCTCACTCTCTTCCTCTCTCCCGATGATACATGCTCTCTCCCGACGATATCTGACCTCATGTACGGCGACGAACACAAGCCCAATCACCCCGTCTCCGGTGCCGACGCCGCTGGATCCGACCGCTGCCGTCGACTTCCTCTTCGGGTGTGACACCACCAGATCCGATTGTCCTCGAACATGGCCCCGCTAGATTCAACCGTTGCTATCGGCTTCCTATTTAGCCATCTTCAGGAGCGGCGGGGAGCCTCCAGCGAAGCGCAGCCATGAACCAGGTCAGTGCCTTGTCGAGCTAACATCTGGAGCACACGGCTAGTATGCAACATTTTTTAATTTTTATGTATATAATATTTTGATTTTATGTATGCAACAATCAACAACAACTAATGCAATATAATATTGAGATTTTCACCAAATATTTTTTGTTACAAACATAGTTAAGAAATGTTGCATTCATGAGCACGAAATGTTGCAAGCGACTATACGAAACTAGCGCCCGAATCAAACGTCCGGCGCTAACATCTCCCTTTTTTCAGATCAACATAAAATTCGCACCGGTTTGAAACTTGTGGCCAAGTCTGTCTAAACTCTAAAGAGCATTAGGACAGCCACCCAGATCATAAAATATGCTGCTCATCAGTGGTCAGATCAATCGATGGCCTGCATCCCAACATATAGAACGTTAGAACCACACAAGTCATACTTCAGTACTAGTAGTGAACAGAGTCATGACGCATCTTTTGTTTGGAAAACTAGCAATAACACTGTTGATAAGAAGATGCGTTTTTTCCCACACACAAAAATAAAGAAAGTACAATCATTTTGGTGATATGGTTCTTGGACGTGACATGGGAGGACCATGTACAAAACTCAAAGCTGACTCAAGAATTGCTTCAGCCATCCGTGACGAGAGCGGTCGTTTCGGCCGTTGCGCCGAATCTTTTCCACTGTAACTTATAACTTTACTAGTAAGGTGCCCGTGCGTTGCAACGAAAAATCAAATAAAAGTGATGCATACTATCAAATACGATCTCAAATTGAATAATAAATATCAACTTTTTCTTACGTCATCATGTATCAAACAAAACATACATGTTCATACTTGTAAATAAATTAAGCATAGTTTTATTAGTATATCTTAATATAAAGTTATAAAAAAGTAACGGTTAAAATTATGTAATGAAGATTATAAAAAACGTCAAGTGAAAAAACACGAAGAAAATATTTAACTTCTCCATTTGCAATCTTAGGTGCACGATCTTACCACTATGCAAGTAAAACAAATGGACTTCATTTGCTAAGTTAAAAGGCAGGATTCAAATAGAAACTTGAGGCACACCTCGAGTGAAAGCTTGAACCATCCCCAGACTTACTACCAAAATTGCTGGTATGGAAGTTGTCGGTTGATCTTTTAGCATAACCGGAATCATATCCCTGACCACCATAAGAGACATCAGAAGATGCCCATCGCCGTGATCTGCCACCATACCCTCCACGGCCAACCATCTCTCTTAATTCTTGGGAAAGCAGTTGGTTTGCACCCTCCAAAATCTTCACAAGATCTGAAGCATATTTCGAATCCTGTTCACAGAAGAATGTATAGGCAACTCCAGTCGCACCAGCCCTGCCAGTTCTCCCAATTCTATGGACATAGTCCTCAACACCCGTTGGGAAATCGTAGTTAACCACAACTCTGTGACAAGATTTGGAAAGGATTCAGCGAACCACATTTGAGAAATTTACAGATTAGTAAAAAGAGTCGAACTCTCAAAATTTTAAAAGTGGCAAAGATGAAGTTCCAACCTGATATCTTTTATGTCTAAACCTCGAGCAGCCACATCAGTGGCTACAAGAATTGGGCACTTGCCACTTCGAAATTCACTCAACACAGAATCCCTCTCAGCCTGTGATTTATCACCATGAATAGCAGAAGCACTGTATTGCCATCAGAGGTTTTGAGCCAACTGGTCACACATCCTCTTTGTGGAGCAAAATATTATGATTTTGGATCCAGGTTCTTGTGAACGCAAGATTTCATCAAGTCGTCTCGATTTCTCCATAGGTGTGATAACTTCCACATACTGCAATGCAACATGCAACAAACCACTTCAAAACACCGAAGCAAAGAATATCTCGACCTCGAATCGTTCGTTTCGAGGCGTTGGGGCCGACCACAATCCGTCCAAGCCATCGGCATTAATCGCGCGCGCATTGGTCCAGCACCGTCGCGGGTGAGCGACCACTGCACGGGCTCCTGCGCGGCCCCGTCGCTGGACCGCCCGATGCTCAAGAAACTGAAGAGGCCGCGGCGCTGCTGGCGCTTCTCCGGAGTGAGGCACGCGAGGACGGCTACGGAATGGTCGCCCTGGCGGAGGCGGACGATGGAGAGCGTGCCGGCGCCGAGGTCGAGGCTGCGGTCGGGGTCGATGAGGTGGAGCTGCACACCCGGGACGGCGACGAGGTCTCCTCGATGGTGGCGAGGCGGCGGCGTCATCGGCGGCGTCGGGAAGAGGTTCTCGCGAGCTCGCGGGGAGGTGAGGAAGGTGGGGCAGCGGGGAGGCGAGGGGAGGCGGATCGGGGCGGCGGGGGAGAGCGAGGGGGAGGTGGGCGGCGCGGGGTGGGGGAGGAGGAGGCGGGGGGCGGCGGGGGGAGAGCGAGGGGAGGCGGGGGGGCAGGCGGCGGCGGGGAGAGCGAGGAGACAGGGGAGCGAGGCGCGCGAGGTGGGGAGAGCGAAGAAGGGAAGGGGAGGAGAGGAGGAGGGCGGCGGGGCGGGGGGGAGGAGGAGGGGCGTGGTTGGAGGGTTTTAGGGTTGGCTGGGTGGTGGGAGGGGGAGGGAAGATCCGACGGTCCAGATTAGATGGAGGCTTCGGCAACCACCAACTCCTTCTTTTATAATAGTAAAGATATTTTAAAATTTTAAATTCTGTTTATTTACGAGAGATAATACGTTGAAAAAATAGTCCTTAGTCGGTACGGCTGACTCAGTGCTATAATTTTTTCTATTAACCTCACTTTTTAAAAATATATGTTTGAAAACTAGTTATAGTATAAATCATAAAATATAAGCTATAAGTGGGAAAAAAACACCAAAAATTTGCTAAACACCACTTTTATTCCTAAAGAAAACCTTGTTGCGTTGGAACATTAATCGACTCCACAAACCAAATAATCACGATTCACGAGAATGCTGAATCGATTGCAGATCTACCGCGATTACATTCCCAACGCTGTCACAACCTCGTGGAGTACATCAACAATTGGAAAACATTTTCATGTGCATTATACATTGGACTTGCACGTACGGTGACTAGTACTACAATCTGCAGCAGTGTTGAACTCTGTTAAGCTGACATGAACAAAGCTGAATGGCATGGCATGCGTGCTTGCAGCTTGGCGCGGAGTTCGTGGGCACGTTCATCCTCATCTTCTTCGCGACGGCGGCGCCGATCGTGAACCAGAAGTACGGCGGGGCGATCTCGCCGTTCGGCAACGCGGCGTGCGCGGGGCTGGCCGTGATGATCATCATCCTGTCCACGGGCCACATCTCAGGCGCGCACCTGAACCCGTCGCTGACCATCGCCTTCGCGGCGCTCCGCCACTTCCCCTGGCTCCAGGTCCCCGCCTACATCGCCGTGCAGGTGCTCAGCTCCATCTGCGCCGGGTTCGCGCTCAAGGGCGTCTTCCACCCGTTCCTCTCCGGCGGCGTCACCGTCCCCGACGTCACCATCTCCACCGCCCAGGCCTTCTTCACCGAGTTCATCATCACCTTCAATCTCCTCTTCGTCGTCACCGCCGTCGCCACCGACACCCGCGCCGTACGTGACTAACCATGCAACCTGATCGCTGTGTCCACTTGCATGCTCAGATGTTACGGACCGGCGTTCGATCAGTTGTGAAATCTCTCGATCTGTTCTTGCATGCAGGTGGGTGAGCTTGCCGGGATTGCCGTGGGAGCAGCCGTGACGCTCAACATCCTCGTGGCCGGGTAAGTACGCTTCGTCGTACATGCATGTGTCACACTGATCATATATGCGTTCAAGTGCAACGTAGTACATGTGTGTAAATGAGAGGGCATGCATACAGGCCGACGACGGGAGGGTCGATGAATCCGGTGAGGACGCTGGGGCCGGCGGTGGCGGCGGGGAACTACCGGCAGCTGTGGATATACCTGATTGCTCCCACCCTGGGCGCGGTGGCCGGCGCGGGCGTGTACACGGCGGTGAAGCTCAGGGACGAGAACGGCGAGACCCCGCGCCACCAGCGCAGCTTCCGCCGTTGAACATATACAAACCCCGGCCGGTCCGCGGGTTGCTGATCGATACCACCAGCAACTACTCCAGCAACGTACGGCTGCGTAAGATCAGGTATAAGTATTACGGTTTCCATGCATGCACGCGTGGGCGTGGCGGTGTGCAAGTAATAAGCCCCGTTTTGCTCCGTCCGAAACGGCGTAGACTTGTCCTTTTGTGACGTGTTAATTTGTGGTGTTCGGTCGTACGTACGTGCCAGAATAAAAGGCCACGCGCGATGCGCCGGCTGATGGGCGTCCGGCCGTGTGGATTGATGTACGTAAGACTCCTTAACGTTTGTATCCATCTACGACTTCTCGTTTTACTTCTCCCAAGCTTTCTACCGACCATGTTTGGGTCTGAAATATTGTAGGATGGCGTCTCGTCACGCTATTGCGCTTCTGTGTGATTTTTTTTCCTGCTTATTTTCTCGTGGCGATTTTGATTCGTAAAGCGAGTGAAATATAAGGGTTGGTGATTGGCGATTTTGATTCGTAAAAGCGATTGAAATATAAGGGTTGGTGATTGGCGATTTTGATTCGTAAAAGCGATTGAAAGCAAACGAGAGAAATATAAGGGTCCGAGTTTTGATCACCGACGTCCCGCAGACGAGTGAAATTCTGAGGGTCTCACGTGAGATCCTTCTCATCTACTGTTCATTCATTTGAATTAGTTTAGATGAACATGGATGAGGAGGCCTTCCGTGGGAAGGGGCCTCACAGAAAACAAAAAACGGCAGGGGCTTACGTGTCTGGGTGCAGTTGGGCCTCCGGCATGAGTTTTCTCAAAAGGCTAAACTGCACATTTTAGTTAGGCCTCAGCGTCACACTGCTTGCTAAAATCCGGCCCTGTGGGCATGCACCGGGATTGCGTTATCGTGGCCGTCTTTGGCAAGAGACACGACGGCCATGTCCAATTACCAGCCCAGCTAATTAACTCCAATAAAGCTTAGCCCACGAGATACTACTATACTAGTTCTCAGTTTCTTTCTGCAGGTCAGTGGGGTTCCTTTTCAGTGATGCTTAGGTTTTGATTTAGATTGTTATAGTAATTAATTTTTAAATAGCATATTTTTTAAACTGAGATCTAAAGAAAAATTATAGTAGATATTATACTAAGTTTAGCTATATAAATCAAAATTATATATAACTATTTTACTCTATATACTACCTCTCGTGAATTACTGTCTATTTCACATATAACTATTCTTGGACAGTGTAGTGTGTTGTTGCCTTTCGACAGATGCCTCAGAGCGTCACTTTGGGTAATAAACAAGGTGAAATCTTTATTTTTTTAATTAAATATCTTTAAAAAAAACTAACCAAAAGACAAGTCACTTTGAAACAGGGCCTGACAGGCTACCCTTACGTCCTACAGCCCATGGAGCAGTGTTCCTGAGATAATATTATCTTTTTACTAGAGTCCATGGCCCAAGTTGTCGATGTTAGCCTTCTCTACCTTGGTTTAAGTTTGAAGTTTTGCAGAAGATGATGAAACACTGATTCTCTGTATATACCCTACAGACATGCCTCCATCTATGGAAGGGAAATTGCAGTGGGTGCAGAAAAAATTGAGCATGCTTCCAAGGTTTTTAAAAAACTTGCTCATAGCTTGTCATTAGTTTACTCATTTGTTAATTAGGCGGTAAGTTTGGAAATTGGATGCTAGTGGACCTGGCTGGCAATGTGCCTTTTTTTAAGGTAGAATGTCCCTATCGGCTGGGGTGAATACAGATTAGATAGTACTCAAATTATATTTGCATATTTTTTTCTTAAATTCGAATACAAATCAGACAAATGTTAAATACGAACACGGACCGAACAGATGTCAAATACGAATTTGGATCGAATTATACTCAAAATCGGATCAGATTCAACTATTTTTCGGATTCCAATAATTATTTATCGCCTCTCCTTTTTATAACATGACACCAAATTGTTTTAACATTTTAAATTAATATATAGTTGACTCTAACATATAACTGCACATTAAATGTTGACAACTCACGTATTTGTATAATACAACTTCTGAGAACAGCTTCATATCCGATGGCACAATGAAGTTTAGCAAATTGATACCAATTTTATGGTAACATTTATGCTCCTTTTTCTCCAGTTTATCTTGTAATAATTGATTATTGGTGTTATTTTGTTACTAATACTAACTAATTCTTGATATATTGCAAATGAATCGGTTATAAACATATCAAATTTAGCTAAAAAGAGCATGCAAACAACTTTATTGGATGATGTACCAAAATAAAAAAATAAAAAAAACCAAATTAGAATCCACCATGATGATGGGTTCGCTTATTTGATGGCAGCCATTACGTAAGTCAATATTAAAAAAATAGTAAAATCACTTAATTATTCAAGCATATCATTTAGCCTAGAAATATAATGGCGATAATGAACAATTATGTTGTTGATAGCTCTACAATCTATATATATATTTCAAGTACCATCTTTCTTAAAAGCAAGAATAATAGGAATGGCATAAGGGCTATGACCTTCACATATGTACCCTTTATGAAAAAGTACTTGCATTTTGAATTTTCTTCGTCTCCTCCAGGTTAGTGTGGTATGCCAACCTGTTGGAAAGGGGGGCTCTTAGAACCAAGTCAATTTGGTGCTCAATGCCTTGAATAGGTGGTAAACCAGTGAGCGCTTCCTTCGAAAATACGTCGTCGTAAGCCTGCAAAACTTGATAAACTACACTAGAAAGAGATGTTAAGTTATTAGTAATAATTAAATCTTCTTTGTACAACAAGATAAAGTAAAACAAGGTGAGATCATCTCTCATCTCCATTAGATTAGATTTTATGGCTATCATTACTAACTTATTCTCTCACTCACTTTTTGGTTTTTCCACTCAGTTCTAATATTTCTTTCTCTAACGCACCTGTACCAATACAGGAATTGTACCGAAGGTTGAGGCATCAAATCAGTCACCTGCCATCCTCTAACGCACATCGCACGCCCCACCGAGGGAAACTCACAAGCGTCACGGGCGCGTCCGATTTTTGTTCGTACTGGCATTTTGTTCGAGCATGTGTATGCCGTGCATTCCCGAGTCATGCCAGTGATTTTTTTGAATGCTTGCTTGAGTCCTTTCAAAAAAAAAAGGTTATTTGTATTGGCTGCTTGAGCGCATTGGAACTTCACTATCTTCCCAGAGAATTTGAATAGCTCGATTCAAAACCAAGAGACTTTCCTTGCAAAACAAAAAAAAGAGAGAGAGACTCGATGTGCCAGGTTTTTTTTTCTGCTCCCAGTTGAAGCGAACCTACCAATCGAGCTTGCCTGTGCAGAGCTGCAGTAGTGCTCGGCTCTTGTCCACCTTGGGTGTCATTGCTCGCTAGTAGAGTGCGGATGCAGCTGGAATCGTACCGTGAATCCAAGATCACAAAACTTATAATGGTTCGAACTGCAAACCAAAACGTACTACGATTATGGGTCATACAGTAGTACACTAGCACTATCTATTAGAGCACGGAGGGCACTGCGCAAATACTTAAAGCATAGTACATTGCATGGGGGAACACTTTTTTAAGGGGGTGATTGGAATAGCGATGGCTTTTGGTTTTAATGAAAAAACAACATGATTTTTGAAAAAACATCAGAATGAGTTAGTGGATAGTGTAGTGAATAGTGAAAAAAAGTTGAAGTTAGAAGCTAAACCCGAAAAAAGCCGAAACGATCACCCTCTAAGTACACAAGGCTGACCACGGGCATGCATCTTCTCATAAAATACGTACTTGAGAAAATACGAATGTGTATATGTATTTTTAAATTTAGTGGATAGCAGTGCTGGATATACATTGGTACGCCTGAGCTCTGGCCACAGACCAGCTTCCGATACACGGGAAGCAATGGACATGCACAGTGGGTGGGTTTTTTCGGACAGAGGACTATGATTTTTGGTTTAATTTTTTTAAATTCTGATTGTTGGTGTAGATAGTACGAAGATAGATATTTATGTACGATTTTAACTGATATAGATAAAATTAAAATAATATATGTGCAGTTGATTTATAAATCTATTTTATAGAAATAATCCGTTTAAAAACTGATAACTAATATAAAACCAAGCATGATTGCAAAAGAACCCGCCTACTGTTACCGGGCACCAACTAGAGCCCAACGGCTCCTCCCGATCGCCTCAAACCATCCGATGATCCAATCGTTACCACGAACCTTTCGAAGAAGAGAGGAAAATAAATCAAAAAAGGGGGAAAGAGAAAGGAGAGCGGAGCAGCCCGGAGCGGGAGCCTCAAGCCAGCGTCTCCTCACTTCCGATTCAGATCTCCCCTCTCCTCCCTCCCACCGATCGAATCCGCTCCCGTTCCATTCCTCCCCCACCTCCGCCTCTCCCGATCCCGTCAGCCTCTTCATCACACACACAGGGAGCTAGCGGCGGCGGCGGCTAATGGAGGCCATCCGGAAGCAGGCCTCCAAGCTCCGGGAGCAAGTCGCCCGGCAGCAGCAGGTGAGCGCACCACACCGCACCACACCCACAAGGTTTCCCCGATCCATTCCTTAGGTCGCGGCCCCCGGATTCGTATCCCTTACTCCGGATGCGGTTCTTGGCACGAGGGTCCACCTCGAGATCTTGCGCTGCCGCGAGGCTCTTTAACGGCCGTGCCGTGTTTTCAGGCCGTGCTGAAGCAATTCGGGGGCGGGTACGGCGCGGACAACGTGTTCGCGGACGAGGCCGTAGCGCAGCAGCACTCCAAGCTCGAGAATCTTTACATCTCCACCCGCGCCGCCAAGGTAAATGGGATGGTTCCCTTGCAGTTCTCGGCTCTTAGCAATAGCCCCGCCTCGCGTAGGTCAGCTTATAAATGTAATGCTTTTTCCCTTTTGTTCCAGCACTTCCAAAGGGATATAGTTCGCGGGGTCGAGGGATACATCGTCACAGGGTCGAAGCAAGTCGAAATCGGTAAAAAAACTGTGCCCTTGTTTTGGAATGACACTAAATGCGTATCCAATTTTTAATTTTGAATTGCGGCGTGTAATGTGTGTGGTGGTTTCGCAGGCAATAAGTTATGTGAGGATGGCAAGAAGTATGGTGTTGAGAACACCTGTACCAGTGGTAGTACGTTGTCGAAGGCGGCGTTGAGTTTTGCAAAGGCACGGTCCCTGATGGAGAAGGAGCGGGGGAACCTGCTGAAAGCCCTGGGCACTCAGGTATTGCTTGTCTGTTTCATTCGGGTAACATATATAAACATATGGTTATGTGAGATGAGTTATGATGTGCTACGCTTGTTTCAGCTCTGCATTTATTTAAGTAGACATGGGTAACGGCAAGGAGCTGAGGATTGATGTGCGTCATCATTTCCTTGAGTAGCACTTAAGTTACCGTGGAACAAAAACACTACCATCTTTGCTCCTTTTTTTGTGTCACATGCTGTACTGATAGGGTAGCAATATATGTTAGGATAATTTTGTACTAATGGAATAGCCTGGTAACTTTGTGGTCATTTATGAAACTGAGGTTTTGGAAACTTTTTGCTGATTTCTTTATCTTTTCTTTAGAAAAAAAAGCAAAGTAGACGATAGAAAAGGGGTGTGTGAGATGATTTGCTCTATAAGATTACAACTATAGCTACTCGTTAATGGAGAGTAGTGGCTTGTAAAGCTGCCCTTTTGACCTGTGTTTTCTATTGGTAATATCATATTTTGATGGTTTTATTTTTATTCACGGTAAACCTCACATCTGTCAAAAATGTATCAAGACTAAATTATTCATTTGGCTGTGCAGGCTATTAACTACCTTATTCTGCCATGAATGTCATAACATCCTCGCAATCCAATACTGTCCATTTATGTTACTCATTCTGCATGAACATTTTGTAACTAATGGCTAATATTGTCAGGTGGCAGAACCACTGAGGGCCATGGTAATGGGAGCTCCTTTGGAAGATGCTCGCCATCTTGCCCAAAGATATGACAGAATGCGTCAAGAAGCTGAAGCCCAGGTAATTTCACTATAAAATATACTATCTTTACCTTTATCCGTTGCCTCCATATTGCTTAAACCACATCCATTGTCACTTTTGCTTCTTTTACCAAGCAATCTCTGCATGAATTGGAGTAGGTGAAACTTGGAAGCATACACAGTAAAATGGCATAGCAAAACTATTGTGTTACATTTACACATAGGATTTCACATGGTAAAGCAATAAAACTGCTAAAATAAAGCAGATGGTTTGTAAAATTATCTTTGGTGACAAATGCCATATCTATATCACCAAGTGAACAATTGTTTTATGAGGAAGATACTGTGGATCACTACCCTATGCAACTCATTGTCAGGTCGTCAAATCATGCAAGGCAATAATAGAAGTTATTTTCAGCCTGCTAGACATATCATTATCTCACATTCTGTCCGTTGTGTGTTAAAATCTGATAAATTAATTGAACAATCGTGTGGTATATAGGAACCAGGCGAAATAGGTGAGATACTTGACTAAAATTAAACAATTGTGCTAGTAGCGACCGTTTAGTTCATATTATTTTTTAAGTTGATTTGCCATGTAAGGGTGATGTACAAACTACAAACCCGTAAGAAACTGCATTGTTCAGAAACAGCGCTTCCTTAACCAACTTTTAAACTGGTGGTCTGTCATTTGCTTTTCCTGTTAATTTTTTTTCCCATTATTCAATTATTGTACTATAGATTTGAACATCACTCTGTTATGTTATACCGCCTTCTTTTTGTTGATCCTATAAGAAACTTAGTGTTTGGTAAGGTATCCATGAGTTCTGCAGGGTATTGAAGTTTCAAAACGCCAAATGAAATTAAGAGAGATATCTGGAAATGGTGATATGATTTCAAGGTTAGAGGCAGCTGAGTCAAAGCTGCAAGAGTTAAAATCAAACATGGGAATTCTAAGTAAAGAAGCTGTTGCGGCAATGACTGCTGTTGAAGCCCAACAACAAAGGCTGACACTGCAACGGCTTATCGCGATGGTATATTCTTTCTTTCTTTAGTTGGATCACTTGATTATTTCCTTGTTTGCTTTAAGCTGTACTATTGCTTCACATGACACTTGTTGACTTAACTGAAGGTTGAATCTGAAAGAAGTTACCACCAAAGGGTCCTACAAATTCTAGATCAACTTGAAAGAGAGGTACTGATGGTTTTGTATTGCATCCTGATCATGCTTATACAAAAAAAGAAACCTGTACACCATCGAGAAAGATTTGCTTGGTTTTTGTATCCTGATTCAACATTTTTTTTTATTTTACAGATGGTATCTGAGCGCCAAAGAATTGAAGGAGCACCTCCTCCAGTTGTTGAGAGTTCTATGCCGCCGCCACCTTCTTATGAAGAAGTCAACGGTATATTCATGAGGACTCCAACAGTTGCAGAATTGGTGGAGACAGTGGAATACTTCTTGGCTGAGGTAACCAATTCCCAATTATTGCTTCACCATAATGTACAAGTTTGTAGTTTACTTCTACTTTGTTTTACCCATTGATATTTCCTTGCTGATTGGTATGTATGGTCATTTTTTCTGTCAGGCTATCCAGTCGTACCGAGCTGAGAGTGAAACTGAGCTAAACCTGTCAGCTGGTGACTACATAGTGGTCCGAAAGGTACTGTCTTCTCTTCTCATAGAACATGTGTTTTATCTTAATCCCCCATGCAACACTCTGTTACCAGCAGCTCGAAACTGATTGCTTGCTGAATTTCTGTAGTATCTCGACCTCATTGTCTGCAAATTTGAGTATAACTATACTAAACTTCTGCCGATAACTTGCTTAATCAGGTGTCAAACAACGGATGGGCAGAAGGCGAATGCAGAGGGAAAGCTGGCTGGTTCCCTTATGACTATATCGAAAAACGGGACCGTGTACTGGCAAGTAAAGTTGCCCAGGTCTTCTAGACGTTCATTGAGCCATACATATATATCCCTGGTGTTGTACACTGTGTATTACTATGTTCTTTATATTCGAAAACCGTGATCAGAGAAGAATCCATGAATATTCCTTTTGTTCAGTTCTGTTTGTCAAAACACCTGCCCGTTGGATGGCTTGTTGGTGCATGACCAGCTTTTCTATCTACAGTGACGGATCTAGGATTGTACATTTGCTGGAAGAAGGCTAGATATTAGGAATAACATGAGCTGAATTATAGGATTTATATCTCAGACTGAGCTGAAATTACTTGGGCTATATACTAGTAATTTTTTTACATCCTGGGTTGAAGCTCATGTTGTTCTCTCATGTGAACAATATCAGTTATATCAAACACTGCCAGGTGGGGCCAAAGCCTTATCGTACGAGTTCTAGCCCCTCTCGATCTCTGCGGTTGCGGCTTGCGCTATCCCCTGCTTATATCCCCTCCCTAGTTCGTCGCGTCCTCGGCATTCCGTCGAGCACCATGGCGGCGGCGGCGGTCATCCTCCTCCGCCTCCCACTCGCCCGCCTCTCCTCCCACATCCGCTCCCTCCCTTCCGCTCCCCTCCCACTCCCTCGCCTCCGCCTCTCCTTCTCCCACCGCTTCCTCTCCTCCCTCCTCGCCCCCAGCCACGGCCCCGCCGTAACGGCCGTGGCCGAGGCGGTGGCTGCGCCGGATGAATACGGGGTCGAAGCGTCGGAAGAGCAGCAGGAGGAGACGGTGGCGGCGGAGGCGCCCCCCTCCTTCGTGCTCCCGCGGCTGCCGCGGCCGAAGCTGAGCGTGAAGGAGCGGAAGGAGCTTGCCTCGTACGCGCACGGCCTCGGCAAGAAGCTCAAGTCGCAGCAGGTCGGCAAGGGCGGCGTCACGCCCTCCGTCGTTGCCGCCTTCAACGATAACCTCGAGTCCAACGAACTCCTCAAGGTGTGCCCCCCTTCCCCCTCTCTTATCGTTTAGTTCTTGTTGCAAATTGCAATTAGTCTTACCTAGTTGCCTACATTATTGCAGTATAACATGCTACTGATGTATTCGTTGGGAAAGTAGGGATTAAGGTCATAGTAGGGTTTCTTCGTTAGTTATTACTTATTAGGTGCATCACAACCAAAGTTCTTAGTCCAGTTCAAAACCTATCGCAATCAAGGGTGGCGAATGAAGCCTTTAAATTCAACCTCCCAAATGGTATTTCAAAACTTTCGCTTCACTGGCTAAGTTAGTTTTTTTGGGTCTTAAGTGAGTAAAATAGTTTACAGTCTTGTAGATTAAAATGCTGTGTATGACTATGTATTGGTCTTGTTATGTTGGTAGGTTGGGTTGGGCTGAGTTCTAGAATATCAAGCATTGATTCTTTTGAGATGATTTCTGTTTGCATGTGGAGATTTCAACTTATTATCAGTCCTAGTACTACCACGGACTCTTTAGACACCAAAATTTTCCTGCTCATTTGAAAGTTCTTACTCCTCACAAAAGAATACTGTTCCAATTTTCAAGTCTGTTTTTTTAAGAAGCAGCACACTGTGATAATGTGTAGTGAAGCAATCTAACACCCTTGTGATTAAATATAATCAATAAATCAAAATATTCAAGTTTGTCATGACAATGACATGAAATTAACTTTAGTAGACTCCATGGTCCTGTACTCTGGCCTAGCCGAGCTGGGGAGCCACGCCTGTGTTGGAATTTGGTACGTGTGTGCTTAATTGTGTCTGTGTACACTTCTCATAACTTGCACAAAACATTTCCTCCTTTCCCTGAACCATTTCATGCGCAAGAAGACCAATAAGACTCCTGCAAGATTTGGTGTATCTTGTGCCTTTGCTTGCTTTAGTGTCCCATTCTCTTCAGCTTTCCTCTCTGCTGTTAAGTTGTTCACCAACATTCCCATGCTATAACAGCTAAAGATTCACGGGAACTGCCCTGGAGAGCTACCTGACGTGATATTGCAACTTGAGGAGTCAACTGGATCCATTGCTGTTGACCAAATTGGTCGGTCGGTTATTCTATATAGGCCTAGCAGCAGCAAGATGAAAAAGAGAGAAGAAAGTGCTAGAAATAGTATGAGATTTGCAAGATCTAAAGAAGCATCAGAAGAACATCCTAGAAGCAGTGCAAGCAAGAGATTTGTAAAAAATGGAGATACATTTAGGCCACAACAGAAGAGAAGACCATTACCATCAAGGGGATCGTCGTACAGACGAGGCTAGCAGACACATACGATCGTAGATCTTTTTATCGTCTGGATTTATCAAAGAATCCATGTAAATTTTAGAGCAATTAATTGGATAATGGATATTAGTGTTTACTTTGTGTCAGCTTGCTATGGGTCCTTGTCTCATCAACCACATACTGTAAATTGTGATGATTTCTTCTTACTCAAGTGGAATTTCTGGGTTAATGCATATTAACAAGATACGATCTAGAGCCCTAAAAAATGATCTACATATGAATTTGAAGCCCCACACTGAAATCTGAGATGCCTAACTTATGTGCATATATGACCTATTCCAGCAAATTTGGTGGTTCATCATAGCTTTCGTCCCTTCATCTATGGCATGCATGTGGTCCTTAGAATCTCAAAGAGGAACATCCATTCCTCTCCCTTTTTCTGCTTCTATGTTCGTTAGCATTAAGCTGTAGATGTCAGGTCCGGGCTTTTGCAGACTCTGTAGTTATCTTGTTTGTTTGATGTTTTAACAGGCCTGAGTTATGAGTAGTATCAATGCATGTTATCCAGATCCCTTGAGTCCTGTACCATTCGATGTGAGGGGCCCAACAGCCAACCATCTTAGCAACATCGCCAGGGTTTAGATCATTTGCTGTTGAAAACAAGATCAACGAATACTTGGCAATCCTAATTGCACAGTTGAGATTGAGACATACAATGTGTATATGTGGCTTTCTTGCTACAAAGTGAACTTTTGAAATCTTGAGTTCATTCATAATTGTTAACTTTTTTACTATACTTATTGCACGTTTGTTCATATTAGCTTTTGTTTCTAGTTTCTGCTTGAAGAAGTCAGAAGAACACTCGGCTTCTTAAAGCAACTTCCTCACTCATCTCTTCCGGCTCACTTCGGAGATAAGGTAGAGGGTCACGGACATATCACGTACCTCATTCATCTCGCTTCCATCTTGTGCACACATCTCTCTCTCACCGCTTGCCTTTTCTTCTAAAAGTCACTTCTTTCAGCTATTATTGTTTATTTTTAGCTAAAGGCTATCGGCGACTGCAAATATAAACAGGAGACTACCACCGAAGAAAATTAGAGCCTTTGTGGCCGCGGCCAACATGAACGTGCCTACCACCGAAGAAAATTAGAGCCTTTGTGGTTTGGTAATTCAACAAAATGTTGTCAGTTGTCACAGATAGCCTCTTATCAGATTCCAGATTGTCCTTTTCGCTGCATCGTCAGTTTACCCCCTCTTTGATTCTTCTGTATTTTGTGTTCCCCTCTGCTTGATCTCCCTTGTCGTATCTCCAATTCATGGTTGTTGGTCGGAGTTTTGCTATCTCTGACTTTTCTTTTGTTGTATACTTCGCTCAAAGGTCCACATTTCCTCCTTACATAATCGGATTGTGGTTCCCATTGTTGAAAGGTTCTGTTCGAGTTTATGGCGTTTGGACGTGAAGTCCTAGCAAGGAAGACATATATAAAGGTGACTAATGGGGTGGTCAAAGATGTACTGATCTTTGTGATTGTTCTAAATGACGTAGATCAACACTGGGAGCAAATGGCACCTTTGAGTAGGTGCTGTCAATTTTTGCAAACTCAAAGAATACGTACCTAGATATTTTAAGACTATCTATTGTGAACCTCGCGATTATATATATACACAAATCTTAAAGCACAACCAAAAAGTAAATAGTATTAATTCACCTTTAAAGGTGCTTTAATATTTGTACAATTCACTATTTGAAAGAGTAGAGAATCACCTCTTGATATGTGTGTGTGTATATATATTTGTGCTTTAATATTTGTACAATTCACTATTTACTCTTTAGTTGTGTTTTAAGATTTATGCATGTCTATAGAAGTGAAAAGCATGAAATTACTCCTCATATAAATTTTATTTTTCATAGGAGTAACTGTAGATTATATGAGCAGCAGTAGTACATCATATAGTCGGCCACGCCATTGTTCATCACTCACTGCTAGTTTTAGGCCCTGATCGTTTCGGTTTTTTTCGGCTTCAGCTTCTAATTTTAGCTTTTTTTTCACTATTCACTACACTATCCACTAACTCAGCTACAGTAAAATTTTAGCCAACTACAGTGAAATTTCAGCCAAAAGCTAGAAACCATTGCTAAAACGATCACCACCTCAACCAATGTGCACTGTCCCAAGCTTCAAACTTGAGGTAGAACTCAAAAATAAGACCGCGTGAGCCTGCGATACCAGCAGTCCGATCAGCATGAAAATGAAGGATATTATTGAGCGTTCCAAACTTCAATCGTGTTAGATAGAGCTACATCATATCCGATGTGCCATCAACAGCTGATAAAATCGAGGTGGTCTTCTTCTAATGTAGATTAGCAAAAGTAAAATGCATCTAGTATTATGGAACAAGAAAGCATGTGGATCTTGAAGTATAGGCCACTATGAGAACTATTTTTTTTTTAAAAAAAAGAGAGGTACAAATGGGAGTAGCATCGTATGTATGAACAAAGGCATGAGTTCATAGGTGATGGGACCCTTGCAAAGTAGCAACCAATCACCATTGCAGTCCAAAAAAAAAAAAAACGCAGCCAATGGAACGATGGAGGTAGCACATGTGCATTTAAGGCCTGTTAATACTGGCTTTTGTTGATAGATTTTAGATATGACTGATAGAAGCGGCTAATGAATAGTAGTGACTGATGAATAGTAGTGCATTATGTAAGAAAGACAGTGCAACGAAAGGTACTACAATATTCAGACCGTCACACGACTTACGGAATTGTAATATATTAAAATATAAAATACATTACAATATGTGAAAATATATATTGTAGTGGCCAATGAATACTAATGGTTGATAGAAATATGTTATAGAAGCTGAGAGGTTCATATTGGCTTTGGCTTCGAAAACAGAAACTAATATGAACAAGTCTAATGCTACTAGCTAGCACTTCGGTTAGCCTTTTATTTTCTAAATGGTGGGTTCTTTTGGGCTATGGTTTATTACTTTTGAATGAAAATTTTGAATTATGGCTATTCGTGAGAGAGAGACTCGTATGTGATTTTGGCAGATATTGATGTAGTTGGTATAGTGTCTACTACAATCTACTTGTAGACTCTGTCTTAAAAAGACAATATTTGAAATCTAGTTATTGTAAATAAACCATAAGTCATAAGCCGAAAAAAGGAGCCATTAAAGAAAATGAACTTAAGCCGAAAAAAGGGAGCCATTAAAGGAAATGAACATATAGTAATCGAATATCGAACTAGTACTGTACATGATATTGTTATGAATATTATGTGTATATTCATGAAGCCCAATGAACAGTATATATAGCGAGTACAAGAGAATATTACAAGAGAATATGCCATACACATATAAGAAAATACAAAGCAACTCCTATTCTAACACGTCCTCAAGCTCATAATGGATCACACACACTGAGTTTGGAGAAAAAAAAAATACAAATATTGCACTCTAGTTTGTGGCTTCGTAAAGAAGTCAGCAATTTGTAACTTTGAGAGCACAAATTGTAAAGCAAGCAATTCCACCTGCATCTGTGAGCAAATGTATAAAACATCTGTATCAATGTGCTTAGTAAGCTCATACTTCACTAGGCCACGGGCAATAATAATAGTATATATACTGTCAGACAAAAGAGTTGTAGGTTCCATAGGCACTTCAAAATCTACAAGTAGCCACCTCAACACAATAACCTCTACTATTACTGTTGACATAGCTCTCAACTTAGCCTTGCACTAGAACAGAAAATTGCAGTCTGTTTCTTTATCTTTTAGACAATCAGGAAGGAGCTAAGAAAAATACAGTAAACAGAAAGAAAATAACGATAAGAAGAATCACTAGCCTAAGTCGCATCAGAGTGAGTTTGAGCTAGAAAAAAATAAACAACGAGAGATAGTCTAACGTAAGTAGTGAAGAACTCGAAGAGGATGACTGAGATGAAGTTGGATAGAACAGCCATGAACTAACTCAAAATATGAACAACATGAACAATATCAAGACGAGTGCTTATAAGATATAAGACTCCTAACTAGATAACGATATTGAGTAGGATCATCAAAAAGATCACCATCAGTGACCCGAAGCTGAAGAGTCAGACCAGAACGATCAAGAAGATACATATAGGATGATGGTAGAGTGGCATGTAACTTGTTTTTTTTTTTTGTTAAGTCATGCGTCATGCTTAATACAGAGCGACGCAATCACAGATTATCAACAACTAAACCGAAAACAAGTTATTGGACTTGAGCTCTCATAGTGATATACATGTGATGACCTTGACTCGATTATTATAAATGCTTGAACGGCCGGATAAAATTGGTCGACAAAAAGGTAAGCAGCAGCTTTTTTTCAGGGACCCATGCATTTCTTTCAATATGTTGGATAGATAATTTCCCTATCCTTTATATATTTTGCGAGTACATTTAGTTGCAAGCATTTGAAAATGCCCTTCTTTCTCTACATATCCTTGGGAGAATTAGAATAATCTTGTCTGCTCATTTTGTGAGAGATAAAAGGGGAGTTACAACTGTTGTCGATCCAACATGTTCCTTTATGGATGGTTTGGTAGAGTTGGTAGCCGGAGAGAATGAGATGTACTAGTTTATGGTTTAGTATATCAGTGTGCTTGTAAATTTCTATGGTAATCGAGTACTACACTATTGCTATAGTGTGAAAGAAAGTAGTCCCATTTCTAACACTCGAGCGATAAGGGGTAAAGAAAGTGACTCTGTTTTGGCTGTTTTCACACGGAAAAGTATAGTCCTTGTTGACTTGAAATTTGATGCGTCGATTACGTGGTGATGACGTTGCTGCTTGAGTTGTCCTCGACCCCTCCAGAAAACAAACTGTTGCAAGCATGTCGTAATCCGGGCTGGCATAATTCTAACCAAGCATGAGCTACAGGATCTGTTCTTTTTTATTTTTAACATCGATTTTTGACTTTTGGCTTTTTGCCCTAGGGAGCACGAAGGTGGAGCTAAGGGTGTGGAGCAACACATACCAACGATATCGACCTTGACGTGCTAAGTTTTATATATATATATATATATATATATATATATATATATATATATATATATATATATATATATATATATATATATATATATATATATATACATATGGAATTCAGCTAGTTTCTATCAGATTCATGTGTTCCAACCAGGATGGAATTTGTGGTTTCAAAGTCCATTTACAATACATAAGGGGTAGGTGGGCATGTACATGTCAAGGGTATGGATGAGCTCATAATTAAGCCTGTGTAGTTATCATGGGTTTTGTACGTACATGAGGATTAGGGTTAAAATATTCTCGAGCTACACTCTTCCATACAGGAAAAATTAGAGTAGAAAAAATTGCGGAGAATCATTTGTATCCACTTCGTTTTTGCTGTTCGTCATTCTCATTTCTGCTTAGACGTGTCCCTCCGAAATTCTAGAGAAACAAAGATTGAGAGAGACAGAAGGGAATCTCTTTTTTAATATCATTATTTTTGTAAATAGCTCCATGTAAAAAATGTTTAATTATATTCGAGCCTGTTCTTCATTTTTGTCTTTCAGCACCTTATCTTCTCACACCTCAAGCATCGCAAAACATCAGAAAGAACTATTTAGAACAAAATTTCAAAATAGCGGCGAAGAATCATGCCATTTTGCATCAAATAAACATGTAGATTATTGTCCCTAAAACATACGTAGTTCTTCTACAACTAATCATGCCAGAGAAAATATTGCACGTCTCTAAAATGACAAGTCTCATGGTATTTGGCGTTGTGAAGAAATACCAAAGCTGCTTCAAGAAAAGAAAATGGAAAAAAGATTAAGAAAGGAAATGACAAAACTGATTAGCATTCTCTCCTAAGCCTTCTAAATCAATTATGACAGTGATACTTCCAGGATTCCATGCCAAAAGTTAAAGTGAGGAATTTTTGCAGTACCCTAGCTAGATTATCAGGTCTTGGTAATCGAATGAGATCTCTCTCGCAAGTATTGCGTCAGCATCTCGTAACTAACTGTGAGAGCGTCGCAAGTTTGCAAGGCATGGCTAGCCAGTGATTAGATGCCAATAGCTTCAGTAGTGTTTGGAATAGTGATGGCTGATAACTTGTATTACTGTAGTAGGTAGGCTGATTTTTTTTACTACAACTGAGTTGACTTATTTGGTAAATTAAATTTAAAAATAGAAAAAAATATATTACCTCATCACGGACAATACAAAGAAATACGAAAAAAACAAAACACAAAAAAACAAAAAAAGAAGAAAAAACAAAAACGTGAACAAGGAAAAATAAGCGGAAGCCCAACACCCATCGCGAGACAATCGCGACGCTTAGGCCGCGCTCACGATGGAGTTCAACGGCATCTTCTGGCTGCGGAAACACTATAGCAGGTACTGTAGCACTTTCGTTGCATAGTGTTTTTTTTATTTTTTCGTATTTTTGTGTTTTGTTTTTTCTGTATTCCTTTGTATTGTCCGTGATACGTTAGCGTGCCACTTTTATTTTTGTATTTTTTTAAATTTAATTATGCCCAATAAGCCAACTCAACTATAGTAAAAAATCAGCCAACGATAGTGAAATTTCAGCTAAAAATCAGAAGTCATCGCTATTGCGAACACCCCCTTAGGTAGCGTGTAGGAGAACACACGGTCCCTCCTGAGTGCCGTCGTGACACCTTCTTTGGAAGTGGCGCCCGGGACACCACCACCCATGACAGCAAGGCCGCTGGATCCACGACAATCACGAGGGATAGGCTCGTGGAGTACAGGGGCTATGCTACGCAGAAGGCCAAGGAGGCGAAGGACTGGGCGACGAAGATGTCGGACGCCACCGTGGGGAAGGCTGCGGCATCGAATAAGGCGAGGGGCACCAGGGACAATCGTTTAAAAAAAAGGACGACGCCCGACAAGCCCTCGCTGGCGCCGCCAAGGAAAGTAAGGGCAAGATGAGGAGTCAGGATAGCAAGGGACAGTAATAGGGAAGCAAGGGGAAGAAGATAGAGCTCGTTTCGAGATTAGTGCATTGACAGGTGTCATGATCCTAAACAAGGCCTCTAGAGCTAGCACTTGAGGCCCTCTCCCACTGAATTTTTTTCCTCTGTAGTTAATATGTAGAATTTGTACTGAAGGCCTTGTTTCAAGGTGATAAGGTTTTTCGCTTTTAGCTAAAATAATATTATAGCAGACATTAGCTTTTTGAGGTATTTAATTAAAAAATAAAGAAAAATAGAAAAGATAAAAACACCGTTATATTTCCAACAAAAGAAAAGAAAAAAAGAAAAAGTTGTTTTAAGAAGATTTTTAGAGAGAGAACCTTTTTTTAAGAGAGAACCGATTATAAGTGGATAGAATATGTACCGTTGGCAACACACACCCTTTCACCTGTTTCCTTTTTTTGGCTAATACACTGAATTGCTAATTTGTAGGGCCCTACAATTAATTTGTTAGTGGCTTATCAGGGGCGAAGCTAGGAAAATTTGCCACCGGTGTCAGCTGGGTTACCATACAGGAAGTACTAACGAAAATGAGCAATAAAACAATATCATCGGCTAAAACAGCTATACTGGTCTTAATAGAAATAAGCTACTGCAGTAGCAAGTATATGTTACAGTTTCCCTCTGCGGTTACGATCTTCCATCTTGTGAAAGCGAACTATGACATCATTATTCGAAATTGTGGCTAGAAGTTCTGGCTCAGTGAAGCATACAATGCAGTCATTCATAAATCCATCACCAATGTGATTGCGTAGTATTATCTTCACAATTTTCATTACTGAAAAGCACCTCTCTACTGTTGCAGTTGCTATGGGAACAATCAGAACTAACTTGAGAAGCCGATAGACCATAGGGAAAGCATAATTCTTTTTTGTATCCACCATCACCCTATTAAGCTCAGAAATAGTCTTCAAGTTGGCAAATCTTAAATCGGCTCTCACATTATCAATGTAGATAGGAAGCTCATGACTAAGTTCCTTTAGTTGCTCTGAGTCGAAATCATCTGGGTAGAACTTAGCCAACTCCATCAAGCTCTCAAAATTGAAAGCATCGAAAGAATTCTTAGGACTGAAAGTAGCAACACGGGTAAGTAGATCAGAATTCACCTCATTGAAACGATCATTGAACTCTGTGAGCTACAAGTCAATAATTGGGTTCAAGCAATCATATCTATAGTGTTCATAGTTGGTGCGGTTTGTCTTTTGTCTTGGCTTATGTCGATCAATGTAATCTGCCTCCATGTCCAACTTAGGGATGTTATGTTTTTCACAAAAAGAGAATGTGGTCTCCAATAGAGAATCCCAACCATCATCTCTAATCTTCTGAAAATTCTGCTTGGTCAACTTCACCTCTGTCATGGCCTCTAAGATGTCTTTATCTTTCCTTTGCAATGATAGAGATAAAGAATGTGCATGTCCTAAAATATGCAACATTAAGTGCAAGTGGAACAAAAAAAAAATCAAAATCCTTGAGATAGTCAATCAGACCACGAGCTTGACGTTTCTTTCCATCATTTGGTCCTTCATTTGCAACATATTGAAGCACTTGAATGATTTCAGGGAAAAGATTGTGTATGCTTTTGAGGGTTTTGTAATGAGAACCCCAACGTGTATCTCCGGCTCTTTGAAGGGTCTGCTCTTGATTTAATCCAGTTCTAGTACTTAGTTGTCCAATGCCTATGGCTTTTCCAATTCTCTCCTGCTGACTTTCTCGGATCATATCCTTGCGCTTACAAGAAGCACTGGCCACATTAAGCAACAAAGATATCATGTCAAAGAAATCCCTTGCATCATCATTCTTTTAGCCATCGCAACAATGACTAATCAGAGTGATGAGCAAAGCAATGGACATAATACACCGAGCTATTCTCTTTCATGATTAAGGCTCTTAAACCATTTAACTCACCTCTCATATTACTAGCACCGTCATAACCTTGTCCCCTAACTTGTTTTAAGCTCAACCCATACTTAGCAAACAAACTCATAATGTTGGATTTGAGACATTGAGCTGATGTTTCTTTCACATGAGTAACAGCAATTAATCTTTCCTTTATAACCCATCCTTGTCAACATACCGCAAAACCACTGCCATTTGTTCCTTGCCTGACACATCAGCTGATTCATCTACTAATATACAAAACACATCTCCACCAATTTCTTCAATGATAGATTTAACAATGATCTGCACAGAGAAAACATTAATTTGCGAGATGACACCTGCCATTTGTAAAAGAAAATAACAACCAAATTTATATCTTACCTCAGCGAAACAATTAGCAATATCCCTTTGAATTTCTGGAGACACCATCTTATCATTTTTAGCAGCATTACAATGAATAGCTTTTTTTACTTTCTCATTTTCCTCTGCCAAAAGTAGCAGCAACTCTCGAAAATTTCCCTTATTTTGAGACCTTTCTGATTCATCATGTCCACGAAAAGCCAAACCTTGATGCAGTAAATATCGAATAGCTTTAATGGAAGTATTCAAGCGAATGAAATGGCGCTCTTTAGTGACATCATTATGCTTGTTCAAAGCAATATCAATTGACTGACCAGGCTTCAGTAAATTGTCACATCTTTTCACAGCTGTGTTATGAAAGCTATCACATTTGCTACCTATATGATCTCGAAGCCTGTCTGATTTATTCCAGCTATCCCAACCATCTTTGGCAAATGCATCATTCCCACCTTGGCCCTCATTGCAATCTCTGAACAAGTAGCAATATAAACAAAAAACCTTATCTGTCTTCTCACTGTACTCTAGCCAATCATACATTGTGAACCATTCAAGTTGACAACGACGCAAGCACCATAATCATCTTTTGTGGAAACTTAAAACCAGACGGTGGTTTAAAAGGGCCTCTAATCAAATACTTTCGCCTTACATCATCTTGTAACATTTGGCCAATGTAATCTGATATTCTCCTTCTATCTGCTGGATCATAGGGAAGCTCATCCATATTAACATCTTTACGTGAGAGCCGCGAAGGACGAACAACAATATGGTTGATGTTTGATGCATTGCCATCTCTTCTAGTCCCTGCATCATTATCCTCGTTGTCACCAGCTGCTGGAGATTTCCGTTTCAGGAATCGTTCCATGGTACTTTGATTTACTCTGCCTATAAAATTAGAAAACAAAATTGAACAATATGGAATATGCGAAATGTGCAAGCACGAAGCACCCACAACTAGTTTATCAGTTCCTTACTTGTCATCTTGCCTCAAAGAAAAATCCCACTGCTCGCAGCTCGTATTATGAGAGTACCAATAGAACTATAGAAGCTTGCCTGCCTTATCGATGTGCTGAACAGTCCTGGTGCTGAAGTACAAGAAGAATGTGAGTTGCGGACTTGCGGCAACCAGGAAAATGATCAGGATTGAAACTGATTTAAGCTAAGGAGATGCCTTGAGAGGGAGAAAAACTAAACAAGGAGATGACCTGCTAGAAGTAGTCGGCGCTGCTTGACTGACCGTAACCGAACTCTTTTTTTCACTCAATGACAGGACGCTGCCGCCAGCCACCGCCACCGGCCACTTGCGCCGAGAACGAGAAGTCGAGAATACGAATATACGTATACGGGAAATGAAGCATCGAAGATAGAATACGCTGCTTTGGGCTACAGCTCGCATAGGCCTACATTAAACTGATCTGTCTTTGTAAGTGAGTAGAGATTGCAGAGAGATTGGGCCTTTCTTTGGATTGCTTGGTCAAGCCACCGGGTCAGCCTCATTTTTTGCTGGGGTCAACGCTGGTGAAAATTCCATGTATACAGAGGCTGTTGGCAAACCGTCGGTGTCAGCTGACACCGATAGCTGCACGTAGCTTCGCCACTGTGGCTTATGCCATGAATCGGAAATCCCTACCTTCAGCTATCTATTAGGAGCTTAAGATTTCCATATCTACAATTTAATTTTTAGAATGGTGTGCTCGGTCCACTTTAATTTGCAGAAACAGGCGGCTTCACCATCTTGGATTAGACAAACTAAACACATTCATGAGTGTTTAGTCTAACTTAGAGGTGAAATGGATCGGATATTACTCAAACTACATTCGTATCCATTTTTTCCATTCGTATCCATTTTTTCCCCTTGGATTCAAATACGAATCGGACAAACTTTGGATATAAATACAGACCAGATACAAATTTGGATCGGATTATACTCAAAATTGGGTTAGATTCGACTAATTGTTTTTAGATTTCAATAATTATTTGTGACCTCTCTTATTTAAAACATGGCACTGAATTATTTTAATATTTTAAATTAATAAATAGCTAACTCTAACATGTAACTACACATTAAATGTTGACAGCAATAAATGAATTATTTATCTCACATATTTGTATAATGCAACTTTCGAGGATAGCTTCATATCCTATGACACAATGAAGTTTAGCAAATTGACACATATTTTTATAATAATATTTATACCCCATTTTCTCTAATTTATCACACAATCATTGATCATTGGTGTCATTTTGTCACTAATCCTAATTAATTCTAGCTATATTGCAAATAAATTGGTTATAAACATATCAAATTTGGCTAAAAAAAGCATACAAAAAACTTTATTAGGGAATTGCCAAAATAAAAAACATAAAACACTAAATTAGAATCCACCATGATGTCAGGCTCGTTGAGATAATTGAAATGTATATATAATATGCTCAATTTAGAGGTTAAATACAAAAGATACATATTAGCTAGTTGTTGCTATTAAATTTGCTGAATTCAGATATCTAGCTCCGAATCCACGTCAAGCTATACCGGATTCGCATCAACATCCAAGACTTTGCCAGTTCAACATCTGAATTCAGATATATTTTCTATTCGGATTCGGTAGCCGGATAATCCGATGCCTTTGTGCTCCCGACGCCGTGGTCCTGATTCGCACCCCCGCCAGCGGCCGCCGCCCTCGCCTGTGCGCGCCACCGAACTTTGCATGTCGCGGTGTTCCATGGCAGCTCAAGCTGCTCATCTTCTCCCAGGTATATATATCACTAGTGCTCCGCTAATACCTGTAATGCATTTTGTACTGTCATGGTTGATTATAGATTCCAGTTGCTGGTGTGGTAATCATGTTGTCTAGGTTTAATCTTCTTTGGAAATTTCATTACCGACAAAATCAATTGTTCCGAGATATACCAAATTTATAGCAAGTGAGCTCTTGTTTGTTGTTAGGCCATCTGAGGTTCAGCCGTATTTGCTTTGTTTACACAACCCGGTGTTCTATATGATCATGATGCACAGAGTTTAGCCTAATTGGTGACAAATTTCCATATGCTGTTGCTCTGTATGTAAATTTCAAGATGTCACTACTCGTTGATGTTAGCTACAAATACATATCTCACTGTTACTATACTGCTGAATGTTAGTCACTACAATGCAAAATACATCAGCCACTGGTAATTTGTTTTTGTTCTGAAATCGTAGTCAGTACTCAGCACATGGCAAAATACTTCGGTCACTTGTAATTCGGTTTTGTTCTGAAATCATAGTCAGTACAGTGCACAAAAAAAAAGGAGTGGATAAATTGATATAAAGTTTAGAGTAACCACTGGTAATAAATGTTTATTATATTTCTTTATTCGATTCCTATCATGTTGCTATCCAATGTCAGATTTTACATACATTTCACCTCCCAAACCAGTGGACGTCCGCAGATTAGCATTTCTGAAGCTAAAAATTCCAGGATAGCAATCGAGTCCACCTGGCGGATTTTAATCCGTCTTCCTACTACGTACCACCCTTCCCACTGACAATTGTATTTGCCTACTGGATAATCTCCTCCTAATCACTCCTCTTACAAGAAAAATTAGTCAAAACGAAACTAATGCCTCAACCTAATCTCGCTGCTCAGCCACCTACTCCTCCGACTCTCTCGTATATAAACCCTGCACCCTTCCCCTTTCTCAGCTCTACTCCAGGAGCTTTTTAACACACATCAGCCTAAAACCCCCACACAAACCCAGAAACCGAAAAAAAATGGGGCTTCTTTGAAGGCGGTAGTATCATCCATGGTGGCCTTGGCCAAGATGGCCATGGAGTGGCTGCAAGACCCACTGAGCTGGGCGTTCCTCGCCTCGCTGGCCTTCGTGCTGCTGCGGCTGCGGCGGAGGTGCAAGGCGCCGCTGCCGCCGGGCCCGAAGCCGCTGCCGATCATCGGCAACATGACGATGATGGACCAGCTGACCCACCGCGGCCTGGCGGCGCTGGCGAAGCAGTATGGCGGGCTGCTCCACCTCCGCCTCGGCCGGCTGCACGCGTTCGCGGTGTCGACGCCGGAGTACGCACGGGAGGTGCTGCAGGCGCAGGACGGCGCCTTCTCCAACCGGCCGGCCACCATCGCCATCTCCTACCTCACCTACGACCGCGCCGACATGGCGTTCGCGCACTACGGGCCCTTCTGGCGCCAGATGCGCAAGCTCTGCGTAATGAAGCTCTTCAGCCGCCGCCGCGCCGAGACGTGGCTCGCCGTGCGCGACGAATCCGCCGCGCTCGTCCGCGCCGTCGCGAGGTCCAGCGGCGAGGTCGTCAACCTCGGAGAGCTCATCTTCAACCTCACCAAGAACGTCATCTTCCGCGCCGCCTTCGGCACCCGCGACGGCGACGGGCAGGAGGAGTTCATCGCCATCCTCCAGGAGTTCTCGAAGCTCTTCGGCACGTTCAACATCGGCGACTTCATCCCGTGGCTCAGCTGGATGGACCCGCAGGGCATCAACGGCCGCCTCCGGGCGGCCCGCGGTGCGCTCGACAGGTTCATTGACAAGATCATCGACGAGCACATCACGAGGGGCAAGAATCCCGACGACGCCGACGCCGATATGGTCGACAACATGCTTGCCTTTCTTTCCGAGGCTAAGCCAGCAGCCGACGGGAAAATCGCCGCCGCCGACGAGAACGACCTGCAGAACACACTCCGTCTCACCCGCGACAACATCAAGGCCATCATCATGGTATGTGTACCGAAACTTCCATTACGTAACACCAATTAATTATATATCGCCATCTTCCGCGACAACTTTTACCGTCTTTAGTTAATTTTTAACGCGCACGCGGTAACTCCTGATCAGGAGCGCTAAAGTAGAAAAGGCAAGCGCTTTTTTTTTACCACCAAATCCGTATATTTATCATGATCTACTGATTTATTTCTTGCCCATTATATATGCAAGCATCTACACCACACTATACAAGTCCGAAGCTCTCCTGATGGTATAGCCTTCTCCTACCCCTCACCCTCTCCTCCCTCTCTCTTCTTCGGCGTCAACAGCAACTTCACATCTCTCCTTCGTCTCCCTTTGCCCTCTCCTCCACCGTCGGCGACCGATAGTAACCTCGTCACGCCGCCGTCTCCTCTTCTTCCGCTGTCCCCACCCCACTCACTGTTGGACCACCACCTCTCTAGTATTCCTCTACATTTAGGGGGGCACAATGAACCAGTCATTGGTGGCGGTGCCTTCCTGTCGGTCGCCGCGCGAGAGCGAGGGTGTGAGCATGACAAAGAGTTTGGGAGCAGCGAACAGGAGCAAGAGGGAGCATGAGAGAGAGAGAGGGACCGTTCACGGTTCACCGGGAGTGAGAATGAGCGAGGGAGTGATGGGATTGGGGAACGGTGTTCTGTACAGGAAGAACGAGCGGGGATCGAGAGACAGATAACTGTCCTCGCCGTCAAATGTTTGGATCGAACGGTACGAAGATGGACTGTTGGAAAGGCCGGGAATGGTATATCTTCGGTAGTTTTACTCTTATATATATATATATATATATATATATATATATATATATATATATATATATATATGTATGTATGTATGTATGTATGTATGTATATGTATATGCATGTTTGGCTGGTTGCCTGGTGAGTTGGTGAGCGCAGCGATATCTGGCAATTAAATAGGATGAACAATTGACCACAGACGTGGACTAGTATACTAGGAACACTATACGTACTGGTATTCTGTTTACTAAATTTTATGTTTATCCTGTTTTACAATAGTTGGAAGAGCTAACACAAAGTTTGATCAAGGTAAAACATTGATCTCAAGTATTAACTCTTCGAATTTTTAATAAAAAGAAGTTTTGATGATGCTTTGCACAGAGTTTGGACCATACATGCATGTACTTTGCGCTTTATACAATTATACATACCCACCCTGCATGCACCCTTTTCAACTTTTACGATTTTCACCTTATGACATAGATAATTAGATAAGCTTCGGCCATCTTGGTGCATGTCACCCTCCAAAGTAAAATTAAAGCATCAATTTCTGATCCCAACCGCTAGATCCCCTATATGAACGCACGTAAAATGTCACGGTAAAATGTCATCAATTCCACCCGTATATGAACGCACGTAAAAAACGATCACGACTTCGAAACTTCAGAACAGGTAAGCATCACGCATGCAATACTGTACTGTAACACTTGCTTGTACAAGTACATGATCTACTTCTTGGCTTAATATTATACCTGTCCGGTTACAAAGGAGCGACGCTATAAAATACATGCATAATCATACTAATTTTGGCTAAAGATATTATTTAAAATATATGATTTTGATATATAGAAAATATACGATTGAATTTGTCATAAAAATACTCGCATAATGTTGTATTTTTGCAAGTTTTTTAATATATGCTAAGAGAATTCAGTGGTCAAGCTAGCGCCTTGTTAACTTTGTCGGAGAGTCAAAAACTTCGCTCACCGGAGGGAATAATACGCACAAGTTGACATAACTTGTTCGATCTACGACCTTGACCTAGTATGTCATATAAATGATTTTTTGTGCTAATTAATAAACAAATGTGGTGACGTGGCTGCCTGCATGCATGGACGGTGCATGGTGAACAACGGCGCAGGACGTGATGTTTGGCGGAACGGAGACGGTGGCGTCGGCGATCGAGTGGGCGATGGCGGAGATGATGCACAGCCCCGACAACCTCCGGCGGCTGCAGCAGGAGCTCGCCGACGTGGTGGGGATCGACCGGAACGTGGGCGAGGCGGACCTCGACAAGCTCCCCTTCCTCAAGTGCGTCGTCAAGGAGATGCTCCGCCTGCACCCGCCCATCCCGCTGCTCCTCCACGAGACCGCCGAGGACTGCGTCGTCGGCGGCTACTCCGTGCCCAGGGGCTCGCGCGTCATGATCAACGCCTGGGCCATCGGCCGCGACAGCAAGGCGTGGAAGGACGCCAACGTGTTCCGGCCGTCGCGGTTCGCGCCGGAGGGGGAGGCCGCCGGGCTCGACTTCAAGGGCGGCTGCCTCGAGTTCATCCCGTTCGGGTCAGGCCGGCGGTCGTGCCCCGGGATGGCGCTGGGCCTGTACGCGCTGGAGCTCGCCGTCGCGCAGCTCGCGCACGGGTTCAACTGGGCGCTGCCCGACGGAATGAAGCCGTCGGAGCTAGACATGGGCGACATCTTTGGCCTCACCGCGCCGCGCGCCACCCGGCTTTACGCAGTGCCCACGCCCCGGCTCACCTGCCCCTTGTACTGACCGCGAATTGAAGACGTACGCAGCAATTGTTACTCAACTCTGTTCTTTTTTACCTGCCTTTTAGAATCTGTGACTTTGACCACTACTCAATTTAAAACCATTTAGATTGATTATACAAAAATAATATCACTAGATTTGTGGTTAAAAATACTTTCATAATATTATAATTCTATTGGTATATCTTAGTGTAAAGTTATAAAAAGTAGCGGTGAAAAGTATATCACGGAGATTGTTAAAAGTAAAAAATGTCAAGTAAAAAAGAACAAATAAAGTATTAAGCATGTGTATGGTGTGTATTGTACCGGCTGCAAGGTGAAGAAGGTGTTGATTCTATTAGTGATATGCCATAGAGACAATCATAAAAATGATTGTATCACTTCTATATTTATGATCTTTTGAATAATATGTTATTTTATTCCTTAAACAAATATATTTTATATTGATCAATAAGTATGTGACTTGTTCATGGAACTCTTTAATCATGTTTTAATGTTATTCTAAATTATCATTGAGCTTATGTCATTATATGGAACAATTATGATTTACATATCAGCATATGTATTGATTGTTGATCATGTTTCACGAATCATAAATATGGAGATATCAAATCAATAATATGAACATATGTTAGAGAATATGATGTTGAATTGATCTACTATAAGATATTACAAAAATTGTTATAATATTAAGTGGCATCAGTTGGTCTCATACATAGTGTATGTAGGATCCTTAGACCTAAGATTGTTACGGTTTACTACATGTGTAATAGTTTATTTAGGAATTGTCAAACATTACTCTCTAACTGCGAGTTATAAAGGCAGCTTTCAGGTTTATTATGAAATATACAGAGAAATGTGAGTGATCAGAATGGAATTTGCACTTCTTATATAACAGGAGAGATATATATGGACTTATCGATATGGTTGGATTAAGAAAGTACATGTTCATACCGAATATGGTTGTTAATCACAAGTGAGCAATCTACTACAGGTTCGGGTGAAGGTTCGAGCTATCATAGGATGTCACATTTTTCACATTGAGTTTGATCTGGTATCATGAAGCAAAGAGATCGGTATATAAGCAGTAAGCACTATATATATTCGTCTAATATAATATTTATATATATTTAGGAGTCGTTATATTCTGTTAGAGACCGTTACTGATTTATAGGTCAAAAATGAGTTTTCGGCCTATGGCTAAATATATATGAATCTATGGGATCATACATTTAACGGATCGAAAAGATAAGAGTCTAAATGATAGACACCAAGAAATTCTCCATACTTGTAGGAAACAGACAAGCTCTTAATGAAACCTGAAAACAAATGAACAATGTACATGCAAAAGACAACATTAGAAGTACAACTAAAGAATACGATATAGTATCAACTTGAGCCACAAAACTAGTATGATGCTGTCACAGGGAATATGAACTTGAGCCTTGAGGATTACCCTACAAAAAACAATAGACAAGGACTCCCAGGACATGATTTGCCTCAACATTCAAAAGTTTATTTTGGAAGTACAGAACATAAAGCACTTAGGCCCCGCTCGTTTCAGCTTTTTTTCAGCTTCAGCTTCTAGCTTCAACTTTTTTTTCACTATTCAGTAATTTGTTTTTTTCTGATTTTTTAGATTTTTTTGAGCTTTTTTGCATTTTTCTTTTTTTCCCGTGTTCCTTTGCATTGTCCGTGATGGGATAACATATTTTTTCTATTTTTACACTTTTTTAAATTTAATTATGCCCAAAAAGCTAAATCAGCTACAATAAAAAAAAGCCAGCTACAGTGAAATTTCAGCCAAAAGTCAGAAGCCATCGTTAAAACGATCACCCCCTAAATATGGAACAATAGATTAAATTATCTACAAAAATGCCTTATTAAGAAGACAAGCAAAAACAACATAATGCACTAGCATTCATCAGTCCACTCCCTTCCTTTTTCCCGGCACTTTTTGTAATCCAATAGAGCCTATAATTCCAATGAAGTAAAACTTATATTAACACTTCAACAATCTTCTTATGAGATTTATCACATGAGAATTATCTGTACAAGTAATCATGAAAATAAATTCATCCTAAACAAAATAATTACAAGGAAATCCTAGTATAAATGGATAGAAAATTATCATTAACAAAGAGAAAAAACAATATATCATGATATCTGGTCTATTTAAGCTGCAATAGTAATATACTACATGAGATTCTCAAATCTAATAGAAAACCAAAACCATTAGGAAATTTTCCATAACATTACCCACGTACCCTTCTTTGATAGATATTGCTAAGGGCAAAACTAGGCTTAACTCGCTATCAGCATTTTCACCATCACATGAGGCTCAAATTTGACACTAAAATAGTTAAGAAATGGATACTGAAGATACTCACAAGGGGCGAAACTAAGCAATGGAGGCGAGATCGACCGTCTGGATCGTGGATCGGGTGGCAGCGACCGATGATGGGAGCGGATCAAGTAGAGGAGAGGGGAGCCAAGATGAGGGGTGAGCGGGAAGATGTGGGAATAAAGAGGAGATGAGGCAAAGCAAGTACAGGAGAGGGGAGGAGGAGCGGTGAGCGGGGAGAAGGGAGGATGGTGGTGAGCGGGGAGATGTGGGTGGGAGGTGGTAGCCGACGGGCGAGGAGATATGTTGGGGGGAGGCGGCGGATCGGGACAGATATGGGGGCAGCAGCGAATCGGGACAGATGTGGGGGCCAATGGCGGATTAGGAGAAGGGGAGACTTGCTTTGGAAAATTTTTTGCTTTTTAGCCCAAAATTTGAAAGTTTTTTACAAATAGACTCCTGAGAAAAAGATTTTCAAAAATAGACCCCCCGACACGGCGCCAAAACACATGACGCCGTAGGTACATAGCACGGCGCCAAAGCACATGGCGCCGGGGTACATGTTTTAAATACAGTCACACCGTGGCTCCTACGTGGTATAGCACGGCGCAAAAACTCATGGCGCCGTGCTATGTATCCACGGAGCCATACGTTTTGGCGCCGTGTAGGGGGGTCCATTTTTGGAAATCTTTTTCCCAGGGGTATATTTATAAAAAACTTTCAAATTCTGGGCTAAAAAGCAAAAATTGTACCTTGCTTTGCTCAAGCGCATGCGGATCAGAAAAAGGGGAGATGAGATATCAGCTTTGGCTTTTGATTGCCGCTGGTTCTCCCAATGTGCACTTGTGCTATCTCGCTCTCGGTGACTCCATCGACTCAATCGGGCTCACGAGCCACTCGTGAGCGGCTCAGACTTGGCTCGTTAATGAGCTAAGCTGGGACCTTGTCTTGGCTCGTTTGCTTATGATGTGAGCTCAAGCCGAGCTGAGCCAACTTCGAGCTCGAGTAACTCGTGTGCCTTAATCTTTTTTTTTCAGCCCTACTTCCGAGTATACTCTAATAATAACTATAAGATACTCCAAAAATGAGTTTCATGAAAAATTTCATCGAAATCCACTTGTTATAGCATAATTTGTGTATATAGTTCTTTTATATATGGAAAAGGGTATATATCAGAATTAAAGGACTTTGATAAAAATGTTTTCAACCAAATTGCATTAGAGTATCTTAGAATTAGTATTTAAGTATGTCGAAAGTGATAAATAGGTATAACATATTTATTTAAGTGGTATATTAGAAATAGAAATATATACTCCCGAGAGTACAAAAAAGACTTCATATATATATATATATATATATATATATATATAATACTATTATATAATAAAAATCTATGCCATGTGGTTTACAATTGCTAAGAAAAAGAGAATATGCTAAAAAAATTCTGACCCTTTATTTGGTAAAAATTTATGCCAGGTGGTTTACAATTGCTAAGAAAAAGAGAATATACTAAAAAAATTCTGATCATTTATTTTGTGGACCTCCACGTGATGGAGGGATTGAGATAGTAATACATTGGTTAGTGTTCACTCGGCTATACCGGTATAAACTATGATATATGCATTATGAGTATATAGTATAGACAAATATTGCAATAACGAAAGAAAGAGATGATACTAATATAAATGCAACATGTTATGTTATACTATGCTTATTGTTTTGCTATGCAAATATTTGGGAAAGAAAGTTTTGGTCACAAGTGAGAAGTATTGGGAAACAGAGCAGGTATTTACTTTCTTATAATATCTAATATTAAAATATTATAAATAAAGTTCTAAATGATCTATTTTTAAAAAAAGCAAAATCATATATGTATTATCAAATCATTTAAACGGGTTTTAATGATGAGGTCCGCACAGTACACGGACCATCTGGCTAGTTTACTTAAAGCATGGTACTACTAAATATTATAGTAGTCCTTGGTTCCTTGCACAGTTTCACTAGTTTATGCATGCAGTGACTTACACTAACAATCAGTCTAACCGGTACTGAAAGTGACACTAACAATCAGTCTAACCGGTACTGAAAGTGGACGGACATGATTTTGACCACAAAACTCGAGATAGAAGTCATAATGAACGGCTATTTTATTGACTGCTCGTCTGATGAAGCAACCTTTCCTTGTCGAAGATTTGGGAGAAATGGCCCATGAACAAATACAGCAAAAATTCTCAAACCAGAAAGAGCCATGGTCCATGCAGGGGTGTAGGCTACTGCTCTCTGCACATCACTCTCAAATCTCAATTGGCTAGAATCGCTAGCTATATATCCAGCCTAATTCCAAGTACTAGATCTCCCCCAACTCCACCAACTAGTCGGCAATAAGGACGCACTGGCTAACTGATTCTACAAAAAAAAAAAAAACTCAAATTCGTCGATAATAACATCGCTTGTATTATGAACACTGAGTAATTGGTTTTCCGTATATGCTATCCCAGCTAACATCGTACTTAAACGTTATGTCACAGCACAGAAATAGGAGTACTGAATATTGATCATGTCGTAACATTAACATACATACACTCGTACATCACAAGTAGTACTGATCATGAATATTGATTGTTGTGGTTACAGACCAAAGAGAAAAAGAGAGTGTATGATAGTGGAGAGTTAGGTGAGCAATGCTCTCTTGGATCTTTCTCAGGGCTTGCATCACGTATATATATATCCTCGTAGGGATTATCTTTACAATCGTACCCTTACATCGGAGTATCCTTTCTAAGGGCAACTATATCATTGTACATATCTATCTTGGATTTATAATTTCGTAACAGAGTAGTTGGATTTAGGTAGAGGCCACCCCTACAACATTGATCATGTTGGTTCGTCAACACGACAACGTCCTATGCTAAGATGAAAAATGTGGCCAGAAAGAAATTAATGAATGTAGAGAAACTCTCCCAGTTGTGTTGTCAGCGTGACGACATCCAGTGCTAAGATGAAAATTGTTGCTTGAGAAGCTGTGATTGTCAAAAAAAAAAAAAAGGAACGGGCTAGCTATATACCGACTTGCAAAATGTGGAGCTGTTTAATCAGGTTCAAGTACAAGTATATTGTCCTCTTTTTTCTTAACAACTTAAACTTTTTTAGATGAACTGGCCAGTACGTACAATTTAACAATTCAAGTCTCTCTATGGCGAATATAGCATGCTCCAACTTCCGGCCACTGCAGCACTCATGCCTTCCATTTTCTTCCGCTAAGTATGTAGTATCTAACTTTTTGTTCCTATTGTGTACCATGGGTAAAGAACTAGCTACGTTGGTGGAGTCACCGGAGCGGACAGGGACGTCGTGCTGATCGATCATCGCAGGCCAAAAGGGCACACTGGTTGTTAAAAAAGGGAAGGCCAATCAGGGAGGGCAAATCAAAAAGGAAGTTGAATGGAGTAGTCAGCTACGTGAGAGAACCAGTGGTTTGGTCCCCGGCGCCGATGTGACGGCGTTCGATCCGGTGGAGCTCGCAAGCTCGTCCTCACGGACGCCCCGGGTCACGTGTGCAGTGCGGACCCATACGCCTGGAGTCGCTCGTTGGAGCAGGCCACTGGGACGGGTTTTTTTGGTAGTGTTTTGTCTTCCTCAGACCTCGAGAAGCCACTGCAAGATGACTGAGGAGATGTTATTTCAAGATTCGAAGCACATCATCGAGTATATCTATAGAGGATCTTCGGCGTACAAGTCGAAACGGCAGTACAAAGTTATCGAACGTGAAGTAAATTCTATCGACTCTCCTATTATTAATAATCTTTCTGAGTGGTCGGAAGTCATCATCTCTTTTGAGAAAGAGAACTGTTTGATCAATAATGGACAAATGAATCGCGTATTGATGATGGGCTCGATCACGATCGGGAACCGACCTGGTCGAGTCGAAGGGATCGAATAGTTCTCTTTCTCGAAAGAGATGGTGACTTCTGACCACTTAGGAAGATTATTAATAAGAGAAGAGTCGATAGAATTTATCTCACGCTCGACAATCTTATACTGTTGTTTCGACTCGTACGCCGAGGATTCTTCGTAGATATGCTCGATGGTGTGCTTCGGACCTGGAACGACATCTCCTCATCGCCATCTTCCAATGGCTTTTGATCACTCGATTGTCCTACCTCTATAAGGGTATGGAGCAGCTCCTGACTAGAATAGTAATCCTCGAGTTTCTGTTGAAAAGCTCAGCAATTGTGAAGATTGTGTCCTTCCTTTTTGTGAAAGAAGCACCATCTTGATTTATTGTACTTCCGTTCAGAGGCTTCTAAGGAAATATGAGGGTTTCTTTCGTAAGGTCATCGAGCAGATGTGTTCTCCGATCACAAAGAAAGAAGTTCAAAAACTCACTAGATGCATGATGACACTAAATCATTTCATTATTTTACAAGGTACATGGCACATTTATAGAGCTAAACAAGCGACCCGCTGGTCAAATCGGTAACTAAATTGCAATTTTCTTCTTGTTACCGCACACATGCTGCTGCTGGACGAGCCGACTTGAAGTACCTAGTCACCACCAGAGCCTTGTGTCTTAAGTCGGTAGAAAATAGCCTCACGCAGCATTGACCAACGGAATTAACCAGAGTGGTGAAAGTCTTGAACTTATTCGGCTAGCTAGTAACTTTGTGTTCATACTTACAAAAACATCTAGAAGCTGCTACATAAGTCTATTGCCGACATGCATGTGCAACAAGTGTATAAACAACAGTGTCGCGTTCAAGGGATCTTCTCATGAACAAACTGAAACTGCGGCCAGTCAAGCATCTGCCTGTCCTAGATCAGCAGACGAAATGTGTATGATTAGTTATCGTTGTGTCACTGTATCCAGTTCGTCGGAAAGTTTGATACGGCTGGTCATCTTGGCACCAAACCTGATGTAACGCTTGCCTTTTCTGATTTAGTGCGGGCCAACCGCTTGGGTTTGAATTCAGAGTGCGTGCGTCGTTTGCAATCGTCTCCCCGATCTTTTGGGCAACCCGGCTCAGCTCCACAAGCTGCAAGAAGTGTCGGAAAGGCAGGAGAAAAGCTGATGGCGCCATCCATTGATGTCTCCCGCTGAGGGGATTTTATTCGAGTACATTCAGGCCGTGTGAATCCTCCTGCACGGTTGCAACTTTAGCGATCACCTTCTTCATTGTTCCTCTATTCTCTCGCTCTTGCGTCACGCTTTATTCTTCTGCGCTCGTTTCTTGTGCCCTACCTTACGCTGGCATGACTTTCCTACTTATAGTCCATAAGAGCGGTCTAGTGAGATTGTAACCATATAGAAGTTGTGGGTAGTTTTTTGATGAACTTTTGAGATATATGTTTGGTTTTTATAAACTTCTCCACTTGCATGTGGGTTTTTTCTTCCTAAATTCCTTTTTCTATTACTCTAGCTTACATCAATGGTGTGCTAATATTAGCAGCAGCGTTTCTAAAAAATATAACCAGCAGTATAGACTCCTAAATAAGATACCAACAGTGTATCATGTAGTAGCAAAACAATCCTCTTGTTAATAATTTATCGAATTTAATTGGTACTTATTGGCAGCCAGTGATCAGCCGATCAAACAGCTGGCCTCATTGTGTGGACGCCCTTCAGCTGTCCAAGACGCCAAATTGGCTGGTTTGGGTCACCTACTGCATCGGTCTCTCTATGTTGCCTGGATAGCCCATCATACATGTGCTTAGTAATTTCCTTATTTGCTCGTATCATTTGCCTGTGCTTGCTTTTGTAACAAATGAGTCATCTCGGATAATCTTTTTGTCGATGATCGTCAAGGAATACCGTAGCAATACTAATTCATTGGTACGCAATGCTTCTTTCTTATTCTCCAATCCAATCAGCATCACCGCAGGGGTCCGATCTTATTCTCAGCTCAACATGGAAGTAAGCAGCAGGAACCGGGCGCTCGGGGACCAGACAACGACAGAATTTCCTTCACGCCCCACATGTGCATTGGAAGATTCAACCACAGTGCTCCCTAAGCTAAGCAAGTTTTATGTTGTTATTACCTCACGAACCGAAGAAGCACAACCACTCTTGTCTGCATCTTCTCAGTACAAAGCAGCAAGCCAGCAAGTGAAGCGAAGCAGCAGCAGTAAGCAAGCACCAAGGCCCGTACACACAGCCCCTACCTGTTCCTGATTGCTTTTTATGCAACCTGCAAAAGGAGGGAGGGAAACAGACAGGGTCTCCTGGGAATAGGCAGGCAAGCAGGCAGTGGCCACTGCGTCTGCGTGGCAGGAGAGTCAGGGGGCAACGGTATGGAGGTTGGCGGATTTGATGCTGGGACATGGCTAGACTATATTTGTGTACATTAAAATTTTCTATTATGTAAAATAGAAAGTCATATGAATAAGATATCTTAGATCGTTAACACTAGATACACAATACATCGAAAGTAGAGTTGAAACGGTCGGTTCAACGCAGCGCACATTAGTATAGTGAAAGTAGTCTATTGTCCTCTGGCTACCGTCTCCTCGTGATCATCCCGATCATTGTCGCAGTTGTAGCAGCACTTCTACTGAAGTCCACATGTCCAGAGATGAAACACCATACGTCGTTATGTTAGCACCAACACGCACGATAGGGGTTTTGAGAGATAGCAACTAGAGTTTTGATTCATGTGTCATAAGATACATGCCTTAGCCTCGCGTCTCTTTTTATATATAGCCTCTAATTGGACCATTATCCGATATGATCAAATATCGTATCTAACTTGGAAAACCTATGATTATATCTTTATCTAATACAAGTAAAGATCGTATCCTACTCGGAGAGCCTCTGATCGGATCTAATACGAGTAGAGGTTGTATCACACTTGAAGTCTATCATTTGGACTCTTATCGTTCCAACCAGTTAAGTGTGTGATCTTGTAGATTCATATATAGTCGGCCATGGATGAAAACTCCTTTCTGATTCATAAGTCAGTAGCGGTCCTTAGCATGACATAACGACTCACAAATATACATAAAAATTATATCGGACGAATTTATATAGTGCTTATGTACCGATCCTTTGCCTTACAATACCAGATCGAACTCAAGGCAAGAAGCATATCATCTTATGATAGCTCAATTCTTTATTTGAACATGTAGTAGATTATTCAGTTTGTGATTGACTCCTCAATTATATTCGGTATGGTCATGCACTTTCTTAATCCAACCATATCGAGGGGCCAGAGATATCCTTCCTGTTATATGGGAGAGCTAAATTATATCTTGATCGCTTATATTCCTCCACATGTTTCATAGTAAATCCTAAAGTTACATTTATAACTATCCAGTTACGGAGTAGTGTTTGGTGGCCTCTAAGTAAACTATGATACATGTAGGAAACCATGATGCTATCAGATTTTAAGATCCTACAAACACTATGTATGAGATCAACGGATGACACTTAATAATATAATAACTTTCTTAATGTCTTATGATATGTCAATCTAATACTATGTTACCCAATATGTACCGTCCCACGCCACGAGGTCCCCCTGTTGTCAGGTGGCTCTGCCCGTCCGGCCATCCGGCCACCTGCTCGCTCGTCCCGTTCTGGCAGTGCTTTGCACGCAAAGATTTACGCAAGGAGACACATCGATGAGGGTGGTTTTTTTTTTTTTTTGTCTTGTCATGTGCTGACATGCTGTATGCACACTATGGATCCTAAGTGTCTGACATGGGTAGCCTGAAAAAGGACTCGTGGACATGCAGTTCGTGCTTTTTAGATGCTGTAGAGAATATAGGCAGGTGGTCATGTTAAGCAAACATTACGCCAAAAACCGTACAAATGACATATACACGAGTGAGTGATTCATTCAATTAAGGAGCTCTATTATTGCATGGATGTGTTTCGTGGCTTATGAACCCTCGATCTACCAAATCTAAGGTCGAGTTATTGCGTGGATGTGTCCTCCGGCCCGGCCGCGCGCTACGTACCAACCGAAACACCGGTCACCTGCTGCGCTCGGCTGGTCTGGTCTGGTCCTCCCCTCGCGCTGGCGCCCTTGTCCGTTCCGCTGCTCGCTCCTGGCAGCGCTGCGGCAGTGGTGTGGACTCGTCCTCGTCTCCTCTGGCGCCTTTCTGAATTTGGCCGCTGGCGTTTAGCATCGTGTGATCGATACCATGGCCTCTTTTTCCACACATTCCTCTCACTCATGACATATATGTATGTCCGCTGGCACACGTATAACTAAAATAGAAATCTATATTTTTATAAAGCATAGATATACGTTTTAGCTACTGAATATGTTCATACATGCATGTACTCTTCTTTTCTGGGATCTAGCCCGAGGAGATAGATAAGAAATCCTTCATTGGCCTCTTGGAACTGTTGATTTGAAGTTCTTTTTTTAAAAGATGATTTGGAGTTCTTTTTGCGTGTGTTTCTTGATTTATTTCTTTTTTTGACGTGTCTATGTCCAGAATGTTTACTTGTGGAAGTCTTGGGTAAGTTTTTTAGGTTATGACTTATGATTTTTAATTTAAAATTTTGAATTCTGACTATTCACGAGAGAGAGAGTGCGAAGAGATATATTCGCTTATGATTTTAGTCAATATAGATAAAATCAAGACAGTACATATTATAATTAACTTATAAACTCCTTCTTAAAAAGATATTTCATTTAAGAGTTAGTTATCTAGAAAATCAAGCCATATGGCCAATTGAACCCACCTCAACTTTCCTCGTCCTTCTTCTGGATCCACAGGACATGCACATGTTCATGAGTCATGACGCCCAGCACATTTCTGATCATCCCTAGACCCTAGGCATGGTAATGGGCCAGGGCCCAACCCGAATCCTACCCTAGCCCAATAATTCTAATAGACAGCCCAACCCCAAGCATTGTTATATTTCCTTTTCTTGATGTGTGACAGAAGCCAGCTAGTAGCTACTGTGGAGGAGTTTCTAATTAACTTTCCAGCTAGTGCTCCAACGGCCGTATGCACCTGGTTGGCCGGCCAGCTCGACGACGCGCGGTGGCCGCCTGCCGCAGTGACGGGGTGGAGAGGACGGAGCCGGCGGCTAAGAGGAGCAGCAGCGCCAGCCCCGGCAGAACCGCTCAAGCATGTTGAGAAAGGCAACCACGCAAAATTGGAGTTGTTACTTAGGATTTGCCACTCTAGGGTATTGAAGTGATCCATATGTCAACGAATACTTCAAATCATCAGTCAACTTTGTTTTCTTTGTGTAGTTCTGGGCAGGATGACAGAAACACCCCAAACTTATTCAGCAGGTACTTTCTTTGCATACATTAAGGTTCATACCCTGTTCCTGTTGGCCTTTCGTCAAAGTTGGTCAACAATTCGGTTGCTGGTTACTACAACAGTAGATTCTGCAATGGCTGCAAGAGAGGATCTGCATTTTTTTTATCAGCCGTATCTTTGAAGGAAACGTGCAGTCCTTACTTCTTGCAGATAAATTAATATGAGAGAAGTGTTTCTATATTTTTCTTTCTAATAAGATTAATATTAATTTTAAAGCATATGAAAAGATAAGTAACATCTATCTATCATTCATCGTGTTTTAAAAAGTATACAAATTACTGTTAAGAAAAGTATAGAAGCAAATTAATATTGCTGCGCAGCAAAGGTACTACGAGACGTCGAGGCATAGATATCAGCAATTAACATGCACATAATCTATAGAAAAACTTAGGGACTACTAGAAATTTTTTAAGAGTTCAATAAAGACAGTTCAATTTGCGTTGAAATCTTGGAAAACTACCTCGTTCCAAACATGTCGTTGAAACGATGACACCACAAATTGACAAGAGGCGGCGCTACTTCACGAGGTTAGCAACTTGCAAGGGACGGGTGCGGCCTAGCCGACCGGTCTCGTGACTGGATGAACCAGAAGGCCCACGAACTTGGCGCCTTGCACGCCCAGCCCACCCGTGCACACCAGATTGGACTTCACGAACCAAATAGGCCGCGCACACTAGCCGTACCGTATTGTATTTGCGCTACGAGACAACACATTTTGTACACAGAATACATAGCACTTATTAGATGTCACATGCGTCAAGAGTTAATTAATAAATGGGGTTGTCTATTCCTCAATCTCCGGAGAGGAAGAAGAGCTACCACTAGTGATCGAGGGGTTTGGCTTAATTCGTGGAGCCGGTCCAAAGGTGCTTGAGCTTTCCTCAACGTGGATTAGCGAAGACCGGCAAGTCTTCGACATCATGGGAAAACATTGGTTGTCATTGTATTCTTTTATTCTCTCTTATCATTTATATATATTGCTTGTGATTGCTAGTGCTTGTAGTTCATTAAATTGTTCGAGTAAAATTGTTATAATTGAGTAGGGTTATTTCATCTAGTATTCTTGTCAAGTGTTTAAATTGAAATCATTTGTGTATTTAGGCAAGAATTTTAAAACCTTCTATTCACCCCCTCTAGTCTGTAATCCTTGATCCTACAACCATGCCGTGCTATGCCACCCCACCTCACGTCTGGCTAGGCCCAAGTATGGCCCAAAGCTCACCGTGCCGGCGTTCGTGCCGTGCCAGCCCAAGCCCAGCCCGAAGTAACTATATACGACGAAAACAGCAGCGACAATGATGGCGATGACCGCCATCTTCCTTTCTCTCATACCGCCTCGTTAAAAACTAGTTAAAATTGAATTAGTTGTATAAAAACATAGACACACAATGATGTAAATATTTCAAAAAAAGCGAAATTTCGTTGATATTTCCTCCCCCGCCCCGACCTCTCCCTTCTCTGGTTCTCCCCCGGCGCCCCGCTCCCCCTATCCCCTGTCGCCTCCCTCCCTCCCCTCCCTCCTCTGGCCACCTCCCTTTCCCTACGGCTCAACCCCAACAGCAGCCCAACTTCCCTCCCCCCTCCCCCCTCCCTTTCCCCACGGTTCAACCCCGACGGCAGCCCAGCCTTCCTCCCCCTCCCTCCCCCCTCCCCCGGCTGCCTCCCTGTCCCTTCCCTCCCACGGTCGCCTCCCCCCTCCCCCGGCCTCCCTCCTCCCTCCCTCGCTTTCCTCCCCTGGCCACCTCCCCACCTCCCTCCCCCCACGGCTCCACACCGACGGCCTGGCCTCTCTCCCCCCAACCTCCTCCCTCCCCTGGCCGCTTCGGGACCTATCTCTACAAAACATATCCCTTATATATAGCTGGCAAACAGGTGGCAGATGCTCCTTACCCGGGAGGCGCCTTGTCGCTTCAGAAGTTAACCGCTGGATGGCAGTTTGTCGTTAGAGAGACGTGGGAGTGGTTTACCGTAGGACAGTTGTTGTCAAAAAAGATATGGACGAGAACATGTGCGGTTACAGTGCATTGGCGCACGCCTAACTGTCTGGTCAGATTATCCTACTGCGGGTATAGAGCAGTTGCTAGAGACTTAACCAACTAGATGGTCGTATGAGCTCACGACTAGGTAGCCAATAGGCGCGCAACGCCGCCATCTTGTCCTTTGGCGTCATAGCTCGCGCTAACTCCGTGCCGTGTCGATCTTCCATTCGCCCAATCACTGCCGGTCCTGGTTTGGGGGGCGGTGGTAGTGGCCACGCTCCTCGTGACCCAAAATGAACCGGCGGATTGGTGTCTAGTTTGCGGATATCCCGCCTGGCCATGTCTACTACATCCTCCTGCAAACATGCCAAAGCAATTGCAGTATCCAAATCCTGGGGTCTATATAAAACAACAGCCGAACGAATATCGTTACGAAGACCATCCACAAATTGGGTTACAAGGCCCCGCTCGTTTCGGCTTTTTTTCGGCTTCTGCTTCTAGTTTCTGTTTTTTTTTCACTATTTAGTATTTCGTCTTTTTCTAAATTTTTTTAGATATTTTAGGCTTTTTGTATTTTCTTTTTTTCCTGTGTTCCTTTGTATTGTCCCTAATGAGTTAACATGTTTTTTCTATTTTTACATTTTTTAAATTAATTATACCTAAAAAGCTAAATCAGCTACAGTAAAAAAAAGCCAGCTACAGTGAAATTTTATCCAAAAGTCAGAAACCATCGCTAAAACGAGTGCCTCAAAGAAGATGGGGTTCCAAGAAGGGTGGTGAGCCATGAGGTTACGCATCAATTCCGTGAATCGATGGGCATATTCTGCCACGGAATTGGTTTTCCGCAAACGATGAAACTGGCGAACTTGGTCCAGGAATTTCTTGTGACCAAATTTCGCACAGACCGCTGCGGCAAAATCCTTCCAACTAGCGAGTTTTGTATGCGCCTGGGAAGATTGCAACCACCCTAACAGCACTACCCCCAAAATACATAGCGGCAACACTGACCCAAAGATCAGGATGCACTGAGCACACTTTGAAATAAGCCTCACATCTCAGCTGCCAAGCTTTTGGGTTCTCGCCATCAAACATGGGGAAATCAAGTTTGGGCAGTGAGGTAGCAACTCTCCCTGCCCCAGGATTGCTTGCGTCAACTACTCGAGTTGTTGCTCCATGGCGTCACTCTTCTGCTGTGCACGCGTATGGTAGCGTGCTCGCTCCAGATCGAAAGCAAGCTCTCACACCAATTTGTTACGGTCGTAGTTGGCTTGGAGAGTTTTGATCGGAAGATTTAGGGGAGGGGGGGGGGGGTGGGGGAGAACAGAGAGACTGGGGAAGGAGGAATAGATTGGGGATGAATCAGAAGGTGTGTCAATAGCGTATTCTCGATATCCCCTTCAACCCCGCACGCCTTCTACCCTATACTCCACCTCTTACCAGGCACAACGCACAACCCCAACTGTTACATGGGCGAAGCCCGGGCCTTTTTTCACACGGCCCAAATAGAATTGGTGAATTTGTTGTTCAGGCGTTTCTCCCACTGACTCCTCCTCCTGGACTGCAGACCAGACCCTTGCCTTCCGTCGTTGCCAGCTCCAGGGGATCGGGCCGTAACACTTCCATGGGCTAAACAATGTAGCCCGTGTTATGTTGATGGGCGATGTGAGCTCGTCGCCGGACAGGCCCGATCGCCCCGCCCGCTCATTGGTTCGTCCGTTCTCCGCGCCGCACCACCAAAACGTCGCCCTGTGGGCCTCCCCTCCCGGCCGCGAGAAACACCGCGCTGCACGTCTAGATCCGCACCGAGAACGTATCAAACCGTCGCGGCCAGCCTGCCGCGCGACGCGAGAGACTTCCAGGGGAGTGCATGCCGCGCGTGGTGGTGGTGCCGAGCCGAGTCACCCGCACGCGCCTCGCTCGCCTCCACGGCCTCGCGCGCGCGGCTAAGCCAACAAGGCGGCTTGCTAGTTTCTCCCACCGCGCGCGCATCGGGCAGGATTCGGCATGGCCTCGTCGACGCTGAGCCAGACGCAGCGGTACGCGGCGGGGGCCCTCCTCGCGCTCGCGCTCCGCCAGGCGCAGATCCACCAGTCCGTCCTCCTGGGCTCCCACGGCCTCGACGAAGAGCCCGACCCCGGCCCCGCCGCCTCCCTCGCCGACCCCGACGCCCGCGACCTCTGGACCCACGACTCCCGCGGCCTCCTCCGCCCCGTCCTCAGGTCGCCTCCGCTCGCTCTCGAATGCGCATACGCATGCATGCTCCGTCCTCTCATGATCCGGCCGTGAGTACGTACGCGTGACATGGTATGCGTACGTGATGCGTTTGTTTCTCAGGTTTCTTGAGATCGACCCCAAGGCCTGGCCGGGCGTGGAGAAGACGGCCGCGACCTCCGAGCCCAAGCACCACATTGGAGCCGTACGTTCTTGTCAATGCCCGTGAACATCGTCTCGAATTCACCCCATTTGGGCGTAATGCAGGGTGTTTCTTCTTATTGCACGTGCAGTTTCTTCGGAAAGTCTTCGAGGACGACGACGACGACGAGAAGGCCTCGGCGGAGAGATCCGACCAGGAACTCGCGCTTGCCAAAGCCGTCGACGCGATGGCGATGGGCCTGGAGAACGACGTTCGAGCGGACGAGGCGATCAAGCAAGAGATCGCAGGTGGCTCCGAGGACCCGGCCATCGGAGGCGACGGGTCGGCGTTGCGGGGTGGTTGCAGTGCCAAGGATTACCGGAAAATGGCGGTGCTGTACATGCTTCTCTCGGCTTGTGTCGCGGACGTGAACATGGCTGAGGAGGGCATGGGTTCTCCTCGCATCAGGAAGGGCTACGACGCCCGCCACCGCGTCGCTCTCCGGCTGCTTGCGACGTGGCTTGACGTCAAGTGGATCGATATGGTCTGCCCATGCATTCATCTTGCTACTTACAAAACAGCAATGAATTCAATATTAGTTCTTTACTTCTGTTTAGTAATTAGTACCCCATCTATTTCTGTGTGACAACATAGCTGTGCATGTGAAATGTACATCCTAAGAACCGTGATTTTTTTTTTTTTTTGAACGGGCATCCTAAGAACCGTGGTTACCAAACACGATTGCTAACTCCTTTTCTTTCGAATGCAAATTATATGATTTTACTGTGTTAAATGCGTTTTGTTGATCGAACATTCTGGCATTGTAGGAAGCTATCGAGATAATGGTTGCTTGCTCTGCTATGGCTGCAGCAAAAGAGGAAGAACAATCACGTGAAAATGAGTCGCCAAATAGCAGGTGGGAGAATTGGAAGCGTGGAGGAATCATTGGCGCGGCCGCCTTGACTGGAGGAACTTTGATGGCTATCTCTGGGGGTATGACAGGAATTCCTAGGAACCATCTGAAATTGTCAAATTTTGATAAAGCTTTGTGCAATCTGCCCAGGTTGGCTGAATCTTTTCTGCTGGCCTTACAGGTTTGGCTGCTCCAGCAATTGCTGCAGGCTTCAGCGCTCTAGCTCCAACGTTGCACACACTTGTCCCTGTTATAGGAGCTAGTGGGTTTGCTGCTATAGCTACTGCTGCTGGACACACTGCTGGCTCTGTAGCGGTTGCTGCATCATTTGGAGGTGGGCCTGAATATTCTCTGAATACTATATTACTATTTTACACATATTGCCCCCATTAGATCCAGAAGTCTTTGCTTGTTTCAAAAGAGATCCATAAGTCTTTGATTATGAGTAGTAACTTACCATCATCTTTGTTTGGAAATCAGCTGCTGGAGCTGGGTTAACTGGAACCAAAATGGCCAAAAGAATTGGAAGTGTGAGAGAATTTGAGTTCAAAACCATCGGCGAGAACCATAACCAGGGTGTGAGTTTTTGTTCTCTGTGTGTTTTGCACTGTGGTTTATCCGATGCTCGAAAGGGTGAACTGTCTTGGCTTTTAAGAAAAACATAGAATTTAGTCCATTGATCAGATTAACTGGGTCTTCATTAATGTTTTTGTTCTTTCAGCGCCTAGCAGTTGGCATCTTGGTTTCTGGATTTGCTTTTGCTGAGGAAGATTTTTTTAGGCCATGGGAAGGATGGAAAACTAACTTAGAGAGGTACCCGTTTTTTCTAACACACTAGTTGCTGAGCACAAATATCCTTTTATTAGAAGCCCATTCCTTGGTATGTTTCGACGCTTCCATGTAACAAGAAGTCCACAACCATGACTAATCAGATGGCATTTTGACTAAATAAATACCAAAAGTTGGGTTTATGATACAAGAAATTCAGATAACATGGATAGAGGTGAGTTTCGCATAATTCTTTTCAGGAAGAAGCTTGCATTGCATAATTCTCTTCAGGAACTATTGTGGTACAGGTCCGAGGACCAAGGGTAGGACACTCGTCCTTGAACGGCTGGACATACTGTCACTAAGGCTCTGAGGCTTAGTTGAAGAAGAGAGGAAGAAAATAAAAACTTCATTTATTCATTACTTGATTGGAAAAGATAATAATGCTATGCTTATATAGTGCCAATCTCCTAACAATCCAATCTATTCTTTCCAATATAAAAGATAATATTATTAGGATAACTTTATAGCCTATTGTTGCACCACCTTGTACAAGGCTATATATATGAAAGGCACCCCCACATTGTGCATGCGGCGTATTCATCCAAACTCATTTGGTTTCCTACATGGTATCAGACCTAGGTCCCCTCTCGCCCCCACCCACCAAACCCTAGTCGTCGGCCAACCCCGGCTGCGCCGATCGGCCGCCGCCTCTTCTGCGGCGCCGATCCCTCCTCCCTCCGCTGCGCCCCTATCCCCCCTTCCTCTCGGGCCGCGCCGATCCTTCTCCCAACCGCCGGCGCCGAACCCTGCCTCACCGTCGCCCCTTCCCATGTCGACGGACCTCTCGACATCAAGCGGCACTATGGCCTCCACCGGCACGGGCACCCTGCCATCGTCTGGATCAGATGCCGCGCTGCCCGTCTTCGTTGCTCCCTACGCTACGATCGCCATCAAGTCGCACGTCCCGGTGACCCTTGAGTTGAAGCGTCCCAACTTCAACCGCTGGTCCCCGTTCTTCCTCTCCCTGTGCGGCAGGTTCGGCCGCCGCCGCGTCGATGGCACCGCCGCGGCGCGCCGCGAGATCCCGATGGGCAATCACCGACTCCTGCGTCCACGGTGGCTCCTCGGCTCCGTGGCGGACGGCGTCCTCGGCCTCGCCTCGCACCTAAACAGATCGCCGCGGCTCGGGTCGCCATTGAAGCCCTCTTTCAGGCGAACAAGGCTTCCCGCGCTATCTTCCTCGGCCACGAGTTCCACTCCATGACCCAGGGTGACCTCTCCATTGATGAATACTGCCAGAAGATGAAGGCCACCGCCGATGCGCTGCGTGATGTTGGCCACACCGTTCTCGATTCGCAGCTCGTTCTCAACCTGCTGCGCGGCCTCAACCCTCGCTTCTCCAGCACCGCCGACAACATCGCCGACTCGGATCCGCTACCCAACTTCGCCACCGCCCGCAAGAAGCTGGTCCTGAAGGAGCTCCGTCTCGCCAACGAGGGCAAAGTCGCTACCGAGACTGCGCTCCATGCCGGCTCCTCCCCTTGTGGGGCGGTGTGCCACGCTGCCGGCTATGGCCAGGGTGCTGGTGGCAGCGGTAGCGGCTCTGACAGCGGTGGCCAGGGCGGCCGCAATCACAAGAAGGACGGCGGCCGTGGCGGGAACTACCAGGGCGGCGGCGGCGTATTCATCCAAACTCATTTGGTTTCCTACAAATATTTCTAATATATAAGATTCTGTCTCTAACAATGATTTGATAGTTAAGTAATACCGAAATCTACCTAACCAACTACTCTTTTATACTAGGAAATTAATCAAACTACTAAACAGATAACATCGCTACAGCACCCATGCAGTATTATTCACGAGCCACTGCAGTAACGTGGGTACTGTCCACGCACCTGCTAACCTTGGCCCATAACAGGAACAAGCATGCCTTGCATCACTGGTGCGTACTTGTAATTCTCATTGATAATTGGCAGGTACATTCTACAGTGGGAGTCCAAGCATATTATTGCCGTGAGTACAGCAATACAGGATTGGCTGACATCAAGTAATATTCATAATCCACACATATAATGCGCACCCTTTCGCGCGTTCCTTACGTTTTAATGAAAAGTTTGGTTATCTTTGCAGGACTTGCAGTGGAGTTGATGAGGGAAGGTGCAATGCAGACTGTGTTAAGTGGTATAGTTTCAGCATTTGCATGGCCTGCTACCTTGGTATCTGCTGCAGATTTTATTGACAGTAAATGGTCCATAGCTATTGACAGGTGCCGCTATCAACTCTTATATTAGCTAAATTTTGCTGGGTTTTGTGGTTTTCCTTCTATATCTAAGGCAGATTTCTTTAGAGCTGTAGAAAACTGAATACTACTATTCTGAGACTTAGGAGCTCTACTGTATGCACTGTTCAGTCTTTGATTCTTTCTAAACCTCGTTAAATAGACTAGCAATTTTTTCCACTTGATAAATCTACTACATGCTTCCAGGTCAGATAAGGCCGGGAAAATGCTTGCTGAAGTGTTGCTTAAGGGATCGCAAGGAAGCAGGTACTTCTTCCTGCAACCTACTTTATTCAGTAGACCGTGTTTCTGCATGGAGCTAATTTTTCTCACTGGTACCACAACCCCTTGCAGGCCTGTGACTCTCATCGGTTTTTCGCTAGGGGCGCGTGTTGTCTTCAAGTGTTTGCAGGAATTAGCTCTCTCTGGCGATAATGGTACCTGTTAAGCGAACTATCTGTACATATGGAATTTGTTGTTTATTTCTGCTGACATTTTTATTATGAACAGAGGGGATAGTTGAGAGGGCTGTACTGATAGGTGCACCAGTTTCAGTGAAGGATGAGCTGTGGGAGCCTGCCAGGAAGGTATGAGTAGGATGCTTCTGAATCTTTCTTCAAAGCAACTGCGATAAACTCCTCTGGTTGACTTGAAGAGAGTCATTAGCAACTGAACATTTCTTATGTAAAAACTCTGCACACTTCAACCATATTTACCTGAAAAACAAGACACGCGCACAGCACAGATACTCAGAGCTCGGGAACTGTCAGCTGTTTGCATCACTGGCCATGGCCATCATTTTCCTTGCAGATGGTTGCTGGAAGGCTTGTGAATGTCTACTCCACCAACGACTGGATTCTCGGCGTCACTTTCCGTGCGAGGTAAACGAAGCAGAATTATCCCATTCGCACTTGACTTCAAAGCTCCAACGCAAAGATGATCGCCGCAGCTGTTTTGTGCTGATACTCGTTTGTCCATGACTTGATAATTGCTCTCTCTCTCTCTCTCTCTCTCTCTCTCTCTCTCTCTCTCTCTCTCTCATGCAGCCTGCTCACTCAAGGTTTGGCCGGCATCCAGGCCGTTCATGTCCCTGGACTTGAAAACGTAAGTGTGCTTGGCACATTCAACTGACTAATTAAACCTGTCTCTATGCTGCTCCTTTACTTGATTACGTTGTTTTGACTCACAGGTCGATGTTACTGAGCTCGTCGTCGGGCATTCTTCCTACTTGACACTAGTCCAGCAAATTCTGGACCAGCTTGAGCTGAACACCTACTACCCTGTCTTCTCTCCCTGCACGCCCAAGTCGAAATAATTAACCACGCTGTCATTCTGCTACGAGTTTCATGTTTCGTTCGGCAGTGATGCATTTCCAATCGACAGATGAATGCAGTGACAGGATGTAGTAAATAAAGGTGTCTTCTCTTGAAGAAAAAGTACGTGCAGAAGAATTCTTGTATTTTATTTTTCTAAATTTTAGAAACATTTTTTGTTGGCCCGTTCTTTATACACTTCTAAGAATGTTGGCATGTAGCTACACGAGAAAACCAGAGTCAAGACTCGATAAGCCACGCTAGACAGGGGCGGAAACGGGGGGCGAGGAGGGGCAGGCCCTCCGACGTTACTGTTTCCCTTGATTATCCATTAAATATTTTAGTAATTATTTTATAAAGTATTCATTTAGTCTCACTTATGAATGAGGAGAGTTCACTTCTGATTAAATTATCGATATTTATAATCTTTTTGGTAGACATAGAATCAAATTTAAAATAATATAAATATAACTTTCTTTTATATTGTTATGTTATATTTTTCTATAATTATCACTTCCTTGGCAAAAAAAAAATTATCATCTGTTTAGCCCTTCAAATCCTAGCTCCGCCCCTGATGCTAGAGATCTTTTAAAGGGGTACGACAAGCTAACCAGTAAAAGAGATCAAAATTTTCGATACATCTGGCGTAACCGATCAAGGAGAAATTCAAGTGGGCGGACCCAAAATTCAATTTAACTGAGCAGAATGAAAGCTTCACGCTCCAAAAGCGGAGAATCTACATTCGTGGCCGTACATCAGTGGTTGTTTTTAAGCTTAAAATGCCAGTTTAATCATACTCCTGTGCTGATGGATATTTACTAGCAGCCGAGTGGTGCCAAGAAGGTTAAGGTCGCTCGCTTCTATGTTGACTACAAAGTAAATCTTATCAGACTACACAAAAATGTGAGGAACACGAGGTAACTTCACGACGTTTTCCTACCATGGAGATCAACGGTGAACGTACTGGCAAGACGAACCCTTCCTGCAGTAGCCATTCTGGTAAAATTTACATACCCCGCTTTGAGACTGCCCTCTCGACGATCCACCGCTGCCATGATCGTGACGATGATCAGACCTCCTGGGATGATTTGAGCTACCCCGCCGCGATTCACTGCCCTGAGAGTACCTATCATGGTGGTGACTCGACTGACTGCCCCGACTAGAATTACCAGAGGACGAATGCCAACTCCTGTTGTTTTCTAGTGCCTCTCCCCAGCCAGCAGTATTGGCGTTGGTGTTTCCCTGTCTCCTTGGTGCTTCCGAAGAGTATTTGGCTGTTGGTGTCGTTGTTTGTTGACTAGAAGAGTTACGGTTTTGGCTGGCACTGGATGTGGAATTCACCTTTGAACACTCACGAGCTGACGAATGCCAACCTGAAGATTTTCTTGCCCTCTGCGGAGATGAACTTGCCCGTTGCCAACCTGAAGCTTTTCCACTCCCGTCTGGAGAGGAGCTTGATCGTTGCCAAGCTGAAGCTTTCGTGCTCCCATCTAGAGATGAACCTGATGGCTTCCAACCTGAAGCTTTTGTGCTCCCCCCTAGAGATGATTCTGACACTTGACAGTCTGAAGCTTTTGTGCCCCCCTCTACTGATGAGCCTGACAGTTGCCAGCCTGAAGCTTTTGTGCTCCCCTCTAAAGATAAGCCGGCCAGTTGCAAACCTGAAGCTTTTTGGCTCCCCTCTAGAGATGAGCCGGCCAGTTGCAACCCTGAAGCTTTTTTGCTCCCCGTTAGAGATGAACCTGATGCAGAACTTGGTTTTGGTTTTACCTAAACAAGTCAGAAGCAAAATGCTAGTTGGAACATTATGTGATTAGGATTCTCTTGTCAAAAGACGGATCATGTTGCAATTTAACCCTACTTAGATATCTGAAATAGCATTACCTGCTCCAGCACTCCACAACCTGTGGAAGCACTTGAGTTTCTTTTTACCATCTTTTTCTCCTCTGTTGTTGGTGACATTCCAACAGCAGCACTATTTCCTTGGGCTAATATCACCTCCTCTATGATGCACGAAGCATCTTTTCCATCAGCTCCAAGACCTGTAGAATATTACATAAGATCAAACATTGCCAAGCAAACATGGAAAATGACAAAACAAATAGGCATTTTCACTAACCTGAGGAAGGTTGGAGAGCAGGTGTTGTTGAAGACAACGACCACATGTCATTGCTTGGGTCATCTTGCACACCCCACAGAGCAGAATCAACAGCTTCACCTTGATAGTAACTTGGTTCACCCCAAGGAGATAGCGCAATAGGGCTAGAGCATTGTGGCTGTTCTTCCTCAGCTGAAGCTGGTGTGAAATTTTCCAACGGTGTTGCTCTATGCATATTATATGTTCCACAGTTCTGTTCCGTTAAAGATTCAAACACATCAGACACAGCTATTACTTCAGCATCACAGATAGGATTAACAATTATGTTCTCTCTCTTAACTGCTGTAGTATCTTCTTTTAGTTGCTCTGTTTGAGTGATGGAGCCTCCATCTTTTAAATCTCTTTCTTCTAGACATGATGTTTCCTTGAGTGATTGCAAGCTAATAATTTTACAAGCAGGTGGGCAAGATGATTCTGATACAAAAGCTAGTGAAGAGTGGTCGTATGCCTTTGCAGCTGAATCTTCAGGTGCTACTGATGTTGACCCTGACTGGTCCATGGAAGGCTCCTTTAACTCAGATTTTGGAGTTGGACTAGGATATTTACGCTCAAGATCTTGGGTGTCAGGGGATAACACTGGATCAATTTTAGGTTCAGGAGGCCGATTAACTGGAGCATTTGATGCATCAGTGTCACATGTTTTATGCTGATTCATGGTCTCCTCAGTCTTGCTCGAATTAGAAGTACACGTAGATGGAGCTGATTGTGGACTGCAGGCAGGAGCTCCTGACTGGCTAGGCACGCCGGAGGCTGAACTGGAATCTCTGTCTTCAACAGGATTTGTTGGAGAACAGCTTTCAGACTTTGCTGAAGCAATAGAAAACTGAAGTTCATCATGACCAGTGGGGTTTGTTGTTGAACTCCAGCAAGAGCCTTCCTGCTGGTGCTCCGACTTAAAATCTGATGGAGATGAGGTACCAAGAGAAGTGACAAGGTCTCTCTCAGATTGTTGTGGAGTAGGAACAGGTACTTTCTGTGAAACAAAATCCATTTGGGAATTCAAAATTTCTACAGATCCTGCTGGCAGATTATTTTTAGAATCATTATCACTTAGCAATTGCTTCTTCACAGCACAGACATCAGGATGAGGCTCCACATTACTACAACTATGACTCATGCGTAGTGTGGTTGGATTCCACTTACCACCACTGTCCCGACGATTGTTCCATTCATTAATCTTTTCTTGGGGGACCCACTCATCATGAGAACCTGGTGGTCCATATGAACCCGCAGAAGATGGAATGGTGAATGAATAGTTAGCCTGATACTGGGCCTGACTATGCGAAGTGTGAGCATCCTCCAGAGGTTCCCAGCTTGCTGTCGATGGCAAAGTTACACCCAGAATGTTTGGACCCTCTCTTGTTGGAGCAGAACAGTCGACAGACAGGCTAGATAATCCAGAAGAATAGACCATGTTATAACCAATAGGGGTGGAAGAGTTGTTTTCAGCCATACTTGAATTGCTTCTAGTTCTATCTTGTCCAGTGCCTGCCCATGTTGATTTATTACTGTTAGTAACTGGCATAGGCTGAATGAAATCTTTCTGTTGTTTCAAGAGCACTTCAGTCAACAACAGTGAGTTCTCTTCACTCTCAAATGTAAGCCATATTCTCATGTCTCGTGGGAAATAACTTGTCCACTTTGAGAGCTGTGAAAGAGTAAATGGGCCCTGAACATTTCCAGAAGGATCCTTGTAGTGCCAGACTTTTTCTGGCTCCGCATCACTTGATACAACTCCAGATGATGAAAGTGATGCAACTTCACCCACTGTGCTGTTTAAATTAATGTGAGGATGAGGAATATTCCATCCATTTGTTGACTGCAAATTAGCGTTACTTCCTGCTCCTGATCTATGTGTCATGCCCTCTGTAGGTGGACTTAAACTTGTGTGACAACTAGCGTCCAGACATTTCTGTGTATGATTCTGCACAGAGTTTGGTTCTGTCTCTTTTCTTCCTGGAAATAATAGATGTGATCCATTCCTACTTATGGTCCAATCAACTGCATAAAAAGTCAATAAACAAGTTCCCAAAAGATCAATATATACAAGTAGCACACATCGTTGTAGAATAGGAAAAGTCCAGAGAGAGGAAATACCAGCTTTTTTATCATCCCATTCTTCGGCGGATCCATAGTTAGGAACCATATGGGGATCAACATGCACTTCTGGAACTTCATTAATCCTGCGTGCCCTTTCTTCAGGAGTGTTTAGAAGCTGCAACTTTTCTACACACTCTCTGAGTGTATGATACAGTTAAGGATCATACAATGATCAATAGGTGACAGCAGGCCAGTGTTGATGACTTGATGCCAATCATTATTAGTACAGCAACAAATAATTACTAGGTCTGTGCCAGAAAAGCGTCGAGTGACAGGGAAACTGTAGCCTTAAGACTCTTGTGGCTATGACAGAAGTTTGCATAAAAACAAGAGAGGTGCCACCTATTGTGATAAGTGGTGGTTGGGTATGGGTCCGAGGACCGAGAGTAGGGACGTAGGGCACTCACCCCCCTCACCTAGACACCAATAGGGCTTTTCCCTGACGTGGTAGAGAAGCTCTGAGGCCTGATAGCCAAAAAGGCGAGGGATCGCCCTCCAAGCTCAATGGGGCTCTCCCCGACAAACAAGGAGGCTCTGATCTTTTAGCCAACCGGTTGGGGACTAACTTTGGTTTATTCTTGCTTTATGATAACGGGTACAATGTTGCCCCTTACAGGGATGGCTAGACTTCCTAAGAAATCTATCCCTATATTAAGAAAGCTAATCCCTAATAATAAGAAATTTATCCTTAATACATGAAATAAATCTAAAACAAAACAAACACAAATAATAAAGAAGCTAATTATTCTAATCCTAATCTGTGATATGCTTCTCTTATCACGCCATAACACACCAATCACAATATTTTTTTCTAGATAGATTCTGACATCACCAGAGCTACATTAAAAGGGAAAAGCCAGAACATAAATTGTTCGAGACTTTATGGCAGGATAGCTACAGCATGCAACATCTGGAAAGCAACGAATGATAGCTCACATTCACCGAAAACTGCTTTCCAAGATAGCAAATCTGTTGCTAAAAACAGGAAAAAAACACTCGAGGTAACCTAAGAATAGTGCAACATTTCTCAGCATTCAATAAGGATAACAAAAGAATGTGTGAAAGGTAGAGAGATTGGGGCAAACACCACACAGTTAAAGAGCTGGGGTGGCTTGTATATATATTGGCCTGAAGTAGACATACAAGGAAAATATATACATAGAAGGCGCATACATGATAAGGACATATATGAAAGTATATCTAATTATTCTGATACTCTTCACAAAGATAGCAAGTCAATAAGGCCAATACTGTTGTGCAAGGCAAAACGATAGAAAACAAATGCTGCTGCTGGAAAGCTTTTGTAAAAAATGAGTGCTAAAAATTTGCAAACTTGAGTTAAACCCAAGGCAAGGTTATTAAGTCGTAAAGTCGAGTCGAGTTGCTTAGGGGGCAACTAGGGAGGGAGGAGGCTGCACAAGGAGGGAAGAGGGGGGAAGGAGAGGGGGGAGGAGAGGGGAGGAGGGAGGCTGCACTGACCGGAGAAGCAAGGAGGGACCGAGGGAGTCACCGTCGCCGCCAGATCTGCCATCGCAGCCGTCAGATCCGCGGGATCCGTTGCCGCCGCTAGTCCGCCGTCGCCTCCCGCTTCACCGGCGCCAGATCCGCCGTCGCCATAGCCGGATCCGTCATAATCCAAGGGAACGGTGGTGCAGGGCGATGGGGAAGGTGAGGCGTGGCCGAGGGAGTAGCGGCGCACGGCGATGGGGAAGGTGAGGCATGGCTGAGGGAGCAATCGACAAGGGCGATGGCGGCCACTGGTGGAGGACAGACGAGCGGCGGCCACCGGAGAAGACGAGGAGACAGCGAGACGAGGAGAGGATAAGACGGGAGACGAGACTGCGGGAGATAGGAAACGAGACCGCACGCTATTTATCGGCCACACAGAGTTGAGCCAAGCCGACGCGGTAATTTGATTTATGTGGGCTTCAGTCGGCCGACTGGAAACAGGTGATTAGTCGCGTCTAGTCGTAGATTAGTCGTCCGGACTCCCGGCTAGTCGCTCCAGTCGAGTCGGTCTTCCTAGTTGTCCATCCTGTACCGACTCGACGACTAGTCGTGGATTAATCGTGGATTAGTCGACGACTTAATAACAGTGACCATGGTTATCAAGTCATCGCCTAGTCGACGACTAGGCGACAAGTCGGTGGCGCTGGACCAACTGGAGCGGTCGACTCGACTTGCGCAGCCGCCGCCGCCGCCGGATCTGCCACTGTCGCCACCAGATCTGCCGTTGCCGCCGCCGGATCTACCGTCTCCGCCGTCGGATCCATCGCTTCGCGCGCGCCATCTGCCGGATTCGCCACCGCGGCAGCGGATCGCCACCGCCGCCACGAGATCGCCGTCACGCCGCCGGCTCTGGTCGGAGGAAGAGAGGCGATGATGGGCGAGACGAGCGCGCGCGTGTGAGTGGTCGGAGAAGAGAGGCGCGATGGGCGGAGGAGAGGCGCCGGGGTCGGAGGAGGAGAGGCGCAGGCGGAGGTCGGAGCCTCGGAGGCGAGGGGCGAGGTAGTGGATTCGGCGGCGAGGGGCGAGTAGGGATGGCAATGTGTACCCGAAACCCGATACCCGGTGGGTTTTTACTCTATTAGGGCATGGGTCTGGGTCAATTTTCTAACCCATGAGTCTCTTAATAGGCAAAAAGTCTAACCCATCAGGTCTGGTGGGTTCGGGTTCGTTCCTATAGTACCCAAACCCGTAAACCCATAAGTAATATAAACCCAGCAAACCAGCCCATACCGACCCACAACAGCCGGCCTGGCCCAACTAATACATATAAAAGATGTAAACCCTAGCTCACTTGCTCATTCGATCAATCTTCATTCCTCCCGGTTCCACCCCAAATCCGAATCCTCCCGATGGCGGCGCGCGCGCGCATCATCACAACGCACAAATCCATTGGTTTTGCCATCCCAAACCCGTGGGTTAAGAAATTGACTTAGACCCATACCCTAATAGAGTAAAAACCCACCGGGTATCGGGTTTTGGGTACCCATTGCCATCGCTACTTATGTGCTACTCCTACCCATGGGCGACCCATGGGTACCCGTTACCCGAGTGGGTATGGGTCTGGACAAAAATTTGTACCCATCACGGGCATGGGTTTTTAGCGAACGCTCGGCTTTCATGGGCACGGTTTGGGATGGCAAAACCAGCGGTTTGTACCGTTGCCATCCCTAGGGCGAGGCGATGGATTCGACAATCGTGATCCAGTAGTGGTGGGGTTATAAGGAATGGATATTTGCGATTTAGTCCTCTTAGTTTCTAAAATTGCAATAAAATCTTTCTCTGTATATACATATTCGTATAACTAGCGTATAATAGAATAAACAGTGTCTGTCAGTCGACTAGTCGGTCACTAGGAGGGTGGTGTCGACTTGATAACCATGACAGTGAGCCAAGGTACCTAGCAAACCCATGAGAGCATATTCTCGAATATATGTTAAAAAAACTTCAACAAAGAAAATTGTATAATTTCTAAACCCTGCCATAGCACTATCATTAGTACTAGAACATCAAGCTTGTTAACTATACCACTGTTTCAAGTAAAGTTTGCCTGAACAATATGTGTTCTCATGCAAACAACAATTTACCCAATGATAGTTTGCATGCCAATTTTTTAACGGGTTTTGTCTCTGGTAAGCGTTCGCATGCAAAGCTGTGATCAAACATCTGCGAACCAAAAGATAATTTATTCAATCCATACAGTCCACAGAAACACCAGGACAAAGGAAGTAAAAAATCTAACAGTAGCGCAGTATACAAAGTAAAAAAGGATATTCCTTTCTGCATCCAGTTTCACTAGCACGATCACCGAGATGGCTCAGCCTCTGCTTTTCATTTTCCAACCACTGCAAGAAGATTTAATAAAGAATAATAGCTGATAAGTCAAGCTACACATATTCTGAAATAAATCAAGGTCAGCACATAGCCAACTCTCCTTCAATAGTGTTCTACTTACATCATTAACTCGCAAAGATTGGGAGAATTTAGCTTTCTCGTGGATGTCTCTCTGAATTAACAAGACAAAGATATATCAGATCTATGTAATTTGGTGGACTTGGGAATCACATGGATCATCATATGTTAAATCTTGATCAGCAGTACCACTTTTAGTTGGGTAAGACCACACTTCACACTCTGGCGTAAGCGTTTGCATTCCTCCTAAATAAGTACACGCAAACAAACCATTTAGATGAAACAAAGCGCATGAAGAAACTTTTGTAGTGCTATACCAAAAATGAGCAGTAGCAAAAATGCATTTCAGTAGCCATTGGAATTTTTTTAAAAAAAAGCTAGAGACTGGTCTAATATCTTCATTATGGGGTGATTCTGAATGCTCAAGGAATTGAAACAGGATATTGCATCATATGGCCGATAAACGAGAATAAACTTAAGTGGCCATAGCACCATATTGCACATGACTAAATTATAAATGTTATAAATGCGAACAACCTGTCAGATGTATATTATACCTGTGTAGATATACTTTATGTCATCTCGTAGTGATATTCTATCCATCTATAAGATTTGACACTATGGTCTATACTCAGTTTGACTCTCCTATTTGAATTTTTCGTGCTGATTCCACTAGGGAGTACTTGTTGGGAGTTTTTCATAATTTTCTTACTGAACAGGGCACCCTTTCTTAGTTTTCTTGTCCCGGAGCTCATGCCCATAATGGGGTGGCTGAATGAAAGTATCGTCATCTTCTTGAGATAGCTCGTACTCTCATACTTGCTTTTGCGGTTCCACTGCACTTTTGGACTGAGGCTGTTTCTACAGCCATTTTTCTAATCAATATTCAACCCTCTTCTATTCCTCAGGGTGGGATTTCAGTTGAGCATATCTGTAGCAAGACTTTTGATTATTTCAATCTTCACCTCTTTGGGTATGTGTTATGTTCTTGCACCCCGTGAGCGCACCAAGCTAACCACTCAGTCCATGAAATGTGTCTTTTTGGACTATAGTGTTGAGCACAAGGGATATCGTTGTTAGGATCCTGTAGACCAACGGATGCAGATTTCTCATATGTTACTTTTCATGAGCCTCACCCTTTCTATCCTTGTCATTCTCCTTCCTCTACTTCAGCATTTCTTGTTGATCCATTTTCTTTCCTGACTTTTCCTTCCATCCCCATAGTCACCACTTCTCTACCACAATATTTGGTCTCTCCGATGGCCCCCTTCACAGTCGGTGCCTTCTTCGCCACCGGCATCCTCTCTAGAGGTTACTTGTGATCTTATTTCTTCTTACCCTCTCTATTATACTCGTCGTCTGCGAGTTGAGGATTCTTCTTATGTGCCCTCTCTTTTCTAATGCTCTTCATGATTGTCAGTCTATTCGGCCTTCTGAGTGTTTTGGCTTTGCTGCTTATGCCAAACTGACTTCTTACCATGATGCTACTGTTCATCAGGATTGACAGCATGTGATGGCAAAGGAGAGCGCTGCCCTTGAGCATACTGGTACTTGGGATCTTGTTCTTCCTGTGTGTCTTACTCCTATCACGTGCAAGTGGGTATATAAGGTTAAGACCCGCTTTGATCGTTCTCTTAAGAGCTACAAGACTCATCTTGTAGCGCGTTATTTTTCAGCAGAAGCATGGCTATAACTATGATGAGACATTTCTTCATGTCGCTCACATAACCACCATTCGCACTCTCCTTACTGTGGGCTCTGTTCAACAGTGGTCTATCTCTCAATTGGACATCAAAAATGCATTTCTCAATGGCGAGTTGCGTGAGGTCTATATGCAGTCACCCCCTGGGTATTCTGTTGCTAAGGGTATGGTTTGTCACCTTCGCCAATCTTTCTATAGCCTCAAGCAAGCTCCTCGTGCCTAGTTTGATCATTTCTCTTCTGTTGTCGCTGCAGCTGGTTTCTCTGCCAGTACTCATGATTCTGCTCTTTTCATTTACACTTCACCGTGGTCGGACGCTTCTTTTGTATGTTGATGATATGATCCTTACTGGAGATGATTCTTAGTACATCACTTTTGTCAAGAAGCGTATTCATGAGCAGTTTCTCATGTCTGATCTAGGTCCTTTGCTACTTTTTTTGGATTGAAGTTATTTCTACTGCTAAGAGCATCTATCTGTTCTAAGAAAAGTATATCCATGATCTTCTTGATTGTGCCTTTTACTGATCAGCGCACAGTTGAGACTCCCGTGGAGATTAATGTTCACCTTCGCCCCGCTGATGGTGAGCCTCTTACTGATCCTACTCACTATCGTCATCTTATTGGTAGCCTTGTTTATCTTGATGTCATTCGTCTTGACATTTCATACCCTGTGCATATCTTGAGTCAATTTGTTTCTGCTCCCACTCGGGTCCACTATAGTCATCTTCATTTTCGCGATACCTTCATGGAACTATCTCTCGTTGTATTTCCCTTGCTCCAACTCTTTACAGCTCCAGGCACATTCTGATGCAACTTATTCTAATGATCCCTATGGTCGCCGGTCTCTCAGTGCTTACTGTGTTTTTCTTAATGGATCTCTCATTGCTAAGAAGACTAAGAAGCAGACAACAATTTCTCGTTCGAGTGGTGAGGTTAAGTTGCAAACTATGCCTTTGTTGACTGCGGAGGTTACTTGATTACGGTGGATACAAGCACTATTCATAACATAACCAAAGTCAGATGTTGTACAATGATCAGGGTTCGAAAGACAAGTGATTACCAACCGGTAACCGGATTTCCCGGTAGGTACCGGAAAATAAAAAATCAGCCAAGTTTTTCCATAGTGCATTTACATTTATGAGTCTTTTGTGAATGCGTAATGCACCTCCTAAGTTTGTTTAGACCTTTTTGCAATAGATTACCTATTGTATAAGGTAAATATGCTTAGAAACATCCCAAATTCATTTTTTTTTGTGTTTTCCCGGTTTTTTATAGGTTTCTCTAGTTTTTTGGGCGATAACCGACCAATTTTTCCAGTTACTGATTTCAAATTCAAATTTCAAAACTTGAAATTTGACCAGATTTTTCGGTTACCGACCGAGAACCGGTACCAGACCCCACCGAGATTTAGGCCAGTACCGGGTTTTGGAACCTTCACAATGATGATCTATTTCTAATTGTTTAACAGATTCAAGACAGAACTGAGTTACTGGCACTCAACACCTAGGCGGCCGAATTAAAAATGACAGTAGGTGAAAATAAGCAATCATGTATATATATTCGATGTTTAGATGAAGAAAATTATTACCTTAAGCAACAATGATAGCTCTCCATTCATTTATGTTCCATTAAATTTAGAGTGTCACATGTCCTAGATTTTAATAGCTAATCAAGCAAATCAAACATAAAAAATCTGGCCCATCCAGCCAGCCCAAAACTCCTAACCCTACTCATCCTCAACCGCCGCTACTACTCCCTCTTCTCTCTCCATTTCTTCCTCAACCCGTCAACCACTGCCAGTCGATCTCCCCTCTCCTCAGTCGCCCCTGCCCACTTCTCTAGTCGCATCGGCCGATTGATCTCTTCTCTCGGTCACGCCAATCTCCCCTCCCCTCGGTCGCGCCGACCGATCAGCCCTCCCCTCAGTCATGCCGGCCAAGCAAGCAGGCAGATTAGTCGTCAGCGAAGGGGAGGGGAGGCGGAGAAAGAAGCTCACCTGGGAACAAATCCAGCGAAGCAGAGGAGGAAGCTCAGCCAAATCCGGCGAGATGGACGGTGGACAAGTTCGGCGGCAGGTGGGAATCACTAGAGGCGGAGGCTACCAAGCTCTGTAAGTCTTTCGCAAGTCACAACCCTAACTCTGCCTCTCTATCTTGCATTCCCCTTCTTTATCTCGCTGAATACACGCGCCTAGGTGCCGCGCCACCGCCGCGAGCGTATGCCTGGCCGCCGCGCCGAGCTCGCCTTTGACCACCATGCCGCCTAGCCACCTAGACTCCCGCCTAGGGACCAAGGCACGGCAGCCGGTTGCTGCCCAACGCCTAAACGCCGGCTAAGAGACTGCCCAGGCCCCCTTTTAGAACAGTGTTAGTAATATATATCAGTATTTCCTGATTAGCAAGGTTCATGATATAGGGATAGGTATCAAACTAATAAATAAGTGTGCAAGCAGCATATGTCCTTGCATGCATCAGCACAGTTTTTCTTTACCTCTGTGAAATCCTGATTTGAGATCGTATCCATTGTGATAATCTCCTTTTTATCTAAATTCAATATCTCGAGTGCATAATCAGTTGTCTTCTTACCAATACTGTATCGTTCTGCAACTTTATGCGTACCTGCATACAGAATCAAACCCTGGTTAAATGAGGAAATTAGTAGCTCACGTCTGTAGTAGACTAGTAGTAAAAATATTACCAAGAACTTTCACTAGACGGTACATATCTTGCTTTTGGCCAACACCAGAAATTCTTATCCTCACAAAAGCACCAGTAATTTTGTCAGAGAATGAAGCAGCATCATCGATAAGATCCTCAATAAAGCTGCGACGCAAGTAAATTAAATTGATATTATGCATGTCAATGGCTGCATAGCCCTCTAGATTAACCGGTGGTTCTCCTTCAATCTTCTTATGAGTCTTCCTCCTCTTGTCTTTAGTTGCCATCTCAATATATCCTCCGCTGTTTACTTGAGCTGACTCTGGATCAAGGGCTCTTTGGCTATCACCATTTACTGCTGGAGTCTCTTTCACATAAAAATGCATTTCCAAAAGCTTTAACATCTCAAAATGACCAACATGTGGTTTCCTAAACAAACTGTTAAGCCTAGCATCACAAATAATTTGACTTTTTCTGCGAGGATCACGAAGGTTATTCTGCTTTATATACTCAAGCAAAATAACCTGAACATCAAATTGGGAAATATAAGATCTGTCACCATTTCGCATGTGCCCAATGAATTCCAACAGCTCTGGTGAGGCCCATTTCATGCCACCCGGCAAGGTCAACCCTTCACTTGGTACTCTTTTGGGTAAGCTTTTGGCACCTTTAATTGACATATCACATTTCGTTGTAGTAATACCACCATCTTTTTGACATTTCCATCCCCTTTTCCTTGAAGAATTATTCTGTTTTCGTTTTCTTGAATAGCATTCAGAACTAGCATCATGGTCATTGTTTGCATCATACAGTTCATCAGATGACGCCTCTTTTTCTCTCCTGGCAGAAGGACTTGAACAGTCCAACGGTTGTTGGCACTGATTAGTTCTTCCAATGTTAATAAATGCTTCCCTTTAAGGTCCAACCAGTATAACTTGAAAAGATATTCCCAACTATTTTTATCATCAAAATCAACCCTAACCTGGAATAGGCACAATAGATAACAAGTCATATGAAACATTCCGTGTACCTTGTCAACAAAAAGGAGACGAAAATATATCATTTCAAGATTTATACAACTAAACCTAGAATGAAGTATTGTTTGTTACAAGCGGCTCTCTTTACTTTCTTTTGCCCAAGCAAACTTAAGATTAAAATTATTTAAGATTTCAACTTAAAAAAGTAGTATTGTGTGTTTTAGGCAGGCTTCAGCCTAAATATAAGATCTTCCCCCACTGCAAAGGACCAGCCAATGCAGTACCACTGAGCAAGTAAAAAACTATCAAACATTTGCCATCAAGTAGAAAATAAAATTTTTAAGCATTTGCCCTCAGCAAGCTTCTTAAAAGGCATTAAGGTCCGAATTCAGGGTGCAGTGCATCTGTCATTTGAATCCATATCCGTTCCAGACATAAGCTCCAGCTTTGGAGAATCATCATATATTCAGATATGAGTGAAAAAAATGTCGATAAATTTTCAGAAACAGTAAGAGCAAAGTTGTTAACTAAATAAAATAGTGAGCGTAACAAAATAAAGCCAACATCTGAAGAAGGATGCGGTGATTTTGTAATTCCTTGGATCTGCATCTACATAGGCATGAGTACTTGTAGTTTACTTAGTATCTAGTTTATCCAAGTACATGAGGATGGAAATATGTTCATAAGATTAGTATATATTGAGTCTTTTGAAGGTGGCATCAATTCTTCCTGGTTACACATTTCCTTAATTCCTTGTGTTCTACGTTGCGCGGCTACTTCCCAAAATCAACGTATCATTATCTGATATGGCCCCAGTACACGCCAATGTGTATCCTGTCCGTATCTGTGAATTTTCAGTTTTTCAAAAAAATGAAAATAATTCCCAATACTTCAGAGATACTTCTCTGATACCTCTCAACCATAATACATCTGACTTTGAAGGAGATCCTCGAATTGTTGATTTCCATCCCGCAGCCCCTTCTCACCTCACGCCGCCGCCCTGCTCCTCTCACCACCACCACCCCCCTCCGGCCGTCGCCCCTGCTACTCTCGCCCCCCCCCCCCACATGCAGACACAGATGCAGGATCAAATTATTGCTCTTCAGTATGTGCCTTCCGAGTTTCAGTTGGCAGACTTCTTCACAAAGGCACAGACCAGAGTCCAGCACAGTTTTTACCTCTCCAAACTTCATGTTATTGATCCAACATGAGTTTGAAGGGGTGTTAGATATGTATTATATAATATGTGTTTTTACCCTATTGTGTAAGAGGTTTCCTGCATATATATCATACCTGTACGTGTATATATATTGGGCCATTGGCATCATGATGAATACAAATGCTATTCATAATAAAAAGCACATTAACTTGGGGTTTCGAAATGTATTTTTTTTCTAAAGGCTGAGAGCAGGATCTACAAACTTGCTTACATAAAAGGCTTGGGGTGCCAACTAACGATTTTTCAATGCCACACCAGCTTGCTGACATAAAAGGCCTAATTGAACCAAATGTTAAGTTTGAGGACTCAATTGGTAAAATTAAAAGTATGGGGACCCAATTGAAGCTTTCGATTAAATTTGGAACCAACAGTGATATTTACTAAAAATGTATTAAGTTTTCTAAAGTACTGAGAACAGGATCGATGAAGCTTTCCATACATGTGTTTGTATACAAAGCTATAACGCAAGAAACAGAAAAGGAATATAAGGGTTAACAGCAGGGTACCTTTGCACCATCTTCATCTTTGGATTCTATCAACAATATAGTGCCATAGCAAGTATCACAGAAGCCCTTGTTCCCTCTGACACCAAAGAACTTGCCTTGTTTGATGCATCCTTTGCACAGGGAGTACGTACAAGTATAGCACATGTAGTGTACTGCCTTTTCGCAGCTGCTGCATATGTGCCAACCTGACATGTGTGACATCAAGAAACAGGATGTTGTATCAAACTATCGTTTTTGAAGTCAAGCGGTATGTCCATGCGCACATTCATCAATTTACTCAAATAAAATGGTCAAAAGTAGCTAAATTTTGGTTGAGGAGCTTCTTTCCCAATATAATATAATGCCAAAAGAATGTACCCATTTCTCCTCCATAAACGCAAGTACACTAAATCCCTTTCGACTCCAATGTATTCACGGGCTATGATAAAGCCCAGTCACATCAACAGATCATGAAGAATATTTTGGAAAACGTGAGGGCGATTCATCACTAATTGGGCATAAGCTATACTGCTAATTTTGCCCTCTTCTACCAACTCCACTGATGCGGATACGTACATGTCTTACGTTTTTCAGTTAAATATATTTGACTAGAAAGAATTATTGAGACACATTAAATATTATCAGGTAAGCTCATTCTTAACTAAACTTAATGTTATTATTCATAAGAATTAGATATTATTCCATGTTACTATATTGTGCATTTTCAGGTTTGAACGTTGCAGTGACTTTGGAACCCCGAGGGAGGACAAAGAGGGAATACACCATGCAGAACAACTCTATGCGGCAACAAAAAGTCGTGCAGTTGTACCAGACCAAGGCACAAGGATGAACTCATGGGAGGGCTCGGCACCAGGGGATCAACCGAAAGGCAGCACATGTTGAACTCCATGGACCAGCAACCCTACATGAAGCCCAAAAACAAGATCTTGTGTGTTAGCCTCCGACCGGACCCAAGTCATGCATGCGTTTCTAGTCAGCCATGCATTCGTGACTTGAATCAACAAAGCCTCATTAAGTGGCCATGCAATTTATTGGTTTGTTTAGGAAAGAAGATTAATTAAGAGTTGTAATCGGGTTTGCTTGGCTGACTTGGAGTTGAATTCGGACCTGGGCCGAACCGACTTGAAGAAGCCCACCAAGCCATGCGTGGATGTATCAGGTTGGCCGCTGTATATATACGCGCGGTCATCATCAAACAGAGGAGACGAGATATGATATTTTTTTTCATATAATAGATTGATTTGTTTTGAGTTCCTTCATGATGGCCAAACATCATGTGGGAGAATTGGGATTGCTTCTCTAATCAATATCGTTCAACATTTCCGCTTGGAATTGGAAGTACTAAAGGGCTTTGCTTGGTGGTCGTGAAGTCTGGCGTGTGTGTTCTTGCGAATTAAAGAGTGTTCGTTATTGCATTAGCAACGGATGATCACTACGATTCAAGAGAGGGCACGTGAGTATCTTGATCCTACGTCGAGAAGATCGAGCAACCCCATATCATCCGCATCTAGATCGAATCAGATCACATGTGCATGCTGGAGGTGCCCAAGAAGGCAAGACTAGCATATCCAATTAACTTACTTATTGTAGGAGTATAGAAGTTCATCGCTGCCTGCTTATGTACATCTACTTCTTTCAAGAAATTTCCTATGTTTTTAACAGCAGTTTTGGCTGCCATCATCTCAAAAGTAATGGCATGTTAAGTATTATATGATTATACAACAGCCGGGTTCAAATGTGCTTACACTTAGGATTCTACAGTAATGCGTCGTTAAATGGTGCGTGTTTTCAAAGTAGGGTCTACAAAAAAATTGTAGTACAAACTATACCAAGTACAACTGTACCGACCAAAATCGCATGCGACTATTTCACTCTGCGTACTGCCTCACTAACAGACCAGAATTCAAAAACCACAACCATAAGACACAGCCCAAAAGAACCTACCCAACATCTACTTCAGCATTCATACTGTAATCCTATTCAGTGTGCATACTAGAAATGACTAGACATTAAACACTGAGAAGCACGCAAGCAGCAGCCCAAGAGGATGGCTCACCGCAATTCCACTTGCCCCGGGACCGGAAGAACGACTCATCGCGCTTGATGCATGCGGGATGGTACACCTTCGGACAACCCCTACAGCCACAAAAGATGATTTTCAGCTCATCCGAACATAGAGTTCGAACTGCACTACTGCACGCAGAATACAACTGCAGCTGCTAATCCCACACGCACCTCCTGTCGCAAACCACGAGGTTGCCTCCATCAAAGCAGATAAAACACACTACCTCCTCCTCGTCCTCCCTCTTCTTCACTGGCTTCGCCGGCGCAGATGCAGCAACCGCTCCGTCCCTGTTCTTTGGCGGCCTCCCTCTCTTCCTCTTCACCACCACCGGCGCCCCCACTGCCACGACCGCCGCCGGCACCTGCTGCTGGGGCGGGGCCGCGGCCTCCATGATTGCTCCGAGGAACTGCGAGTCATCAAACCGCTCCACATGACAAAGTGGCAGCGGCTCCTTCTTGGGTGCAGCCGCAGCCGGAGGCTGCAGCCACGGAGGTGGACGGAGACACATCCCCACCGGCGGCGCCGGAGGCGGGAGAGGGGGAGAGGGCTCGTTGCGCGGCTGGGGAGGAGCAGGCGGAGTGGGCTCCGGCAGTGGAGGGGGCGGAGGGAGCCGGAGCTCGGGGGGCCACTCGGCCTCACCGGGGGGGAGCAGCTCGGCCGCCGGGCCCGTCCCCCCGTCCATGGATCAGCGCCTCGGGCTAGGGCTCGCGAATCCAGGCCAAAACCCTGACCCTAGCTCGGACGTCTCCCGTCGCCGTCGCCGCGGTCTAATCCGAAGGTGGTAGGTCGGGTTGTTCGAGTGGGTGTACGACTGCGGAGCTCGTGGGAAGACAGCGAGCCAGAGGGAGGGAGCTGCCTCGAAATGGGAAGGACGGGGCAGTAGCAGTATTTGGGGGCCTCGGCACGGGGCTTCCCGAGTAAAATCATAGGGGTTTTGGCGGTTTCGGCGCCTTTGGGGTTCATGACGGTGCGTGCCAGCGCCCGGCGAAGCGACGCATGAGGGCAGCGGCAGCGGTGGGGCGGCGCTTTTCTGTCGTGGTCCCCGGCCTTTTCTCCTCCGGTCGGCGATTGGACGGGCGGGCGGCAGGGGGCGTGGTTGGCTGCGTGAAGTTATTGGGTTCACGGCGTGGTGGCGGGACGTGCTGGCCTGGCCCTGGCCGTGCGTATTTTTGACCTGTGCGGACTCTGGCAGTTCGGCCGGTTCTCGCTGCCGTTTTCGGTTTTCTGCGGACCACGGGTGTTCTTTTTTTTCCTGTGATTTTTGGTTAAAAATTTTAAATTTTAGCTATTTATGACAGAGATTACGGAGAGATATACTCGCTTGCGATTTTAGATGATATATATATTGGGCTTTTAACATGTACTATAATTAACTTGTAGACTCTATCTTAAAAAAATACTCTGTTTAAAAGTTAGGTACTGTAGCAAAAGCCAAAAGCCGTTTTAAGAAGCTGAAAAGAACATGCCCTATGGGTGGTGGCACACCATACCGCATTTGGGTAAAATAATTTTTTATAAATGTATTTTTTGTGAGGTTAATATAAACTTTTATTTTGAATCTATTATTGATCCTTTTCGTTGTCGTCGTCACTCACCTGTTCCTTGCACCGCCGCCGTCTCTCATATACGTGTTGCCATGGTATTTGTGGAAATTGCTCTTACACTATATGTTCACTTCATAATTGTACCATTTTCATGATTCTACTACTATTAATGTCAGTAATAGTATAATTAGCTTCTAATGAATCTGATCTATTAAATTAAAAAGAACACACAACTCACATACACTTTAGGATATCATAAAAGAGCCCGAAAAATAATACTAAACAAAAGGGAACAGGAGGTCTCTAGTCCGCGATCTACATCGTACGAGAATACTTTTCAAAGACAACGAACGTACGGCGACGATGACGCAGAAGCGGCGTACATAAACCGTATCCGAAACCAAGCCAGACACGTACGCACGCACGCCCAGGCGTTGAAACAACGAAACGTGTCGGGTTTCGCGGCCGCGCGGGCGGGGGATGTTACGTACGAGAGAAGGGCGCGACCGGCGACGGCGAGCCGTAAGACCATGCGACAGCGACAGGTCCAGCGGCAGCTTGCGCGCGCGCACGGCAAAACGACGGACGGGAAGGCACGCAGCCTCGCGGTCGATCTGAGGAAGAGGACAGGATTACTGCTGCCCACGCACAAAGAAAGTCTCTGCTCAAGTACACGACGATGTGAAGGCATACTGACACTAGTGAGTACTTCAATAGTTCATGCGTCTTTTTTTTTAAGGATGCGTGAGTTATTACTGGCAACGGCTAGCCATTCCGGCTAACGCCGAGTACCACCAACAGCTGTTAAGAGATAGGGAGTGCCATCAAAGTGAAAGCATCTGCATATGAACGTCTCCAGTTTCAGCTCGAGTCACTCAGAGTCACAGTACAGTACAGGCGCAACCCCACCGCCTGTGACGGTTCAAACAAACCTGCTTCCTGCGCGCCCTCGCATTCCGGAGACTGGCCGGCCGGCTTGGTTCACTCAGGTTACCAGCCAAACGACGTTGCAATTGTTCACTCCTCTACAGCAACAGGCGCGAGTCATCGCCACCACGCCCTGCATGCAGAGAATAGAGCCGCACGGGATCAAAGATGGAGTAAGAACTGAACTGCATCGATCAGAAATTCAGAATTTAGCTGGCCACAAGACGTCGCGGCAGAGGCGCAGAGCTGCTGCGTGCAGGCCTCGGTGTGGCCCAGTTTGCCGCAGCATGCTGCGGCATGTCTGAGCACGAGGTCCTTACAGCACAGTGCACAGACAAGAAAAGCTAAGGGTTGCTGCCACTTAAAAGCTGAGCAGCCTCAATCAGAGAGATGTGAAAGGAAGCTCGCAAGCACTGCATAGTTCTATCTTAGAATTGATAGGCATCACAAACCCTCCTGACCTTGTTGGTTCTTGGCATTGCGATAGCCACAAGTCCATGTGCTTCACGATCTGGTTTCTTACTGTACTCACAGGCTCACAGCTTCTGGGGACGAGCAGTTTGAAGAATCACTTGATGAATACAATGTCAAACATATCAGAATTTTCCTCTGAATTTGGTGATAAATCAAAGGCTTCATATAAGCTACTCTGTAAACATAATAATGTAATGGGAGCATGAAAGTAGGTTGTATTTTCTTGGTATTCAAAGGAAAAAGAAGGCACTAGAACTAATCTCAAGATTAGCTATGTTGTACTATATATCATCATAACAAGAAGCTTTACAGAACATTGAATATTTCGATCTACCTTCAATCCTGAAAGGAAGTTGGGGACATCCTCTCAAATCAGTGCCATGTCCACAGTTGCTACATTTGATTAAGTATGATGGCACTGCAGATGTTGTATCACCTCTGTTAGTACACACCAAAGCGCAAGAAAGCATTCTAGAGTTGTAGAGTAGATACATAAAGAGCAAGGCTATTGAGACACAACTAGCAACAATGTAGTAGAAGAACTTTGAAGGTTCACTGTCTTCCGATGATTTCTGTTTTGAGGCATGGCGCCATGGATCTTGAAAGCCGTTTGTGAACACAATTTTACAAGCTGCATATATTTAATGCAAAATTAGAAGAAGAAAAAAAGGCTAGGACATTGCATGACAACCCTCTCTTTTTTCTTTTTTTTTTTGCATCACCACCACCTTAGTTACCAGAAAAAAGTGAGAAAATTGTGAGATTTAAAAATCCGGAAAACAGTGAAACCATGGTATGCCGTATGCTCATAGTTAGTTGAAAGTCACACCAACAATCAACAAGATACACAAAAAAGCTAATTGATGCAGCAGTGTAGCTGTGGCACCAGTTAAACGAATCGTAGGCAGGTTAAGGCTTGTGTTGGACTGCTGATGCCATGCTACAGGCAAGGGGGTGCCTGTTATGCACAGGCACCCCCAAAAATTTTAAAAACTATGTATATATCTATTCTTATTATATGCTTTAATTGAAGTTGGACTTTATTGTAATTTGATAATGCTCAAGGGAATTAGATACAAACTGTATTGCATACCTCTTATTTTGTAGATAGCCCAACGACTATTTTTTTCTCTGCCTACGTAGCACCATGTGAATGGTACAAAAGTATTTTATTTTGTTTTTTCGATTATAAGAAAAACTCACTCACGCGCACACGCACGTGAGTGACACAAGTCTAGAAAGACGCAGGTAGGGATAAATCCACAAGCTTACAAAATTCCTAAAGCGCTAGGATTTAAACCATAATAGATTTGAGTCATACATTCATAACTCTACCGTGTCATTAAGAGGTGATTTCCGTGCTTTATTTTATTTACCTATTAGAAACTTTTTTAATTTCTAACTCAAAAATCAAGTGTCTAATTCTCTATTCATTTCAACCATCGCAACCATTACTCTGAGTATAATAATTCAAAAGTAATATATGATGTCTTATAGAGACATTTTACTTACAAATTTTGAAGTTATATGTGACATTAATAAACCACATCAATATTGTCGTACTAAGTATAGATATACTAAAAATTCTACACACTTTTCGAGCGGTAGAGTTTATGAGCTATCATATGGGTTATGTAGTGTACTGATAAAAATCCATGAAATTTATTTGTTAATGTTAGTATTTGTTATTGTTATGACGTCATAAAATTAAATTATTTTCATAACTAAATATGTAAAGTAGCCAAATAATTGGGATGAAAACCCAACTGATTATATAGTAATATTAAAGTACCATGTAAATACAATATTCATAATACATGGTTTACTTAGCACTAATATTTTATTGCTCACTTCATTCTTTGTTAAGTGATATTTTTTTTATTTTTCGTAGTGTACGAGATATGACTTTGACTAAAACTACTTGTAGCTTTATCTTATTATATACTAATAAAACTATAATATTATAAAATTATTTTTAGCAATAAATCTAGATAGTTTTAAACATATTAGCATTCAAACTTTAGAAAATCTGACAACATGGCTTATAGGACGTCAATTAAAAAAATTGTGTGGGTACCACAACAAGTCAACGATTGTAAGGGCGTGCGCTAGGAGATGCCCAGCAGCTGCGGTGAGGATGTGCATCCAAGGAAACGTGGCAGACAATTGAAAATGCATCCAAGGAGGTATGACATGCGTAGTGTGCATATCCAATAGAAATTTTCTAGCTCCACCACTGGATACAGGTACAAATAGACTAATGGCTGCACAGCACTTGATTACCTACGTGGAAATGGGTAGAAGTTAAGCACTCAGTAGGATAAAGGCTAGCTAGAGAGACAAACCATCATAAGAATTTTTTCATGAACATACTTGACTTCCAAAACGTACGAAACATATAGCTACAGAACGTGCCCACTGCCCAGGATATACAAGTTGTAGCGCATTAGAGGTGATGATTAAAGAAAAATATAATGTACATCAGTATGCTGACACTGCTCCAATCCCATAGATTATAGTGTGTAACGTAATGATGTTCACATTGTTATAAACATGGCTCTTTCTAAGAGTAATCAGAAGATCACAACTTCCTAAAAAGGTACCCAAGGCTTGACGAGAAATCAAAATTCACCGAGAGAGAGAAATATGCAAGATTACCTTGTGTCGATCTTTGCAGAATGGATGCTATCATTTTTGGGTGCCACTTGAAAATAGGCAACCTCACTGCAAACTTGGAACCACAAGAGTCTAGAACCTAAACAAAATAATGGTAAATAACAAAGTGTTTCACTTCCAGCTAGATCTTAGATGTAAGCATTCTTTTTGGCTTTTGATGAAAGAAAACAAGTAGGGCTATCATTAACTAGAATCACCAGGGGTTGCTTTCTTCATATACTCCTGATCATATGAAGATATTGGTGTCTCGAGTCTTCTAATGTAATAATCATATTGAGCATATGTTTCCTGCAAAACCAGTACAGAAAAGTGCAAAGGCATGAAATCCATTAATTTATTCACAAAAAACATGGACCAACGCAAAGCTTTTTTCTATGCTCTGTCTAGCAAGGCTTTACAAGATGCCTAAGAAACAAAACAAATCAGACGCGTTCGGGTATGATTACAGAAGAAAAGGGACACTTACCACCAGATTTTCCCCCTTCTTCATTGCATTGATTAGAGGGGAGCATACGGCATCAGGACTCCCATATTGGAACTACAAAATAGCATTGGTGGTGATTCTCAATACCCCAAAAATATATATTCAGGTGACAGTAATATCAAAAGGTGTACTTGTGCATACTGCTGTGACAGCCGCATCTGCCGGTAAGTAGAGGAAGTCATCATCATTTTTCAACCGCATGTATGCAAAAATAAATCAACAGCGAATTGAAGCATGCAAAGTTACTGAACACAAGCTGGATTCATCACATGGAATTGGCAGTAACTTGTTATGTACAAAAGTAAGGGTGCACCTGCTACGTCCTAAAACCAAAGGGATTACCGCCTGTGCTCCAAATAAAGCCTTCACAGAGTGGCTGTCCGACCGAAGCTGTTCATCGACAAGTCTAGTTGTTTCCTGAAGGGCAGCTTTGCACTCAGGGCCAGCTGACTCTCCAACCTACGCAAGATAGATTAAGAAAGGATTGCAGATTTTAATTTATCTCCAAGAAGTAAGGATTGCACGTTTCCTTCAAAAATACGGCTGATAAAAAATGCAGATTCTCTCTTGCAGCCATTGCAGAATCTACTGCTGTAGTAACTAGCAACCGAATTGTTGACCAGCTTTGACGACAGGCCAACAGGAACATGGTATGAACCTTAAACCGAATTGTTGACCAACTTTCTCAACATGCTTGAGCGGTTCTGCCGGGGCTGGCGCTGCTGCTCCTCTTAGCCGCCGGCTCCGTCCTCTCCACCCCGCCGCGCACCACTTCATCGTCACCGCGGCAGGCGGCCACCGCGCGTCGTCGAGCTGGCCGGCCAACCAGGTGCATACGGCGGTTGGAGCACTAGCTAGAAAGTTAGAAACTCCTCCACAGTAGCTACTAGCTGGCTTCTGTCACACATAAAAAAAAAAAGGAAATATAACAATGCTTGGGGTTGGGCTGTCTATTAGAATTATTGGGCTAGGGTAGGATTCGGGTTGGGCCCTAGCCCATTACCATGCCTAGGGTCTAGGGATGATCAGAAATGTGCAGGGCGTCATGACTCATGATCATGTGCATGTCCTGTGAATCCAGACGAGTAAAGTTGAGGTGGGTTCAATTGGCCATATGGCTTGATTTTCTAGTTAACTAACTCTTAAATAAAATATTTTTTTGAAAAGGAGTCTATAAGTCAATTACAATACGTACTATCTTGATTTTATCTATATCGATCAAAATCACAAATGAGTATCTCTCTCCTTACTTTCTCTCTCATGAATAGAAATAATTCAAAATTTTAAACTAAAAGTCATAAATTACAGTCTAAAAAAACCGACCCATGACCTCCACAAGTAAACATTCCAGACGCAGACACGTCAAAAAAAGAAATAAATCAAGAAACACACGCAAAAAGAACTCCAAATCATCTTTTTTAAAAAATAACTTCAAATCAACAGTCCCAAGAGGCCATGGTATCACGAACTGAGCGTTAGCTCAGGGGTGGTCCTGAGTTTGATCCATGGATCCAATGAAGGATTTCTTATCTATATCCTCGAGCTAGATCCCAAAAAGAAGAGTACATATATATATATATATATATATATATATATATATATATATATATATACACACACGTATATCTATACTTTATAAAAATATAGATTTCTATTTTAGTTATACGTGTGCCAGCGGACATACATATATCTATATGTATGAGTTAGAGGAATGTGTGCAAAAAGAGGCCATGGTGTCGATCACACGATGCTAAACGCCAGCGGCCAAATTCAGAAAGGCGCCAGACGAGACGAGGACGAGTCCACACCGCTGCCGCAGCGCTGCCAGGAGCGTACGTGCGCGCAGGCGCGAGCAGCGGAACGGACAAGGGCGCCAGCGCGAGGGGAGGACCAGACCAGACCAGCCAAGCGCAGCAGGTGACCGGTGTTTCGGTTGGTACGTAGCGCGCGGCCGGGCCGGAGGACACGGCGCCAGCATACCGCGATACCCCCGCCCTTCGTTACTCCTCGTCTCCCGCTCTGCTCGGCGCGCGCGCGCCGTACGAGACGCCGCGGGAGCGCAGCCCAGCCCGTTTTGTCGCCTGGCTTGGTCGGTTGCCTCGGAGACCAAAGCAAGTACTGGTTCTCTATACTCTTGCCCAGCTCGTCGGCTTTCTGACGCTGTGGTTCAGGATGTCCATCAGGGTTTGGAATTGCTAAACAACATTTGACTGTTTTTTAGAGCAAAATTAGTTAGATTTTTCTACTCTTCCTGCCTAACTCGACCTTACATTTGATATATCGAGGGTTCGCAAGCCATGAAACGCATCCATGTTTGCTCCTTAATTGAATGAATCGCTCACTCTTACACATGTCATTTGTACGGTTCTTGGCGTAATGTCTGCTTAACACGACCATCTACCTATATTCTCTACAGCATCTAAAAAGCAGGAACTACATGTCCACGAGTCCTTTTCAGGCTGCCCATGTCAGGCACTTAGGATCCACGGTGTGCATACAGCATGTCAGCACACGACAAAACAAAAAAAAAAAACCGCCCTCGTCGATGTGCCGACGTCCACCGCGTGCGCAGATCGACTGCAAAGCAACAGGAAAACCCACAGCTCCCCGCGTAAATCTTCGCGTGCACAGCACATACGGCGTGTCTCGAACGAATCAATCATGTTACGAGCAATTCAGATTTTTTTCAGCTCGGCGGAGCACTGCCGGAACGGGACGAGCGAGCAGGCGGCCGGACGGGCGGAGCCACCTGACAACAGGGGGACCGTGAGGGGGAAAAAAAAATACTTGAGCTAGGTGTGGAGCGGCATCACCCGGCAGGGCAGGTACGTGGATGGATTGGCGAGGCTGGCCCACGCATGAGTGATGAGACCGTGAGGAGGAAAATACTTGAGCTAGGTGTTTCCCCTTTGCCCCCCTTCACACCCCAATGCGTCAAATATCAGTGATATGTCCTTAGCATTGATCACAGGCATGATTTTATGTTTTATGATTTTTTTAATAATTATTATTTTATTTTTTGAATAAATATCTTTTACATTGATCAACAAGTATGTGACTTGTTCGTAGAACTCTTTATTCATATTTTGATGTTATTCTAAATTATATCTGATCTAATATTAATATGTGGAATAATTATGATATATAGATCAACACATGTATTGACTGATGATCATATTTAATCTACTATAGATTTAAGTAAGAATTGAGCTATCATAAGATGACACGCTTCTCGTCTTAAGTTCGATCTGGTATCGTGAGGCAAATGATCAGTACATAAGCACTATATAAATTTGTTCGATATAATTTTTATGTATATTTGTGAGTCATTATGTCATGCTAAGGACCGCTACTGACTTATGAACCAGAAAGGAGTTTTCATCTATGGTCGAATATACATGAATCTACAGGATCACACACTTAACGGGTTAGAACGATAAGAGTCCAAATGATAAACTTCGAGTGTGATATAATCTCTACTCGTATTAGATCCGGTTAGAGACTCTCCAAGCAGGATACAATCTTTATTTGTATTAGATAAAGATCCAAAGATGCAATCAGAGACTTTCTAAGTTAGATATGATATCTGATCATATCGGATAAGAGTCTGATAGGAGATTATATATAAAAAGAGACGCGGGGCTAAGGTATGTATCTTAAGACATATCAATCAAAACCCTAGTCGCCATCTCTTAAAACTCCTGTCTGCGTGCTGGTGTTAGCACAACGATGCACGGTGTTTTATCTCTGAACATGTGGACTTCAGTAGAAGTGCTGTTACGACTGCGACGTTGATCGGGATGATCACGAGGAGACAGTAGCCAGAGGACGATAGACTACTTTCACTATACTGACGTGCGCTGCGTTAAACCAACCGTTTCAACTCTACTTCCATTGTACTGTGTGTCTCGATATATGATATCTTACTCATATGAATTTCTATTTTACATAATAGAAAATTTTAATCTGCCACATCAAATCCTTCATACCGTTGCCCCCTGACTCTCCTGCCACGCAGGCGCAGTGGCCACTGCCTGCTTGCCTGCCTATTCCCAGGAGACCCTGTCTGTTTCCCTCCCTCCTTTTGCAGGTGCATAAAAAGCAATCAAGAACAGGTAGGGGCTGTGTGTACGGGCCTTGGTGCTTGCTTACTGCTGCTGCTTCGCTTCACTTGCTGGCTTGCTGCTTTGTACTGAGAAGATGCAGACAAGAGTGGTTGTGCTTCTTCGGTTCGTGAGGTAATAACAACATAAAACTTGCTTAGCTTAGGGAGCACTGTGGTTGAATCTTCCAATGCACATGTGGGGCGTGAAAGAAATTCTGTCGTTGTCTGGTCCCCGAGCGCCCGGTTCCTGCTGCTTACTTCCATGTTGAGCTGAGAATAAGATCGGACTCCTGCGGTGATGCTGATTGGATTGGAGAATAAGAAAGAAGCATTGCATACCAATGAATTAGCATTACTACGGTATTCCTTGACGATCATCGACAAAAAGATTATCCGAGATGACTCAATTGTTACAAAAGCAAGCACAGGCAAATGATACGAGCAAATAAGGAATTACTAAGCACATGTATGATGGGCTATCCAGGCAACATAGAGAGACCGATGCAGTAGGTGACCCAAACGGGCCAAACCAGCCAATTTGGCGTCTTGGACAGATGAAGGGCGTCCACACATTGAGGCCAGCTGTTTGATCGACTGATCACTGGCTGCCAATAAGTACCAATTAAATTCGATAAATTATTAACAAGAGGATTGTTTTGCCACTATATGATACACTGTTGGTATCTTATTTAGGAGTCTATACCGCTGGTTATATTTTTTAGAAACGCTGCTGCTAATATTAGCACACCATTGATGTAAGCTAGAGTAATAGAAAAAGGAATTTAGGAAGAAAAAACCCACATGCAAGTGAAGAAGTTTATAAAAACCACACATATATCTCAAAAGTTCATAAAAAAACTACCCACAAGTTCTCTATGGTTACAATCTCACTAGACCGCTCTCATGGACTATAAGTAGGAAAGCCATGCCAGCGTAGGGTAGGGCACAAGAAATGAGTGCAGAAGAATAAAGCGTGACGCAAGAGCGAGAGAATAGAGGAACAATGAAGAAGGTAATCGTTGAAGTTGCAACCGCGCAGGAGAATTCACATGGCCTGGATGTACTTGAATACAATCCTCTCAACGGGAGACAACCAAGTTAGCAGTTCTTGACTACTACGAGTTTTGGTCAGAACCTAAATGAGCTTTTGGTAGGAGAAAATTTGTAATCCTGTAGAACACGTGAGTGGGTTTTTAATAAACTTTGAGGCATAGATGAGTTTTTAACAAAATTCACTGCTTGCTGATCGGCTTTTGCAAAAAAAAAACCATTGAAAAAAACTCTAGAGCACATGTGTTTTATGTGCGCTATGTAATATGTGTGTGTGTATGTGCGGCGTTACAAGCATAAAACGACTTGAGTTCGTCACAATTTTGTTACGTGCGGCAACTCGATCGAAATGGACGTTTGCAAGCTTCACTTCGCGGTCGTCTCGGATGGATTTTTTTGGGTGATGGTTTATAATATATGGTTTAATATATGGGTATTTGTGTGTGTATGTGATTTTAACCGATACAGTTGAACGTAGTACATTTTTTACTATAATTTTTTTTATTAATTTTGTTTTAAAAAATAAACTGTTTAAAAGCTAGTTATATATCTTTACTATTATAAAAGAAGCAATTGGTGGTTGGTCCGTCGTCACTCCTCTCTTTTCAGCCATTTGATCTGATTACGAGATCAAATCCAAACCATCTGTTCACCCCTCCCCTCCCTCCCTCCCACCCCGCACGCCGCCTCGTTAAACCCTAAAATCCGAACCGCTCTCCCCCCCCCCCCCGCCGCCTCGCTCTCCCCCCTCGCACCCCCTCCTCCCCCTCGCTCTCCCCCCACCGCCCCCGCTCTCCCCCGCCTCCGCCTCGCTCTCCCCCGTCGCCTAGCTCTTCCCCCGGCTCCCCTAGCTCTCCCCCTGCCCCTCCCGCTCTCCCCCGCCTCCTCCCTTCCTCCCACTCCGCTCCGCCTCTCCACCTGCGCGCCGCACCGCCTCCTCCCTCCCCCCCCTCCGCCGCCTCCTCCTCCCTCATCCGCGCTCCGCCTCGCCTACTCCCTCCCATCTGTGCCGCCGCCTCCTCCCCCTTCTCCGCTCCGCGCGCCTCCTCCCGCTCTCGTCGCCGCCTCCTCCTCGCTCCTCGCTCCGCGCGCCTCCTCCTCCGCTGCCGTCTCGAGGTCAATGCGTGGCTAGCCTCCCTCGCGGCGGGGCGGGGCGCGCGGTGGCCCCGAGCTATCGTTGGGGCCCGACCCCACGCCGCGAGGTGGCCTACCTGCGCGCTCGCGGCGCGCGCGCCGCAGCGCAGCCCGAGCGGCCGGGATCGCGGCCGCGGCTGCTGCAGCGCCAGCCGCGAGTCTGCGCGCCGAGGCGGCCCGGCTGCGTGAGTTGCTGGAGCGGGCCGGACTCCCCCGTGACGCGCTCCCGCCGCCCGCCTCCGCGGCCGCGCGCGCCGTCGCCAACCTCCTCGCCATCCGCGACACAGAGATGAGCAGGTGACTGGCTGGGGCTAGGGTTTTGAGTTTCTTTCGCCGTTCTCATCAACGCAGTGAGTGAGAGATCTGTGCCTCTGATGCGTAGATTTGTTCATGACATTCTCGGCTTTCGATGAATTTGCCGTTTCAGTGCGCATGGTGTTGGGGGGCTACTGCTAGGGGTTTTGCCAAATAGCAAAAACAGGGCATGACTGGAAGGCCTGCTACCTTGGCATTTATGCTTGGTGTTGATTCGAACTGAAACTTTGTTTAAGATCCCCTATTTCAACTAGAAGAAAACATCTGGAGAGTAGAACCTATGAACTTTTGCCCTCGGCTTAGTGGATACAAGAAAATGTTATTAATCCAATATCCAAAGGGTGCTTGCATCCAAATTTGCAATTTTGTCGTCAACTCTGACAAAACTGGTGAATCGAGAAGTAATGTTTAGGCGCAGTAGTGATTACTCTGATGGTTCTTTTTTGCGTTTCATTGTTTTCGATTGGTTTTGGAATGGTGGTTATGCGACTTTGTGGTGGCAGTCTGGACTTGTCGTTGAGGAGAGCACAGTGGAGAAGAAGAGGGACAAAATACATAAAGAGTCAAAGGCACTTCTTGATTACACGAAAGGCCATAACCAAGCTTACCGAGCTCAAGAAGTGAGTGAAAAACTGCCAGTTCTTAGTTGACTACTTAAGGAGTGCTTACTAATCACCACCACCCAGATTTCCTGAGAAAATGTGATAACACTCTATGCCATTTTTAGGATGCTGGAAAAATTCAAAAATGATGTTGAGAAGCAACAGGTGGAGCAAATGGCGGACAGGCAGACAAAGCTGGTGATGATGGACTCAAAGGAACGGCAATATATCCTCCAAGTCTCAAATTATAAGGTGACTAGCATTTCTGTTTCGCATGTTGTGTAATATTTAGGGCTTGTCCAATTTTATTCTTGTCATTCGTACCTTAGTGCCCCTTTGTAGGCCAATTTTGCATATTACTTGGTAAGGCACTGTTGTATCCACTTTTATGCCTTTTATATTCATTGTCTTCTGTTTACCAGGCAATGCTTAATCGGGTGGGATATACACCGGAAATCAATCATGGTGTGCTGATGGAAATGGCAGAAGATAAGAAGGATCTTGAGAGGAAGACAAAACCCATTGCGGACACATTAAGAAGCTACCAGGATTTGCCTCCAGTATGCCTTTTGCCTTCTGTTTTGTTCTTTTTCTTCTGATGTAAATCTCTGCTTATTCTTGCATATCTCTGGCAATTGTATTCAGGATAAAGCTCTAGCTGCGCTAGCTATAGAGGACAAAAAGAGGCAGTATGCAGCTGCAGAGAAGTACCTTGAAGACGTGTTGCAGTCTGCTTTAACCACACCTGGCTTATGATGTGCGTGTCATCAAGTGCATAGTCTTATTTGGTGTTTTTCAACTATGGCAAACTGCCAAAATTTCACCATAGAAACTAAATTCTGTTGCAGTTACAATGTCAGCGACAACCAAGACGCTATCTCTGAACAGTTTGGCCTGTTGTCTGTTTATGAAGACAAAACACTGCTCAAATGCTCATGCTTACAGTTGCCTTACAATTTATCCATGGTAATATAGTATTTAACCTGTCCAAATTAATATAAGGTATTAGTTCTGTAGGCTGTGCTTGCAAATCTGAAGCTTAAATTACACAAGCATAGATGAAATGCTATCATCCAATAGGGTGAGATTTTTTCTTAGTTTTGTTGGAGATGTTCTGGTGCAACATTTTGTATTTGATGCACTGTCAAACTCAGAAATGCCGTACTTAAAGGCCCAATATGAACATCGATTTGGAGTTTCGTTTAGGTTACGCGATGAGTTACGTACATGAATATAAAGATGATAGAATTTGTAATGCATATCAAGCTAGCTGGAGTATGAGCTCAAAGGTAATCCCTTTATCAAATTTTTGTTTTCTTTGACTTTAGGAGGAAAATTGGTTAGGCAATTTTAGGTTACTTGAGCTCCTTTTATTCAGTGCTATTACTTGTGTTTCGCTCTAAACTCAGAGCATATTATTACCGGCCTAAAATTATTGGAGCGTCGGGAGTTCTTGTTGTTAATGCTACATAAAAAGTTATGTATACTATGACTTATCATGGAATTCGGTTTGAAGATATTCGCAAGGAATCGCTCGATTAGTACCACCTATTAAGTATGCAATGAATCCTTCTATAGGGTGCTGATGAGGCACATTTCTTTCCGAAATTTCTTCGCCTCTTGATTCTAAACTGAGCTCCTTGTGAATACATTCAACTTTTCTTTGGAAGTAATAACTTGCATATCGGCTTCTTTTGAACTGTTGTAACGACATACTACGCATAGTTCATAAGTGTCCGAGAAATCCAAGGTAACAAGGAAGTCTAAGGTGATTCTTTTGTGTGTTTAGGCCTCTAGGGTATGTTCATGGATACTTTATAAAAGAGTTATTGCTTTCGTCCCTTTTTTTAAAAAATATTGTACATTTAATGTCCACTCGATGAATATTTCAGGTTATTTGCTAGGTGCATTCAGAATTTCATATTCCTTAAGAAGGTTAGATGTAATCTTCAGTGCACATATTCTTCTTTGTCATATTGTTATCCATATCATAGGACAAACGATACATAGGTACAATTTAGGATTGCAATTGTAAAAATGAAGGTATAGTCTAGGGCTTCTTTGCTTATTGTACACGATTATATATTGACTGTTGAGCCTTTTGGAATCAGTCTCATTCAAACATGGTATCAGAGTAAAGCTGATATTTCCTATTCAGTTTGAGATCATATTATGTATCACTTTTATTTGGTTTTCCGTTGCAACGCACGGGCACTTTACTAGTACAGTTATAAATATGAGACATCTTTAAGCCTAAAATACCCTGGCCTCGATCTCCGAGGCCTTCCTTAATTTTCGGGCCTTAATTTGGGGAGATTGATCAACGAGATCCGCGTCAGTGCGTCACGCAACCGTGTGTTGTCAGTAGTACCACTATTCAACCCCTAGTTCCGCAAAAGTTTTACGGCTGTGAGTAGGAGGATTCGTTCTATTTGTTACAAAAGTTTATATGGAATTTTTTTCGTCCCAAATAAATCTAAAAGTAGAATTAATTCAAAACGAATGAACAACAGTTAAGGATGCGATCCACTATCTAATCAGGAGCTGATAAATTCAGACCGATCATCTGATATGTAACAACAGAACCAAAAATAAACGTCCTTGGGAGGTTACTCTCAAATTCACCTGGTGGATTTCGATAAATCTAAACCGTTCCCATTTTTCTAAGGACAAGATCAAGCCACGTCACCATTCTCATTCTCCTATCTTCGTCACATCACAGCCAAACCCAATTCCTTCTTCCTCAACGTGGTCGAGGAGAGGATTAGTTAGGCATCACCATAATCGAGACGCCTCTCATGGTAGGAAGAGAGCAGCAGAAATGAGTGACGATATTACAGCACAAGGATGGTACGCAGCTGCAGCTGCATATGGCTGAATTGTTAGATGGGTGTTGGAGCTATGTGGTTTTGTGAGGAGATTATCGAAGCTAACTTACCTGAATCTTCCTTCCTCCTTTTCCTTCTTGTTGTAAAATACATTGATTTTTTTGTCGGCGGTATATTTTGTTGTAAATGTTACAATATAAACATATATTTAGATTTAATTCTAGGATATTCATTAAAGACATAATCATAATATAAAAAGCATATAAATGACTTGATTACCATATAAACATATGAATTTTTTAAACCATCCAAAATAAAATATATGCCTAATAAATATATCATGTAAAAGTCTAAAATTAGCATATACATATATAGACAAATTACGTCATACCAAATGAATGCTGATAACAAAATGAATATAACATGTATAACCAAATTCGACATGTTATCAATATTTTGAATGTTATATATTGCTCTCAGAAGGCTAGTTGCACAAGATTTACTCTTGGCCATCTCCGCCATGACAAAATGCAATCATAATTATATATGTCAGTTTATAGATTTAATCTTGAGCTTAAATTAAGCTTTGCTATTAAAGAAACAATCTGATCATGAATATCTTTTACTAGATATCTATGAAGACAATAATAATCAATCTAGCAATCTCTTGACAAGAGCAAACTTGATTATTTCAGCATAACAAAGCTAGGATATCAACTAAAATAGCTGAACAAAGATCACAAAACACTGAGATAATGCAATGTGCAGAAATTAATCACAGCAATATCAATGATTAGAGTATGGTAAATAGCAATTCAACCGAAAGCTCAAGATTTAATCTACAGTCCAGATCATATATAATTTCAATGTTAAAGTCATTTCACTATTGAGCAATTAATCCACCAAAACAGTAATTTGCAATTTGCAATTTGCAATCAATGAAAACTCACAGATATATGAAATATATAATGAATTTGCAAAGAGTAAACAACTGAAAACTCACTGAGCCAGTGGTATTCAAAACCACTGAGAAGAAATTAGAGCAATGCACACCTTAGGGCGCTGTCCCAGAAAACCAAGCACTCCACTGCGTTGAGCAATGAGATGATGGCAATCGGAGATATAATGTCGGCCTTCACATCTCGGCAAACCAAAGAGTGAAGTCGAGGTTCGGAGATGTCACATAGGACCACCAAAGCACACCCGGCCGAGTGCACTCAAGAGCAATAGAGGACCATCGCTACCTTCTTCCTTTTTTTTGGGTAAATCATTCAAATTTTCCCTTTCACTCCACTAGAATCAGGGTACTCGGAAACCCAAAAGAGAGAGTTCCAAAAGGAGATGGCACAAAAGCCCCTAATACTCTCCAAACCCAAAAACTACAAGGAGGAAAACTGAAAGACTAAAGGAGATGCTAGATCCGAAGATGAGATACTCACGGAGAAAGAGATAGCGGCTTTAAATAAAGGAGGCAGAGGTGGCTGCGAGCGGCCGGCTCTGAGGAGCCCGCGCCTCCCCAATCGCTGCCTTCCTACTCGTCACCCAAATTGCTCACCAAAGAATTGCCGAGACTAAGTTCAAATCCGAGTGAGGCGCCGCTTGAGTAGGCGACTGGGTAACATATTTAATATAATCTTATAAATGTAAAGAGTATTGTATTATGTTTTGTCATTCATTATCTACTTATAGTAAGTGATAAATCCCACCATCCAAACTTTTCCCCTGATTTGTCTTATGGTCGAATGCTTGTTGAAAGCTAAGGCCATGTTCTTTTTAAGTCATATTCTTTTCAATTTTTCAAAATGACTTTTGGATTTTGCTACAGTACCTAACTTTCAAACGGAGCATTTTTTAAGATGGAGTCTATAAGTTAATTATAGTACACGTTAAAAGCCCAACATCTGTACCATCCAAGATCGCAAGCGAGTATCTCTGTCTCCGTAATCTCTGTTGCAAATAGCTAAAATTCAAAAATTTCAGCCAAAAGCCACAGCCAAAAAGAACATACTCTTAGTTTGTCATTGGCTTTTAACTTCTCTCAACAATAATTATTTATTAGACTAATAAATTATAACTAAAAACTATAAATTGTAACTTAAAAGAACAGACTCTAATAATTTAAATAAAAGATTAATCAAGTGTTTTTGGAAGTAAAGATAAGAAAGTACATCTTTCTACTGATTGGTCCTTGAGGTTACCATGTTAAGGAATAAGAGATAAGAGTTTGCTCCTACTCCCGGGAGAAGAACGATCTGCCTTCATGGTATGGACGAAGGTGGAAGAAGGGTGAGGTGGCTTAGGCCTAGTTGGTTTTGTCGATGGTTTTTATCTTCTATTTTTATTTTATTATTCTTTAATTATTGACTTTTTTATTTTTTTTATTTTTTTGTATTTCTTTGTATTATTTGTGATGGGTTAACTTTTTATTTTTTTTATTTTTTAAATTTAATTATACTAAATAACTTATCTTAATTATAATAAAAAAATTATAAGTTGTGGTCAATCCGAACGCCCTTTAATCTCGTCCTTCGGGAAAAAAAAGAAATAGCTCAGATTTATGAGTATACATCTAGTGGATCTGCACCAATT